>OU015523.1:95850816-97164387 GCA_907165065.1 Caprimulgus europaeus | reverse complement strand
CCATCTTCTGTTTTGTCTGTTGGTTGGTTTGGGGTTGATTTTTTAAATTTATTTTGGTTTATCAGGGTGAGATGATTCCAAGTTTTACAAACTAAATTTGTTTTAAAAAGTAGGTAATCACATATTGTGGGACAGTTCAGACAAGTAGGAATGAATCCCAACCGGCAGGAGAGGGTGGCCCAGAGAGGTGGGAGCTGGAAGGTCTCCAGATCTGCTGTCAGCCCTGTGTTTAGATAGTTCTGTCTGCAAGTTGCTACTTCTGTTACAAGACAAGGGGAAATCCCTTGGACAAAACACACAGCAATATCTTCTGTTTTGGAATACTTGTAACTTTGCTGCAAAATTATGATCATTACATGATCTGGCAACATAGTGATATCTCACATACCTTTCAGCTAAAACTGGAAAGCGTTTGGGCCACTGAGTAGGAGAAGGACAGTTTAATAAACAGGTTGACTTCTTTGCAGATACTAAGAAAAAGAGTCTTTTTATAAAGTGGTCAACAATAATAAGAGTAATATTAAGAATCCCAAGAACAAGCCTTTAATAAAGTAAAACTATTTTATAGCGACTAAATTTTAGGCCCAAGCTATTTAACACATGCCCCTCTGAGCCATTAAGTGATCTGATTCCAGTTGCCCTCGCTCTGCAAGAAGGGGACTAGTGTGGGAGCAAAACTGCACTTTGACTGATCAGTGCTTAAGTTTAAAACTACTCCATTGACAGTGAGCCAGATTTCCGCTTCTGAGGCCTCTCCCTCAATCACCCATACAAAACCAAACAACTTACATACACAAAAGATAACCACATAAAAAAGTAAAACCACTTGGTGACGAGTACAGCTGCCTCTCAAAAGCCGTTGAACGTTGCAGTGTTTTATGCTCTCCCATGTTTTTGTTCTCTGCCTGTTTGTAAACTAAATGTTTTCCAGTGTTACAGTATATAGGATTTACAAGTCTTCAAAACTTGCACTTCTATGTAACTGCAAAAATGCATGCTTAAAATTCTCTCATTCTCCTGTTTTGTCAGCAGTGATAGCCTTCATAGGATAGTTACTGAAAAATATTTTTAATTTCAGATGCTACATCATTCTTGGAAGCATGTGGAGAACAAATATAGATGAGCTCTTTATATAGAAAGGCAAACTTCACAGAGGACCAAAATGTTCTGTAGAAAATTTGCTTGTCCATCTTGCTTAAAAATACAAAATGTGTTATGAAAATGCCCCCTCAAATCTAGACATTGCTCCTTATTTTGCTCCAGGCATTTTTCAGTTACACAATGAATAGTACTGGCTATCATGTTTCTATTAATAAGCCCTACATGCTCATTATGACAGTTTTCTACTATATTTCATTAGTTTTGTTTTATGAGAGCATTCGGAAAATGAGGACCTCACAGAATCACACAGAATCACAGAATGTCAGGGATTGGAAGGGACCTCGAAAGATCATCTAGTGCAACCCCCCTGCCGGAGCAGGAACACCTAGATGAGTTCACACAGGACCTATCAGAAACACAGCTTGAATCTGCTGTAGGTCAAGGCTATGGAGAAAAAGACTAGCTTTAAAAAATATGCATGGCAGTATCACTGTATAGCACCTTATCGAGAAGAAATACACTCATTTCTAGCTGCCATACAAGTGCTGTTGGCTTTGTAACTGGCTGTGAACATGTGAGAACAAAAAAAGTGATGCTGTGTCAGTGTGTGGGCTGCAAATGAGAACTCCTGGCTCATACATTTTGCCCCATAAGCAGTTCTGGCATTGTATGCAGTCTTATTGCTGTTTCCTTTGTCCTCATTGATCCTGCTATAGTATTACTCACATTTTGGACTCCCAACTTGCTGTAAAAAAACTCTGTAATTTAATTCAGTGTCTTTTTGGTGGAACTTTCTGACCACTAATTCTTCTGAACTCATTATTCTTGTATTTTTCTAGGCCTCAGGACTTCAGAACTTTCCCCCACCCCAAGCCTTCCCTCTGTGATATTGAAGAATCATGGAGTATTGTCAATAAATGTATTTTCTATTTGGAAAATACATTAAAATAGTCTACGGAACCTGCTTGAAAGGTAAATAAATTTCTCTTACATAACAAGCGACCTATATGAAATCTTGGAAGTATTTCCTTTTCTTTCATCTAAAGTGTACAATTAAGAACATGTCCAGGGAATATCAGGGAACATTTTCATACAGGTTTTGTCTTTTAGCTATTTTTAAAAAATTTTCTCACCTTTACTACACATGGGCCTACAGTGGATGTTGTTAGGTTGACAAAATGCTTTCAACCATCTGAAAACTCATGAGGTTCAACAAGGCTAAATGCAAGGTCCTGCACTTGGGTCAGGGCAATCCCCGGTGTCAACACAGGCTGGGGGATGAAGGCATTGGGAGCAGCCCTGTAGAGCAGATCCTGGGGATACTGGTGGATGAAAAATTGGTTGTGAGCTGGCAATGCACACTCGCAGCCCAGAAGGCCAACTGTATCCTGGGCTGCATCAAGAGAAGTGTGGCCAGCAGGTCGAGAGAGAGGATTCTGCCCCTCTACTCTGCCCTGGTGTGACCCCGCCTGGAGTACTGTGTCCAGCTCTGGAGTCCTTGGCACAACAAAGACATGGACCTGTTGGAGTGAGTCCAGAGGAGGGCCACAGAAATGATCAGAGGGATGGAACAGCTCTCCTATGAAGAAAGGCTGAGAGAGTTGGGGCTGTCTAGCCTGGAGAAGGGAAGGCTCTGGAGAGACTTTACTGTGGCCTTTTAGTGATTAGAGGGAGTTTATAAGAAAGACAGAGACTATTTACCAAGGCCTGTAGTGACAAGACAAAAAGCAGCAGTTTTAAACTGAAAGAGGGCAGGTTTAGATTGGACATAAGAAAATTTTTTTCGAGGCACGTGGTGCAACACTGGAACAGGTTGCCCAGAGAAACTGTGGATGCCCCCTTCCTGGAAGTGTTCAAAGGTCAGGTTGGATGGGGCTTTGAGCAACCTGATCTAGTAAAAGATGTTCCTGCCCATGGCAGAAGGTTGGACTAGATGATCTTTAAAGGTCACTTCCAACCCAAGCCATTCTGTGATTCTATGACCTGAGCATATAAAGATAAAATCAAACAAGGAAACTACTATTAAACTATTAAACACTGTTTTTTGCTTACTAATATTGAAATTACCTTAGAAGTAGGAATGAAAGAATATTTAATTAAAAAAACAAGTCCTATACAACTTATGGCCAAAAAGATTCCAACAGTGCTACTGCTAATAAAGCTCTAGTGTCATTTTCATATGCATTTTTCAATATAAAGTTTTTGGAGCTGGGCAGTTTTCTCAAATTCAAGCCATTTTGTAGATTACTCCTTACTGGAATTACATGGAAAGCTTCATATTGTACAAAACAAGCATCTGAGTCTTTAAGAAAACAGGTAGACTCTCACTAAAGCTGCCAATTTTTGTCAACTCAAACCTGTGACAAAAGATTGCTTTAAAAGCTTGTGGTTCCTGAAGCATGGTGGCTGAACTCATCCTTTCTGTAGAAAGCAATTCCTGCAAAGAAGTCCTGAGAAGCAGTTTGAAAGCAAAATTGCAGAAGTTTCAGTGTATATAGGGACTTATGACTCAGTACCATAGAGCTGTTTGAGGAGTTAAAAAAGAATCCCAGATTGTCTCATCAAACTTTTTAATGTCTTATTCTGTGCAAATGTTATGAGTCACCTTCACTTTAGCAGGTAAGTCAGCATTTCTGGCCATCACCGCACTAAGGGGTTCCTCAGCCTGTGAGCACATATATTTGTCCCAGTGATGCCACATTTAGATGGACACTATCACAGATGGTGTTGTGGAGCATTTGGTTCCCCGATTACCTCATGGCCATTCCTGATAAGCATAATTTTTATTCTAGATAGATTACAGCCAGAATGTCTGATTGCTTTGAACATCTTGCACAGTAGTAGGCCCATATGTCTATAGTCAGAATCTACAGAGTGTCCTTTGATTTTGAAGAGAGAACCGTATCTGAGTCAGGTTTAGCTGCTTTGGGCAGACATCCTTTGGGACAAGAGTGGGTGTGGAAGCACTGGCCCATTCCAGGACAGCCACCAAATGAGAAAATTCATGAAAGTGGCAGAAATACTCTTTATTTGTAAAATACTAAATGCTCTAGAGACAAGACGCCACATGTGTTTGGAGGAGAAAACCAATTATTCAGTCATGTCCTCATCTGTAACTTGGTGAACTCCTCGTGTAAAAATACAATCTGACAAGACAGTAGAAATACCTCTGTGAAGTCTGAAGAACTGGTGACTGTACATCTTGTACCTCTGAAAGTGGATGAGGAAACTCTAAATGGGAAAACAAAGAAAATCCCCTTTGTTTGGGGCGGGGGGGGGGGGGGGGGGGTAGAAAGTCTGACATTCTCAGGAGTTTTGATTAGCCCCTGATGTCCAGGCTAACTGGCCTCAGAATAGTATTGTATGCTTAATACAAGCATAGGAGAATTTTCACACAGAGGCTCTAAATTTGATAGCAGTGTCAAAAAGAAAGGTGCACAAAAGGCTCCATACGAGGCCAGGTGATGCTCTTGAAGTCAAAAGAACTTGTCTAGTGTATTAGATCATTTCCCAATAATAGGAGGGAACTAGGGCAATAGTTTTTTTTCACTGAACCACAACAAGAAACACTGTAAGAACTGGCCATGTTAGTGCTCCCAAAATGTTCAAGTGAGAAGACATTGGAGAAGAGACAGATAGTAATTAAGTGCATGTAAAGACCCTCAAATTGTAATGAAGGAGTGTTGGAAATAGGTTTCTCCATCTGAAAAGCAACATGGGTAGGTATGCATGTATGCACATACTTAAACACATTAAAAAAAAACAAAACCAAACAACCAAACTATAAGACCACAAAAAACCCCCCCACAAAACCAGACTAAAAAGGAAACCTTTTACTAAAGCTACAGAGCCCGAGGCCAGAACTGTAGCAAGACATTCTGGTACCTGCTCCAGGATGGGTCCAGCTCTATTAACTCGTAAAACAGACCAGAGATTGTTCTTTGGATTCTGAGGCCAAACAGTGTGTCCTAGCTTGCATCACAGAGCCACATTTTCTTCTTCCCCCCAAGAAAGAAAACTGCCTTTGGGGAAATGGTCTCTGTTCCATGCTGTCCTCCAAGGCATGTCCAGGTACCATCTAAGAGGTTGCAAAGAGTCGCATACCGAAACTGCCAGGTAACCTGCACAGCGGTGCCTGCGTATTGGCCTCTGAACCCTACCACTGTAGATCCAGCTGATGAACCTTTCTGCAAGGTTTTGGTATCTCCCAATCCACCAGTTTGGCCACAATGACCCTTCAGCTGTAGTAGCAGGTACCAACAAGACATTCAGCAAACTTCTTGGTGTTCAGGAACTACGTGGTGGGAGTCCCAGGCATCTACCAGGAGCCCAACTCCTACAGGAGTATTTGTGTGTGGGTAGTCCAGCTTCTCTCCTTCACAGTGGCACAGCAAAGTATGAGCCATCCTTGAAAGCACTTCACTGTGCAGATTCATGTTCTAGGGTCTTCGGCATCTAGCTTGCAGAATCCCTCCATAGGGATATCTGAGTGGACCTCTATCAATCAGTATTGAATTCCTCAACTCCCTCTCCTGCAAGAGGGGTGCCAGTTGTTAGGGACTCTCTTACCTCCTCTTTAATACAATCCTGACTGATACTTTTCTTCTCCCAAGTGCTGATAACTGAAAAGAGAGAAGAAACAGAAGAGAAACTAGCAACTTTCCTATGGAAGAATTGGCTCAATCCTGATCTCAATCAGGAGGAGAAAAGAGGGAATGGTTGTGCAGCTGCAGCATGATTTTACAGTGTGAACACATCACTAGCCAGGGGTAATTATCTGGCTCCAGTGCCTCCAAATCCCCTTGTAATACTACATTTGCCGTATGTGTAAAAGTGACAGTTGAAGAGACTTTTCTAGGCATTTACACCATTCCCCATCTTGAAGTTCTGGGGAACTTCACACTGCCAGCGTGAGTTCTGACTCGTATTTATGGAAGTCTTTTTATTTGAAATTCTATTTTGGTTAATTTCAGGGGGTTTTATTAACATCCTTTGGTTTTGGCCCCAAAAATACGGAACTATGCACATTTATATATGCACACATTCATGAACATAAAGAATCTTGGACTGGATGATCTCCAGAGGTCCCTTACAACCCCTACCATTCTGTGATTCAAAAGAGAGGAGGGAGAAATACCACTTCTGATTAGGCAAAAAATTTCTGAAGGGAAAATTTATACACATTGTATGCTTCTGTTTTTTAATAAGAGGTGACATGTTGCCCTAGTGCTGACTTGTAGCAGAAGAGATTAAAAATTCTTGGACTATCAGTAGCAAGAAATCACAGGGCTGTACTTACAGAGGTCATTAACTGTCCAGACATCTGTTGGTAACAAATTCTGCTAAACATAGATCATGAAATGGTTCTTGAATTATGCAGAGGATAATTTCACAATCCAGAAAACAGAGAATTCAAGCAGAGAAAAAGCCATGTAAGACCTTAGTATTGCCAGTTGGGGAGGAATTCACTACAATGTTAGAATTACAGGAAAGTTTGGTGCTAGTGGCAGTGGTCTGCTGGATTGCTACCAGTGCGATAAGGAGCAGATTTAGATGATGCTCACAATTACAGTTACATACTCTACAAAGTAACTGACATTATAGCAAAATTGGCCGTATTAATTAGAGGGACACTGTGACAAAAGTGTCCAGCTAACTAGACAAAAGTAAAAACTCCAAATGTGTCAGTGAAAATTACTGTAAAACGTGTTAACACATGAGTAATAGATTTCAGTATAAAAAAGGGAGTTAGGAAACAATGAGCAGATGCAGTAATGGAAAAATTGGTGCTACGGTGGAAACAGGCTGGAGCATTCCAAACAATGTATAAATTAAAGCATAGCAGACGCTAATTCCCTTTGAAAAAGGAATACTGCCCCGTTCCCCATAAGTTAAATGTAGTAGCCAGTTGATAGAGTGGGTCCAGTCACGCTGCACTGGACTATAATTGGGTTAAAGGGCTGTCACATCTAAATGAGAGCTCCAGTGATACCTGTCAACCTTTGGAATCAAGAGTTACTCCGGAACCAGGAGTTACTTATTAGCTGCTGCAGAAGTCAAGCACACAGCACAACCAATCATTGAAAACATGAAGAGTGAAAATGCTTGTCAGGGCAAATGAGTAGTTTTGGCTTTTTTCCCTCAGCCAGCTGAGGAGAGCCATACTGAATATCTAAGTAGAAATGTCAAGAAAAACATATTGTAACTTTTTCTGAAAAAAAAAAAGACAGGATAAATACAACCTGAAATGCAAGATGTGATGAAAAATAAGATTTGATCAAGGAAAATAAAATGCAAAAACCACCCCTGCAATACTTTGAAAGTAAATGGAATGCATATAATTGTTAAAAACCTGATTTTTTGTCTCCTTTGCATTACTAAGTTTAATCTTCCTTCAAGATCTCAGTTATATAAATCACTGTTAGCTGTGTTTTCACAATTCACATAAACCAGCCAATGTGAATGCATATAACAGTGTCAAAGCCCTAGAAAAACAGAAATAACAGAAAATAGAAATACCTCAAAGGAGGGAAGGAGCAAGAGAATCTCAGAGAAAATGTTACATTCATCACACCACCAGTGTACACAACACTCTGCCAAACTGGAGAAGTGTACACTTAGTGTCAGCCTGAATTATGGGATGGGCTTTCTTGGACTTTTTATTTTGGACCCATGTTTGGAAAATAACCATAAACTGTATATTGCCTTAAAAATGGCTTACCGACAGGAAAATATCAGCACTGATCCCAAAAAGTTTGAGGCTTTCCAATTGCAACATCATGAAACTGAAAGCCATCTCCAACAACAAAAGAACTCATGGCTGACCAAAACAGCACCACTTGGTGCAGACCGCTGTTATGAAAAAAGGTTACATTTGTAACACAAGGTTTGTTATAAGCTGGTCTGAAATCAGTTCTAAAATTTTCCTAATGATAAATGCTTTTGTAATCTCAGCTCAGTAAGAATTATCCTTCTGTGCTTTTCAAAGCCATGGTTTAAATGTCTTTCCTCCCCATCCAAAATATTTCTAAAACAAGACACTATTTTTCTGCAAGTTGGTGCAGGACAGATTTGCCCACCGTGGCATCCATTCAAGTTTTTGGTAACAAACAGGCCTTACATCAGGACTTCAATATTTCTGTACAAACAGAAAAAAAATCCCTCACTTCATTTTAACTGTACCTTTTGAATAACATGCTCAGCAAGTAGTCCTAAACACCTAGCCAAAGGTGCCTAAAGTCAGGGAATACAGATGAACAGATTTCTTCCCTGGATAAGAACAGGCTTTATCAGGTTTGTTTTACTCTAGAAGACTTATGTCTGTGCTTTTTAGACAGCTTTGGTAAAGATTTCCAATTAGCTACTAGTTGAGATTTGGTAAGTTTTCATTAACTGCTAAATGGTAAAAGACAAACCAACTCGTCTGTACTCCATTTGACACCAGCCATACCAGCTGCTTTGCAGAGAGCAACCAAGTGCATCTTTCTTTTAGAGTGTGCTTTGATTTTGGGCAAAAGATGGCAATGTATAATAATCACATTTAGAGTAAAAGCTGGATAATAAACATCTACAGTGTGGCAATATTTTAAAGAAAGAGCTCCCAGCTCTCAAATACCACATGCAGGTGTGATACCTCAGTGGGAAGCAATTTAAGGATGAATGAATAATTCTGTCCTTTTGTTTACCAAGACTATACCCATTACCTTGGCCATTAAAAAAAGAAAAAGAAGGAAAAAAAAAAAAGAAGAAAAATTCACCTCATTGTTTTGGCTCCCTGGGAAGTGCTTGTAGAGTGTCTTTTAGCTGTAACTGCTTTATACTCCAAGCTGACTGTAGCTGGAATTGGTGTCCCTTAGCCACTGGATTAGTTAGATAAATTCTGCACGCTTGTGTCTGGGATCCATGGTAATGGAGTTAGGTTGCTATGCTATGAGGTGTGCGGGAGGGTCCGGTGCTTCGGGAAGGATATGATTTCTGGGGCTACTGAAACTTGGTAGCGGAGTTAAGAAGGCATGCTTGCAG
Source organism: Caprimulgus europaeus (assembly GCA_907165065.1). Next base: position 97,155,264 of record OU015523.1, on the reverse strand, counting down.
GAACGAACAAAAGAAATTGCTGGAACGGTGACAGGGGACTGCTCAGGTCAGTGGGTATGGGCAGGGCACGGGTGCCCCAAGAAAGCTTCCCTGGGAGGGATGTAACATCTGTCTGAAAGATTGTTTAAAAGTGGTGGTGGGGGGGAGAACATCCTAATTCTGCTCCTGTCACCCGGAGGAGAGCCTGTACGGCAACACTGTATGTTGGAGGTATTTGTGTGAAGGACTGCACTGACCCTTTACCACACATGCAGGAGCTTTTAACCAGGGCTACCAGAAGAGAAAGCTAAACAAACCCAGAGTAGACTGCCACAAAATGATCTCTCTCAAACTACCCAACTGATAAAACTTCTCTCTGGCCATACTGACAAGAGAGGATTTTGGGGTTTTTTTCCCTGGCATAATAAGCAAAGGCCTCCTCAGACTTTTGCAGAGGACTCCTCCTGTGTTCATGGCCTGGGGGGCTGGAGGGAAGCTGAGAAGTCTGCACCAGTATTTCCCTGGGCACTCTGGTGTTACCAGGAACCAAGCTGCCTGCTGCTACCAGCATCTCAAGGATGGAAAATAAGCTCAAGAAGAAAGGGGGAAAAAAAAAAAAGACAGGTAAAATAGCTTAGCTTTTGTATGCTAGGGGGTGTTTTCTGTGCTTTTTGGGTCTTGACATGCCAGCTGAGATGATACCGAAGAGACAGAATAAATCTAAAGAGCTAAGACAAGTTTTTGGTTTTCAGTAGAATCCTACCTAAGTGGAAGGAACAATGTAGCACATCAGGAAGGAGATACAAGAACCATAAGTCTGTTTGAATTCTCATACGTACTACCTTATTACAACTGTAATTTTGAAATGTTTGTTTTAAGCAGCTTTCTCCATGTTAGATTTAATATTCCCCCATGGTATCAAATAGGAGAGGTCTTGCTCTGTTAAACACTGTTAAATACATACGAAGACAACACATTGCCTAGAAGACCTTTCAGTCTAAGGCCAGTAATGTGCCTAAAGGAAAAGCATGTATCAAATATATGGTTTAATTTGATTTTAATGACAAAAGCTTCCTTATCTTCTACTCAGGTGTCTCGCAATCTCTCCATCATTAATCGACTCACTTCCACTGTCACAGCACAGATGGTCCTCAAAGAGATTAGTTTTTCCTCTGAAAATAATCTTACTGTGCACTTCTATCATAATTTTCTTTGGAAGAGCCTAAGTACTTCACAAATATTAATTAACTTCGTCACCCAGTACCCACAGTCGGTCTGTACAGATAGAAAACAAACTATATCAAACTACTACATTACCCATTTCCTTGCAATTCCACATGAACTGTTCTCCCCCTGGATGGTACACTGCTGCTCACTGCGGTTCCAGCTCCCCAGCCAGGAAACAGCAAGGGATTTGGATGACTGAAGGGGTGGTGGGGAATACAAAAATCCCCAGGACGCTTCAAAGGCTATCCTCTGGGTTTCCCGACCGACGGACAATGGGAACGAGGCTGTCTTTGAAGATGGGCCAAGAGAAGCCAGAACGCAACTTCTTCCAGAGGTCATCGTTCTGCAAAGGGACGTAGTTTCACTGTGCTCTGGTGCTGGGGAAGCCAAGTACAGACTCCTAAAAGGTGCGAGACAGTTTCAAAGGCAGGCAGCTGCCTCTGCAGATTTTAGAAAAATAGGCATCCTCAGTCCAAGTCCTAGAATACACATAAAAAACTGAGATCCAGTTATCTTAACGTCACTTTTCTGGATTTTTTTTTGGGGGGGGTTTACATCTTATCTGATCCCAACCTTCTCGGTAATTACTCAGTCTAGGATGGGCTTTATATGTTTAGCTTGGCTATCTCAATTATAAGATTAAATAAGGTTCTCTTTGATAACAATTTCAGGAAGAGAAAAGAAGTTGAGTCAAAACCATGGAATTGAAACTAGTAAAACCAACCAAAAAACCCAACAATATAAGCTTCCATGTTTGCAAGACAAGAGAAAAATCAATTTTTATTTATTAAAAAAAAAAACAATTAAGATGAATGCACAGAACTTGACTAAAGGAAGACTAAAAGGAATAGGACATAAGTATTAAAAATTGAAACTCAGAACATTGTATAAAGATATATATTTTTATGATAAGCAGTAACATAAAATTAGGCAATGGAAAATATAAGAATTTTAAACAGAAAAAAGTTTAATGGTGATGATCTGCAAGGCTATGGAATGGTATTCTAAAGGAAGCCAGGAAAAATTTACCTGTGTCATTAAAACCTGGACTGACCAAGACCTTGAAATATTACTTGTGAAACAAATGTGTACTTAAAAGGAGAAAGACAAAAAAAAAAAAAAAAGAAAAAAGTTATATTGTCAATCTTAGTTCTCAGACCTGTTTGAAGTTGTTTAGCATAACATCTTCCATTCACGCCTGCAGCTTAGGACAAAATAAGGATAACTGGCATAATACAACAAAAATCTCACAAATGTCTACTGAGAGAAGAAGCTGTTTAATGAAAAAAACACAGTGACAGCAAATGATACCAAAGCATTTTTGGCATCTTTTTTTTCAAATTATTATTTTTCAGGTATATTTTTATACTCAAATATCAGTTTTGATTAATGACTTAGCATGCATTGAAATTTCAAGTGAAATTTGCATTTTTAATACTGTCTTGTTTGTCCCCAAATGGACAATGCTCATTCTGAAGGTCAGAAAATGTGTATTTCTAGACATACATACATGTTCATGCTTCCTCACGAATGCATGACAAATAACAAACAAAAAAATGTATGAAAGTAGGTGGAATCTTTTGCATTATCAGGACAGCAAGAGCATTCCTCCAGATGGAACCATGCTGAAATAATTCATCTAGATTTAGGAGAAAAGGTAGAACTGTCTTATTTAGACTACACACAGAATATAACTTTGCTCACCATGTAAAAAAGCTGAAACCAAAGAAAGATGCACCTGTTTTCAGTGACAGCCTCAAGCTCTCTCCCTGCTCAGCTGTGTCAGCTCTACCAGTAATGAGCATAAGCACCAAGATCCCTGGGTTTTGTTCCTTCACGGCAAATCTCCCATACAGATTTATAAATGTGACTCTGACAGCAGCACTAGCCATTCCCACTCTCACATCAAGAGGCTGATACACACTCAAGGCTTGAGCTGATTATCTATCTTAGCAAGAATCTTTCTCAATATTAAGCAAATTGGCTGGCTCCCAGCAGAAAGGTACGAATGCCTACCACAGACAACATACACCCAGCCTTGATCCTGCCCTATAGGGGATCTAATATAGATCTAATAGAAGATGCACAGGAGCAGCAAGAACTGAATGTTCCAAATGGCTTCAGAGACAACAGCCAAAAGCAAGTAGGTACAGAAAAGTACAGTAAAGTGGTTTTGCTTGTATAAATCCCATTGGAACTGCATGTAAGTTCTGTTTGTGGGATTCTTCTATCAGTAACAATCACCAGGGCTGAGGGGACTACTGGCAGAGTGGGCTCAGCCGCTTCTGTCCCACCTTCCTCTTGTGTTGGTAAGAAAATTACAGTGTGCCCAGAGCTTGCAATCTTCAAAGTCCATTCAGAATTCATGCTGGTTTTCGGAAAAATTCTACCACTAAGAGTTAACATGGCTTTTTTACCCCTCTCTCTTCGCTTACTGGCAACAAGACTTAAAAATTCCAAGTGAAGCTCCAGGACTTATGCGAAGTCTCCATGGCCCAAACTGCCTTTCACCATGACGTTTTCCTGGGATGGCAAGGACTCTAAAATGCCTTTTTTCCAGCACTTTGGAGAAGGAACCATTCCAGAAATTTCCCATTTTTAGGATGCTCTCCAAGAAGATACATGATACTTGACACATAAAAGTGATGCTGTTTTTATTAGGACAGTCAATGAAACCTCAGCAACATACACACAGGAGAGAAGATGGCATGTCTGAAGAATGTGCCTATCTCAGAGATGTAAAAGGAAGCCAATTAGAGGCTGATATCACAAACTCACTCAGTGTTGCTCCCAAATGAAGTTACTAATCCCAAGGCATGATTTGTTAAAGCAGCATTGCAGCCTTTACTTAACAATTTGAATCCCACCACCTTAGAGACAATTACTACTCTACAGCAGCCCATATTGCTGACCTTAGGAGCTGCAGCTTTCTGTGGGGAGCTGAGGGGAAGAAAGGTGTGCCAAAACATCTCTGCAGAAAGAAATGACAGTGAACCAAGTCTCTCCAATAGTCCAAATGCTTTGCTGTGTAATGGGGGCTGGCATGCAGCTGGATTCCAGGGCAACCCAGCAATGTGGCCTCTGCAGCACCTGCTGGTTTGCTTCCTCTGACAGCAGGGATTCAGATTAACCAGTAGAACATGGACCAGAACAGCCTTGCTGCTGGTCACAAGACACTGCAGTACTGTTGGAGCTCTAACATTGAACTGCTGGGAAGATACAAGCAGCTCAAGAGCCACTGGGTGCACGTGAGCTTGGCCACTCTTACTACCACCAGCAGCATTCATGCTGAGAAATACTAATAGTAAAAGATATTGCTTACAAAGAAACTCAGTCATCATATTTTGGTCTGCATTGACTGCAAAGATTCCTTCCCAGCTCTTATAGGGTCCTTAAGACTGGAAATTCATTGACAGCCTTGGATGATGAACTGGGCTGAAAGGAAACGTCCCTGACTTCAGCCTGAGAAGGGATGACACAGGTCACAGATGCAGCCCCAACAGGAAAGCCAAAACGAGCTGCTCACAGGCATAAGAATGCATACCAATCTGCAATGGGAATATGATCCTATTCCTCTCTCTTCCTAGAAACTAAACGCTAGTCTTTCATTAGTCTAAAAAAAAAAAAAAAAAAGCCCAAACCAGCTCTTGCCTAACAAGACAGAAATCTTGCCTGGACGAGCAAGATGAATCAAACCAGGACACTGCCAATTTTATCTTGAGAGAAGAAAGGAGCACAGTGCCTTCATACCTTCTAGAGCAGTGGCTGTGGGAGCACATCAGCTGGATCAGGGAAAAAAAAAAAATATCAGCCAGATAGGAAGCAGAGCAATCTCCTGAACAGATTATGCTAAGAAATGGCTCTGGAGTTACTGTTCCAAGGCTATGAGATGAGGAACAGCAGAGACTTAATAGCTGGGGGAAAAAACCAACCAACCAACCAAAAAAACGAACCACCAAACAACTGAGGACAGAGATCTTCGTCATTAATTGGCTGGAAACACTCCACAATTATATGATTTATAGGAAGTAAATTTGGAGTGCCTGAGCACAGATCAAAGAAACATTACGTTAATCTCTGCCTGTACGTAGGGGGGAAGGTCACAGCCAAGACTAGCCATTTTTTAATTATTTTTTTTTCCCCTCCCTAAGCATCGAGTGAAAGGCCAGACCACGTCTCTGGGAATTCACCATCAAAATGGTACCGAACACCGCTTTGAACAACCTAAGCCCAGCGGATGTGTCAGACCGCTCAAGTTCTGCCCCCAGGAGCCGCAGTTCCCTTGACCAGCGCGGCCCCAGCTCCCTGGGCTGCAGGGCCGGCGGCTTCCCGGCTGACCTCGGGTTCCCTGGCCGCCCCTCAGCCTACGGGGCTGCGTTGGTACCTGAGCGCCGTACAGCCCGCACCGCCCAGGGGTCCCTTCCTCCGGGTGAGGGGTAGGACCCGCCAGGGCAGGTGGGGTCTCCCCGCGGCCCGGCCCGGCCACCTTCCCGCAGCCTGAAGGAGACCGCGGCGCCCGCGAGACAGGGCGGGGGGCAGCGCCTGCTCCCTCCCCCCGTGACTCACCCGCCCGCTCCCGGCGGGGACAAACCGCCAGCGCCAGAGTCACCGCCCCTGCCGCCGCGGGGCAGCCTGTGGCGGCCCGCGCTCCCCCGGGGCCTACCCCGCCACCCCCCCCGAGCACCCCAGCTCCCGCCCGCCGCCGCGCCTCAGAGCGGGCGGGTCGGGCAGGGCGCTGCCCCCGCGGGAGGCGTCACCCCACAGCCCTCGAAATAGCCCAGAGAGGGGTGGCGGTGGCGGTGGGTCCGTCCATCCGCCCGTCCGTGCTCCCCCCCTGCTTCTGCCCCAAGACCGCCCCTCGGAGTAGCGGCTCCCCCAGCCCCAGCCCGTGTCCCCCTGCCACCCCCCGGGCACTGCGCCTGCGCAGCGACGCTACCCCACTCGCTCCCCCACCGCCCTCTCCCTCAGCGGCCCCAGCCACGCCCCCCCACGCCCGCCCTTCCCCGGCGATCTGCATATGCTAATTAGAGGTTACTGGAAGGCCTATGGCGGGGCTGGGAGGCGGTCACGTGGGGCGGGGACGTGTCCTTCAGAGGCGGGCCCCGACCTGCCCAGGCTGCCTTAAAAGCGGGCGGCGAGCGAGGAAGCGCCTCAGTCAGAGAGAGAAAGTGCCGGGGCGGCGGGGCCGCGGCTGCTCCGCCCGAAACTTCTGAGTAACATCAACAGGGGGAGGGGAGGGCGGGCGGCGGTGGAGGAGGAAGGTGGTGGGGGGGAAGGTTAGCAGCAGCGCAGCCCTCTCCGCCTCTCCCTCATAAACCAGCCTGTGTTGGGCTGAGCAGGCCCCTCACACAAAGGAGGGCAGGGCAGGCAGGGCTGCCCCCCCTTCCCCCCCGCCTCGGCAGAGGGGCAGCGGGGAGGCGCCCTTCCCCGTGCAGAGCACTCACAGCCACTTACTCCTCTCCTGTCCCCCCGTCTTCTTCTCTTCTTCCCCCCTTCCCTCCCGCCCCGCGGTTCTCCCCTCAGCCCCCCGCCCGCTGTCCATGTAGCCGCCCGGCCGCCGGCCCCACCGCACTATGCCCATCTTACTCTTCCTGATAGACACGTCCGCCTCCATGAACCAGCGCACCCATCTGGGCACCACCTATCTGGACATAGCCAAAGGCGCTGTAGAGACTTTCATGAAGGTACCGGCTCTGCCTTGCGAGAGGAGGCGAGAGAGAGCGAGAGTGACTGCGTGGGGAGGGGAGGGGGAGGCAGGGCGCGGGGGGCTGCCTGGGCCGGGGGCGCGGGGCGAGGGCGGGCGGGAGGGAGCGCGGGTGCGTGCGGGCAGGGAGGGGAGGGCCGAACCGAGCCGGGGGGCTTCGGCGGCGCCGCCACCTCTCGGCTCACCCTCTGCTTTGTCCCCCGCGCCGCAGCTCCGAGCCCGGGACCCGGCCAGCCGGGGAGACAGGTACATGCTGGTCACTTTCGAGGAGCCTCCCTACGCTATCAAGGTAACCCCCACTCACCCTGCCACCCCCCCCCCTCCCCGCCGCTCCCCCTGGCCTCCTTCCGGCCCCTCCGCGCCGCCGCGGGCCGCTGCCGGCGGCCGCCCCCCCGCCCGCCTCTCCCGGGCTGCCGGCGGTCCGGGGAGCTCGGCAGAGACGGGCTCCGGCGGCGGCGGCGGCAGCGCTGACATCAACATGGCCGACATTTTTTCCCCGTGTGGTGTGTGCGAGCAGCAATGAACTGTGGGGGATATTTATTCAAGTTGGGAGAAGTGACAGCAACTCCAAGGAGAGTTCAGCGTGGAAGGGGCGAGCCGGGGAAGGACCGAGTTCAGCCCGGAGTGTCCGGACTCGGAAGGGGACGGGACTTCCCTCACCCCCGGCGGGGCGGGGCGGAGCGGAGGCGGTGGACCGCGGGGGAAGGGGGCGGGGGGCCCACATGACACGGGACGGTGAACCTGTTGGAGGTCGCTTCGGAGCGCAATCGGCTTCCATCTAGAAAGGGCTGTGGGTGAGCGGTGTGAATAGCCGCAAGGTTTCTGCATCGGTGCCTGCACAGAAATTTGTCCTTTGAAGCAAATCAAAAGTCTTCATTTGACAGATGGGGAGCTCTGAGGTTTAAGAGAAGTACATATATTTAGGCTTTACAGAACGACACTAAATATTAGTAACTTCTGAGGTGTTCTGTTAGCATTTGTGTGCAGCAAGGAAGGCACTTTGTAGCCTAATAGGAAAGCAAAGCTCCTATCTAGACAATAAGTCTTCTCACGTTTCTCTTTTCAGGCTGGCTGGAAGGAAAACCATGCAACGTTTATGAATGAACTGAAAAACCTTCAAGCTGAAGGACTTACAACTCTTGGCCAGTCCCTCAGGACAGCTTTTGATTTATTAAACTTAAATAGATTAGTAACTGGCATAGACAACTATGGGCAGGTAGGTTGACTATTAATAGGCAAAAAAAATTGTAAAACACAAACTTCCCAGAGAAAACAATTAGCTAGTCGTCCAAAGCAGCATCTTCATTACATACTCAATATGGCACCTAATTCAAACATAAGCAGAGCTCAGATGCTTTGAAGCAGTTGCTTACTGTTGTTTGGTACCCAACTTTTCTTTCTTTTTTTAACTTCAGGTATTCCTCAGTTTTTAAACTGTGATGTAGCCTCCAAGTTGACCTTTTCAGTCTGTTTCAGAACCTTAGGTGGTGAGCCAACATTGCTTTCTCTATACAGTGCTGTATAATCAATTAAGTACAGTTTGGGAGATGAGCCATTTTTCTAACAACACTGCATGTCCAGAAGTACTGAGTGGAGCACAACTTTTTCAAAACCCTTTCTTTTGCTACAACTTTTCTCAGCATACCTCTGTTTTTGTAAACCAGCCTGAGAGCTGGTTTATCAGAGGCTTGAGAAGCTGTGCTTTTCTAATATGTATATTTCAGCTATCCTTTTAAAGCAGCACTTCTTCTTGGGGTGGGCCAGCATTCTCTTGCTCAGTAGTATGAGTTGCTAAAAGACAGTAACTCTAGGTTAAATGTGCTTTAGGAAGCATACCCAGTTCTTTCTGGCACTGAATCAAAATGTGGTTTTATTTTGCATAAAGGACATTATTAGTATTGGGCAAAGTATATAATATATTTTTCACATGGAACGTACTAACTCAAATCTCCCCTTTTTGTTTTTTGTTCTCATGTAATGCTCCCTCTACTACCTGAGGATTAGTTACTGCTCTTGGTGTTTAACATGGGAATGTGGCTGTGAAAATAAGTCCACTTTCTAGGCTAAGCAGAGTGTGTGTGATAATATGCCATGTTTGGGAATTTCTCTCCTTGCATTGTGTGGCTTTGCCACTAGGTGATCGAGTGAGCCTAAACATTTTTAAAATGCCAGTTTAGTGATGAAACTTAAAAAAAAAAAGTGCTAGTTCCACACATGGTTATTTTTTTGTCTATTACCATCTGCTGTTCTGTTGTACATCTGTGTGTTAATCTTTCCCACTTTCTGATGTTTTTGTTTAGTTACATGAGGTATATGAAGCTTTTTTGAACACTTACCACTGTAGGCACACATGCAAAATACTTGCTCTTTCCCATTGCTACTGGCAGTTATAACATTCTGATTAAACCTATGTCAAATAACATGCTCTAGGTGAACCAGCTGTGCTCAACTACTCAAATCAAGCAGGCAGTTGAGTTGTCATGACTGTTTTGACTCACTAGTAGTGTTCATTACTACAAGTAGCTGCTCTTCTGTCTGTGGAGCAGTTACTTTTTCTTTGTCTGATCTGTTTTGGTTACAAGTCTCTGTCTGGAATTGAACTCATCCTTGTTTATGCATGTTTTTTGCGTTCTTCCACATGTGGGGCTGGCTGTTGAAGAGGTGTTCACATGTGCAGTCAGGTGACTAAATAGAAATTACAACTCCTTTTTTAGTGTCTGCAAAAGTAGATTAATGTATTGTAAGTGTCAGGTCATCTGATGCTGAAGTCACAGGTTCTCATTTTGGCTCTACTAATCAAAGTATCAGTTTTTCATAAATCAGATTAAATTCTGGAGCACTTAACTGGTCTTTCAGCACTCGAAGGATGAGATCCAGGGCAATTAACTTTTCTCAACTTCACACTGGCCATTGAGCACTGTCATGTTACCCTGTCAGCTTCTTATTGTTGATCACTGCCTGAAATTTGCTCAAGATAAATGGGTATTTAAATGTACATGGTATGAAAAACATACAAATTTGGGATAATAAAAGTGATCAGAATACTCAGTTGCATTTCAGATAGTTTTCACTAAAACCATAAAATGCTGATTCACTTTTTTTAAAAGTAGTTACACATATTAAGACCATAAAATATTTGAGTAGTTTAATTAACTAAAATATAGCAGGCAGATGTTTGAAGAGTTATTATCTTAAAGTGAGAGGAGAAGATAATTTTCCAAAAATGCAGCATTTAGATAATCTCAGGTGTGGTATTATGTGAAGTAATAAATCCAAACTTTTATTAAGCTTTTCTCTGGAAAATTTCTCTAGCTTGACATCTGACTGTCATGCTTAATTTTTTAGTGTATTGACAAGCTTCTAAGATGTTTACTAAGATCCACTTGTTTCATGGGTACTAATTGTAAAACAGATTTTAATTGTGTGTACAAATGACAAGACATGATACAAGCTTGGTGGGACTGTCTGGTTGCGTCATCCAACAGTGGGATGTCTTGTCCCCCGCTGAGTATGAACTGTTTTTTAAATGGCAGTGTGACTCACTATACTTGGTTTCTTTCAAAGTGGACCAGGGTTCTCCATCATCTGGCTTCCTGAACAAGAGTGATGGCTTAACAGTCGTTCTGAAATTGAGGAAAATCTCCTGCTTCATATTTTCTTGCAACTTTAATGTTTGGATTTTTAATATGAATATTTGTCATATTACTTGTTCAGTAAGTAAGTACCGACTCAGTTGCTCATGAAGATTGAGTTACAAAGTGTACAGCTGTATTAGCTGATCGTAGCATCTCACATTCAGATCTTACAGGGAGACTGTCACACATTTAGTTTATCAAGAACCTGGAAGATTTTTTCGTAAGGTGCTTCTGATGTTAATGCTATGGCATGGCTTTATAAACCCTTTGTCTTACCTAGGGTTGTTAGATTCACATTTTTGTGAAGGTTTTTGTCAACAACAAAAGGTTTTGGAAAGTTCACTTATTTTAAGGTGACTATTCCCTTAGTTTTACAGCGCTTCGAGATTGATAAATTCTGTGTTACATTGCGTGAATCCAATAATAGTTATAGTTTTCTTTTTCCCCCCAAAGCGTGCTTTCTGCTGATTATGATAGCAGAATGAACCTTCAAATACGGTGTCAGCTTTTAGCATTCACTAAAATTAGCGGTCCTCTTTACCTTCTGCATTTTTATAGAAAGCTTAGGTAAAAATACAGGATTTGGATGTCTTCAGGAAGAAAGCAATTTAAACACGTTAAGTTCAGTAAGGGCTCACTCTCATATCACACAAAACATTGTTCTTCATTAGCCCAGCTTGCACTGACTTATCTTTGTCACATTTTCCCCAGTTCAGCTTCCCCATTGTTTCAGGTAGTCTGAAGTACCAAGCCTTTTACCAGCAGATTTTCTGTCCTCTTGGAATACACTCCTAAATTTTGTAGCTGTGGCTTGCACATGTGTAGTCACAATTTAACTGAATAGTTATGAGCGAGGCAAACATGCAGCTTGCTTACAGTTGATGGAATGGTTAAATACTGATAGATGTGTTTCTTGTTTTGTGGAAACATAAAATATTAAAAATGTAGCTATTATAATACAGCAAAAATGTAAACAAACATTTAAAGTTTTAACAAAGTTAAATTGAACCATCTGTGTACTTAAATTATTTGCCGTTTGTAGTGAAGTTTCTGAGTTCTGACTCTTAAGGTAGGTAAAATATGTACTAATGGTGTTCTGATGCACTTGAGTGCAAAGGACTGACACAGCACTACCAAAACTTGAATCTGATGGATGTTTGAAATTACTAAAGCTCTGATTCTCCAATACCCCATGTGTTTCACCTTGCCTATTATTTGCATAATGAATGTCTCCTAGTATTTTTTCAGCAGTGTTGCATAGAATGAGGTTTGAGAGGATAGAGTATACTTATCTGAGTGGATTTCAAAGTGGTTGAGTTGATGTGTCACAAGGTATTTTTCCAAATTTTTTCAGGGTGAAATTTCATTTTAATATTGCAGCTAGAAACAGTGCTCTTCAATAACATGAGCTTTTTGTGATCTTTTTATCTCACTAGAGTATCTTACACACATTCTTCAGCATTGTGATTATTATTGGTATGGTAAACCTGACTTTGAGATGAGTTTTACTCTTAAACAAATTTGATGTAACAAAAGCACATGCTTAGTTGTTTTGAAACAGAAAAGCCAACTGTAATGCTTCTGTAATCCAAGTGGACTTGTGATAGATATTTGTCATTCACAGTGATGAATAAGGTGCTGTCTGTATTTAGACTAATACAAGAAACACTGTTTTGATGACTTACCAGGCTGTGTGCCGTCTTGGCAAAAGCATTTTTCTCTGCAGTGCATTTCATATACTTAGAAAAGCATAACTAAGAAATTTTGAAACAAACTGAAGTCCAAATGGAATTCGACTAATTAAGAATATTTTGGGATCTCTATAATATGCTAAGGGCTGGAAAGACCTATTTCTTACCTGGAAGTTGGAAGGTGTCCTGCGTATAATGGTATTGTTTTTAAACACCACTTTTTTTTCCGCCCCCCCCCAAGGGTTTTATTCGTGCCATGTATGACGATCAAACAATCTAATCTTAGGTTAACTGTTACTTTTTAGTTACATGGTTAGACCCATTTGTAGCTACAGTAGCAGTATTGCTGATGAGTTTACACAGTAAAACTTAGTCTGTAGACATCAGTATGCTTTGCCATAATGGCTTAAATACTATAGTATTCCCACTGCATGTAAATAGCATGCCTAGGAGATCAAGTCTAATTGTGCTTGTAGGCACATGACAGCTTTTTTTTTTAAGTCATACATTGTAGAATGACTCCTTACTTATGTGCTTGTATGTGTCTAGTCTGCTGAGCTTAAAAAAACCAAACAAAAAACCCCCTCACCAAACTCCAAAACAAAAATCACACATATGTAATATTATCCCCTAACATTGCATACATTATGCTTTTGCAGTGATACATTCCATTTAAATTGTTGAACAGTTTTATTTTGCAGTTGATTTTTGAGGATTGTTACTGGATTTCTTTGCTTTCAAAAGTCAAAATCTTTTGAGCATGACTTTGGTCTTGGTGTTCTGGGGTCATAAACACTGCACTGGAATGGCCTGTGTTGAGTGTGCATCCAAATTTGGAGCCAGGGTTTAGGTTAGCATTTCCTGCTTTGTCATGCTGGCATGGTTGTACAGGCAGTTTGCTTCTCAAGTTGGTAGAGGCAGAGGTTTGCACTTCTAGAGCAGCTCTCCCATTCTCTTATTTTCTTTTCTCCTCTTCCCCAACAAAACCAAATAGGAGAATTGCAGACCGTGGAAAACAGCATAGCAAGCCTAAGCATGGTAGTGGCAGAAGTACAAATAAAAAAAGAATTTTTTATTTCTTCTGTTTTCTATGGAATAGAAATGGTTTGAACATAAACCTATATGCCTGTTAATGTCAAAGTTGTATATCTGAAGTGCTGGTGAAAGTCAATCTTTCTCACCTCCTACGTGATGAAATTAAGCATATTACTTCCAATTTATACTTTTTAGGCTGTAACCTTTAAGCATGCCATCTTGTCCACTCTGGAAATGTTTGTAATTTTTAGTTAGTTTTGTTTTATAGTATCCTTTAATGAGAGCTGCAGCAGGCAGTGTTGCAAGTGTTTTTTCCCATTGTGGGGTGGAACTGCATGCCTTTTGGCCTTCCCAGAGCAACAAGTCAACTGAAAGTCTCAGTAATAATAATCACATTGGACTTTAGTGTTCTTAAAATAACTTGCCAAGTTCTAATCCAGTATATTTTTAAAGAAGAGTTTAAAAGTTAAAATAAGCTTACACCAAGTACTTCATATTTTCTGATTAAAATGATCTCATCAATCTGTTTCACTAGCAGAAAGATACTTTCTCACATTCTGAATATCAAATATGTTTTGACCACTTTGAATGTTTAAGTGCTCAGTACTCCAATACATTTGATTTGTAAGGGGCCGTGCCATAACATGTTTGTGGTGGCTTTGATTTTTAGAGGTCAAGTGAGTGCACTCATGGTGCCAGAGCTTAAGCTGATGATACAGATGTCTGTCTCTGGCTGATATTCTTTGATTCACTAAAAAGTCATCAGAGGAAGCCTGAGGACAGTTAGGAGTACCAAAATTTTATCGCTCAACTTGACTTTCTATCTGGAACAGTTAATTTGAACAGGTCATTATAGACTGCTTGGATATAGTGGCTTTCTTGTTTGTATGCTTAAAGGTTGAAGGATTCTTGTCCTTTTGAAATATATTTGCACTTCATCACAGCCCATTGTCAGGGAGGCAAAGCAAATACGTATAGATATAGAGCCAGGAATTTGGTTATCTTATGAAGCACAAGTATTCCCCCCAAAAGTGTCTCTGTGGTTATGTATATTCTCTTTAAGCTTGTTTTCACTTTATATCTCTGAAGCTTGAAGGGAAGAACTGTTATTTGTGAATGTGTCTGAGTTTTAATTCAACTGAGGCTCAGCTGAAACTATGATTGTTTTGCTCGAGTGTCTTGTTTGCTGGTGCTTTTTTCTTGCAGTACATTCTATACCTTTAACGACATAGTGAATCTTTCAGTTCATAGAATGTTCCCATATTTGCATCTTCCATTAAGGAAGGTATTAATGTTTCCACTCCATGTTGTGATTTTCAGCATATTGCCTGACCTTTTTATCAAGTTGTTTTCACCTGTTTATGCAACAGGTTGGAATTTCATATATTTTGTGGGTGTTAGTATCTAGCTAATACAGAACTCTTAACAAATGTTCAGTTTGCATTGCATAATTGTGGTGCCAATTTTAATTGTCCAAAATGTAGACCAGTCTCATTTAAAGAAAAACCAACACTGCAGATAGAAGATTAAAGTGGACTAGCCTTTGAGCCATAAGAGATTTCTGATGATCCTGTAGTATATTTCTGTCATGTCTATGAAGGTTATCTCATGTTCATGAAGTATCTCCTATGTATCAGCATATTTTTACTATTATAATTCTGAATCTTGATAGTAAGAATTCTTTATTATTGCCTGTATATAAAAAAAAAAAAAGGGGAAGGGATGGAACTCTAGTTTTGTCAAGTTGGCCCCTAATGGACTAGATTTTTTCAAAAATCTATTGTATAGCAAATTTCAGTCTTGCATGAATGAGAAATCAAGTAGCTGTTACCTAAGCACCTGTTGTTTTCATTCTAGAGATAGTGTCTTTGCCTCAGTTAATTGATTTCCCCTAGTTTACATAAATCTACAGTCCACTATAGAATTAAGCCTGTTTTTGTAGTGGGGAAACTAGGTTAATGTCTACAGCTAAATTAAAATACACAAGAAGTTGCTGGCTGCAAGATATGATACTAACCTTAGTCAGGAACCTTGAATGACTATGATTGGGACACTGAATAGATAAGACTGCTGATTGTATGAGAGGACAAGAGGATGTATCAAAATCTGATCCTACTCTAGTTATTCTAATATGGGTGGTAAGCGTGGATCTTGCAACACTGCAGTAGTAGATAACTGGAATAGCAGATAAATGTGTTGATAAATGTGCTTAACAGTTTCAGGGTTTTAACATAGGAGGTCTTTTAGAAGACTGATCTAGCAGGAACTGCAGTGAGGCTCTAGGATGGGGTTTTTACAGTGGTTCAGAGATGTATGTATTGAACATAATGCTTAACGTCCTGTTCTTGACTTGTCCAGAAAACTTTTACACAACTTCATCACATTTGGTGTCTCTTCAGTGTAGCCACTCCCATTCCCTTTAATTTATAGGGTTTTTTTTCCTATCTACATGTAACTGCTCCTGCCTGTGGAGAGCAGGGTGTTAATCTGATTTCATCCAGTGTTTGAGGATAAATTACCTGAATACACTGTGCATTTTGTCAATGTCTCCTTTACCCAAAAAGCTACATTAAAGTAATCCAGAATATCTGTCACTGGAATCAGTTTAGGGCTCTGACATTTTTTTTGATGCTCAGCATACAGAATATGAGTGAAAAGTGGCCATCTCTTTCTTCCACCAATGCACCCTTCCCCTCAAGGCTTTGAATCCCAGAATGCTGACTTCATTGTATGCATCACTATATGTGAGACATATCTAGCCTTGCTGCATGGTCTGCTCCTGAATTTATGGACTCTGACATGCTCATAGTTGTGCAAAACTTGAAGCAAGTTGTAAGTGTGACAGCATGTGGTAAAATAAATCGGTGATTGATTCAGATCCTTAATAAGCTGGACTGTGAACTGTAGTAGTTCAGAATCTGTTTTAAAACGGCTAAGTTGCTCCTGCTGTAGTGGTGATAAACTCAGAGAGAGTTATGGGGGAGTATTGGGGCAGTTATTCAGAATTGCCTTATGTTCATCAGTCAATAAGCTACTTTCAATCAGTTTGTCAGTACTCTGGATTGATAACCCCTAAAAAGGTAGGGAGAACTTTGTATATAACACTCTCTAGCTTTTCCCCTTGTGTTGTGGTGGAATTTTTTTTTGTGTGTGTGTGTGTTTTCCCTACTCAGTCAGCTGGCAACTGTGAAATTCATTACCTTTCTCTATATGATGAACAGAGGCCTGGCTTAGCACTGTGAATTGCACTGACTGAGCCAGGACCAGCTATGTAAAGTCATTACTGTGAAGCAGGAAAGCTGCAGTAATTAGGGACTTGATCCAGGGCTTGACAAGGTCAGTTATTTTTGGAATAAAACATTCAGAAATATTTTTAGGAAATATGACCAAAATCATCTTTAAACCCAGATTCTTTGGAGCTGACTTTAAAGTTATGATTGGTATGGATGGTTATTTTAGCACTTTTTATTTAAGTTTGTAAAAGCTCAAATATAACCTATTTTTAGCAGCTTACATTTACTATATTCAGTCAAAGAACTGGGAACCACTAGGATTTGTGGGTTGATTTATCCAATTTCAGATGATTGCAGTAATGATTCATCAGTAGTTACGTAATCTGTAACTAACTGATAAAGTACATTTTTTTTTTTTTAACGGATAGTTTCTATTACCTTAAAAATAAGGTACAAGTTGTGATCACAGTTGCTTTGCTGCTTACATATTTCAATTAATTTAATGTAAAGAAAAGTTAAAATTCTTCTGGTTTTGGGATTGTCGTTTATCTGTCACATCACTGCTTGCGTGTTTCAAATATTAGTGGCTTTTTATTCTTAATTTCAATGCTATTTTTCATTGTTTAGTTACTTGATGGAATTCACGATATATGAAGTCCATTCTAGGGTTGTTTGCGGGGTTTTTTTTGAGAATCACATGTTCAGTAATTGTCGTAAACTGTGAAAGATTAAAGGACTGACTTGTTTTATAAACTTACTAGTAACCTCTTCTTAATTGGAGGACTTAGAAGTTAATCAAGAAGTTATCACTTATATAATACATTATTTAGAACTCAATTAAATTTGTTCTTAGATGAAAGAAACAGGACAAACCTTTATATTAAACTGGCATTTTTGGAACTTTGTGGCTTAGTAATGTTGGGAACTCTGTGATTTAGGCACATGAAGACATTAGGGTATCCTGGGATTTAAGTTTGATGCCTTAATAAATCCTGCCAATTATTCATCATTCCTTTATTGTTCAGTATGAACATAGTTTAAAATTGCTTCCTTGACACACATCCCTTCTGTTTTCACACAGGCTCTAGTCAATATGGAGATTTTATATTCCAAAACTATCATCTCTTGCATTGAATCTCCTTTTCAGGCTGCTTTGGGTTGCTTTTTGGTTTTCTTGCCGTTAGTTTGGTTTTGTTATTAACACCAACTCTTTGAATAGAATTTCAAAGTGACTGAAGTTGTGCAGTTAAATAGTCTTTAAGCAGGACATTCAGTGCCAGACTTAGGAACTCAAAGTGTGTAAAGTTATGAGCATCTATAAAAATGATAGTAAGCACAGAGAATTTTTTTTTGTTACAGGTTTCAAGATGGATATGCAATGAAAGCATTGCCTATAGAATGCAAACTTGCAAGTTTAGGCAAAGCAAGCAGCTGATATGCTTAAATTTATTTCTATGTTTGTTTTTGTTTTTTTATTTTACAAAGGATTTGGTGTATTTTTTCTTATGCAGTTGAGATAGCTGTTTTGTCTCTAGTATTTTTTTTTTCATCGTGAGTGATATCTGACTAGATCTTGGATTTTTGCTGAAGGACTTCTAGACTGGGCAGGACAAGTATAAGATGACATATGTTTGGAGCTTCAGTAGTTAATTGAAGTGATAAATTGTTATTTTTAAAAGATCCTCTGAAAAAATGCTTAGGAGCAAAATACTGAGGAGCAAATGACTTTTTAATCCCATTTATCATCCTAAATACCTTAAATTTCCTTTTCTTAAGTGGAACCTAGGTAGCCTATGTTATGGAGGTAGCAGTTGTTTTCATTTGTTCCAGTCACTGGAAATACAGAAAGCATCAGTTGTACCATGGAATCAGTGTCCTAACTGCATGTGCAAAAATCATTTTATCTACTGCTAATCTGTAGTGCCAGTAAGGGATGAAGTAAAAACTGTGTAACTACCTTGTAATAATCCTCTGTAAACATTCCAAATAAGAAACTATGATTAGTGCATGTCTTGGACATCAGAGTAACTCTTAGGTATATGTAATGTAGTTAACGAAAGAGTTGTCTAGGACATGGAAATTTACTTTACCTATAACCTTGCTGTAGCCTGAAGGGAAGGATAGCTGTACATAGCTGAATTCAGGTTTTGGAATCTCCTTACCTCATGGAAGAAAGGTCTCGTGGTAGCAATCCTTTCTGCAAAATTGTTGCCTCATACTCATGTGAATGAGTGCAGGAGAAATCATGACTGCTTGAACAGCGTTTTCCGTTTCCTTGGGTGAAATGGAAGCATGAATTCAGACCTTGATAAATTCTAGGAGACTTTTTAAAAGCTATTTTTAAGGTCTTCTCCAGAGATAGAATCACTTTAGATAGATAGAATACTACCTTTTAGCTTCAAAAGAAAAGTTGTGTGTAATACAGCTGAATGTTTCTGGCTGAGCCTTCCGAAGGACAGGCAATTGGCAGCAAAAAAACAGAGGTGGGGAATGATAGTATATGCTGTCCCTGATGTCATAAACCATGAACTAATTATTGGATTAAACAGAGTTAGATCAAGAGATTAGAGTTCCATGACTGATTACCCTTTATTTGTTCTTACACAATCACTTAGGGTTTTTCAGGCATACAGTTTTTAGAAAAGAAGTATTTACCTGTTTCTGTGTATTTTGAGATGATATTCAAACAGCATGCCTCCTGTTTAGCTCCTTTTGACTCAAATCGCTTCCTACAAGAGTAGATTTTATTAACTTTTGCCCCCTCTACTGGCTAGTTTTCCAATTACAAAGTAAAAATACAAGTTTATGTAGGTGAAGTGCTCTCTGATATGCTATTTTGGCCAAGCATCAATTTATAAAAGTCTCTTTTATGGGAGTAGAACTACAATGAAAACCACGTGAGTCCTAATTTGTGAGTCAGTGGTGGTGTTGAGAGTTGGTGTTTTCATAGTGCATAGTTACTGTCATGGGCTCAGTAAAGGCTCCTTTTCAGGTTCAGACTTGTTTCTTTCCCTCGGTCAAAGGGATTTGGTGTTTTTATCCATCCTGTGTGTGTATATTGTTTCATATACAGAGGAGCCAGATCTTTATGGTCTTGGGACTATGGAGGACTATACTTCAAGCTTATAAAACCTGCTACTGTCATCTACATTTCCTATAGTAATCACTTTCCCCTCAAGATGTGGAGCTTCCATCTTTTGGGTATCGTAAGGGACTCTCTTATATTACCTTTAACAGGAGATTAATTTATCTGTGTTTCTCCTAAGACCTGTCTTTGAGGGTGAGCTTGTGTTCCCAGCTGCCTAGCATGAAGGGGAAGTAGAGTGTAAGTCCTCCCATCTTGGATACTGCAGGGAGAACAAAAAGTTGTCAGTGTTATGGTAGAGGTTGTATGTCTGTACGGCAGATGTCTGTGGACTAGACCTCATGGTAAGAATCATCCTGCTGTCCTGCAGCCCTTTCAGAAGAACACTAGGCATTTTTTCTTGGTGGCAGTATAATTCCTGGAATAGTGTTTCATTAGGTTGTTTCATAAGATTCCGATCTGTGACTGGTCTGGTGTCCATCTTTGCCGTGAGTCAGGCATCAAGGGAGATTTCTGGTTTATATTAAAATTTCTTTTTTAACTTGAAAACTTCATAACGGACTTCCAAATTTTATATGCTGTGTAAAGCTCAAACTGGTTAGCGTAGCTTTCAGTGAACTTTCTTCTGAGACTTCTGAAAGGGATCTTGAAATACATCCACTGTACAAATATCTGATCATCTGCTAGTAAGACAGAATTGCTACTACTGCAAAACTGCATTATCTATTGAATAATCAACAGCATCCCTTGATATATCAAGGGAATATATAAAAATCTTAGGGACAGCAAAACAGAGATGAGTTAGCAGCTTTCTTTGTGCTTGAAGCCTGGCCTGCCTGAGATCTTAATCCCATACAGAATTCTAGTATGTTCTTCAGCTCTTCCTCACTCAAGCTGAAATCACAGAAGTCTCTCTGACACTTAAGTGGTTCCCATTTGTGGGATCAGTATCTATTCTAAAACAGCCATAAGAAATAAATGTGATTTCAAAGCTGTTTTTATCATGCAGGTTCAGTCACTAGGATAACACAATGATACGGTGCTTTTCAGTCTGGTCACAGAATCATGGAGCTCTTGTGGCATGTTCTGGGAGAAGTCAGATTTATCAAAGCAAATGTTCAGGTAGAACCTGACTGCTCTTCTTGCTCTTTTTTCCCCCCTCAGTGTACTCTTCATTGTGTTCTGGTAGATCACAGAGTTTCATAGTGTGTTTGTGCTAAATATTAATTAGGTGATATGCAGCATAGCTTCACCTGGGAAAGCTTCCATTTAAAGACATTTTGCTTCTTTCCAAGCAGTAAGGGAAGAATTTACTAATCTAGTGAAGTAGGAAGCATACTCATTCCTGAGTACTATAGTGTGTACATATATATGCATGATTACAGTGCATATCTACATTCATTTGAAAAAAATCTTAAGGGCAAAGTAGTTTTTATGAAGAGTTATATTCCCAATTATTAATTCACTGAAATACTACTGTGATTCCAGTGTATTCAGCTGTGTTTGCAACTTGGGAAACAATTGTGTGAAGGCATAAAATACAGTTGATTCTCTAAGTCTTCACAACTATATTGCTTGGTTCTGCAGGGATAATAGAAAATAGTCAAAGTTGCTGAAAATGCGAGTGGGACAAGTAAGAAGTTGCACAAGGTGCTACAGTTCTTATGTAGCTGACTATCAGAACATAGAGAAGCTGTTAAATACCTCCGTGTACTTGACTGATAGTGTTCTGCCTTGAGCAATGAAGGGGAAAGTCTCCAATAAATGTTAAATTAATGTTTTAGATGTTTCATGATTTTGCTAAAGCATAACTGAAGTTCTAAAGATATAAAAAGTAAGTGAAAACTATGATGGATTTGGACAATCTGTTTTAGTTTGTTGAAATTCAAGGTCAGTGTTTTGATATTTTTTTAAGCTACTATCAGTTTTTTAAAAAATAGCTTTAAAGCTAATAATTTTGCCATCATTCTGACTTAGATTTCATTTTAAACCATTGTTTTTGAACAATGGTTGCTCACAGATTCTCATGAGAATTTATGAGAATCTTGACCTTTTAAATTCTGAAAAAGCTGATTGAATCGAAAAAACTGATAGTGCACTTTTTTATTTCTGGTCAGATGACTAAATTTACTGGCAGTTAGGGCTGATATTTCTGAAAATAAAAAATGTCTGCAGAGATAATATAATGCATGATGGAAGTGCAATGCAACTTCTGTTAGATTTACTGAAATGTAAACATACCTTTTAGAGATTTGATCGTGACCCAAAAATGAGGTTTTTTCCTGTGATTAGTGATGTACTCTGTTAAAAATATGCACTTTATTTCAGTTTACATTTATTTTCAACTTCTAGCCTTTCTTGGGCATGAAGCTTTTGTACTACTAATTACTTATTTCTTTTTATAGTAGTTGCTTGTTGAACATGTCATTTTTAGTGCCTGACTTGGTGTTTTTTTGGTCATGTTTCTACCTCAGCTATTTCTTAAGTTTTTCAACACTTTTGTCTCTGAAATTAATATATAAATGTGTACATTGAGATAACAGTAGTCTTAAATAAATTTTCTCTTACTGCATGTATAATATTGTATATGTGCACATCTGAAGGTCACAATATCTCTTGAATTGCTTTACCTGTACACATTGAAGAAAAAAAAATAATTCATGAATGTGTTAATCAGTCATGCTGAAACTTGTTGCTAAGCTCACTTAGCTACGAAAGTGAACTGTTAGTTTTTTCAGTTTTTTTAGTTTTTTGTCACCAGACAATAATGTGTCTTGATAATTTGATACACTTGTGGCTCGATCTGAGCCTCCCTCTCAGGACATTGCACAAGCTGGGGTGGGCTGGCTGTGCCTCTTCCTGTGACCCAGCGTGAGTGGTGCAGAGCTCAGTGATGCTCACAGCTCTGTATTTGTTTCCTATTATCTGAGCACAGAAGTACTTCAGCTGGAGACTGAAGAAATGGCAACCAGTGTAACAGAGTTGCTTTGTGATTTGGAACAAAATAGTTGTGAAGCTGTCAAATTGTTCCAAAGAATGAGGGTTGTGTAACAGATAAGTTAATTTTAAGGGCTTTGAATCTCTTGCTTGTTCCTTTTTAGCCTAGCAAGCTTGCAGGATTGCTCTGGTATCAGTGCTGATTTTTAAATATTTTTTTTCCAAAAAGAGTTGTTTGGAGTTTTTTGTCTCCTTGGTGCATGTCTGTCCTTGAAAATGCAGACTGTAGGTGAATGAGAAAACTGTTGTACCACATGACAATACTTGGTGGTTGTACAGCATGATCAGCCATTAAAATCTTAGGTGCTTCTTCCTCAATACTTTTTTCACCACTGCTAGGAACCTTCAGAGAGAAAAGAGTATTACTGGAAAGAATTTGTAGTCAGATTACTCTAGCAGCCATTTAGGCTGAAAAGGATACCAAGTGAGCCAATTTGCTCACGTGACACAATTAGCTGTAGGCCCTATGGAAGCTAGTTGGCACTGAATTTTCATCTGGAAAAATAAGTAATATTTAGTTTTTCTAAAATACCTGTTTATAAGCAAATCTATTTAAAAATAAGAGTCTAAAATAAAACTTGAAAATATTTTTCAGTCTACTGTAGACTGAGCAGTAAATTGGCTCTCAAACTGTCACAGTTTAAGTATAGAAGTTGAGTTTCTAGACTCTAAAATGTTTATCCACTATCAGTGGTTGTAATCTGTCTGAAAACAGATAACATGAGAATAGAAGTATCTTTGCTTGTGTGCTTTCTAGAACAGGCCTGCATAGTGCTAGCTTAAATTGTGAGTGATGCCCTTGTGTTTCCCAAGGTATTGCTGCTGAGGCTGAGCTGATCTTTACCCTACTTACTTTAAGAACTCAGGGTTTCACGCTTTCTATCTTTGACTTTCCTGTGCGGGAATGTAAGATGATACTAAAATTAGCTGCTGGATTATTTTTCTTTTGCAATGAAGAAAACCTCGTGGTGATTGTAAGTTGTAAACAGGCTTATTATTTACACCTTGGCATGCTGAGCTGATTTCCAGTGCATGTCAGCATACCTGTAAGCTGCCAAAGAGCTGGTAATGTATGCTCTGTCACTCACTGTTTCACTGCGTAACTAAAATAATTGAGCTGTGCTGAGCTGATCTCATGTGCATTCCCAGTCAATGGTGTTGCTACATATTTTGAAGAATATGATATTTAAGGTGTGTAGTTTTTATTTTAATAGTGTATTTCTAAAGTAAGAGCAATAGAAAATAAGCTGAAATAAAGTTCTAAAATGGTAATTGACAAAACTGCTGCAGTTTATTTAAAAATAATGGTAAGTGTTCTGGAATTTAATTTTGCCAAATTTACTAAAACATCTCTGAGTTTTGAGAGCTTATATAAATACGAGAATTTTTTTAAAGGATACCTGACAATACTGGTTTTGTATGCCTTCATATAGCTAAAGTGAAGAGTAAGATCAGAAGAGTCAGTGGTGTTCTTTAAGAATTAATGACATGGAAATTTTTAGTTAAAAATAGTAAACCTGAATAATTGACATTTTACCTGAAATTCTTCCTTGATATATTCTAATTATGTTTCTGCTCATTTAGGTGGAGCATAGGTACTCTTTTCATGTTTCTAAAATGCATGGAGCTGTGAACCTAAGTGCAGCTAAGTGAACTCAGCTCTGTTCACTTGTCTTTAAATAATTCAGTGGTGAATTGTGTGCTCCATGACTTGATTTCATAAGTTCTTTCTAGAAAGGATAATATTTATAGCTGTATTGATGAGTTGATGAACTCAAGAGTACTGTATTTTCACACCTAGCTAGTGAAGAAGAGATTTCAAGGGGAAACTTTCCCTTTTTACTGAAACAGGTGTGAAGTATTCTGCAACAGTGCACTGCTAGTGTATCCACAGTTGTCCTGTAGAAGTGGAAATTTGAGATACTTTGTCTTTGGGGTCAGAGATTCTCATATCAGTTGTTACTTTGTCTACAAATGGATGTTGTTCTGGTAAAAAAAGATTCTTGCTTTTATAAATATGTTGCTATATGAGTTGATTCTTGACTTCAATATGCTGGTGATCATCCATTGTGTTGGTAGAATGCTTGTGAAATTATAAAAGATAGACTGAGGATGAAGTAATTTCTTCCTCAAACATTTTTCCAGGGGTGGGGGCTCAAGCTTAGAATCTCTTTGTTTCCTTCCTTACAATTTCATAATAATTCTGAGCCCGAAGTGTTTAAATTTAAGGCTTAAGGTGGGTAAAATTGAGAGGTACACAAGCATTCAAGATAATGAGAGTATCTGGATAATGGGGGTTGTCAGAGACTAAATTTTTAATACTTAATTTCAAGTTGGACCAGAATATTGACCTAAAGAGCATTGCTTATGACATTGTAAATCTAAAATCTTATATTTATCAGTTGGAAATATATTTTTACAATCATTTATTAACATTAGTATTTTTGTTTAGTGTTCTTGAGAACAATATCCTTTTACTCTAGTTAGAAACCCTGTTTTCATTATTTCAGTGCAACATAATTAGCTGCCAGCTGATTTTTTGCAGTTGTGGTGAACTACTAGTTGGCAGAATAACAGACTGTAACTGTTCTTCAGAATTAAATAAGGCTAAATATTCTTAGGAATTATTTTAATTAGAATTTAGTGTATTTTGGGAGTCTTTAAATTCTTTTGAGCAATTGTTTAAATTGGATTATGAACTAGCTTAGCTTTTGTAGGAGAGATTGATCTTCACTATTTAATTTTATATATTTTTGCATATTTTTTGTCAGTAGTAATGGTATGCCATTTTAAAAGAAAAATTTTCATTAAGAGCTGAGAAAATACAGAGCAAATAACATTTTGGTTTTTCTGTTGGCATATAGTAGATTGATCACTGTAAATGTGGTGTTGCCACTTCAAACGGGGCACCTCTCACCAAATATATTTCAAATTGTTAGGTGATATTTCTGTTCTAAACACACAATCAATAGGTGACCCTTTATATTAAATGATTTTTAAAAAAATGTATTTAAAAGGTCTTTTTCTTAAAACCTATTAGATCTCAATCCATATTTTTAGAGTAAATTATAAGCATTCCTGAGATAGTTTGTCTTTATAAGCAGAACTAGGCTGTGGGTCTAGTTGTATTTTTCTTTATTGTTTTCTGAAGAAGAAAAATGAGGCCTTAAGCTTAGCAATAGGAGAGTGGAACCCCCCAAACAAAAGCTTTTGGTGGCTTTTATCCAGTCCGTCTTTAACCCTAGCTAGAGTGAAATGTGCTGCCTGGGCTTGGAGTTAACATGTGCGTGGATTGCTCTGGGATCCTCTTTTTCAGGAGAGGCAGAAGATTCCTAGCATACTGGCACTAGGAAAAGGAAGTGCCAATAGCAAACCCAAGTTTTTTTGTTATTGCTAAACTGGTTGAATGTCTTGGTGAGATCACAAAAATGTCTTACCTTGTATATGTTTCTATTTCAAATGATTCATGTAGAAAGTTTATCTATTTTTCAAGTATTTATTTCTGAAGTAACTCTTGTGTGCATGGTTGAACCAACTCGGTTCAGGTCAGTTTTCCTTAATACATAGAGTGATAGTTCTTAACATGGAAATCATGATGAGAAGGTACAATGCAAATGCTTTAGTTGGTCACACAGTAATTAAGTTGCGCAGAAAATCAACCCTGTAATAGAGGGAACTGGAAGTGTCTTTGGTGTGAAGAAAGTTGTTCCTCTAAGCAGCTGCCTGTTTGTCAGCCTACTGCAGTACATGTTGTTCTTGAAGTCCTGTTTACCATTTTTCTGTGGTTTTGTATGCATTTATTTAATACAGATAATATTAAGTGTGTAGCTTACACGGCCCAACTGACAAAAGACTCAAACCCCCATAGCACTGTACTATATAGTACGTGAGAATAAACACCTCAGACCTTATTGTTTCATTGGTGGGTATCAGTGACCATTTAACCACTGAACAGAAGCTTACAAATTTCTTACAGCACTTTAAATAACATTGCTTTTTTTTCCTTAGGGACGAAACCCCTTTTTTCTGGAGCCAGCAATAATTATAACAGTTACAGATGGAAGTAAATTAACTACTACCAGTGGGATACAGGAAGAGGTAAGATCTGACCTCCGTTTACAATGATGTGTACTAAATGTTGTGTTAGAATACTGTTTACAGTAGAAGCATAAATGACTCAGTAAAAGTATGCTCATTAATAACTTAAACTTGCATGTCTTTTCATTTTAATTTGAGGTAATTTTGTACAATAGTACTACAAAAATCTGAATAGCTCTTTGTCCTCCTCACATGTGACAGAAGCATGTAGTACAACTGTTTAGTAGACTCAGTTTGCTATTTGTATCTAGGGAGTTCACAGCTTTTCAAATATGTTAGCAGAAGAAATTGATTTCTGTAAAGCACATATGTGTTTAACTGGTCTAGATATAAATTCTTTATATATAGACCCAAATTAATGTAGTGATTTCCCAAAGGATGTGGCCACTAGGGAGTATGTGAGATACATACATCTTTCACACTGGGCTCCTAAAAGTGGTTATAATCAAATCAGTAGTGTCCTTATAATCCAAGATAAGAGCTTAAGAAATAGTTTTCAAATTAAATCTCTAGAGCAGTTTAAACCACCAGATCTTAATATACTAGAGTACCTGCTCAGACATCTGGCAAACTCAGCTATAGCAAATGCTGAGGCACTGAACTATTTTAACTTAACTGGCTGGTTTGAATTCTTTCCTTAAAAAGATGGAAGAGGTTACTAAGGATAGGGTTGGTCTGACCAGCTCAGTGCCCATTCCATGCAGTAGTAAAAAAAAAACCAAACAACAACAAATCTCTAAGCTCATTTCCTTTTCAGGGAAAAGGTTAATATCCCAAGGTCTGTCCTAAAGCTTAAGGAGAGTATTCAGAATTTTCCATGTGGTACACCACATTTGACTAGACAGATTAACTTGTCATACATCAGTGTTCATTAGTTACTTGGATTTCTCCTAATACTTTATTATATCATATTCTTACAGCCCTTACAGAAGTTGTTTGTATGGAAAGTGATATTTGAGTGTTTTTGTAATGTATCTGACTTAGAGGAAGAAAATTGAATGACCTCATAATTCTGTGTGGACAACTAACAAATAGCCATAGCCAGTAATTGAAAGGGAATGCCTGGATCCATGATACCAAGTAGGTTGTTTGTATAAAACCTCACTTGCATTATATTTTTTTACCCAATAAGCTATTTTCACTTTAACCCAGTGATTGATTGGGTGTGCTCCAAAATACTGAGAATGGCAGCCTCATATTTACAGTGATTGTCAGTGAGTGAGTATTAATTAAACAGAGGGTTGTGTGACACTTTTAGAGCCTTCTACAACATTTAGTGCTGTTAGCAGCAGAATACTGTTTTGTTGGGTTTTTTTTAAAAAAGTTAATTGGGCAATCACCTATCCGCATACATCCTTCCTTGAGAAGCAGCTTCACTGCTGTCAGTTGACCAGCTTGTAAAATCTGATGTTGACATCCTGGAGTGAGCGACACCAAGATGCTTAGGGGGTGCAGCAAATGACATCTGGGTAGAGGCTGTGATCTGTGTTCAGCATTTAGAAGAGAACACTGTTGGGGTGGGAGGTGTCTTACTGCCATCTGCAACAACTTAATAGAGGAGGGAGCCTGGCTGTTCTTGGAGGTGCACAGGGCTAAGATGAGAGGCAACAGCTGCAAATTGTACCTTGGGAAATTCTAATTGAATATCAAGAAAAATTTTAACTGAGTGGGTGATTGAACATAGGTTGTCCAATGGTTGTGAGATCTCCATTATTGGAGATGCTCAAAACTGAGTTAGACAAGGTCATGAGCAATCAGCTCTGGTCTGTATAACCTTCATGTGTCCCTTCTAATGTACATAGTTCTATGATGCTACATTACATTTCCTTTCATCTTGTTCATTTCTCCAAAATTATTTAGGTAAGAAAGCTCTATTGGCTGTCATGAGCTATTTTTCTTACAGCAAGAGTCAGGATTTTTTATAGCCAGCAAGTGTTTTCCTTTCCTTTTCCTTCAAATGTGAGTACAACTTTTTCACCTTAGTCTTCACAAGAAGACATCTTATGGTCACACAGCCATTTGGTCACACATTCACATCTTGAATTTGTTGTAACTTATGTTGAGAAAATGGGTTTCCTAATCTACTAAATTTAGGCTTGGCTCATGAGCAGTGCTGACTGATAAGTGTGTGCTATGCCCGGAGCTTTAGCATCATGATCGTGACATTGGGCTAAATTTGACACTTGCATGATTTGATGATTGTAAAAGTATATTCTAGACATGCAGAATCTGCTCTAGTAATGGTAGTGAACTAATGATTTCTTGGTAAATGAGCAAATTTAAAGTCACTGTCTTCTGGAGGAACTGAAAGTGACCACTGCTCTTACTTCCTGCAAGGCAAAATGCAAGTTTC
Organism: Caprimulgus europaeus; assembly: GCA_907165065.1. The sequence continues at coordinate 97,126,227 of OU015523.1, read as the reverse complement.
TTTGAGTGCTCTTCCATATATATCTACAGGGTATATGTTTCATACCTAGCAATGGATGTGATTTACTTTTTTTCCCTTTTACCATAGATGTACTGGTAGGAACATCCTTAACACTGTCAAAGACCAGGGGAACAAAGCATCCAAGGATGCTTCTGCCTTTCAGGGATGATCTTTTTGCTTTTGTCAGCATGCGTCCCATTGATTGGAATTTTTCTTGGTGTAGCTTGAGCTTTATAGTTATGTCTCAAGTTGGACATGCAGAAATGAGGCAGAATTAATATGGTAAGGGCTCCCTGGAGATACAGAACTCCATTGTTGCTCTTCTGTTCAATAACCAAACTTTCTAGTCACTTTCAAATGTCTTTTCTGTTCTTTGGGTTTGACTTTGAAGAGACTTTTTGGAGTTGATGGTGAAAGTGATCATATCCCACTGGCTATAACAAGTGGTGTTGCTTCCTGTGTAAAGGTCTTACCGTGGACTAAGGCTGTATATTTGTAGTTCTCTTAAAACTTATGTACAAGAGAACTCACAAAATGTTGGTTTTGGACAGCCTGTGAAGCCAACATAGAACCTGAAGGCAAATTTTCTCAAAGCTCTGTCATTCAGATAAACATTTGTATTCTTACAAATGAAATCAGCTTTATTGCTGTGGGAGCCCTCCCATTTGCCCTAGTATGTAGCAGTCAAGCTTAAACCTTATTGCAGAGCTCTTGCTGAATTCTTCAGATGTCTTCTTCCTTTGTGGAATTGAATGTGGTAATTATTTTATTAAGTTCTACATTCAGCATGGCATATTGACCAGATTCTTCCCTGAATTCACTTGTCCCAGTCCTAACTTGAGGAAGGTATAGGCTTACATTGTTGGAATACCATCATTAATTATTGGTCTCATGCTATAGATTCCTCTTGGGGTTGACTTTCACTTCTGGCCAGATCTCTTAAATTTGGTCTTAGCCCTTTCCTGATCATTCCTTTAACAAGTGTTTAATTACTTAGAAGGGATTTCTCTTATTCCTCTTTATGTAATGGAATAAAACATCATACTTCTCCAGTTTTGCAGCTGCTGTGCTGTCTTCTGTTGTCTTCCTTCCACACATCCTGTTTTACAAGGAAGCATTAAACTCCTGTTCATAAGGCTGAAACTGGTTTATTGACAAATTGATCCATTCTAATGAATGATTATGCAAAAAAAAAAAAAAAGCATCAACAATGCTGCTTGGCTTTTGTATGTTGACATTCTTCTGATCTTTCAGTTAGAAGAGACTCTTACAGGAGGAATCAGTGATTTTTTTTTTTTTTTTTGACTCCTCATCCCAGAACTGTTTGGCATTGTCACGTTGATCTTTCCCAGGGTTGATGATCTTGTGTCTCTGCTGTAATAACAAGTGGCAAGGTCCTGCTTATTTTCAAGAGTAATCAGGAACAGTAAATGCTCAATAATATTTTAAATCATAGTTCTTCTGGCTAGGAATCTTGATTTCTAAACAAATTCTGCAAGAAATATAGGGTAGGTCTTGTTAGATGTATGTTCTCATCCTTCCTTATCCATGTTACTCCTGTTAGAAGCAGTTGCCAGGATCACAGCATTTGGCACTGGGCCTCAGAGTTCTTAACACATGTGTAACTGTCAGCTCGGTGTGCACTTGCTCATGGTTAACAGTAGCATCAGAATGGCCAAGTATATCCTATTGCTGACACGCTGAGTCAGTTGACCTGGTATCTTTCTGTGATCTTAAGTTATTTCCTATGGGAGAACAATTTGTGGCTTTTTCTTATCCGTGTTATAACTGGGTACAGTTGGATGGAAAAAGATAGGAACACATAACACTGTTGTTAACTCTTAGAGTTTCTCAGTCTATCAAGGGCTTGTTTTCTCAGCTGGGGTTGAATCTTGTTGCCTGTGCTTAGTCCTTCAGTCCTCTAAGGACAAAATGCTGTGTTTGCTTGGAATGTTAGATGTGTCTTGTGTTTTTATGGATACCTGAAAAGCCTTCAAGGAAGGTTACTTGCAGATAGTTGGGGTTTTTTTAAGATTTTTTTTTAAATTTAGATACAAAAAGACAAAAAAATTGACCATCTCTGTATTGATATTTTTATTGAATATCTAATTGTGTAACAACCTTTTATAAGATTTCCCAGCATGGAGCTGCCTGTAATTACCTGGGCACTAAAGCTTAAACAGTGCTAGTGCTGCCCATTGTAATGTATGAGCCTGTATGTGCATTCATTGCCAGAAGAGCATTGCATTGCCAACTACCATGCCACTGCAGAGTTCTTTAATGCTGATTTAGCTTCTGTTAAGACCTGCTCACCACTGACAGGGTTCTTTTAAGATCTCTTCAGTAACAGGTTGTCCACCAACCCCTCTCAGTTCTTGAATATTGTAGTGGATTTCAAAGCAGGGTAGCAGGGCATAAGGCAGATACTGCTATCTTACTGTAGCATTATGGCATTTGGGAATTGGTAGGGTTTGCATGTGCTCCTACAACTAGTGTTGGGACAAAACAGCTGGTTTTTAGTACTAAGCTGGGAGGACACTTGTATGTGATTATACATAGACAACATGTTGAAGACTGTTGCTGGTAAATAACCTCCCTTTAAATTGGTCAGTCTTTTTCTCAACCAGCATGAAGGACAAAAAGGAAAAGATGTACAACATGCCTTCATATTGAAATATGCATGGGGAAAGAGGAATGAATGCAAGATGTACATTTCTAGGCCCATCTTATTTCCTGCTGGGTGTGCAGTTGCTATGGTAATACAGTACCAGTTTAAAAAAAAAAAAAGTAACTGGAGGTGAGAGACCAAGTTACTAATATCTGGAGAATGAGGCCTGGTTTGAATCTATAATTTCTCTGATAATATGGATGTTAAATTTAACTAGAATTAAACTATGAGAAAGAAAGTGAGGATGTTTGACTGGATGCTGTTGGCTTTGCACGTCATCTCACAGTTTGAAAATGTTTCTGATAGCAATGTGTGCATAATGCAGTGGCCTGCTTCTGAGTACTGCTTGGTTTTGGTGTTCTCTCAATATAACCAGCTGAGGCAAAAAAAGGTTTTGTAGTTTGAGATAAACTGAACTGAGGATAGTGATTGTGTGGGGTCCAGTGGATGCTTTATATATAAATATATAGATATATCTCAAAAAATATGTATATATGCTGCCTGAAGAAAAACAGTGCTGTTACATAGGTATGTTTTGCAGATGAAATGTATTTTTCAGAGCTAGTAAATCTTCCATTCAGTCAGATCTAAGTAGGACAGTTTGGTGAATGGCATTCCTTAATAATAGCCCCAAGTGAGGTATTGTGCTTGCAGTTGAGTCCTTTTACAGTCAAGATTCTAGGCTGTTTATTAAGAATGCAGCTCTTTTAACTGAGTTTCCTTTGCTAGGAAGGCATTGCTGGCTCTTTGTGTGAAAAGGGGAAAGCTATGCATGTGAATCAGTAATAAACCAGGTACATAGCTGAGTGCCCTTTGACTAATTTAACATGAAACATTTGGGGAAAACAGTGCTCTTCACACACTGTGCTCTCTGCTTGCATCAGCAAAAACAAATTCAGGAGGAAGCATCAGGTGTGCTGAAAAGTTCAATATGTTCTGGTTCTTGCTCACATGTTATAAGAGTGGGTTTGTTGTGTTTGTTCCTGGATTTGAGATTGTACCAATAAATTATTTTTCAAACACAAAGATATGTGTTTTTCCCAATATGAGATGCTTGCGGTTATGTAATTAGAGATAGCTGAGGCTTCCAGTTTAGAAATTAGGTTTAATGCTTTCAAATTCATCTTCTAAAACAAGGGAAGAAAAAAAACCATTTTCAATGGCTTGTTGCAAACTCCTCCAGTAACCACTGTGACCTAAAAATGAAGCCAATTTGTCACAGATGCTTTTGTGGACTTGCATCAAGTTTTGGAAGACTAGTATTCTTTGCTAACATGGAGTTGAGACTGAGATTTGGGATTTTTTTGTATGCTGCATGAAAAGGAAAGTGAGAAAGTGTTGAGTTTGTGTCAGCTTTTGGGCTTAACCCTTATATTTGGCCAGGTAATAGAAATGTTTGTACCACCCAAGTGCTTTAGATATTGTGGGTTTTTTTGTTTGGTGCTTTTTTTGCCCTGTTTATGGCTGCAGTGCTCCAGATGAAATGAGAATTTTGCTTGTACTGATAGTGGTATAGTCAGCCAGGGATCTATCAAATTTTTCTGAAATTTGTAATTACTTGTTATAAGTCTATCTGTTCAGGGCTTCTGCAGTTGAATCTTTTGATAAGCTTTCTTTTTGCCACTAATCTCTGTGTGAGGTATCTGGATGCAAAAAGAGAAGCTAGAGTCTATTGAATGCCTTGTGCTGTCCCTTAGAAGCCAAAGTATTGATTTTTTTTTTTCTTCTTCTTTCAGTTAATTAGTTATAAAACCACTGCTAACCCTGGGAATTTTATATGTTGTGTTAGTCTCTCTGGCTGTTGCTGTTAGTGGTTAATAAATAATATCCTTACCATTGCTGTATCTTTAGTGCAGCATGTTTGAAACTTGAATCTCTTTACTGTCTTTTCTGGGAATTAAAACAAAAATAAATCTCCCACGTATTTTATGACCCTGGTGATATATTCAATATTTTGAACTAAAACTTTTGTGTAGTTCTTCCCAGATAGGCAGTACAATGGCACATGGCAAGCAGTTCTTCCTTCTATGGGTAGCTGTGGATATTGTTATCTGTTACCTGAAAATCAGAATTCATTTTGCATTCTAGTGTTGATTTTAATCTTAATCTCTGTTTTTCACTTAAAGCACAGGCATGAGTTTAGTTGTGGGATATACCCCAGTTGTCTAAAATCTCTGCCTTCTGATCCTATAGTATAACTACTGCATAAGTTCACTTGTTGAAGCTGAATTGTTTGGGGTAGGTGATGCTGGCAGCTAGATATTTTTAGAGCAACTATACCCAAATTCTATTTCTTCTGCAGGAGTCAAATTAACTTTACCTTTTCATTCAGTTGTGCTTTTTATCTTGAAAAAATCGAGGAAAAGACTGAGCTGTCTGCACAAAATTGAACAAAAGAACACTGCAGTGAAGCAGTTCTTACTTCTGAAATTCTAAAGGAACTAGTCTATTGATTCTGAAGTTTAGATCAGTTTTAAAAAGTGATTGTTCTCCCCTGGTTTGTAACTTTCAGCTTCGTGCATCTGTTACCTTGACATGTTTGAAGTGTTGATTAAATGATGGGTGTCTTGCTTGTAATGTACAATGACCTGAATCAAATTATAAATAGCTGTGGACAGGTTATAAGTGTCTTTATATAGAGTGGATTGCCATCATTATGTAATCAGATTTTTTTTTTTTTTAAGAAGCAATATATTCACAAACTTAAATTTATTTTCAGCTTCATTTACCTCTGAATTCCCCTCTACCTGGAAGTGAGTTGACTAAAGAACCCTTTCGATGGGATCAGAGGTTATTTGCTTTGGTTCTCCGTTTGCCTGGTATTACAACACCAGAATCAGAGCAGATGACAGGGGTACCGGTGGATGACTCTGCAATCACACCTATGTGTGAAGTCACAGGAGGTGAGTGCCCTGGTTTACTTTGACAAGTCAATATGTTCTAAAATGAAAATAAATTCAGTTGAGTTCTATTGATCATGTACATGTAATGGAATAAGTATTTCTAAGCTCTTATATTACTTGTAAAAACTCAGAATTCCAATAAAATAAAACCAAAGACACTTACTGTATTAAAGCTACAGACAATTTAATGTAACCTGTCTTGGTAGAGTGTGAATTTACTTTCTTCAGCAGTTTTATGAAGAGAAAACTTACTTTTTTCTAATGCATCTTGGTATCACAATTAGAAATTGTAAAAATTAAGTCTGTTCTGCAGTACAGTTTAGTAAAATTCCTGTCATACTCTGATCTAAAGAAGCCAAAGGTGAATTAAATGTCTTGGGTTGTTTTGTTTTGTTTTTTCCCCTCCAGAGCATGCAGAATGCAATGCAGTATTTCTGCAATGCAGAGTGCATAATAATTCTGCAAAACTGATACTTTTCTATCCATTATAACTCATATTCTTACTCTTTAGAAATTATTTTCCAGATCAAACTCGAGTATTAATTTTAATAATTTTTTGGTAAAAGTTTTTCATTACATCACATATTAAAAACATAATGATTCTTCTGATGCATTGGAGGGGATGTGATAGAAAGCAAACAAATGGATTTAAAAAACACTGAAGAAGGATTTAATTCCACTGCTTTGTGACTGTAATGTAGAGTATACTAACAGTGTTTTAACTGAAATTGGTGGACAGTTAAAAGTGTTGATGCCTGTCACAAGAGGGAGCCCATTTTCCATGAATGCAACTAAGAATTTGAGTTAAAGTCATTAAGGGACTAAAACCCAAACATTTGTAGTGAGTTGAATGTAATACTATCACTGCTTCACTGGGCTACCTTACTGCTTAAACAAAGAGGGAGTGTTTGGGAGAAGCATTAAATCAGTGATTCATACATAAATCAATGTATGTGGCAGGTGAACAGTTTTAAATGATCCAAGTTAAAATAAAGGCAGAAACACTGAACAATCTCAACCTTTGCTGTTTCGTTATAGGTCGATCATATTGTGTGTGCTCTCCCAGAATGCTGAATCAGTGTCTTGAGTCATTGGTGCAAAAAGTGCAAAGTGGAGTGGTAATAAATTTTGAAAAGGCTGGACCAGATCCCTCACCAATTGATGGTACTTGAAATTTTTTACACTGTGATATCAAATGGCAGGGATGACTGTCGATATAATTTAGTGAACTTGATGTAGTAGTTGCCAAAACAAAAGTAAAACTGTTACAATTTAAAAGACATTACTACAAAAAGGGCTTGCTGTGTCTGAAATTCTGTTGTACTTTTTCGCAGTACTGGCTATAGCTGCTAGACACTGTGTAAAACCTCTACATTTGGTCATATTACTCAGGTAGTCTTAAATGCAGTTACTCACAGCAAGCATAGTTAAATGGGTTCATGAGTTTTAAGCAGTAGTTTTCAACTGACTAGAAATGTAAGTAGCTTGGTATGGAAATACTTATCCTTTTTTGTTTAATATAGTAAAGTGGCTGCAGTAAGTTAAAATAGCAAATATGACTGTGCAGACTTAACTCCTCATTCTAAATGGCTTAGCTAGGTCCCTCTTAGAATGTCACTGGGAAGTGTTTGTGGGATTTTTCAAATCCTGCTTCTGTGCAATAAAAAGTTAGCCCAGCAGTATTAGTCACGTGTATCAATTTTTGTAGTGCATGGAGATTTGAAGGTTATCTGGTAATAACAATGGGAGGAGAAATAAACTAATTCTTGTGGAGGGCTCCAGATAATTGGCTTTCTTGGCTCTGATCCTGTATGCATTCAATGCTTATTTGGTTTCTCATAGTTTCTGGGTTTTTGCAGAAATGCTTATTGACAACTATCTGCTACTCTTAGAAATAATATTAACTTTAGGAAGAGCTTTCCTGGGGGTATAGTTCTTAACTCTTCACAGAAGTTGTTTAATACTATTTTTGAATTTTAACACTATTTTGACTCAAAGCCTTTTTCTTCTGTAGATGGGCAGGTGGATATATCTAGACCCTTTGGACCCCAACCTTGGCACAGCTGTCACAAACTTATTTATGTCAGACCAAACCCTAAAACCGGGGTTCCTATAGGTCATTGGCCTGTTCCTGAATCCTTTTGGCCAGATCAAAATTCTCCAACGCTGGTACGTACTTAAATTAGATAAAGCAAAGGGTTTGTGTGTGGGGAAATATTCCAGGATTTCCTATTCACTGATTTTTAACTCTTGAGATAGGTACTTCACTGTGGCAACTGTAAAAGCAGCGTGACCCAAGAAGGAATGACTCATGTAAACCTGTGTTGCAGTTATCCCAGATAAATTACTGATGAGGAAATAATTCTGTGGGATTTGCTTTTTAGTAACCTTGCAGCATTAAGGAACTGCCTATAACAGATTTATTTGTCGAACTAGTACATGCACATAATGTTTCTCTTTGAACTCTGTTAAAGTACCAAACCACAAATAGGATGGCACTTTGACTGAGAATAGACTTACCAAATTGTATTGCCTTGCAGATGGTATTAATAGAAGATAGTATGATCTTCCCAGTTTTGAATGTGTGATAGTTTTGTCTTCATTCTAGCAGGTGAATGCAATTTCATCTGCTGTTGTTCAGTCTAGCCATACTTTCAGTTTATTCCAAGTAGAGAAGCTCACCTTGTTATTTTAAATACTACTCACAGAATTATTTCCATTTGTTCTTTTTTTGTAAAAAAACCCCTTTTGTTTGGTCTGAGAACTGATCGTTAGTATAGTACAATGTATTTTTGTATTTCTGATAATCTTTGAAAAATCATCAAAGTAGAAATAATGCAGTTGTATAATTCTTCCCTACATTTAATGATTATTTTTATTGAATTTTTGTGGGGTTTTGATCTGAAACGAGTGTGCTGACTAGCAAACTCATTGAACCTTTCATACATTTTATCTCCTTTGTTTGAAAAATATATAAAGTCCCTTGAAATACAGGTTGTTGAAGAGTGATACAAGTATGAAATTTTAGTCATATTTATGGTTTTGATATTGCTAGTGTCTGGCCACATTCATTGAAGGATGCAGATGCCCTTGTGAACTACAAAGTAAGCTAGCATATATGAGTAAAAGTACATCTTCTGTAGTCATTTATAAAGCAAAACATCATTGTGTACTGGATTATTAAAAAGCTGCTCTGTAGGAAAACTCTCCCGTGTACTTCTTGTAATGGCTATCAGTGGCATATCTGTCTCCATGCACTGCAGAGAGTCAGTATGGTTTGCTACTGCAGATCTTGATTGAGATTGCTGAAATAGATCTTGCCAAGTGAAGAGCTGTTGATCTAAATCTGCTAAAAACATGAGGTTAACTCACCCAAGTGGCAAGAAGATGAGAAAAAAATTTTCTCCATTGTAGCATGTATAGATCTCATAACTGCATAAAGCACTGGACTGTTGCATGTGTAGTTGAATTCCTGGTGACATCAATTGGAATTCCACATTAAACCTTCCTTATGCAATATTAGGGAGCTAAGTTTGCTCATAGTGTTTCAAGGCTTGTATTTCCTTACTGTTCTGAAAATATAGTGTTAAAACTTAGCATATGTTGTAATTTTTGTCTATTTAAATAGTCCATAGTTAGATATTTCTATTTTCTTCCCTGTTACCTGATCCAAAGTGGAGTTGTCTCAAACAGTCCTACCCCAACAGCTGTTCTGTGTACTGTATGTAATGATACTGTCAAGGCTTGCCTAAATGTATATTAAAGTCTGCTTATAATTATGGTGGCAGATCAACCTGTAAATGGCTGCTCCCACTGCTCTGAGGTAAAAACAGTTCTGCTGTCCAGCCAAGGGTTATTTGACTTAAGTATTAGCATTCAACTTCTTTTACAGCCTTTTTATTCCTAATAAAACTGCTTCATGGCTTGGTCAAAAACTCCACCACAACTATTTATTGGAGGCATCTTCTTTGAAGAGAGATGCAATTCCTTCAGTTGTTTGGGCCTCCTGTTTTGTGTGCACTTGGTCAGTACCCCTTCCTCAGAGTGGAGACACTCAAGGCAAGACCAGCTCTGTGGGCAGATAATGTTTGGGTCGCTCATCCTCAAAGGAAGAGGGTAGAGCTTAATAGATGTAGAAAAACTACTTTCAAGGTGAGGTGGTAGGAAGGTCCAAGAAACCCTGTTTCCCTAGTTCATCTCATGTATTTATTAGTTACCTTCTTGTAAAGAGAGTAAATGGAAGGAGGCTTCCTAAACTGAGCGCTTCCCCAGATTCTAGTGGCCTTGGAGGAGGCTCAGGGTAAGTATAAGAACTTATGTTCCTCTCCTGAACACCCTTCAGTGGAAGGTGTACAGGTCCAGTTTTCGTCACACGCAAAAAAAACCTTTCCCTTTTAGCAAAATAAGTTTCAAATATGTTATTACTTATACTTGCAACTCTAGGCACAAAGGCCTTTTCCCTGTGATTAATAAAAAGATTAGCATCCAAACACTTAAATTGCTTGATAAGTAATTTTTCACAGGTGTAGTTAAAATGTGAGTTCTTCTAAAGCTTGGTTTTTTATTTTTCTGAATTCATGCTCCTTTTGGTTATTATAATTTCCGTTTGAATTTTGTAACGGTTAAATTTGCCAAGAAGAAAAAGTACTGGAGGAAGTCAGCAAGTGCAAAAGTACAGCTCCTTCTTCTGTGGGGAATAAAAGTGGACATGCCCCAGTGTAGCTTTGATATTTTTTTTTGTCCCCACTGGGATTTACTTCCAATTGTGAAGTTTTTGTGTATATGCAAGAATTTTTATTTGCATACTGTTCTAGACTTACTAGGTAAAGTAATTGGAATTTATTTAGAAAATAAGATAAGATTTTATTTAGATTAAGATAAGATTTATTTAGAAAATAAGATTTTGAGACAGTGCTAACATCATAAATTAATTGCTTAGGACTCATTAACAATAAATATGAATCCTGTATTGAACAGGCTCATTAAATATATCTGTTTTCAAAGAACCTGTATTACTTTGGTTATCATGCCACAATTGCATTTTAGTTGTTGTGCAGACTTATTAACAGTGGAAACCTTATGTTTAGCCACCTCGCACGTCTCATCCTGTGGTGAAATTCTCCTGTACTGACTGTGAACCGATGGTCATTGACAAACTGCCTTTTGATAAATACGAGTTAGAACCTTCACCACTGACTCAGTTTATCCTGGAAAGAAAATCCCCTCAAACCTGCTGGCAGGCAAGTAAAGTGCATGCTGACTTTAAGTTATTTATAGAATACTGTTTTTCATAGATTTTATTCTTTAATCGAAATAGGATGTAAAACTTCAGCACACAATGTTTTGGATTTAAATACAATATAATGTGTTTCATTGCAGGTGTATGTGAGCAATAGTGCAAAATACAGTGAACTTGGTCATCCTTTTGGTTACTTGAAAGCTAGTACAGCGTTGAATTGTGTGAATTTATTTGTGATGCCTTACAATTATCCAGTCCTCCTTCCACTGCTAGGTAATTACTACTTCATAAAAATTTTCTTGGGTGGTAGGCAATTGAAAAATTGATCTCATCTAAATAGATTGCTGCAATTAATGCCAGTATTAATCACACACCTTTAGAAAGGTAGAACGTTGAGCAATGTATTTGTCATCGGTAACTTGTATCACCTGTCACTAATTGGTTGACCTTCGTGACTCAGCCTCCGTGTGCAAGATGATTTACTTAATCATTATTCTTTCAGATAGGTTTTGGTCTCACTTCTTTCATTATTTTAGGAGCCATTTTTCCCAATCTGTTGTCTCAAGTAGCAATTCCATTTGATAAATAGTTTATCAGGTTCCACCTTTTGGCTGCAGCATTTATCTTGTCTGTGTGTATTTAATTTAGTTGTATATATGTTGAAATATTGAGGAACTAGCATTTCTTTGAGAGTTTATTTTATTAGAAAAAAAGATGCAATACTGTCTAGACATGCCTTTCATTTCTTTTCTTTTTGTAACCATCAGATGATTTGTTTAAAGTACACAAGGCAAAGCCTACATTGAAATGGCGACAGTCATTTGAAAGCTATTTGAAGACAATGCCTCCTTATTATCTTGGGGTAAGATGACTTACTGTGTTAAAAATTTATATTTTATTATGTAACTGTAGTTATCTTTCCACTATGGGTGTGTTCCCTGTTTCACATAGAATATGTATTAATTTGAGAAACCAGCTAAACTTCATGCATACTGATACTTACTGTTTTCAGTCGAGTCCTGTGGAAGACCTGAGACTCGAATGTTATGAAAATTCCATCAGCTGTGACTTGTGTATAAAGATACCTCTGTTAATAATTGATTCTGTATGAATGGAACAATGCTTTTAAACAGCAACAAAAAATGGTGCTGTGAAAGTCTTTGTTTTTCTTTCTAACTGGGAGGACCTCAGGTTCTGTTTGAAATGGATGTAGTTAGTTGAAGTATGTATACAACACTTAAATATGACTATACAATATATTCCATGTTTCAGCCTTTGAAGAAAGCTGTGAGAATGATGGGAGCACCAAACCTTATAGCTGACAATGTGGAATATGGACTTAGTTACAGTGTCATTTCATATCTCAAAAAGTTGAGTCAGCAGGTAATGTTGAAGCAAAAGAGCAGTAAAAACTTATTCTAATATCAGGATAATCTTAAAAAACTCAAGTTCAATGGCTTTGAAGGAAAAAAAAAAGGCAGAAAGATAAAGTTAATACTTTCCTATAAGCAGTTGGCAAAAGTGCATTTTGGTTTTCTGAATTGAAGGAAAACTTGACATTTAAATATAGACTTTAAAGATGGAATTATAAAGATAGATATGGAGGTGCAAATTGAGATTTTGTTTTTTATTTACTTAAGGAGTGTTTTTACTTGTACAGATAGTAATGTACTTTTGTCCAAAATAAAACATGTTGTCTTACCTTAGATATTCAAAATTTTCTAGCACTTTTTCAGAAAATATAGATTTGTACTTTGTGCATCTGAATCAGAAAGCTTCCTTTCTTTGGCTTGTGGAGTGAAATGAAAAGTGTTCAATAAATATAAAGTAAGCTGACTTAATTCAGAATCTCAAATAAGGATGCAGATGTAGAAGTGGCAGGTGACCTTTTGAAATTGTTTACTGTGTTCAGAATAGTGCCCATATCTTTGACTAGTCTGCACCAGCTAAAGCATTTCTGCCCGGCTACCTCCGCTTCTGTTTTGTTGAACTGTGCTTGTTAAGCTTTCTTGTTCAAGATGATAATGCAGTAGGCTTGAGACTTTGAGAGAGTAGTGCAGGTGCTTGTAACTTAGCTAATGAGTTCTTATGGGCCAGCTTTTTCTTAAAACATTTAAGTAAATGGTTATTTGAGGAAGAAAACCTCTTGAAATTTACTGTATATCCTATTAAATCATAGTCATATTGCTCAGTATTCTGTGAGCTAATCTCTCAACCTAGACATCTTAGACTCCTAAAAATGTAATGGCATGCAGTGCAAATTGCACTTAAAGCTTTTCCAACTTCTGAAAGGCTCTGCCAGTAGAGACTCAGTATTCTTAATAAGCACATATTCAAATTTTGAGTAGTTGACAAGTTTGTGTGAAACTGCAAAACTAATGCTGACAGGTGTATTGCTAAATTACTTCCGGCTCTTTGTTCAACTGTATTCTGCCAAAAAGCTGGTGTTTATGAACATGTTTAATTTTGGTACAAATCTAACATAATATTGGAGGTTAGGGTTGTCTAGTAAAACAGAATCAGGTATTATCATGTATTTCATATTTATTAATGTTATGACTATTTCTATTGAGTTTATGAAAAAGTTTATATCATTGTGTGACTGATCGCAACTACAGTTGTGGGAGAATCAGTCTTTTGGGAATTATAGTGTTTAGCTGTTATTGTAGGAAACAGTCTGTGTGAGTACAGATAGATTTGCAGAGAATTACTAGTCAAATTATGGCATTTTATGAAAATAAAAGCATTGCATGCATATTGGTGCTTAGATACCATAAATGGCAGCAGAGGAGAAATATGCAGAAGACCTAGGCACAAACTGTTCACTATATTTAAAATCGTAGTAAGCATTAAGTGGTTATGTATTAAGCACTCCTTAAGCACTCATCCTGGTTATGGTCGTCATAGTGTATTAGCACATTGTTGAATCTTCTAGGTAGGAATTTAAAATGAATAAGTCTGACTAATCCTTTTAAGAGCATATTGTCAATTTTATTTATTTATTTATTTCAAATTAAGGCCAAAATAGAGTCCGATAGAGTCATTGGCTCTGTAGGCAAAAAGGTAGCGCAAGAGACTGGAATTAAGGTCAGAAGCAGATCACACAACCTGTCTATGGCACATAGGAACGATTTTCAACATCTGCTACAGGGGATTACTGGGGAAATTCCTCATAGACCTCTAGACCTCAATATGAAGGAGTATGCTGGGTTCCAAATAGCTTTGCTGAATAAGGTAAGCACCACTGTGTGTAATGTTGTTATTTTCAATATACTTCCATTGAAATGCTAGATATTGTTTCATACATGTTATTAATTGGAACTTTATTCACTGGAACCATAGGATTTGAAACCTCAGACTTTTAGAAATGCTTATGACATACCCAGAAGAAATCTTTTGGATCAGTTAACACGAATGAGATCTAATTTACTGAAGAGTACTCGCAAGTACCTCAAAGGACAAGATGAAGGTTAGATAACAGCTTATTTTTTGCCTATCTGTGGTATGATTGGTATTAAAAAAAAATCAAGACTCTAACAAATAGCGTAGTTCTTTAAAACTTAGTGGATGTCTGATGCTGCCATTGAACTTCATGTTTTGTTACATATTTTTCCTTAAATAACTTTTTGAAATTAAAAATGGTGAGGATAAAGAAGATGCAGACGGGCTGCTCTGTCCTTTAGTCCTTATGAGAACACTTGGACTTTTGAGTAAGATTTTTCTGTTCACTTTTTTTTTCACAATTTCATGATATAGCTGAGAAAAAAAAAAATCACAGGGCAGTTCTGAACATTGCAATCTCTCTCCATAGAAGTGAATTGTGAGTAGTGGAAAAGTAAGCTTGCCCACTGGGTGCTGCCAGCGTGATTCTTTTGTCCTTTAGACCAACAGCAATTTGTTCAGTAGTTTGCTAATTTATTCTTTTACCTTTCTACTGTGTTTTCTGTCACTGCTTTATGGCATCTAAGAAAAAGATGATGATGAAATAAGTGGAGAAAATTAGAAGGGCAGTGCAAGTGCATGTTACGTTAGTCCTGCTGCTACTTGGGTCAAATTAACATCTGCGATCAAGTGATAATATAATGTGAAATGCAGAGAAGCTGCTCTTTGGGGAGGGAGTTAAACAACATAAAAACTAATGTTGGTTCTTTTCTGCTATTTCTTTGGTTGATCAAAGGCTTGGCAACTTTTAACTAAATCCATAACAACCCGCTTTTGGTCATCCAAGCTGGTAGTGACGAAATTTCTATGATTCTAAGTTTAGAATAGGTCCTATGGATTTTAGGAATTTGTTGATCAAAAAATCACCATTGCTTTGACAAAATGCTAATCTCAACAAATAAATTTTGAGTGACTAAAATTGGGTAGAGTTATGTCAAAGCTGTATGCAGCATGACATTACTACTTTGTATTAATGCAGATTTTGTTTGTAGTATTGTCTTAGTTATAGTTTGTTCCCAGTCTCGGTTCTTTTCACCCATCTACCCTGTCGAAATGTTACAGGACGCATTGGAAAACTAACATCCATGCATGATGACTATTGCTTATTTCCCTGTCATAATGATAAATACATGAGAGCCATACTAATTAATTTAAGCAAATTTTCTGTACTCAAAGCACAATGTTATAAATACCAGTTAGGCAAGAATAATGGTGAGGTTTGCACATCTCTTTTGTTAATGCATTTGATAAAGGACTGAAAACTGGAGATGTGAAGTGGATATAAACTAAATTCTCATAAGGTGAGCAGTATCAGCTATTAATAAACCTTTTTGTTAACAATAGATCAAGTTCACAGTGTACCTATAGCACAAATGGGAAACTACCAGGAGTATCTAAAACAAATACCTTCTCCACTCCGAGAGCTTGATCCTGATCAACCACGAAGGCTTCATACATTTGGCAATCCATTCAAATTGGACAAAAAGGTGACTTTTCTGTAAAGCTGTTTTAAAGGTGTGCTGTTGTGAGTGTGTGTGCTGCTGATTAGACCATTCAAAGAGCAATGTATTGGAGAAACACTTTCAAAGGAGGTTTAGGTTTGACATTAGGAAAAGGTTCTTCACCCAGAGGGTGGTAGAACTCTGGAACAGGCTCCCCACGGAGGTAGTCATGGCACCAAGCCTGACAGTATTCAGGAAGCATTTGGACAACATGTGCCCTCAGACACATGGTCTGAACCTTAGGATTGTCCTATGCTAGGACAGGAGTTAGACTTGATGATCCTTGTGGGTCCCTTCCAACTCACAACATTCTATGATTCTAAGTATTTGGAAATGTACAAAGAAGTCTCAGATGTTTTTCCATCAGTAGTGTCCCATGGAGGGCAGTCTTTATTGTAAAAACAGTATTTTGCCCCTGACTTGTATTATAAATGAAATGTTTGTCACAGTAGTATAGCTAATACCTAATCATGTTTCCATTACCAAACTTCCCTCATAAAAAGCTTCTGGTAACTTTGAGAACATGGACTCTCCCTTTTGTCCAAATCTGTCTTGGACTTGACTTGACCAAATTACCAATATAATTTAGAGCTGCTCTTTTAAATATTTGAGTCATTTTGCAGTTACTGAAAAGGAAGTTTGACAGCCCACCCAGTTGTCTTACTTGCTAGACTGTTAGCTAAGGGCCTGTATCACATTGGTTTAGTCTAGGAAGAATTTGATAGGGTTTTCCTATATGAGTTTGGTTGACATTTGAGAATTCAGTACCTAATGGCATGTTGTACACAGTTGCCTTATACACAGTAAACATCATCATAACATCAAAGCATTCATTATATCTTATATTACGTGGTTTTGGTGTAAAGTTTAAGAATTCTGCCCATTAAATTAATTACAGGGAATGATGATAGATGAAGCAGATGAATTTGTATCAGGACCTCAAAATAAACATAAAAGGCCTGGAGAACCAAATATGCAAGGCATTCCGAAAAGACGGCGTTGTATGTCCCCCCTGCTCAGAGGTCGACCGCAAACTCCTCCGGTTGTGAATAACCATATTGGAGGAAAAGGGCCACCAACACCAATCACACAAGCACAGCCTGACCTTGTTAAACCTATCCCTATTCACAAAAGTAAGTGAATCTTCATCATCTTTCAGAGAGCTTGCTTTTTAATTTAGGCAAAAAGCTTGTTTGTGTAGAAATACCATTGGCTAATTTCCCAAATACAGCAATTTTATTCCTCATTTTTGAAAATGAAGTATTTCAGCGTGCATCTAGGGTTAATTACAGAAAGAGTTAACGTAGTCCTTCAGACAGAAGTCTCTTTCCTATGAGCTTCTCTGTATAAACAGTGTATTTCCTGTATTAAATGAGGAGACAATGTAAACAGTTAGAAGGATGTTCTTCCCTTGCCTGGGAATTCAGATGCTCTGATAGTATCACAACATGAAATTAACTTTAATTTTGCTGTGAATTCATTTCCCTTAGTGTGGAGCTGAGGTGCTGTGTAACAGTCTTGCTCACTGTTCAGCACTAAAGTAAGCTTTGTCAGTTCAGTTTAATGGGGAAAAATGAGCATGTCATAAAAAGGTGCTTTTTATTTTGTTCATAGTCCATATAGCAATTTCCCTTTTCATATGAAGAATATACCTGTTATTTTTGTTGTGCCATTAATTTCCAGGAGATACAGTAATATGCTCAGTGCTATAACCCACAAACATGTTTTCTTATGCCTGGCATGTACAGTAGACACTACAAGCTGGAGCATAGCTTTAAGAGGGTTTAATATTTAACTGATTCATTGACTTCTATCAGATGATAAAGAATGTGAAACTGGTATGTGTGATCTTTGTTTTTTCAGCATCAGAAACAAATTATGAGATTACAATGGATGAAGTGGTTGAGAATCATGTTACAGACCCACTTTCATCAGATATTTTCCCGAATACCGTGGATTCAGATTTTTCAACGTCCTCTTCTCCATTCAATTCATTGGATCGGCCGGCAGCTCATCCAGAGGATGTAGGCCATGAACGTTTAGGGAATAACCTGAATGTTGATGGGTTTTTTGAGAATCATGAGGAATCTGGTAGCAGAGAGCAAAGTACTGAAGAGAACTTGCCAATGTCTTCACCCAGCAAAGGGAAGAAAACAGTGCATTGTAGAAGTTCCAGAGAGATTAATATAGAGCTAAGAGCACAAATCATGAAAGAGATCCGGAAACCAGGAAGGAGTAAGTATACCAAATCTCTCTTTCAGGTCCTTGGCATGAGAGCTAGACCAAGAATTCATATTAGATCATTATTTTAGAAACATACTGAATCATGAGACTGAAGCAAAAAAAATGTAAAGCTGAAAAGATTTGTTTTAAAACCTCTGCTAAACCTTACTGGATGAGTGATTAAAATATTGCTAGACCTGTCAGCATTCATGAAAGTACGTTTTTTATATTAGCAGTATTAGAATTAGCTTGTTAGGTGTTCCAATAATATCCTGAACTGCAGTATCTTGTGTTTTTTAATGTTAGTGTTCATTAAACAGTATGTCATTGCTACAGGCCTGGTTGTTAGGAGATGTATTCTAAAAGTTTACAAAAGCTGAATTAAATCTGTTGCATTTCACTCAGATCTATTACAACAGATGGGTGTTTCTTAAGTAACTGTGATTTTGCTCTTCTCTTTACTTTTAAGAATATGAAAGAATCTTCTTTTTACTGAAGCATGTACAAGGAAGCTTACAAACCCGACTGATATTTTTACAAAATGTTATTAAAGAAGCTTCAAGGTAGGTAACTGAATTGTATTAATCTTGTAAAACTACACTATATACTGCCATACATAACTGCTTGACAACCATGCAGTTCTTTGAAACTTGCCATACAGTGCTTTGCACTGCAAGTAAACAATTCCCTTGAAAAAAAACCAAACACATAAACTGTGTGTTGTTTGCACAGGCTTACCTTTTTGCCTCAGATTTTGTCTTTGAAATGTTAGCAGCTGTAACTGCACAGTCACCATAAATGTAGATGTTCAGTGGTATAGAAAGTAACTTTAGAAAATCATTCAAGTGGAAGTGTACTGCAGACTTGAAAAACTGACAGAACTGCATCTTACTGTGAATTAGGCTTTCAGAAACAGTTGAAATTCATTTTTCTGCATCAACTCAAAAACTTATCCTAAAAATTATTTTGAGATCCAGGTATGCTCCATAAAGATATCTATCTGCTCTTCAGATGTATTTCCTGCAGAGATACTGTATTCCTGTCTGAGGCTGTGGAAATAGGAGATAGTTTGTCACCGGTGTAGAGACTTGCTGAGGATTTAAACCTCATGTTGTTAATCCAGGTAGAAACTGTTCCTTACAGCATCTGTAGACTGACCATACTTGCTTAGCCTGCTACACATTTATAAATAGGAAAGAAAGCAGAAATGTGTAATTATGATTGGAACAAATAGTGTTTAAGTGAACTAATAATTCCAGCATCTTGCTTGGATCATAAATATAACTGCAACTTTGAGGCTTATTTCAGAAGCCCGAAAAAATGATTGATTTTTTTTTTTGTTCTAACCTGTTTTAGTAGTAGTCAGCTTTTTTTTTTTCCCGTCCTCCTGTGGCATTATTAAACAAATTCTATGATTAAGTAAAAATCAAAGTAATTTTTGGATAAAACCATGCTGACAGTTTAAGGTACACTGAATATTGGACATTCATCCAGCTCCACTAGCCTTTTACTGCCAGCGTAGTGGGCATGTAGCTTTATATAGGTTATGCTTTTCCTGTAGCAACAATTACTTAATCATGCTTTTGTTTGGTCTGTCTTATGATAACTGTTCCATCACCTGTCAGAGTTGTTCCATAGCCTTTAGATTACACATGCCTCCCCACTGTCAGCAAAACAATACTGTTGCTCCTGGAGCCTGTGGCAGCCCTTAGTGGGGTTGGAATATTTGTGCCTCTAAAATTAGGCTTTTTAGATCATCTATAATTATCTTTTCTGTTGCACAGCCTCTCTATTCCAGTTATCTTGAGTTGACTCTTTATCTACAAAATTGGCCAGCAGTTGAATGTTGCTGTTGGATGCATCAGAATTGAATACTGTCTCTCACCATAGCCAGCAGTGGGTACTCGTGGAAAAAAGTTCTGTTTTTCTCGACTGTTGTTTAATTTGATTTTTATTGGTTTGAGTATAGGAACAACTTAATCTCTCTCCTTGGTTAGATTTTTATGATGTGATCATTTATCCACCTGGATAACACTGCCTGCAGTCCCTGTGCAGTTCTCTGTTTCTCTCCTTATCCAAGCAAGCGATCACATTTAACCAAGGTTCCCTGCTCCCTGCAGGAAACATCTCTAGGCATGACAACTCCAGAGTTGTCAAGATAGTCTTGTTCAGTTAATGGAGAGTAGTGCCACAGAAAGCAATTCAAATCTGGGATATCTGCTCTCTTTCCCTGTTCCGAGGAGCTCTGACTCTGAGCATAGACTTAAGAAAGCTCTTGAGCATTTCAGCAAGAAAGTGTGTGTTTAAAAACAATCCCTGTTCAATTCTAGAGGCTAATTCTGGAGAGTTGTGAGGGCAGAGGATGACTTCTAAAACAATCCACAGTTTTCCTTCCTTTGGAAACCAACTGCCCCACAGTTCTCTTCTGACAGCAGAAAAGCTACCACTTTTAAGGGGAAGAAATAAAGATGGGGTAGATAATGTTTTGGGGTTGTTTTTTTTGTTTGTTTTGTTTTGTTTTTTCTTCCAGTTGATCATAAAAATAGTAAGGATGAGTAGATATATCTCAATTCCAAATTCTTGGTTATTTTTATTCTGGCAAAGATTTTTCTTATGCTTAGTGATACACATTTGGCTCAGCCTGGGCTGGTAGTATTAGTGCTTACAGGGATTCCTTATTGAACACAAGAGCCAAGACTTCCCAATAGATGTCTGTAACTTTGAATGCACAAAATTAAATGTTATTGAGGAAAGGGCTAGAAGAAATTAACCTATGTTGTGGGAAGGCCTTCAGTATTTCTGGAGTTGGCATAGCAATCCATTTATGGTCCTAGCACTAAGAATAAGTGGGTTTTAATTCTCTGCTAAATAGTCCAGAGCAAAAGCTGACAAAACACAGATCAACATTCTCCAAATCAACCAACTTCTCAGTATGAGAAGTTCAATTCCCTTTTATTTATTCTCCAAATTAAGAGCTTTAAGCTACTAGTAGGCATAGCAAAGCCCAAACTGTGTACCTAGACAAAATGCTGAGTAATATCCACTTCTGATAAAAGTGCTGGCAAGAATGAATGTAACCTGTTTCAAAATTACAATGAAGCTTTATGCTCAATAGCTAGAATTACTCAAGGTAGTTTTATTATTAAGGGTACTAATATTCCTAGCACAGTTGAATTAGTCAATGCTTAATTCTGTTAATTTCAATATTAGTTAATATGGTAAATTGTTTCTGTTGCCCTGAAAAAAATTGTTTGCTGTAGGGTTCAGCAATTGGAAAAGAACTCCCAGTGAGATGTACTGAAGGGCTTGCCATAGTGCACTGTAAACCTGAACTCTTGTGCCAACAGTAATTTGGGAATAGTTAGCAATGTTTTTCCCTACCTTCCACCAGGTTTTAAGTTTCTAGGAAACGTCTGCTGTTAACTTGTACACCTGCTTCAGAGGGGCTTGAAGGTATTCTGGAAGTAACCTTGCCCAGTCACATGCACAGGATACGAGCATGTTAAATTTTCACTAGGATTGTATTACAGTAAAGCACTTTGCTATTAGCTTAAATAATGTGACTTTTACTAGAGGGAATGAGAAGGAATACTTGTCTCTTTCCCAGGTTAATACTTTTCAACAAGCAGGGAGCAGTTGTGAAAGCAATGAGGAAGAATGGAGGTGGGAAGCAGTACTTGAAGTGTGGGGTTACTGAGGAGAACTGTGGTGAGAGGATGGGTAAGGGCCCAGACATGGGTGTCCAATGAGATAGGAAGTGGTTGGGAATGGGAGCTTGTTTCCCCATAGCCAGGCTTCCACTTTGGGGAAGTCTGTGGTCTGGGAATTAGGGCAGATGCCGTGTTTCTGTGAGCCAAGAACACAGATGGGGAGGCCTGTCTGGGAGTGGAGGCTTTTGTTGGGGTTTAATAAGGTTATAGGACTGAACTTAGTGTATAGTTCAGAATAGTACTGAGTTAAGTGGGTGATCTTTTCATTGCTTCTTATCTCTGAGTATGTGTAGGGCTGCCAAAGCATCAATCAGAAGTGGCTTCTTAGATGCAGAAATGTTAAAAGGGGGAGGGCTAGCTGGAAACAGCAAGGAGCTGTGTGCTCTAAGGCAGGGGTGTAAGCAAAGGTGCAAAAATGGTCTGCTGGTTGAATTTATGTAATCAATATGGAATAGAACTGCAGAGAGTCTAGGTACAGATCACATCTGTAGTTTCTTCAATTTCTTTCTCAAACTTTTAATTTGTATTTTCTTGTCAGGAAATCTGCTCTGTATGGTGTAATGGCTATTCCTTCACCAGTACCAACTTCACTTAACTTTTGTGAATGTACCATAAAGGCATGCAAATAATCCCTAAAAGGTGTTGCCAGCTGTAGGATTATGGTTTATTTGGCATATATTTTATTTCTGTACTTCTGAACTTTACTTTTGGAAAGAGCAAACACTTAACTCTCTTTTTCCTGGCTTTCTGAGGGCTGAGTGATGTTCAGTCAGCAATGTGCTAGAATAGGCTGCAGGAAGCATAGTTTTGTATTCTCTCATTAAATGGAAAAGCAAGTTAGTAGTTTGCCAGAACAGTAGGAGCCAGTGTATGTACGTATGAGGTACATATAACCTCACCGTGCACTGGGCCTAAAATAATAACTGACGTTTCCAGGGTTCAGTAGAAGTTTTGTGAACGATGTTTCATGTATTACTGTGTGCATCCATTATTATGCTTTCTTTTAAATGCAGGTTTAAAAAGCGAATGCTGATAGAACAGCTTGAGAGTTTTCTGGAAGAAATCCATCGCAGATCCAATCAGGTCAACCATATCAACAGCAGCTAAGAGACACTGCACACAAGAGAGAGCCACAGCAGGCCACTGCTGTCCTTACTTGCATTCATTTTTGACATGCACTCTTATCTCAAGTTCCTGTACCTGAAAAAATGAGAAGCTGCTCTATAAAATTATGAGAAAAGTATCCATCATCTTTTTTTTTTTTCCTTCACTTCTGTTATTTTTGTAATGTGGAAAATATCATAAAACCATTTTTATTTAACTAAATGGAGAACTTCTTGCTTGTCATGGACTTAAGTGTTACTTTCCCTCAGGTTCTATTTTTCTTAATCCAACCTTCAAAACTATCACCTCTTAAGGTTGAACTTTTGCCAAAAAAGTTGCTTTGTAATTTTCAAAAAAAAAAAAAGCACATACATTAAACAAGGTAATGTTTTGTATATACAGTTATTTTGGATATATTATTGTAAGTTGTATAAATGTATTTTGAAAAATATTTAAGAAAAGCACTTTTGTTATTCCATCAATAAAAACTCTATTTTAATCTTTGTGTGGGATTGAGCACAGTTTTTATTGGAATGGTTCATTTTGCCTTCACTTTCCAGAGCTTCTGTGTTCCAGTATCAGTGTTGAAGAAAGAAGAGCAGTTTTGTATCACTGGATATTCTGTTGTTAATCAGAGAACGAGTGAAAGGAAGCTAATGCTGAGTTGCAGTGATGGTAGGATGATACCCTGTGGCCTTGTTGGCTTTGCACTTAGCTATTTGGTGACTAGCATAACAAACTGGTGTCCTGTATGCGCGTCCACAGCAATGACAAAATCCACAGTTTTATGAGGATACAATGCAGCACAGCAGGAGTCAGTAGCCTTTGAGGAATGCTGCACAGTTTTTCTGTCAGACATTTTTACATGTTTACAAATGCTGAAACAGACAGAAGGTGCTGCTTCTTGGACATAAAGTATTATTGAATGCTTTATTTGCCATGTCTTTTATCTGTGCTAGATGCTCTTAACTTCTGGAAAGCTTTGTTTGATTCAGTGGGAGCAGATCACTTCTGCTTTTCCTAGGTGTCTTTACCCAAAATCTTTATGGGCCTGGGTTTCTTATGCTTGTGCCATGAGTTGCTTAATCTTGTGCTAAAACACTCATGTATCCTAACTTTTGTGAGGATGCTGAAAGAAGCATTTTTCTAGATGCTTTTAACCTCAGTCACTGTTCTTCAGGAATGTCCATTCTATGCTGTGTTCTTTTTTTTTTTTTTTAAAAAAAAAGTAAAATGTAGTACTGCTACTTTTTTGGCAATAATATTTGGTCACTGATTGAGTGGGTATTTCTGCTTCTTACCTTTTCTGTCAGATTTGAATGAGCCTCTCAACTTGATTTCCTTTTCACAACATTTTGCTGCTTGCTTGTTATCTATCTCAGCTAGATTATATCTAAGTCTAGGATGAGACTGAACTTCAATTTTGTTCTTCAGTTTTTGAATTCAGGACAGGGACATAAAGTTGTGCTTGAAAAATAACATATATCACAAAGTTTTACGTAATGCTTTCTTTCAGATGACCTATGTGCTCAGCAACAGTCAAGCTGACTGGCCTTGGTGAAGAAGTTAAGCAGAAGCTGTTGGCCCATATTCTTAAACATTTAGGTGGGAAAATCTGTTCCATTTTTCCTCAAATGGTTATATGCTTACTATCTTTGCTGTAGTTGTGGTGCTAATGATTCCTAGACAGTTTCCAGGAGTGTATACAAAGGAATAAGGTAGTGGAGGACTTGTTCATGCTTGTTCTTGCAAAAATGATATTGTTTAAAATGGTTTTAATAAATACATATAGTGTAGCCTTTAATTTCACTGAAGGAAAGGTCACCATAGGAGGAACAGAAGACAGTGTATTTATCTAGTGTTTATTATGAAGGATTTGTAACTCTTCCTATAAAGAGTACTGAACCTGTAAATGAGAACAATATTAACATTATTTCAGTTTAGGACCACATTTTCAAAGTGTAGCAGAGTTTAAATACATAAGTTAAGCACAAGAATTAGCAGATTTGTGATCATTGCTTGCATGGAAAAATCAACTGCAATTGTATGCTTGCTTTAGAATAATTTGAAGATTTCTGTATTAAAAACAAAAAGGCCTTTCCAAATAGTAGGTAACCCAAACCAGAAATTTGTGAAAACCTGAAACTTACCCAAACCTTTGGCTAAAGAATCACTTTTGAACTGAGTAAAACAGACCCTAAATTAATTCCTTTGTGTTGATATTGTAGTTACAGAAGAGATTATTACAATCCCTTGAATGAAATCACTGCCTCAGATTCATTGAATCTGTGGTTCAGTTGTTTCTATTGCTGTTAGCTTGCCTGTCATTCAAAAAGAGTGTGTTCAAACCTGACATTTAGATTAAAAAAACCCAAACTTTTTCAATTCTTTCAGGCAGAGCTATGCTACCTTAAGTCTTGGAAAATACTTCTGCTATTTCTGAAAAATTCACACTATTACTACAAGACTGATGCAATGAAGAGTTTTGGTCCACAGAAAGATTCATTGTGACCTTATGGGGATAGCAAGTTTTAAGTACCTTTAATTAGGTTAATAAAATGTATTAAAAACAGATCTTTACACTTTCCCTTTTTCATATGTGAACAACTTCAGTAACAGTCTGAACAAACAAAATTACAATGTTTTCACAGTTCTCACTTTTTGCATTAAAAAGCTTAGATTACAGAAATGTACTTCTGGTTTTGACTTGATTAGAGGGTATATATTTTGTTATGCTTTGTTTAAATTGCTGTTTTACAATCTTAATTTCCTTCCTATTTACATAATTTATCATATACTGTAAATTTAGCAATTTTAAAATCAGCTTGTTCTTAATCCTGAAGAGTCTGTGGCTTGGGTTTCATAGATCAGCTTTTAGTGGCCTTTTTTTAAATCCTGTGTTTAACAAGTAAATATACTTTTATTCACTGAATGGTGATGATTGCCCAAGCATATTTAAAACAAAACCCCCACCAAGCTGGTGCTTTTTCCCTTTAAAAGATGTGTTTGCATTATGGTCAACACTGAAGATACAGGTTTTTAAAGCAGAGTTACATACACGGTGTTTACCGGCTAAGAGAACAGTGTGTTGCTTGGAAGCAGGTAAGGAAAATTATTCTCTTTGGTTTTCTTGCCAGGCCCCAGTGTTTTAGTGAGACCTATAAACATGGCTAGATGTTCCCTGGAAAACTAAACAGATGTGACTCCAGGCTATGAGAGAAATTTGGTGGTTTGAAGGATTTTTAGGAAAATCCTTAAAGTGCAAATTTACTGTATTGCTAGGAACGGTGAGAGTTGTTGGAGATAATTGTCCTTTATTATTGCCAACGAGCTGTGTGGCGTTTTCCTTTGGTAGAGATTCTGGAGTAACTTACATGACTGGACATCTGAAATGAGACACATAATCTAATACTGAAGCCAAAGGAGCACTGTGATGCTTTACTCTTTCAGACATGCTCTGCAATTTTCTTTGTTTTGGGGGCTGGGGGAGTTCATTAGCAAGAAAAAGAGTTACCAGTTGCAAAAGAAACATGCATTTTTTTGGCAGTTCCTTGCAAAAGTGAAGATACAAGTTACGGTTTTTGCAGAGTTAAGTTACCTGATTACATACAGTGAGTATCTATGGCTTTTGATAACCTGAATGTCTCATGAGGATACCAAGTAGTGAAGAGTCCAGATGTGTAAAACTATCTCCTTGAAGGTGTTGATATTCAAGACAGGAGGGAAGAGAAACTTGCTTGTGCATATTCTGAGCTGTGGTTGGGCAAAAGTTTGGTCTTCAGAATTTCTGAGATATCCCCCTAGAAACTGCTGAGGTAGGAATTAATACAAGGAATTTCAGGCCCTGGAGTCCTGGTGCTGACAGGCAGAAGTCTGTTTGCTGTGTGCCATCTGCAGAGGCAGGAATAAGTTTCCTTTATAGGGAAAGATTTATATTTTAACTTCTTTAGATATTCATCCAGCTGATCCAGCCCATTTGTAATTTGAATTGCCCTGTAGAAGTCGGTCCCTAATCCTGCCGCATTTAAGATCTATAAGATCTTTCTAGTGCCTATAATTATGGTAGAAATATTTTTGTGCACATACTACATGTACATAGAAGAGGCTTATCTGGCTTCCCTGACTTTTATCTTGCATTCCTTTTAAAGAAATTAAACTGTATTCTTTATGCTTTTGAAACCCTAAACCCACTGTTGCTATGGTTGTTGAAATTTCCTGGGCTGAAGAATGACACTCTATTTACAAAGAACTTGTTGCTGATTTCAGTGCTGCTTGTGAAGGATTCTGAGAGTGTGTGTGTACCTGTTACAGCGTGTCTCAGGAAAAACGTGAATGGTCTGTCTGCTTTGAAAATAGGCGTCCGAGATCTTTTTAGTAATACCATTGCTGTAATGCAACAAAGAAAGCATTAGTAAAATGTGTCCATTTTCGTTACATCCTATGTACAGAGCCCTCAAGCTCTGAGGTTTAGTACCTTGAGTTCTGAGTTGCTCCTCTGCTTTAAGAATGAAATGACAATTTTATCCAAGAATGAAATCAGTCTAGGTGAATGAACAAGTCAAGTGTTGTGAGATTACATGCAGGTGGCAAGTGTATATTTCATTGCTGAAGTCTGGCTTTGGGTTTCAAAGTTAATATAATTATTGCAGAGTTACAGCCCTAACTCTGCTGGAGTCATACCATGCTGTTGCCTGACCCCTTAGCTGGTTTCTAGCTATGCTGTTCTGATAAAAAAAAATAATAAGCAAGGCAGAAATGTAGTCCCTTTTCTAAATGGGAGACAAACAGTAGAGAAATATCTATATCATCCTGGAATTTCTCTGTCAGAGCTCTCAACAAAGCCTAAGAATCCTCCATCTCAATTTATGACTGTACTTCCACTCTCTGGTTGTGGGTTAATTATTAGATTAAATAAAGAGTCCTTAAGAATTATAATGGCTCAGCAATTACTCAAATACATCTTGTTTAGATAAATTCTTCCTTGTAGCTATAATATTAAGAATATATTGTCAAAAAACTAAAAACAAAACAAAACAAAAACCCCACAAAACAAAAAACAAACTCGAAAAACCCCAGATTTGGTTTATTTTTAATGAGCAGTTAAAACAATGGAATTCAATTGAAATTTCAAGTAAGACTCAGTAAAACTAGTTTGAGTGGCTCTATTTCAGTGTTCCTAAAAAAAGTACCTACTTCAGCTTTCAAGCCTCTGTGTGACTATATCCAGAGCTTTTAAAATAAACAATAAACATAATTACACCTTTTAAAATCAATTTGGTCTGACTAGCGTTAAGGGAAGTTTTGTCATTGGTTTCAGTGGGATAAAGGGCCGATTTCTGTTAGCCTTAGTCTTTGGTATGGCGTTGAAGCCACCTAAAAGCTTTCATTTTGTATGGGAATTACCCGAAAAATTACTAAAAACATTGTAGAGATGAAAATTGTCATAAAATCTGAAACTGTAGAGCTCTGCAGCAAGCCTAACTTAGTTATGTCAGATTTTCACTGCACACCACCCACACAGGTACAGCTTGTGCCTTGTTCAGAGTTGCTGCTAGGGGAACACTACACTAGCCCAGGTGTGCTCAGCTTCCGTTTTGCATCGTGACTGTGGGATGTCTCCAGTGCGCTTCACAGAGCAGCCTGACATTGTGGGCATGTCTGCAGCCAGCACAGCCCAGGGAAGCAGGAAGGCAAAATGTGGTTAATGATCACCCTTCTGCTGTGCTGATGTTTGAACAGCTTGAGAATGTCTTCAGCTTCTGAAGAGAATCAAGTGGCAGTAATGCCTATGTAACCCATGCAGGAGTCTAGAGCCACTGCTGCATTTCACACTGACTTGTAGCATCTCCAGAGCATCTAAGGCTTCCAAGAGGTAAACAAAAAAGCTGAGGCCACCTTAGATAAAGCTTGTGTGACAAAAAAAAAAAGACATTGCACAGCTCAGTAATTTTAGTTCCCCTGTTTTCTGTAAGTTGTGATAAAGGATTTCTATTCAGATATTGTTGGATGGGGCTCTGAGCAACCTGATCTAGTTGAAGATGTCACTGCCCATGGCAGGGGGGTTGGAACAGATGACCTTTAAAGGCCCCTTCCAACCCAAACCATTCCATGTTTTTGTGTTATTCACCTTATGAAGGTCACTTATTGACTCTGTAGTCCATAGCTGATATTTAACTCTGAATCTCTTCACTCAGGCAGCCCCAGCTGCTCGCATAGAAATGATCTGGTAGCAGAATCTACTGCACACAAATGTCACACCTCAAAATACGTGAGAAAATAGACTGTCTTCATTTTTGTGAAGACAAAACTTCCCCATTGTGACCTTCAGTGCTACCAAGGAGACCATCTTCAAAAAACCAAACCCCATAATGGTTCAGAAACCATAGAAAAAACATTAGTAACTTTTTTCATTCTTTGCTTTTATGATCTTAGCAAACAGATTTGACCGATAGAAAAATGAGTGGTTTATTTTCTTAAACTGGTCTTTCCTTAGGCCAGTAAAGCTGGTTTTCATTTGAGTCATTATATGTTAGTCTAAGATCAAACATGAAAAGGGAGGAGATTTTAAAAGTTCTTATGAACAAGTACAAAGGTAAAATGGAAGCATGTTAAATATAGAAGTTTAAATTTAGGTTAGGCATACACTGAAAAGCTACCATGGCCTTAAAAAAAAAAAAAAAAGCCTAGTATTTTTTTCCTGTAGTGATAATCTTCAGAAGTGAAAAGTAAAGTTTGTATATTTGATTTACCTGTAGCTCCTGATGCCTTTGTACCATCTTCTGTTACTTCAATCTCTGCTTTGTGAATAGCTTCTGAAATATAAAGAGTAACTTGCTCTGCAAAAAAAAACCCCAAAACCCCCAGAAATTAATATTAATAGCTGTTTTCTGAATTCTATTGTGAACATCTTTTTTTTTTTTTTTTTTCCTTCTCCTTAATTCAGAATGCTTTGACCTTTTTTCTCCAGAATCTAAGGATGACTTAACTGATAGGTATTTCACTCGGGCTACTAATTAAATGACAGCATACTGAATCCAATGCCTGTCACATTATTAGCTTTTCTTCTGTTGAAATTCCTCCCATTGGTTCCTTCACCCCATCACATTCAAAGAGACAGCACAGCATAAACCTGCCTTTCAATTGCTTTTTCTGTATCTAGCTTCCACATCAGAAGATCCTCAGTTCTAATTTTGACTCAGCTCCTGATTTTTTGTATGTGTGCCTAATATGGATAAGCATAGAAAGTCTGAACATCTCTGCTAGCTTGATATTAGGCCTTTTTAGCTCAGCACATAGCTGAGATGGTATGACTACATGGCTTTTGGACCAGTGTGACCTTATGTGCAGGCAACTTGGAGAATAAGCTAAAATGCTCGTCTGTGTCTTGACTCTGTCTGAATATGTCCTTTGTCAGAGGGCAGCTTGCTTGATGGCCTCTGACTTCTACGTGAAACGTGGATCCCGCTTTCAGATGAGCGGTCAAGTTCTTGGGAAAGAATCGCTACTGTGAACGCAAAGTTGGAATATTTTTCTGCAGAAAGGCATTTCTGCCGTTGAATTCTCATCAATCAGACCTGCTTTCAAATCTGGGGAGGGAGAATGACAAGATTCTGACTGTGTTGGTGTAAACCTGGGAGAGCTGTGTGGTGTCCTCACATTTCTGCTGGTGGAGCCAGCTGCAGTCTGACCTATTTCCACCGATGTCCAGTGGTGGGAGCTGGGCTCAGGCTCCAGAAGAGCATTGCCTAGACACTATATAGGAACATCTTTAAAGTGAGATAACATGAGGAAGGCGACATGAGGTTACTTTAGTCTAGGGAAGACGGCGTGTCTCAGATCTCTGTTGCTGACAGAGGGAGGCAGGTCCCTTGCCAGTGTGAGTAGGAATGCACACATCTGACTGCTTCTTTGACTACAGGGAGCCTTAAATCACCATTGTGAATACCCTCTTCTCCCTCATTTCTACCCATGCTTACCTGTCCTTTCATCTTTATGACTCTTTTCCCACTACATGGACAACAGTAGACTGAATAGGAGTTACTAGTTTGAGAGGTCTCGCAGGTTGTGGTGGAAAGCAAGGTTACATGGTAAGAGTAGAAAACAATTAACACAGTGGGGACAGCGAATGAATACTGGATCGAGGAACTGCAGAAATAACATTCTTCAGGAAGGAGTGATGGGACTGTGACATAAAATTGAGATTAGAAAAAAAAAAAAAAAATTTGGAAGGATACCAAGGTGGCTGTTACAAGTCTGCTTCTCCCCAGCTGACTGCAGAGGGCAGAAAGCAGGGAAGGTTGAGAGGTTTTTTACTTTCTTGCCTGAATACAAGGATCAAGTCTGACATATAGGTAAAACCAGGGAAATACTAAAAGAGCATTTTATTTGTTTCATTCTGAATTTTGTCCAGTCAAAAATCTGAGATGGAAACAAGCAAGACAAAAATGAAGAGATGCAGAATTTTCAAAATTAGATTAACATATTTTGGAGAAAAAAAATTAGAAGCTTTCAGGCATAAAGAAGCTATTCCAGGTATGAAATTGAGTAACACATTTGTTTGCTACATGTGATCTAAGAGTAAATGTTGTGAGGATTATGGCTTCTGCTTCATATGGAAGAGGAACTGAAAACTTACCTGTTCTTATTTAAATTCTATCTATTGGTAACATAAAAGATAAACTTTCCTTATAAACTCTGCCTTGTGTAACTCTTAGACCATCATAGCTATAGCCCTATTATTATGATACATAATTGAGTAGTGTAAGAGTAGAACTGCAAAGAGCCTCAACATATCCTTTAATCCATAACCCCGACACAGACAGGATCAAATACTTCCACAAGCCTTACCCTGTATGATGTCAAGCAGAAAGCCACCAAGTTGCATAGGAAAGAAGCTGCTAAATGAGATTGTTTATGGTGGAGTTCATTTCCTCGAAGTATTTATCTTATTTAAATAGATGTTAACTTTATCAAATGCACCCTTGTGCACTTTATCACTACACTAACATTTGTTTGCAATAAACAAAGCAGCAGGCTTTAAGAAATAAGTGGTCAGTAACATTATTTTTAATGTGCAACTCTTTGCAGTGTGAGATATGTACTGCAATTAAAAAAAAAATTCTGTTCAATTTTAAAAGGGGTATAAAAAAACCCCATAAGTAATGCTCATCTCAGAAAAGCAACTTTTCTGTGAAAGCAGGTTTGTCTAAATTGGAGGAATTTCTTCTTGTCATGCCTCCATTTATTTACTCACATGCACAAGAATTGCATGAACGCTCTGCACCTCTAGGAGCAGCTACCACTCTGAGTCTTTGCTATGAGCAGAAATGACTAAATTGAAATAATTTGTGTTGCTAAAAGCAGTAATAGAAAAAAATAGATAATTTGGATTATTACTTTATATTAAATAGGGATAAAAATTTTCCAAGGAGCGGAATAATTTCAGACTTCCAACACCAAGACAACTTACAAACATAACACCAGTATTTTAGTAAAGGGAAAGTATAACTTAGTCCACTGGTCACTGGATTAACAAGACAGCATAGCATGGGCGTATGCTAATATTGTTTGTGCCAATATTGTCTGTGGTGTCAGGAGCTAGAATACTGACTTCTTGGACCAGCGTCCCTACCTGTTGAATGACTATTTGAAAACATAAATAGGAATGCAAATTTTAGTAAAGTATCCTAAATTTCTGAATAAATAGCAATTTCTAGGCCTCTGCTGTCTTGATAGTTTTAATCTTAAAGAAAGAAGGGGCGGGGAAAGAAAAACAAAAATAAAGCAAGACCAAAACCAACCCTGTCCCTTTCAGATTGCTCTTTCATACAAAACAAGAGCTCAAAATATAATTGCCAATAATTAAGTAGAACAGTTGAGTGTGAACTGTATTTCAGAGTTTCACAGAGGAAGAAGTGCAATCAGTTCTGAAGGCCCAGGTCTACTGAATCATTCACATGTAAGCATCTACAACTATTGGGTCAGCGATCATTTTTTATTCAGTCAAGCCTCTTACCTGAAATACCTTTAAAATTAGCAGTGATGGGATCAAATGCGTCTCTAATTCCCAAGGAAGAAAAAACTGTCTTTAGGTCAAAAAGGCTTTGAATACTGAACCTGAAATTAATATGATAGATTTTATTTCAATGTGAGATTTGTTGTTTCATAGAGCTAAAAGGGGGGATAGATGCAATTTATTTCAAGCCTTTGCATTTCATCCAGCTATTTCTGTATGAGCCTAAGCCTTCCATCTGATTAAGTGTAATTTTGAGAAAAGCAGCTCATCTTCACCTGAAGACTCTTAACAGAAGGAATCCCTCGCCTCCACCCATTGCAATCAGATTGCCTCTCAGTCTTCTTGACACATGAACTCTCTGTTTCCCCAAGTGTCCTCTTTTTAACAATCTTTTGGAGTGTAGCAAAGGCCCCTTTGAAACAGTTACAAAAGATCAGCTTGGAGAAAAAGAATATTAATGTACAAATTGTTTTTCAGTGCTTTGTTAAGGTGGGAAAAGTATTGTAAGAGTTGTGTACTGAAGCCCTTCTACACTGATCCATATAGTAGGTACAGCTACAAAAGGCCCCCCTGCACCTGATTCCTCCTGCTATGGAATTTCATTTGAATAGCTGATAGAAAATACCACCCAGAAGTGTGCATTTGCTAGCAACAGTGAATAACTAGTGTGGAAAATGGATGGCTGAAACTCACTGTGTGCACAGAAAGGTGGGAATGACTGGTGAGGGCCCCAGGTTCTTTGTTGAGAAATTTTGCAGTATGCTAGCAAGTTGTAAAAATAAGCTGTTGCATTTTTTTTAAGGTTATATATTTACTCTTCCCTAAGCAAACAGAATGTGAGAAGGGCCAGGAATATTTATCTCTCTAGATCTTTAAAGGACTGTTATACTCCAAACAAATATTAAGTAAAAGCTGTAGGATCAACTGAAATACTTGGTTTTTAAAGCAGCACAAAACATAGTAGAAAGTTTGGGCATTCTCAGCTCACCTTTTCATGGCTTAGGAAAGGGTTAGAGCTTTTCTGATCATGTGATGAATAACAAAACCAAAAGTGTCTCATATGATTTTGTCTCACATATTGCTCATGTCAACACTATCACACACAATTCTGACAGTTGAAGTAGTGAAGCCGTCTTGGAGTATGAATATTGCTTACCTAGGTAGAAAAATGTCCATCTTCATTCTCTTTAAGCTGTTGGCCCAGATGGTTATGGTTTTGGCAGAAAGGTGAGACTCAATCTGGGACAAAGGTGTTCTTTTGTGGCTGGGAAGCACTAGGAACATGCTGAGTTTCTCCCCAAGGTAGGGTAACTCGACCACACTGAAAGCTTCCAGAGCTGCAGTCTGGAACTGGCCTGTAAGTGGGCAAATATAAATCTTACTTCTTCATTTAAGTGTCAGATAACTCCCAAACCCACAACCCAAGCCTAGGTCAGCAGTCGGTTCAGAACAGCAGTGCTGGGATATAAGGAGTTGTCTCTAGCACATGAGCTCTTGCAGCCAGCTCAGGTCTCTTAACTCACAACATGGGCTCATCTGAACAGAGATGATTGCTTGATATATATATATATATCTTGGCAGAAAAATGCTGATGACAGTAATAGTACCTGAAGCACAGTCTCAACAGAGAATGGATATTTTATTACTTTCTCATATAGTAGCTGTCCTCCTTGCTCAGAGTTTAAAAAACATTACTGAGGCAATGACAGTAACTTTATGATGACTGTTCCTGCAATGCTTGTTCTTTGAATAATTTTACTATTTTCTAATATCTTTCACTAAAAATTCACTGATAGAAATTACAAAAACAAAATGAGGAGTGTCCTATTTAATTAACCAAAACCTACTTTGCTTCATGTTTCCATCTTTACTACCTTTAAAAATCAGTTCTAACCTTATGTCAAGAAAAAAGTAGTTACATTAAAGAATAAAGTAGTTAGATATATGCTTACTTAAGCACCAGATTTCTTATTTTTTAAAATCTAGGCATAAAGACTTATCAAAATCAGATAAAAGTTATAAAAACCAGTCTCAAAAGTAAAAGCTGGTGGGCTTCCAAACTTGTAATTAGTTATGCAACAATTTGTAACAGCTATTTATAAGTACCGGTTTAGTTCCATATGTCAAATAACAATTAATGCAGACATTTCTAATGGACTCTGTTATACAGTAGAACAGATTCAATTATCACAATTTTACTTTCTTATTTTTTCATCTGTTAATCTAGTAAATAGCATTTTGGGAACACTCAGCAATAGTTAGCAGGCCAGGAGTTAAATATGAGTTCAAGCAAATTATTTATTGCCTTTCCACAGGGCATCCAAAATACTAAATCTACTCCCTCTTCACCCAGCCGTAGTCGTTATATCTTCAAGGGTAGGTACTCATGTTGTTTGAATCAGGGGTTATAAAATATAGAATAGAGGTGGCTCATGTTCATAATATCTAAATATTTGCCAGTAAATACATAGCTATATGATGTCTCAAATGTTTAGTGTACAACATTTATTAATTTTGCAGATGTGGACTAAATAGGATTCATGAAATGTTGATGATTCTGCTAGATTAAATTTTAGGCTCTTGGATTAGCCCTCCCACCGTGTGACGTGGAGAGGGAATTGTGCTGTTAAAAGCACCTCCCAGCACGTGGGTTGCTTTGCTGAGAAAAGACCTTCTGGTTTGTAACAGGCAAGCAAGAAAGATTTATGTTTGTGGTGCACTGGACATGAGTGGTTTAATTTGTGGGCATGCTGATATTTTGAAGTCAGCACATTGTGCATGAAGGTTATACAGTCCTTATATGTTAATTAGAAAGAAAATCAAAGATTTGAGATCATTGAGTCAGAATATTTAATGTTCCTAACTTGAACTGATTTTGAGCATCCCATAAGGATTATATATGTGTATATATATATATATACACACACTAAATCAGTATTCAAATATAGTTAACAAATTGCTTGGAAAAAAATGAATATATGTAAAATAGCTGCAGTGTTTAAAAGGCATATGTAAACAGTAATGTTGACATTTTCTTAGAGCAATGTTAGTTGTCTCCAGGCTGATTTGTTCCGTGTGGCCATGTTAAAGGATAAACAATGTTGTAAATGTTGAGATTGATAACAGGCCACAGCTAATCTTTCTTGCTCTGTGTTATGGATCCTGAAGGTAGACAGCTACTATCAATTTAATAATGAAGGACAGTGTGCTGGTTTTGGCCAGGGTAGAGTTAATTTTCTTCATAGTAGCTGGTATGGGGCTATGTTGTGGATTTGTGCTGGAAACAGTGTTGATACCACAGGGATTTTTTTAGGTATTGCTGAGCAGCACTTGCACAGAGTCAAGGCCTTTTCTGCTTCTCACACCACTCCACCAGTGAGAAGGCTGGGAGTGCACAAGAAGTTGGGAGGGGACACAGCTGGGACAAGGTGACCTCAACTGACCAAAGGGATATTCCATACCATATGACATCATGCTCAGCATATAGAGCTGGGG
Source organism: Caprimulgus europaeus (assembly GCA_907165065.1). The sequence goes on along the minus strand of OU015523.1, from coordinate 97,089,927 downwards.
GAAGAAGGAAAGGGGGGATGTTCAGAGTAATGGTGTTTGTCTTCCCAAGCAACCGGTAGGCATGATGGAGCCCTGCTTTCCTGGAGATGGCTGAACACCTGCCTGCTGATGGGAAGTAGTGAATTAATTCCTTGTTTGGCTTTCTTTGTGCACAGCTTTTGCTTTACCTATTAAACTGTCTTTATCTTAACCCACGAGTTTTCTCACTGTTACTCTTCTGATTCTCTTGCCCATCTCGCTGGCAGGGAGTGAGCGAGCGGCTGTGTGGTGCTTAGTTGCCAGCTGGGGTTAAACCACAACGGAAAGTTATCTCCTGCCTCTGTTTTCCTGTAGTAAACCTGTCTTTTGTATTAATTTCAAACTGATTTGTTAGAAATGTTTCTATCATTTCTAGTGACAAAGACTGAATTGGCCCTATCAAATCTGACAATCAGCAAATTTTAAATGATCCCTCTCATTTTTACTTACCTCAAAAGTCTCTCCAGCTGCAGAGACCTCACATTTCAGACTGGTTAACTTTCCTTTTCTGGGTAAATATTTAATACTCCGGCTACCTACTTAAGTCCAGAGTTCTTATGTTTAGCCAAATGGCCAGACAAGCACAACTAACAATTTCACATTAAGTCTGCAAGGGCTCGGGATCAAATAAATGGTCAGTCAGTGCAGCTCAGCTGCTAAATTTCTGGTCACTGGTCATTACCTGAGATCTCAACTCACATAAGCACTGGCAGACCCTGCCTTTGGTCACTTTAGACCTCTAATTTCTTTATATCATTCCACTAAAAGAGAGAGTTCAGATAAAAGGTCTGTTCCTGAGCTAATAGCTATATGGTAGACCCAAGTTGTTTGTTTACCTGAATAGCTTGCAAAGTAGCGAAGGGTGAGGCTATTCCAGATAAAACAAGTAGCAAAGCCCCCACAGGGTGCTGGTGATGCAAAATCACCCAGAGCTGAAAGATCAGGAGTTGATGTAGTAGTTTGTTACTCAACAACGAGGATTGGAAAGTGTAGGGTTTTGGAAAGAGAAACTCTGCACTTCTCTGTAAAGTCAATTAACTCATAAAAGATTCAGATGTAAAGAGGATGGGAGCACTCTAAGTCAGAGGTGTGAAAGCACTCAGGGGCTGGCAGTCTCAGCAGGAGGGAGAAGCGGTGGACACACCATGAATGTCCTGGAAGAAGAAACACCACAAAGCAAAAAGCAAAGGTAAGGACAAACTTGCAAAGAGCTGAAAAAGTGATTCATTAGCCAGGTGAATTATGGTTCAGAGATAAAAAGGCACAGAAATAACGAGCTGCCAACTGCCTGCCTGATGTGACTGTTGCACAGAAAAGGAAAATGTTTTAGCTAAATAAATGAGAGAAAAAGGAAGAAAGAATGGTGCTGCTGAACACTGAAGTAATTTTTTTTTAGATTCAACCCAATTATTTGCTGGAACTGATGGGAAAGAAATAATCTGATGATATAGCAAACAATAATGGTGAGGTTCCTAATGGAAAAGAGGAGAGAACAGGAGGTATTACACCACCAGCAACCGAAACAAAGTTTAACCTACTTGAGAGAGACAAACAATAAACTGGGGCCTGGATAATCACTGCCCCAAAATATAAAAAGAACTTAGATGTGGAATTGCAAATGGGCCAGAAAAGATTTTTAATAGACTGTATATTCAGCTGTTTTCCAGGACTGGAAAATGGGAGTACATTTATAAAGAAAAATAAAGTAATCTGAGAAATTTTAGAACATATTATGGAGAAAAGAATAATCAAGTCACAGAGGGAAATAGAAAGTGAGATAAATTGCAACATTGGTAGACCCTAGCAAACAAATCTGTAAGTTTTTTTTACTTGATAAGTAATTTGATAAAAAGGCATAGATCCAGACATTTAGTTTTAAGTAAAATGTTAAAATACTGTGGCACTGTTTACAGGTAGAAATTATAGCAATTGGAGCAAGAAATGAAAGGCAGCAAGCAGCCACCTGAAGGGGAAACTATGAAGAGCTAAGTTAAAAGCGGGGCTCTCAGGTTGAAAAGACATTACCAGTGGCTTTCCAAAGTATTGCCAACACTCAAGACTTTCATCAAAGACAAACAGTGAAGTTACCATGATGACTGGAGTGGTGGAAATCAAATGATGGCTCAAAACTACAAAAAAGGTACGTACCTGTGGAGGCCCCCTCCTCCCTCCCCTCCCCCATTTATTTACTCAGCTGCAAACATATGAGAAAGAAAGAAGGCCCAGGTGGGGCTCAAAGACCTTATAGCGGCCTTCCAGTACCTGAAGGGGCCACAAGAAAGCTGGGGAGGGACTTTTCATAAGGGCAGTTAATGACAGAACAAGGGGAAATGGCTTTAGGCTGAAAGAGGGTCGGTTTAGATTAGATATTAGGAAGAAATTCTTTCCTGTGAGGGTGGTGAGACACAGGAACAAATTGCCCAGAGAAGTTGTGGATGCCCCCTCCCTGGAAGTGTTCAAGGCCAGGCTGGATGAGGCTTTGAGCAACCTGGTCTAGTGGAAGGTGTCCCTGCTCATGGCAGGGGGGTTGGAATTAAATGATCTTTAAGGTCCCTTCCAACCCAAACTGTTCTATGGTTCTATGATTCTGTGGTGTACTATGCAAGCTATTTTTAGCAAGTCATAGAAATACTGAAAGCACTTTATAGAGCATGTATATGGCCTCATTAAATGTGTTATGTACATTCCTGGCCACTTATTTTCAAGAAAGATTAATTTAAATTGGAAAAGTGCAGAAAAGGACTAGTAGAGAATTGGAGTATCAGTTTTTCAAATAATTTAGAAGAGCCTGGCATCTTCAGCGTAGCTAACAGGAAACCGAGAGGCAGCTTGGTGACTCGCAAATACATTTAGGAGTAAATATCAAAGCTGAAGAGAAATTATTTAACTTAAAGGATATAGCTGGCATGATTCTAAAAAATATAAGTTGATCATAAAAAAAATCAGACTGGAAATTAGGAAGGTTTTTACCCAAGTGCAGTTCTGAAATTTAGGGTAAAAGGGAAAGGAGCTTTTTATATTTTGAAAGAGATTGTAGAGCTAAATGGCAGAATTCCTAGTGGCAGAAAATTAAGCCTACATCATGAGTCCTTCTGTCAGCAATCCACGTACTCCAAGCCTTTGAAAGGAGCATATGCTGTATTCATACATTATACAAATAAAGTTTTACCCATATTTATACTGTTTTAAGCCCATGCTGAGAACATCCACTGACTGGGTAAAAGGGCCATAAAAATTTCTCTCCCTTTTGTTGCTGAATCTGGCCCTGAAGATTTGCAGTTTAACCCTAAAGACGCTAAAACCTTGGAGAAAGGCTGTGATGAAAGACATGAGGGATGGGTATGCAGTTCTGGTGCTTCTGGTGACACTGTTCTCTCTGGTGCTCACACACCCAAGGGACAAACAGTGATTAGGCTGAAGGGCCAGGAAATTTCTTACCTGCCCCAAAAATCAAATTGGTAGGGGCTTGATATAGCTTTATTCTTAACTGCCCCTCTGTCATGGATTGAGATGTGCTCCCTATGATTGTCCCTTCCTAGATGGCTTTATTTAACAAGCTCCATGCTACTGCAAAGGACTTTGTATACTGCAGTACCCTCAGTCCCTCCTGCTCCCTTTTCCTGGCATGTTATCTTGGTGCCTCTCAGATGTTTGCTGGAGTTGTTAAGTTTGTTATATAGTGCCAGGAGGTGTTGGTCTGTGAGGAATGGGGCATGGACAGTAGATATTTTAGGAACCAGTTTGAACCTAGGATCCGTTTCATGATTGCCTGGGATTATAAGGAGTCAATATGGTCACCCAGGTGGTCTCTTAATTTGATGGGATTTCTTCTGAGGCTTCTCCAAACTGGGAAAATAATGCATCTTAGTGTGGTAGCTGTGGAAATTAAATAACTAAAACTGTTCCATGTTGTACAATACAGCCGATCTGGATCAGGGACAATTACCGTAGTTAACTTCGGCTGTGTGATGCATTGTGGGCACCTTCAGGTTTGAGCCCTCCGCCGTGGTAAAAGACAACATCTGGGTATCCATAGAGGAAAATTTCTTTTGCCACATGCTTTTGAAGTACATGGTGCTCACCAGGGCAACCTGGCTGAGCGGTGACCCAGCGCTCTCCAACGGCATGCCACGCACATCCCCATCTGCAAGGAAAAGAGGCAGGAGGGGGACACATCCTGTTTGACTCACCCAGGCCTAAAGGCCAGGTCTGTGTGAGTAAATAAAGCAAGTTGGGACCACTCTCCAGCCCGAAGGGCAAGAGGCACAACTCACAAGGCACTGTTAAACCCTCTACCTTCCCCTCGCTGCCTGTACACAGACCTCATCGGGGTTGCCTGTTGGTCCATGCTCTCCCCAGAACTGAGCTTGAGTTGGTCAATGTTGAGGGCCAAAGTTGTGCCAGGACTGTGCTACTTGCTGAACAGTGTGGATGACAGTAGCCCAGTGCTCAGCACCACGCCCTGGCCCTAACTGGTTTTCTATCTTAAATTTAACCACACGTGTCTTGGAGTGGTTCATCATTAGCACCAGAAATGTCCCTGGAAATGGATTCATGATTACAGACTGCTTTATGAAGTAAGTCAGTCCCTTGAAGCTCATATTCTAATCCTCCCACTCTCCTATTGACTTGGCAGATCAACTGGTCCTGCTTTGGGTATCTCAAAGATTTTTGAAAGCATGATGCACTTTCAATTCAGCGACATGCATGTGAGCACCACAGTATGAACTCCCATTTTAGCACCTGCTTCTAGAGCAATACTTTTTTATCACGAAGCTGGATAGCTTATTACAGTTCATTTGAGAAGGATATAAACTTTTTTTAAACAGTAGTGTTAATGTATATGTTTAATATCACCTTGCTTGCTGATGGCCAAATTAATGCTCACATAACTTAAGCTGATGGGGCAAATCAGGGATTGATTTGCTTTGCTGCTTCTAAGGACTTGCTTTTTCAATTATTTTTTCATTAGCACAGAATTTAATTTCATTACTTCACTTGCTTGTGTGGAAAGTAAATTCTTTTTATTTCCCATTTTGACTTTTTAAACTCAGTGTCTGACTGCTGAGCTTACAGCCCTGCATGTTCCCCACAGCAGCATGAAAGCATTCAATGCAGCGAACTTGATCCCTCGGGAACGAGGCAGTTCCGCATTAAAACTGAAAACACTGCAAAAGATTGCTCTTTTAAAAATTAGAGGAACAAGGCCAAGCAGTTACCAGCTTGATACTGCCAACTTATACTCACAGATTCAGACCTGTTCCAGCTCTTTCCTCACAACAGAAATGAGCATCAGCACAAGAATTAGATTTTCTGGCTCTCAGCCTTGGTTTGGACAACATGGGGTGTGGCAAAAAACATTACACCTGGCTAAATGCAATTTCTCTTATTAGTCTTATCTGACACTTTTCTCACATGCAATCATTCTCAGGGGGTGTTGCGTTACCTCCAAGGTTACCGGTGATCCATTCCTGGATTTGGGCTGCGGTTCTGTTGAGGTCAGTGAAGTTGGTTTGTTGCAGGCTGATATTTGCCCAGCGTGCAGCCTGTGCAGCAAAGCGGGGTGAGAGCTGCACGCCGGCATCCACGAAGAAGGAACATGCCAGTTGAACCACCGTACCTTGGCTGGAATCGGTTGGTCCTTCATACGCCGCGTGCAAGAAGTCCTGCACACTTCGATCTGCCAGGCAAGAGAGAGGGAAAAAGTGCAATTATTATGTTAAGGCTAAGGATAGCAGAGGTTGCACCAGGGCTCCACAGCTCTCAATTCCAGTGCTGGCACTGGTGTCCTCTGAAAGTTAAAGCACTAAAACAACTGACTTTATGGGGTACTACTGTCAAGGACAGTGATGCACTGGGCACAGGAAAGCACTTTTCATGTTGCTGTAGAAATCACTGCAGTGCAGATATGTCAAGCAGCTGATTTCACATCAGGCTCATGTTTCTGTGCAAACACAGCTGTTACAGTTCATAAGGAACATACTTTTCTTTTGGGAACAATCTGGGTTCCCATTAGTGAGCTCCAGCACCTCTGGCCGAGCTGATGATGCTGCAGTACCACCATCTCCTTCTATTACTGATGCCACCCACTCCAGGAATAACATCTCCCCAGGTCTGTCCCTGCTACACTTGACCCTCATGTGTTGTTTTGTTTCTTGAAGGATGGTGCTCCAAACTGGCCCAGTGTTGCAGATGAGACACAGCAATGCTAAATAGAGCTGATAGGTTGCTTCATGTGTGTTACAAGCAACAATTTTTATACAACCCACAACAGTGTCTGCTTTCTTTTGAAGTACAATTATATTTCCCATTCAATATTAATTTTTTTTGATTCCTAAGAAGTCTCAGATCCTTTCCTAAAAACACTAACGCTATTCCTTGACTCATTTTCCCTGTTTTGAATGGCTGATTATTCCTTATAAATGTAGAATTTTGCACTTATCTCTATTGAATTGTGTCCTATTCACTTCACACATTTCTCTGATTTTCCAGGATCCTTTTACATTCTATTCTGGTCTTCCAAAATGCTTGCAGCAATTATGAGCTCAGTGTCATTAAAAAATTTAGTTATGTGCTCTCTAGTTTATCGTCTACTAATGAAAGTAGTTGAATAGTGTCCCAGCTCCTGTTCCTGGGGAGCTCATGGTAGTTCAATGGTGGTGACTTCTGTGATGGTTGAGGTGTGGGCCCAACATGAATGTGAGTCCTGCAAACTTAGAGGATATTTTATTTTAAAATAACAAAGTTTCTAGTAGGCTTCCCTGAAGGGTGGCTGTGTGAAATCTCAGCAGCTCACTGTTGTATATGAATTGCTGGCTACCAGCTCCAAGGAGGGTCAGTGTTGTGCCCTTTGCTTCTCCAGGTTGCTGTACATGGCTCAGGTGCTCCTCTGCCTTGGCTTGAGACCCTGGGGTGCCCTGGGCAGCTCACAAGTATCTGTCTCCCCATGGTCATGGCTGGGCTTGCCATTATGGGCTGACTAAAAATCTTTGGTTTGACTCAAGGGAGACCCTAGGTAAGGAGAAGAATCACCCAGTTTCTCCAGACACTTGTGAGTGCAGGCAGTGCTGGAAAGAAGTCAGGCTGGGCTGCCGCCTGGGACATGGGCAGATTGGGATGGCTAACTGGGGAAGTCCATCCTGCCTGGACTGACCTGTCTCAGGGTGAGCATCAGGTCAAGGGCAGGATGGACATGAGCCACCAGCTGCCAGCCTGGTCAGCAGGAGACTTTTACTGCATTGGTTCAGATTCTAAAGGGAGAGTTTCACGTCTACCAATTTCTATCACGTGAGAATGCAGTGCATGTTTTCTGACCCAATAGTGCTTCTTTAATAACCTGCAGGAAGAGTAATCACCTACAGGAAGTTTGGTATTAAAATTTATATCTATTACTCTTTAAGGGATAAAATATTGAACTCCTTGAACAGATGTAAAGAAAACTCACCCAGTCTGAGGTATAAAGTGCTTTTCTTGTGTGTTTTGCATTAGCGCGGGAGCATTTGGCAAGCTCTCTGGAGGATGTGAGAAATCAAAGATGGTAAATTGGAAGCAGATGTTAATGTGACGTTTGGTATCCTGAGCTTGTAACTTCGGTCATATCAAAGTGCTTAGCTAACCAAAGTTCTGAATTCTTACTTGGAGAACAGTTCAAAATCACTTTAAAATACTCCACCATTGATAAAATAAAACAGCAAGGAGAAAGCAAATGAAAGCATGTCATTTTATCTGTGCTTTCAAGAGAGACATCCCTTTATACATTGTTTTTCCTAGTACTAGAATAAAGGTGAACAAATCTTCCAAACATCAAAAGAAGATTACAAGTGCATGTAAGAGCGCATTCTCTGTGAATAGTGTATGAACCGTCAATGTCTTCATTGTTTTCAGCCTGCTAAGGTTTTAACCACATCCTTCATTATTGTTTATGACAGACCAACAGAACCATTAATGCAAACATCTAATGGAAGAAAGAAATTTTATCAGACATGCGATTTGGTTTCACTCATCTGATAGGAAATTTGATTTAAGTATTTGATTTATTTATTCAGTTTAAACCATTTGAGGAAGTAGTTTCCTTCTCCATCACTGGAAATATGTTGTTTGAACTGAGAGCAATAGATCCCATCCTACTTTATTTTCACATTCATGCATTGATATTACTGAAAGCCAAAGCTCACGTGGCTCGTGCCACAGATGACTAAAATGGAGATAAAATGTCTGCTTGATATGATGTGCTACATGAGAAGTAAGGCAGCACAAAAGAGCTGGCAGGTCATTAACAACCTCTGCATTTCTTTGTTACATTTTGTGTGGAGATCTGTGCCTGAATTTCACTGTGGCATGTTATTCTTAAGGTTCTTTCTTAATAACTGAACCCCTAATGATGAGAAATGTCAAGCAAGATAAAATCCTTGTATAAATTAATGTTGTTGTTTAAAATTACCCTACTGAATTTACAGAAATGGGAGTTTTATAGACAAGACTTCATTATATCAGCTGCTCATAATATAGCTGTGGTGTCCTTGTGTCAGTGCATGCAGCTGTGCCTGCATGTATCAGCCAGAGTTAGCCCTTACTGCCGTGTTGGTTTTGAATATCAATGCCATACAGGATGGTAATGGTGACGACAGCAGGTTACAGCACAGGGCGGTGAAATTGCTGTAGGTTTTATCTTTACTCTTCATAAGCTGAAAGTAAATTGTATGCTGAGAAATAGCAGTGTCATGTCTATACATGTCTTGTATGTAAGCTGCAAATTTTGAAGATGTGGCAGTTATCTGCTTTTCATAAACATTGTGCCCATAAGGTAAAATAGTTTTTGATGTGTGATGTGAGATGGTAGGATAATCCAGAGCTAGAATGAAAACAGCATCCTTCAATTCAGCTTGATGCTGGATTTTAAGACATCTGCCTTTTCCATATCCCTTCCAGATTCCCAGTGAGTTTTATTTTAGCCTGTTTTTAGAGGAAGATGCAGTTGCACCATCCATCTGTCAATGTATATCTCTCTCTGCCAATCTCCTAACAACTTTTCATCTTTTTGGCCAGTTGTAGTAACATTAGAAAAAGGTGCAAAGTCTTAAAAATAATTTCTATAGGTTTCATAAAATTTGTTAATGGAGTAGGAGAGAAAACATAAGCAGGACAGGAGAGAAAATTACTGTCCTCTGCCTGGCACCTCCTCACAGAGGACACAGGGGAGGCCAGGACACAACAGACATGATGAACCTCTGGGAAACCAAGTGCAATTCTGCTGTTCATGGAAGTAACTTTTCTAGATGTAGTTGTATTTCAGTGCAGTAAAAGAGTAAACACTGATCAAGAAAATAGAGGAATAATAACATATGTATCAACTACTCCCTTGAGTTTCCTTTGTCCAGGTAATACCTGGCTATCAAAGATGGAGAAAACACTCCAAAGCTACATCTTACAGTGAGACGGAAGACAGAAGTTTAGTATGATGTGTGCAATCGCTGTCTCCTCAGTAAAGCTGTGAATTTATTGCAAAATGTAAGAAGTACTTTTTTTAAGCAACACATTACCATTAATGTTGTATCCTAGGGCATCCTGCAGCTCTGTAAAGGTATTTCCTTGTGCTCCAAACTGCAGCAGCTCTAAAGAAACAGCCACACTTGCTGGTGAGACTACCAGATTGGTTCTGTTCTCTGCTTCAGCTACATGCTGATAGAGATTGATGGCAAATTCAGTCTTCAGCTCTTTCAGCTCATCATAGGAGATGCAGTTTCCTTTGGTTAAGCAGCAAGCAGACAGGGTAAATGCAGAGAAGAAGACAGGCAACATGAAGGCAGACTGAGAACACTCTCCACCAGATAATCATACCTGCAATTAATAATACAGATATATTTAGAAAAGCAATAGGCTGAGCTGACAGAGGAACTTTCTCTTTTCATCATCAGATGACTCTGTTGACTAATAAGAATCAAGTTTTCCAGAATGATGTACCTGTATAGGATGGTTGGCCATTACAGTGTTTGGACACACAGAGCCCCTTAGGTAGGTACCTGCACCCATGAAGGGACACCTTAGTGCAGTCTCCATGCTGCTGAGCACCCACGGCTCCTTTCCATCCCCAGCAGAAAGGGGGTCACATCCAGTACTCCCAGAAGGAAGGCCACCCCTTGAGAGGTGCAGGTATCTAACTGGAGATTCCAGGCTGGGCTTTAGATCTAAGTTTGCAAAAGGCTGGCTTCAAATTTCCCCCCCCAGATATTCCTTCTATTAAATTTATCCCATTGAAAAAAGGTTGTATTTGCAAAAAGCTCCAGTGCTTGCAGCACAAAATCACTGCTTCAGATTTTTATGGGAAATTAAGCATTGGTCAACGTTATATTAAGAGATACTTAGATTCATTTTTAAAGGAATAATACTAAAATGCTACAATAGCTTTCTGTACAAAATTTCGCCTTTTGAACACTGTCTGCAAGTATATTTTTAAAACTACTGCACCTTCTTTCACTTCAGGATTTCCTACAAATCTTTCTCCATGCCCTTTGCTCTAGAGAGCACCTCTAATGCCTTGTATTTACTCACAGTTAGCTCTGTTAAATTGTCTTGCCTTTCTGTGTCCTTCTGGATGTCTGAATGGAAGTTGCCTATGTACGTCTTGTCTCCTTCTTTAATAGGTAGTGGACTAAAGACTAAGTCATGAGACTGCATTTAAAGGGATAGTCAGTGATCAGGGTCTCTGTCGGCGATGTCTGTACCACTCTGTCCAAATTCCTGTAGGCTACAAGCTCTATGGAGAGCCAGGCAAAGCAGCATGCCACTGACCAGCAAATCCAAGGCAAGGAACAAAAAGGTACACATGGAGGTACAGTCAGCAACTTCCTTGCAAGCCCTGCTTGAGCCTCATGAGACTTGTGACCTGCTGGTACCGAGCAAGGCATCTCCTATCTCTCTTCCCACCCCCCTCCTTCTTTTATATGAATTCCATTGATTCCTCTGCCACAAAGGGGAAGAGAAAGGGCTCTCTGTGTACCAGGCACACAGTTATTTTTTCCCCCACTTTGAAACCTTTTTTCAGAAATCCCATGCAATTAAAATGTCTTTATTTGACATTATTTATTTATTTTTAATGCCATCCCAAATAGCAAGATTTTCTTTCACTCTTTAGTTTCCAGGAGGAAAGAAACAACAAAGCGGTGCACTTGAAGGAGATCGAATGAGGAAGGGGTCGCTTTGAATGAACCAGAAGCAGAAGAGCTGTGGTTGTGTCCACTTCAAAAGCAGTTTCAGCTGTTCAAGGCTTTCTTCAGCTGAGAAAATCAAATCCTGCCCATCATATTCACAAGTTCAGCCTCACAGCTTCACAATGGCACTTAAGGCAAGTGAGATTTTGGTTTAAAAATGTGTGTAAAACACCAGCTTACTGATCTTCATGGAGTTTGACATTATATATGTACACTTAGCTATTTTACAACATATGTTCCTGTTGCAGCTGGGAAAGAAAACAAAGGGGAAAAGGTCATTAAAATAAAGTAATTGTGTTTATTGTTTTGTCTGCACTTGTGTGTTCCTCTCTTTCTGCTCTTTTGAGAAGATGACACAACTGACACTGATACTAGGGTCTGTCTCAGGATCCTGAGATTTAGACCACATTCCTGCTGGGACAAATGAAGGGCAAGAGTTTGGCCAGTCCCATCCTAGTACAACAAGCAGGGATGTAGCTTCTGGCATGGATTTCAATGACAGTATCCTCACGCTTAAAGTTACATTTGGGCTTAAGAGATTTGCTGAATGAGGACCTCTCTGCTGAAGTTCATAGTGTCCAATTGACTGGAGACCTATTCAGAGGGAATGAAATGGAGGCCACCAAGTGATTTCTCAAAGGGCTCAGACCTGTCCATAGATAAATTAACTCTGGTCACTGGTGAGGACTGTACAGCTGGATTTGATGTGATGTTCCCAGAGGCTCCAGATCTGATAAGACATTTCCTCTGTGCCCTGCTTCATACTCTCCTGTGGATTTATTAGGATCTGGAGGACAGACAGGGAGCCCCTCAAAGTTTTAGCCATTGCTGTAGAAATTTGACATTCAATTCCCACCCAGCAAAAATGCTGCTAATCCAATTTAGGGTAAGTATTTATGGAAGATGTAATGCCCAGTATAAATGGCGTAGGACAGCATAGTTTCTGTGGGAAAGGGGAAAAAAACCATTCTGGCTCATGACTCATCACAGAGGGGATGTAGAAATTGGGATTTTTTTTCAAACGTTTCCTCTCTGCACCTGATTCAGGAAAGAAAAACTGTGGAGGAACCTTTGCAGCAAAACCAGAGTTTGCAGATGAGGAGAGAGGACTTAAGAAAACTAAAAATGAATCAACACTATTCCAAGCAGCTATGGGGAATAAGAAATGAGTTTTAGATGTAATGAATAAAAAAGAAAATCCATTAGTGAATTATTAGAAGGATTAAAGGCAATAGAGTAAGAAAGAAGGCAAAGTCAGTAAAACTAGCTGCAGCTAAAAAACAAGTGATAAAATGCTGGGGGAAGGGTATGAACATTTATTATGAACAAGGCCAGATCCAAAAATCTTATGCCTCTTCATTTTAACAGCCTAAGTTTTAAGTTTCTTCCCCAAAGTGACATCCAAAGCTGAGAACTGGATATCTGAGGAGAAGCCGGTGCCACATTGAGGTGAGTTTGAAACCTGAGCTTACCAAGTGAGCCTGGGGAGCCAGAAGCTGAGCTGTCCAAGTGAGGGTAGTTTGGGGCAAACCAAAAAGGCCAATTGCAGAAATTCCAGGTCAAAAAGAGAGGTGTTCTAGACCTACAGAAGTGTTAGGACTGGGCTGTTGTTGAGAAAAGAAAATTCTGTCTCTTTTTCAGGATATTTTAAAAGTCTTTAAAGTTGCCTGTGTCCTAGTTTAGGCATCACATTCTTCTTTGGGTCTTAATCTGGATATGCATCACAAGGTACGGAGGAAAGTACTGATAAATTTGCTGTCAATCACTTTATTTTTAAAATGCTGGAAAAGATTTTAAAAGGAATGCAATTCATTGGTCCCCAAGATAACTCTTAAAAGACAGAAAGGGGCAGAAGTAGAAGCTGTATTTTGAGAGATGCTTCTTGACATTGAGATAACTTAGACTGCCTTTGAGGGAAGTGAGGGAAGGTACAAAATGAGGACGTCTGGAGAAAATGCAGCACAGCGCTGTGTGGGTAGAAGGCTGGAGCACATGGTGCTGTGCCTCTGTGGAGTTCCTCTGGGCATCTATGGGAGCAGCTCTGAGATCTTCAAACAGAGCTCAACCTCTCTGTCCCCTCACTGAGCAGAGGAAACCACCCCTCTTTGAGAAGAAAAACAGTAAAGTGCTTCCTGATGTGTGAGCAAGCCCCCAGACAGGGAGCAGAACTGGTGGGAAGCACGGGAGAGAAGCAGTGGGTGGTGGCTGTTTTCACAATGGATTAGATCCTGTCTGCATCTGTGGTGTGTCAATGCTGTTACCATATGGGCCCTCGATGTCCTCCTTTGTGACCATTGTAGTGAGCAAGGGGACAGACTGCGAAAAACACACAGGAGTAGAAAGCAGAGACTAGGGAAAGATAAATGGTCCAAGACAGCTGTTCTCCAGAACTTCATCTTCAAGGTCTTCATGGGCTAGATTCTGCTTTCAGGCACAGGAGTGTGAATGCAAACCAACTTGGGTCCTGGAGGAAATGAGGAGCTGCTGGGGGAGTATGGGCTGGGAGGCTCCAGGGGACAGGGTGCTCCCTGACTGTGGAAAACAGACTCAGGGTTGAGCCTCCATGATGGTGGCACTGGGGAGGGAGGTGAGGGGCTTGTTCAGCCCTTGAAGCAGCTAGAAGTCACACGACTGAAATGAGAAAGCAGAGGGAAAGGCACAGTGTGCACAAGCATTGTGGGCAGAGGAAGATTTCTTGGGAAGCCTTTTTTCCCCCAAAATGTTTCTCCCAGGAGAATGGAGTTTTCTCTGATTTATTAATATGTGTTCCAATAAAACCAAACCCTGATTTGGTGTGGCTGCTGAAAGGAAACAGGGAGCAATTCTGCTTCTGGGCTCTGCCTAGTTTGTACTCCTGTTGCATGGACTTTACACAGAAATCCAGAGCAGAACTTAGCCCAGGGAAAGGCTGGAAGAGAAAAAGGTGAGAGGATCAGGTGGGAAGCAAGTTTTTCTCTTCAAAACCCTCTTGTTTTCTTTCCTTTGTCAGGTCAGTCTCCAGCAATCTTCCTTTCGCTGGAGCACAACCCTGATATCAGCAGGATAACTGTACCTTTATCCCTTCATAAATGAGAACAGAATTTAAGCTCTCTCTGCATCTGTTTTTTGTGTGCTTCCTCTCTTTAGGATATATAACCCTGGGGAAATTAAATTGAATCTAAACCGGCTTCCTTCCTGCTTACATCTCTCCTCCAGGAGGTAGTCTGCACTGCAAGATACCAACACATTTGCTCAATCAGGAAGAAGGTTCTGCTGAATTTCAGGATAAGAGAAATTTGCATCATCATTTCATATAGAGCTTATTCTGTGGGGAGGTGGTTGGCTGCAGAGCTGCGAAACACCCAGCTGAGCAAGTTCAAGTGAATTTGCTTACTGCTATCCACATGCCATGTCAAAACCACGACTGCCTCTGCCTCCTGCGGGGGTGTGAGGACAAAATCTGGCTCTTCAAAGGATGACTACTGTAGAGGATCACCTTCAAAGGAGAAGTCCAGTGAAAGGAATGTTTTCTGTGGAGCTTTATTAAAAGAAAAACCAGCCAGCTGGCACTGTGATGGTGTCTCAGACAAAAGTCCACATGCTAGCATGGCAGCAAACACCTCCATGGGGCATGGCCTTGCTGAGCAGATGACCTCAATGCCAGCACTTGTCTGGCCAGGACCCAGTGCAGAGGATACACGGTGTAGAACCCCACAAAGCGGCTCAATTCTGCAGGAGCCCCCAGATGCTGGGTCTAACAAGGAGCCCTGTTGCAACTCCAGGCTTAAAGCATTTTCTTTGCACATGGGTTGAAGCAGGTCTTGGCTCCCATCCCGGCATGGTGCAGATGAGGAGTGGAGAACTGGCAGGGAGGATCACTTCACTCACACTCTCCTGCCCAGCTCCAGGTGGAAAGAAGCACTGTCAGCAGCGATAAAGGTTTTCTGTCAGCTCTCACAGCTGGAGGTAGCTTCCCTGCCCATAGCTGCAGGCTAACTAGGAGAGTGGTACAGACTGGCTGTGACCAAACATACAGTACTTGGCTCTCTGTCCCCTGCAGCCCCCGTGTCTCTAAAACATGAGTATCACATTTTTGTGGGTTCATTTCCCTGTATCTCCAGTACTGCAAGTGGACTAACAGAACAATGATTTTACAGCATCACACTGGGGATCGGTGTTTTCTGCCCTGTGAGATGCCCAAGGGCATATGGGCACATTTGGGGATGCAGAGGCTGATGGGCTGGTGTTTGAGGACTGTGTGGGACTCTGGCTTGGACAAGGCTCTGCCATGAGGGCTTTTGGGATGAGTCCTGGAATAAACGAACGGTACCCAGGGGCAGTTTTGGAGATAGGTCATGGGAATAACCCAAAACTTAGCCAGGCAGTAAGTTAACATGCAGTGTGAGTTGTCAGTGCTGGAGTCAACTCCTTTTTCAAGTTGCAGGGTAGGTATTTCCAATGTGTTGTGTGATGTCTTCTGCAGTGGGCAGAATAGTGCCTTTCTCTGGTGGAAAGCAAAGCAAAGCAGACAGGAGTTTCTCTTTCACTGAATAAGGTTAACATAATAACACTGATGAAGCGACACATTTCCACATGCAGAAGCGTAGGCTGAATAAGAGCCCAAATCAGGTCAGTCTTCTAACTGATGGTGACCGTTCTCGTTATATGGTTTTCAATAGACAGAATTCAAAAGGGCTGAGAAACCACAAGGAAGAGATTACTTCTTTTTTAGGTTGATGAAACTACTTGAACTAAAAAAAAAAAGGAAGAAAAGCAGATTGAGGAGAGAGTAAAGATTTTGTACATCCTTATTATAATCCAAGTAGTTCTCCTGTGCATGTTTTACAGGGGAAGATGGCTCAGAAAACTCCAGGAAAAACTATGCATGAACTCCAAAGAGATAATCTCAGCTGTGTATATATTTCCTGCAGTGTTATATGAATATCTTAGCAGTAAAGCCTCTTCCCTGGGGACTCTGAATATATTACAAGACCTTTCCTGAGCGCACCGCTGACCTGTGGTGGCTGCAGTCAGAGGTCAGCTACTTTGCTGCCTGCAGTAGCTCAGAGGTACTGCATCAGCACATTCAGAGTTGAGTTGCCAGTCTGTGAAATGCCACCTCTGTCCCCAAAAGTCACCCTTTTGGTATCTGCAGATTTAAAATACTTCTGGGAGCAAGTCAGTGCCGTGCTTGGAGCCTGGTGGAAATTCACACTCAGACAGGACATGCTGGTGAGCCAAAAGCAGACATGGGGAGCAACACTGTGGCAGCATATTTTCTTCCCAGATGACTACATGAACTTAAATACATTTACTGTTGACGGGGAATATAAAGTATGTTAAAAGCTGATTTTAATTCAGATACCCCCCAAATGATTATCTAACTGACTATCACAGTCTCCTGCAGTGCCAAATGAAAGGTGCCAAGTGAATGACATTGGAAGAGGTCCTCATATGAGCATGTTGCCAACTCCAATTTCTGCTACTGATCTGGCTGAAATGACAGGGAACCAAACAGAAGATGAAATCATGAAAACATTCATGAAGCTGCAGACCCGACTTCCCGTAAGAAGCCTAGGTTTCAGAAAGAGGGATTTGGTTGAGTAGGCGAGAGAGATGAGATCAAATGTGAACTTCCAGAACGAATAATGCAGAAGAATGTTATTTACAGGGCAGCTCTGCGTAGGCCAATTCATCTGCTGTGGTTTTTGCCTCTCCTGTGTTCTGAACTGACCAGGTGGATCCATATTGAAAGCCACATTGCCAAACTGGTTTAGTACTGAGCCACAGCTTTCGTATCCTGCCTGTTATCCCCCAGATACCCTCCTTTCAGCCTGGGGATCAGGCCAGAAAACCAAATGGACCCAAGTGAGCAACTTTTGACTGATCTCTGGGCCTGCTGGGCCTGTGCAGCAGGAACAGCACATCTGCACCATGTCCCATTGTGGCTTTCATGTGTGCCTCCCTGTGCTTGCTGCAACTCTGCAGCAAGCTGTTGTCCTGCCCTCTCACCTCAGCTTATGATGTACCCCTGAGCTGGGCAGAGAAGGAAGATTGTACATATTTGTATATGTGGCACATATTTCCTCATGCACCCACTTTGGTGCACCAATGTTCACTCAAGCTAACCAAACCCTCGCACCCAGTCAGCCCAAATTTTCCTCCCTGGAGGAGTTTCCTCCCTGGCATTCAATGCTTCTTCACCAGAGTGCCTCACACATTAATAATTGTGGGAAAGCTCAGATGTAGTTCATGGATGTTCTTGTATGTCAGGTATCTCTCCTGACAATCTTGGCCACCTCTTTCCTAAGCAGATTTCTGTATTTGTGCCATCCCAGTGATGGCACAACAGGAGTGCAGATGGGGGGTTCCAGCTCTGGAGGGCCTGATCCAGCTCCCTCACCAGCCTTGCTCCACCAGAGCTCACAGCAGAGCCTTGGTGGGTTTTGGTGGCAGCAGCAAGGGTCCTTGCACTACCAGTGGCACTCTATGGAAAAATGGTCCTGCTCCACCACGACAGGTGGAGGAGAAAGGGTGGGTGAGGTGCTTCCTTCTCCCTCTGCCAGTGGGACAAAACAAAACCTTTATTCTTTAGGGGCTGATCTGCTCTTGCAGCTTACTCCTCACTTCAGGTTATAATCCCTTTTGGTGACATCACAGGTACTGTTGCAGCCGCCAAGATGATATCACAATGAGAAGCTTATGACTGTGAATGGGGAATAAGTCACAAGAACAGATGACCTCAAAGGAGCTAATATCCTGTTATTACATAAATGTCCCTAATACTTATATAAATGTACCAGTAACAAAAAATAAGAAAGACAAAAGACCTGATGGTCTATCAGTGTATATGAAGATGTGTGTAAATTTGACATTTTCTCACTTTACCTGTAGATCCTTTAGTAGTCTGTTTTGCCTCTAAAAATCTTTCTACTATCATCTCAATTTATATAGCTTCTCAGCTTTTTAAATCAACCTCAGAATCCTTCCTCATTTAAAAATATTGTTACATTTAAAATTTAAAGAAAAGCACAAAAGTTCTCCATATTTTGATATGTCCAATAACCACGTACATGCTTAGGGATAGGTAAACATTTCAACAAAATTTAATCTACATTTTAGTGTCAGAAATGCGTTAAATAATTTGAACATATAAGAGCACGGAAATGTGTCTTTTCTGTGAAGCCCCCTGGGCTCCATGGGGAGTGCCATAGACTGGGTGTAAATATAAAGCTATCTAATTATTAGATGTTGTATTTTAATGATAAATAGTAACTAATAAAATGGAAAATGAGGTACAATTGTATACCAGAAAAAGCTTTATTGCAGCTATAAAAATTATACTTAATATGCTGAAGTACATTCTTAGAAGTTGGAAATAATGTTCAGAATCTCTAAGGCCTTTTTTTGTAGATGTCTTGTCTCCATTGTGCTGCTGGTTTATTATTTTCCATGGCCAAATATTTGTTACATTTCCTCCTGGAAAATTTTTAATGGATTTTCTTGCTTATCAAAGCAAGCATAAGATCCATGTTTAAATGTCTCTAGGGGTAAATAATTTCACATCGATACTTTCAAGCACAAAGTCTGGATCTTCAATAGGTTTTTACATTATGCAAGTAGACATTTAAGGTACTTAATACTTTCTGACCTCTAGTGCCCTTTTTACACAGAGACAGGCAGTCAGCAGGGATTAATCTGATCCTAATTAACCACAAACTCTTCTGATATTTGGTCACTGCACAGTAGCGTGCTGCCAGGTACACAGAGGTAAACTGATCTGGATTATCTGTCGGTGCATGTGCTTCACGGAGGGAGGTCTAGTGCTCCGTGGTGTGGGTGAGTTACAGGCAGATACAGTTTTAAACACAGAGCGGGGAGGCCGGTGTATGAAGCTGGAGTTGTAATGAAAGGAGAAAGCACTAATTAGAAGGCCTCTTCCTAATGGCTTTCTATTGAGGTTTCCTTTTTATAGATGGCATTTGTCAGTGCGGCACCGCAACAAGGCAGAAAGAGAAAAGAATTAAAATCCAAGAGAACATCAGTTTCTTCTTCTTTCTCAGCAGCGAAGGAACAAGACTTTGTGGATCCACCTTGTCTCTCTTTTTCTTTCCTGTGTACAAGCACCATGTCTGATGGAGCCTTGGGAAGGTGCGAGTGAGCATGTGTGTCTTTACTTGCACGCTGCCTGCTGTGGCTCTCATCTTCTCTTACCAAGCAGCCGAGCTCTGCCCTCCTCACGCAACATGAAAAGCAGAGCACTGAAGGTCTTCCCCAGCCTCATGGTAGCACATAAAGCAAAACCAACTTGCAGCAAAGTGAGCAAGGCGGGTATGAAAAGAGTCTTAAACTGGTGATGGAGAGAAGCGGCTGTGAGAGCCTTGCACGGCTGCAGCACTGCAGGCAGCAAGAGTGACCAGGAGGAGAGGCATGCGCCTGCTCATGGTGCAGGAGGAGGAGGTGCAACAGAGACCTGTGGGAAGCAGAGACCACAGCAAAGCTCTCTGGTTGCTGTGGTCCAGGTGTCCTGGGGCAACCCAAAATCCCAAAACAGCCTCCCTGAAACCAGACTCTTGCTCTCCCCTCCCTCCCAGAGCAGGATTATCATAGCCCATGGCACCCTGCACCAGGAGAGGCAAAGCTTTTGGCTTACGATCTTGCTAGAGGAACTGCTATGTCAAGTATTCCTACCTAACGTTCCAGGCAACGGGCTCATCCTGTCCTTGTGACTGCTGTAAGTGACAGTTGAGGACACGTGAAGGGACAGCCATGCACAGGGACAAAGAATCCTGCTGGAGAAAATGCGGGGTTAGTTTAGAGCAGTGAGGATAAGAGCAAGGGGAAAGCAGGAGATCCAAAGGTGGGTCAATAAACACAATCACAATGGCATTAGGAACTGGTAATTGAAGTTAGTCAAAGTCAGTGCTGAAGGGAGCATTAAGGGGTTGATTTACAGCAGGGTGGGTGGGTTGCACCTGCTGCTGGTGTCCAATTTAATGTGGCCTGGCTGATTGTCTCAGAAATGGACCACTTTGCATGAACATGTTCCCAGCAGTTATACACCACTATTTTCCTTCTGACAGTCTTCTACAAATAGTATGCATTTATAGAAGGTCTTTTTTTCTTTTTTTCCAGCAAGGAAACTACCCTACCACACATCCTTCACAGGCCTGAGCAGGTATTTACCAACTCAGACCTGGACCTGGTGTTTGGTTCCTGAACAAGAAGATGCAGCAGCTGAGGCCAGATTGTCCTTTCTCTGCCAATGGAGCATCTGAGAGTACCACTCGTCTCCTGGAAGGAAGTCTCCATCTCTCTCTGCTGTGCTTGAGAGAGAGCTAGCTGCTAAGAATAAGCCAGGGGCTTTTCTCACTAGGAGGCAAAGCAGATTTCTTTACTCTTCAGGGAAGAGCTCAGGAAATCATCCACCTGATTTTCCTGCCAGCAGCTGGCCCTGTGCCACCACTTTCCCTTCCCCTGTGATGGCTGGGTGCAGTCTGCTGGCTGTTCCCCAGCCCTGCTCCCTCCCACCCCATCACAGCCTGGGGCCTTGGGCAGCTCTCAGGCTCTGGCATCCAGGTCTTACCCATGGCAACTCCGTTTCTCCCCTCCTACGTATGAGAGAGGGTGCAAAGATAGTGGTGCAACACGGTATGAGAGCTGAAGCTGCTGCATGGATTTCAGTCCCACAGGAACGAGCAGCAATTTGCAGTTGCACCCTCCTACCCACTGGTGTTGGGAGGTGGTGGTGCTCACCTCTACCAGGGTTGGTTGACTATCTGCTAAGGCAACAGAAAACCAAGTACATGTGGTGGCCGGAAAAGCTTGCTGCAGAGCCAAAATAATCCCTACCCACTGTTAATGCTGGATGTTACCCACTCCGACTCTTGATCTTCATAACAGTGGCATGGCCAGACCAGCACTTGAATAGGGAACCAAGACATTGAAGCAGAATTATTTTCAGAAGGATCAACAGGGCTTGCTGCCTGCAGGCTCTTTGCGGATCCTCAGCCCTGCTGGACCATTGCCTCTGTCATGTTGCCTCATTTGTGATGGTTGCCAAGGACTTCTGCTTCAGATCAAGGTAGGCTGATAGGATCACCCTTAGGGCTCAGGGAAACAACTTTAAAATAGAAATGTTTTTTTCTATATTACTGCAAACATTCCTACAGATGGAAAAGGGAGAAAGCCGCAGAACAAAGGTCAGGGGAGGAAAATGTCCCAGAAATGGGATCCTGAAAATAACTTGCTGATCCTGAAGTAACCAGTGTTAGGCAAATTCACCAAGGAACTACATGAACTTTCTTCTGACACTGTAGTGACCAGGGCACCTCCAATCCTCCGAGCACAGTGTGATTCACTGCTTGGGGTTTAACCTTTTTCAGAGTGCTCCAACCAGGAGAGCCAAAAGCCAGCTCAGGCCACAGAAGTGGGTGAGCATGTACTGGCATGAAAAAGTGAGTAAATTGTTTTATCTCTATGCTCTTCCCCGCCTCCCATTAACTCTGAAGCATTCCTCTCTAGCCATAGCAGTTCTTGGAGATCAAGAGAGTTAAAATAACTCCCAGAGTGGCAGTAATTTTGGGAAGCTGCCCTCTCTCATATCAGTGTGCAGCCTGCTTCATAGCCAGCCATGAGCTCTTTCTGACACAGCTGGACTCTGGCAGGGGAAGAGAGCTGGCTGCAAGCTGAGCTTTCAGGGCTCTAATGCAGGCCCTGCTCCTACAGAAAACATGCACTGCCTTCTCCTCCTTTAAACTGAATTCTGCTGGAATAGGCATCTAACAAAATAATATTGTTTTGTTTAGGTTCCTCTGTGGTAAGCAGCACTACATTAGACCTATATTGGGTAACACAATATTATTCTCAGTTTTTCTCTGGAAATATTGAGGCACCACGCAGTTGAGGGTCTTGTGTGAAGCCATGCAGAAGGCATGGGCCATTCACTACAGGATGGCTCCTGGTGTTTCACCTGGAGTTGCTGCCTGTGTGCTTTTTTCCTGTGATACCTTTTAAGCCAGGACCCTCAGCACCGTTATATTCCCAGACTCTGAGGTTGTGTGTTTGAAAATGGCAAATCTGTGTTCTGGAAGAAGACAAAATTAAACTGTTAAACTATCCTGTTTCATCAGAAACATTACTAGTAATAGAAAAGAAAAAGCGTTAGAAAGCTAATTGCTCTTTCTGGAGGTCACGTCTGCAATGACACAACCATGCACCGATTCTGTTTGAGATGTAGCATAGCACATATGCTCACTGCATAACTGTTGTAATTAAATGTAAAACATTTATTTCTCAATGGATTTTTTTCTCCTTGCTTAATGTGCCTCTGTTGCTGCTTTGTCTCATAACAACTATATTAATTAAGAAAAAGTGTCGAAGGACCAGCTGAGGAATGAATGAATAATGAAATTGAGAAATTGGTGGTTTTCAGTGTTTTATTTCTTTTAGAGGTAGAACAGCTATATCTGTCTGTAAGTTCTCTTGTCAAATATGGGAACACTTAATAATGCCATTCCTTGGAAAATAAGACTCTTCTTTTACTTAAGTATTTCAAGAAGATAGATAAAAAATATTCATAGTTTGTTTAGGTAAAAAAAGAAACAGCTAGCAGTTGTCACAGTGTCAAAATTAATTATTTTCGCTTGATCCATTTGCCTTGATCTTTATGACCCTCAAGAATTCCAAATACTTATCAGTCAATCATTTAAATTCCTCAGCCTGTACCTCATTAAATAAAGAAATAAGGAGGATCTTGATACGCTTTTCTTTACGCCTGTCACTCCACAGTCTGAAAATGCACATCATGGCATCTTAAAGTGTTCTCAGGAGTTTCCTTTTTAAATAGCAAAAGAGCCCTATGTTTCTCTATTCTGTTTGTCACATTCTCATCAATTACACTTTCTTGCCGGTCCCTCTTAGGACTAACTTCAAGTACTACCTTCAGCAGTGGAAGGAGACCACGGGACATTACAATTACTGGTGACTGTGCTAACGCCACCAAGCAACAAAAGATTGCTGAGCGTTGTGATGGTCTAATGAAAGGTAAGGGGAAAGAGAGAAAGGCTCTGCTTAGAATACATGTATAGAAAAAAATAAGATATGTCTGAATGTTTTTGTATGTGTACTGACTTCTTAAAGACATTGAGGTCTAGTGGGAACATTGCAGAATGGAAAGAGCAACTCGAAATATCAGACTATAGGAGTGTATGTCCCAGATTCTGTGCTTCCTTCATTCTGGGTGCAAAGCAAAACAGAGGTAGGAAATTCTGTAGCATGTACCCTGCTGAGATACAAACCATGCTAGAAAAAGAGCAGAAAACACTTCTGAGCATTACAGGTGAGATGGGAAATGACTTGAAGGCAAAAAAAAATAGTGAACATATTTCCCCAGAAACCTTGTTACTGGTGCTATTTACAGTGTGGAACAACCTGTCCGCCCCTCCCCATGTCCCTACTGCTCTCTCAGTGCTCAGCATGACTGACATAGTCTGCTCAACATTGTCCCCATGCAATGGCAGAACAAGGCTGGGATCCCTCTCACATCCCTTTAGCTGCTTACAAGCTAGGTTATCTGTGATATCTCAGTGATGGGACACCATAGCTGGGCTATGAGGGACAATGCATGCGCATCCTGGCCAAAGAGAAGTATCAAGAGAAGCGTGGCCAGCAGGTCGAGGGAGGTGATTCTCAGCTCTGCTCTGCTCTTGTGAGACCCCACCTGGAGTACTGTGTACAGTTCTGGAGCCCCCAACATAAAAAGGACATGGACCTACTGGAGCGAGTACAGAGGAGGCCACGAGGATGATCCGAGGGCTGGAGCACCTCTCCTATGAGGACAGGCTGAGAGAGTTGGGCCTGTTCAGCCTGGAGAAGGGAAGGCTCTGGGGACACCTTACATCAGCTCTCCAGTACCTGAAGGGGCTACAGGAAAGCTGGGGAGGGACTTTTTACAAGGGCAGGTAGTGATAGAACAAGGGAAATGGCTTTAAGCTGAAAGAGGGTAGGTTTAGATTAGATATTAGGAAGAAATTCTTTCCTGTGAGGGTGGTGAGACACTGGAACAGGTTGCCCAAGGAAGTTTTGGATGCCCCCTCCTTGGAAGTGTTAAAGGCCAGGTTGGATGAGGTTTTGAGCAACCTGGTCTAGTGGAAGGTGTCCCTGCTCATGGCAGGCAGGTTGGAACTAGGTGGTCCCTTCCAACCCAAACCATTCTATGATTCTATCATCCCTCCCTGTCTGATATACTGTGCATTTGTAAGGCCTGGCTCTCTCAGGAGCTCCTCCTTCCCTGCCTCCCACCACCTTCACCGGGGCAAGCTGTGCTGCAGTCCTCCTGCTGAAACTTTCCACTTCGTGTAAGACCAGTGAAGTCTGTAGGGAGGCAGGATATCTGTTAATGGATATAGCCAAGAAAAGCTGCTGGGCACACAAGCCCTTTTCAGATTGCTGCCAACCATGTTGGCAGAAATTTTGCACTGCTTCTTAGAGATCTGCATCCTGGAGCTGCCATATGAGTGTTTGGTTATACATCACATCACAGAGGTGCCTTTTGCTTTCTCTGTGGCTCAGAGAATACCTGTCACTGATGGAGAAGGAGCAGGTACTGCCCTGAAGGTAAGAAGACATTGTCAATTTGAAGGGGGGAGAAATTCTCAGTACACAATTTCACACACCTCTGCTGTGCTAAACAAACACATTTTGCAGGGCTTCCAGAATCACACAGATGCTCCCTTGAGAGATCAGCTAGGATCTTTCAGTTGGTTCTGGGCTCCCATATATTGGTCATCTTTGCATTTCTTTAGGTCAAGACTCCAGTGCTTTGGTGAGCTGCAGTAACATGCATTACAGTATGCACAGGTAACATAATTTTCCTCTTTCCAAACCACAGTAACTTCACAGCCAAAGTTCTGCTGATGTATTAGATCCAATGTTCAAATGATGTCAACAGATGCATTTCATGTACATCACCCCTTTCATTCCATCACATGTCTCTACTGATACATGAAAGCCAGCTTTTGCCTTGTCTGTATTTTCTTGTGGTAGATCATTTCTCCTCTGAGCATTCAGCCTACGTTTGTTCCTGCTTCTTTAGAATGGTACAGTCGGTTTGTCTTCCACTTTCCTTTTTTCATCTTTCATCCACTTTTCCCATTCTCTCACAGTGTGATGAGCATTACAAACCAGTATCTGGACCTGGATTTCTGCCAAAGGGGAAGCTGAAACCAGAGGCAAATCAGAGCCATTTAAAAATCAAACCTGAATAGATTTTTTTCCGCAATTTGTTTCTCATGGTATCGTCCATTGTGATTCCTTGAAGGAGGAAGGCATCACTCAGGTTGTAAAAAGGCTCAGAATGCCAGCATTTAAACTTAGTCTCCCAGAGTCCAGACTTCTCAAGGTTTTCTTCTCCTAGCAGGTAAGACCTCATGCAGAGTGGTGGTCTTTGTCCAGATGTGATGAGTTGCCCCTGTCTTTCCCCAAGCCATGAGAGCAGCACTTAGTTCCTTTCCTAGTGTGAGTGACTTTGTATCATGCATCTTCATCTGTCAGGCCTTGTGGTCCATGGAGATGTCTCTGCCATATGCACACATAGCATGTATGGAGATGTGCTACACCAAAGTTAGAAAATTTGCAGATCTGCTTTCTTGTCATCCTACTTGCCTCTCAGGAGCAAGGCCAGCATCTCCCAAGCTCTGGGATAAGAAGTGTTCCCTTGGTGGAACCCAGCACTGCCACATCAGTTACTGAACTCAGTGGAATCAGCTGATGCCCTTTGGCAGAACTTGTGCTCTCATGCCTGTAGTTTTTGCCCCGACTGCATGTGGCATCTTCAGTGAAGCTTCCCACGAAAACAGTGATTACGTTCATGGAAAAATTGTTGCTCAGTCCCTGAGACTGTAGTTCCCCAAAGAGCCTAGTTCTAAGAACCAGCAATAAGAAATAGGACTGACTGACTATTATTCCTATCATCTCTGGGAGAATTCTGCTATGTAACTTAATTTAATTTATATACATTTTTCTATATAGCATTCTCTTCATGTACCCAAAATCTTAACTCTTGTATCACAGATTGCAGTCCCCTGTCTATACTTCTCATCCATCTAAACCTCAAGTCTTCTTCATTTTTTTTTTCCCCTTCATGGCAGTCTTTATATGATTGCATATCATTTTCAGAAGATTTCACACTTCTGAAAGTCCATATGGTTGTCAAATTCTTTTCTGATGCCACTTGTTTATGGCTTCAAAATAATCAACATGGATTCACACATCTTTTTTCTTTTTTCTTTTTTTTTTTCACCCCCCCACACAATTCCAATAAGATTAATTCACTCCTTCTCCAAATGATGCTGCCAAACTTAACACATCAGCAGAGAAGGCCTGGGGCAAAAATCTGTTCCATCTTGCTATACTCTTCATTCATGTCAGGCTGCAAGCTAGCTGTCACTCCAGAAAGCAGCCAGGTTTTCTTTGGACTATCTACCAAAAATTGCATCATCAGAAAAGGTTTCTGGTGACCTGGTCTGTCTAACAGACAATGAGCAGAGAAGAGCAGGGGACACCTGCAGCTGCATCCTGGCAGTGAATGATTCCCAGTGATGCTGAAAGCAGTTTTACACCTTGAGGTGTGCTGGAGATAAGGTAAGTGCCAAATCCCATTGATTTAGTAAGGAGGTGCTAAGGAAATGAGTGGGCAGGAGGAAAGGAGCCTGGGTCCTGTCCTGGTTCATTCTGGACACAGAGCTGCAGGCACAGCCCCAGACTTTGGTCCTGTCTGAAGAGATGAGACAGGGAAGTGTCAGGGAGCTGGGGGATTGGGTAGAGTGGGAGCACCTCCAGGCTCCTGTTGGCCAAGGAGGGGTTAGTGCTGTACTAAGTGTGTTTTTTATGGGCCTGGAGTTTTGTGAAGGAGAGGGATGAGCTGGATAGGAAGAGAAAGAAAAGAAGAAAAGAAAAGAAAAGAAAAGAAAAGAAAAGAAAAGAAAAGAAAAGAAAAGAAAAGAAAAGAAAAGAAAAGAAAAGAAAAGAAAAGAAAAGAAAAGAAAAGAAAAGAAAAGAAAAGAAAAGAAAAGAAAAGAAAAGAAAAGAAAAGAAAAGAAAAGAAAAGAAAAGAAAAGAGAAAAGAAAATTAAGGGAAGGAAGGGAAGAACAGGGAAGAGAAGTGTCTGTGGAGACAGGCAGCATAAATCCAAGGGATCTCATCTGCAAAGGAAGGGGTTGAAACAGCAACCCAGCCTGTCAGCTCAGAGCAAATATTGTCCTGGGAACCTGGAAAACACTTGAGCCCTGTTGGCAACCTGACAGCTTCAGCATCCTTAGCCCCCCAGGGCTGATGGCTCCCCTCCACCATCCCCATACCTCATTCAAATGCCTTGAAGAGCAGGGTCTTGTGTGGCACCACATACCTAGAGCTGGTGCACCACCTGGGACCAGAAAAAGGCAGGAAGGTCACACCTGGATCCTATCTTCTGCTCCTCTCTTGCCCTTTGGCTTGTCCCAGCACTCCCTTGACCTCATTGCCAGCTCTTGCCTCCCCATATCCTACCCAGGTGGGCAACAGCGGCAGCCGTAGAAGGGGTTGTTCCTATTGCTGCCGTAGGCAGCCCCAAAACTGCTTTCTTCAAAATTTCTGCAGTCTTCACATATGTGGCAGGGTTGGAACCAGCATCCTCCTGTGGGAAAACCACAGAGCAATTGGCTCTTGAAAGAAAGCAAGGCAAGAAAGTGCTGGGGAGAGAAACTTAAGGGCAGAGGCTGCATTTCTGTGGCTTTACGTGGTACAACAAGGGAATGCTGGCAACTGGTCAAAATCCATGAGCAGAGCCACAGAGTAATTAATTAAAGCTTTTCTTTCCAGTGACCAAAAAAACACAGACAGAGTAGAAAAAGTGGAACTTACAGCCATGTCATGGCAAACCATGTGCAAAACCCCCACCCACTCCTAATCAGAGGTCAGTTAAAAAAAAAGTGTCCATGCAATAGCATGTGTGAACTGGAAAAAGATGGCTGTTAATTCACTGAAGTAGGAGGAGTTACAAAATTGTTATGTATTGCATTCTTAAACTATATCTGTCCTCGAAGGCCCTGTCACCGAGTTCATTACACCTAAGGAGCAGGAGCACTCTGGTGGCACTGCTAACCTCCCAAGAAGCATTGTCTTGGCAGGAGCTGGGTCATACTTAGCAGATTATCTCCGTACCAGGAGGGCTAAAATTTTCATCAAAGTAAATAGTGGAATTTGTGACAGCCAGCTGGCTTACTGTGTTGTGCTCAGGAGCTTGTTCACAGCAGATGCTCAGCTCCATCCCGAGTGCAGCCCTGCGTGGTTGCCCCGTGGGCTCTGGCCCCTTCATCACCCACAGCTCCAGTGCAGCAAAACAACACGGCAGAGCCCTGTGGGTCATCAAGCCTTTGGGTTATTCTGCTCCCCAGCTTTGTGATGGAAGGGAGGGCAATAAAGCACAGTAGTGGGGTGGAAGGGCAGCACAGGCACTGTCAGCAGATGCTGGGCACAGAGGGTGCGAGGACAGGCAAGTCTCACGGGTGGGGATGGCTGGAGTAAGGCTCGCTTTCGACCGTGCTGTGAAGCCAACACCACCGCGTTCCCCCCATGCTCTTCAGGGACGCTTGCTGCAAAGCTCCCGGCGGGCCCTGGGGACAGGGACACGTCTCAGGCCGTGCCAGGCACCGCGGTGGGGTGCGGAGGGCACTGTGCCAGAGCCTGAAGGGTCCCCTGTGGGGTGTTCTGCGGGTGTCACCCGCCTGGGCTGGCAGCTCCTTGTGCCGACACTCGTGTGCATGAAAACCACGAGATGGCACTAGCAAGTTTTGCAGGCTGGAGGCTTCCCAGCGAGCTACACACACAAAAAATCGCGTCCTGCGTTGCTGTGATCCCGTCACCAAATCCAGGTGCTCTGCAGTCACGGGATGTGCACGGGGTATTGCTCTGATTGACTGGTCAGCTCTGGCTAAATCCATTGCCATTTCATCAGGTACTAATGGACAACAGTTTTGTTTTTTGATGGGCAGATTGGATTAATCACTGCCACTTACCAACTCATTTTGCATTTTATGCCTCATGTGTTCAGGAGAAAAGGGATTAAAAAGGACAACTGATTCTAAAGTGAACCATGCTTAATGCAAAAGCCTGAGTCAAAGCGGAGACAGGGTGTGCCTCTTCAGTTGTGAAGCTCTCAAAGGCTCCAGGTGCCCTTTCTGTGGCCAGACTGGACCAACGCTCTCTATCTGTAAATCGATAAATAAAAGTGAGTTGAATACTGATCTCCAGCTCTGAGGCCAGCCCAGCCCTGTTTGACTCATGTCCACACCCTTCAGAGCTGTCCCATTGGTCACAGGCATACCACAGAGCAACTGGCTTGGCTTCCCTCCCAGACTGCTGCGGGATCCTTATGGCTCTAGGGCACAATTATCCCATTTCGCAGGGGAGGTTGTTATCCAAAACAAAGCAAGGACTTCGTTGTAGCCCGGAGGAGAGGTGTTTTTACAGCATGACCCTGAGGGGCTGTGCTTCATGCCTGGAGCGATGCCCAAAGGCATGTGAGAGCACAGAAGGATGTAATGTCTGATGGGACAGTGTTGCGAGACAGCAGGGTCCAGGATTGATGTAGCCTCTTCCGTAGTGGGAACAGTCTCTGGGATGAAGCACACCAGGTAGTGTCTTACAGAAAGCTGTTAGAGGAGGTTCAAAACAGAGTCAACAAGCAACCAAATGATCCAGTGTATGAACCTTCTCCTTGTCCCTCTTCCATTTACTATTGTAAACATTTCCTATCACAGGATTTACAAGGCCTTGCAGGGCTTTCCACATTGAACAGTTGGATTCCTCCCCTACATGCACACATGCAGTATGTTTCTTCCCAGTTATCTCACAACTTGTTCATTCCTGGGCTCAGGGTGACACAATCCTTCCCAGGCACTGAAGTAACATTGCCCAGCGCTCTGCATTGACTTCTCCTGGAACAGGAAGCACTCATTGAAATTATCTGGGTGAAGGCTGCAGATAAACATGACTATCTTCTCATGCAGGCCATGAATTCTGTGCTGTTCATTGCCATGAACTGCTGCAGAAACCCAAGGAATTAAAAGAGATTCAACAGAAAATTCAACAAATTGACGAAGGATAAATCTATTGGTAGCACAACGTAGCAGCTGGTCACACAGTGATCTGAACGCAGTTTCTGGCTCAGAAAGTCTGGATCCTGTGTAAATTTAGCAATGTACAATATGCTGAGTCCTAGAAACTGTAAAAGGATGCCACAGGGAAGATTGCTCTGTATGCAAATGACACTTTGGCTCAAATGAGAGAGAATTCATTATCTGAGCGGAAATAATTTTGAGTTGGTTTGGGGAAGAGTCACCATGGTTTTACAAAGGGAAATCACACCTCATAAATCTATTAGGGGCTTCAGAAGGTATCAACAAATAGGTGTACAGCTAACAGTTTTCCAAATTCCTTCATCAAAGCCTCCTAAAGCAACCACGCTGTGATGGTTTAAGAGGTAAGGTTATGTGAATAAAGGACTGATTAAAAGGCAGGAAACAGAAGGTAGAAATAAATAGCCAGTTCTGACAGTGGAAGGAGGTTGGCAGTGGAGTCATGCAGGGATTTGTACTCAAGCTTATATTGTTCAGCATAACTTAAACCTGGAAAAAGAGGGGCTTTGTGAGATGGGAGTTTGTTGAGGTCATTAAGCATGCACGATAGTAAAGATGATGGACAACTGGAAAAGCTGCAGAAGAGTCTCACAATATGCAGCAACTGAGCAATGGCAGATGAAATTCAATATAGCTAATTCTAAAAATAATTACATGAACTCTCCCTTCTTCCTAATTTTACATACATGATAGTAGGCTCTAAACTGACTTTGACTGCTTGGGAATTGGACCCTGGGGCTAAATGGAGATCTATGAAAAGGGTAGGTCAGTACCCAGCCACAGCCAAATCAGTAAGTCACATCACCAGGAAAGGAACAGAGAATAAAATGGAAAACACCTTCAAGCCATTCTGTAAATCCACAGTGCATCTACAGCTCCAAAAGTATGTGTGGTTATGGACTTCCTAGCTCAAAAAGCACATAGCAGAATAGAAAAAAAAATACAGAAGAGTAACAAGGATGAATGAGAGCATGGAATGCTTTTCCTATGTTTAATAACTAACTAGATTAGGATTTCTCAGCTTGAAAGGGGAAAACTGAACAGAGGGATGTTTTATAGAAAGCTATAAAACCATGAGTGGTCTGAAAATGGTAAATAAGAAATGGTTATTGACTGTCTCCTCCTAGAGCAAACCTAGGAGGTGTCCAATGGAGTTAGCAGGTGGCAGGTTTGAGAGACAACTCTTCCTGCACATGTAGTAATTTCACATGTAGCAGTGGAACTCTCTGCCACAGGATGCTGCAGACAATAAATGGGCTCAGGAAGCAACTGGACAAATTCAAGAGAGGAAAATCATTTTAAAAAGTGACATCTATGGCACCTCAGACTTTCCTAAGCCTTTTGATATGTTCTTATCAAGGCAGCTCAAGTGTTCAAGCTAGGCCACTGCAGTGCTTGCTACCTAGGTATGAAACTGCATGCCTCAAGAAGCTTCTGTACAGGATCACAAGAACTCATCTCCTTGCTGATACCAGCCACTGAAAACACCAATGCGTTGCAATATTCTGATTTCTTCAATAGTTAATGGATCCACAGTTTTACTCTGCTTCCAAAGCCCTTTGTGAGATGAGTCTGTCTTACGAAGACGAGGGTAGTTCCAATCTGCTGCTCAGGCTGATGAACCCGAAAATCACTACTGAAAGATCTCAGCACTCTCAGGATGTATAAACAGATTATTAGAGATGTAATGGGACAGTTGTGTAACTAGACATGTAGAGGCTAGACACATGTTCTTTAGGAAAGGATGGCAGATGGCAATGGGGCTTGTGCTCTGGGCAACTGAATGGTGTGAACACATGCACGTTTACAAGGGAACAGAGAATGAGACAGTCAAGAGCTCACAGGTCAGGAAAAGCCAACAAAAGGGATATTGTGGGCATCTCCTAGGACTCAAACAAGAAATGGAGAAAGACAGTCTTCTTTGAACAACTGGAAACTGGTTTAGAACAGACTAGAACAGTTTTCATCCTCTGTAACTGTAAAAATCTGCTGACTGGAAAAATCTCCATCTTCAGTCACATCTTCATTCACAAGATCTGCTGTCAGTCCTGACAGCTGTCTGTGTCTAGCAGCAAAGTTTTGAGCATAAAGGTACTAATCACACTAGAGGAGGACGAACTCAGGGATGCAATAAGCTGGACATATGCAGGTCTGTGGGGCTGGACTGGCTACACCTGACAGTGCTGCTTGCCAATGTCTTTGTGAGACTGCTTTCTATTAGTTTTGAAAAGTCGTGGTGATTGGTGAAATCTCAGATGGTTGGAAGAAAGAAAAAGTCATACCCCACTTCAAGAAGGGAAAGAAGGACAATCTGGAGAACTACAGGCTGATCAGTCTAAGCTCAGACCTCTGGAAGATTATCAAGAAAGCCTCCTCAAAGCCATTTCCAGGCACAAGATGGTCAAGAAGATGATTTGGAATAGCCAGCATGTATTTACCAACAGTAAAACACACTTGGCTAACATGATTGCCACCTTTGATGAGACTAATTCCTTGGTGGATGAAGAAAGAACAGTGGATGTCATTTTGCTTGGCTTCAGCAAGGCTTTCAGCATAGTTTCGCACAGTAGCCTTGCAGCTAAATCAAGGAAACATGGACTCGATGGGTGAACTACAATGTGGGTGAATAACTGACCTGACGGTCAGGCTCAAAGGGTACTAGACAACAGTTTCAAGTCTGACTGGCAGCCAGCTGCAAGTGGCATTCGGCTGAGGTCTGCACCAAGGCCTGTGCTTCTGTCTATATCTCATACATGAGGGGATGAAATGCACACTCAGTAAGTTTGCAGATGACCCTGACCTGGGGGGGTGAATGACTGATATACCAAAGAGCAGACCTGCTATTCACAGAGACCTTCACTAGCTGGAGGAAGGTGCCAATGAGAAGCTCAAAAAGTTCAACAAAGTCCTGCACCTCCTATGGATTAATGCTGTATGACAGCACAGGCTGGGCACATACTGGCTAGGAGCAGCTTTGTAGAAAATCATCTTGGGGTCCCAGTGAAAAGCAAGTTGAACATGAGTAACCAGTACACCCTTGCTGTGATAAGGCCAGCAGCGTACTGGGTGGTATAAGCAAGAGAGTTGCCATCAGGTTGATGGAAATAATTATCACTGCCTACTCAGCACTCTTCAAACTGCATCCAGAGCACTGTGTACAGTTTTGGGTTCCCCAGTATGAGAGAGATATTGACAAACTGGAGAGAGTTCAGAAGGGCTGGAGCCACTGAGATGGTCAAGGAGCTATTGTATATGAAGTGCAAGGAGAGGCTGCAGGAGCAATGGCAGTCTATCACCACCTAAAGGGGGATCATAGAGAAGACAGAGCCAGAGTTTCTCAGAGGTACACAGCAAAACAAGAGGGAAAAATAACAAATTCAAACATGGGAAATTCTGACTGCAGCTTAGGAAGTAGTTCTTCACCATAAGAGTGTTTAAGCACTGGCACAGGTTGCCCAGAGTCTCTTTTCAAACCTGACCACACAAGATCCTGAACAGCCTGATTTAACTTCAAAGCTCTGAGGTTTGAGCAGCTTTGTGCCCGCTTTCAGCAGACACTTTGCACTAGACAACCTCCAGAGGCCTCCTCCAACTCCTGATGTTTCTGTGATTCTATAACTGCCATATAAACGTATATAAACCCCACTTTGTTAAACCATAAAAACTAAACAAAGCCAAACCTCCATAGCTTTGCACATCAGTGTAATACTGACATGCAGACACATCCCATGAGGTGAATAAAAAAATGTATAATAGATAACACCACACACTGATAGAAACAATAAGGAAGCCCTATTATGAAGACCAACGTACATGAAACAAACCAAGATGGGATTTAAACATGCAGGGTTACCAATGTGTCATAGTTCCTAATATATCATTCAGCTTTAATGGAGCAAATGATTTACAACAACACAGTGAGAATCCAAAGATCCAGCCTGCAGAGGCAAAGCTGAATCCAACATAAAAATCTTTTTGCTATGTTTATTTTGTAATTATCCCACTGACACCCACTGCCAAGAGCTGGAGAGCTTGTGTCACTGCAGGCATTTTGAAGCCTAGTTAAAATAGTCAGTGAGTCTGCAATACTTCATAAATGAACACACAGAAGGTTAAGCACAACTGACTTTTCATCTCTATTTTATTTCACAGAAGCAATGCATTTTGGGGGTTGAGAAGGAGAGAAAGTTCAGGGAAAACCTGCGGTTCTCAAATGACATTGTTCATAATTTAATCAAAACAATACAATACATAAGTAAATGCCTTGAAACTTGTTCATATTCAACTCTCTGAAGAGATCAGTCCCTTAAATAATGGGAAGAGAATTAAAAAAGGCTACCTTCAGTGAAACACTCATCAAAATCTGGCTTCCTTTATTATAGATAATTTTTTTCTGTATACTAGCATAATCTCTGTTTTTCCTGTCAGCAGGACACTCAGTTATTCCAAAATTTGTTTACAAGCACCATGAATGTAAACAATTAAAACTTTCATTTCTAGTTAAGTATCAGTAAC
This sequence comes from Caprimulgus europaeus, assembly GCA_907165065.1. Next base: position 97,055,032 of record OU015523.1, on the reverse strand, counting down.
CAGAACAGAAATACTTGGAGACAGAACCAGTGGAGACAGCATAAATTCAGAGTCCATGGAAGCTCATTTGTCTTTCTTCCCACTAGGATTAACGCAGTAAAATCTGGAGCTGAGATGTTTGTGGAGCTGCTGGTAATGCAAGACACGAGCCTCATGACTGACAGTCAAGCTATCCTGTGCTTGTTTGTTCACCTCCAGCACCAGTGCTCCCTGCCGTGTCAGGAGATGGCCCCTAGATGGGCTAAACTCCTTCTTGCACAGGCACATCCTAGGCACAAAGATGTTTCAAAGCCTTCTCTTCGTTGAAAGCCCCAATCAGCTTTTGTCAGGAGTCTGGATGTTGGCATGATTCCAAGATCAGACAGATACATCAGCTCAGTTTTTTATTTCATGTTCAGATCAAATGTTATCTATATTATTAAAATATATAGTGAATACTAAATTTTTTAATAGATTTGAAACAAATTTATCCTGTTGGTTGTCATATCTGGAAGTGGCTAGAGTGGATAAAATGGCTGTCTCATAAATATACAATGTTCCTTAATAATTTATTTTTATATTACCAGAAATATGACAGAACATAATGAATCGTAAGTTTAAACCTGTGGAGCCTGGCTGTGCTAGGCACTGCTGCTTGTACAGTGAATTGCAAGGTGATGGAAAAAACTGCAGGTCTGACCTCACAGTGTTTTACACATATTTTGACAGGGTACAAACAATAACATGGAGCAGAACTTTGGATAAATCTGGTCCACTTTGTTCAGAGGGGGTTTGATCTTAAGGCCACAAAAGTCAGATGGAAGATTGTGTGGACTCTGAAGAAGTACAGAGGAGGCAAACACATACACACCATGACAAATCCTTCATTGATGCTATTTCTGGTCCCAGACATTTCCTCAGAGAACAGCTTACCCAAACCTGCCGTAAGTCTAAACAGTTTTGGAAGGCAGGAGGAGGCTGCTAATCTCCTGTGCTCTTAGAGCTTGAATAGATTTTCCTATTTATATTTTGTGTTTAGCACAAAAGACAAGGTCTACCTCTGGTACATGCTATGATAGCACCTCACAGAGATGAGAGACTTGGACTTCAGCCTGATGCCTCTTTTCCTGTGTGGAGAAATGAAAACAAAAGGAAAAAGCCTTGAGGAATAGCATCCTGACTCTTGACTATCCCTCTGCCCTCTTCTGGATTGGGAGTGCAGGTTTAATGTAATGCCCCCTCCTCTCCTATAAACCTTTACTCTATTTCTCCCAGGCTTTCTTCCAGAATTGTTTGCCCAAACTGCATTTACTTAAATGGGCCAGGGGAGCTGTTACGCTTTTTGTAAATATTATTTAGAGTAAGTGTGTGTTTTTTGGTTTGGTTTGGTTTGGTTTTTTTTCAAAGCAGTATTTTTTCTGATTAAAACTACCTGGTAATATAGCACAGATATTTTTCTCCACAAATGCAATTTTATTTCATTTACCACAACGCCATCGTGGTAGGTTTTCAGCATCTGTACCTTCAGCATTATACACAGACCTTTTAACACCGTCATTTTCCCACTGGCTAGACCAGAGCTGCAACCAGCACAACTTCTCTGCCAAGAACATAACTTTTCAGAACATGCATGATGCTATCTGTATATACAACTTGTATCTTGGTGAAGGTACTTAGCTGTCATATTAACAGCTTTTTACTTACTTTTTTTTAATAACAAATGAATTAGAGCAAAACAGGTTATCAAGAATGCGTATTTGAAAAACATCACTTGAAAAGCCAGTAAAATTTGACCTGTTCTCCCTTTGAAGAGAGGTATATGAGGAGAAATGTGTTTTACTCAGAAAGAAGTACGTTTGCACTGGAAATACAAAGAATGAATTATTGCATCAATTATTTTTAACAGAAAAATAACAATACCTTAAAAAATAGGGAGCTGCCATATATTTGGGACAAGTGGTGTAGCAATATATAAAAATGCTGGGTTATTTTCCTTGTTTTGTATTCCAAAAAGGTAAGCTCTGTATTGCCTGAGTTAGAAGTAGCAAACATGGTTTACTTGGGTTACCACTGCCTACACAAGTGGTTCAGACAACAACCCAGGTGGCTCCCCTCCACTGGAAAGGATGGGCTTTTTGAAGGAACAGTTGAAAATGTTCTGTAAGGTTTCCCTGTTGGCACTTTCTGCATCCTGGACTATCAAAGTAAGAGACTGAGAGGAGCTTCCTCTTCCCAGGGGAAGGAGTGAAGCTTCTCCCCACCTCAGTACTGCCAACTCTCAGAAGTTAGAAGGAACCATGTGTGTCCTCACAGGAAATGTCTTGCCTGACTCTACCGGGGATGTGTTACTGGGATCTGCTGTGCTTAGAGCTGCCTTTGGAATTTGTGAAAGGGAAAGAAGACTCCTTTCTCTTCCCATCTTTCGGTTAAGGGGAATTCTCAGAAAAGTTAAAGCAGTTTGGTGCCACAAATTACTTTTCACTTTCTGTCAAAGAAAACAGGATTATGATGTGCCTCTTCTGGCATTTCCTTCACCACCAGTCCAAGGGTCAGTCATAGAAACCATCCACCTTGCACTGCCATGAACAAGTCTCTGATCATCCCCTTCAGTACAAATGCACGAAGGACAAGCTCAGACTCCTTTAATGGACATAGTTTGGGGACACCCGTCTCTGAGGGATCCAAATGTTTTCTTCAAATATTTAGCATGCTTTGCTGCATCACCTTCTCCTTAGCAAGGAGTCTTCTGCAAGCTCAGTGTGGGCCCACTGCTGTCATTCACAAGTAGAACATGTTTGCCCTGGAAGGTGTTATACTGAGAAACCTCAGATGTAAAATTCTTCTTCGTTAGCTGGTGAAGCTGGGCAAACACTACCATGATCATCCAGAGAAGGAACTGCTCTTGAAGACTGTTTGGGCTGCTTGGAGAGAGATGCTGATGTGAATGAGCTGGAAGACGATTCAGATAGAGGCAGTAGTGAACTGTCAGCTAACTCAAAGGTATTGCACATGGCTGATAGAGGCCTTCCACTGGTGGCTGCCTGTTTAGTCTTACCAACAGTTTGCTTCTGTGCAGGAAGAGAGGCTTCCAAGTCACTGCAAAATCCATTAAGGGCGGAGTATGCAGAGACCACAGACAGGTCTGAGAAAGACAGCTTCATCCCTGTGTCTACATCAGTTTCCTGGGCGCCCTCCAAGTCATCAATGTTAAGCCTGGGGCTGCATCTCCATGTTTTTAACCTGGTTGCAGGTGACCCAGTATTTAAAAACTGAAATGGTTCACTGAAATTAAAAGTCTCAGAGGCTGAGGAGTTCACTGTAGGCAAGCAGAACAGAGACTTGCTGCGTTGAAATGACCATGAAATGCTGGAGGCACTTCTGGATCTGCGTGTGAAGTCTCCTCGATCACTGTGTCTCAAGTCCTGCTGGGAGAAACCAAGATGATGACCAAGGCCGTTTGCATGATGTACCTTGTTTTGGTCCATTTCTTTTGGCTGTTCAGGGACAGATTGGTGGCTCTGAGGAAGAAAGGCTGGCAGAGTGGTAAAGTGGGAATCTGTTGACACAGATGGATATGGTTGCTTGTTCTGCTTTGCAGACTTCCTACACCAACTGCGTGCTTGCTGCAGCCGAGAGAGGGAGAAAAGAAGATCACATTAATACAGAATTGGCAGTCTTACAACCATAAGTCTCCATTGCTGACTTGTTACTGCAAATAATTATGAAGCAGACTTCATTCAGTATGCTTGCAGCAAATGTTTCACTTCAATAACAAAGAGAAAGCACTCTGCCAAAATCCCAAATATTTACATAAGGAGTCTTGAAGACAACAAGAATAAATGGTAGAGGAGCCCTGCCTTGCAGGCTGAGTTACACTAGCTCAAAATTCTCATTTCCTATTGACTTGTTTAGATTCATTCATATTCTGCCTTCCAACATCTCTGCCTTAGTGGACAGTCGAAGAACAAAAATGAAGAAATGGGAGATATATGTTACCATCATTATAATTTCTCCCTTCTTCCTCACTGTGGTGCAAATGTTTTTATTTTTTCCTCTAAAGCATCAAAAAGCCTTTAGCAAGTGATGTCATTTTCTATCTTCTCAATGGGAACTTACTACTTCTTTCAACTCTTTCACATTTTCTGTTTCTCTTTTGGTTAGTTGAGTAGTGTGCTCTAGAACCCACTTGCTCTATTAACTAGCTCCTAATGACTTCAAGCACAGATACCCAATTTGCTAGTAGACCCCTAGGCTGAAGACCTGACCTGATGGTTATGGTCTGGATCTGGACCTGAAAGTCAGCCCTAGGGCAGGATTAAGTTGCCTACCTGCCAGATACTTAAGCATCTGAGCAGGGACAGCAGCTGTGACAAATGGAGAGCCAACATCCTTGTCAAGAAACAGCTGGAGGCCAGGTGGCCTTCCTATGGGATTAGACAGCAATGTGTGGGTAACTGAACTGAAGCCCTAGTGTTTGAGCAATCATTAGGTTTTTCACCATCCCACCTATATCAGTAAAGCTTTTCGAAGTTCACATTTTTAAAAGTTAATTTAGATTCTTCTTACTGGAATTTCTTGCATAATACAAAATGCTACATTTCTGTCCCAAAAGGGACAGGAACTAATGGGACAAAGTGCAAGATCATACCCTTGAGAATAAACAATAATCTCAGCTATGGGACTTGTCAGTTGGAAACAACAAGAACCAGGTGTCGTGGTTCCTATGTTCTATTAAAGTGACAAGGCTGTGACAAGCATGGTTCTGGGCAGTCTCAAGTGAGTTAAAAAGTATTAATGCACTGTGGATGACACTGCTAAGGCCTCATCCAGAATACTGCACATGACTCAAATCACACCTACATGAAACAGAATAAATTCAAACTGACAAGAAAGGAAAAATAGGATGAACTATCCATTAAAAAACCTGAACCACAAACTAATAAAAGGTTTCTAATCACAACAGAAGTAGAAGAGTCTTCCAAGGTGAGTAATGGATAAAGATGGAGCTTGATCATTTTACCAAACTGATTATATGACATGACAGAAAGGGATGAGACCGGGCAACCAAGGAGGTTCTTTGTATCCCCTGTGTCTAGAACGCCATACATTGCTGCTTCTAACATCTTGCTAGTGCACATCACATTGTCTTAGTGACCTAGATCTGTCATAACCATCTTCTGGTTTTTATTGCAGTGATTTAATAGGCAATAAAGGATTTTCACATCTGCAAAAAAATGTTTTGCTCATTCATGATTGCCTAGCTGGAGGCGATTTATAGGACAGCCAAACCATACAAGTTCACTTAGGTGTTGTAGATGAATATATATCCCATTGTATCCATAATGAGGTATGTTAATTCATAACCTATTTCTGTATAATATAATAAGCTGTTTTCCTTAATGCCATAAAGAATTAAATGAATGAATGGGGAAATTAACCACAGTAGTGTAGCAGTTCCATTAACTGATAAGAAACTGAGTACAAAAGAGTCAAATAAAATGAGTCAAATTGCCAACAAAACATTAACCAGAAATCACTTCAGACCTCTACACTCATCATTATTTTATTTATGCAATAGATGAATCAATTTAAAACATTACTCAGCAAGACAAAAGGCTTGTGTCCATGAAGAAAATACCAGCTGTTTCTTAACTAAAGACATTTTTGGATAACCAAGCAACAAAAATATGACACACTGAAAGTATACAAACAAATCACTGCACTTTTTTGATGGGTTTGTCCAAGAAAATACTCCTCATTATATTTTGTTTGTATTAACCAAAGTTAGTCTTTTTTTCTCTGCAGTAGCTCTGATATCAGGTGTGCTATGTGGACTCAACCGCTATGCTTGGTGAATCAACAGAAGCACCTCCAGAACGCTTCTCCTCCACCTTTCAGAGAGAAAATCATGTATTGCCAGACCATGGCTTGTTTTTATGCTATCTGGGGTAATGGCTTTAAACTGAAAGAGGGTAGATTTAGATTAAATATTAGGAAGAAATTCTTTCCTGTGAGGGTGGTGAGACACTGGAATGGGTTGCCCAAAGACGTTATGAATGCTCCCTCCCTGGAATCACTCAAGGCCAGGCTGGATGAGGCTTTGAGCAACCTGGTCTAGTGGAAAATGTCCCTGCTCCTGGCGGGGGGGTGTAACTAGATGATCTTTAAGGTCCCTTCCAACCCAAAACATTCTATGATTCATTCGATGATTCTTGAGTTTTTGTAGACTTAGTTGATAATTTGTCAGATCAAGCATCCAAAGAAACCAAAGATCCAAGCAAGTGCAGTCTTCTCGTTTGTGAAAAGGTAAGGAGGTCTTTGGGACCACAAGCACTGGTAACAACTTGGACAAAACTGCACCTGAAAACACAAGGCTTTTGGGAACAGATCTGACACTTTCACTGGGGAGAGTTCTGTGGGTAGTACAGAAACCTTACCTTTACCTTGTGCACACTGTACCATCTGTCTATATGTATATAAAACAGAGCCTACAGACATCACTTGTAGGATTTAGTTGTCTATTAACAGAGCCAATGGAGTCTGGAAAACAATTCAGTTTTCCCTAAAGAAAAATTCCTGTGTCTGGTTAGCTGAATTGCTGTCTAGGTCCTTGGCTGTACTGACTGACTGTACCCACTGACTACAGTGAGAACAGAGTGTAGCTCACACAAAAATACCTGCAGTTAGACACCAGTTTTAGGTATCTACAATCTGGAGCCAAACCAAATCCTGCAGAGATAATTCCCATGTGTTCCTTTTGCTTTGGTGTGTAGCAGAGATATTTTGCACATGTAAAAGTCTCATGCATTTAGATGATGGTAATAATTTGTTATTCTTATCTATTGACATAACTTTTGACACATGTTCCAAAGAAAAAGTAATTGAATTTGGTGTCTCAGATCACCACTGGTGAGAGATACTGGGGCCTACAGGAAAGCTGGGAAAGGACTTTTCACAAGGGCAGTTAATGACAGGACAAGGGGGAATGGCTTTAAGCTGAAAGAGGGTAGGTTTAGATTAAATATTAGGAAGAAACTCTTTCCTGTGAGGGTGGTGAGACACTGGAACAGGTTGCCCAAGGAAGTTGTGGATGCCCCCTCCCTGGAAGTGTTCAAGGCCAGGTTGGACAAGGCTTTGAGCAACCTGGTCTAGTGGAAGTTGTCCCTGCTCATGGCAGGGGGTTTGGAACTAGATGATCTTTAAGGTCCCTTCCAGCCCAAACCATTCTATGATTCTATGATTCAGTTGTCTAATTGTAGGTACTTGCTGTATCCTGCCTGGCTTGCAAGCACAAGCACAGGCCACTCCATATCAGGGATTTCAGTGCCTGGGAATGTTCCTGGGCATGTTTAATTTATTAATACAGGTAAAGTCTTAAGCATTTTGGGAATAAAGCACAGACACAGGAACAGTTGGTTTGAGTTCTTTCTATTATTTATGAACCTTCCAGTTTAAATCAGCTTGTGTTAGTTTGGGATTGTAGATATGCAACACAATGACTACAGGTGCAACCAAATTATGAGTACTCAAAAGGATGCTTACCCAAGGCACCGCCTATGAGGTTGTGGAGTGGAGGGCAATGACAGGATAAATGGATGATTGTATTGGATCTGGCTGGGATGGAGTTGATTTTTCCTGTGGCAGCCCTCAGAGTGCTGTGTTTTGTATTGGTGGGTCGAGGGGTGTTGATAACACACCAGTGTTTTGGTTACTGGTGAGCAGTGCTAGCACAGCACCAAGGCTGCCTCTCCAACATTTCACCCCCAGTAGGCTGGGGGTGGGGAAGGTCTTGGGTGGGGACACAGCCAGGACAGCTGACCCAAACTGACCAAAGGGATATTCCATACCATATGATGTCTGCTCAGAAATAAAAGCCAGGAGAACAGAGGGGGAAGGGGGGGCATTCATGACTTCCATTTGTCCTCCAGGAACCGCAACGCGTATGAAGCCCTGCTTCCCGGGAAGTGGCCAAACATCGCCTGCTGATGGGGAGTAGAGAATAAATATTTTGTTCTTTTGCTTCTGTGCGCACAGCTTTGCTTTGCTTCTATTAAGCTGCCTTTGTCTCGACCCACGAGTTTGGGTTTTTGTGTTCCATCTTATTTTCTCCCCTCCCCATCTTGCTGAGGAGGGGGGTGATAGAGAGGGCTTTGGTGGGCATCCAGCATCTAGCCAGGGTCAACCCACCACAATGAGGTGAGATGAAACACTCCTGCTAGAAATCCCAGGAGCTCTCACATAGGAACTTTATAGCCAAAATGCAGATAAAAAACAGAGACTCAAAGGAAAGGGGAAACACACTTCTAAGTGGGAGCACTTGGATGGGGCAACCTGCTCCGTGCAGCTGCACAGCTTTAAGTAGCTGGCCTAACTGGAACATACTGGAACGTACAACTAACTGGAACTAACAAGAAAAATCCACTCTAGTTAAGATATTAAAGTTTTGTTATTTTTAACCTTTTTCCTAGCTCTTTTAACATTCCTGTGGACAGATAAGGGCACTTCATTTTATACAAGGTATTTGCTGTTATTTGAGCTACTGGGTCACAGCTCGTGGTCAAGCTCAGTTGGTCTGGCAGGAGGTAATGGTGGATCAGAGAGGAGATGGAGACAAGTAAAGCCTACTCCTAGGATGGCTGCCTACAGGGCAGGCCAATAGACATCACTAATGCAGCTTATTTCTGAACAAGAAGAGTTGTTTAGCTTGATCTGTTTTTGTTTAGATGTGTTATGAGTTAGAAGACCTATTTCCAGTACTGCTTTTCTTGATATGGTCAGAAAGGGGAAATAATAGGGGGAGATCTTTTAAATACTTTCATCTTAAAGCAACATAGCTGAAAACTTTCATGACCATGAGAATACCGAACTGTACAACTGTACTACAGGTAGAATGTCAGAGATTCATCTCATGAAATACTAGTAAATAAAGATTACAGGCTAATCCTATATGGTAGAGAACTGGATTATGTGGACTAATAAGACATTTCTATATCTAAATTCTGTAATTTGTCAGAGATCACAGGGCGGATTCGATGATTCAGCCAGGATTAAAACCCAGGCAAAACCAGTTCCTAGTCCTGTGGTAAGGCTGGTGACTGTGCTCCCTCATACCACCCAGGCACAGCATAGGGAGAGCTGCATTGCAGCCTGTGTGTTTGTATGATCACTCCTCTTTGGTTTAACCTTACAGTGTCTGAAAGTCCCACAAAATTCAAACTGGATTTCCTGGTGTGACCACTCCTGGGAGAAACCATGACAGGCAAGCAGGAAATGCTGGGTTTCCATTGCCCTTCGGGCCGTGGCATACTGAAAAGAGCAAGACCTCTTTTCGTACTTTGATGACAGCATGATGCACATGCGGCTACTTTTTTCAGCAGAACAGCCTTCTCCCTCTTCCTCAGCTCTTCCCTTGGCTTTAGAGGCTGTTGCATCTGCTTTAATTTTTCTGTATTTTTTTTTATTTTTTAAGTCTTTATCTTCAGCCTTCTCACTGCTTGCTTTCTGCATCGCCTGTGACCTGGCTGCAGCCCGGCAGAGCCCTGCCTGGTACAGCCATGCTGCCTGCCTCAGGCACAAGCATGGCAGAGATGCTGGAGAGGGGGCCAGCCATCTGAGAGGACAAAGGCTTGACCCAAACCGACATGTTGATTTTGACTGAAATTCCAAATACAGGGAGAGAGAGCCGTCAGACCTCACCATAAAGACATGACAAAACCGGCCATTGACTGAACAGATTAGCTCTCTAGCAGAACAGATTTTTTCATCTGGCGCTAATCTGCTGCTCATTTATAATCTCTATACAAATCTTTGTGAAGCCTGGAGGGGTTTAGAGTCTTTGTGCATTACAATGGGTTGCAGAAGAATTTCATGATGAATATCCGGGATCGCCATAAACAACTTAGGGCAAACCTTGCAGAAATGCACTTTCCATTTAGCTTGGGCTGCCTATACCTGACACAATCCATGAGTGCTCTTGCAGCATATTTTAAGTTATCTGCTTTTTAAGGAAGCAGATAGTGATCTCATTATGCATTATCTGTATTAAGCACTGGAAGCAGGGCTCCAGTGAGGTCAGAACCCAGCCAAACAGCCAGCACGGCAACAATATCATCATCTCAAGCTCAGATTTTGCCCATCTTGCTCAACAGGAGTGCGACAGTGTTGGTTTAATTGTATTAAAACCAGTGGGATTGATCCAGAAACAATAATAAAAAATAACCAACTTGAGAAAAAAGTGGCAGAGATTAGTCCTCAGTATCACAATAATAAGTCCTACTTGAAAGGCAAAATGTATTCAGAAGGGCAGAATATTAAAAGGCAAAATACAGAAATCAAATTTAAACGAGTTGAATATATTTGAAAAGTGGCATGTACTGTGTTTGTAAAACTAGAACAGGTGGTTGTCTTGTAATGCTGAATATATTCACTCTCAAGAGTTTTTTCTGGATGTACAGAGTCATCAGAGATCTTACTATGCCAGGAAAGATAACTGCACTAACAGGTAAGACCAAGTATCTAGGCAGGAAGAAAATACAACTGAAAAATCACCTCCTATTTGAGGTAGTGACAGATTCAGTTGTGTCCCTGCCCAAAACCAACAATTAGCACTAAGAAGAATGAAAAACCTTAGGCACTAAAAGGAAAGGAAAAATGGAGCAGAAGATTTTTAAAAACAGGAGGCTAGTATTAGACTTACAGATTAATTAAATCAGCTTAAGGCACTTCCCTTGACTGAGTGAATTTTTACTCCAAAAGTCTGTCCTTTCCACCAGTTTCAACAGAAATGAAAATAATTTTTGTAAAGGTCCCCTTTATATATCCTTGCTTGTCCTTGATGCCTTTCTTCCTCTTAGTGTTCAGATCCACTCTACCTGCACTATTCATTCAAGCAAGACTGAACCTCTTTTCTCACTCCATGTTCCTTCTTGCAGACCAAACTGTTCTCTGCAAAAGTGCCCTCTCTGTGCCTGCTTTTGTCTTTCCCTTTTACTTTCTCTGCTTCCTGGTTTACTTGTTCATCTTTCTCTCTTCTACTTGCAGTTAACTGTAGTGACTCAAGACTGCCGTAGTGGTCCTGTGCTTTCTTTATTACCCAGAGTTTGTAGTTAGTAATGCTTTGAATAACAGGGACAAGATGATTTAACTGCATTTAAGAGTGCAGGGGTGCATTATATCATCCCATCTGACCTTGTGTTCATCATTTTACAAACCATTAAGCCATTTGTTTACTAAGCCTGCTGACACTTCAGGCAGATGAAAGCAGTTCCGTTTTCAGGAGACTAAATTGCTGTCTGCTTCAGGCAGAGGCATAAGACAGAGGTACCAAAAAGCCCAAGGCCCCTGAAATGGTAGCAGATTGACTAATGCTTATAGACAATTCACATGTTTTATCAAGATCACGTGAATGTTGGTTGCCCATCGAGGCACCTCAACTGGAAACCCAGGAAGGAGAGGGAACGCTGCTTTGTGTTGAAGAGAGGAAATGCAAAGCCAGGTGATGTCTGGCAGGGTCTGGGGGATCAGCTGAAGTAAATACAACTATGACCACATTAACCTGTGCCCTAAACCTCTCAAAAGATATAGAAGTGGACCTTGAGTCTCCAGGATTTGCCTCTCCTTGGCCAAAATAAGCCTAAGAGGCAAACCATTCCTCATGCTGCCGAGGGGAGTAAAATGTTTCTCTTAGTCTCAGTTGGGGTTGGGAGAGGAAAAGCTTTGTCCTAACTTCAGATCTTGTTATCATTTTGACCTCAGCAGCTCAGTAATACTCACTCCTGCTGCCCATATGTCTAACACACAGTATTTTCTGCATTGCCTGAGTCCCTCTTGTCCCAGCTCCTGCGCATCAGGGAAAAATCTCTGATTTCTGCGTTCTACTATCTTGAGTGTGAGCTTTGACTAAGGCCATACTTTTCATGCAGATACGTACATGTTTTAAGTAAGCTGAGGGAAATAAAGGCACTTCTGTTCTCTTCCTGGCCCCAAACAAAAGGGGATGAAGGGATGAGTTCATGAGTCTCACAGACACCTATAAATATTACACTGAATAAACAAAGAGGTTCTCAGTTATAAGCTTTTGATTTATTTTTCTGTATAACATATTTGCTGATGTAGGCATCTAACCTTCATGCCACTTCCCATCTTCAGGCATTTTGCACTGCAAACGCTGAGCACAGGATGCCTTTATGCATGCAGCTGGCAGACATCTGCACCCCCAGGTTGACTTCTGGCAACTCCAAGGATATATTCAACAGCAATATACTGATCTCATACATAAGTGACTGCAGCTGACCTCATGAAACCATTAGCAGATGAGTACTGCTTGACCATAGATCTAGAGTACTCATTTTGTACACCAAGCGAGAGAGAAATCTCCAAGGTACCAGAGATTTGAGTTTGTAGGTAGCACAGTAGCAGGTTAATGAGACCTAATGGTTGGGTCCACAGGCAATCTTTTCTCAGAACCAAAGCTTCAGGTAATAAGCAATGCTTCCTAAATATGATTATACCTCTTCTGAACTCAAGATTAGTTGCCTGGTATAGGTAAGAAGAGCATTGGCCAGGAGCCTCAGCAAATAGTCTAAAAAAATCCCTCTAACTAAAAGCTGTGATCAGTTAACATTTGCACTATTATTTCAGAGATGCTCTATAAAACAACACTAGGCAGAAAATAGCCACCCCATACACAGTATAGGGCCACTAGCTCAATGTTTGCCTTAAGAGCCTTACAATGACAGATCTCATTACCTTGTTTTAGTCAGGATTAGCAAATACTGGTCATAAACCACCCATTTCTTGGGATTTTTATTTATCTTGGCTTTCTGGCAATGCTGTCTACTTCTTTGCTAGTGCTAGAGATGGTGGAGGGGGAGGGTTTTCAGCAAGAAATTAGTTATTACAGTGTGAATCAGGTGCCTGAACATAGGTGCTTGGTTCATTTTGGCATCTCCTACGGTGCCCGCCTGGCATTCTAGGAGGGCACAGCCCCCCTGTAGGTCCTGAGTCTAATCTGCCAGAGAACTCTTCAGGGTGTCTTGGATTCCATTTGGCATCTCCTATGGTGCCTGCCTGGCATTCTAGGAGGGCACAGCCCCCCTGTAGGTCCTGAGTCTAATCTGCCAGAGAACTCTTCAGGGTGTCTTGGATTCCCTTTGGCACATTAAAATGGCAGTGGATCTTATGCTTAAGTGCTGAGTCACTCCCCAGCTGTCACCTACCCTCCTCCCTCTGCATGTCCCCCCTCATGCAGAGCAGCTAGGAAATTCTGACAAAATGCTATTTTTATGTACCTTTCTACCCTATCCAAAGACATTCTGGTAATTTAAAGAAGCCATCTGTGCACATTCTTCTCTTTGGTCACTATTCCTGCTTCCCAAAGATGCATAGCCAAACCTGCCCATCAGCTATTAACCCTTCCTGCACCCCATAGTGCACTGTCAGCCATGCAAGTTCATTAGCACTTCAGTTGTCTCTGCAGGGATTATGCCTGGAGGCAGGCAGGAATTTGAACAAGACCTATAAAACTGGCAGTATATTTGCTACACTAGTATATGGTATATTCTTAGCTACATTATTTACATATTCCCACTGGTCTGACAAGAGCCCCCCAGAGCTCCTCCTTCTGGGCTTAGCACTGGTGAAGCAGTGTGGGCGTCTTCCCACAGGATGCAAACATGCTCTTAAGCCTTGCTCCTGCTAATGCCACCTGAAGCTTACCCTTTGCCTCAGTTGCTATAAAGGTGCACCATTGGAGCTAATTTCCCAATGTGGAAAAGCTACTGTGACAAAATAACTTTGAAGGGTTTCCTTACAAATGAAGGAATAGTTTCGGTGGTATTAAACAGACTTCATCTGTGCGTGAATAACTTAATTTTCTCTTGCACTGACTTTATCTAAGCCCCTTGGTAACTGCATTTGAAAAATGGGTTAAGAACATGGATCAATCTGGCTGGCAAGTATCCAGCTCCTTGTGAGCACACCAAGAAAAATACAGAGGTCATATGTTGTTAGTCTAATCATGGAGGTATATTCAAACTTCAAACATTAAACAGTGCCTGTTATTAATGGGGATGTCAATCAATCATTCTGGGTGTAATTGGTAATTTTAGTCTGTCAAAAGGTATAGTATCAATATGAAGTAAATAAAAATATTCTGATGATTACCAAGTACCAACTGATGGGCAGGCTGAAAAATGCTATGATGTAATTTTTCAGTTCATATAACTGGGAAAAAGTGAAAGTTATTATCAATGCTGTGACATCAATAATATTGTTAACAGCAGCACTCTGTGAGAAGTCAAAATGTAGTCCTGTTACTTTAAAAGGTAGATATTGTGATTTGTTTTGAAGTCAGAATGAATTAAAAGAGCATAAGGAGTCCATAGATCACTAAGTCCAGTGTTTCCTATAACCCATGCTCCATCATGCAATCAATCTCTTTTCCTTAACTGGCCATGCTATCCTGAATTAGGGTATTATCCTGTTTGTAGCTGCTCGGTGGCTGTTCCACGGTTGGCCATCAAAATGGACAACTGCCAACTTAAATCTATTTATCGATAGTTTTTTGTTCCTGCGCCAGAGGAGTCATTTAGCGAAACAGCCTTTTCCTGTTCCTGCCATTGACCTTCTGGTATATTTTCTGAGCACAGTTGGAGCTCCCTTCAGACTTACTCTGGCTATGCTTAGATGGCACTGCTCTTCCAGTTTCCATTTGTAAGATGGTCTCTCCATTCCTCTGCACAGGCTGTGAGCTCTTCCCTCTACCTGCACCTCTCTGAAGTCACCTTTCTGGAGCCCAGGGCCAAACATAGATGAGGCCCCTGGGACCTTGTGCAATGGCACACTTCCCATACTCCTTAGGGGATACTAAATATGGTACATACTAGAGACTGCACTTCTCTATTCATGGCTGTGTTGCACTGGTGGCTTGTAGTCATCTGAGTACAAACAGGATATTTTTCCTTTGGTTTAATTATAGAGCTCCATTTCTGATCGCACAGGCTTGTTTAAAACCGTGTACCAGGACCTAGTCTTCATGACTTTACAATCGTGTAAGTTAGACTCAAAGTCTCTGTTTTCTCCCCATTTCGCATACATTAAACTTCTTTTGCTTCACCACACTTCCAATGTGATAATTTCCATTTCTGTAACTTCATTCCCATTTGCCACTTTTCCCTCCTGTTCAGCATCATCATCCTCACTGAAAACAGAAATGAAAATTAATTGCACTTGGAGGCCACACTTAGCAGTCTTTCGCTCTTCTCTTTTGGTGCATATGGCTAAAATCTTACTCTGATTTTCTTTGCAGGGTTTACCTCAGCCTGCTGTTCGGCAAGTCTCACTTTACCTCTGTACCGCCTGGCACCTGTTATTTCTGAAACTTTGCTGCTTTGAAATTGAAAGCCTTATTTAGAAGTCCTGTTGCTTTTTTTCACCCTTCCCTTCAATTTACTTGAAATCAGTGCAACATCCCATAAACTAAAGTTATATCACATAGAAACCTCCTGAAAAAGAACAGGGAAAAGAGGATGTAGGTGAGCGTAGTTGCTGTGTAAAGTTTTGTGATGGCTTTTGTCAGCTTAAGTTTACAAGTTATCTCAGGCTAACACAGCTGTGCCTACAGTGCAAGCAGTAACCCTGACAAATTGGTGAGTGTCTTGGCAGTCAAGCAGGGAAGCTGAATTGCCTCCTGGGCCTGACACGTGCGCTGTTCAGCTCTGGCATGGTGTGTCTCTGTGGGCGGCATCTGCCAGCAGGCATCAAAAGGTTGCACCACCACCTGGATGTGAATCCCCGGAGCACAGATGCCTCATGTACTTGGATTTTCAGTCCCAGGAGCTACAAAGCCAGAGGCACTATGCTGCAGGGGACTGTATGCACCTCGCTCTGCACACTGAGAGCTCTGTGCAGTGGAAGAATCACACCCACAGTGCCTCTTCCACAGAAACAAGGCCAGACAATATGACAAGCTTCACGAATACAATTCACTGGAAAAATACTCTACTTCAAAATCTGAACAACAGTTTTCCAAAGGTGATGGTCTGTGTGCCTTGATCCAAAGCTAAGCAGCAATAAATACCTTTGCAGCGCAGGAATGCACATTAAACTGCCTCTGGATTGCCCCTCTGCAGGGCAGGCAGCTATTAAAAGCTTGCTGCTTGTTATCCCCTTTATCTCCCTCGGATGTGGTGTAGTGAAGCAGAGCACGCTGATACATTGCCCAGATACAGTCCCTACAGATGTCCTAACAAATAAATTCTCTTTCAGGACTTGGTTATGAGCACTTGAGATTAGTTCAAAAAGAGTCTGTAGTCTGTGGGAATGTATCTCTTAGGCTGCTCTTCAGGGTGCATTTCTTTTCCTTCACCACCTCTCTCATCTTGATAATCACTGTGCAAAAGAGATGCGGTTTGTCACCCTGTGATGCTAGAAAATAATGAGTACCATCAGGCATTCTGCTTGTCTTCAATAGAAATCTTATAACTGAGAGCTATTTTATAAACCTCCCGTCAGTTCTGTGCCCATATTTCTTATAAAACTACAGCCATCAGCCATCATTTCTCCACTTGGGCTCATAATTCCTTCTCTCCTCATTCTTTTAAACAGGTACCTCATCTTGCATCACTCTTTGCATAAACTAAAGTTGACTGATATAGAATCATAGAATCATACAATAGTTTGGGTTGGAAGGAACCCTTGAAGGTCATCTAGTCCAAGCTCTCTGCAGTGAGCAGGAACACCTTCAACTAGATCAGGTTGCTCAGAGCCCCATCCAACCTGAGCTTCAATGTTTCCAGGGTTGGGGCTCCTATCACCTCTCTGGGCAACCTGTTCCAGTGTTTCACCACCCTTATTGTTAAAAATTTATTTCTTACCTCTCATCTGAATCTACCCTCTTTTAGTTTAAAGCTATCACCCCTTGTCCTATCGCTACAGGACCTGCTAAAAAGTCTGTCCCCACCTTTCTTATAGGTTCCCCTTAAATATTGAAAGGCCACAATAAGGTCTCTCCAGAGCCTTCTCTTCTCCAGGTTGAGCAACCTCAACTCTCTCAGCCTTTCTCCACAGAAGAGGTGTTCCATCCCTCTGGTCCTCCTCTGGACCTGGTCCAACAAGCCCATGTCTTTCCTGTGCTGAGGACTCCAGAGCTGGACACAGTACTCCAGGTGGGGTCTCACTGACTATCTGGATGGTATCATCCGCTGCTTTCCTCATTAGTTACACACACAGCAAGGGATTTCAAGTTCTTTCTTTAGCAGTACTGTCCTGGATCTTTTATGGAGGATAAAGCAAAAGAAAACTGCTGTTGCTGGTTAAGCTTTCCTGCATAAAAGCAATAAATGTGTTTCTGTTTCCCCGTGTACAGAACTTACCTGCAAAAGGATCCTATTTCCATCGTAGTCTTCAGTCTGCCACCTGCCTTCACTGATGGGGCTGCAAGGGTTGGGCAAGAGAGGCACAAGCTGCCCCACATCCTTTACTCTGAACTCCAGCACTGCTGACTCTGTTGGCATTGGTACCTGGCCCTTAGGAAGTTTTTTTAAAGAAAACTGAATGTCTATTTCCATGTTAGAATAGATAGGAAAAACACAAAAGTCCGCTTTTTTCTGACATACTGGTCTTTTCAGTATTAACTCGTACAATTTCAAAATGTCAACAAAGTTTTCACTCCTGCAGTATATAGTGAAGCGGATAATTTCTTTCCCATAGTGCACTGGGCGAATGGCCCATAGAGGGGTCTCTGGAGCCAAAGTGTAAAACTCTTGGCTGCATGGCATGTAAGGGAGGAACTTCCCATGCACTTGCTCTGTGTGGTGGTAATGCCAAGGTGGCTGCTGAAAGGTTTCATGGAGCTGCAAGATCGGTTCTTCTCCATATTCCTCCTGCAGAAACAGAATAATGGCAAGGGCTGGCTGGGAGACACCAGCCTTACCCAGCTTCCTGCGCTTCTTGGGCACTCGTCTTTCTGAGACTCGAAACAGCTGGAGGTCTGGATGGATCCAGGCTAGAAGCTTATTGATGGCTTGCTGAAGAGTCTTGGATTCACCTGGGTCTGTGATAATATGTACACTAACAAGGAATGGGTCTTGTATGTCTTCCACAGAAAGTTCACCTGAGAGTATATAAAGAAAAATATCCTTTTAGATTTGTAACCAATTTTCTTTGACTGTTGTCAACATTTAGGTTATCCTTACAGGAGAAACAGTCTACTCAGTCACACTGTGCTTTTTTTCCATCTCTCTCAAGGTCACCTGCAGTAAACTAAAAATAATGTACAGAGATATAGCAAAACCAAGAGAACAACCAGAAGACAGAGAAGTTTCACTGAGCATACCACAACAGTCTCTGTTTCTATCGAGGTAGCATCCAAAAGACATTACCCAATGTGCATTTCTGTGTTGGAAAAGAGCTGCTCCGTACAGCTGAGAGGTAGGAAAGACAGAAGTACTGATATAGAGTGCAGGTGAAAGGGACACTAATGATGTGCAGAATGATCAGTGTGGACAGTGTTCATCCCACCTTGTTTTAATTTGTGCCAATTGGCTCGTGGCATGGAAATCACACCACTGAACTTCACTCTATCACCTTGACGTTGGAGTTTTCCACCCAGTTAAGAGTGTTCTGTGTCCTGGAGGCAACTGTTTTAATAAGTAAGGCAAAGTTTGTAGGGAGACATAATATCTTTTATTAGGCCAACTGATACAGTTGGGAAAAAAAAACAGACAAGCCTTCAGGCACACAAGCCCTTCTTCAGGAAAAGATATTACTTGTCCCTACAAATCCTGCACTGTTTATATCTTCAGATCATCAAGACTATAATACTACTGCTTCAAGTTTTTTATAAGATTACAGAAGACTGGTAAAAGCAGGAAGCACAAAAAAATTACACTTACTCAAGGGGAAAAAATGAAACCTCTAGTTAGCCTTGGGAATGTTCACAAGGGCTCCATCTGTCCTTGTCCCTGAAACCTCTTTGATAGCTCAGAAGCAGAACAATGTCAGGTTGGAGGGCAGGGGAAAAATTGTCACTTCTGTTCTGCTGGAGTTCCATGCCAAGAAAGATGCATGTGAACAGCGATCCAAGGCAGTTTAATAATCATCCAAGTAATCTGGATATTTTTGTGGAAATGGTTCCCTCTGGGTGGTGTTCTGAAACCACCTCCATGTCTGACACTCTGAGCCTGGGCACAAAGCCTAAATGTATGAAGCCTTAGAAAGGCTTCCCAAGCTTTTCATTGTGCAGACCACATTTAATAGGGGGATTGTCTCACAGGCTGCTTCCCCTCCTATTGGCAATTGGTACAAACCTCCCCCTCCTCCTTCCTGGCATCAGAATAACATTCCTGTGATACTTCAGCAACTGCTTTAATGGAAAAGTAGTATTATGCAAGTAGTGTATTTTAGTTGTCCTTCAATACAGAATAGCTGCAAGACCCAGAGAAAAGCTAGATGCAAGTGCATAGCTTACCGGAGATGACCAGTAAACATAACATCAGCTGCAATTTAGAAGCTGCAGAAAGATATAGTAAGCAGAGCAAATAGCAAGCATGCATTTTGCCTAGGGGAGATATAGAAAAAACAAGTAAATAGTAAAAAATACAGTTACAGCAGAATTCTCATAACTCTGCATGAAATGGGTGAAGTGGATTGACTTTGCCAGATGGCTAATGTAAGAAAAAAATCGACGTAAAAAAAAAAATCTATGTCAGTATAGGGCAAGAGGATTTGTTGTGGCAATAGTTACTGGTAGGTAATTCTTTGAGATATGTCCTGTAGATAGTCACAGTGTGGGAGAAAGACAAAGGGGGTGTGGGGGAAGGTCCTCTTGTGGTCCTTTACACAGAATAGCAGGACAGGAAGGAAAACAAATTGCAGAGGACAGTGATCTAATAAAAACAGAAAGAAAGTAATCACCATAGCTACATAGTCATTCATTTTCTAAGACTGGAATAGATGATGTTCAGCTTTTTTCTCCCTCCATTTCCTTTGTTACACAAAAACTATCAAAGCCTGCAACAAGTGACAGGCTTGATATTTATGCATACAAATGACTGCCGCTCTGAAAGAAGCCTGGGCACAACAATGTGAAGCACAGAGCCATCGTTCCTGTTGGCTTCTTGCTCTGCATTAAAAAAAAAATCCCTGAGCACGGCTTTTCTGCCCTCCTGTTGCTCAGCATGGTGCATGGACACTGAATGGCTAAAGCATTTTTCAAAAGTGGAGCCTTGTGGGAGCCAGCCCCAGCATTAGCATTCTGCAGCCCTCACTGCCTGCGCCCACCAGCACCAGATGCTCGCAGCGCCAGCCTCCAAAGACCACCAAAGCACGGCACAAAGCCATCGTTGGGAGCTGCTGTTATATATACAGTAGAGCAAATCATCTTTTCTTGAGTTAGAAGCAGCAAACTATGCTGAAGGGGGACAAGTGTAACAAATCAGTACAGAAAGAGTTTCAGTATCTGTTTTATGTCAGCAAAGATGCTTTTACTGCAACACTTTTGCACCTTTCATTACGTGGCTTCTGTGCTTATAAAATGGCAGCCCTTTCTGGTTTGGTAAAAGAAAGAGAAACATAAGAAAAAGCAGAAATACGAGGCAGGGAGCTAAGAGAAACTTCTTCTGAACTGATGATAGGTTGCAAATTGTTTCTATGTTACTAACAAGTCTTTTTGCTTCAGAGAAGGAAGGGGGAGAAATGACACCATTTCTCATGACACAGTTCAATTTACCCCCGGCAAATAGTCACAGAAGCAAATGAAAGCTCTGCATATGTACTAGCCTTCCTGTGTTACTAGTTAATCCCACAGAAAATATCAAAATGCTGAGGCATCTATTTGAAAATAAGCTCCACTGTTCTCACAGCTATTACATTTTTTCTTTCCTGTGACAGAAGGGGATTAGTTCTCTTTGAGCTGGCAAAGCACTAACATTTCTAAGAGGTAATTACTACCAGAATTGAAAGAGTATTTCACAATTATAAACTTTTTACTCCTGTGTTAGGTAGTATTAACCACCCACGAGAGGTTAAAGCAAACAGTCAGCCCAAATGCTGAGGGGCTGTCACACTCGATGTCCTAAAGCTGGGAGCTGAAGGTGGCCTGATATTTTATGACTGAGTTTTGGATGGGTCCTTCTCTTCACATTAATTTTATTTGGTTGCTGATGCAATACTGCCGAGCAGAGAAAAATGAAAGTCCTGCAAAGCAGAACGGCAGTCTTGCCCTACGATTCTTCATCCCCCGCTTTCCCTGCCCGAACCCCAGGATCTTTTAATCAGAAAGACAATCTGACAGAACACAGTGAGTGCTGTCACATCTGTCTGTGCCAGCTGCCACATTCGGGTTTGACTTGACTGAAATTCAAGCTGCCTTGCCTTGGGGACAGGCAGAACAAGTACCTGTCTGTCCAGCCCAGATGCTGACATCCCCTGCTGAGTGCATGGAGAGAGGCTGCTGCCTCTGAAAAACCTGCCAAGGATGACCTTGCCTTCCTAATTCCTTTCCTCCTCTCTCACTTTGCAAGGAAGGCAGTGCCAGCATAGGACAACCCTCTTGGCATCTAGAGATGCCCAGAGGTGCCTGGTGGGACAGCTATGACAACAATATTGATCTAGTGACAGAAACACCCATGGCTGAAGTGGGAAGCAATGAGTTAAGTCCTCTGCTCCCTTGGGGTGGAGGGGGGACAGCCAGGGCAGGGCTCCTAGCCCAAAGCAGGCACAGCTGGGTATAACTTCAGGTCAGCAACCTTAGCAGCTGGGCAGCAGCTAGGCTCAGCTGGAAGTACGGGGACCTGGAGCTGCAACTCCTTCTCCCTGGAACAGGTATGCATTTTACATTAAACCACACAAGAGGCAAAATGTCCCCAGAAGAAATGAGCAGAGTTTTCTCCCACACAATCTGAATAGGTTAGAGAAGTCTCCCCCTTGCATTTGCTTTTTTGCCCCAGAACTCTTGCACAGCTGGCTTGAGCAGAATGGTTACTGGGTTAACTGGACACAACCTGTTAGTCTGGTCCCTCTTTTATCCTATGAGATGCCTAGGTTACATTCCCCCTGAAGCTTCCCTGCACAAAGACCTGTCCCTTCTTGGGGCAGTGCTCAAACCACTTTTTTATTTCAGAAATCACCACCTTCAGCAGTCTTGATGACATCTGATTTTCCAGGCTTCTCCAGTGGACTTGGCTGGACATCCACTGACTACCTAAACCTAGACCACAGCTGAGCTTAGGAAGGACGTAAGGACCTGTCTCCCTGAAACACCTCTCCTAAGCCTCTGTTGGTGAAACAAAGAGATGGACCTAAAGACATCTCAGACTCACCATAACATATTTAATGAAAAGTTACCTACAGGATTAGGCAAACCTTGTAAGTATGTGAGCTACGATAGAGCCTAGGGCAAAGAGAGATATTAGGCAGACTGGATCCCAGCCCCAGTTTGTGCACGGTAAAATGCAATTGCAGACTGTGGCAGACATTTTCAATTTTCTAGCCACCTACATTTTCAATCTTCTATCCAGGAAACTCATAGGAAGTATTCAACCTACAAATATTTGACTTTTTTTTTTTTTTTTTAAAATCTGACCCACAATATTGCATTAAGAACACTGGAACCCAAACTTGCATTTTATAGCTGCGGGGCACTGCTTCATGGGAACCACAGCCTGAACCTCTCTTATATCATACAGACTGGATTCCTTTATTGCTACATCAGGCAGTAAGATTTCACATTTCATTGTGACCAAATTGCATGATGCACTACAGGAGATGTAAATCAGGCAATGAGAGAGAGTCAGAGTGAATGCACCAGTACTTCATTATCAGGAAATAATTGCTATCAGGAAGTAATGAAGTAATTCAAAACTGAACATTACAGATCAGCATAATTTGTTTACTATTAATAAATCAAAATATTTCAACTTTGGGAATGTAAAATAAATAACCACTGTATCAATAATATCAAGAAAAAAAGCCTTATAATATTTTCTAATTGAAACTTCCCACAATTTCTGTTGCACAGAAAATGTCAGTATTTCCCTACTTCAATTCCATTCCAAAACACAAAGAGATGTCAAAATTTCTCCCTGAACAGGACTGTCACACTTTATCTGAGTCCAAGGCAAGACTGACCCTTTAGATGTATTAACTGAAAGGCTCATGGGCAGGCACAAAGACAGAGGCTATTTTCATAAATAAGGAGCATCACTTTATCAGCAGCTGCAACAGAAGCGGTCACTGGACACCTCTGGCAGCAGATCCCGCTGCTAGGTCATGCTTTGATGAATTATGCAGCATCAATAATCTTTTGAACAAGCAGGATGTGACAGATTCACCAGCTCCTCCATCCTCTTTCCCTGCTGTTTAATAGCATCTGACAAACGCAGGGCTGCAGGATAATGTGCTTCTCAGCATGCCCTGCACCGCACACCACCTCAAACTCATGAAGGTTGCTCAGAAGCAATAAGAAAAGGGATATTCTGCATAGCACAGTGACAAGAGGAGACATCTCTTTCACGCTCCCATCAGAGCAGCGGCCTCCTGCGGAGCTGCAGTTGAATGTTCTCTACCAAAGATAACGGTGGCAGGATGCTCACTCCTCCATCTGTACTAAGACAGTATAGACAATGCATAGCAGACCAGCATACTGACAAGCATGGCAAAATGGTCAATCTGCTCCTCCAGATGAGCACATGACACAGGCTCTCTATGCTGTTATAAAGTTGCCATAGAACAACAACAACGAAAAAGGTATTGAGCAAAAATAAAGCTGGAAAATTAAGCCCATTATCTACCTGATGGAGATAAAAAGCTTTCTCTGGTACATTAATATGAACAGTCTTACGAGGTGTTGTTGCCCTCAGTGTATAGCATGCACTCCCTGCAGGAGTGAATCTTATCAAAAGGTGAGACCTAATGCCCACAGAGGCACTGCACGATCGAGCAAAGGCGATGGCAGATCTCATCATGCAGTAGGTACCTTTGCTGTTAGATGGAGCAACAATTGCTGAAACTCCACATTATGCTACAGCCCCCAGTGAATTCTCATCTGTCCCCCATCAGTTCCATTCCCCTGACCTGCCTAAGTGAAACCTTTCATGATCAACTTAAGCTGCTGTTGAAAGGGGCCATCTCACATCCTTCATGTCTCCATGCACTCCTGCCCACTCCCTTCTGTTGGCCTGGGTACGTGTATAGCTACACATCTTAAGGTGCTCATGCAACTGTACCCTGACACTCGCTCTCTTGTTTGCAGTCCTATGGTCTATGGTGCCAAGATCGTCATCTTGGCTTTCCTTCAGAACCATATGGCCCTCATCTTCTTCACAGGAAACCCAACCATTGAGGCCCAGATTCATCCCATGGAAGGTTAGGTTAGGTACCTGACAGATGTCCCTCCAGCAGAAGGCTGGCTGTCCTGGGCTCCTTTTATAGTTTGTGGTGAGAGACAGAACCAAACCTCAGATAAGGCCCATCACTCTCCACTGCTGACAAATGTTGTGGGAACCAGGTAACTCCACTCCCACCTTGGACACCTCAGCTATGCAACTAAAATTGAATGGAAAATTTGTGGCCTACCCGCATATTTTGAAGATCATTCCTCTTGTAGTATCTTATCTTGCAGTCAACAACTGTCAACAAATGAGATGTGCTTTTGTGATGAGCATTATGGAAGAAATGCTCTTGAACCATGTGATTGTTATGTCTTCCATTACACCCTCCCAAACCAACTTTTTTGAGGCCTTTAGTCAAGCTGCTGACTGCTCATCGCAAGGCAAGGAGTCAGGGACTCCTTAAGTCACAGATATACTCTCAGTCCCTGTTTCTCTCATCTCCTCATTCACAGTACTGCAGCTTTCTCACTTATCCCCTAACTACCTGGCAGACAAGAAGCAGTTCACACTTGCTGTGAAGGTATGTGTGCATTGCCTGTGGGCTGACTGTCCAGTCATAGGTTAGAAGAGGTCACCTGAACTCACATTATAGTCTTTTTTTCTCCAAACAAAAGTTTGTCCCAATGCCCTTCCTCCAGTTCTGATGAAACCTGTGGGAAGTTAGGGTGTCTATGAAGAAAGATGTCACACATTCACATCATATTTCTCTTCAAAGGCAGGCTGCAAAGAAAGGGATGTGAGCACCACATTGTGTTTCTGGCTGTGTAATCCCATGTTCCTGAGACTATTGCCTTCTCCTGGTTGTGTCTGTGTGTTCTACTTGGGCTTTATGGAGCCTGTAGGCATGCCAAAGCAGAGGCTGTGCTTTACTGTGTTAAGCACCCAGGAAGAAAAGAACCCCAGCTCTGAGAAGAAAGTGTATGAGATCTTCACACAGACAAACTGTAGGAACTCACAGTGAGTGCTTTCACATTGTGGTTACAAGCAAGCAAACTGATTTGCAATTCCTCAAAAGCACTCTTCAAGATAAGGATTTTTCTGCCAATGCTGTGGTCTTCTCCATGAGCTCTTTACTCTTGCTGCATAGTGCTCTTGCAACCTGGTGTTCTCCTCCCTCAAAATGTACTGCTGGCACCATATATTACATTGGCAACAGCAGTATTAGAAATAATCAGAATTTCTACTACAGAAAAAAATCCTTGTCATCTACTTATCCTCTAGAGAGCACTGATGTCTTACTTCAATACTTTCCTCAACCACAGATTTAGCTACTAACTTGCTGAAAAGCAAGAACCCCAAAATGCTGGTGTACTCATATCTTCAAGGATATTCTCCTGGATGTCAACTGTTGTCATTTTCCCTCTTCCCTCCCACACAGTTCACCACAATTTGAGAGTTTCTCAGCCTGCAAATACATCCATGCTATGAAACATTCACACAATTTGGCATCTTCAAAGTGTCTTCACTGTCTTAGCTGTCTTCATTCAAAAGTCACAATCTACCTCTATTTGCCCATCTAGGGGCCCAAATAGCTTAATCACATTGAGGTTAATTCTCACAGGAAACCAAATAACCACAGCAGAAACAGCAAGGAATTTTATTTTATTTTTTTTATACCCTGAAAAGTATTCCTGATCTGTGGAAAACAGCTGGCAATTGTCATTCTGTGCCTTTCAGAAACACACAAGAAGAAACAGTAATCAGAAACCCCTGAGTGGGGAACTGAAGCTCAATGATGAGCTGCTGCTCGCAGGATTTGCCCCAGTGAGTTTGAGGATGCTACTGGCATGAATGAGCCTGAGCCGTCAGTGTATGATACAGCCCACATTGCTGCTAAATTCAGTCCAGTGGAGAAATATAGGAAGGTGCATTTATTAATAATGCTCAACTATTTCATTAATGTGTTTTATTGTTATTTTACATTGCATGTAGAATTAAAAAAAAAAGTTGCCTCACTTTTTAGAGAGGGTAGGGAAGGGAGGAGGACCTGAAATTGAAACACAGAGAGCACAATATTCCAAATGGCTGCAGATTTCCTCTTTAGAAGAGTTAAGCTTTGCAAAGATGCAGGTCCTTCCCAGTCATAAATTTTTCCTAAAGAAAGATATAGATTGCTGTACTTGGCAAGAATGCAGACATTGATCTTTGGTATTAATATGAGACTCTGTACAGAGCTGCAAAGTAATTCAGTAAAACTCCCATCAGCAATCAGCAGTGAATCAAGCAGTAAATCATGTGAGCGTTCAAACTGTGTCCAACACCATACTGTTCAAAGTCCTTTGATTGCAAGCATTGTATTTTCTTAAAATCCTACTCCTTTGTAAGACTGAGATTCTAAAAATAAATAAATAAATATTATATATATATATATATATATATATAAAAGGGCAGAAAGGACATTGTCTTAAAAAACTCCAAGAAAACACTACACTTGAGCAGATGACAAATTTGGTCCAACAATGAGCTCCATACCTCATGCAATGAACTCTAGTTAACTGAGAGTGTGATTTTATGATGAGTTTAAGACAATCTAAGACTTCACTTCTGGCACTCTTCCACCTACTTTTCCCAGCTGTTTCCAGTGCTTCCTATGTGTCAGGTCTAGGTGCAAGCTGCTTGAGGGGAGACCTAATTGCTGTCTACAACTACCTGAAAGGAGGTTGTATGGAGGCAGGTGTGTGTCTTTTCTCCCAGGTAACTGGTGATAGAACAAGAGGCAATGGCCTTAAGTTACGCCAGAGGAGGTACAGATTGGATGTCGGGAAGTATTTCTTCACTGAAAGGGTTCTCGGGCAATGGAATGGGCTGCCTAGGGATGTGGTTGAGTCACCTTCCCTGGAGATGTTTAGAAGATGGCTAGATGGGGTGCTCAGAGATACAGTTTAGTAGTGAACAGGCATGGTTGGACTTGATGATTTCAGAGGTCTTCTCCAACCAGGCGATTCTAGGATTCTAAGTTGAAACAGCTTGCTGAACAGACCAAAAGGAAGCCCTCAGGAAAGAAGTAATCAGGATTGTGCCTCCTGGTGGCAGTCAGGGAACTGATATGGCTAGATACATGGGTTACTCCAAGGTAAATACATGCAAACATGAACTTCTGTCTTTACAAGGGGAAGCACATGCTTGTGGTTAATGCCACACATTTGGCATGCAAAAACGGAATTTAGATTTGATTTCAAGCACAGTTACACATTTGTTTGTGCATGTCCTTACACATCACTGTGGCTCATTACTTTCTTTCTGGCCATGGGCATATCTAGTCATATTTCCTCTCTACTCCTTATGCTTCTAAGTGCAGTAAGCCCAACCTCAATGTGCTATCTCCCAATTAGAACAGCACCCTAACCTCAACTTTGTGAAAGGTAAAAGTGCAAATAACAATGTTAACTCAATATCAACATTGCTCCAGCATGGTTTCCAGGCAGTGGTGCTCGGCAGCAGTAATAACTCCGTGCCGTTCCTGACACAGGCAAGGGTCCATTTGCAGCTCCTGAAAATCAGGGCGTGTTAGTTCTGAGGCTCCCACCATAAGAAGGACATGTACCTACTGGAGTGAGTCCAGAAGAGGGCCACAAGGATGATCAGAGGCTGGAGCACCTCTCCTATGAGGACAGGCTGAGAGAGTTGGGGCTGTTCAGCCTGGAGAAGGGAAGGCTCTGGGCACACTGTATATCAGTTCTCCAGTACCTGAAGGGGCTACAGGAAGGCTGGAAAGGGAGTTTTTACAAGGGCAGGTAGTGATAGAACAGGGGAAATGGCTTTAAACTGGAAGAGGGTAGGTTTAGATTAGATATTAGGAAGAAATTATTCACTGTGAGAGTAACGAGACATGAGAACAGGCTGCCGAGAGAAGTTGTGGATGCCCCCTCCCTGGAAGTGTTCAAGGCCAGGTTGGAAGAGGCTTTGAGCAACCCGGTCTAGTGGAAGGTGTCCCTGCTGATGGCAGGGGGGTTGGAACTGGATGATCTTTAAGGTCCCTTCTAATCCTAACCATTCTATGATTCTATGATCATCTGTGGACGAGACTGGGATGCTGGTGGGACTGGGAGGGGGGATGGTGCTGTGTGATCAAATACCAGAGCAAAATGGGAAAAAGTTGATTAAAAATTATGCAACTGAGAGGGAAAATTAGGGACCAGAGAGCAACAGGGCCTGCTGATTTTGCTCTGGGCTGATGATTCAAACTGAAATACAGGAAATTCTGTTTAAAAGTAAGAAAAAACTTTTTTACTGTGAGGGTGCTCACTCACTGGTTTCCCAGAGAGGCTGTGAGGACACTGTGAAACCACCACACAGCCACAGTGGGAAACAGCATTGCTATTTACCTCTAGCAGCATAACACAAGCCAGCCAAGGTACGCAGAAGATGCTCCCTAGATTTTCCACAGGAGCTGACACTTCAGATCTCACTACTATATAGAACACCTGAATTTGCAACATTGACAGATGCTGCAGGCTAAAAGCTCTACATGATTTGGGTCCAATTTCCTTTTCCATTTTTCCTCATACTTTAATTAGTCTTTCTTTTATAATAACACCTTCTGGAAATGCAGCATGATGCTGGCAAGCCCACTGTAAATTGCTTTTACAATTGTATTAAATACAGCTTGTTGCCAGCCACGGTAAAGGCAACTCAGCTCTCCATGGAAATAACAAACAATGTACTACAGTATATCTTTGTATTGCAGTAAAAGAATATAATCATATCCTTACAATTATTAAATTACATTGTTTGGAGAAATATACTTAGAAGACACCCAGTCCAGCAGTGCCTGGGTCAGAACTGGTTTGAAGTAAACTTAAAGTAGGCTACTATATTATGAAATTTTAGCTTTGTGCCAGATTTTTAAAAGCCGAAATCAAACCCAGCCCCCTTCCTGCTCCTGGTAAGTTTTTACACCTTTAACAATTAAGTGAAAGCAACCAGCTTTCGAAATGGTACACAAGTAACAGGAAGCCCTTTCTCCATATGCTGTTGTTACAAGGCACCTATACATTTGTATAATACTATAGATCCTTACACTCCTGTAGCTCCTGTTATCTCTGTAACCAGGAAGGCTACTTCTTTTATTTTTCGTCAAAAGCTCCATTAGTGCCCATTCTGACAGATGTGATCCCTCAGTCTCTGGAGTGTTTGGTTACAAAAAGTCTTATGAATTAGAAATGTGAGAAATTCTTGAGACGCTGACTTTGCTCTCCTCTATAAGGACCTAGTGCTTAGGCTGGATCTGACTCTCTCTTTTATTCAGGAATACATTTTCCTCTTCACATTTCCTTCCAACAACACTTACAATCTAATAGGGACAGAGAGGGAAGAGGAAGATTCTTGCCAGGTAATATCAAGAAGCAGATGCCATGGTGAGGAAAGAAAAAAAAAAAAGAGAGAGAAAAAGAGACAAAACAGAAAGAGCAAGAGAGAGGCAGCATATTGCTACACACAAACAGTATTGAAGTGGTGTGAAAATTGTCGCGTAACATAGACAGGGGAAAACTTTTTAGTAGGGCCTGTAGTGATAGGACAAGGGGTAATGATTTTAAACTAAAAGAGAATAGATTCAGACTAGATATAAGGATGACATTTTTTCAGAATGAGGGTGGTGAAACACCAGCACAGGTTGCCCAGAGAGGAGGTAGAAGCCCCATCCCTGGAAACATTCAAGGTCATGTTGGATGGGGCTCTGAGCAACCTGATCCAGTTGAAGATGTCCCTGCTCACTGCAGGGGGGTTGGACTAGATGACCTTCAAGGGTCCCTTCCAACCTGAACCCATTCTAGGATTCTATGATTCCAACCGTGCCTTGGCAAACACCCAGCATGGGTGGGACAGGTGGCCTAACATTCACCCCTCACAAATTACCTGATGAGCTACATCTGCACCTCAGTAGCTTTTGATGAGTCCTCAGAATAACCATGCATGCAAATATGTAATTTCTACTTCTAATGTTGGCACTGGGTGCAAGCAACCCCCTAACCTCACAGCTGGCTTTTAAGTAAACAGAGTTACTCAAAATGCAAGCAGATAAATATAGCACTGAATCAGCAAAGAAAGGTAATGTAGCTTCAGAAAAACAAGGGTTTACCTCAAATTCAGGACAGCACTATCTTTTGAGCAACTATTTTTTTCTTGTTTGCTTATTTTATAATATTTTCTTCTTATTCTTTTGTCACTTGACTACATGCCATTAACTTACCCTAATTGGCTTTAATGAGAATTGCTAGGTGGCTGGGATAAGTCTGAAAGAAAAAGGACGTCGATTAGGGTATGCTGTCTTGGGCATAGGGTGCATACTCAAACATGAGGTTTCAAGGGGCTTTTCATAAACAGCAAGTATTGTAGTGCTGGTGATTTCCCATTCCTCATTGCCAGATCCAGCACAAAGAGCAAAAAACCACCCAGGAAATAAAGTTTATAGTCAAAAGTGCCATTAGGGCAGCCTCCTTCAACACACAGAGGGTGCATGGAAGTAAGATAAGGCCTTAGCACCCTACCCTGCCTCTGGAATTGAAAATAAGAGAAACTTTGACCTTACTAGGCCTCCATAAAGAGAGGACTCTTGCCGCTTGTAGGGAAAATAGAGTCCAAAATCAGCCCAGGAGAGCTGATGCAGATGACACTGACAAAATATTGACCAAATCCCAAAACAAAGATCTGAATTTATATTAATATAGGAACAGAATACCAAACAGAAAATAACTTAAAGGTAAATTTTATTTAGAAAGAAACATGCTCAGGAACCCATATATTTGTAAATCTGCCAAAAGAAACTGTCTTGCACTTAAGTTTTAGAACCAGAAAGTGGGTGAAATTCCACGGCTTAGGAAGTATGCACAACACTGAAAGAAAATGTTAATATCCCAGCTCTCAGGTCTACCATGGAAGAATATAAACAACCTAAAAACACCCCAGAAGGACTCAATCATTTCCCAGCTGCTAAATGAAAGACACGAGAGCAGGGGAAGGTGAATTACCAGCTTTCCAACTGCAAAGCAGGTGAGTGACAAACTCTTTACCCCATTTAGAAGCACAACATGAACCACCGAGTGCTACAGGATTTTACTATCCAAAATGCTCTAAAAACTGCCACAAACTTGCATCTTATCCCACAGGTCCAGTCTTATGTTTCATTTACCAACTTCACTGGAATGGCACAAATGTGTATCCAGGCAGCTCCATACTGATTGCCTACCTGAAACATGTCAGGGGAAAAAAAAATTTAAAAATCACTCACTCCCACAAATATTTCTAAGACAATCTGGTTAAATTTGCTCCAGAGCTGACTAGGTATGGAATATTTAAAATGTTACAAATCACAAAAGCCTTGCTTCAAAATGCCCACTTCTACTTTGAGTCTTTCTGAAGAGCCATTATCATAAATGTGAAGATTATGCAGAGGAGGAAATAAGTAGCCCCCATCAAAACTCCTCCTCCCTGGTCGAAAATCATCCCTGAAACAAATAGCTCAAAGCAATTTGAAGTTAATTAAACTGTTGATGTGCAGAGACTGTGCTTATTGTGCTGACCAATACTAATTAATTATTTCTTTGTGATTCCAACTGTCTGTATCCATATTCCACCTATAGTCTTTATATTTTGGTATTATGTACTTTGGGTAAAGGTCTCTTCTGTGTGTGTAAAGTGGCTAGCATAATTCCCTCTCAGATATGATTAGGGATCCCTAATGGTAATTGAAAACCATAATTGAAAAGGTAATTGAAAATATGGGCAAAAAGAAGCTTAATACATTTTCTAGATTAATGAAGAGCACACCAATGGGCAAAACATCCTAATAAGACAAAGCACACCTCCTGCTAAGGAACAAAGGGAAAAGTGGATATACACACCAGAATTCAGGAGAAAAAAAAAGTCCAAATTAATTCAGTAATTCTCTCCCTCAAAATCATACTGCTGAACCTTTCAAAGCTGTAATACCTCAAAACCCAGCATCCAGCAGGCAGGTTTGTGTGGCCCATTTACTCTACTCAATAAGAAAAAGCAAAGTGGCACACAGTCACCCTGACAACAGTCAGAGCCTGCATGGCAGATAACTGCTGCATTTTCTTGCAGAAATAAACACACTGCAAACTTTGGTACTCTTTCCCAAAGTACTTGCTGTACAAAACCACAAATGTTAGATGAATACTGCCAGTAAAAAGCATTTTTGGGTTACCTGAAGCTGGCACACAAGGGCAAAGAAGAACTGAGATGCTGCATAAGACCCAAAGTCCAACCAACCCACTAAGCAGGACATCACCCACGGTAGCTGCTGCCATATGCTTTGGGAAAAAAGTACTGGAAATAATGCATGTACACAATGATCCTTCCATTGCCATATAGCAGCTGATGAGATTTTCCTTCTGACTTCGGGGGGGGTCCAGGGTTCCTGTTTACTTTTGCATTGGTGCAAAGTCCTGCAGTTTGTTCAGCTGCTGTCATCGCAGCAAGTGATATAGGCAGTCGTAGTTAATTTATCTGCTAAATCTTTCTTATTCTTTTCTTGGCATGTCTGTGGAAAACCATTGTCCAGTGGAGTTCATCCAGAAATGCAGAAGATTATTCATTTATTAAACACTGAAATTAGAGCCTCATTGGTACCACCAAATGAGACCCCTGTAAAACCAAATTAGCCTGTAATCCTTCTGGTTTAGATAAATTCCACTTCATTAGAACAGGAGCTTCAGATGAAGCAGCTGTAGGTCATGAAAATTCCTTGCTTTTTAATTTACAACAGCTTACTTTGTATTATGTTAGGGCCTAACAGCATCATTGCTTAGACTGTTTTCTTTACTACGAATGACACCACTTGCTGAATCTTTTCCCCAAAGAAATTAAAATGGCCAAATCATCTTTTTTCCCCCTAATATCTCTTCCCCAATGCATTTTCCCCCTAATATCTCTTCACATGCATTATGCACTGACTGCCAGCCTCTGACACGAAAGCTTTTCTATTTTACTGAAATTCTTTTATGTAGCTGTTTCTGTTACTCTGGCACCATCTGATCAAACTGACCATACAAACCTCACAAAATGCAAAGCTAAATACTGCTACTTGTGAATCTGTATCAATATGATTTGCCTTAGAACCAGAAAAGAGAAAGAAGAAAACTGTCTTGTTTCCTGAACTTTTGTGTCTTTGCTGGAATGATAATGCCTCCTTGTACTGAAAAATTACTGGTGTTGAAATACAACTGTAATCCCCACAAACTCTGGACAGCTGTGACCAGCGAGACAGTGAGGTGCCCACAGTTAACATGACACACTGTAGCTGCCACACAACCCAAAATTACCCTTACAAACAGCTCATTTAATAAAAACAAAGATTTACAATCGTAAACTTTATTTGTAAAACATGCAGTAGTCATGCAAAGTTGGTAAGGGATTAAACCCACATTTTTAGATGAGAAATACTTTACTTACACCTTGTCATCTGAAATCTGCCAAAGCTGCACTTCTACTGGGGAAATAATTATGAGTCACAACCCCAGAAGTGGAGAAAGCTGGCAGCATATTCCCCAAGCCATCACCCAAAACTGTGAGCTGAGGGGGTGGTGGGACACACATCCAGTGTAACCAGTCAAATGCAATATACTTTCACTGTCACAGAAAAGCTGGTTGCCTGCATTATGCCTCCAATCATTTGAAGAATCATGTCCATCAGTGGGAAACCAGAACTCAATTTAAACCACAGAATTTGGGAAAAAGCTGCACTGAATTCTCTTTCTCAGATACACACACAGACACTGAACAGAGGGAGGAAAGACAGCGAGCTCCCTGCTAGTCACATCAGCTCAGGAGCCAGACACTATGAACACTGTCTGATCCAGCTCTTCTTGAAATCAATGGAAGCCCTCTGTCAAAGACCATGGGAGATGGAAAATAACCCTCTCCACACTTCAGCCAGAATGTGTGAATGAGAAAAAACTGACAGCTTTCTTCCCCTCTTATTTTCATGGATCCAGATTATAAAACACAGTTAATCATCTGTGAATTTTTGATCTGCTTGCTTGGCATAAATAAAGCTCATATCTATGTGTGAATCAAGGGGACAGGCACCACCTTGCATTTTGACAAGAGAGAGATACCGGAGCTGTGCATGAATAGGCATTACTGCATTTCAAAGTGCTGTGATACAGTATGTCCTACAACTAAAAAAATGGTTGGAGTGAGTAGACAGAGGACTGAAAAAGTGCTCCTTGTGCCTAAAGAAAACCCTAAACATTTTGCATTGATTAAAAAGAAAAAAAAAAAATCCTGACACCATCTTTTAATAGTTGGACAATCTGAAATTCAACTGGCTATCGTAAACATCTAGAAAGACTGTGGCACTTACTAGAGCATCTATCATCTTTGAAATCAAAAGAAATGCTTCACAGAATTTGCTCTCAAGTGCTTCTTTGGCATCAGCTTCCAATAAGCATTCAATTATTCCTGCATCCTCCAGCTCTAATGACATTCATCATGCAAACTCATTTGGCTGGAGGTCCCATTCGCACTGGCCACACAGAGTCTACAGATCTTGTTCTCATTTTGCCTCGCATTCTTGTGAGCTCCAATATTATGACTTTACACATGGCTTGTACTTTGCTCATAAACATACAATCAGTTTAATTTTCTATACTGTTTCTAGACATAGATTAAAGAAGAGAAGGAACAAGGGCTTTACTGTGTCAATGTAACTCCATCATAACACTAGGCTGATGTTAATAAATATTAGCAACTAGAAAAAAGAAAATATGAGAATCCGTTTAAAAAATTTTCTCAGTTATACTCACTGCTGGTAGAGGACATACGGCTGTACTCAGACCTGCAAGACAAAGATTTTAGTTAGACCATATTAAATCCAAAAGAGAGAATGAAAAAACGTACCAAATCCAACTCACACTGCTTATTAAAATAGTTTAATGCCTATTTGGCACTATTTTTGTGCTAAGATAATAATTGAAACAGGTTTTGAATATGGCCTCAGAAAAACTAGCATCTCACATGAATTTTGAAAACACCTACGTAGAGTGAATAAAGCAACTAGGGCTTTATCTAGGGGCTATTCATACTACCTCACTTCATAAGGTAGCATAAAAATTAAAGCTCAGAAGGCTCTCTATAAGGAAAAAATAGGCTTCTTCAGAAACAGTTTAGGAGGAGAAGTCTACTATATTTTGACTCTGCTCCTCATCTTCCTCACCTTATGTCTTCTAAATGCTGTTTTGCAGATTTTTTCCTTTTTTAAGATAACTCAATTCAAAGAGCAGAATTTTTATTGTTCTTTGGTCACTACTGTCAGGAAAGACACAAAATGAGTACCAAAATATAAACATTTAGATGACAAAGCTTTTTGGTTTAGGAAAACCTTTTTCTCTTCAAGACATCTCTCTGTAAAACCATACACCCATTGGTTCCACTTCAGTGCTTACTGGATTACCCGTGAGAAAGTCAGAGCAGTTCAGTGTTTTGAGCAACAGTGCAATTAATTTTGCAGCTGCATATAATCCCAAACTCCTGAAAACCCCATTCTGGGCTGATTAAAGCTCATAAACATGGTCCATTTTTGTTCTTAAGATTGAGAATTACTAAGGCAAAACAAATATGCCAACACTGAATATACTTAAAAAAAAAAATTCCACTTCTGAGGCACTACCTATGACTCCTGAGTGTCTGGTTTTGGAGTTCAAAACCACACAGTCTCCACTCCCCTATTCTCTGGGTCACCAAAACAGACCCCAATCACCGGAGCTCTCTCACAATTAACATCTCACACATATGCCCTGCAGTGCCCTGAACATAACAGGCAAACTGTTCAGGGAGCCCTAACAGGGTTCTTGGATACAAACCTAAATGCTTGGTTTATACACATAATTGCAACAAGTTTGCAATGTCATTTTAAATTAAAAAAAACCCATGTGAGCCTCGACTCCTACGATATTTGTCTGGAAACTGACACCATCTAAGCATATTCTCAGGATACCTTCATACTCTAGACTCTCAGGCATCCAGGGGAATAAAGGACATCAACCCCACATAACTATAGTGTCCACTTTTGATTGTAATATAGACATAACTCTGCAGAAGAAACGAAGCAATTGCAGTCATCTTCGTATTTCACAGCCCCGTGCTTACCACTCGGTATTCTGCAGATCAGGTGCTAAAACTGCTGGTTGAGGTGAGAAAGACCATGAGGAACTACCCTCAACTTTTCTTGCCAATTCTGCTGTACCAGTACAAGATGATACAATCTGAACTTTCCACAATACTCATGAAAAAAAATCCAGCGATACTGTCAAGTACCATGAGGTTATAGAAGCTTTTGAAAAAGGTCTGTGCAATGCTGGGGAGAGAGCTGCTGACGGGGGCAAGTGATCCCAGGGGCTGGCTGAGTAGTGCTGTGCAGGCATAAAGCTGCACAGTATTTCAGCAGCAAGCCACATTGGTATCATTTGGCACCATGTATATTTGGAAGAGTGTGAAAACTGTGTAACATGTCACTCTTCACAAGCCCAGAGACAAGCAATAGACATCCAGCTGCCTCCAAGCACCCCAAGCAAGGATTCATTTAGTCTGCACTTCTGTTTGAAAACAGCCCGGGGCTGTTCTTCGGTGTATCTGTGTTCAGCAGTTGGCGGCTAATTCAATATGAATCTGCACTGCTTGTATTTCGGAGAGAAGTGAGACAACATTTTGCCTTTTGCTTACTGCAAGTAGAAGCAGCTTTCTATTACTCCACACTGTTATTTTATTATCCCAAAGTGCTGCAGGCACATTATAGGAGATAGAGAATTAATGAGTCCTGAATCAAGTAAGTGGCAGTCTATGTACAGGCAGGACATGAAAAATGAGACAAGAGGAAAAATAAAAAGATGGGGAGGGAGAAAGGAGGAGATATCAGTGTGGTTGGAGACTAATTGCACAGACACATTTTAATAGGCTTTTAGAGATGTATTGGGGGTTTTTTGTAATTCTAATATGGTTCCAGCTAATATTTAATTCACGTTTGTTGCATAACTGACATACACAGAATTAAAAAAAAGGATAATTAAACTCAGGCTTATATCAACCTCAGATGCCGAAATGAGGACTGTACCCTCCCTAGGCTCCCTCTATAGTCAATAAAAAGAGAGGTCTGAAATGTGTCTCTCCCTAGCTGTTGTCTAGAGATGAAGCCTACAGAAACCACAATCCTCATGTAGGACCCCTGGCTACGTGCCTAAAACCAAAGGGCATGAATATGTGTCTATGCGCTCCCAGGTCCAAACTGAATCACCTTTTGTCCTCCCTCCAACTCCTTTCTTTCTTAGAATTTGCCTTGAATCTAGTCCTTAAGAACAAAGACAACAGTGTTAGGAAAATACTTAATATTTTCAAAACATTAACACAAACAATTCAGATTCATGACATGTGCTGGTAAGTGGCTTATAAAATACATCTTTTTTTTACTTACAGTCAGCTATTCAGGATACTAAATTCTGAAGCTTCTGTAAGTCTTTCAAGCTTTTTAGACAAGTTTAAACAACTAACATTCCCTTTTACAAGATCATGCATTAGAAAAAATTAAGTACTGAAATAAACATCTCCTGGGTCATGTAGACTCTCTGGATATCAAGAAACTTTATTCCTTTCCGTTCTTTCCATCTCTCTTTAAACATCCTGAGTATCAGCTTCTATCAGTTCCATTGGAAGAGGATTTTCCCATTAGGATAACTCAAGAGTAAAGCGCTCATGGGCTTTAATGGTGACAGATTGGGGCCATACTGGGGCTCAGAGGTTCCAGGCCAATTACATGGTCTTGCAGCAAGATTTCCTCTGATAGATATTATATTATAGATAAAAGGAAAGATATTCAGGACGGAAACTGAACAAATGGAGGGCTGTTCCCTTTATAGGCACATAATGAGTAAAAATATTATCAAAAAGGGTATTGAAGCATTGGGAGGTACTGAAAAGGAGGGTGCATGGCTCAGTCAAAAGACACATCAGTCTGCAAAGAATTAGTGCTCAACAGTCAGCCCACCAGCAAAGAGGAGCTGTGAACATGTCAAGAGACATTAAAATAGGAAAGTAAAAGCTTGAAATAAATGTGGGACCTCAATTCCCATTAGTGCCAATGAAGGATCAGGACTGTGTGTTATCAGAGAGCATAAGACCATCATGAGCACAAACGATCCTGAGCAACCCTCTGAGATCAGCCTGCACTACTATTGCTGATCAGTAATACAGAGCATCAAAATACCAAAAAAGGGAAATAACCCACTGAATACCAGTAAGTAGGTGCTAGCACAACTTGCAGTTACCAAGTATGGTATATAAAACCACTCTAAACCTGTTTCTTTGGGTAAGAAGTACAACTATCTTACATCTCTGAATGACACAACCAATGTTGCTACACCAGCGTGACACTGTGCTTGGGTTACTTGGGCACACTGATCAGCCATGGCACAGCATCACATTAACGTAGCTACAGAGGTGACATCTACGCTAATAAACAAACATGCTCAAGAGAACTGTCTGGGACTGAGGCCAACTGCCATGAAACAGTCTGCACCTGTACCATTAAAACCTCTTGCCTTCCAGAGCAGCCTGGCAAGCGGTCTGCCAGGAATGGTCCCTGGGCCATGATAACATGGTAAAACAAGTCCCTTGCCCACAGTAAAACACACCCAAGAATTGTATGGGAGAGAGATAGATGGCCCCATCCAACTGATGTCATCAACTGTTTTAAGTATTTAGCAATATAGACAACCCTGTCTCAGTGCTCAGGGACAATGTCACACGCTGTTTAACGCACTGGCATGGCTGTAACTAGGCTTTCTGAGCCAGGCAACATCTCCACAGGGCAGTCTGCTGTGTAAAATGAACACACGTCTCTCAAGTTATTCTAACACAGTCTCGCTTAGGACTGATGGAGCAGCACCTGCCAGACTCACATTTCCCCTGCCTTCTCTACCTCGTGTTGTTTCAGATTTCACTGTTTCGTATTAAGAACTGTATTTAACACCTTCTTTGCCTTCCCTCCCCCAGAAAGCACTCCATGGGGCACAAGGGAGGATTTTATAGCAGTTAAAGCACAATGTGCGAGTTTGATTTATCTTTGTAACCATCTTGGGTTCCTTCTCACCAAATTCCTGTGGATTGGATGACAATCTGTTTTACTAATATCAGTCCAATGCAAATCTGTTACCTTCATCGTACTTCTACTTGTGTAATCAAGATGACTGCAGTGGAATAACTCAGAGCCACGTGTCTCAAAAAGCCTTGCTCTGGATTTCTAGTAGAGGGATAGTCAGATGATGGACTCCCATCCCTCAGCTCTAACTTAAATGCTTATTACCAAAAGTAGTGTTTGAGGCCCCATGTGACAGGTATCACCATCATCATATAAGGATGAAAGGTTGTAATCTTCCAAAAAGCATCTGACAGGGCAGGGCAGAATCACAGAATAATTAAGGTTGGAAAAGACCTCTGAGATAATCCAGTCCAATCAGCAACTAATCACCATCATACCCACTAAACCACATCCCTGAGTGGTACATCTACAAATTTCTTGAACACTTCCAGGGATGGTGACTCCACCTCTTCCCTGGGCAGCCTGTTCCAATGTCTGACCACTCTTTCAGAGAAGAAATTTTTCCTAATATCCAATGTGAACCTCCTCTGGCACAACTTGAGGCCATTGCCTCTCATCCTATAGCTAGTTACCCAGGAGAAGAGACCAAGCCCCACCTCACTACAACTTCATTTCAGGTAGTTGTGGAGAGCGGTATGGTCTCCCCTAGGCCTCCTCTTCTCCAGACTAAACAATCCTAGTTCCTTCAGCCATTCCTCATAAGACCTGTTCTCCAGGCCCTTCACCAGCTTCATTGCCCTTCTTTGGACAAGCTCCAGTGCCTCCGTGCCTTTCTTCTAGTGAGGGACCACACTGTGCTCTAGTGAGCACACCACCCCGCTCACCACTCACTCAGAGAGAGTGCTTGCCAAAGAAATGTATCAGGACTGAGGTGGCATGTACCTACCTATCCAAAGCCAGAGGATGAGTCACCCTTCTGAGGTCCTAGTGTTCTTAACTAACAGCAGAAGCAGCCTAACTTATACCAAATGCCTAACCTTCACACAGTTACTGTTAGCTGAGGTGAACATCTCTGCCTGCTGGGACCTATCCGTCATGGGAGTCAGCACGGACCTCCTGGCCACCAGAATGTGATTTAAAGTCTGTTTCAACTTCACTTTTGGTGCCTAGCCCCACTGTCATGTGCTAGCAGGTCTGCCTGTCCTGAGGTTAAACCAAACAAGTGTGCTCCACCGAGTAAATCTGGTTAGCAATGGTGCTTCAACCCCAATTTGTGACAAATAGCTCAACTTTGTGTTATTTCAATGTCAACTCAGAGACAACTTGTCTACCTTGACACATGTAAGGATGGATTTATAGGAAGTGACAGTCCCAGGAAAAAAAAAAAAAAAAAAAGAAGAAGAAGAAGAAACCTCAAGGTAAAAATCAGCCTTAAAATAGGTTTCAGGAGCAGTGATTCGTATTCCTGAGTTTCTCATAGATAGACGAAATAGGTGGCACGAGACTGAGGTGACAAGAGACTGTCATATTGAAGGACTGCCATATAGATGACAAAGTATTGAATCCCTTTAAGCTAGAAATCTGTGGCATGAAAGCAATTTCTCACCTCAATAAATCATTAAACTATTCATTTGATAATTTAAGCAGCCCATTCTGACTGAGGACACACATGAATTGCAATATTCTTAATACTTTTACCTTTAAGTGGGGCACACCCTCTTTTTTATAGGCTGCCTTGTCTGCTATTCACATCTGTATTTTCTGCTTCAGAGTCTCACACATTTTACAGAACTGCAACAAATAAAGAAAGGATTTTTTTATCTGCTTAACAGATAAGTTAACAGAGGCTCAAATAATTTATGATTTGGCCAGGATCACACATGCAGCCAGTGAGAGCCACAAGGAAATCAACAAAAAGTGTAGCACAGTCAAAAAATTAACATAATATCTGCAAAATTAATTTGAGGGATAGAAGCACAGGAGAAAATGAAAAGGAGGCTAGGATAGGGTTAATTTTCTCCTTAGTAGCTAGAAAGCACTGTGTTTTGGTTTCAGTGAGGATTGTTATGAGAACAATGTTGATAACTACAAGGACACTGTGCTTGGGCAGTTTCCAAGAAGAGAGGAGTGGAAGCAGGGAGTGGAGAAGAAAAGTGTAGTAGTGAGTAAAACCCAGAACTGATGGTTGGATGTGCCACTAAGATATTCCATATCATATCACATCATGTTTAGTGTATTAGCTGGGGCTGATGGGAAAGTGGGGGATTCTCTCAGGAATTGCTTGGGCTCGCTTTTCCAGGATTGCGATTTTGGGTTTGGGATTCCTTTTCATTCCTCTGGGATCCTTATCAGCGGGTGGTGAGCAATTGTACTGTGCATCACTCATATATATATATATATATCTAGTTGTTATCATTATCACTCTTATTATTCTTATTCTAATTTCATTTTTACTCTAATTATTAAATTGTTCTTATTTCAACCTAAAGTCTCCTTACCTTTATCCCTCCAATTCTTAATCCTGATTCCCTGGGTAGGGGGTGAAGGGGTGTGGAGGCTGCAAGTAGCTGTGTCTTGTTTGGCTGCCAGATAACTTAAACTATCACAGGAGGGAACAAGGCCCATGAATAATAACTGTAACCAAACAGTAATGGATTTTGCTAAATATATGTTAAAAATAGCTGCTGCATAGTACAGTGTCCTAGGCTTCAAATGTCTTTTGTTTCTCTGCTTTGCAATGTATTGCTCTATATATTGTTGAACTGTTCTTTCGCAGTTGCCTGCTACCAAAGAAACAATTGGAGCCCCCAACACAAGAGAGACATGGACCAGTTAGAACGAGTCCAGAGAAGGGCCACGAGGATGATCCGAGGGCTGGAGCACCTCTCCTATGAGGACAGGCTGAGAGAGTTGGGACTGTTCAGCCTCAAGAAGAGACGGCTCCGGGGAGATCTTATAGCGGCCTTCCAGTACCTGAAGGGGGCCTACAGGAAAGCTGGGAAGGACTTTTCATAAGGGCAGGTAGTGATAGAACAAGGGGAAATGGCTTTAAGCTGAAAGAGGGTAGGTTTAAATTAGATATTAGAAAGAAATTCTTCACGGTGAGGGTGGTGA
Source organism: Caprimulgus europaeus (assembly GCA_907165065.1). The sequence goes on along the minus strand of OU015523.1, from coordinate 97,012,498 downwards.
GACACTGGAACAGGTTTCCCAGAGAAGTTGTGGATGCCCCTTCCCTGGAAGTGTTCAAGGCCAGGCTGGATGAGGCTTTGAGCAACCTGGTCTAGTGGAAGGTGTCCCTGATCATGGCAGGGGGGTTGGAGCTAGATGATCTTTAAGGTCCCTTCCAACCCAAACCATTCTATGATTCTATGAAACAGTATAATTTTCCTTCTTCATAAAATACGTCAAATACTCTAGTAGTAGCAATTAACTACTAATTAATTCAGTTTGCATCATCAATATTTACGTTTTAAACTTATTACTCAGAAAAATAACCTTGTGCTTCAAGAATGGCTTCGCACTTTAAAGAAAGAAATTAATACATTATTTTAAATACAAGTGGAAAATTTGCAAATTCAAATAATGTAAGTTAAAAGTTACAGCTTCTCAAAATTTTAAATAAGTTCTAGTGAGGAAGGAGAAAACTATGGGTTTAGGTGAACTTTGATACTATTAGTCAGCTAATGATTAAAGTGTGAACTCTTTAAGACACGGGCTCTGAAAGCTGTGTAAGGGAACAAGTGAAGTTCTGCTGGGAATTGTAACATGCATTGAAATCTTCGTTGATCCCAGATATCTCACTGAAATGTTATGCTCAGTGAAGGCATAGGTGCTTGATAAATAGGAGGGAGCATTCTGACAGAAGTAGTACTTGAACACAGCTAACATGACTGAATAAAAGTTTAGCAATAGAAAATTTTAGACTGTAGGTCTGAGAAACTACCTCACTATGCGTCATTCGGGGTATTGGTCCAGAATACAATTAACTCAGTTGATGCTTTGCCCTTGACATCAGTGGTAGCAAGAATCTCTCTCATTGCTTCAAAATGCCTAACAACTTCTAAAATTGTCCTAGTCTGTCGTCTTGAGTGTTTTAGCCCCAAAAACCTTTACTCTGCTATTCAGAGTAAGGATAGTGAAATAAAAACATTTGCATGGCTTGTAAAACCAAGAAAATTTTAAAAAGAACATTTCTACAACTCATTTTAAGTAGCTTATTATTATTTTTTTCTAGCTTTTTTTTTGTTTTCCTTTAAAATTTATCTACAGTTCTTTAAACATACATATTTATCCTCCCTTCAATTTCTTTCTTCCACTTGTTTTTCCCCCTCTTCCTTTCTAATCAAAGACCAAATGAAGACCATCTTCTTCCTAAAATGTCAGGTTTTATAGTACAAATCCACTACTAAAATTATTACCAGAGAAAGCTCTGTCTCCCATACTTCTGGGCTACAAGATTTCAGTAGCAGACAAAATCAGTGTTTTATACTAAAAAGCCCCAAAACACATTTCCAGAGAAGATGCAATTTGTACAGGCAAAGTCTCTCAGACCTTGGTCAAACTTTCAAATATCAGTAATAAATAGCAAATATAAAGTAATTAGCTTATATCTTCTACTCCCTTTATTAAGGTACTTGACAACACCAGCTCAACTCATTCTTACTTGATTCAGAAACTCTAAATACATTATTTTTGTTCAGCAGTCTCTTTGCCAACCCTATATACCGAGGCAAATGCAGCAAGAAGAACATATTTTCCAATGTACTAAGAAAATGAAGGCTTCAAACTGTAACTGATCTTGCCTTCAGCACAGAGTTTTGCCTGCTCTTATGACTGGAAGCTGCAGCAAAACCTTAAGGAACATATGCCCCGTAGAGTACTTGATGTATTCAACTGGCTAGCTGCTATAAGCAGCTTCAGAGGTACAGGCTCCATAGAAGAGCTCACACATCATTATGTAAGATCATCAAGATGACAAAGGCTTGAAGGGCCTGGATTTACTAAAGTCACTATCCACTATTGCTGTCTGGGTGACAGAAAGCAACCACTTGGTGTAGAATTGTTACTGAATTACTCTGACAGTTGTCTCTCCTTATACTTTCAGAGGATGACGGCTGAACTTCAAAATAATATATATATATATATATATATATATATATATATATATAAAAATGTATATTTTTTTTACCATTGAGTAACTGAAGAAAAGGAAAACAGCTCAATTTAACAATAGTGATGATGGGGCTGAGACAAAGCAAAGAATGGATCTTCTGGTAAGAGGGAAAAGCAAGTACTGTGAACAGTTGGTTTGGTGAGAAAGCTGGAATATAAACATTGTGAAAGAGACACATGCAATGTATTTACCAGACTAAAATAGCTGCTAAACAGAACTAAAAATAATAATTGAAATGTGGAGACCCATTGCTTTTCAAAATAAACTTCTGTGCAAAGTGCTGCGGTTATTAATTGCTGTATGTCATTTTTCAAATTCCTCAGACAGACTCTTCTGCTAACCTGCACCTTCCAGTGTCAAGCCTGGGACAGGGATGCTTCATAAAATCATCAGCTTTAGCACCCCATCAACACCAGACACAAGCAGCTGTCATGCTGGTCACTGAGGTCACAAGGCTAATGTCACCAGCTGGGTCAAATACCTCCAAGTGCCCCTCCCAAGGAAACACAGGTTTTTCTATTCCAGATAAACACAGCAAACGAAGAGTGGCTTGACTCATCAAGGATTTTTTAAGCTATGAACCAGCCATGAATTCACTGGGTTTTTTGCCTTCCTTTTACCTACATTTCCCAAAGATGAACTAAAACCCTGTTATTCCACCATCTGGAAAGAGGCCTGGATTTTTTCTGTTAAGCTCATGTCACATAAGACATTTTAAAACTCTCCCCACTAGGTGCGTCCACAATACTACAACTACTTAAAGTGATGGAAAAAAGGTCCTTAATTTTCCAGGCCACAGAAGAGATTAAAAAAATTATTTTAATTAATGGCTGGATGTATTAAAAGGGTTATATTATATTTCCACCTTTTTTGTTAAATTGTAATATTCCTACTTTAGTTTTGGTGCCATGCAACTGGCACCACTTTGCAAAAAAGAGTTGTCTACAGTTTTGTTCTGCTCTCAGCAGTCTCATACATCAGGGCATAGCCCTGATGCAACAGTCAGTGCTATTATTCACCAGTATCACTCTGAGATTAGGGTGATCCATCTTTTTCTCTGAACCTCAGCATGTGCTGTTACAGTAGAAAGAAGGAAAAGAGTCAAAGAAAGAAGAGGAACGCTCTCTGACCTTGTTGCAAATGGAATTATCTGTCTATGCATACACCCTCTTGCCCACGCGACAGTCAGACTAGAGACCAAATGGGAGAAATACAGTTGGGAAAGCAAGAAGGAAGGAGAATGAAAATCTAGGAAACAACAGTGTTTAAGAGGAGAAAGCAACCTCCTTTTGTCCTTCCAGAGCTAGAGAAGGAGCAAATGCTCACTGCCATTCCTGACGAGATGACATGACATGTAGGACAGGCTGGAAAGCAGTTCCGTCTCTCTAACACAGAGATAGGCTGAAGGTGACCCCATGGATCACCCTTGCAGCTCCATGATCTTAGAAGTCATCCAACTAACAAACATAGCACACCTCTGTCAGAGTGGTCACAAAGTCAGAAAAAAAAAAGTCATTCTTGACTTTCATATGACATTTACAGGTTGGACAGCTACCAGCAAAGTTTCCAGCACTTAATAGGTCAGTACGATGATTATCATGATAAGGGCAACACAACTTGAGGGAGCCTACCACTCTAACCTGCTTTTGTGGCTCTCTGACGGTCTCTCTAAGGAGTTAGCTCTGTCTGCCTGATGTTGTCCGGGTGTCACTGCCACAGGGACAGCGTAGGCAGCTGGGCACGCTTCCAGACTGTCCTCAACGCCAGTTATCCCGGGACACAGTGTCGGTGCAGAACCCAGCCCTGACCGATGTGCTGCAGCCCACGAAGCGCAGCGCTGGGCCCCACCGCTGAAGGAGCACAACGTGCTTCGGAGCTCAAACTTACCGCCCACGGCCACCATCTCTTCGTACCTTCCTCCCCGTGTGTAGAAGGAGGATGACGGGAGCTTTCCCTTACTCAGCCGAAGGAGACGGTAAATTCCCCGGGCCTTTCCAAGTGAAGTGATGGCCGGCGGCAGGAGCGCTCCCCGTTTCGCAGGGGGCGGCACAGGACCCCAGCCCCGGGTTCAGCCCGGGACACACAGCCGCACCCCTAGCCCCAGCCCCGGCCCTGACGCTGTCGGTTTGCGCTCGGCGGCGGCCGCCGGCAACAAGTGCAGACCCGGGCGGGCTCTCGGGCCCGGGAGGGAGCTCCCGGCGCTCCGACGCCGCGGCGCAGCACGGCCCGGCCCGGCCCGGGGGGTAAGGGGAGAGCCCCCGCGCGGCCCCGCCACTCACCCGCCTGTCTCGGCTCCCGAGTCCACGCAGTCCTCCTCACCGCCGGCCTGCTTCTCCATGGCAGCGGCGGTGGTGGCGGTGGCAGGGCTCCGCGCCCGCCCTCCCGCGGGGAGCGGCGGCTGCCGCCACTGCCTCTGTCGCGACCTGCCTCTGCCGCCGCCGCTCCGCCGTGTGCGAGGGGCAGCAGTGGCCGCCGCCCGGCCCGCCCAGGGGCTCGGAGCCGCTCCTCCGGCCCGGCCTCCCCTTCCCCGCCCGTGACGGGCAGCGAGCCCCCCTTCACCGCTCCCACCTCCCCTTGCCGCGGGGGAGCCCGGTCGGGGGGGAAGGCGAGCGCCTGCCTCGCCTGCTCCCCTCAAAATATCCCCGTCCCGTAGACAAAACCTTCTCCCCGCATTGTCCACTGGCCGCCGTGTTTAGGTGTCCGCGTTTTAGAAACGACTTCAGCACCTTCGTGAGATCCCTTCTGCTTTTCCAGTCGGAAGAAGGGCTGAGAGGTGCGGCACCCCACAGGCAGTGGAGGTTAAGAGCCTGCCGGTTGGGCGTCCTCGCTACCCATCTGTTTTTGGAGTATCCGCTGTTACAGCCTTTTATGTGAAGTCTTTCGCTGTGCGGAGCTTTCTCTAGGCTCCCTTAGGGCTGCGAGGCACTTGCTCATTGCATCGACTATGACCGTCTTAAAATTGCACACAGAAGCGGGCAGGGGATGGTTTTCCAACCCCATGAGAATTTCTGTAATGATGACAAAAAATGATGTGATGCAAAAGAAGCATTTTGAGTGATGCCTCTAAAGAAACGCTGACGTAGGAAAGCCTGCCGGTAGCGGGGCAGTCATTTTCAATAGTGTGAGAGTTCGGGGAAGAGTGGGTGAGCTCTGTATTCTGTGCATGTCACACATGGCTGGCTGTATTTGGACGTGATCACCTCTCTGTTTCTTCATCACTTACGTAAATACAAATATTCACCCACATAGGTGTGAATCAATCTCTCTCTCAGACAAAAAAAAAAAATAATTAGTCTTTCTTTAATCCACCTGGTCATTCAGGCTGTAGCAGGTGACAAGAGAAGGGGACAGAACTGATTTGTTAGCTTGTGTCTCCAAGCTGGGAGACCAGCACTTGTGCTTCAACCTGTTCCATAAGAGACACAGAACTGGGAAACAGTGTTCTGTGTGTCCCACAGTCTAGATATTGTGGGACAATCAAAAAAATAAATGCTACCCCAGAACTGGGAAACATCGTCCATTAATGTTTTGTGGAAAATATTGCATCTGAATGAATTTAAATGTTCTCTTTAAAATTCTCCAGCTACCAAATTTCTCTTAGCTGCAGCAGATGGCCATTTGCAGAATGATCAGAAATAAATAAAAATATTTTATTCTACTTTTTATTAGTTGTGCTTTACAGGAAGAAGAAAAATAGTGAAAATTTAAATATCTGAGACACAAAATGGACCAGAATGTAAAAATATACTGCACAAAACAATCTTACATTGACATAAGAAGTGCTGAACAGGTTTAGTTTCCCACCAGTGCTCTTTTAGTTATGTCTACATTGTATGGCATTGACATCCTTCATTTCAAGATGTATTCATGCTTGTTAGTGGTATGTCAAGCCATCTATAGGCATACAGTAGCACAAATTAATAGTAACATCTAACATTGCTTAACAGGCTCACACTGGATGTAGTTTATGCCACTTGTCTCTAATAGCATATAGCCCTGATTCTCTGAAATAATCTGGAAGTGGGTAGGGCACTTGTAAAATCAAAGGAAAGGAAAATACCCTGGGAAGAGCTGGCAAGGTGTTATTGTAGGAACAATAAGTGAGCATCAAACCCAGAAATGCTTATTATGAAACTGGTGACTTCCCATTGTTCTGCCGGGGAGAGACACTGGGCTCATGCGTAGTCCTGTGGCCTATTGGCATCACAGAAGGTTAGTCCACCCTGTGTCTCCAGTGACCTTTAGAAGAAACTGTCAGCCTCTACTATTCATCAAGAATTAGAAAAAACTCATGGTATAGGACAGTTGGTATTTAATCTAGTTTAAATATTTCACTAGGTTTGCCTGCATGTAATTTTGAAAACAGTATAAATGATTTTTCAGTTTATATGGAGGATTTCACATAAACATTACCATAAATATAAGGCTTTATGTATGGAATAAGCCCCTTTAATTACAATCCCTCTTCTGTCTTTCCCCCAGCGAGTTGCTAAAAGCTAGTTTGGACAAAATGCCATAAAAAGTGCTCATACAGAACAGTCCTGCACACGCACCTACGTAGTAGTTCAGCATGTACAGAAACAAACTCTTCTATCCTTTGTGACTAGTAAATTGTCATCTAAACCAATTTACTCTCAAAATTAAATGCATATTATTTTTTTAGGACTGAGACCAAAATGGTGTTCCAAAATGGCTATGAAAGTAACCAGGGCATGAGCTGGTTCTCAGCTTGCTCATATTTGAATCATCATTTTCAGGTAAGAGGCATTAAGGTGTTTTCAGACATAACATGATGTTAAGAGATTTGTCCAAGGCTAGAGAGAGGCAAAACTAAGATATCAGTTCAGTATGTCTTGATTCCCAGCTTGGGCCTCTGTTTTGGGAATGAGTAATTATTTATTCTGCATCAACTGCAATGGCAGTGGAGGACCCTGAGACCCCAGAGGAGATATTGGAGTTTGTGTTACCAGAACTGGACAGGCCTTGCTGTCTTTTTGATTCTTAGTCTACACACATGCATTTATTTATTTAGTGCAACTGTGCTTAAAAGCAGGTCACTTCCATTTGCTTTTAAGAGTGCTTTCAAAGTGAAATAAATTGGCTCTAGCCACTGTTGAACTGATTTAAGATGTAACCAAACCTCTTTAAATATTTAGAAATAGGTTTAGTTAAATTGATACATTTCTGTATGTAAAATTTTAGGTGGTCAGCTAATAGATCTTTTCCATCTCTGACTTTTATTATTCTAGTTAGTTATGTTTAAGCACTGGCATACGAGAGGATCTGGAATAGATTTTATGCTGCATTTAAGATTAATTTATTCCATGTGTCCCAGGGAGGGAAAAAAGAAACATTTGAAGGAAATATGTAATTAAGATAGTAAGTAAAGCTACCACAAACTCTAGGCTCTCTTATTTATACATTTGCCTCATTTAACTCTGTTTTATTCTGGTCTTTCACATAATTATGGTGAAAAGGAGACTTCTCTGCATTAAATTCCAAACATTTAGAGGTTTTAATGAATGAGGTGTTAAATCCTGGCCTTTACTTAGATTTTCTCTGTTACCTGTATTTCACATTAGCTCCTCTGTAGGGTTTGTTGAAAAGAGAAGTTAAGTTTTAATTACTTTCTTATACTTACGAGGCTGTGATACTGGTTTAAAGATAAGGATATAGTGAAAATACTCCTAGGTTAAATTTCCCCAAATTTAAAGCATTTGATTAAATGACATCTAATAGCAGTGGTCACAAAGGCTGTCAGACATTAAAGTATCAGGAGACATCTTCAAAGAATACAAACAAGTACACCACTCTGTTGTCAAATCCAAACTCACACTGAGGACATGACATGTGCTAGTTCTGCAGAAAGTTCTCTTGCTTCTGGTTGCCTAGACACAGATCTAAAACAGGACTTAAGGTACTTAAAAGAGGATGTAAAGTGAATTTTTATGCCTGTGTTCAGATCTGTTACCTTGATAAGTCCTACACAATGGCAAATTAGGAGGCATCTACCTTCCAAAGGAAACTTTAAATGGGCCTGATGCTGTATGTGCAGACTGTACAAGGGTAACCATCCTAGCTCGTATCAGCAGGGATAAGCACCACCTAACTGCAGCCTCCAGCTGCCATAACCTGTGTCCTTGCAGCAGCAAATACAGGCAGCAGAAGCTCCTCCTCATCCCTCACCTAATGGTCTTAGTAACGGAGAAGAACATGGCGCAGGAGGGGAGAGCTGCAGCCTCAAGCTAAAGAAAGGCAGAGTGGAAAGCTGAAAAATGAACCGCATCAGATCATACATGTTGTAAAACAGAAGAGGAAGCAAAAGCATCGATTTCCCTGATGAATCCACACCTGGATTCAAATTTCAATCTCTTTTCTGCTCCCTGAGTTCTGCCTGCTGGGCTATCATCTTTCCTGCACCAGCCGTGAGGATTCAGTAAAGCAGAAGAGTGTGAGTTTGGCTCTCCAGCCCAAAGAGGAGTGAGCAAAAAGAAGTGGCTGTTTTGATCATTGCCCCCTGTGAATGTCCTACCAATTCTGGTATCACTTCTGAGGTATTTCTAGCCTCTCTCCTGTATTTTTTCTATACAGTGGCAGAACTTCACTGTAGGGTATGGAGAAAGGACAAAAATGTGTTTACTTTCATGCAACTGAAATTCTGGTGGTAAAATTGTGTTACTGGGGAAAAAAAGTACTTAATTCAGTTCTTTTCATGCAGCATTTTAGATCTCACTTTTTTCTGTGCGATTTCAAAAGAAAAGGGGGCAGATGCCACTGCAGTTCCTTCTGGCAGTATAGTATAAAGAATCCTAGTTTTTGAGAGGCAGAACACAGACCTAGCTTAGCAGAGGATTCAGGACTGTAGAAAAAGAAAAGACAAAGATGCTAGAGGATGGGATTTTTCATTCCCAACTAAAATTTTTCAAAATGGGCTATAATCATGTTGTCTCCATCCTCTGCTACCTGACTCAGGAGGCAGAATATCACCCTAATAAGGGTTTCTGGATTCCATTCCTGACACTTTCCATCCCACTCTATGCGTTGCAGTGATGAACTTCTCAGTTTACAGGATCTGGCATTTACAGAAAAAGTTTTCTCCTTTAGTGGTCCCTGAGGAAATTAGCACTCTGCAGGTCAAGACTTTGTTAACATTCACTACTAGACTTAAGACACTAGGCTGTGCATTAAAAAAAATTGAGACAATTGCAGTTTTGGAAGGAGGAGGGGAGTTATGGCTTGGCATGTAGTTCAGTCTTCATGCTAGGTCAGCCCTAAAAGGCTGATTTTCAGACTGGTAGATGTTGCCAAAATATTTGTGGCAGTTTCTCACATAGACTATTGGGTTGTTGGGTTTTTTTAAGGGTTATGATGAGGTCAGTTTCATTTGTGGTAGGTCTCAAGCCAGACACAACCCCCTAAAATTCTACAGTTTTGAGGTAAAATATAACTATGCAATAAAAAGCTGTTTCTTCAAAGCACTGAGGCAAGGGTTTTCAGTGGAGCTTCAGGGAGTTTGGTTCCCAGGTCCCTCTCTTTTAAGTTTCATTTGAAAACCCGAGCATGTACACTTCTACCAAAGTTCATGGTACAGTGCAGCAAATATGTATTTTATAAGCAAATTGATCTTTTTTTACATGAATTCTAGTATATTAAATTTTTATTGAAAACTTCTAGCACTCAGTAACAACTGCTATAAAAACCTGAGTATTTGGAGTCACTTTCTTTATCATCCTGAAGCCCACAACTCAATGGAAGCACAAGGGGGAGCAGAGCTGCACCCCATCTCTGTGCAGCCATCTAGTTGCTACTAGTAGTAGTGGCTACAAGCCAGTTATGTGAAGGGATGTGAAGGTCATGCAGGTGAATTCCCCTTTTTCTGGTTGCCAGCTGCTGATGTTACACTGCACCTCTCCTTTGGTGTCCTGCAAGAGAGAGTACACCAGCATAATCCAAACAAGGCCATCTAAGACTGTTGGGACTGGAGAGGTGCTTTCAAGATCTCAATGGCTAGATGTAGACCTACAAACTTGCACATATTTCCAGGTTCTCTGAGCCTAGTTGGGTAGAGGCTACTCTGATCTGTGCTGGCCAATGAATGGAAAATGTCCATATCTCCTGTGGACTTGTTGACTTGGGATGGAAATGCTTGAGCCAGAGTCAGTGTGAGGTGATGCTCAAGTGTTTGCTTGGATTCCCCCTTGATGGAAGTGTTAAGAGTCTATTGGTACACATCCATTAAACCAGAGTGGAAACGTTTCATGTGTCACTTCAAGAGTGCTATCAAGTGTCATGTGGTGCATGTGTGTGAAAAGTTTACCAAGAAAGCAGATAACAGACTTGATGTCACTTTTATGAGGTCAGTGAGATGGTTCTGGCTTCTGGTGAGCATCCTTCACATATACTCAGTGAATGATCATCATATTCACGAAAGCACTCCTGTGATGGTAACCATGGCAACTCCTATTAAATGAAGTTTTTCACAAAAAAGTGTGCTTTACAAGGCAGAGGAAACATTTATTTTCAAGGACCAGTCCTGTACCCACTGGTGTTCAAAGAGGAAGAATTAGACCTCTAAGGCAGCAGCAACAAATGTTATAGCAGCTTTTACATGTAGACTCTTCTGAAGGGGAAAATTGTCTTCAGGTTTTTTCCTTTGCAGCTGGTGGTGACAGTAAAACATTTCACTCTGGAAAGCAGCTACATTTAAAACACTGTTGGATCTCTGAGGGAGATTTTATTTCTTAATTGTTCTACCATATTTTTAAAAATCCAGTTTTGAATTACCTGTGATATAAATTTTTAATTGTAAGATTGACAATCAGATGGTCCTATTAAGTTTAAATGTTTTTACTAAAATTCTTCATCCAGTAGTTGTGAGTTTTAGCAACTGATATATCAAGCAAACAGCAGGAATGACTGTTTTATGCATAATCTAAGCCATGGTAAACATGGTGAAATAGATCACAGAAATAAAACTTAAATAATTTTTGCTAGAAGATATTTGATTCGGTTTCTACTTCTGATGTCTGTAAACAAGAATAGATTTACTGCTGTAGAGGGAGATGTTAAAGTCCCTTTTGTTCTAGTTGGTGTAAGAGCTCCTGTGTCCAGTGGCTTTGCACAGCCTTCCTTTCATCTCCCTTAATGATCCATCTCAGAATCATTAAGGTTGGAAAAGACCTCTAAGATCATCCAGTCTGACCATCAACCCAACATCACTATGCCCACTAAACCATGTCCTGAAGTGACACGTTTACACATTTTTTGAACACCTGCAGGAATGGTGACTCCACCACTTCCCTGGGCAGCCTGTTCCAATGCTTGACCACTCTTTCAGTAAAGATTTTTTTCCTAGTATCCAATCTGAACCTCCTGTGGTGCAACTTGAGGCCATTACCTTTTGTCCTATCACTAGTTACTTGAGAGAAGAGACCAACCCCCACCTCACTACAACCTCCTTTCAGGTAGTCAAAGAGAGCAATAAGGTCTCCCCTCAGCCTCCTTTTCTCCAGACTAAACAACCCTGGTTCCCTCAGCCGCTCCTCATAAGACATGAGCTCCAGACCCTTCACCAGCTTCATTGCCCTCCTCTGGACATGCTCCAGCACCTCCATGTCCTTCTTTCAGTGAGGGGCCCAAAACTGAACACAGGACTCGAGGTGCTGCCTCACCAGTGCCGAGTACAGGGGCATAATCCCTTCTCTACTCCTGTTGGCCACACTTTTTCCGATACAAGCCAGGATGCTGTTGGCCTTCTTGGCCACCTGGGCACACTGCTGGCTCATGTTCAGCTGGTTGTTGACCAGCACTCCCAGGTCCTTTTCTGCTGAGCAGCTTTCTAGCCATGCTTCCCCAAGTCAGTAGCATTGCATAGGGTTGTTCCATGTCTGTAGCATTGCATGGGGTTCTTTAAAACAAAGAGAAACACTCTCTGCCAACATATGGGCCAGGCCGTTCTTTAATGTCCCCTCACAGTGGGCAAATCACTGAAAGAATATGAACCATCCCAGTTTTCTGGTTGATCCATTTGTACCAGGATGACCTTTTCTAAGAGCTTATGGATCAAATTAAAGGTCTCAACTAAGCCTGCAAACTGCAACATCCAATGACCTGCAGAACGAGGGTGTCTCATACAGCAATGCTCCTCAGCAGCTAACATTCAACTAAAGTGGGGCTGCAAATTCTGCCCTTCTCTCCTGACCACGCACATCCACCTCCTCATCTCCACACTACCTGGAGAATTTGAAAGAGCTGGCCTGACTGAAAACCAGCCCAGCAAAATAAAGAAGTGGCTTGTCTTCAGCCAACTTAGTTTCCTGGAGAGACTCACCTTCTGCTTGTACAAATGCCAGCAGCAGGACAACAGGGAGGGACAGAACACTCTGGCTGGCAGAGGACAGGACCACAGCAGCCCAGATTCAATTTAACTTCAGCTGCTGTTCTCATATTGTGCTGAAAGAGTTGCAGAACTATGACTGGGCTATATAGAAGTATGAAGGGCAGAAACTTGGCCCAAGAATCCATTAGGCAGAAAGGATTATTAGGAAAAAGATTTGGATGGTGTTTCTGCAGTTTTAAACTGAAAATTACATAACTTCTTTTGGCTTGTATAAATCAACTTTAAGAAAATAGCTTTGATGTTTGAGAAGCTCAGACATGTAATAGCTGGCTCTGGCATTTTGTGAGAAGTTCATAAATCAGCTTTAGACCATTCCTATTTGTTATTGTGAACTTGTTCGGTAGCTTGGGAGCCATCTGCTTATCTCTGGAGTTTATTACCATCCATCTACCTTAGCATTTCGGAGGGCTGCCCATCACTGGAGCATGTGAGTGCCTTCCCTTCGAACAGCAGTGCCTCCTGGAATCCCTGCCTGCTCTGGAATCTTCTATTAGACACTATAAGACTGGTTGTACTAGGTCATATCCAAGATCCATCTAGCCCAGTATCTGTCTCATTCAGTGGCCAAAAGCAGATGATTAAGAAAAGCATAAGGACAGGGCAAACTTCTAATGATACTTCCCTGATTTATCTCAAAATCCAACTTTGATATTTAAGAAGGCCAAGGATCATGAGAGTGTACAAAGTGGATCAGAGCATAGGTACGCTTAGCCCATCTTTTCTGGCTGTGGTAACAGTTTGGCTGTAAGAATATGTGTCTGATTTAGTGAATGCTACACATTCTAGTAGCATTCCAGTAGCATCACTAACTAGTGATGGGGAAAATATCTTAATGAAACAGGAAAGCTGTCTTGGCAGCTGTTTCACTCTGATTTCATTCCCCCTGGGAAGCTGCACTGTGTAGGTGACAAAGCTGTCCTCTCGTGATTTATAAGTATCATGCTGTGCACAGCTGGGTGGTTATATCCTCTCTGAGTATGTTGATTTGATTTGACAGGGGATGGGTTGGGTTTGCATGCCACACAAACCCAATACAGATGAAAAGGATCGTCTGGAAGAATAAAGGTAACAGTATCAATCATCATGGAAGACGCATCAAGAGACAATGTCCAACTATCAAAGTTGCTAGTTACATCTCTTAGCTTGAAACTATCTGAAGCACAAACCAAAGCCCAGGTACTCACAAGTGCAAAGAAATCCAACTGAATGTAAACATTCTGCCTTTCAGGAAGAAGAAGATCCTGTTCATGACTATAAGATTGAAATGTATCTTCTCTCCATCATGCTACAGGGTTTGGCTTGGCCCTGCACAGACCTGCCTAGTCCCGCTGGCCTTCTGCCTTGTTTCCCTTGGGCCACAGCTGGAATGATGGCATCAGTCTGGCTTCTTTGTTGTGGCAGAGGGGAGGAGGCGGGCTAAACTCTCACCTCCCTCCTCCCTGTTAATTTTACTCCTTTCCATAACATTCCACGTGGCCGATCTGCTGGGTGTACAGGGACTGTGTGAGTCGGGGCGGGAGGGGTGTGCTGCAGTAGGAAGCCCCATACCCCAGGAAAATCCAGGAGCAAGCAAGTTGTCTCTAAACTTAAAAAACTGTCAGCTCTCAAAGATCAGAGGAAAAGGCCTAACTGCTATTGTACCTCCTGTTATACCTACTGTAACAGATCTCTTGGGAAAACAGTTACTGCCATAGTACAACAGGTAATTTTTTTTTAGGATGGACCTAGAAATAATTATGCAAATAAAAGCATGTACTCTAGTAGCCAGGATCAGGTTTTGCAATGCAGATGTAAATGAAATGGAAATATTTCTTTCTAAACTTACTCTTTTTCTCTGTTGATTGCTGGATTTTCCCCTAGGCGTGGGCCCGTGTGGCTCACTGGCAATTAGATCCTTGTGGAGAGCCCAGATGGGCAGTAAAGGGATGATGTGAGAGAAAGGTTTCCAAAAGCTATTCTCAAGGCACCTAACATGTAACAGCTAGAAGAAAGACAATAACATGTGCAAGACACTCTTAATCCAAATCCCAGTAATGGAGTTACATGATAGGCTGCAGCCTCTTGCCTCTTAATTTATAAAGGATCAAGTGGTATTAGAGCCAGTCAGCTATGCATCATAAAGTACTCATCACAGCACATCAACATGTAGAAAAATGCCACTCCACAGAAAATGAAGGATAAATTCATCATCTTTCCTTTAACTGGCTATTCAAGGAAGCTGATCAGCATGTTCTTGTCTGTGAGTGAGGAATGTTGTTTATGCTCAAAGAAGTGGTGTGTGAATTTCATGAAATGGTTTAGATAATGGATTCTGGGCAAAACAGAAATTCATGAACCCAGTGGAACAGTTATGTTCAATGTCTGAAAATGCACTGTTAATCTTAACTCTAAGGCAACACTATTCATTATTTTATCTGTTCAGCAAATGGCATTAGTATGTAAAAATGTTAAATTTCATTCTGAATACATGTATCCTTTAAACCCTTATATCTGTGTGTGTGCATGTTGGCATTTCTGGGACTATTTACTATGGCTTATTACTGCATAGTATGTTAGAGATCTACACAGTATTTTTGGAATATGCCTTATGGTCAGTATTCTGTATTTGCAGGACTGATCTTATAAAGAGTTCCTTTTCAGCTAATTTCCACAAATAATGCTATAGCTATAAGAACCACAAAAACCCTTAAGAAAAACTTAAGATAAAAAAAAAAAAGTCTAAAAACTTGTAAAAATTTTATTCCAAGTCTGTCAGAGGAAGAAGCAAAATACATGACTTTAAGCACTTGCCTTTCCTTAAAGAACGTGAAAAGAAGTTTTACAAGTTTCTTCTGCTTGCACAGAAGTTGCTCCCATAACTGCTATTCAGAAGTTCTGTGCATGGAGTAATGATTCAGATGCCAAGTTTATTCACCTGGGATTTATCAAATAAAATCTCATCCTACATTAGCCAATCACTTTTAAACCTATCAATTTAAAGTTGAGTATCTACATCTGTGTTTAGATTCCCATGTAAAATTGACAAGCTTTTCAGAGCTTACTGTCCATGGCCAATGCAAATGCTGAGCACTCTTCAAAATCTACATCTCTGTTATTGCTCTGAATATCGTCCATTAATTTAAATATTAGTCTCAGAGGCTAAGGAAGCTCTCAAGCATATAAGAAAGGGATAGAGTGATAAATAGGAAAGCAGAGGAACTTCTTTTCCCATCCAAGGTTACACAATCCCTTTATTTTCCTTCAATTTTCATATAAATTGTCATCTTCCACCCTTTTTTTGGCTCATATCCCTAAGGGTATTACATTTTTGGAAGTACTTTTTTTTAAACTGCCACAGCTTGACCTTCTTTAGCTCATCTTCTGAGTTCCTACTCCACTTTTTTCCTAGTGCTCTCAGGAAACCACAGTGAAAATACCTCTTACTATGAGTTCTGGCATCTGCCTATTTTCCTCAGTCAACTGAAGCTTGGAGAACATTTAGTGTAAGGTGATGCAGGGGTACAGGAAAATCTCTGCTGCTATAAACAGGAACTATGTAATCTTCTCCTTCAACTCTCACTCTTCAGAAGTCCGTGCTGAAAGTTTGAGAGAAACAGATCTTTGTCCAGAGAACTTGGTAGCATTAACTTATAGGTAAAATAATGTATTAGCCATATGTATTAGTCACCAGCTCAGCATACAAGGATAGAGGAAAAGTTTCCACTTGGGGAGAAGTTTAAAAGCAGTGATTTGTCTGAAAGAGGATTTGAAAGAGAAGAATGGAGATTGCTTATACATGAAAGCAGGGAGCAAGTTCAATGAGTGAAGATCTCTGTGTATTCCAGGGAAAGAGTGACCAAACTAAACAACTGAATTTTGCTTAATATTAGGCACTCTTCTGAGCACTGTTGGATAAGGAGTTTAGCTGACCTAGTCATCTGCCTTCCTTAGTCAATGGAGAAAGACAGGCACCTTCAGGGTGATTCACATTGTGTGGTATCTCTCTTCATTTCTAGAGAAGAAGCCTACATGTGGGTGGTAGGGAAACTATGTCTGGGCTTATGATAGCATTCTCCTTTGTAGACAGATGCCTCCAAATTCCTCATTCTTGAAGGAGCTTTATAATACTAACCAATAAACTGCAATTAATATAACTGTCTTAGCATACTGCCTACTTCTGCTAGACAAACATTTCTTGTGGGATAAGATAATTTTTCTGGGGTAGAAAAGTTTCTTTTAGTAACTATTATAGTTACTATAGTTGCTGTATCATGAGATCACCCACATGAAGAAAATGTTTATTGGATTGTTTGAGTGATTGCTTCCTTTCTTGCATTTTTGGCAAAGCTTTTGGGCACTAGAAGAAGTAAATGGACCAAAAAAGTCTTACTCACCTCTCCAGCCACATTGTCAACCATGATTATATCAGCCATGATATAATAACATATGTTTAAACATTCTGTAAGTAAGGAAGAATTTTAATGGGTGATAATGGTGGAAGCTTATGGTATATCTTGTGACTAATTTTGCAATGGCTGTGGAAAGGGTATTAGATGGCTCAGGGAACTGAGTGCGGGCTCTGGATCATTTCACAAGCCAACAAAAAATAGCAGTGGTTTGCAGTCCAATAACTATATAGTGATTTATCTACTGTAGGTTTCTCTTCTAGTATGAGTGACAGAAGACCACAGCCATACCCATAGGGGAGGCAAAAGGCTGAACAGATAGGGAAGCCAGTCTTCCCACAGAGCAGGTGACTGGTTAAAGCCAGGTCTTGATGAGGCACTGAGAAAGTATAGGGGTTTGTTGAGGTGTATGGCTAGGTGATGTTTACACAGTACTATGAAGATATGAAGGCCCTAAGAGTGTTGTCTTTGGTTTTTTTTTGTATACATTAGTAAATCTAGAAGTTTATGAATCCTGCTGCTAATCCCATGTCTTTAGTTGCCAAGTGCAAACTCGACATTCAACAGCATCCTTAGTAGCGGAATATTTATTTAGTCTGTAACAGAGAGACATTGCTATTTGCTTTTCTCATTGTTTGCTTTTCTCACTCTTTGTATAGATCTGGTTATAAGAGAAAATCTTTCCATGATATTCGACACATTGGTTTTTTGAGCTAATTTCAGGGCTGCTCCTAACTTACAGCTTGGCTTTCTTTGCTTTTTTTTTCCATGCAGGTAAGTAATGTACTAGGGCCATCCCTTACTCCTCTGCATCACAGGTTAGCAAAAAGCCCTTGCACAGGAAGGAGCTCCCCTGATTTTGTGTGCCCTGCCTATGGGACAGGGGATAGGGTGTTGCTGTGAGTGTTGCAGCAAGACCCTCGGCCAGGGACTGCCTCTCTGCTGCCCTGTGCAGCACTGGGGACATGGTGTGGCTCTGCTCCGGGAGATCCCTCTTGCTCCCGTGTAGCAGAGGTTCTTGGGGAAGGTTCGTGGGCAAGTGATCAGACTGCTGAAGTTTAGACACCTGGAAACTTATCTCTCTTGACTGCCTTCAAAGCCAGTGAGTAGAAATAGGTCCTCTGAGTCACCTCTAAAGGAATTTGTTCCTTTTCAAGTACTAGGCAGCATGCTTTTTGCACATAGGCTGTGTCTTAAAAGTCTGGTTTCACTGATTTGGGTGAGTGAAATCAATAGCTGCTGTATGTACTTGCAAGGCACATTTCGTGCCTTGAACCAGAAAATTAACATTGTTAAGATCTAGATGACAATGACCAAACAAACAGTTTGGTGGGATACTGAGCTGTGAGTATGTGTACTGTTATTGTGTGATCTTTTATTGATCTTCATGGGTCACTGATCAGTTCTGGCAGGGTGGCCAGGACAGAGAGAAAGCAGCTGAAAGGAAGATAAGGTGCTACTGGTGTTTATCTGAATTCCATTTTAAAATGCAATCTCTAGAACTTGTATGCCTCAGGACTCCTGGAGGCACTCAAGTTACAGTAAGAGTCTCCAGCAGCTCAAGAGCTCTTTTGTAAGAATATCTCTTTTTAAATGGTGGACTTCGTTTTCCACTGCTTTGAAGCTACATATGGGCAAGAGAAGAAAGGGACTGTTGTAGAGCATTAGAAATCTTCTATAGCTTTTGTCACTTAGTGGGAGCCTAGGCCTGTGTGCTAAAAAACTATCAAGCTCTTCCTTTCCCACTCCACAATTAAATGTCCTTAATCCAACCTCTACTCCTGTGATGCTGGTAGAGGTCCTTGTCTGACTTCTCCCCGCCCATCTCTGTAAAGGGAAGATGTCAGAAAGGATGTCTGTACCTGGGAACAGAGCACAGTACTGAGATTCCCCAGTTGGTGGGGATGCTCCCAAGCCAGGTGGACTCGCCAGTTTAAGTCACAAATCATGCTGACTGAATTCAAGCAACGGTGCACCTGAAACAGCTGTGAAACTGGGTGGGGTGCCATGTGAACACAAACTGCTTTTGGACCCGAGCACTGTCATACCCAGATACCTTCCTTCTACCTGCACAGCACTTCTGGTTCATATTAAGGGGTTTTCTCCAGGCATCTCTACCCCCTTTAAGGCTCTGACTGAGATTTTATCATCCTTATGCATCGTAGCACATCCCTAACAGACTGGATAATCTGACCCTCAGGGCCAGGGAGAAATTGAAGCCTGACCCTTGCATGGGTGGTCGCATGATGATCATTCATCTCACTAATGAGAACGTTCTACCTAATCTGCTCTATGTTTTCTAGTTACTCCTAGTCACCTCCTTTTCCACATGAAACAAGAACAGGATTATGACTGAGAGTTGTTTGTTTGTTTCTTGTTTGTTTTTTTCTTTTTCCTGTGGAGGAAACAAAAAGATAGAAACAGTCTATAAATAGCTTAAATCTGACTGCCCTAAAGAAAGTAGGTTTTATGTCTATATAAACTAGACTCTCAGTAATACTTAGTAATGATTTCCATATAATACACGGGCAAGTCCCCTTGACAGAGTGTATAATTTGAGGTGGAAATTGCCTGTATCTAGACCTCTGCTGAAGAGAAACAGTTGTGGGAGGAGTGTATAGATGTGGCATCAAACTTGGCATCTTTGATCTTGATCACACATTTGAAGGGTGAGTGAGGTAAACCATTATATAGCCAGAACAATGATCAAGGAGGACAGTACACTTCTCATTCTAGGACTGACTTTGTTACAGCTGAACTAAAACATAGGTTGGAAGCAGGCTGATAGAAAATAGGAAAAAAACTCCACAAAAATGGAGGCAAAGAGCAGGAAGAAAATGGGGAGAAAACTCTTATACTTAAGAAGACTGCTGCAAAAAGTTTAATGTTAGGGGTTTTTCCAGGAATGTTCAAGTCATTTGAGATGAGTTCTCACTTGCAGGAGGACCTCATTCTGATCTCTCCTTATATTCTCATGCTAGTGCCTACATAAGGAAAGACTCAGACTTGAGTAGCACAGCAGTTCATGTCTTTCATTAGACCAAGTTGTTTGTTTTGGGTTTGGTTTGGTGGTTTTTTTTTGTTGTTTAGGTTTTTTTGTTTGTTTTTTTGGGGGGGTTTAGGGTTTTTTTTTTTTGTGAAAAGTTCTCTGTTCACAGCCAGAAAATCCTACTGAAATTTCTAGGAAGTGGGAGTACTTTGTAGGACAGCTGCCTACAGGCGTGAGAATACAAGGAGAGCCTGACAGTTTTTGTTTCTAGGAAGATCCTTCTAGCCACTGTTGTCAGTGCTGTTCTATTCTCTTTGACAGCAAGGGCAAATATGACCATAGTTCTGACTCCTGGGCACGGAGCAATCTGCCTGCATCTCCACACTCCAGTGGCTTCATGCCATTAACCTAATTGTATCAGACATTGGAACCAGTGCAGACTTCGACTTATATCTCTGACTGGTAAAACTACATTATACTATGTAAAATTGAACAATCCAGATAAAGTTTTCTGTGAGCACCTTTATTAGTAGTTAGATTAAGGAATATATTGTGAATCTACTGAATTTTGTGAATGTCTCGGCAGCAGCTGGCTTATTAATGGAAGAAAAGATTTAAGCAGTTTGGTCCATAAAATGAATGTTCACATGACTATGTTATGACTATAGATTAAAATAAAACTCAAACCAAATCTTAGCCATCACACTGGCATTCTCATCTCTTTGCATATACCAGGCTCCACTCTGTGTATGTGTGTTTTCCACTTGCAAAATCCGAGGCATCTGCAAATTATGGAAAACTGAAAATATTTAGGATAACAAAAAAGTGCTATGCATAGAAGCTTCCACATATTCATTATTTACAGTATTCCATTCAATAAACACAAGCTGTACCACAGAAGGCAATGATGAAATACAGTGATATCGTCCTTTGTTCCGTGCAGATAGCATTGTCAATGAGACTTCTGCTTCTTTTCTCCAAATGACCTTCGCATTAAATGGTACTTCTTAAAGGAGCACTGGAAACCTAAAATGCGTTTAGTTTCAGAAATGAATTCAAAGTATTTTCAGATGATGCACCCACTCATGATTCCTGACAGTTGGTGCTTTTGCTGGGTTTGTTTTTTGGTGGTTTTTGCATTCAACTATAGCATCTTCCCTTCTTCATTACTATATAAGAAATATATACAAGCTGAATATTATTAGTTCAATCTATTATCCTTCAATGGTGAGGTTGATGTGAGCTTAGCCAAAAACTCTGTGCCCTAACCCATGTAGTGTGCTCCACAAGGAATGAACTGGAATGTGTACACAAAGAAACCATGCCCAAGCCCAGTATTTACCATTCCTTTCAATTACAATAATCTCCAGTGTTACTTGTGGTAACACCAAACAAAAAATTTTCCAGGAAAAGTAACATTTTCACAGTATCTTGAAGTTTAGACATGCTACATTTAGACTTTAAGTAGTTTGTCCCACTGAGATAATATGTATATGGTGTGGACTAGCTCATACACATAAGGGATTCTCCTTCTTGTAATAAACAATTACAAGAAGTAAAGTCCATGAGAGGGTTGTTTTTGCTGGCTGTGTTGCACACAAACCATTTGCAAATGGCCATGTAAAATTCCCAGGTATATTATGATGAAAACAAATCTATAGAAATTGTTTTTATCCTAATCTATACTGATCTCTGATAGTGTGCACTGAATCCTTGACTACACTGGATGTGTGAATTAGCTTATCTATACCAGCAGTTTAGTAGCACCACTGGCAAAATAGTTGTACTACTGTGTCTGAGAACAATCATAGGGATAAACAGCAAGATTACATCAGATGTTTGCAATTTTATTTAAAAAGTAATTGAAGAGCAAAAACCAAGGAACTTCATCCCATTGCCCCTGGATCTTTCTATAGGCTTATAAAAGTAAGGACTAAAGACAAATGAGCATCAGAAATTCTTTTCAGGAATAGCTTCCTGAGTTTTTAAAGCAAATTTTTATAAACCATGTTTCCTGTTTTCTTTGTCTAAATATTGAAGTGAACTTGCTGTCTGCTGAAACAGTAGAGGTCTCAGATCTGACTTGGCACTCGGGAGCAGAAATATCTCCCATTGATCTCATTGACGCTGGCTAACAGCCAACATGAGTTTTCTTCAAAAGCAAATTCTGAGTTCATAATCGTGAGTATTCATCAGTTCATATCCCATTACTAAGAGCTACTTCCCCAGTCAGAGAATGATCCCATGAGAGCCGTATATCCTAAACACCTTTAAAGCTGAACATAAAAATTCACAGTGAACCACTTGGAAATAAGATGTAAAAAATACTCATTCATAGGAAGTATTTGGTGAGAAATTTCTACAGTAACAGCTGAAAACTCACTTTTCATTCATGTGGTGCTTGTGACCAGAATATTGTAGGAAACTCAGCGTATTCAGCCACCATTTATGTTATGTTTTGGGACCTCAGTACTGCACTGAGGAACTTGGTGCTGCTGAAAGGAACAACCTTCCACAGGCTTTGCAACCTCAACTACATACCACTGATGACTACCCCGCTGTGCTGAGACTAGTGGGAAGTAGTGATCCCATTCTCTTCCCCTTGCTTGTCCACAGCCGTTCTAATCTATCTCATTAGTAAAGATTTACATAGCCCTAGTAATCTCTACAGTTTTTTCTGAGAGTGCCACCACACCTGGGAGGTTTGTACCTTCCACGTACGAATCAGTAAGCTACAGAAATGCCTGAGGCTAGTGAATTGTTACTTAAATTTCTGACTGTGTAGATAAACAGCTCACCAAGAAGCTGGAGCATGCAATTGAACAGTCAGGAGTCTAACGGAGTAACTCCGGAGGTCAAGGCTTCCATCTAGTGGTAAAACTTGAAGGTGCAAAAGGAGCAGTTCGTGGGAATGAGGTTGGCTAAGGGAGGTCCTTGAGAGCATCCTCCGTCTGGTTCCAAACTGTAACTGAGGAGAAGAGTAAGGAAAAAAAAAGGAGGAAAAAAGCCAGGCTTCCCACAACAAACCCGAGGTTTGGGAGGAGCAATGTAGTTCATTCAGGCAGGAAGGCAGGACAGTTCACTGGAGAAGGTGTTGTCTTTACTCAACGCTGGGCAGGACATTCTGCAGATGTACTAGCAGTAGTTGGGTGTACTGTCCGAGGTGTGAGTCCGCCTCATGGCCTCAGGTGTGGCATAAAGCAAAGCCTGGTCTCTACACCATAATCTATATTTTCATATTTCATTTTTCAGTAAAAAAGATGACTGTCATGGAGGGTGAGGAAAATTACATTTTCCAGATTGTGATCATCCTATCAAGAGCTCTGGATAATCTTTTTTCTCTCATGCAGTTTAGAACTGTAATCCAGCTCATAATCACTTCTGCAAGGACATGCCAAAGAGATGGAACAAACAGAGTCCTTCATGGAAACCATAATGACATTACAGCCTCTGCAACAGCAGTGAACTCCGTAAAGAAAGAGGCCTGTGACCTTGTGGAGGTTACTTCTGAAAGATTAGCCTACCTCTTTTCCCCTTCCCCTCCTCTCCAAAAAACCCCCTGAACCCAAAACCAAACACCCAGCCATCGCAGAACAATTCTTGATATCCACAGGCACAAAGCTAGACACAATGTGGAAGAATCTAAGTGCATATTTCATAAGTACATCAATAGCCATAACCATATTCACTATGCAAAAAATGAAGAACAGTGACACTTGAGTGATAGAAGATAGTGTTCTGCATACTGTTGAAGTCAATAAGGTGAACTGAAGTGAATTAAATTGAAATATTAACTGAATTTCTGCTGCCTCATGTTTTCAGACAATTGGATTTCTCTTTATGCAGGAAGAATTATGGATGATAGATTGCAATTCATTTCCACTGCATCAAATTCTTCTGGATGCTCCTGTTGTAACTGCTTGGTACCAGTGGATGTGTAAAAGATCCTTCATGAAGTCCTTGCTGACTGTGACTCAGAAATGCAGTGACCTTGGCTTGCTGCCAGCTTTGGCCACAATTTGATCTGTTATTTTGGCCTGTGCACTTTTGTAACTGCTACAGTTTCCTGGAGATATTTTTTCTTAATAATGCTTTTAGAAGAAATCAGAATAAGAATGCTGTTTACCTCAATCCTTTGCATTCTGACAGTCCTTTTCAGTTTGTGTTGATACCCAGATAACAGGCCTGTAAGACTCAGCTGGTTTACTTTGCCAGAGTTCACATAAATATTTCCTTCTGTTTCACTTAACCTAGCTTCATTTCCCTCCTGTCTGACCTGGAGGCCTCAGAGAAAAACATATTTAGCATCTCCGTATTTTGCCCACCTTGGGTCGAAGGCACATGGTCTGCCCGATTTCATGATATAGGCATAAATCGCCACGTTCCTTTGAGCACAGTCTAAGCTGAGTTGCAAACTTTGTGAATGTAACAAGTAGCTTTGCCTGGAAGGTGTCATTTGGCTTTGCAGATTACTGCAAGCATCTTGCTAAAGTGCAAACCTGATTCAGCACACATGCCCACCTCCACCTATGTCTCCTTGTGTCTTTTCTGACCTGACTGAAATCTTACCCATGCACCTCTCCTGAGACTTTTCAGGTTGCTTTATGAACATGAGTAGATAAAGTTTATTTTTTGTCCTACTTCCTTTAGTATTATTGGTGAGTCATCTCAAAGTTTCTTAAAACTTTTGAACCCACTCCAAGCAGTATCTACTGGAGGGACACTTCAAGTGTCCACTTTTGCAAGTTGCCAAAGAGCTTCCTGCAGACTCTTTGAATCCAGATACTGCAGCAGCTACACCACACCCAGCAGGCTGGTGGCAGTTCTCTTTACAGCTTCTGTGCAAACACTGCTTTAGAATATTTTTTCCCTCATACTTCTCTACATACACCTCTCCAGGTGCTGTAGGAAATGTACTAGGAAATATATTCAAGAAATGTATAAGAAAGAGAGTAATTCCTTTTTATTAATTATGTTGTGGCAGCAGGGGCAGGGTCAGGACAGGACCACTGTGTATTAGGCTATATACAGATATATTTTTCCTCAGAGACATTGTGATCTGAGCAGAAAAATAGTTAATATGCTCAAAAAAAACCTATTGCAAAGAACTCAAGATGTATTTCTTCTCTTTCTTTCCATCCTCCCTAGTGCTTGTATAATATCTTACTTGTATTGAGTCTTTCTTTCTCACATATCCCATTCAAACTGCTCCTTCTTTGCTTCTCCAGTTCAACTAGTCTTTGTCCTGCTTCATTGGGTTAGCAGAGTAGGAAGTGGATAGAAACGGGAAGCAGGGATCCAAGGGTGCCTAAAAAATGTCTGTAGGTATTGTGAGTGGGCTTTGCCCAGGGATGACTGATATGGTCTGACAACTCTGTGACTTACTAAAAGATCCAGACTGTCTCCTCTCATAAATCCTCCTATGGACTTCCTTTGTGGGAAGGATAAATAGTATATTAGAATTTAACTGGAATGAGAAACAGATGATCTAGTTAAAGATTAAGACAGGTCATTTAAATGTTTGCATTCTATAAACTGATTTGAAGAACTGCTACTTACAACATCCATTCCTCATTGAGCTATCATGAAGGAATCTCAGGTATTTATCACATTCTCCTGGCAAAGGCTTTATCAATGGGTGATGGATGTGACAGGCAACAAGCTAGACATCACAATAATTCTTCAGCCATCTTTGGAACAAAAGCCTCAAGAGGCAAGACAATAACTAATTCAACAAAGACTAGCAAAGCTTTGAAAGGTCCTAACTGTTTCTACTAAAAGGACACAAATTCTTCCAATGAAACAAGCAAGGCCAACTGGTTGTCCCTTGACCCTGTGTGACAGAAGACACAACAAATTTCCCTTGTCAAGTTTCTCACAAAGATGGAGTTTTTAATGACAGCAGGGTTATTCAAGGAAACAAAGAGGAGGCTAGATACAGCAGGGAAAAAGTGTAGTAACCTCTCACCCTCTGAAAATGCTGCCAGGTGACAGCTAAAGAGATAGCTCTAAAGCAAGGGGTGTTTCACTAGAGTGCATTTTATCACTTTGTCATAGGATGCCCAAAACACTTCTCCCAACAGTGATGTTGATGTGAGGATAACAAATTGAAAAAAAAAAAAAGAAAAAAAAAAAAAAAGAAAAAAGACTGATACCTCATTTGTGTAATCATTTCCTAAGTGTTTCTTGGTACATGAATGGCATTTTGTTATCTTCTCATGCCTGATAGGGATGCAGTCACTGCTTTGGTTGGTTGCAATCAGTGCTTATGCTGCAGCAGAGCTTATTCACTGAATGCAAACTTTACATGTGGTGAAAATTTGTGGAGAATATGCAGAGTCTAAGTCAAATGGAAATACTTTGATTCAAATTTAGATGAGGTAGAAAGATGGTGCTCCAGTTCTTAAAAAGATTCTATTCATCCTCTGACAGGAACTTTGATGTTCTGACTCAGCTGATTTTACAGGTCAGTGTTGCCTGGGTGACAGCATGTACCCTTAAATAAAAAAGATAACCATTAAATCTGACATTTAGATTTCACTGCATTTACATCTAAATCAGCTCAAACAAAAGTCTTCATCTTTCATTCTTGGGAAACTGATTTCTCCAGTTTCATGCCTCAGAGAAGCAATTGTAGCTATTTCCAATGCATGGTATCAGAATTGCTCTCCTTTCCCATACTTTGAGAACTTCCTGAAAGAGGAAGAATATCAAGCAGTTGCTGATGGCAGTTCTGGGGAGGCAGAACTCCTCCAGACTATTACCTACCTTCATGGGATGAAAGAGAAGAAACAACCATTCCTGAGGATTCTTCTTTGCTTGATAACAAGGTCCATTCTTCCCTTTTAGCCAATGAAAGTTAGGAGCCCTGTGGCATTGCACTTCTAGTTTCTTGCCACCCAGCAAAAGCACTGACAGTCAGAACCAGATCTATGATTTGGAAATGCTCAAACATCTACTCTTTTCAAGTATGTGTGGTCTTTGAAACAGTAAGTGTAATGACAACCACCATATGCAGATATCAAACCTTGGGATGTAATTTTTCTTTAGTATTGAGCTGTGGTCTCAGTATTCCTGCATGTGTTGTTTTTGTCTTAAATCTCTAGGAGATTGTGTATTATTTTGCATCTCTTAGAAGAACTTTAAGGGAACATATGAAGTGGTAAATAGTAAGGGTCTAGGGACCAAGGTGTAGATATGTGTTGTGATTAATTATTTCTTCTGTTTTCCTCTGTTTTGGGCTGTTTCAGTTAGCTCCCTCCAAACAATCTACTCTTATGTAGCTGTATAGACATAGCAGAGTTCAACAGAGATGAACAACTGCACTTCATTTTCTGAATTATCTAAAAAACACAAGGCTCAATAATAGCACAAGGCTCAATAACTTCACTATCCACTCACATATTTTATGAGTGGATTTTTTTTAAAAAGCAAATAAAATATTTTCATTTTAGTTTTTAAAAATATAATAAAATACACTATCCCAAATAGATACAACTGCTTGATACAACTTCATGATGGAGAAAGAATACCTCGTCATCTACAGTTTGTTAAAGGCTTTCTTCTTTGTCATCAGAGCTTTACTTTATTTCAAGAATGAGTTGACGTTCGTTTATATCAGCCACTTGGGTGAAATATAACTGTCAAGCAGACAGATTTGTACACATGATATCATGTTATTCTGGACCTAACAATGCATTTTGACAAGCTACTGTGAAAAACTTAAAAAATATGTGATTTTCTTTTAATTGTATTTATCTATAAATTTGATTTTATGGGGTTTTGTTCAACTGCATAGTTAATTTAATTAAACAGAACACATACATTGGATCTCCTAACTTGATTTTCCTACCCAGTTATGATGGCTCAGGAATAGCCACAATGCCAGGACTAGATAACAAAAGCAGTTTTAGAAGTGATTGCTTGGTGTTCTATAGAACTTAGTTCACTCTGATAGTGACAAAGAAAAGAGAAACAATGAAATCAGTAACAGAAAAAAAAAGTAACTTAAAATACAAAATACTGCTTGAGTGAAAATAAAAAATATTGCATAAGTGAAATCTGATTAAAGTAGCCAAATAAACAAACAAGGTGTGAGCATTGCCTTGTCAAAGTTAGTAATCTTAGATGCCTTTAAATATTTAGTGTGGTCTATTTGATTAGTGTGGTCTATCTGATCTGCTTCTCACAAGCTCCTTCTTTGGGAGGTCTTTATTTACGATTTAGTAGCTGCCCAAGTATTTGGTACTTTGAATTAACAGACTAAATATTTTCCTTCAACCATATTTGCCATTTGATAAGTGTCTTTGTGTAGAGGGAAATAATTCTTGAACAAGACCCTATTTTTTAATTACCAGCATATTCAGTCCCCAGCAGTAACACTGAGGAAGAGACTTGTGATCTGTGGTGGCTGAATTAGGGACACTTACAGGTACACAAGGAGCAGAGTCTGAGTGTAAATAAATAAAACACTACGCAGAAAACATGTTTCAAAGCAAAGGCCTTATAGGAAAATATCTTAAAAAGGCATAGGGCATTCCTCTTCTCACAAAACACACTAGAGATATTTGTGACCATTGTGACCATTAAACAGATACATTATTTTGTCCTTTAACTTTCTAAATCCATGAAGCTATTTAAATTACAGTAGATACTCTGAAGAAAACAAATTAATATTCATTATTAGACTAGGAGAGGAACAGAAGATTGTGTATTCCCACTGCCTATAACAAATGCATAGAATAAAATATTCATGTCTGAAATAATTTAAAATGACCCTTTATTACTTCAAATTAAATTCTAGTATATAATGCAGTACTGTATTGTCTCATGCATTTATTAATCCTTCCTTATTTTAACACCACTGTGAACAACAGAAACTACACATATGTTAGTACAAAATTAATATGGCCTAGCAAGCTTTTTTAAAAATTGGGAATGAACATGATTGAAATTGAGAACCCTCCTAAGAATTTGAAAACATTTTAAAAATCACTGAGATGTAAGTTTAAGTTTTAAGTACTTAGTTGAAGCAGGATAGGAAAATGTATGGCCCATATGATTTTTTTTTCAAATCACAGTGAATATAATCAGGTTTACTCTTCACGGTTTTATCTTTTCCTGAGGTTTCATGAACAGAATCTTGGGGTTTGTTTTTTGGTTTAGTTTGGTTGGGGTCTTTTGTTTATTGGTTTTTGGTTGGTTTTTTTTTGGAGGGGGAGGGTGGTGATTTTGGTTTGGTTTGGTTTGTTTTTTTTTCTTTATCCTGTAGCTCTATTTAAGTTGAGATGAGCTTAGACATCAATCTGCAATTGAAAGTCAATGTCTGGTCTTAGAAACAGTTGCTCAGTGGAGTTCCTACTGGCCTTACTGACTCAACTCTTTGTCAATAATTCTTTGACTCACACTGATTTTCTTGAATCACAGGTTTTATGACTATGAGGTCACTTAGAGTGCCTCTCTGAGGCTCACTGGTATTGTATCATGTCTATAAGCTAAAATCAGTTGCCCATGTAGCAAATCTAAGTAATTTTTAACAGGGTTATTATGGAACAATCTCAATTTTATAATTTAGTAAGTACAGCATCTAGAATGACTATGACATATATTTACCACTCTCATTTGGGACAATAAGTTAAAATCCCCTTGTAGCATTTTGCTCTGAAAATGAAATCAACCTGCAGATGTAATTATTACTATTCTATGCTAGTATTGATGACCAGAAACTTTCTCCATCTCAGAGGGAGATATCCATTGACTTTCAAAATAATTATTTTCTCAAGCACTCAATGCTTGAACAGGTTGAATTATGGAAAATATTTTGAACATGGTAAATCTGGACATTCCTGGCTGCTTTTAAAAGGTTGTTGATTGTCTTAGTCACGAGAACTGACCAAATTGACTATCTATTGATTAATATTTTGCCAGCTGAGTACTTTGGAAGAGTGTTTTATTTTACAGCATCCCTTACACAGGGCATCTTTGTATGGAGTGTAATAGAGCCTGACATCTGAATCCACTTTCCTCCTAGCAGTGCTGTGGTGTCAGGTAGCTATAGCCATCTCCTGGTTACTGTCGGGTGAAGCCCAGAGTGGCTTCTTTCAGCAGCTGAACTCCACCCGTAGGAAACTATTCTTCCCCACTCAGACTTCGGTCCCTGTCGAGGCTGATCTCCACCGGACCCTCCACAGAAGAGGCCGCAGGCTCTGCCGGGGAGCCCGCTCGGGGGAGCGCGGCAGCTGTTCAGCACCAGGGTCAGCGCCCGGCCCCGCCGGCGGCGGGCCGGGAAGGGGCAGCGGGGACTCGCGTAGCGGCGCGGAGGAAACACGGCAGAGGGAATTTCTGCCTCGATGCGGGTGTTTTTTACGGGAAGCGGCAGTCAAATGAAAGGTCACAGCATGGTATTTGACCTCCTGTACTATATTTTAAACCGAGGGAAGGATAAAGCTATTTCACTGGCACAAACGGAGTAGAGAACACACTGCTGCATTACCGTCACGCTCTTCGCAATGTATCAGACTGAAAGCAATTTGTGCAGCAATAGGGGTTTCTTTTCCTAAGTGGCAAAATTGTCTACCTGCTGAGGGCAAGAGTAACAGCTGCTGATTACCAAATCTAGCCTTGAATTAATGAGCTGAAAGAGAAAAAGTATAAAGTGGAGGAAGTGACACACTATGTTCAAAAAGATCCATTCCATATTTCACCCCAACTCCCACCGAAGCAATGTGACAGATGACATCCCATACTGTGATGGCACAGGTTCTGCGGTGAGATTGATCCGCAGCACTTCTATGTATGCCCTTGGAGGTGAGCAGGAAAAAGTTAGTGAACCACTAAAAAAATGCAAAAGTACAACCAGCATCGACTCTTGCTTCCAGCCAAAAGATGAAGACAGAGACTGGATGTACTCTAAAACTCAGGACTGCTTGAAGTACTTACAGGACCTGTTAGCCTTGAGGAAAAAATATCTTGACAACATCAATAACCTGAAATCCATGCATATGGCTGCAGATTCCCCAACGTCCACAAAATCATCCAAAACTGGAAAGAAATCATTTCTTCCACTTCCTTCCAAAGAGTCTTCTAAGGTAATTTGTAAGAACTTTTGCCATGTGCTTGGTCTTAAGCCATGAAGGAATTAGCTGTATAGCCTATGTTGTTTTTCTGCTTTACTGGTCTCAGCCAGTTGTCTTTTTACTGTTGCATAATTTGAAATGCTGCTAAATACCTTAAGATTCTTTCTGAGTAGTGTGAAATTAAGTATGAATGACAGGAAAGAAATGTATATGCCTATGTTTGTGTGACAGGGGAGGGAAAATAGAAGAAGGAAAGAGGTATGAGAGTATGGGAAGTGTCTGAAAACATGTTATGAAAGAGTGAGCTGTTCTCTCAATGCTCTGACAAGCTACTCAGTGCCTCAGAATTCTCCACTATGGTTATTTATAGCTGTTAATGACTGACAAGCACAGTAATCCCTAAGTTTACTGGCAGCCTTTTTATTGGCATATAGTCACTCATACAAAATAATGGTAAACTCATTGAAACAAATAGGACATTTTCTCACTGGTCAGAAAGCTGTCAGTGCTACATTTAACATCAGTGCAAGCTCTACTGATAGGCTGTAGGGCACGAAGAATTCTTAAAGGCTTCTTTCTCTGTTAATAAATAAGTTGGCAGGTCATTTTGAGATGGTAAAATTCTTCAGTTTTTACTGTAACGATACCACAAAAATAAAACTGAAATATCATCTTTCATGCAGAGTGTTTCTATGTATTCTAGAAAGAAAAGCACTGCAAAGCTTCCTTCTGTTTGCAGTTTATAGATTGCACGTCTCTAGACAGTCAGTTCACTCACTAATATGACTCTGGACTTGATTCAGTGAGGACAAAACAAAGCATTGTAGCAAATGGGATGATCTTTGTAGGTAACATGACCACAAACATGACTTTGACAGCAGACTCACAGGTTACCAGTGCAGTTTTTAAGCTGGATACTAATGGGGATGGTGGGAAGAAGGGATGTACGGCTGATTTACTGATTAGGCCAGGTAGGCTTCATCAAAAAGTTATTGCCACATTTAGATATTCTGTTGCAGCAGAATGTCAGAATGGCTGAAGCTGAACTCTGTTGCAGGCATTGCTTAACCAACGGACAAGGCTCACTTGTTTAGGGCTAGCTACCACATTTTTTTTTTTCATATTATGTTCTGATCTAATAACCATTCAGTCAGTGGGAATTTTTCATTTGGTTTTATTGGTCCTTAAGTCATCTTTTTAATGCTTTGAACAGTGACTCTTAGAAGCTAGGAATAATAGTAGGAAACAATACTCACTTCAGTAGGCTGGAGAAAATAGATTTTATAAAGACATTAGTATTTAGGGCCGGGGTAACATCCAAAGAAAATGACTGAGATATAGGAGGGTGGCTTGGTGGTGCCAGGAGATGAATCTCAACACTATAGTTATAGTCTGTGAACTGATTTTGTGCACCATCACACAAAGCTTGGCTTGAGGCAGTGGAGATTTACAACATACCAGTTCCCTGATGAGCTGAGCAGTGATGTAGCAGAGCAGTACATGACTAATCACCAGCCAGGTGGGAAAAATGAGTGCAAAATGGTACTAAAACCATGGGCCAGGAGGCTGGAAGATAGATTCTGCACAAGTCGGCTTCATGCAGGTTTGTGAATTTCTGAGATTTGCCACTGAAAATACCACTTAAGAAAAATGCCAAAAGCTTAACTTGGGTTTGTCAAACAGGTGAATCTCACACAGGCTGAGGCTAAGAGTGCTGTCACCTGACTGTGGACAGATAGCTCTTACATATGAGCAGCCCTAGTATTGGCTGGCACTCCATCTCCATGAGCTCTCCCATTAGGAACCGACAGGAACATCAGCAGGATATGCCACCCATATGAATAATTCTTGCCAACAAAAATGTCAGGGTCACAGCTGCTCAGGCTTAGCTTTGCAAAAAGTAGGGAAAGGTCAAGAAGACTTCTAGAATAGCCAGAATACTCTGCTTCCTAACTGCAAATTTTATGTTCACAGATTGCAAGGTTCATCCCATCAACAGGCTTGAATGGTTTTTGTCCCCAACTATCTGTTGGTGTTAAATTACCTGTCAGTGGAAATTAACTTCTTCCTCCTACCTGCTGCATGATTAATGGGAAGGTACTTTGTCCAGACAACCCTGTCCTCATGGGAGGTTTAATACAAAGATTGCTGGGGCCTGGACTAAAGGCTGACTATGGATTCAAAATTTGCCAATTGAGTCTAGTGAGAGAGAAGAACAGAGAGGTGTGTCAGATGCTGGAAGTACATAGGCATTTCTTTAAAATGGCTTTTAATCAATAAGGGCTTAGTCATAATAGCAATCACTATTTTCAGTAGATGGGTGGTAGCAGCTATCTTTTAGCACTTGTGAGGATGCCAATCAACCCATCACAAGGGAATAAGCTAGCTCATCTCTCTGCCTCCACAGAATGGGGTCCTTCAGAGATCTGATACAGCATGCACCTTTTGCTCACATGTTTGAAGCCCAAGGTAGTACTTTTCTGACTTAGTATTGCTGCCTGGTTGATAATATACCTAGCTTGGACTAGCAGGGAAAATATACAGCCCTTCATTAGGTACAGCCTGGCAGGAAGTATTCATCCCACATGGACCTACAGAATTACTAACCAAGGCTTTATGACCGCTTCCACATTTATAGACAGGCATTTGCTTTTTTATCAAGACAGGCTCCTAATTTTAAACCCTGTGGCTTTCCTGTGGGAATTATCACAGTGTTGAATGACTCATATTTTAGCACACACAGTCCTTTTCCATTTAAAAAAGACTTTATCAATTTAGATCTGGATTCATTTCACCTAACCTAGGCATTTTAATAAGATGCTTGAATTGGTAACTGAGTTACCCCACAACCCCTCTGCAGCTAGGAGAAAGAGGTGCCTGCAGAGGGAAATTCAGCCTACCTAAGGCCTGACTCATCTTCTGAAGGTACTCGAGCCCTGCATTAATTACAGAAGGAACCCTGCATGACTACATTTCTAATGTGTGTCTCATTAGGTGCCTACTGCTAGGTAGAATAAATTTGGCCACAAAGCCCAGCTGTCACTCTGCCACCTAATTAAATGCCCTAGTACAGGGATTCTGAGGGATTTTATAACACCTGGCCAGCAGTGCCCAAGTGGAAGATGTTTGGTGTTGAGCACGTAACAAGATGGATATTTGTTAGACTGCTGTCTTGATTTCTTTGATGAATACAAACGGGAGTAATCTGGACATGTGTCCTTTTCTGACAACTTGAAGTATGTAATCAAATACAATTTTTGCAGCTTCCTTATACAGTTTGCTCATTAAGAAGTCATTGTGCCCAGCCCTTAGCTAACTCTTTTTCCCCCCTATTTGATCAACAGGCATCCATGGAGAGAAAAGGCCCACAGTCCAATTCAGATGTAAGAGAAGCAATAGCTTTCTTCGACTCTGTCATTGCAGGCCTGGATTCAGAGAGATGTCGGAGAATTCCTGATGTGGATCTGCCACATGTGGATGTTGATTTTGACGGTGCAGTATAAACCAGACAAAATATGGTTACTTTTGGTGTGCAGAGGATAGAGGGAGAAGTGGCATTGTAAGACCATGTTTGCTTATTTAATGGACATGGTTTTCCTCCAAGTTTTGCTTAAAAAATCTAGGACCATTACACACAGTATGTGAAACTACAGCAATACATTGCTTGTTCCCTGTTGAAAAGGTACAACTATTTTATGTGTGGCCATTACATGAGCAAATATAGCCTTTGTAGTGCTGGAATAGTGCTTGCCTTCTGCTCAGGGCTGAATTCCACCCTCGCGTCTCTACCCCGAGCTGTCTTTAGAAGAGAGCTATAAAAAATATAAAGATAATTTTTCTTCATCTAGTTTACAGAATCACAGAATAACAGAAGGGTAGGGGTTGGAAGGGACCTCTGGAGATCATCTAGATCAACTTTCCTGCCAAGGCAGGTTCACCTACAACAAGGTGCACAGGACTGCATCCAGGCAGGTTTTGAACATCTTCAGAGAAGGGGACTCCACCACCTCTCTGGGCAGCCTGTTCCAGTGCCCTGTCACCCAACATTTATATTTTTGTCATTGAGAAATGGCTGGGTGTTTTCTCTTCAACTAGCAAAAAAGAAGTTATTTAGAGATTAAGCTAAATGACAGTACGTTCCCATCAGAAAGGATGGCATTGCCCAGCTAAATGAAGATGTGCCCATCTGAGCTCATCGTCTACCCTGTATAATCAGTGCAGAGAGACAGAGGTTTCCCTTCTTTGTCTTGGGCTGAGGTGGATATCTAAAACAGGTCAGATTTACTGTGCCCTAGAAATGCATATAAAGGGACTACTTCTGACATACATACTTAACACTGCAGACATTGAAATACTAGATAAGATTAATCCCATCCCAAGCAACATCCTGCAGTGAAACCAGGTTGGTTTCTCAATGTTACCTCCAGGAAGGAACCAGCAGGCACCCTGTTCTCCCACTGTGTATGTAAAAATATCGCTGGCAAACTGTTAACACCAGATTATCCTCTGTTTTTCAGTTGCTACCAGCACAAGAGAACACAGTTTACATTCAAACTGGATCCTTCGTGCTCCCCGGAGATACTCACAAGATACTGCCCAAACAGCAAAGGCTGCAGCCCAGTCTCAAAGAAACAGCCAGCGGAGAACCACTGGCTCTAGGAAGAGGCTGGAAAGATATCCCATGTACTTGCCCAAAGCTGTGGAGGGGGCATACAGCACTTTAAAATTTAAGCCTAAAACACGTAAGAAAGAATGTTGAAAGAATATTCCCTCTTCATCTGAAGATAGAATATATGAAATAGGGCATGTAAGACTTGCCTCTTTTTCCTCTTCTTTTTTTTTTTTTTTTTTTTTTAATTTATTACCTCTGACCCAACTCTTACACTCTAGAAGTGACGTGTGCAGTCACTGAAGGTTCTTTGTGTGGGAAATTTTTTAAGCCATGGCTATTCCAACGTTGGACTCTTATGAGGGTTTAACTCATCGAGTTCATTGTGCCTAACAATACTGCTTTGTCATTCAGCTTGAGGGGAACTCCAAGTTGACAAGCTTTTTTTCTAGTGCTGTTATTGAAAGCAATGATTCAGAGATTGCCTGGTGCAGTAATTTTTCTTCTGACTCCAGTACTGCAAAGCAATTTGAGCAATTCAGCTAATATGTTGGAGCATTTTGTACCAGTGTTTCCAGAGCAGTGAAATGGAATTTTCTCCTTTTTTTGCATGTGAAAATTTGTATGTGCCATCATTGACCCTGTGATCTGAGAATATACAGCAGCGCAGAGGTACAAGCAGGCTGTGGTACAAGCAGGAAAGGGAATTGCGCCAGTGTAATTTTTTTCAAAAACACACTATCTTGTACTTTGCTTGCTGTTGGGAATGGCTCTGTCCTTGGATGCAGCATCAAGGGATTCACTGCATGCAAAAATGTACACAACTTTTTTCATATGGTTCCACCACCTGTTAGATTTCATCCATGTCAACACCCAGTTACTGAATCTAGACATCCCAGTGTACATTAGAAAAGCTTAAAGTCTTAGAGAAAACTCTTTGTGAATAATTGGAGCAAAGGTTGTTCTCAAGGGTAGAAGACAGTTCACAGACAAATCCACTGCATCAGCACTAGATTACACCCAATATTTTGAATTCTTCTGCTTCATCATGAAAGACTTTATATTAAGAAGAATGCAGTCTAGAAGTGTTCCTCCTCAGGTTCTTTCATCTTAGAGGTGATATGCCTTCCATGTGATACTTGGAATTGTTAAGAGCTGTACTCTGCCTTCTATACATCTGTTTTACTGATGTACAGCAATGTAAAAATGCATGGAAAGTGACAAGGAGATAGCATCCTATGGATATACTAGCTTATGGTCCTTCAGATAGGGCAATACCATTTATATCACAGGCATCAGCCTGAGCCACATGCTTCAGCTCATACTTTGTCTTAAGAATTTGCTAAGATGTTTGGGATCAAACCTTTGCTTACTCTGATTTTTTTCATCTAGTGGTTCACTATGACAGATGGATCATGGCAACACTGGTATGACAATCTGGTGATTCACTGGTGATTTCTTGTTTCTCTGTTGGGTAGTTTTTGAATAAATTTCCAAAGGCACTGGCCATCAATATAACCCATCTGATATATCATAATCTTCATAAACCTTGTACCCACCACACAGAACCTTTGGCAGGTGGCAAATCTTGCTGATTTGTGTTCCTAGTCTTTGGGACTGAGTTGTTCAACCAGCATTTCTGCCACGAGGTAGAAGTACCTCTCTCAGATCTCACTGATCTAGGACATTTTCTGTCATGAGATATGAGAGTGCCAAAACCCCAATATGTTCCTCCATTCAGAGCTAGCATCTCCTGTTTGATTAAATCATTTTGTTTCTTTTTCTAGTGGTGTTCATAAAGAGAAGGGAGGAATTGTTTCAGTAACAATTGGAGGTGCTTTTGTCTAGACTGTATCCTCTTCAAAATGACCAGTTTAACCAACATCACAGACAAATCTTTGTGACGAGTTTAAATTAAGGTCTAGGGTTTGTTTCCCTGCTGTTGGTGCTTCTCATGATTAGTCTGTACTCTCTGTACTTATTGTGTTGTTGCCTTTGTACCTCCTCAGTCCTGTCCTGACTGCCCTGAACTGAACATCATAACTATCTTTAAAACTGTTCTGCCTTTGACATGTGATCATTTAAGGCCAAAACCTGCATATTTTTGGCAACTGTGTCACCCTGAAACCCCTCTTCAGGAAGAATCTCACGCTGAAGTTGCCGAGGAACATTTTTACTGAGTGTGTGGTCTCCTTTTTGCTACTAAATCCTGAAACATGGATGGATGCAGAAAACCTCACTGTCTTTTTTAATTACAATAACAGATTTAGGCATGTTCATAATTAAAATACTGATGAAAGAAGAAAAGGATTCCAACAGTGTTCTACCCTGGGCTGTGCTTCATGTTCATAGTGCCAAGGTTTTACTCATCGGAGTAGCTGATCTGTTTGCTATTGTTTTAAGGATGCACTGTGATGTGCAGAACCAGGCTGATTCAGCATGTTTGACCTTTCCTGTGACTTCTTTTTTGTCCTTGTAAAACAGGGGTATCTCTGGTTATCTACTGTGACCGAGGGGATGGGTGCCCCTGTTGTCCAGCACAAAAACTCCAGTGTGAAATATGTATTTGCTTTTATGAATAAGAGATAAAGGGGGGAAAAAAGATTTGTAGTTTTGATTTAGATTCTGAGATTATTATTTTTTTTTAAATTTCTTAAATCTCACTTCAAGCCTGTTATCATCTTAGGAAATTTTGATTAAGCAAGTAAAATAAAGCAGTTTTTCTCTGAGAACATTTTCTACCTCCTATCCCATAAATGCAGGCATCTTTCTTCTCCTAGCATATTAGTCCTTGTGAGCTCCTCACTGGACATGGCTCAATTCCAACAGACTATGGAGAGTGGTCATGCCATGTTAGGGTATTCTCTGGGGAGATGGGAGCTGAGAGTCAAAGCCCAGAAGTTGGATGCTGTGCCACCTGTGTTAGAACAGGGCAGCTGAGCAAAAACGGAGCAGGAGAGAGGACAGAGAAGCATTTCCATCCCCTGTGTTAACTGTCTCCTCAGAGAAGAGTTTAGTGTGGATGGCAGCATCCTCTATTACCCTGAGACAGAACCATGTCCCTGTCTAACACTGGCAGCTTTCCACGCAGTTTCCAGGAGCAGTCGGTTGCCCTAGGGCTCCTCAGCTGTTCTGAATTGTTTGCTCAAGGCCTTTCGAGGCAGATATCTCTGCACTGACAGTAAATGAACTATAGCTGCCTTGGGCAGGCCCTCTAAATGACCTTACTGCAACATGCAGCTATTTTCAGGCACTGCAACATTGAAATTAAGATCCTACTATAGGTGCTCTGACAATGCAAATTGTGCAGAATTATTCATGAACTCTGTATGACCTAGATCCTTTGCAGAGATTATTAGTGAGCTCTTTCAGTCATGCCCTCAGGCTCTGGTAATGAAGTACATCAACTAGGAACTCTATCGACCAAGGCCGCTGTGTGTGAGCATTCCCCACAGCACTGATCCCCAGAAGCTCTTTCCCAGAGTGCACTGGAGTAATAGGCAAGATCTTTAGGAGAGTATCTCTTGTTTTGTTGTTTCAAATTCAGCACAACTGAAGTACTGGGTTATTTCAAATACCTCTAGCTAGTGTCATTGCTGAGTACTAGCTCTCAAGGGGCTATGAATTTCTGTGATGCCACATCCACAGCTGTCCATGCAAAACTAACGACATCATGTACAAGAATTCAGTTACTGAAGATATGAAGTCTGTTGAATAAACCACATCCTGGGAGATTGAAAATAATGTTGTCTTTTTGTGCTGAGCAACTTGGTGTAATCATGATGCATGTAAGAGAGCTGAAATTGCAAGCATCTTTGGAAGAAACAGAAGAAATACAGGCAGCTAATAGAAAATTGGCAGCTGGATTCTGGTTTGAATATTTGGTGCTATAAAGTTATAATGAAGGCAGAAGGTGTCAGCACCATATTAAGTAATGCAGGAAGTCCTCCAAGGTAATGCATAGCAAAGATACATAGTTATCTGCTGCTCCAGACTGAATGGGGTGTATAAAAAATATTAGATTAGCACCTACTCAATGTCTTCAAAATATTCACAGCAGTAAGGCCAGTTTGTAGTTCTGCTTGGGCAAATTCAGGAGAGTGTCTGTTCTGTTTCCATGGTGGAGAAGGTCTACATGGAGATGAAAGCAGCATGAAGCTGGCCAGTCACAGCAGGCTAAGTTTAGGGGCCTTTTGCTACCTTTTGGGCCTGTAGCTCTGAATTATGCCCATGGTAAAGTGGAACCAAGTTGCATCAAGTCAGTAGAATGACTATTGACTTATCTTGAGTTTAATGGCTAGAAAAACCTGTTGTTCTGAAATAATTTTGGAGATAAATCAGAACATATGAGCCCAGCTGCTTCAGACCAGGTTGAGAAGCAGAGGGTAGGGTCTGTTACTTGATTAGCAGTAATTTAATGCATGGTGAAAGGTTTTCTATTAATAGGCTTTTCATATTAAATAATTATCCATCTTTTTAAAGGCAAGGCCAGGCATCATCACCTGTAGGGCTCAGTGATTATGATACCCTGACTTTTGCCAGAAGATGATGTGACCTATTAGAGAAAATATAAAAAGATTTTATGGAATTAAAAGTTATGTGCTTCACCCTTTTATTACAGTGAGACTGAGAAGGGAGCAAGATCTCACCAAGAAGCCTATAGCCATTCCTAGGGAGGCACTGCAAATACCACCTAAGTGAAATGTGTGATTGAGCAGAAAACTTTCACTAGTAGGTGCTGGGGACTGTCACTTACCTCAGAGCAACAGCTCTTGAAAATTTCTAGAAAGGCAGCTAAAAGTGTCCCTTGGCCACACGGTGGCAGTTCATTCCTAGCTATTCTGCAGCTTTCCTATTTCTCTGATCAGCAAGAGAACTGGGGATGAAAGGGAAAGGGAAGTGTTTTGTCCTGCTACATTAAGAGGCGGTCAGTGTGTGTGTCTGTTACTCACTTCTAGGCTCCTTAATTCACTAGCATTTGTTTGTCAGTTTCCAATTAACATTAGTCTTTTAAATGAGTTTATTCTTCCAGGGAGATGATTTCTTTAGGAAATAGATAACCATGACATCATAGGAGACACTGAGACCTCAGTAAATCATGTCTGAGATGCTGACTACTTGCCTCTGACTGTGTCTGGAAACAAATGCACAAAGTAATGTCATTGCCAGAAACAATGTGCTCTCAGGCACAGAAAATAAAAAGTTGCATTAAAAATAATAAACAGAGGATCTGAAGATTCAGTTTAGTCTTGAGATGGGCCTCAGCTAAGAGTTTCTGAACAGATTCTGAAGTTCCTTCCAAGGCCCAGGAGTATCAATATGAGGTTTCCAGCTTCTTTGGGCCTGTGATGCTGTTATTTCAGAATTTGCTAATTCAAGCAGTTCAGTTAGTCAAAAGCTAACCTGCTCCTGCACCGGCTGCTCCTGGGTCTTCCAGAGGTATGTTTATATTTAGTGCATGCATACTAAACTTGTTGAGTTTTTTTGCTTTGTTTTATGCCAAAATACTCATTTACAGGGGGAAAAAAAAAAAAAAGAAGAATATGTCTTTGCACTGGTTATGACCATACCTCAGCAATTAATTAATTCAGATGGTTGACTGGTCCCAAAGTGTTCAGATTAATGAGGTTTCCTGCATTAATAAGGCCCAGGTATAACATCAGCACTGGGACTACTTACGCACAGGATCTTAGTCTGGGCTTGCTTATGGTTTGATGTATGACACTGTGTCCTTGTTAACTGTCAAACACAGAACCATCGTATCCAGATACTTGTATAGGAAACAGCAAAGGGAGAAGGGGATTAATTAACAATTTAATACTCTGTGCTGTTCCTAAGTTAGAGCTAGCTTTAACATCGCTTCACTGTAGGGAACTGATTCATCGCATTCTTACCCTTCAATAGCTTCACTTTTCGGTTTCCAATATACAGAATTAATTTTTGCCCCCCTCACCTCAATGATATGGGTCTTTCCTGTGCCAGGAAAGTGAGCAGTTCAGTGGAAGGACTCCAGTGTGAGTGGAGCTGACCTATAATTACAGCTGAATAAACTGAAAGGAGTGTACTCAGGGCCAGATTTGCAGTCACCCTTAGCGGGCTTTTCAAAAGGCACGTAACTAGCATCAGTGGGAGTTAGGTGACTCTGACAATTGCACCGGTGCCTGACTGCTTTTGGAAAAGATGGTCTGGAGCCAAGCTTGAGCGGACACAGCTCCACTTCTAGGAATTAAATTAGACTCCCAAGAAGTCCAGAATTAGCCCAGTCTGTCTGCCTCTAAGCCTACTAACTTTAAGCCCTCGAGTTGTGTAATTCTGAAAGAAGGAATCGTTCCACAACTTTGTCAGGTTTCCACAGCCCTTGCTGCTGTCTTCCTGCAGGGCTGTTGGTTGTTACTGACTCTCCCATGTAACCCGGGCCCTAAATATTTGTTGATAATGTTCCTGGAAGTGCATTGCTCACAAAAGCAGAATTTCCATGAATGCTGTGTGAGTATGAGAACTGCTGCTGCTCTTCTCTTCACACAAGTGTGTCCAAGATCTCTTGCAAAAGTACCCCTCTGTCAGGGAAAACTTGCACATGTCATTTTCCACAGACAAGCTGTTATGACAACATCCCACCACACTTCCCATTCCTCAGGAGAAGCTTTCAGACTTGTTCTATCCTGACGTGAGATATGAAAGATCAGAGTCTGATCTCCTTCACTAGTGTAGATCTGGAGCTCATCTGTTGACTTTAGGGACCTGAAGGGAAACAGAAGATGGGAAGAAATGAAATAACCCAGGAGAGATCTCAGGATTAAGAGATTCAGTGCAAGTATTGCCTTTTTGAATACAATATTTGGTCCTTTTACTTCTCACATGGTATAATGCCTCACGGTGACAATGATCAGCAGGACTTGCCAGGTGCAGTTGATATGCAACTTGTGGAGAGTATCTCATGAACTGAGAGACTGGGCAGGCAACAGATTGCACTTGGCTGCTTAGACATACCCTGAGACACGTAGAGATGGATGGCATCTGAGCTGGCTTAATAACAGCACTCAAAGAAGTGAGTGAGCAACCTACTTCCACAACCTATGGATTTCAAAACTAAGGTTGTTCTATTAGAAATAACATCCCTGCCCTCCCAACACTGAACTAAGTTCAGACTCAGACCAACAAAAATACTTTTCTTTTTGTTTTCTTCAGAGCACTAGGACCTGCTCTCCTGGGAAAAGATATGTAGAAAGACAAAGGCTGGGGTTTATATTTCTCTGTGGATCTCTCAGTCCTGTGAACCATGGCCTCTAGACATTCAAAACTAATGTACTATAAAAAAAAAGAAACAAAGAAGAAAAGAAACTCACAGTTGGTGTGCCAGAACAGCAACAAGCAGGAGCAACTTGGTTGCTGCAAAGAGCCGAGGGAGGGCACCTGTCTTGCAGAAGCTGCGAGCAGACAGCCAAACCATGGTAAGCTTCTTTCAGTATCCCTGTTTAAGATGAAAATATGCAGTGAGAGCATACTTTTAAAAAATTCAATAGCAAGCTTTGTAAGTCAGATTTAAATGCCAATTGCTGTGTGGTTTTCCCAAACAAAACAGTTGCCTTTCACTCAAGTCTGATAGGTGATTCATTAATTTCCCCTCTTTATTCTGTCAATAGTTTAGCCATATTGGTTCTAAAAGGATTCAAATTATCCAGAGATTATTTTCTTGGAACTATCTTTAATTATGTTCTGGCTTCAAAATTTACTATGTTTTCTTTATGGAAACTTGAATTACTGATGCAAAGAATTTAGGACCAGGGGTTAAAATGAGCAGAGCTATTAAAAAACCAAATGTACACAAAAATGAGGGCATTGTTGTTTTCTTTAGAGGCTTGCCATTACATTTTAGCTAGCATTTCAAGAGCTCTGTTTTCCTCCTTTTATTCCATGAGGCATAATATGTTAATGTTTTCCCTCCCTTTTGTATGGATTTATCAATTCCTGTCTGAAATCTTTTACTATGGAGAACGTTGTTAAAGAGACCCAGGAAAAAAATCAAGTATTTTATCCTCCATAATAGAAGTACTGGTACCTACATGGGGACTTTTGTAACGGGGCCAAAAAGGGTTAAAATCTGATTACGTGGTGAGGAGGATTATCAATAGAATTGGGGCCCCCACAGCTCTGCACTTCACCATTATAGTTAATTCTGAGCAGCCTGTGCCAAAATTCAGTGCTGAGTCATATCCCCATAGAAGTTAAGCAGCTTGTTCTCAGTGTAAATCAGGAAACAACTCAGAAGAGGCAAAGACATCCCACATTGGTGGTGACAGATACATTTGTCTGTGAGATTAATAATGACTTTACCTATTGCCAGGTTCACATTTACCCTTTGGGATTTCATTTGTTTTCATTTGTAAACCAGACTTCTTTGTTTGGACAACCTGTGTTAGAAAGTGGCAAATGGCTGACAGAGACCCACTTGGCTCAATGGTGACCCACCACCTCTCTCTTGGATGGACGAAAGCCATGAGCCAAGGACACACTAAGCACAGATAAACCTTTCAAGGGAGGTGGACATTGACTGGAAGGGCTTCCTGAGCCAGTGAAGGGGCCTCTGTGCAAAAAATCCTGAGCTGTAGTGTGGGCTGGGAAAAACTCCATCAGGGGAAACTCATGCAACTCTCCTCTCTGCAGCCCTGTCTCATTGACGGGAAGGATGATTTTGCTAGCAGACCACAGAAAGTACATTTATAGCTCAAAAAACCCTTACAGAGTTCACAGCATGTTATTAACTGAGCCTATTACTTACTGGGCGTGCTCTTGTTCAGCAGAAATATTAACTAACAGGCCCATGGCAATGGACATCCTAGAAATGCTGATACTTATGGAAAAATTAGTAGTGATCTTTCTCACTCGTAATTTTTGAAACAACAGTTTCAGTGGCTGCTAGGTGGTTTGCACAGCACACAGCTCTGTTCCTCAGGATAGGATTTCCATCCCAATCTGCATTGCTTGCCTTAATTATTAATATGAAGACTAAACACAGACAGATGGCAAAATAAACTCTGTTAGGTTGGTGTGAATCTGAAGTTCTTTCCACCAACATAACTGGGAGCAGATAGTGAGCCAAAACATGTAGAAAGCTCTTGATGTGAGTCTGAGATGTCACAGTTTGCACAAAAAAGATCTGAGAGTCAAGTTCTTGGCCTCTGAGGCCCGTATATCAAACCGAAGTGGATGGTGACATTTGTAGAGATTTCCTGGCTCTCTTCAACGTGCACACACATGCTTAGGTTGGGCCTCACACTCATTTATGTCTGGATCTGGCAGCTTGCTTTCTATGCTGAGCCGATAGTAGTTTTGTCTTTCAGATGTTTACTTGTGTTGTGCCTGCAAGCATGCCAGAAACACTCAGGCTGTTCTGCCTGTGCTCTGATTTTCTGCTCTCAGCCTCTGA
The DNA here is from genome assembly GCA_907165065.1 of Caprimulgus europaeus. Next base: position 96,967,630 of record OU015523.1, on the reverse strand, counting down.
AATGGGTTTGCACACAGTGTGTCTTATTCCTCCTTCTTCCCCCAGTATAACTATTTCTCTGGTGGTGCCTTACTCCATTAATATCAGGAGAACAGAAAGAAAAATGTGATGATAGATGTAGCCAAAATATAAGAGGATGGAGAGGAAGAGGTCTGACTGATACAAGAATTTTCTGTTAGATATAAAGAAATACTACATGTGAACTCTTCTGGAAAGGGTACATGGGCTCAAATTCAACCTGTATAACTCTGTCTGGGATAACTCTTACCAGCTAAAGACTTACACATCTGTTATGAGCCATGCCTCAGCTCCCAGTCACCAGAGGCTGACAGCCATTCATACATGCTATTCAACTCGGGGATAGGACGGATAGGATGAATCACCTTCTGAAAATACTTTTCTCTCACACTCTATAAAAGGACTCTAAGCAATTAGCTTTGACTACATGCATGACTTTCAGCTTCCAAAGGCAAGCGAAATGAATTGCAAATCTTTTCTTTGTAACATGCATGATATCTTAGAGCAAAGCGCCATTCAGCCTGCCTGCTACCCAGAGCTGCTCGAATCCAGTGTGCTTGATCATAAGTGGAAAGGAGTCATATACTTAAGCACATTGTGGGTAGCCTGAATACACCTCTATCCCTTCCTCTGTCATTTTCATGCTGCTTTGATGATGCTTACAGGGCCATCAGAAAAGGACTGCAAATTAGATCAACCTCAGTAGCCACACTGGGAAGATATCTGAATTTACTACTGGCTGCTTTATGCCATTAGTGTCTCAGATCTAGAAAGTGATCATGACAGGATCTGTCTCTATCGGGAATTTCACTAGGTGACATTAAGTGTAGGGAAGGCCACTGAGATGAGCATTCAATCATGAATGTTCCTGGTGTTTATCATAACACAGTAGTATAGGTCAAAGTTTTCCAGAACTTCTATTGATTTTAGGTATTCAGCTTAAAGTATTTGGTGATCAGGTCCTTTGAAGTATTTCAAACCGGGTGTCCAAAACATACTTTTGAAATCTTGGTGTTAACCACTCCTCTAAATGTGTATCCCAGTGCCTCCTGGCACAACTTGCTGTCATGCCAAGATGCTAGATTGTGGTAAATCTGCCTGTAGCCTTTCTCTGTGGGCAAGGAGGAATAATATCCCATCCCAGGGTAAGCCCTGTGTGGATTTGTCCTGCAGATGACAGGGTCTTTCACCTGGGTTTGGTGAAAGGACATGCAAAAGGCATATACATATAATTAATTTCTGCTCACCACCTTTGCGTTAGACAATATCCCAGGCCTTTCCCTCTAATGCCAAAGTGATGCTTCCAGATGGCTAGATCTAATCAGTCTTCTTGCAGATAGGTTTCACTGGGCATCAGCATGCCTGTGCAAAACTAAGCAGTGAGATGTAGCCCCAATTCAGACCCAGACTGTAGGCACTTAAGTTCGGGTGTCTCTATGTCATTGTCCACACATAAGTCAGATGACTAAGCTCCCATGAAAGACAGTGGAAACCTAGCCAATGGACCAAACAGAGTCTGCAGTTATTCAGCTGACCAGGTGTATATATATTTGCCTCCAGGAACTGAATAACTCCATAGACTGCTCACTCATTCATAAGGATGTCAGTTCAGGTACCTCCAAGCCCTAGAGGTTGTCTCTACAAAGTGATGGGGAAATAGACACCACTGCTCAGACTAACAGAGAGCATAGTATCTACATGAAGAGGCAGTGCCTTGTTCTCCAAATTCACAGTTGCATAAGATCAACAGCCCTCTCTTTTTCTCCCTGTGGGCAACCAAAGCTCATGAGAGACAGGCAGTACTTCCTTTAGGAAGAGTCCTTTAAAATCATTGAGTCCCACCATAAACCTAACACTGCCAAGTCCACCACTAAACTATGTCCCAAACTAGCTTTGATTATAATTAGTAATATCTCAAAATATCCCAAAGCAAACAAAAGGGGATGCCTCATTCCAGTAGGTTAGGTCATTTTCCTGCTCTTTGCTCAAGATGTATCTTTTAGGTCAAACAGGTAGCATGCTGATTTCACCAGCAGCTGATTTGTCCAAGATATTTTTAGTGTCTGTAGGTCTTTGGAAATGCTATGAAGTTCTGCTCTCAAATGAATGCACCATCTTTTCGTGTGGAAAGGAAGACAAACAGAGAAATACTTCTTCATCGCTATTTTCCCAGAAGAAGCTTTTGTCATGTCTTGCCAGATAAGACAGAAGTTCTACTTCATGTGTACTGCACCTGGCCAGGCATGCCACATCAGTCTTGCTTCGAGGAAATCTGTGAATAGACAACACCTTCTAAGGAAGTGTAGTCACATGTAGGGATTTGTAACATAAAATACTTGAGTTTTTCAACTCTAGGTCACTCCTACTCCTCATTATTTATTTATTTATTTTATCTGAAACAGCAGTGTGTTTCTACATGTCAGGCTTTGGATTAAATAGTTGGGGATCAATTAAATGAGTAGCACAGCTGGCAGATATGACCAGTAGGTAGGGTGGTGACACACTTCTTCAGCAGGCAGGTTTTACCAAGGCAATCAAAGCTAGAAGAAGCTGTATGAACAAAGCTTGAGCTACTCATGAGTCATACCTGTGTGCATCTGGAAATGCTCTGCACTGGATTCAACATATTATTTGTATTATCTATGCTTAAAAATGCCAGAGATCTGAAATCTTGGCTGAAGTTTAAGACCTATTGTGGTGGTTTAATCTCCAGGTAGGACCATGCAGTCCTGCACTCATTCCCCCCACCTGGTGAGGTGGAAAGGGAATCACAACAAAGGGGGCACAGATTCGGATGATGATGACAGGGACGGCTCACTCACCAGTTATGGTCACAGGCAAAACAGACTCAACTTGGGGAAGAACAATCAATTTAATTCATTGCCAATCTTCTGAGTAGCACAGTGAGACATAACAACCACAGCTTAAGACACCTTCCCACACCCCTCCCTTCTTCCTGGGCCCAAATCACTTTGCTCCCAATTTCTCTACCTTCAACCTGGGGACTGGGAATGGGGGTGCAGTCAGTTCACCTCTACCGCTCTTCCCAGCATGAAAGTCCAGGAACAAAGTGTTCCAAAGCGAGCTTCCCATGGAGTCATGGAACTCTGGGCTAAGCTCCTGGCTCCAGCGTGGGGACATCCACGGGCTGCAGATGGGTTTCTGGTACAGCACACCTCCTTCTCCCCGGCTCTGGGGGGTCCATCCCTGCTCTGGCATCGAGCGTCTCTAGGGGTCTCAATCAAGTCACACTTGCCTTCCGGCTTGGTTTTCTGCTGCAGAGTGGAGTCCTCCATGGCCTACACTTGGGTATCTGCCCTGCCACTGAACTCCATGGGCTGCAGGGACCTCTTTTGCCTTCTCCTACTCCATGCGGTTGAACTGGGTGTCTGAGTTCTCAGTCTTCCCCCTCCTTTCTTCTGGCAACAAAGTTCTCTCTTTGTTTAGGCTGATGGTCGTCTTTAGTTCAGGTCAATGGCCCCTCCTCCAGGTTCTCTTCACCTTCTTTTCAAGACCATCCTTCCCCTCACAAATATGGAATCACAGAGGCTGTGCTGATTGGCTCTAGTGCTGATTGGCTCAGCCTGGGCTGGGGGAGGTCCGCATTGGAGCCAGGGGAGCTTTCACGCGAAGCTTCTCACAAGGTAGCCCTTTCCCCCACTACTGAAAACGCCCCCCTCACCTCACTGAGGTGAGACTGACCGGCCTGTAGTTTCCCGGTTCTTCCTTGTTTCCCTTTTTAAAAATGGGGGTTATGTTCCCCTTTTTCCAGTCTGTGGGAACTTCACCAGACTGCCAGGACTTCTCAAATATGATGGATAGGGGCTTTGCAACTTCATCTGCCAGTTCCCTCAGGACCCACGGATGCATCCCATCAGGTCCCATGGACTTGTGCACCTTCAGGTTCCTTAAGTGCTCCTGAACTTGATCTTCTCCTACAGTGGGCGGCTTTTCATTCTCCTGGACCCTTCCTTTTCTTTCTAGGACTTGGGTAGTGTGGCACAAGCCCTTGCTGGTGAAGACTGAGGCAAAAAAAGTCACTGAGCACCTCAGCCTTCTCAATGTCCCGGGTGACCAGATCTCTTGCCTTCCAGAGTTTTCCTTTTCTCCCCAACATACCTATAGAAACTTTTTTTTGCTGCCCTTTGTATCTCTGGCCAAGTTTAATTCTGTCAGGGCCTTGGCTTTCCTAACCTGATCCCTGGCTACTCAGGCAATTTCTCTGTATTCATCCCAGGTTACCTGTCCTTCCTTCCACCCTCTATGGGCTTCTTTTTTGATCCTAAGTTTGTACAGGATCTTCCTGTCCATCCATGCAGGTCTCCTGCCGTTTTTGCTTGCCTTAGATAGGTTGTTCATTTGAAGATCAGAGTTTATTTTCTGCCCATGTGTATGTATTACTGTGAGCATTACATTGTTGTAGGCAGAGGGAATCATAATAAAAATTACTGGTTGCTACTCTTAGTCCTATGGCTTTAACTTGATCATATCCAAATAGCTGTGGTTATGCAGCTGGTGCCTGTGTGCAGTGACTGATACTCCATAAATACCATAGACAGAAAATAATTGAGATAGCATTTAAAGGGTCAGATGAACATCGTGGTTTTGGGCTTATAATTTTACGTTGGGTGTGGGAGACACAACTTGCTTCCCCAGCTTTTAGTAATATAATTATAACATTGCCTGGTGTTTCCATTTCAGAGAGACACCCATTTTCATGCACTTTCCACCTTCCCACCAGCACATGCACACAGAAGCTTCACATTCGAACCATTCTTACTCTGGATTAAATTCTGAGCCAGATGTTTAATTCAGTTCTTCTGGTGTAAATCTGGAATCATTATGCCTTGACTGAAATTCTTTGAGATTTACAAAGTTGCAAGAGCATAAATCATTATTAAATCTGGTTATAATTGTCCCTTATATGACATATTTTATATCAAATAGTCCTGTTGATGAGCTAGGTAGCAGTTTATGTTTAGGTTGAGCCAGAGAGAGAAGAGAAAAGACGTTTCATCAATAAACTTTAAAAAATGGAAGGGTTTGATGTAGAATAATTTACTTAAACCATTATGTCACAATGTGAAGCTGTGACTGCTTTTAAATCAGGTAACCTAGAGTCTGTTGCCAGAATTATTCAACAGTGAAGTGACAATGGAAATTTTTAATCATGGAGAGGAGTGTAAAGGGAGAGAGAAGCATGTAGTATTGCTTGTGCTGCACAAGTTTAATAGCCCAAAGAGGAAAAGAAGAATGGACACAAATTCAGAAAACTGAGCCTTTCATAAAGATAATGAGGTGCATTCAATGACTTACAGAAATAAGGAAAATTGCTTACAATTTTCCCCGCCAGTTTGGAGGTTTTTTCATCTACCAGAAATATTTTAGAGATAACACATATCACTACCTTGAAGTTTAAAGAGGGATGGAGATGGATGAGTTCTATTGTCCTTTGTCTTGCCATTCACACAAGGCAATTGTCTGTGAGCTAAATCAAGCCAAGTGGCTGTATTTTATACAGGCATAAATGACTGAAGGGTACTTCTCAAGTGTGATTCAGCTGTCATATTTCAGATGTCTGTTTTCAGATGCAATGAATTACACTGCAGAAATGTCCATTTCTTCTTATCAACTATAAAGGGAGCCTGGGGTCACCAGCTCCAATAATGGAAAAACACAAGAAAAATGTGTAAGAGACTATTTGAGAAAAGGTGTATGAGCATGTAATGAAAGAATGCATCATCACTCTTTCACAGACTGAAGCAAAATAAATGTTGCATGCACCACTGCCATCTCATGTTTACTAAGTCCTTATCTTTCAGCCTTTGTGTTATCTGAGTGCATCGTGTTAAAACAATCTACCAAGATGATTCATGTCATAAACAGGAACCTGAGCATGCTCACATATGTTCTTCTCTATGTTGTTCCCTAGACAGTGCAAGATGAAGCTTCTCAAGAGACAAAGAGCTGTCCAATGTTGTTGTGAAACTGAGAAAAGAAAGTCTACTGGGATATTGTGCAAGTTGTGTGAAATTAAGGCAAAGTGAGAGAATATCCTCTTTACCTCCTGTACAAGAATTAGAATGAGGTATGGCTCTTAGCAGTAGAGACATATTCCCACAAGGGAGACAGCCTGCTGAATATAAATACTGTAGGCAGTGAGTCACCAAAGATGATGTCATTGATTTATGCAAGGATTGCAGAGTTTGGATTTGGTGGGTGAGGTTTTCTTGTCTAAATGCAGGCAGACCATGATGTGCAGTGAGTTTATTTGCTTCTGATTGTAGAAGAGCTTTTGCTTAACTTTTCTTTGTATGGTGGGATGCATTGATTTAGCTGCTCAGGAAAAATATGTATTCTGCATGTCCTTTTCTTTCTTTCAATTATTTTGTGTACATTTTGTCCTGAAAGGAGGCTGGTTTTTCAGCAGTTATATAATTGCTGCGGTTGCTTATACAACCAGAGGAGGAGACTAGAATTGTTTTCAGTTAGCTTTCCAGGCAAGTGTCTGAAGTGAAAAAAATGCAACACTTCTTTGAGAGATGGTGTCAGATGGGGCATTGATATTTGGAAGGATGATGAAGAGGAAGAAACAGTTCAGTCTTTATCAGGATTCTAACTTATCAGCAGATATAAATGGCTAATGGATGGCTACCACTAGTGTTTATACACACACACAGAGATATATATGTACACTGGATACTCAGAATCTCAGTTTTTAGGATCATGGATCTAGAACGTGACAGAATTTATATACAATATGTATTCATATACGCTGCCAGGTGTGCTACAGTTCGGCAGTTTTTTGGGGACAGTCTTTGAACTCTTCCACTGGCAATTAGAAAACAACTGCACTTTGGTCAGCCACAGAATTTTAGTGGGCTGAGGCAGACAAGTTACTGCCATGTGAACTGCAACTCTTGCTCTTCCGCGTTCTTTAGAATATTTGTAATGAAGAAAGCATCATCTCACAAGTTACTGAGGTAGCCTCCAGCGCTATACAAATGAGTTTGTAGCAATAAAAAACATGTTTGCATTATTATGTGCAGGATCTTTTTCTGGCAGCATTTTCCCAAAACTTGTTTTCGAGACTTACTACAGTCTCCATAAAACCATGTTGTGGGCAGAAATTTGGCATTGGAGAGCAGTTTCAACATGATAACTAAGGTTTTCTGATGTTTTGCATTTATATTTACTTTGGAAATTAAAATCAATTTGTTTATTGCTAATTTGCCTGTGACAGTACCTGCATTCAGGCAGGCAGATTTCATCTTCCTTGTGATACTTCATGGCTTTCCTTTGGCACACCAGTATGAACCTGTTGCTTTCAACAATTCACCAACAATAATGCAAAGTATGAGCACATTGTCACAAGAACTGAAAAAAAAAAATCACTTTAAGCTTACTTCATAGAAATATTTCAAACTACTGCATTAGCTTATGTTTTTTGCCTTATCCAAATAAAATAGCTAGCCACATTTTCAATCCGTTATTTTGATGAAAAACATAACAAAAACATTTCTGCAGGCAAAGTAAAATGAAGGTTGACTGAAATAGTTCAGATTTCCTTGAAAATCTGGAAACAAAAATATTTTCTATTTTCACATAAAAATCACCCATGGAAAAGTTTGACAAGTTTCTACAAACCAGTTTTGTTAAGATTTTTTTTTTTTTGTGGAAAATAAATTTGGCTTTTATTAATTGACTGATGCTTTGGGACCAGTCTATTATAGATAAAGAAGGTTTCTGAAGTTACAAAGAGCAGAAAGGCATCCAAGACCTTAAGCAAGACCTTTTTTTTGTTTCAGCACCTCTTATACCTCTCAAAATCTTCCCCTTGGTCTTAGTGTCTCTGTTTTGTCTTGTTACGTTCTTTTACAGAAACTTGTAATGTATTTTTGATCCTGTTATAATCAGAGAAGCCTTGGGCTGAGAAGATTCTGCTGTGCATTTCCTTCCTGTGCTGTGTTTGATGAAGCAGTAAGGCAATATACTTGGTTTGAATAGGGAACTAAACCTTTATTTCCAAAAAAAATGAGCTTCTTACCTGGCAAAAATTACCCCAGCCTACTGTGGAATTGATGCAGATATAGCTAGACTGATCTTTTTTTGCAGGCTCTTTCTTACCTGATGTTGAAAATTAAGGAACACCACACTGTTGACTTGATATATAACTGGGAAGTTAAAACCAGCTTAGTCAGCATTCCTGAACTGATCTAGTGTCAACAGTGTTGATATAAACATTGGCCCTTTGAGATCTTTCCTGAAAACAGTAATAGCATCAGGCCCTTCTCCCAAAGTGGGGATGTGAAATAGGGTTGCACATCATCCAGTGTGTCTTTTTTTTTTTCCTTTGCTTTTCCTGTCTCACCAGAATATCAGTTTTTCCTCATCTTCCCCATCCACACACATCTGCAGACACACATTGTGGCATTATCTTACATTTCTTTTAAAAGAGGGGTTTTTAAAATCTTTATTAATAACTTTCCTTCCATCCTTCAGCTGTGGATCAAGCAAAGTTCACATCAGGAATACAGTACCCAGGGACCCATTTAGATAAATATTTTGCCATCATCCATCTACCAGTTACCTTTCTCATTTTCAGCAGGAGGAAATGTATCATCAACTTTTGTTCTCAAAGCAAAAGGAGAAAATTCATCTAAATTATGGAGAAACCAGTCCACGCTGAAGCTTCTTTTTACTTCTGTCTTTGTGGAATGAAAGCAGGAAGAGGAGAAGATTAAAAAAAAAAAAAAAATAAATCACAAACAAGCCCAACACTAACAAACAAAGATTTGAGTAACTTAACCTTTTGTAAATGTATGTTTTATAGAAAAAGAAATGTGATATAAAATATCAGCTTTTCTGGATATTTTTTTCCCTGTTAGCTCCCTCCATTCCCAAGCACCCAAGATCCTAAATGTCATTTTCTGGTTTGATCAGAATCTCTTTGCATTGTCATAGCTGCTTCCAGTAAGAGCTTTAGTGGTGACTTCAGTGGGACCAAAGATGGGTTGCCAATTAACACATTAAAAAATCTTTTAATTAGTGTATCATTACAATGACATTAACTCCATCCTTGTTCCCAAGAGTTTATTTTGAAACACCTTGACCATCTCTCCATGAAGATGACAATACTTTGTTAAAATATCTGAAAAATCTTTTAAGTGTCTTTGATTCTGCTCCATGAAACAAGTCCTGCATTTATTGTGTCATAGAGCAGGGACTGGTGATATCCTTATACAGGGCAGGGTATATTTCTGAGTAAGCCTTTTGAGAGTACAAAACTCTTCCTAGATGATAGCTAGTAATGGTCTTCTCTTATTCTGTGGCCAGATGCAACAGATAAATGCATAGGGGATCTGATTGTCTACATCTAGGGCATGGGAACAAGGAAAGAACACAGTGTTGCAAATGAATATGGTATAGCTCTCTCAATGGGGGAGCATGATTAAAAGAAGACATAGCTATAACTCAGCCTGTGCAGGAGGCTTTGCTCAGTTGTTTGTACTAGCCTATTATTTGCAGCTTTATTTTCCAAGTGTCTTTGTATGTTGGGACAAGTACTACTAGATGTGTCTAAAAAAATATTAACCATTGCTAGATTGTGTTGTTTCTGTCACAGACTAATCCATGTCTGGGGAAGGTTTAAAGGAAAAAAATGTGTGCATTGGTAGTGTGATTGGCCCATGCTTTTATTTAAAGGATGGATGATCTGGGTGGAGTCCATGCAGTACATGAAGTACTTGTGCTCCCCCAAGCCCTGCAGCTTGGTGTAACTAGAGGAGCTGAAGATGCAACTCACTGACATTGCACCTCATGATGTGACAAGAAACCTTATCCTGATGAACCAGTGGCACCTGGTAGATACAGAGCTTTCAAACCAGCTGAAGAGGAAAAAGGAAGAGCTCAGGATCTTTTCCAAGTATGCAAAGACAGAAATGACAGAGAACTTGCTGTATGCCATGCTGCTGAAACACATAATTTTAAGGAAGATTAAGGAACCATCCTAAGGCAGGGAAAAAGGTGGGTGCAGGTACTGCAGGTTCCTTTGTTTTCCTCTGCTTATGTTTTTTCTAGTATATATGGTCTTAAACTTTGCAGCTCCCCTTGTAACAGTGTATTTACCAGAGCAGTCCCAAGGTATCCCTTTTCTCTATGTGATAAATTACAACACCCAGAGCACACAAGCATCACCAAGGACCCTTACAGCTACGCTGATGGGGAACAGATGGCTGCACATGAAGAACAGACCTTGCCTGGGAACTCCAGCTATGAGAGTTGCATCGTAAATTCATGCCTGAGTACCACTGATAAGAAGCTTTCAAAAGAGAACCCTGTTACGAAGGAGTAGAAGTAGTTCACAGCAGGAAAGGAGGGCATTTATGCCATGTGTATTGTTTTGTTTTCAATCTGGAATATACCAGCTCAGCAAAGTCCCATCCAACACTTGCTAAGCAAAAGCTTTTTAGCTACTCCAGTCAAAGGTGTCTTTATTTAGTATGCATAATTTGCTGCCCACTTTGCATGCATTTATTTGTATTAGAACTCTGACTCAAAACTTGACTGCACAAAATGGTGACTATGCATTTGGTGTTGCTTCTACAAATTTACTCCTTCTTCAGTGAAAATAAGGCTTCAGAGACATTACCTGATGACAGCTAAACTGGGAGGCACAAGAGTGCTCCTAAATTCCTGGATGCACATCTGTATCCTCACCCTTCCCAGCTCCACAATGCACCACCTCCTTTGGTTCCCCATCCTGCCCTAGCTCACTGCTTTCCATAGGCAGGAAATCACTGTGTGGGAAAGGAGTGGAGGTATCTTGTTAGCAGGACCCCAACTTGTCAGTCCATGACTCTACAGTACAACTCTACAACACAGGATAAAATTTTCCTTTGGTCCCATCCTGCTGTTTAGCATGAGGTCTGCTCTGTGGTTCTGGGCACTTGCACTTCAGAAAAATCCTGTCTGAAGAAATTACTTTGTAAACAGATGCAAAATAGAAAGGTCTCAAATTCTGCCCAATATGACTGTGGATATTAGCACGCTCAGGCTTGGAAGTCAAAAGAACCTTGGAAGTAAAAAAAAAAACAACTTGGAAGTCAAAAGAAACTTGGAAGTGAGGTGTCCATACCACATGCCAGTGTAATTCAGCTACCAAAAAGAGAAAGATATGGAACTTTCCTGTGCTTACAAGGAGCTTTTCTTCAGCTATTAAACCAGTTAATAGGATTTTGGCAAGTTCCAGAAATCTGTTGTCGAAGTCTGACTTAGTCAGGTAAGAATGGAAACCTTTATGGAGAAATGCACATCTAAGAGCTGACTTCTTCCTCAGGAGAATTTGATTCCTGCACAGTACTCTTCAGTGATGTTGTGATAGTCACAAATATCTGCTCTGCCTGTCAGCTCATCCAAACAGTGAACATACTGAATTTAATGTTCCAAGTTTGATTGATTAAGCAATGTCCCTAGAGTTTAAAAAGTAAGTGTTTTTATTGCTGGGGGTTTTTTTTGTATGTGTGTGGGTTTTGCTTGTTTTCTTCTGTTTTTATGATGAACTTCCTTCTCTCTAACCAAGCAGAACCTGTGGTGGCCATAGGAAGTGAAACAAGCTGAAAATTTGGGGTGGATATTATTCCTTCAGAACGTCAACCATCAGTTCTTGCAAAGTGACACTCTCTCACTCTTTTCAATGCTTTGAGATAAGAATTTAAATTTCTTTTAAATTTCTTTTTCACTCGACCATGTAAAAAAATCCAACCCAAAAATTTCTCACTGGGCAACCTTTGAAATTATTAAAAAAATATTTGCTTGTCCATGATAAGGGTCACTATTTATTCTTTCAGTTGGTGAACATGCATGCTTTTAATGGAAATGGAAACACTTAGCACCTCATAAGACTGGGCCATTTCACATTTATGAGAGCATTTCCATTGACTTCAGTAAATTGCAGGGATTTGGCATTTTATGACTGTAGAATTTCCTGCTGTCAGGATGAAGCAATGGGAGCTGAATACCTAGGAGTTGGAGGTGTCACAGTCCCCATCAGTAGCCACACACTAAGAGTAGCCAATCTTGCATTTTGTATGGGATTTGCACCCCAAGACATCATGAAGCCCATGACTGAGGAGCCCATTCAGGTGGGGTTGGCTGAATTCTTGCTTTGAAATAGATGTTACATGTTGGTAGATATTTAAACAAGACCTCAAGTTCCAATGAAGGTCAACATACTTGCACTTCAGGTTAATATTCATGTCAAATGCTATGCTGAATTCAGGTTGTGGGGCTTCAATTTTGCTGCAAGAAGAACTTTGCTGTTCGGAATCCAGTAATGAACCAAAATGTGAATTTAACAATAGCCAAGTAGTCTATTCATTGACAATTTAAAGAAAACAGTACTCAGAAACAAACTCTATCTTTATTGCTGTTTGTGTTTAGGGATAACCAGAAAGTAATTTTGTAACTCATCCGTATACACTAAATAATTGGTGCAATGGTTTATTTTGCACTTGCTCTTTGCATGTAAGAGCTGCTTATACAAAGGCATGTGTTAAATTGTTCATTGAAAATATGGAATTTTACAACTCACCATTGTCTAGTTACAAAACTGTAGCATTAATCATATATACACAGAATGCTGAATTTAGGGTGCTGGGTACTGAGGAGAACAGTCCTTGTTTCTGCAAGCAAGTGCATGGGTTCCTATGAAGGAGTTATCTGTTAGTTAGTCCCTAAAATGGGAGGTGTTCAAAAAGAACTGCTAAATATGCTAGATAGTGACAATGAAAAGCTGATATTATTACATTTCATTTTTGATTCATACACTGATGAAAGTTGGGATCCACTCTGGACCAATGCTGGCTGGGGATGTTGATGAGAAAATGCCAAAGTACTTCTTTTGGAGACACTGTCAACCCAGCCTCAAAGATGGAGAGTCACAGTCTTCCCAGGAGCATCCACCTCAGCTCAGCAGCATTTAGGTAGGGAAAAAAACCCTGCCAAATGAAATAAACCAACCTGAGTATTGTCCTTCCCATCACTGCTGGCTGGAGCAGTCATACAGCAAGAGACATTTTGGTATTATCTACAATAGGCCACTTTGGAGATTTCATCTGGCGAGTGTCCTGAGGATTAGTCAGTTCAATATGTGAGTCAGTGGAAAAAGGTAGGTGCTTCATTGGGACAATCTAAGAGAGACATCAAGGGAAGCTGTAAGTGGAGGTGTGAACACTGCCACCCACAGACACACATCATATGAACAGAATTATTTTCACATTACTTAATATTTCCATCCACCACCTAAAGTCCAGGTGCTTAAATGGAGGAGCGAGATTGTCCTAACCCTCACCTTGTAAAAATCCTAGCAAATGCTTTACTCACACAAGAGTCAGTTGTTGGCAGACAGACCCAGACCTCTCGGCAGTAGCGTGCTTCCCTGCCTGGACAGGTTTCCATGGGCTCAAGTCCTCTCAGAGCAACAGGGTGTACAGAGTGAAGTAATAACTTGGAAAGGGTATAACATCCACTGCCTTCCGTGTTTGGACTTCTTTTGCTGGCAGGCTCTCCTCTTTCTATTCAGGCTTTTACCTGAAGAAAGTTGAGCTGCAGAGGATCTAAAAAGTCCATGAGTATCTCAATCGTGTCCTCTCTAGTGTATCTCAGAAGGAACTCTGTGAGATGTGTCACATTACAACAGCAGTAGATGTGGGACAGATAAGCTGGAACCAGGCTTTCTGTGGACACATAATTAAGTGAGAGCACAGAATAGAGTGGAGAAGAAGGCAAAATATACAGAGGATGCAGAGAAGTTGCTTGGGCACACAAACATGATTTTTTGCAAGTACCTATAGATTTTGCAGAACAACTCAGGCTGCCCTTTTGAAAACTTAGGCTCAGTATTTGCACTTACTTGTACCTGTGAAAGAAAAAGGAACCTATTTCTTAACAGTCCTGATTCTGGCTTCCTATTTTATATTCAGGTTCTCCAGTAGGGACATGTTGTCTCTGATTTATGGTTCTCACATTTTTATTGGTCATGGTCTTTCAGAATAATTCACAGCTAAAGCAATTTTTGGGGCATCCAAAAGAGCAATGCTTAAAAATAAAATTTCCATGACCTGCAGTGATTTAATACCTGGCACAAGTCCTAACCAACCCCAAACTCAGCAATAAATAACTTACAAGAACAGCTTTCTTACTGTGGCATTACTTCCTCCCCTAGTGAACAAATAAAGACTCCTACTCTGCATTCCATACTCAGGCAAAATTTCTGTTGGTGTTAATGGGACTCTTGCCTCAGCAGTCTAAAATCTACTCTGTATTTCTCATAGTAGTAAGACAAGTGACAGCATGGACTGAAGCTAGCCTGCTCTGCTCCCTGCCTAGAACCAAGGTTTTCAGCTGGCTATCTTACCTCCTAGTCACTTTGACCATCACTTATTACCATGATTCTGGTTCTATCTGCAGGAAAAACAATGCCCAGTTTGTGAGATCAAGACATTTCTATGTTGTTACACAAAGCAGGAAAAATGCTCTTGCAATGCACTTTAAGAGCTGAGCACCACAGTGTCTTTTTGACTTGCGCTGTGCATTACCAACACATGCTCCCATGAGAACAGACAGAAATACTCATTAAATATAGAGTCACAAAATGTTGCTTGCTGTGCTCTACGTATAACACCTTTGCATATTTCACACCATCAATAACTACTGTAAAGTGCAATAACAAACAGCAAAAGAAGTGTGCAAATGAAGTCTTGAATGCCTAGAGCAGATCCCTTTCTAAGAAGTCTTGCAGAGCTCTTTTCTGCCCCAAAAAATTGCTAGCAACAAATAATTTTTATTAGCACTGCAGAGCTAATGGAGCTGTAGGAGAGAATTCTGGATTCCTTTCTGATTCATGTCTCGCAGTGGAATTGTTAAGTTCCAGTTGCAGGATTTTTTATTTCTGGTGATGGTGCATGAGCCAGAAAGGAGCAGAGGCCAAATGGTTGCAGAACTGGCATTCGTGGAAAAGAATTCCTGGTAAAAACTGAGAAAATCAGATCAGAAGCCACAAATACGGACCCTTATTTTTCCTGTTTTCTTGTTTTGGTTTTTTTTGTTGGTTTGTTTTGGTTTGGGTTTTTTTTTTGTTTGGTTGGTTTTTTTTTAAAGTGTGAAATTTGGATGTTTAAATGAAATCTGCCATTACAGAAGGGTTTGCTGAGCCCCAATCCTGCAACATGATGTGCTTGGACACCATGCGAGCCCCATGTATAGGGAGGGCAGCAGGAGAGCTCCATGTGGTTTAGCTGTCTACCCCTACATTATGAACTAGTTTTTTTCTGGAAGGGATATGATTGAGTTAATTTTTACAGCTGTCTAACATCTAGAAAAACTCACTCTCCAGCCAGCTTTTTAAAAATTGTCTTCTTCCTCAAAATAAATGAGCTTTTGTTATTTCTTCCAGTCCAGGTAGATTCTTATCAGAAGTAGCAATCTAGGGTATATTGACTGCTTGGAGGATTGGGGCTGACACTATTAGATTCTTTTATATAACATTATATAAAAGGACACAGTACACAGCTTACACCCGGAACCAATTACTGCACAGGCAAGCCCACCTAGAACAATTGCTTTGGCTAACACTGTTCTGGCCATCAAAAAGTACCCAGCACTAATGATGCTGCACTGTCATTTCAGTTTTTAATTTCCTTTTCATAATTCTTAGTCCCATTGTTATCATAGGCCTCCTTGTCCTAACTTCTACATTTTTTCTTGTGTAGAGCTCTGCCAAATCAAAACTTCAAACTAAATGAAAGAAGAGAAACTGAGGAGGAAATGAAAAGGGAAAAGGGTCACATGCTTTTTGAGGAAGAATCTGCATGCAACTGAGGATGAAATCAAAGCCTCACCGCAGCTGGGCTGAGCAGAAAGGCACGTGCAGGGGGCCTGCTGGCCCAGTATAAGCAGATAAAACAGCATTGCTCTGAATTCTGGGAAAAGGTAGCAAGCTCAATTTATTTTGAAATATCAACTAATTTAGCCATTCTTTACTTAAAGCCCAAACAAAATCTCTCAAGAAATTAAATTTGTATCAAGGCTCAGTTATACCTTCTTTTCCCCTTCCCTGTTGGCTGTTAGCGAGTACACTGGGTAACATGAAAATGAGATAGCAGGATGTCTTTTGAAAGTAGGTGGAGAGGAAAATTTAAGCAGTAAATGCAGAATTAGATCTATGCCTCTCCACGTTTGGGAAACCATACATTTAAAACAGGGAAACACTGTCCTGGCTCGAAACCAATAGCAACCAAGCACCTGGAACTGGAGGACACGACACAAAACCTTCATGAACAGGATATCAAATGACATAAAAACTAGTTTTCTTCATCTCAGTTGCTTTAATATTTTTGGAGAGTGCCAGTGGAAGGGAGAAAGGAGAGCCAACAAGCACTCAGAGGCAGGAATAGGGGAACATGTCTTGAAATGGTCTGTGCAGACATGCAGAAGGACATGGAATCAGAGGAAGAGCATTGCAATGGGTCAGAAGCACAAATAGAAACTTTCTCTGGGCTGTAGAAGAGGGAAGTTTGAAGGATCATTTAGGTTTAGAAATGTGACTCAGCTGGTTTTGAGCCACGTTTCTGAACAAAGTTGCCCCAGGACATGCAATGTGGGCTGCCTTTGCCTTCATATCCAGCAGCCTGTGTTTGCACAGAAAGGTGCATCTCCTTGGGCCATGTACCACCTTACCTTCTGCCAGCAGGAGCCAGACAAAATCTGTTACTAACACACCTGTGCCCCTGAGAGGAGGGGATTTCACTGCAATATATGCTTAGCTGCTGGTCTTTGAAATGCACATGGATGGGGTGTTTGCTGCTACTCTGTAGTAAACAAAGAAGACAAATGTCAGCAATGTACCATGAAGTGGCCCATGAACCTCGGTCCAGATGCAAATGCTTTGCCTTTTCGTTGGCTCATATATCACTCCATGCAGGGATGGGACCTTGCCATCGAGAAA
Organism: Caprimulgus europaeus; assembly: GCA_907165065.1. The sequence continues at coordinate 96,950,607 of OU015523.1, read as the reverse complement.
GAGTGAAATACTGACAGAGCGGGAGCATCTGTGGCAGAAAGCGAGTCAGCAGGATCCCACTTCCCCTCTAGTGAGACGAAAAGGCTATTGTTTCTGGCAAAGACAATGTTTTGAACCTCAGGAGTGTGAAAACAGCAACAGATTTATGAATTCCTCCTTGATGCATGTAGCTGCCAGTCTTTAGCCAGCACACGCTAGGAGTACAGAGCCTACGCACTCTGTGCATGCTGGGGATGGTACTGGGATCAAGGAGCACAGCTAAGCTCATTTCCCACTTCTGTGCCCAAATTACAAACGGGAATAACAACATGAAGGCGGAGGAACATGGTCAGATCAAAGGTCTGTCTAGCTCAGCATCCTAGCAGGGGCCAGTAGAAACTCCTTAGGGAAGATCCTTAAGAATGGGAAATGCAGAGACTGAGGCTCTGCTTGGCATCCTCTCCTGGCTTCCAGGAACCAGGAACTTAAAGGCTCTCTAGGCCCGGCATTGTGTCCAGACCACCAAGTGTAACAGCCAACACACACTTACCCTCTCTGAATTTTTCTAATCCCTTTTTGGACCCATGACTTCATAGTTCTGTGATAGCTGCACACACAAACGCAGCTTGGCAACTACACATGCTCTTGTGTGGATGTGAGGAACCAAGCAAGCCTGTGCTCTTTAAAGGAAAATAATGCGTAAGAAAGCCTGGCCCTCAAGAGCCTTCCTTCCCCCCACGCTCGTCTTTTGAGTCCTTGGTTTCTAGGCTCCTCAGGGCACTAGGTATTGTCACCTCTGCTTTCTTCCTCCCCGGGCCCCTTCTGGAGGCTGGTGCTGTAGGAAGCCTGGGCAGTGAGGTGGTCACTGTTATGGAGTACACTGATGACGGGCAGCTGCTCACCACAAGCAGCAGTGCCAGCAGTGAGTATCTCAAAGGCTTGTTTTAAAATGGTGCTGACACTTTATTTCACAGAAGGGGAGATGGGCTGAGGATTGTCCAGATGAGCCTAGTAAAGCCAGGTCATACTTCACCTGGTTCCTACAGTCCTGAGGGACAGATTTTTTTTCCACAGCAATTATATGATCCACTCTTCCTGACTGCCCTGGAAGCAAGGCAACAAAGTCACTTCAAAATCTATCCCTTTGACTTTGCTACTGGAGCCCCCACACCCCTAACAATTTACCTCTGCTTGTTCCTGGTGGAAGCTGTGGCTTTGTTTGCTGAGCTGGGTTTGCACCTGGTCCCTGGGTGTTCCTAGGGCAAAGGCTTGTGGTCGCCAATGCCAGTGGAAAGTTATGGTCCAGCACAGCAGCAATAGGATTTGGCATAAGGAATTTATGTTAGTGCTAAACTCAACCATAGCTAAAGGGCATTACTACTAGGTTCCCACCACAGCAAACCATGCTAAAGCCAGATTTCAAATTTTGTACTATGTGGGACCCTTTAACACAAGTTGAAGCAGTTTTATAATCTGATTTGGCCTTATTCACTCTGAACACTGCTGCTATAACATACAGTACTAATCTGGTCTGGTCACAGCAGAGCTCACACTTTTATGGGTTACTATGAGGGTCATTTACTTTATGTAGAACAAGCCATCACCTCCCAAGCTGTTTTGGCAACCAGTCCTGCTGATGCCAAATCACCTGCCTCTCCAATAATAATTTTCTCTTTAGCAGCCTCACTTCAAAATCACAAGTCACCTTCAACACTGAGTTTTCAGGAGTGTTTTGGAGGAGTGTGGAATCTCCTAGGGACATTGTAAAATTGCTGTTGTCATCATGGGGAAATGAAGGTAGATGAGTCAGTAAGGCTCCAAGGAAGAAAAAATAGATATAAGAATGCAGACACCCTGTACTTGTACAATGTTGCTCCCTCAGCCCATCGTCCTCACCTCTGGTCTGCTGGGTAACAGTCACAAAGCAGAAAGGGATTGTTTCCAGGACTTTGCACTCCACTCCTTTAGTCTGATAGGTTCCTCCAAGCCACCTCGTGCATTTGCCGTGCCTGGTTATGCTTCACCTCACCTGTCTTCCTCTGTTTCTCATAATCAAGTTTCTATCACACTTTTGCTCTGAAGTTTTTGGTTTTGCTGCTTTTGCTACATGACCTGTAGAACTTGTGATGAAGCAGATGACAAAAGAAGCCAGAAGTGAAGCAGCAGCTCTGTCAGACGGAGATGGACGCAATGCATCAGCCCTGCCCAGAAGAACAAGCAAGTCTCATGGGACAGCACGGACATCTAAGAAAGGGGCTTCTGAACTTTGCCAGAGTTTTCTCCTGGGGTGGCTAACAAGCTAGATCTGTTCACACTGAGGACTGCTTGGAGGTTTTCCTGGCACTTATTTTTAACACCTCTTTTTGTTCTCGCTTGTTATCTGCCAGCAGCTGAAGCCAGTTGGCTTCATGGAAAGTGTACAAAAGGGAACAATGAAGAGTGGCTTTCCAATCAGACAAGGATGCAGTGCTTTAGCAATGGCAGTGGACATCCTAGGCTTAGTGTTTTGTCGTAATACATGGAAAATAAGGAATCATAAATTGCAGAAAACCTGATATTGAGCACTTTAATGAAAAGAGATTATGAGTTTTCAGTCCAGAATTTAAGAATGCCAATACTGTGTAATAAAAAAGGTAAACAGAAGTGTTCAATGCTTTTGCTATCAAGTCCTAAAATGAAAAAATATTAAGTTTTATTACTTACTTTTAAAAAATTAAATACAGTCTAGAATCTTTCTTTTTGGCTGTTAATATAAAGATGATGGTGAGATACAATGTCATGACACAGTGACTGCCCTTTAAAAGAGGAATGAGCCCCCAGGCTTTGGTTTGCTAATAGGACATTTACTGAGAGACTATTTTAATAAAAAATATACAAATATACAGTATCTACAAGCTGGGTCTGGAGCCATAATTCAAATCCTCTATGCTGTACAGAAGATTCAGAGGTAACATTGACCAAGGACTTTGGCTCCCTATGCTTGATTTCATTCACAAGTGAAGCGCAGCACAAAGTTAAGCACGAGGAGCCAGAGATCCGGTAGTAGGCAGCCCATGTAATACTTTGGCTAAGAAACCGAGATTGTGTTGTCCTCTACGGTCTGTAACAGCAAGTACCTAAGAGTATTGCTTACAGCTATAGCAGATATTTTCAAGCTGGGGTCTCTGTGACCTATGGAGAGCAGGAATGCCTCTTATTAGCAGACTTAAATTCACTAAACAGCAATGTGTCCTTCCCTTAGAAAAACTTTCAAGGCTCTCTAAATGGGGAAGAAAAAAGATGGAAACCATAAATTTACAGAATTGAGTAAAGCTGTGATTTCTGGCCCTGATACCTGCTTGATTCTCATGGTGATGGGCTTTGTCCCTCCTTGATGTCTGCACAGACCCTCCTGAATATTTTGCCTCTGATTTCTTTCTTTTCTGCTGCAAGTATTCCCAAAGTGGTTACTCCTTGACAAAATTTAGCCCCTTCATTGCAGGAACACCAGGTGCCTCACCAAGCTGCATAAGCACCATTTAGATTTCAGTCAAGGAGAAGCAGACACAGAAAGATAAAATTACTTGGCAAAGGTCAGGATGTGAAGAAGAGAAAGCTGGGGCTCTCATCCTCCACAATCACTTCCTTTCTGTTAGGTCATCCATAGAAAAGGTCTCACAAGCACTCCCAGGCCCATCCCTGAGAGATATAAGAGCACAAAAATGCTCATGGCTCCTGCAGAGCTAGCAAGCATTAACTCATGCTGTTCCGTCTCCAGGCGTGTACTTCTACCCTCCTTGACTGGAAACCAAGTGAAGGCAGTGCTGAGCTCTGGTTATTATTACGGCCTGATTTATCTGGCTGTGTTAACCACATTCACACAAGCTCCAGAGTTGTGTGCCCCAGCAGTGGTGTGCAGAACCAGGTGCCCCAGCCCACAACACGTCACACAGATGTACTCTCATGGATATCATGGCCTGCACTTAGGCTGGGCATTCAGCAGCAAGGCATTTACCTGGCCCAGGTGAAGGATACAGAGAAGAGGGGACAGGGGGAAAGTCCCAATGCCATCTCATCCTTTTGTGCTTCTGGGAGATGCAAAGATGAGCTGAGAGAGGAATAGGGCAATTGTGGAAGTGCTTACGGGCTCAGATGGGGCTGGAGAAACAAGAGATCTGTCAATAGCATTATAGTGGATCATAGCAATTCCTATGTCACACACCAGCTCAATGGGACAGGGGTGGAAGGAACTTGGAAGAAGGCTTTCTAAGATGTCCCAGCTGGCCCAGCACAGACGGTTTGCTTATTTGTTTGGATTCTTCATAGCTACTCAGTGTTATCACACCTCACAGGCTTCCTCTGGAAAGGAACAGCAAAAGGGACCAGGTGTGGCTGGATGGCCATAGCTGCATGGTGAATAAGCAGCCAGTGACAGGAAGGAAGCAATAGACTCTGAGTTTTAGGAAGGAGATGTTTGGCTCTAGCAGCCCAGAACTTCTCGGTCTTTGATAGATTTTATGCCTGGTTGTGCCATTTCACATAGGTGTTAATTGCAGAAGCATTTGTGTCTTCTGGCATCTAGTGTTAAGACTACAATACCTTTGAGGGATATTCCAAGGAAGTTGGAATCACTCTTCAAGCTCTTCCATAAGCTATGAAAAAAGAACTTGGCCTCCTATCCCTGGAGGAATGTTGTCTGTGTCCAAATGACACAAGGGTAAAAGATGAGGATTTCATAGTTACCAAATCGTTCACTTCTTCCTAAAGAGAAGAACTTTCAACCCCAGGGCTGAAGAGGCATATCGGGTTTGAACTGATATTAGAGGTATTTTTGAGGTATTTTACCTTCTTGGATTCTCCATTTCTATTTCTTGCACACTGTCCTACCAGAAGGTGCCACTATGAACAGAGAATTTGTCATTAAATGCTTGGAGAATTTGTCATATAAGTGCTCTGCTAATTATGAGTGGGCAGCAGAGCTGCATTTCCTTGCAATGTTAAATCACTTGTGATTGTGAGCATGAAACCTCTCCGACAGGACACCCAAATACCTCCTCCAGTGAGCAAAGACAGCACATCAGATGGTCTGGTGATAGGGCAAAGTCTGTAGCCTTAGACTGCAGGAGAACTCCTTCAGGAACAGTGGACCCACTAACAGGACACCCCTCAGCTGTTTTGTGGCCACAGGGTGATGGGTAAGCTGCTGATAGGTGAGGCCAGCTAGCTGTCCTTTGAAAGAGAGGTCAGAGAGTACTACAGAGTGGAACTGCAGATGTATGACTGGAGAATGACAAGGCCTTGAGGGGAAAGTCAGATGTGGGATTTCCCTGCTTAGTAAATGAGACACGGTATGTGTGTACCCTACAGATGTACTCTTGATCCTTCTGTGATGGTCTTAATCAAACCAGGCCCTGCTTGGAGGCAAGGGACTACAAACCTTCTGAGCAGAAAGGAGCTGCTTGAGTGTCTTGGGATGTTCTCTCTTCAGGACAGTGGCACAACCTCCTTCCAGCTATCTCCCTCCTCCATCTTATGGCCCATGTCTGACCTTAAAAGGCCTTGTAATGAGCATGCTTTGATTAAGGTCACTGAGAATTATTGATTTTCCAGTTGGGGAGGAAACTATGCATTGAACTAAAACAGAAAGAAAACAATTCCCAATATTCAGCTGAATGAAACAATTAATTCTGTCTGACTGAAGCATTTGAAGTGACCCCAAACAAACGTTTCCCTTCCACTGCCTTGGGTTTCCTTCCATTGCCTCAGGGCTTTAAAAAAAGACAAGAGGCAAAGAAAGACAGCCAGATGGGGAGGCTAGGTGTCCTAGTCAAAGCCATTGAAAGAAACGTTGCCTTTCTCCTCACTTTGTGGCTGAAAGTCTTAAACAATAGTGAGTGAGGGTTCTTGCCTGGGATGTGTACAAACGGCTTCAAACCTTCTGTATATTCAGTTCAGACTAACAAACCTGCATTGGCATCTTATGAGAGGGTGAGAGGATGGACATGTGCTCCGGGTGTTGATGTTGTTCCAGTTTCTAAAAATGGTAGCTGTGTGGGCAAGAGGAATTAAATGTGTGATGAGGAGGACTTGAGGCTGGAGCTGAAGGAAGTGAGCTCCAGTTGCGGGCAGTGAACACTCATCTTCTTGCACCTGACATTGGGAATGGACAAAAACCACAAAGGAGTCAGGGTAGCTTCAACCAGGATGCTGGGGAGAACATCCTGATGGTGGGGATATTGAGGTGGGGAGCCCCAGTGCACAACGGTGAATCAGACAGCAGGGGTATTTGAACTCAGGTCAAAAGTATTTGAATCGATCGCCTGTGTACTAGGTAGTTAGGGGAAGCTCCAAAAAAAAAAAATCCCTCTTCACAAAAGGGGCCCAAGTCCCCCTGAGAACCTCTCCAGATGGAAATTGTTTGTATCAGAAATGTCAGCACTGAGCAAAAATAATACTGGTGACCACCCAATTTAATTTAATTTTGGCAAATTAAAGGTGCACCCAACCCCTCATCTCTGAACTCATTCCTATCAGCACTGCCACAGGTACAAAATGAAGGACAAGCATGAGATGTGAATTTACTGAGCCTTTGAATGCACAGTATGATGGCATGCGTTCATTACCTAGACTCACTGGTAACTGAGTCACTTGGGTTGCTTGTTCTGCCAAGTCCACATAAGTCATCAAGAGAAAGGCAAGCACATTTCCAATATTTTACATGAATTAGCGTCACGGCACAGGCTCTCTTATATTTTGCTTCTATGGAAAATACTTTTTTTTTTTTTTTCCATTTTGTACCCGGCAGTTTTCCTCCTACACATCATGCAGACAAATAAACAGCCCCACAATCTAGCCAGGGAGGTTAGCAGGCTTGATACTGCGCTGTGTCTAATCGAGCCAGTCTTTTACATATGTTATATATTCACCTTTTCTCTGGCATCTGCATTGCACTTGGGAAAACACTCGCACGCAAAGGGATGGGCTCTGGGGAATGGAGAAACATTATCTAGCACGGGAATACTCAATTAATTTTCAGCAAGCAGCTTTTATAATACATAACATACACTTAACATAATACACTTTGGTCTTGTGCCAGAGATTCTAAATGATTAGGCTGTATCAATTTACTCTTGAAACACTGATTAAAATCTCAAAACTTTCATAGCAAATGATGCATGAACCAGAATCTGAAATGTGATGATTGAAATATTGCAATGTCACAGATTCATCACACAGCCTTTCCAAATCCACTCTCGGTTTCAGCTGGCCCCTTAAACGTTCTACTCACACGTCCCAGTGATCAGCTTTTTTCTCCTGCTTCATTTTCCCCTCCCCAACCCTCTGCTTCTTGGAAAGATAATAGCCAGGCCTTAATTGAAGCAAACAGGTCATTAAAACAGTAATTTTGTAGACATTTGCAATGACAGACATTCATTCACTGCCAAAGACAAGTAAAGAATCAAGGACTGGATATTCCACGCACATTAATTCTACCATAGACCAAATCAAAGCTAAACATCCTCCTCCCTTCTTACTGTGGGAAATTTCCGTTGGGCACAGAGTTTAAACAAAGAAAACTGAAAAATAACTATTCAGCTCTTGCCCTTGTGAATTGTGCCCTAGACTCAAAGCAGGTCTTGACAGTGTCACATCTTCTCCTATGAGGAGGAGGACTCTTGTCTGCTATTTCTTGGTGCAGTCACATCTCATCTTTTGTTGCAGCTAAGAGAGGTCAAATACCCCAATTACTTTTACAACCTCTCTGTAGAACAAATCTCATCACAGTGTCACTAACATGAACTTAATTCTCAGTGGAATCCAGAAACTCCAAGCCAAATTGCCACTTGTGCGAAGCACGTTGTCCAAAGAAGATGCTCGACCTAGGAACCACTGTACAAGAGTTTTCTTGAAATGATACTTTAGCAGCAAGCCATTGCTATAAATCTAGTAGTGGGTCTCAAAATTCTGTAAAGATAAGTACACTTGGCCTTCTTCAAACTGCCAGTTACAGGTCCCTTATGTAGCTGTCAAACTGCAGTGACTCCAGGGAGAAGTGATGTATGATTCAGATCATCTGCTGGTGAGGATGTCCTGACCTGCTCCAGCAATGGAGAGCAGTCATCACTCTGAAGGTAGGCATCTGACCCTGGACTCATCACATTTAACTTCAGGCCAAGTTGAGAGTCTTAATTAAGCTGGGATTTTTCTCACAGTCTGTAGAGGGAGGCACCACCAGACTCTTTGTCAGCACTCAAATGAAGACATGATTCTGTCTCTAGTGACTCTGGAGGAAACCACTCCTAAAAAAGTGTTCATTTAAATGCCTAAAATGAGGTGAGGTGGCCTGGGCCAGGCAGTAGCCCAGTGTAGCTGCCTCCACATGGACTGCCTGCGTGGTCCATTGCCAAATTCATTGTCAGGTTAGGCCCAACGTACTTGGTCATGATTGGCATCATATTAGCATCTAAGGATGTTAGGAACTAGGGCCTGAGGAGGTAACCTCTGCTCCAAACATCTTAGAGGCTACGCAAGGGAGGGAGAAGTCAGAGGAAAAAGCACTTCATTTCAAGGTGCAGCCTAGATGCTTCGCTAGAACCAGCGGCAGTCCCCTGAGGGCCTCCTCCTCCCAGCTGGCACTGCTCTCTGCTATGCTTTCTGCATGCTTGAACCCATGTCTGTGAGCTCTCCTGGTCCATCACATGCTACCGTTAGGGGACAACTTCTGTGTTAATTTTAGAGGTTTTACTCTGCTCCAGTTCAAGCTGTATGTATGCAAGAAGGAAAAAAAAAAACCAACAAAACCAACAACTGAATGAGATCATTTTTCTCTTCTCATCTCAGACATTCAGCCTGCTAGCCAGGGTTACTGGAATAAAGCAGGGAAGCTCTTTTTCCATAGCAAGCCATCTGGTTGACATAGACTCACACTGATGCTAATCTGTTGGTTTCTTTCTTTTTTTTTTTTTCCTTTTTTTTTTTTTTTCCTGAGGAACACTTCATCTGCAGCTGTAAATTCAGACCTGCTCCCTCTGTGTGCGGAGCATTCATTTTGCACACATATTTATTACCGCATTATGCCCCATTGTAGGTGTCAGGAAATCATTGTTATCCGTGGTGTGTCTACGTTGTTCTAATGTCAGGGATGTACTTTCAAATGGAAATTAAGCAATTATGTTTCACATGGGGAAACCTGACAGACGCACCACTGGCAATGTCGCTGTCACAAAAGCAGACATTGTTCTCGGGGACTGTCAAAGAAATAGAATGTATTTCAAGAGCAAAGCGGGGTGGGGGAGGGGAGCAAGGAGGGAGAACTCGGGGTAATTAACTGTGTGATTCCAGTTCATAGATCACGGAGCTGTTTAACTTCAAAATGCAATAACGACATGACAATGAGGCTACTTAACTCATCCTCAAAAATGAGGTTTTGAGTAGTCTTTTAAAATACAAATAAATGCTTTCACCCCTATCTTCACCTCCAGCCTGGTTAAACCGGGATGCTACTGTGTGTTTATTATTTGCACTATTTATTTAGGAATTGGTTTAAGTAACCTCCAGGACAAATGCTGCAGGATCAAAAAGCCATGTCGGTTCCCAGTTTATTAAATATCAGCCTGCTGGTCCAGCTGGCTGGGCAGGGTCTTTGGGACAGGGAGCAGGGGAATCATTCGCCTGGTGAGAACCATGTGCCACAGGTTGGTGTCACAGATGAAATAGGGACAGGGACCTTCTGCTCAACCCCGTGGCTCTGCTGTTGTAATGCACCACACAGCGCCTGTCTAGAGCCTTGTGCAGCACAAGCTGCCTTCTCTCCTCCTTGCCTCCCTCCAGTTATTTTTTGTTTGTTACAGGCTTTATTCAGCAGCCTTTTGTGTAACTCTCCTCTGCCTTTGGTCATTAGCTTCATACTACTCCCCTGGGTGTAATAGACCAACAGCAGCCCAAAGCCGGCAGCCAGTGAGCGCAGGCAAAGGGCTGTACTTGTGCCCCGTTGAAATAAAGAGGAATTTGGGGCCCAAGGAAGAGAATGTCTTGAAAAAGTATTTTTAAAATGTTTCAATCAAATATTCACCAGTAAAAATACATGTTTTACAGCAAGGGCTGTAAAGAAGTACAGCAGTGTACATTGAAAACTAAGCCTCCAGTTAAATGGATTTCTAGACGAGATCAAAAAGCACTGAGCACCATTCAGGGAGAATTTATTTGTTTAATGGATATTTTAGATGGGCAAGTCCTGTAGTCTTCACTAAGGCAAAATTAACACTAACACAAGAGAGACATGGACCAATTAGAACGAGTCCAGAGAAGGGCCACGAGGATGATCCGAGGGCTGGAGCACCTCTCCTGTGAGGACAGGCTGAGAGAGTTGGGGCTGTTCAGCCTCGAGAAGAGATGGCTCCAGGGAGATCTTACAGCAGCCTTCCAGTACCTGAAGGGGCCTACAGGAAAGCTGGGGAGGGACTTTTCACAAGGGCAGGTAATGACAGGACAAGGGGAAATGGCTTTAAGCTGAAAGAGGGTAGGTTTAGATTAGATATTAGGAAGAAATTCTTCACTGTGAGGGTGGTGAGACACTGGCACAGGTTGCTCAAGGAAATTGTGGATGCCCCGTCCCTGGAAATGTTCAAGGCCAGGCCGGATGAGGCTTTGAGCAACCTGGTCTAGTGGGTGATGTCCCTGCTCATGGCAGGAGGGTTGGAGCTAGATGATCTTTAAGGTCCCTTCCAGCTCAAACCATTCTATGATTCTATGATTCTATGATTCTATGAAAATTCTTATAATCCTGAAGATCAAGACTCCCATAAACCAAGAGCTGCATGGCTGAGGAAATGGGCCTTGCCTCAAGGAGCTCATATTAAAAATATAAGGCATCACAAAACCACTGACAGGAGGGAAAAGCAGAGATTTCTGTCTTTCCTCCCTTCCATGAAGCAAAAAAAAGGTGTATATCTTACCCCAGGTCTCAGTGAAGTTTTGGAGCAAGCCAAGAATGAACCTAGATCGCTCAGATGCCAGTCTGAGCTTTTAAGCTCCTTCTCTGGTCAGTCAGGTCAGTTCTACCTGTGTGTGAAGGAAATAAAACCCACAGCTGGGTGCAAGTGTCCAGGGTCTGCTGCCCCTACAGAAGCAGAGCAGAAGCACTTCTTGGCACCTAGACACATACGCTGAATGTGAGGAGACCCTATCCCATCCCTGTAGCCCAAGGACCCTTGCTGGGAAACTGCCTGCTGTCACCCATAGCTCTCAAACTGGGAAACACTGTTGATGTCATTGGCTTCAGGACATGAACCCTTCTATCCTTGTCTTCTGCAGCTCCCTGCTCACTTTTCCTACTAACTCTGGTTGCAGACTCTGGTTTTAATTCTTTTCCTGGTCCCCCAGGGAAGGTATCACTTGCTTATTAACTCTATCCTAGCCAAAACCATCAGAAGCTTCTTCTAATGGAGAAGGCCTTCAAGTTGTCCTTTGTGTCCCTTGCTAACCACAACTCCAGTTGTGCTTCAGGTTTCCTGACACCATCCCTTCATGCCTGGAAAATGTCTCTAACTTCATTCTCTGTAGTCTGGCTGTGCTTCCACCTCCTGTATGCTGCCTTTTTGCAGTGGAGCTCTGCCATGAGTCCTCTGCTTTACCAAGCTGGTCTCCTTGTCTCCTACTTGTTTTCATGAACTTTGGGATGACCTGTTCCTGTGCTTGGAGGATGCTGTCCTTACAGACATGCCAGCTTTCATGAGATCCTTTGCCCTCCAGAACAGCCCCCATGAGATCTCCCCTACTTGTTCCCTGATTAAGCTGAATTTTGCTCACCTGAAGCCTGCATTCTGCTGCTCTCCTTCCTCACTGCCATCAGGATCTTAAACTCCACTATTTCATGGTCATTACAGCTAAAGCTGCTGTTACCACATCCCCAGCCAGTTCTTCCTTGTCAGAGAATAGCAGATCCAGCTATGCATCACTGCTGGTTGGTGTATCCAGTTATCTGAGCAAAGAAATTATCTCTGACACCATCCAGAAATCTTCTTGACTGCTTGCTTGTGTGCAGCCGAGTTGCCCTTCCAGCAGATGTTAGGCAGGTTGAAGTCCCCTGTGAGAACCAGGATCTGTAATTCAGATACTTCCTTAAACTGTTCAAAGACTTCATATGCTTCCTCACCCTGGTCTGTGACAGGTCTCTTGCCTGGTCTCTTGCTATGATGTCACACTCACTGTCTTCTATTCTGATTCCCATCCTATAAGCTCTCAACCAGGCTGTTGTTGGTCCAGTAGAGGAGCTCCATACAATCAAAATGCCCTTTCACATAGACAACAGTCCCTGTCTTAATTTTCCTTGCCTCTTTCTTGAGCTTGTATCAGTCCATCACAGCTCTCCACTTGGGCAAACTGTCCTGCTATGTCTGTTATACCAATGGTGTTGTGGTGTTGTAGTGTTGTGGCTGCATGCAGAGCTCCATTTCCTCCTGCTCGTTTCACAGACTGTATTTGTGTAATTATACTTGAAGCAAGTGTCCCTTTGCCCTGCCTTATAATTTAAAAAGTCTTTCTTTTATTCAACATCCTGCAGCTTCTGCTTTAGACCTTGTACACTGCTACCTCACTTAACTGGGTCATCATCGCCACCTCCTTCCCCTGTTCTTCCTAGTTCAGTTCTCCATACAAGGTTGGCCAGCCTATTGGCAAAGATGCTTTTCTTCTGCTTTGCCAGCTGGATCCCATCTCTCCCTAGCAGGCCTCAATCTTCAGAGTCCCATGGTCATAAACAAAGGATTTATAGAATGGTTTGGTTTGGAAGAGACTTTAAAGGTCATCTTATCTAACCACCCTCCAGTGAGCAGGGACATCTTCAACTAGATCAGGTTGCTCAGAGCTCTGTCCAGCCTGACCTTGAATGTTTCCAGGGATGGGGCTTCTACCACCTCTCTGGGCAACCTGTGCCAGTGTTTCACTACCCTCACTGTAAAAAAAATTCTTCCTTATATCTAGTCTACCCTCATTTTATTTAAAACCATTGCCCCTTATTCTATTGCTACAGGCCTTGCCAAAAGTTTGTCCCCATCTTTCTTATAGGCCCCCTTTAAGTACTGAAAGGCTGCAGTAAGGTCTTCCTGGAGCCTTCTCTTCTCCAGGCTGAACAACCCCAACTCTCTCAGCCTTTCCTCATAGGAGAGAAGTTCCACTCCTCTAATCACTTTTATGGCCTCCTCTAGATCTACTCCAGCAGAACCATGTCTTCTTGTGCTGAGGACTCCAGAGCTGGACACAGTACTCCAGGTGCCCAATTCCTATTGACACCAGGTGTGCAACCAGGTTTTGACCCATTGGAGCTATCTGTTCCTCCCCAAGCCCTTCCCTTCACTCATGGAGACCAGGTATTGTGAGCACAATGGCTTAGGCTCTGCCAACCTATAAACATGAGTCTGTTAATACACACTGTTCATTTAAACTCAATGCTTCCAAATCCCAGGAGAAACTTTAGCTACACAACTCCCATTCTGCTCAATAGGATTTGTGTGGTTAAGCTTTGGCAGAGTTGAAAATATTCACACACACATAGAGGAGAACACACGGACATAAGTATGAGGACATCTGAGAATGTCACTGTTTGTAGTTATTCTGCAAGTCCTCTGGGAGAGATACCTCATCCCTCAGTGGTCTTCAAAGCCAAGTAGGACTTTCATGTACACTGTTAAAATAAACAGCTTTCTATGAAGAACTGCTGAAAAACGCCTTGGAAGACTCTGGACCCAGAATCTCTCTGATCCTTGTAAGTGCTGCTGGCAAACTCATTTCTGTGGTGGTTTTCTCTTAAGAAGGTCCAGTAACATTTTCTTCTTGCCATGGACTAGAACGTCCATTCTAATGAGTTACTCCTTTTTAGTAGTTGCCTGCTACCTTGTGATTTTCACATACTACTGGCACTAGTGAAGAACATTTACTTGTGCAACGCCCAGGCAAAATGAGAGGATGGAAAAGAGCTGAACCACAGTCCTCTTTGCTCCCTTGTGCTGTCCAAACTCTCTCTCCCCTATCTGCCCTTCCTACCTCTGCTCCTTCATTTCCCATCTTGAGCCTTTTTTCTCCCATAACTTTTTGCAAAAAAAATACTCTGACCCCTGTAGGAGAGCATTAAGCTCATTCTGCTGGTCACTAAGCAGCAGCCCTGGAAAGGAAATGTCACTCTCTTCAGGCTTGACATATGCACACAGGGATATCTTGCCTTGGAAATCAGAAAAACACAGCAGAAAATCTTCCCTGAAGATTTCCTCTACCAAAGCTGCACTCTGTAACTAACTGGCTGGAGAAAAAGGACATAGCACATTCACTGCTGTTCTGTGGCCCTACATCCATTACAGATTTCATAGAATCATAGAACAGCTCTGACCTCATAAGATCATCTGGTCCAACCCTTTGTGGGAAACAAATCCTACAAGAGATTATCTGGCATCCTCTCCAATCGCATCTTGAAAACCTCCAGCAATGGGGACTCTACCACATCCCCAGGGAGATTGTTCCAGTGAATGATTGTTCCTACTGTAAAATACTTCTTATGTTGAGATAAAACCTCTCCTGGTGCAACTTGCACTTGTCGCCCCTTGTCTTCTCCATGTGACTCCTTGTGAAGTGAGAGCCTCAGTTGTTTGTCGCTGCCCTTTAAATACTGGAATACTGTGATGTGGTCTACCCTGAGCCTTCTCTTCTTCATGGACAAAAGAACTCCTTCAGTCTTGCCTCATAGGGCAGATTCTCCAGCACTTTCAATCATCTTCACAGCCCTCCTTTGGACTCTCTCTGGTCTGTCCATGTCTTTCGTGAATTGTGGGAATCAGAACTGGACACAGTTCTCCAGGGGCTTCCTGACAAATGCTGAGCAGATTAGGATGGTTGTGTCTTTGCTAGATCCCTCCACTGCCTTCAAACTTGTTTCCTCATTTCAGTCTCACTCTGGTTCTGCCACTGCTCCATTTACTTCGAGCTGGAGCAAAGCACATGCTTATGCCTGTGCTGGGTGTGAAGCACTTGTAATGGTTAAAATCCTGTCCTCCCCAGGAGGAATGTGCATGGGGAGTCTTTCCTTTTCTTCACAGATACTACAAGTTACCCAAATAGTCTGTCACTTCCTAAGTTATCCTGGGAGCAACCATCCATCTAACCTCATGAACACTTTTTTTTGCTAGGTTTATGATCTAACCAGACTCCAGGAAGACAAGAGGTTACAAGTTGCTCCTACTAAAGGCAAAATCTTACCAAAGCAGCACAGTAGGGGCTTTTGTCTGTGGGAACAAATGGCAACATTAAATCCTCCACAAAGCTTCCATTCTGCAGAACCCAGCCTACACCAACAACTCATGACCTGGATCTAGAGAAAAACTTCCCTTTATCAAGACCTGGAAGCCTGGGTCAGAGCCCAGTTATTCTGAAGCAGGTTGTGTACCTCACACTGTGTTACAAACCAAGTGGTAATCTCACACTGCTTTTCCTGAAATCAGAGCAAATCAGTGTCTCTGTGTAGCTCTGGTCTCCAAAGAGGTATTCCTGCTTGTGGTAGGCATATGGGGATTGAAAAAAGTTCAGGTTGAGTTCACTGGATTCAGTTTTAAATGTATTTTTATTTAAACTGTAATCCTGTGAGCTAGTAACTGTCACAACTTACTGTGATGAGGTAGGGAGACATAATTCATAGTTTATAGATTGAAGGCTGAGGGACAGAGAGTAGAAGTACACTTGGATGTACTCTTTCAATTGAGCCTTAACAGCTTAAACAGTTACGACTCCCTGGCTGTTGGTTGCTGTTTTAATTCACACTGAAAGGCTGACGGTGCCTCACACAATAAGTCACAGCATTGCAGCCAAAGGGGCAGGGGGCAGTTAACAGCTGAGAAACAACAACTGGAAATTAAGGGGCTAAACCTCCTTAAAATCAGTCACAAGAGTACATCTGGAAATGGAAAGAGAGGCCCAGATCAACTTACCTACCTTCACTGCTTGCAAATAAAGCACATAGTCTAGTCCAATTCCCCAGTGCTTCCTTGTGGGCTGATGGGAATGTTTTAGGCACCAGAGAGTGGACTGCAAAATTATTACAAACAAATTTTGTCCTCTCAAACACAGAACAGTAATTTGGGAGGAGGGACTAATAGGGCAAAATTTCAATGAGTGTTTTAGTGGGCTGTAAGAGAAAACTATATGGCAACACTGCAGAACACAATCTGCAGGGTGGAGAGGGGAGGTTTCCCCTCACAACAGAACAAGTTACAAATTCAGTTTATTATGTATTTATAAAAAGAGGAGAGAGAAGAGAGAGAGAAACAATACTTAATGGAAAGCTAAATAAATCTTGAGAGCCTGACCTATCCTATCTAGCCTGGAGGCTAAATTCAATTCTTCAGATACAGGACTGCCTCCAAATCTTGAAGGCACTACAGTCATACTGAAGACAGCCATCAACAAATTTTGTGTGCAGGCACACATGGTGCCTAGGCTCATCTCACTGTCCATGAGAAAAAGCCACAGCTCCAGTGGATGCTTCTTCCTGGAATATCAAAGTCACCTTTTCAGGATGCTCTCTATTAATAAAAGAGAGGTTGTGCAGATGTGTGTAGAGACCTAACTTTCAGGTGGTTAAAATGAGGTGGGATGACTCCTTAATGACTTCCTGCAAGGAAGCTTCAGTTCTCCCTAGCTACCAACCTTCGGAACCATTCTGCTTAGTTTCTCCAATGTAAGACTGACTACAAGATCAGAAAGTGTCTTAGCTATTTTTTATTTTCCCTCCTACTAAATCAAGTTTGAACTGTTTATGAAAAACCTCTACCAATGCCAACTGCACAGAGGAAGTGGCTGGTGGTTCCATCCAGGACCAGCTTCACTCATTTGTAGGGATGCAGAAAGCTTTGATTTTCGCTGTCTTCATGAATGTGAGTGCCTGTTCTGAAATAGTTTGCTTGGTTGGCCTGGAGTCAAGGGGAGGTGGGGCTGTAGCAAGTTACCATCTTTTGAAAAAGAATCAGGCCCTCAGAGTGAAAAGACCAAGGGTGAACACAACAATGAACACAATCCCAGATTAGAAGCCAGATTTTAAAGTGTGGTTTATCACTTGCCTATTATCTCCCCTTTTTTAAAATGGATGAGTGTCACTGGGACATGGTTTTACCTGTGATAAGATTGCTTGTTTTGCAACTACTTCAGGGTACCAAATGCATTTTAAAAGGGAGTTTTTGAAAAATTAGGGCAATTTGCAATGTGACAGACCCTAAGAGACATAACAGCTGTGCACACAGAGGGAACTAGAGCTAAGCTTAGATGCTTGAGCTATGGCAGTTCCTTAAAGACCTTAAGCAACGTGCCATTTTCTTTAGTCTTTGCATTAAGTTGTGAACTGACTTTATTGAGCTAAAGCAGTGTAAATGCTATTTCATATTTAAATAGAAGCTGCCTTAGTGCTTTGTCCTTAGCACTTGGAATTCTCTTCCTACAGATCAGTGGTAGTGAGTGATGGGTTTATGAAATGGTACAAATCTTACTGCTTTTCTTGCTTGGTTCTCATTAACATCAATAAACCAGCTTGATTGCCAAATAAAAAACCCACCACCTTTGCTTTGCCCCTTGTTCTCTGGATTTTACACATGAAGTGGCAATAACTCTCCTAACAGCCTCATGTCAGCACTTAGCACAGCCTCATGGTGATACCAGGATGTTTTGGCAGAGGAACAGCTTTTCCCTCGTGTATGATTAACTGCCTGCTATAAAAAAACATGGAAAAGAATTGTCTATCAGATCTGCCTAAGTCTGTGATGGAGCACCTATATACTATGTATGTAGTGGCAAAGATAATGAAATACATAAAATATAACATGAATATCACATTCTCTTCACCTCCACTCTCCTTATCCCACCATCGCTCAGAGATTCACCACCACATTCACAAAAATCAAAATGGTGAGAGTACTTATGCCAACAACTATATGTACACAGAAATGGGTTTTCACTAGAACATCTGTACCGTAAGGTTCTCAAGGACTAGCCTAATTGCTTCACCGAATCTGTCTTAATGAACTTTCAGATGCGTGTCTATCTCAGGATTCATTATTTCCTTCAACTCAGTCTAAGGATTACTGACCAGCTTGTGGAAGTTAGCACTGTTAGTAGTCTGACCGCACTGCATTTTATTTTGTATTTCTCTGTGAAATTAATGAAGTAATAATCAACAAATTATTCCAAAGGTATTTATTTTTTTCTTGTACATGAATTAAAAACAGAATCTTACAAATATATGGAACCGCACTTTAGTGGAATATATAATCTTATTCATATATGAAGGATTTTTTTCATATAAGCTAGAAAAATAGAAATTTCATCTTGGACCCATATAATATTCTTGCAGTACCGCTTAGAAAACTTTGTTAAAATAAATATTTTTTCCCTGAAAAGGGACAGTGCACATTGCTTAACCAGACAAGTGCAAAAGTAACAAAAGGAATTCAGTGCAAACTTCTAAAATAAGCATTCAGATTAGATTTCCTTTCATACATGATTTCTAAATGGTTAACAGTTCAAGTTTTTCATATTCTGAAACAGAGTTGATCAGAATCAGCTGAAAAGAAAGTTGAATAAGCTATTGCCTCTTTGTCTTCAAATTTAATTTTCAGCAATGTCCTAATAAATTCTTGGACCTCTCATTTGACTTGAAGGTAGGCAGAATTTGCCAGAGTTGAAGCAAAATATTTTTTTTACTTCTCACCTAGAATACTTCAAATATACTCAATCTTTACAGAACATTTTGGCCATTTGCTATAGTTGTTTGGGAACTAGGATCATAGTTAAAATTTACAGAAGTACACGTTCACTATGTTCAAAATCCTGTCAATTATTATTTTTAAAAAGCTTTGTAGCAAAGAGGTAGTAGTTTGATAAACAAGTATTTAAGTTAAAAACATCAGACTGCATCTGACACAGACCACTTAAGGATCTCACTAGCATCCATTTTCTGTGTGTTTTACGTAGAGTCAAGTCAACATTTTGGCTGAATTTCACAGTGTGTCCTACATGATTTTAAAAAATAATATATAATTTTTTTTATTTTTTTTTTAGCTAGAGGATTAAATAGGTTTTGGTTTAGTTCTCAACACAAAGTGTACAAGTTATTTTATACGTTTCTAAGGTCTCAATCCCTTAGAAACAAAATAAGTCAAATCAAAGTACAACTTTTCCATCTGCCCTTCTAAACACACATCCTACCTCAAGCTTTAGCACTTCAAGAGTCAGACTGTCTGCACAACCAGAGTGAGGTGACATCTTCTGGATAAAAGGTCAGGGTTGGACAAAACTATTTAAATCAAACTCAGTGAAATAATTTCAAACAATACAGATGTCCTAAAAAATAGAGGTTGGTTTGGTTTTGGGTTTGTTTTGTTTTTTTTTTTCATTTAGGATGATTCTAAGTATGAACATTGGACTTCTAGCCCAAAAAGGCCATCTTGCTGAATTTGGCTAGATTCTGAAAAAGAAAGGAGAAAATTGCATACAACATATTCTGCTGTGCAGCTTCTAAAACTTGCAATTATGCCCACTAAAATCATACACTCTGTTAGAAAACGAGTACAAAAAAAGAAAATTCATACAAAATCAAGTAATTATTTAAGACTTGCTCAAAGATGCTGTTGGTCTTGCAAAATGCTTAGGCAGGTGCTTAATTTTAAGCATGTGAGTCACTGTGCCAAGAGAGATTTTATGGTGAACACTAATGTACAAATATTAGTTAGACTGGCTCTTCCACTTCAAGATAAGCATGGATGTAAGTGCTTTGCTGGATATGGATCAGGATGCTCAGCACCTAACAGGACTTTAGGCGTTGATCCAGCAAAGCACTTACCCACATGAACAACAGTGCTGACTTTAACATCACTGCTCATGTGCTTAACATTAGGCATGCTCGTAAGTGCTTTCCTGGAAGGGCCCGATAGACCAATAGTGTATAAGCTATAAAATTTGAAGCAGTGTATGTTTAACACACCGCATATTTAACAATGTTAATCTGCTGAGATTTGCTTTTTCTTGGAACAGGGCATGTCTAACTTCAAGCATTTATTTTCAGAAAGTGCGTAAAAAGCCCTTAAAAGCTGCTTTGAGATTATGGCAAGTTAAAATAATATTAGCGAGTCTCCTTGTGCTCCTTTCATTTCTTCTTTGCACGTCTTTGTGCAGGCATCTAAAAAGGAAAGATAGTCATAGTCATAAACATTAATCTGTTCAAATAAGCATCCATGCATTTAGTTTTCCTCTAAAAAACATCAAGTCAGATGCAACTGAACACCTGAAAACAAGCAGCACTGAACTCCTCTAAATATTGGATCTGAATGCAAATTCTGCCAACTACGCTGCCTTTTCCACTGAAAATATTCAAATCAGCACCTGTCATTTCTACAAATAAAACTAAGTTTATTACTTAAGACTGAAAATGATGTGCAAGTCCAACCCTTACATATCCCTAAGTAAGTGCTGGTATTTCCATATGAAGTTTTCCATGCCCACTGATGTCAGTCCATTTGCAACGTGTAGTCTACAAAAGTGGAAAAGAACGAACTGCTTAATCCCAAAACAACAACTGTAAAAGCATCACAACTCATCAGATGTTTACATGAGCATGTAGAGATGGCATGTTAATGCCAAAAAGAAATAAAGTAAGATCACATTTCTATAGTGGTGCTGGCATATTGTTTCATACTAAGCTAAGGAAGAAATAGTAAAGCAGCACTTCATAATGACCTACTGCTACTGCTGGCCAGGCATAGCAACTATATTTAAATCCTCATTGTGGTAGGAAATATTGTTTTATGTATTTGGCACCACCTGCTCTTCATAACTTCTTACAGCTACATGTTGAGGAAGTTTCAAAGTTACTAAATGTATTTCATTCTTTCCTAAAGGGAAAAGAGTTTTTGTTTTCACGTGAAAGCTCTAATGGCTTTTGGAAATGGCTTATTTTTTTTGTCATGCACAAATTCCTGCTCAACCAAAAGCACAGTCACTAATAAAAATTACTATTGCTCTAAATTACGGCATAGCTGACAGGTAAAGTCGAGATGTGACACACTAAAGCACAACACATCTATGCACAGAGGAAGAACTCTAGACTTAGTCTTTGAGTGCAGTGGCAGATGTGAAGGTCATGTGCAGAGAAAGAAAAAAACCAGTATGCCGGATCAAAAGTCAGCATGAAGGCCTCCCATCTCTATCAGAATTTTCCTCCTTCTATCCTAAATTCTGATGAGAGAAACTTACTTTTTCTTATAAGAAAGGTTCTTGAACTGTTCAGTTGATGAAAAGATGTATTTCCAAAATTTATTGCACAAAACTTTTGAGCTATTAAAAACCAAACCCTTAAAACTAGATTTAAATATCCAGAAAAGCTTCTACCATGTATCTGCCCTACCTCATAGTTCCTGTTTCTCATGTAACTCTCTCCCACTCTTGGTTTTCCAAATGTCTATCCCATGCTTGTCTGCCTTCTCAAGGTCTTCTAGTGCTTGGAATTGGCTTTCCATTAATAGATACACCATTCCTTTCCTCCTATTTACCAAAAGGAGTCCCTCAGATGATGCTTACTGCACAAACCTCTATTAACATGACAGTATGTGCCTGTTTGTTTGTTTCTTAATAACATGATCCTGCACTTTGAGTGGTGGTTTTCAAAAGTTATCATCATTGACGTATCCCTTCTCCTACTGTTATGAAGTTGAGGGATTTCTTGGACTGTCAAATAAACTGCTGGGCTAGGCTGAGTATTTTTCAAAATCTAACCCTTCCAGTTCATGACAGCAATTGCTCTTTCTGGGCTCACGAGATGCCAGTTCTTTCCAATCCTAGCGAGGACCCATTGCATAAATCAATGCTACAGGGCTGGTCTTCACTTACAGCCTAGACAAGTAAGGTAGGAAAAATGCAAGATGACAATTCCAAAGGTGGTATGCACAGAAACTGTACATTGATACTGTTAATTTTTAAACTTGTCTGATAATTAATGTCAGAAAAGGAAACTTTACTGATAGGGCTGGTGAAACTCTGCTAAAGACAGCTGATAGGTAAAGTCGAGATGTACACACTAAAGTACACTGTCGTGTAACAGGAATTTCTCTATGGCTCCACAGTAGCAATTCCTGGGTTTTTTTGTGTCCCTTGCCGCTTCCCACCCCCCTTATATTGTTTCAGAAAGTTGACATTCATGACTGGAATCTTATTAAAGCACTAAATGGCTTGGGATAATGACTAACTGAAAAATCAATCAAGTCCCTGCATCTGAATCACACACTTCTCAAGCTACATTCAATCACTAGTACTACAGGCTGATTTTCAGAGATAGGGAAGACTTTCAGTAGAGATTCCTTAGAATGCCCAAAAAGCATTTTTTTTCTAAGGAACTTCATTTTGGTTCTAGATAATCCACTTCAGACAAACACTTTTAGAACTGTGAACTGTAAGCTACTGGGAGTCCATCCACATTTGTTAAATAAATCTCTCTGTAAACAGAGATAAAAATTCCATAGATATCCAAATATTTTCCCCTATCTAGAATTCCAACCATACTGACTTCCTCATTTAGAAACTATGCCCAAAAGCTTCAGAGGTTTGAAAGGCATACAAACCAAACAACCATTGCAAAACTGCAAACAGTACAAAGTAAGGCTTCTCATTCATTTCTGGTTGGAAGAGAACACCACAGAGCTCTTCAACCTAACAGATATCACTGTAATCCATGGGTTGTAAACAGCAGCAAGTAAGTCTGAAGCGGAAAAATGGCACAGTTACTAAAGTGAAGAAACCCCTATTTTCTGTGAAACTCCCCATTATCAAGGGATCCAGGTGGATTCTCTATTGTGCTGAAGTAGCAAAGAATGACGTATTTTAAGAGTGTCTTTTCTAAAACACACACTGTAGTTGATCCACAGTAATGGCTCAGTGCAATAACTGCTGGATGAAACTATGAGTTAGAGTCGTGCAGAAGCGGCCAGACCTATACGAATGGTCCCAGTGACTCCATCTCTGTTTCAATTCTGTGAATTAGAAGAGTCACAACATAGCAGATAATTAGAAGAGCCACAACATAGCAGATAGCTATCCCTCTGAATACACAGGAATACTCTGTAATGAGGAAAGAACACACTCAAGAGTGAGTAGCATTTTAAGTAACAGCTCTACATTGTGCAAAACTTCATAAAACTAAACCTTATCCAAGACACTCATACTTAAGCTTCTGAATTACGCATCCAGCTCCAAAGAGGTTTCTTCAAAAGCCTCAGTTTTGCCTTTAAATAAATCTTTCCATTATGTTTGTAAGGACCCATTGACCTTGGAAATGAACATAAAAATACCCTTATATTGCTATGTGTTAAGAGATTTATCATATAAACCCAAAGTGATGTTGTAATTCTACAAGGATTAAAATCTATTCATAGGAAAATATCAAAACCCCTTAAGAAGTGTCCTGAAGCCTCTTGAAACATACAGCAAATACAACAAACACAAATTTGTTACACAAAGCGCTTTATTGCATCACATGCACATTGACATTTATTGCAATTTGTTTCTAGCATATTCAAAACAACCAAAATCCCAGCAGAGATGCTATCTTTGCCTCGATAAATTGCCACCAACAGCAATGCTTACATCAGCACTTAGATTTGGGCCAACATAAAAATCTAATGATGTCATCCTACTCTGGTGTTATATTGGGTAAAAATCTTCAGAAAGTCTCAAAAAACAATGTTCCTTATGAATGACAAAACTCTCCTTAAAAACTCATCAAAGGAGGGCGTGTTTCCAGCCTAGAATGGAGTGCAATGGAGAAAACTGTGGTGGCCTTGACTGAGCTTTGCTTTAGAACAAGCAGTGCTACAGTATGGTATGATACTAAACCTTGCTTCTCAGCTCACAGGGCCATGCTAACGCAGCTAGACAGTCCTGATAACCCAGGCTGGAACATCTGCATGGTACTGCCTTGCCCCACTGATGCATAACGGCCTCGTCCCACACCAGCTCACAGACCTCTTCATCACACTCCACCATGTACACAAACATGCCCTGCATATACTATACTAACAAAAAATCCCAGGAGACATCTTTAGCTTAACATAAAAATAATCATGGTATAAAACTCTTTCAAGAACAAGTTTTTATTTTGATGCTTTAGGTTTGGAGCTGAAGAAAGTAGAAATGGATTTCATTCCACTTTTATCAACTTTGGCCAGAGCCTTCTGTGCTGCTGACATCTTGCTGTTTGCCTGTCAGTGAAGCGAGAAACAGAAAAAGTTAAGCAGCATCTCCATGGGAGAGGAATATAAGCTACAACCTCCTAAATACAGAAGTAAAGGAAGAAGCTGAATTACTTTTTAGTACACAGCAGCAAAGATAATGTTATGCAGGCTTTAAATTGTAGGAGAAAAACCTTACTACACAAATTTGAGATTATTCAAACAAAAAAAAACTTGTCACAAATTACTTAACCACAGATAAAGACAGAGAATCAATTACAAGGACAAGGAGGTGAAACATCTTTCCCTTCTGCAGAACGAGGTATCTCAGCTCAAACGTTTACTTTGGGATAAATCCCTGAGTGTACATTAAGAGAAATAATGCATGCAGTATAACAGACACACTGTACCCTCCGACTCAATCTCACGATTATGCTGTCAGCAGGCTGAATTACAGCCTTGCATTACAGATGATGAATAATTCACAGTGACTTATTATCAAAGACTACGCACAGTGAACTAAAGGGAAAAGAGATGGAAGAACTAAGAATGAAGAAGGTAACTAATATTTGCGAAGCACTTTGAGACCACTGGGACAACTTCCCAGCCTTTTACACCTAAAATACATTTTATGAGTCACGTTTTATAGAGCTGACCTCTTTTATTTCTTACATTTTAAAATGTTATGTTTTAAATCTCTAGCTGTTTTCCCTATTAACAAAACTTAGCATTGACCTTTCTTTATGATACTCCTCAGTCTGGAGGACTTCACAATTACAATACTTGGGATCAGCTAGAAGGTTATGGATAGGATGGAGATATGCAACAACAGCATGACCGTCTGTGTTACTATACAAACAAAACCACTGCCAAAGTATTTTAAAAAGAGTAGCATACTGCACAGAGTTCAACAGCTATCTCTCCCAGATTCTCTCATCAATGTGCTTCATTATTTCAGAAGTAAATCATATTTAATGTTAAAATGAATTATCTCTCCTCAGTCTATTTCTATCTTTATGCTCAGTTCAAAAGCTATAGGTACATAATGGGAGAAGGGGGGAAACTTGCATATTTTAGCCTATTCATCAGCTTCACTCATGGAACAATCTTCTTCTTACTTCAAAACTTACTTCATGTGCCCTGAATACAAAAAATTCTGTGTGTTTTGGGGGGAGGAAGGAATGCACCTGTCACCAGCTGCTTCTCTTTGAAAATGGATAAAGAATAGTCAGCATTAATCTGAAGGTCACAAGACCAGCACAGAGGACCTTTTTGGTTCCTGATGGACTGGAGAAGGATTAATTTTCTTTCAGTGTTCAGAGAAATAAGCCAGTGCAAGCCTCACTAATTTGGCACACAGAGACAGAATCTATTTCTTTTCACATCTCTGTTGCTCTCCTAGGAATAGTACAGTGGCATGCACCACTGGACTCAGATTTAAATCGGCCTCCAAACTTGTGTTGGAGCTGGCAATCAGCAAGATCTGTGTTGATTTAACTTCATTTGGTTGGTGTAAGTAAGTGCACAAGCACTATTTCTAGGTAAAAATAAAAGATAAAAATAAAGCCTGTCTTAGCATCCCTTGGAATTTAAATGAATGCTGCTGTCTTTCTTTTTTCAAATAACTGAAATTCAACAGTTGTTATCACTAAGCCATAGGATTTCTCACCTAAAATCTCAAAGAGCTTTGCAAACATTAGCTAAGCACCCTAACACATGTCAAAGTGTGTGAGGTTCACTGATAAAATACAGTCAAACAGTACCAGCATAGAAGAGTTCAGAATGGGACATTAAGACTATCAAAGTCAAATTAAGCCTGTATGAAAAATCCAAGGAGATAAAACCAGACATCTGTCGTGGCGTATTTCTTTTTGTGATGTGTTTTGGAGGAGAAAAATAGGCACTCTATGCTATTGTTGGATATTAATTTATGCTTTAGCAAAACATGCATGAATGCATGGCTTGCTTACCTTTTTGGTTTTCAGATTGCTGCTGTTAAACTTAGTACAACCTTCTTCTGCTTCCGCAGGGACATCTGATAATTTCCTTTTCTGCAACGTGAGAGTGAGGAAGTTGCTCTGTCAACCACTTTTACGATGTACACACATGGAAGTTTAAAGCTTTGGCTTTATAATGTAACCATAGCACCAAAATAGGACTGGCAATCAACTGAAGAATCTGTAGTGGAAGATTTCTTTCTGTAATTGTCTTCTTTGCACATGAATATATACCATCTCTACCGTATTCAGAAGAGATCATTCAGTGCCATGGGAAGCTTTTTCTTCTTCCTAGTCTTCTGAATAATGACTTCTAGAAATCACTTGAATCTTGTTTTAACTTCCATGATTGTGACTTTAGTATCAGGGCCTATTTAGAGAACTTTTACAGAGCAGCTGTTGGAAGTGAGCATTTAATAGCCAGGGAACTCAGACTCTGGTCCCCACGGTTTCATGGAACTGTGCAGCAACTCCAGTGTTATTGCTATTTGCCAACACAAGTGGATCATCATCTAGTCTATTATCTGCACACCCTTTAGAAGTAATCAGTTTCTACAGTCTGGCAACAGTGAAACACTGACACAGTTCTGCTAACTGCTTCATCACTTGAATCCAACAGTATATTAAGAAGCTTCCTAATGTGCTGGATGTCTTCTAACTTCAAAAATAATGAAAGTGAACAGTTCTCAACACTTCACATGTTCAGGCCATACGTATGAATATTTCTTTCCATAAACTGTGAGCATGTGTTTAGTTTAAAGGTGAAAACTTCCTGGTATGTTTCCAAAAGGGAAAAAAAGTATACAGTATTTTACAACACCGTATTTTTATTATTATTACATATCTGATATTACTACCCTGTCCTTAATATCCTGTGAAATCTAAACTGTGGCCTTCCTAGTTTTTGTGCCAAAGAGAGTGATTTTGCAAGCAACTTGGATGGTACCACACATTTTAAGATCCTGTTTTATTCATTTTGTTTATGGTGCTTGTGATCTCTCTCTCTCTGCCTCCCTCTCTCTCTTTGGCACAGAAGCCAGGTCTGCAGCTTAGATTTCTCAGCTCTTAGAACCAGATCCAACAGCAGCCTTTCCTTTTGATTTCAATGGGATCTGGATTAGCCTCTCTAGGACGCTGTTTACTGTGCTATGATTACATTTTCAAATGACAATCTAATGAATAATTACTATTCTCTTTTTTCTGGAATCTGATAAACAAGTTTTTAAAACTTAGAGCAAAATGTTTGCATTTCAGCAAAACATTTGCTCTTTAGTTGCAGCAGAGCCTATATACTCGTTGTAGATATCTTGTCATCATCTGCCAGTGGACAGACTCCCTATGCTGACAAACTGGACAGTATGATGATTACAACACAAGATCAATGGCTTACAATTAATACAAAGAACATGCAATTTTTATTTAATCATTAAATCACAAAGTCCAGACCGTACCCAGTTTACTCTCTAACGAGAATGTTGTAGCTTTTCTGTTAACCACTGAAGTTTCTAAATCTCTCCTCCTTTCAGAATTTAACATAATTTCCAAACATGCAATTACTTTACCGTAACAGGAAATACATGTTAGACCCTTCTTTATTTGCCACAATCCTATACTATGTCTGTTAATACACCTTACCATCATGAAGCAAAATGTCAATACAATAAAAATGGTCTCAAGGAGAGTATATGTTCTAGTGTACAAGCCTGCCTTGCTCCTCTGAGACTGAGAAATAAAGGACCATTTTAATCTCTGAAGTTGCAAAGATTTAAACCCAGAAGCATCATACCCACTCTGGTCAGTACTCTGGAAATTAATCGGATCCTTCACAAGATTTCACTGCCCAACAACTGAACAGTTCTAAGCCTCATTTCCTCTGTAACCAAAATGCTGAAATAAAACTATTTTAAAAAATAGATTCTCAGAAGTATCCCAATGGTATAAAAGCTATTCGTACATAACATGTAATGTACATCACATGTCGCTTAATATAGTTGTTGTAACATGCTTATATGGCTAATGAATATCAGTTGGCACCTGATGTGTACTTAATATTTCTTACAATGCATAAAGATAATTCTTAACTGAATCAAAGGGCCAAGTAACTGTGCAGCCAGAACAACTGTCCAACCACATGGAAATAACTTATATCCACACATATACATTGGAGAACAAATGCTATTAATAACAGTAGGGTCCAATTATTCCTGCATGTGCTAGCTGACATACTGCTTAACAGAATAGTCACTGAACCAGCCAGAAATGAGGTTATTTTAGATGTTGTTTCAGTAAGTAGCAAGGACATTGCAGGAAAGGTCAGTGTAGTAAGTAATCTAGTTTCAGTAGACATAGGGTGCCTCAGTTTAAACAGAAAAGATAATCAAAAGAGGGGTTCTTGATTCTAGAGGAGTAAACTTTGCAAACCATATGTCTTACTTCTCTAAGCCAAAGTAAAAGGACTTGATGCGTGAGGAAGACACTTGGAATGTAAAATAAAAACACAGAAGTGATTTTCAATCTTTTACTTCAAACAAGGTGAAAAATCTTGAAGAGCTTCTCAGACTACACTATATGAATGCTCCCCATTGCTCACACAGATACACACATATTCCACCTCCCCCCCAAAAAAGACAGTAGGACTAAGCAGAATTCTCTGATGAACGGGGAAAAAAAAAGACTGACAAAAAAAATATAATTGTTTTAGGGGTTAGGTAATACTGGGATAAAGTGAGAACTGCCAAAAAGTCAAGCTGAGTTAGACCTTGCAAAGGAAATTAAAACAAATAGTAGAAAGTTGTTTAGCCACAGACACAAAAAGAGAATCAAAAAAGAAAAAGTGAAGCTGCTATACAGTAAGGATTGGACAGATATTAAAGCTAATCTATGTGTATCCCCAAAATGGAATAAATCCTTTGCCTCAGCAAATTGTTTTCAATAAAGATGAAGAGGTTAAACACAAGGGCAGAAAAGAGAAGAAAAATTACTCTATTCAAGGTAGAAGAAAAACTCAATATGCTGACACTGTTGGGAGACTGCCTCAGAAATCACAAGTCCAGAGGCAAAACCTGGCAACTGTTCTATTAGGTAGGAACCATATTGCTGCAGAACAGCCAAACATCCATCTATATGTAAGGAGGAGGAAAATGTGATAGCAGTCCTCAGCAGATTGGAGCAGGGAGAAAAAGTAAAAGAAGGAAAAATATAGAGTAAATGAAAACTAAACATAGATAATGTCCAATGACTTATCTTTTTTTCTCCAAGATAACACATTTTCTGGTGACAGAAAATGTGAAGGATTGCCAGAGGACTTGACATGGTGCCACTTAAGCAACTGAAATTATAGAAAACAAAGACTGCGAGAATTTTAAGGCAGGTAAGAAACTGAGCAAAAGGGAAACAAAGACAAATAATGGAGAAAGGGATGCCATTAAATCAGATGGAGATTACTAGTGGAGTGTCATGAACAGTATCTACTCAAAATGTTCATTTACTGTTAATTAAAGATAACAGCATGCTAACTTTTGCTGAATGTACACCACTGAGTAGCATTATGAATACCTAAAGAGCTTTTAACATTGTGAAGGAAAACCCAGAGAACCTTCAAGACTGAAAACTTTAAAAACAGATGAAATGTACAGAAGTACAGGGTCACGTACACAGCAGCTAACTACATGAATTTCTTGTAAAACCGAATGCTGATCAACTAAAAATTGCAGTGGAAACAAACAAACAACTGCGTCTTAACTGTTCACAGCATGACTGTGAGGTATTTCGTATGTCACACAGTAATAGAGGCAAATGGGATACTAAGACGTAATGAAATAAATTAACTTCCAGTTAAGACAAGCAGGGAAGAATGATGATACGAAGTTGGGAGGAGTGGCTGACACACCAGAAGGCTGTGCTGCCATTCAACAAGACCTGGACACACTGGAGAGTTGGGTGGAAAGGAACCTGATGAGGTTCAACAAGAGCAAGTGCAGAGTCCTTCACCTGGGGAGGAATAACTGCATGCACCAGTACAGGTTAGGGGCTGTCCTGCTGGAGAGGAGCTCTGAGGAAAAGGACCTGGGTGTGCTGGTGGACAGCAGGCTGGCCATGAGCCAGTAGTGTGTCCTTGTGGCCAGGAAGGCCAACAGTCTCCTGGGGTGCATTAAAAAGAGCGTGGCCAGCAGGTTGAGGGAGGTTCTCCTCCCCCTCTACTCTGCCCTGGTGAGGCCACATCTGGAGTACTGTGTCCAGTTCTGGGCTCCTCAGTTCAAGAGGGACAGGGATATTCTGGAGAGAGTCCAGCAGAGGCCACAAAGATGATTAGAGGCCTGGGGCATCTGCTGTATTAGAAAAGGCTGAGAGAGTTGGGACTCTTCAGCCAGGAGAAGACTGAGAGGGGATCTTATCAATGTCTATAAATACCTGAAGTGCGGGGGCCAAATGGATGGGGCCGGGCTCCAGACAAACTTAAGGAAAAACTTTACAGTGAGGGTGCCAGAGCACTGGGACAGGCTGCCCAGAGAGGTTGTGGAGTCTCCATCTCTGGAGATGTTCAAAACCCGCCTGGACGCCTTCCTGTGCAACCTGTTGTAGAGAACCTGCTTTTGCAAGGAGGTTGGGCTAGATGATCTCCTGAGGTCCCTTCCAACCCCAACCATTCTGTGATTCTGTGAATGCCATCATATTGCATGGGTAAAGGTTTTATCATTAATAATTATATATGTTTCTGGTCACCTGCTTTGAAACAATTTAAATCATCTCGGAATAGGTGTAAAGAAATGTTCCTGCAATGATGAGGGAATGGAGAATCCATCTTACACATCTAAGTTTGGCTTCACAAAATGAAAACAGAAAGGATATATGTTTTCCCTTTACACACTGAGTGAACTAATGTTAGGGAGGGAAAAGAGCCATTTCATTTAAAAAAACCCAACAATAATGTTAGCATAAAAGCGCAGGGGAATAAATTGGCCATGAATAATTTCAAGGTGGAATTTACAGGAAGGTTTCTGAGCATCAGAGGGATGAGGTTATAGAACAGTCTTCCAAGAAAAGTAATGGAAATAAAAAATCCTAATGAGACTTACAGTTAAGAATGGTCAGTGTATGAGAGATTATTCAACATGGTTGTCTGGGAATCCATGACCCAGGAGGTCCCTTTCAGGATCCTCATAAATTACGTATGAAAGAAAACCTATGAGGTCGTATTGTCCCATCATCCTCAATAAAAGTAAGCAAGCAAAACATGTATGAAAAGACTGCTGACCAAAACCATATCTCTCTCTTTCCCTCCCCTTTTTTAAACATGAAAACCAACCAAAATATTCCTTATTAACAAATATTAAGTACCTGGTAAATTTCTTGCATTATTTCAGACTGGCTTTTCACAAGGCCAACTCACTTATTGCATGGTATCCAGTGCTTGGCCTAGTCTAGTTTTAATAATAATTTCAAGAAATTAGCTTACAACATAATGTATCTGTTAATATATTAATGTTCTCCTACCTTCAATGGTGGCTCTGGTGCTGGGTTTTTAAGTTCTGGGAGCCTGTAGAACAAAAGATTTAAAGCTATATATAAGACAGCTGGATTTTACAACTTAAACCTTATAATTCCTTCCCCACAAATGCTGCATTGGTTATCAGCTGCTCACACATGGCATGCATTTGCAAAAAAAGCAGCTCATGGACTCTATATTTCTGACTTAGGTAACTAAAACCGAGCCAGACACCATACAGAAACATGGGCTCTTTTAAAAGTTCGTAGATCTGTCAACCAAAACAGGACAACTCCACCTTACTTTTGAAAATCTTGGCTATTAAGAACAACAGGAAGGCATAATCTACATTTGAAAAAATCACATTTAAAGTGTGGCAAATACAATCTCATTGAGTTATTCACTGCAACCTTGATGAACCAATCTCAGTACTCAAAAGAAATAACCAAAAGGACATTCATGCATGCCATACAAAACTAGCAGCTAGTTGGAACAATACTTACCCTAAGTATTTTAACAACTCCTTACTCAGATCTTCAGGAATATATTCTGATATTAACCCATGGGCATATCGTACATAGTCTTCAGGAACAGGGCAGGAGGTGGGAAGGAGAAGAAAAAGAACATTCATATTATATATATAGTCATGTTGCCTTAGCCATGTTGCATGCACTACCATAATCCATAAGGTTGAATTAATAGTAAGAGACTTCTAATGGATACACTGTGATGGTTCTCTGTGTTGAGTAGTTTATGTTATATGACACTTGTAGGTTTATTTAAAAAGTAAAGACTTACTACACTCACTTTGTCAGCACATGTTATTAATATCTGCTGTATGTACTTTACAAAAGCTGCTCACTTTCTGAGAATACAAGATATCATGTATTTTTCCGAAGAAATTAAGTTTTAAAAACCTGTAAAAGTAAAAAGCTGACTCAACAGAACACACAATCATTAATTTTAAAGCATCTGGATCTTACAATGATTTGGCAAGTGCTTCAGTACTAAAGTACATTTTCTGGCTTCAACTGAAAACAATTAGATGAGACAATGAGTCTATTTCAAAGTCTTGTACTTAATTTCAGTACTTTATGGAAAATGCCAAGGCCTATCTAAACATCACTGGCAAGACGGGGTAATTATCTGTGGAAATATGAACTACTAGAAGCTGTTTTCAGTACAGGGCACTCCTACTATAAATGTTTTTCTGAGAGACTGGGGAAAAAAAGTGACTCTTTCATAACATGAAGTCCTAAAACAGATCTTTTCCGGTCACGTTCTACACAGCATTTACTGAACATGGGCTGGATTTTTTTAAACTTGCTGTTGTTGGGGCTGCTGGGGTGTAACTGCACCCATGCACGGGAAGTATTTGCCAGACAGACATTAAGCTAAAATCTCGCCTCTGAATTCCATCTGAAACAGGCCAGCTCTATCTGTTCATATGCCTACACACTTAGAGAGTTCAGAAGCACATGGTAAACCAGCCTCAGGGTGGCAAAGAACTATTTCTTCTGTGCCAGAGATGGTTACCTTTTTTTTTTTAAATCGAAAAAGCCCAGTGCAAACTGGCGCTGAAGCAAAAAGCATTAACAAACTGACACCAGCATATATATTTCAACTATACTGACATAAAATTCTTAGTATCTCCTATTTGTACTTCTCCTTTTCCACTACCTAGACTTATCAAGGATCAAGAGAGAAAAGAAATAATTCCACTCCAGAACAATTTCACCTCAGCACTGAAGATGTCCAATTTATCACTTAAGAAAAATATTCTCATCATTTCACCCTTTGCATTATGACAATGAATGAGTGAGTCCAAGTCAACTCCTATTATTTTGTACTAAATACAAAATCCATTCTCTTTGCATTTCTGCCTTGAGGCAGTTTCACTCACTTCCTTTACCATTTTTAAAATACCACCGTTTGCCTTCTAGGGAGTCTGTGTTCTCACCTCAGCCTTGCTTTTTTATTAACCTCCTGTCAAACATCAGGAATACTTGTGCACCTCCTTTCTTTGTCTTCTGAATGAAATATTCAGGTCTCACATGTTAAACCTCCCCTCCTTCCCCATTTGCACTTGTATCCTCCCAGATTTTTACCCTACAACATCTGTAGATGCTAACTACATATATCCATCTATTTATAAGGTACTGAAACTTCATAATACTCCTATGAAAGCAATTCTCTACAGAAATAAATTGCACTGTCATGGCAGTGAAACGATCAGACAAGAAAATTAGTCTTATTAAAAATAAGTGTTGAGTAAGGTCCATTTGACTTCCTGTCATTCACCTTGCTACATGCAGTGGGACTGCCTCCAAAACTTACCTCCTTTTAACCCCCAGTATTCCCTATTTCAATGCTGCGCTTCTAAATCTAAAAAAAGTTTTTTTCAAAGACAATTGTATCCATGTTATTGTAAGCGAGAAGGAAGGTGGAAAAAACACGGCAGATAAGCTATTTAGTTACAAACTTCAGAGATCAGCTATTTAAGCGTAGTCAAGATGGTTGCTGTCAGGACAATTTTCTCTTTTCTTAAAAAAAGGGGTTGTGGGGAAAAGGATGAAAAGCTACTGTAAAGCACTCGCAAGTTTTGCAGCTTTGCCTCTTTTTAAAAACCATATATTACAATCTCTGTTCTATAAAACTGTCTACTTGCCTCTTAAATCTCATTTATGTTGTTTCCTTTGATATCATTACTTGGTAAGTCATTTTCTACTTTGTCAGCAAGTTGCTTTGTTTCTCCTTATTTTTCAAAAGCAGGCAGGCTTCTGAATGTCTTTGTAATGAAAAACAATTTACTTTTGTTCATCTTGTCCTAAGCTTTTCTTAATTTTCACTAACATTCAAAGAATTTATTCCAAGCCCATTTTCAGGTTTCTCCACAAAACTTCATATCCCAGTAACATTCAGGACATTGCCCTCCCCAGGGAAAAGGTGACTAGAAGCAAACAGGATCACTCCAGACTTTTTGGTACCAGGATTATCCATTTCAGAGCAATTCAATACTCGTACTATTAAAGTTTTTGCCCTTAATAAGCACACACTTGTTTATGATATACATTTGTCACATAAAGTAACGTTTAGACCAGCAGCTTTTACTCTGTGGCTATGACTTCCTAAGATCTCTTCCCTTTTTGGAGAATTTTATGAAGAATGTTTGCACACTAATAAAAATAATAATAATAAAGAAGTCTGTTCTAATACAGAGACACTTATGGGTGGATACTTATACATAAGCATATGTTCTATTGTCCAAGACAGTTTCAGTTCAGCAAAGCACTTCAGCACATATTTCACTGAGAAAAACATCTTCTTGAACTAAGGAGAGGCTAAAGGAACCCCAGCTGAGATCTACCATTAATTACAATGTCATCTGAGGAAGATACCAGAGAACTCAAAAACATCAGGCACACAGTCACAGCATATACTAAATTTTCTGTACACAGAACTCACTGGAAAGGCCAACTTCAATACATTTTAGATTGTAATAATGAGTTTTATCTCCACATACGCAATTTCGCAAACATGGAATTCATTACAATGTTGAGTTTTCTTACCTTCTTTAGTATCTGTGTTCTGTGTAATGTTGAGGAATGTAGCTGCATATACCCTTTCACCTACAGATATACTGTTGCTTTTAAGTGCTTTCACTGTTTGATTGACCTATAGGAAACCACAGAATGAAATGTCTGAGTCCGTGTTGTTATGCACATGTTAATACAGTGACAAAGCTCTTGTAATTTTGTTTCAAGCATATAAAACACTCAAGTTATGGACTGTGGTGAAATTTAATATACATTTGTAATGACTAGCATATGAGCTCAAATAACCCAAAGAAACCAGCATGTCTTTGAACATGTTGCCTTGGCAACACAGCACCAGCTTTGCAGTACCCTAAGATGAGCTGAGCTACTCAGATGCAATAGCCATGATTATACAGGTGAGAAATACACCTGCTCAGAGAACAGGGAATGTCTGAGCTCAGCTGGATTGCAAAGGCACTCCTAATGAAAATGGAAGATTTAGGACTTTACAGGGCACTGTTACAATGGATTTAACAGAGACATAACTGGCAGAGGAAGATATTTTCATCAACACAAACAGGTACCTGTTCAAATATAAATATTCAGTTATTCAGTGCAAAAAAGATATCCCCATGCCTCATCATTGCAGGAAGTGGACCAGATTTTGTGCTTGCATTGACTAATTTAAATGATAAGGCTTCCTTGTACCACGTGACACATACAATCTTTTTCTACAAAGTGGTACCATAGTAGGGGCACATGTGTATGTGTAAAATGAGATTTGCCTTCTTTGTACCAGAACACAGACCACATCAAGCTTAGCTGCAACACTAGTTTATCTTCTGCATACTGTACAGACCTCTTGAACAGCCTGAGTGGATCAGGATAGCAGTAACCACACCAGCATCATTCTGAGAGACTGCCATTCTGAGAACTTAACAGGGAACTCCATTTGTAGCACACAACCAAGGAATTTCTGTCCAGCTTCAAAGCATGGCAGAATTTAAAAGTTGCAACAACCAAAGCTCTCCTCTAGCCCATCTGTGAAGTGGGCAAAGCAAAAGACAAGTCCTTCACCTTATGCAAAGCCTAAGAACACAGTGACAAACTGAACTTCAGCTGCTTCTTCTGCCTCTCCACACTTCACGAGTCTGTTTCATACCAGCCCCATCAGAAAAAGAAACATAACAAACTTGTTGTTTCTCTAATACCTCATCACATTCCCACTTGGCTCAAATGCAGATATGGACAAGCTAACACGCATTTTCACTTTAAGCATAAAGCAATTTTGAAAGCAAAAAGAAACACAATACCTTTTTCTTTAACCACTTCAGTGTCTTCTCTTGGCTGTATCTGTGGAATTTCTGATTGCCAATCTCTGAGAAAAAACAAGTAAGTGGAAGAAAGTCATGACTGGTTTGGCTTGCATTTTCAATATATTTAAAATCTTTTAAGTTGTAAATACAGCATGAAAGTTAATTTGGGTCTTGCACATGTTTGATATCAGGGCATTAAGTTTCAAAAATATTGGAAATGTGGAAAAATAAACAGACTGAGCTGATACGCACAAGTCTGAACAACTTGACAATTCTTTAATCAGGCCCTAATCCAGCAAAGCACATATTTTTTTATTTATGTGTAATCTTGGGCTGCCTGAATTCACTAAGACTCCTCTCAAGCCCTTGTAGTTTGCCAAACCTTCACTCCCCTGTGTCACCAAACTGGTGATTTTAACTACATAGTTCACAACACAAAATGTTGGTTCCACGACTGCTTTTTTTTTAAAAAAAACCAAAACAACAAAACTCTAGTATCTTAAATATTTACTTATTGAATTCCAGCACTTAGTAAGGGGCCAGGACAGA
Source organism: Caprimulgus europaeus (assembly GCA_907165065.1). Next base: position 96,913,524 of record OU015523.1, on the reverse strand, counting down.
GGGTTACTTAGTAAAGACAAACCATCCACCCTTTCAATAAACCCTCTTCCTATTAGTTCTCCCCTCTCACTTCACATGATGACTAAAGCACAAGTTTTACTTCTAGCCTCCTTTTATATAGTTTAATATAGTACCAAAAGAAATATACAGAATCCAAAATAGTGAAACACACTCCTAGTGGGAGGAAGTACATGATTCATTTATGATTTATTGAGCAACATAAATCAACTCAATAATATAAGAATTTCAGAAAGCGTTTCCCCTGTGATAAGTAGAGTATCATGAACACTTGCTATTCATACATGATCAGTTATCTGGAGATACGAGTTCACAAATGCTAAGGCAAAGGAAAGAGAAAATTATAAAGGCTCATGGAAATTTCAATATAAAAATTCAGTATTAATTCACAGAAAACTACACTTTGGAAATGGAATGAAATGCCTAATAAGACTGCACAGGAGATTTTAAAGCCCACTGTTTCAGTCTTTTTCTTTAGCAGGTATTTCGGTAAGTTTTAAGCTCATGTATACCACTCCCATAAATGCCTACATCTGTTTCATGTAATTTACTGATCCAGTATGATATTCCAACACTCAGTTAATGGAGTTTCCTTCTCCCCTTGCAAACAACAACATATTATTTATGATTCCTTCAGCATTTCCTTCTTAGGGGTTTATCTTGGCTCTTTCAAACTGCATACAAACAGCTAACTATTATCTGCTCTTTGTGTATGCATAGTAGGTGGTATGGAGAGGTTGAGGAAAGCTGTTCACAAGATAAAAGTTTAAATCTATCCCAATAGTCGTAGAAGAGCAAAATGCAAAAATTCTTCAGAACAAAAAGGTAAAACCACTAATATACACTTTGCTTCATGAAGTTGATGAGCTGCAGGTAATTAGCTGTGACATTGCTGGCAGCAGCCTTTTAGAGTTAGAAGCTTCTAAATGGCTCTGAAAGAAAAGCAGCAGAAAATGGGGGAGATGCTCTGGACACATGAACCTGCTTCTCAAAGAGCTAACATAGTCTGGGTCCAAGTACAGTGAGTACGATACGTGAATTCCTCTCTTATCTAAGAAAGTTCGAGGAAGGGACACTCTCCGGCCACCATCCCCCAACTCATGCTGAAAAGTAATTCTTGTCTAGATTCCCAGGCAGACTCCCCCACTACAGCATGATTCAGAGTGATTCAGTCAGGGAAAGGAAACATGGAGCTGTGAAGCCATTTTCATTAAAACATGTGAAAAATAATTACACTGAAGCCTTCAGAGATCACTTTGTTTGAAAATATTTTGTGTGTTTGACAGTTTTGACTATTAAACTCTAGAAACTGACAATATTTGAGACCTCTGAAGAATTAAAGTGAGTTATGAAAGTCACAAACTGCTGACAAAAGGATTCAATATTGGAACGTCGATTTAACATGTGATGCACATTTGATATTGGTGAGAGTTAGCGACTATGTTTGATAATATGAGTATATATTGGAAAGCCTTTTGTTCCCTAATGTGTCTGGTGCCTATAAAACTGGTCTGAGACATCTGGAAAGATTGGGTTTGAGAAATACAGATGGAATATAAGTGGTTCTACAATTAAATAATATGTTCAGCGATCGGGTAATCGCTATGTAGACTTGGAAGTTTCCCTGATGTATTGTTGAGCAAACTGCCTAAAGCACATTTTAACATCCATTTTCTCAGTGTTTTCCATAACTCTGAAACTCATATGGCCCCTTTTTTCCTACCTTCTGGGAATACAAGCTTGGCAATATTACTTAGTTACTCTAATCAGGTAAGTTTTCTTGGCTCTTCATGTTAATCACATCAGACAAGATCACAGTGCAGTTTTTGCCTTGCAAAATGAAACAAAGAGTAACACTCTAGAACTGGAATTCATAACCCTTTCTTAAACCTTCTCTATTTTACTTTCTGTCCTATGTTTGAATTTATTAGCAAACAACCCACCTCACCCAGATTTAGCGAGCTGTAACACACCCTTTCCCCAACTACTAAAGCAAGTAACTGGGAATTTCATCCAGCAAAATGAATTTTCAGTGCCCTTCCACTCTGAGGCCAGGGAAGGTGGACTTTCTGCTAATTCACTAAGTGTAAACTGTGAGCAGTCTAGGGCAAGAATTTGTTACACAGATATTAAATGCCATAATATTAAATTAAAAGTGAAATAATTTTGTTGTTAGGTTCTGCCAAACAGATCAGAGCTGCAGAAGACTCAACACAACACATACTTCTTGCCCTAAAGCCTTACTCCTTAAATGAGAAAGGCTACAAAGTGGACGGCAGGTTTTAGAGCTAGAAGAGTACCTTAGTCATAATGTAGGTATTTTTCACAGGCAATAAAAGATGAGAATACGAAACACATAGAAGGGGACTGAACAGAAAGGTGATCTGTGCATGACAGGCAAGCAAGCCCCAGTGTGTTTGTTGCGTTGGTGTTCTAAATAAAGAAAGAAATTCTAAGAACAGGCCCCACTGTTACTTTCAACCACACCCAAACCTGAACAAGAAAAAAAGCAGCAGGTACTTGCCTAGAGACATCCAAGAACATCACATACAGCTGGTGTGTGCATGTGTATACAGCTTTAATGACAAAAGCAATTTCTACCTTACACTGCATAACAAAAACCAGGAAGTGAATGTAATTTCTTTATCAGTTAGTATCATTTGCTGGCAAAATGACACAAACTTATAAGTGTATGTAATACATTACTAAAAACATCAATGCCAAAAAACAAACAGTAAAGCATCTTCACTACTGTCTAACAGAATACAGTTTATCAGAGGATGCTCTGGTGGAAAACAACTGTAAATACAATTTCAGAATGGATACAGAGGTTAGACCAAGATACAAGACCTTGTCTATAGCAAATATTTTTTTTTCCAGTTAAGAAGGGAACACAAATACTGCCTAAAGGAGCACTGTTGTATGGAGTGCCCCTTCAGAAAAAATAATCCAGACCTTGTCCTGCATTCCTATACAGACTTCTTAGTTTGACAGTCAAAAGAATCTGTCATGACTTTTCACCTGCTCAGATGGGTGCACAGAAGTTTAGTATCTCTTCTCTCACTCCTAGCTCCTTCAAGTTGTAGGGCATAGCAATTCCTTGAAAGCTTAAGAATAGCTTTTACTGGAAGTATTTATCACTTCATGGAAGGCAAAAGCAGTTTTGCAGTTCAGATGCACCTGTCTTAAAGAAGCCTTCTAAAAAGTCAGAACTCGGCCAAAGAAAAGGTTGCCTGCTCCCAATGATACTGAACGCAACTAAATGTTTTCCAAAGGCTATTTTGGAAATCCAGGAGTATCACAACAACACATAATTCCAACCACCGCAGTCCCAGCAAGAATGTAACAACAGTCTTGCTGCCCAGATTTCTTGCTCTCTTGTTGAAGTGACCATTTTCAATGGAAACACATCCGGCCCTAAAGCTCAAATTGATTGTGCGGGGGAAGCAACTGCCCTATGTTACTGCAGATGCATCACATCATATAGGAAATACTTACACTTGTGTATCTAAATCTTTCAGGAAAAACTCTCAGCCCCAGCCCACGTACCGACGTCCTAAACAGCAATAAAGAGGTCTGCTCTTTTACTTCTTAGCAGTGTTTTCGTTGTTCTATCACCTTTCCTTAGTCACTCCCCAATTATATGTAGATGACCCAAATATTTCTTCTTATATATATATCTATCTATATATATCTATCAATGACACAGGCAGAGTGCTTCGTGAAAGCAAATTTCTAATATTTCTGGCTTTTAATCTGTGTACTTCAACTCCCTGGAGGAGCTCTACATGCATAAGGGTCAGACAGGTTAGTTGTTTTGCATTTGGTGGTAGATTCCATGTTCCCAGACTCCTGGTACCTCCTCCTGTAGATCTCCATCATCATGTAAGTAAATCTCCATTAGCTATCACCAAGTCAGCAAGCATAAGGAGAATGCTCTTTAAAGGACTGAATATAAAAACTGAGGTCTTTATCTTTTGCAAGTCTACCAAGCTGTGAAAATTATTTAAAGCTCCTTCCTCTTCCCTAGAAAGCATATATTGTCTTCAAATAAAGTAAATGTCTCAATAACAAAAGGAATTCTGGGCAAATGTTGAGGAAACTATGTATAGAATCGATACTTTGCTCATTTTTTCCATTTAGGTTTTCTCTCTCATACACTTATGTATCCCAATCAAATTTTATATTTAAAAAAAAATATTTTTGAACTTAAACCCACAGGACTGCATTATGCAAAGCTACAAAACCTGTGATCTCCTTTCTCAGCAGCATATTCTCTCCTCTCCAGCTTTTTCCTACTTATTGTTTGAATGCTTTGTGACAAAGGGAGAAAAAAAGCCAAAGGGACAATGGTTTACTTCTTCCACACCAGACCATCATACACTAAATAAAGAATTTAGAGAGATGTAAAACTTTTGTCAAGAGGCAAAGAAAGTTCACAACACATACAATAATGTCAAAAAGACAGCTCTGATCAGTTTATCATTTTATGACACCTAACAACAAGACTGCACAAGTATCTTAGAGTTACAGCAGATAATCTGAGATCTACTTATTACTATTCACAATACTGCAATGACAACTTCTAAGCCCAAGTTTCTGTATTTAAAGTACAGTTTCATCCAGCACCTTGGCTGTTTGGTAAAGCAAAAAACAGTACTTAAAGCTATCTCGTCATGAAGTGACACTAACAAAGACAGTCTTTTTTTTTGCTCCCCCTGCCCCACCAACTCCTTTTTTTCACCTTTTTCTTCTGTTATATGATGTATGTGCTGTTTAACGTCTGCACACTTCAGCAGCAATGGGCAGCTAGGGTACTCTGAGTCTAGCACAACTTGATCGAGTGGCTGGAACTTCCCTTGCTGCTGAAAATCAAAGGGATTATAAAAGCATTATAATAAATGTTAACACACACACACACACTACAGATATATAGAAATATATATGCATGCAATGGCCATAGCTTTAAAATAAAATATTTAAAGAAGATGATATTTTGAATGGTAACACATGACACATTCAGAAAGTGACTACAAAGCAAGCTATAAATATTTATTTAAAACCAGTAAATACCTGCAAAATGCTGAACTCTTCAGTTACTGCACTTAAAAGACCAAATTTAAAACAACATGGGGAGAAACTAATGTGAAGTACAGTGGGATTTTTTGGAAGATGACATAAGACACAGTAGTCAGTGTGTGCCAATAGTGTTTTAGACCAAAATCTGTTGGACTAAACCCAGTGTCATAACTTCCATTCAAATTTTGCTTTTCCTTCCATAAAGATAAATCCCAAAGGAGCAGGGCAGCTTCTGGAACACAGTATTAACCTTTCACCTCTGCAAAGTCAATTCCAGTTTGGCCAGAGTATGTATATAAAGTGATTTTGGCACAACTTAAATAGCCCCACACATGACAGAACCATCAAACAAATTCTGCTGTTGCCAAATAATGCATAATCATTCAGCACGGTTTGGCACAACTGGCAGCCTTCCCTTTGGAAAGATCCTTCAGCGCATCAGTACAAAGACTCGGAGAGCTCTCCATCCTTAGGGAGTGAGTGGTCTCGGGAGCCCAAGCTGATGTCATTATATCAGTCAGCATAAAAAAAACCCCATTTGGGTATTCTGCTTTCATTATTAATTAATCCTCTTGCTAGACAGTCAGAGGCTTAATAAAAGTAACCATCTATTGTTAAATCACAAGAAAAACAACAAAAAAAACCTAGAAAAAAAATCCAGAAAGGATTTAAAGTTTTTTTAATCCTGAAAAAGAAAAGGCACAATAACAATGGCAAAAAGAAGGTTATGAGATGCAGAAATAAAGCTGCAATAAACTGTTTCCTAGAGGTAACTTACCTGCACAAAGCTACTTGTGTCCCAAAGCAAGACAGCCACATTTACATAGCGCAGGGCCACAGAGCCTAAGTTAAGAAAGCCTGCTGGACAGGAGATGGCTCTGTTCAGAAGACACATTAAGCAACCCTGCATCACACTATCAAAACCAAAGGATGGTGCAAAGGATGATCCTCAGGGGGTACACCTGCCATTGCTTCATGTCAGAAGCCACTGTGCTGCATTCAAGCCGGCCTTGCACGAGGTACCTGCAACACAATCCTCAAGACTTCCCTTTTCTGAAAAATGGGCTAACTTAGGCAGGGCACTGCAGGAACACATGTGCCCTGATGTAGGAACCAGAACAGCTCTATGCATTTATCTGACATCATGCCTGGCCTAGGAAACCAGAAAACCTAGGAAACAATGTATGAAGAAAGTAAAGGGCAGTTCTCTTCCCATGCACAGAAACAGCAGCAGTAGTTGTCCTTTACTCAGGCGACCCCAACACTCTGCCACACGGACAGAGGAGATTTACTGTTTCCCTAATTTAAGTTGGTATAAAGCTTTCAAAGGGATGCTGAATTCAAGCAGAGCACAGCGCCTAGAGAACGAGCTATAATATTCCTTGTAAAATGACTTCTACTGAGGGGCCACCCTGAAGCAGGAACAGACCACAGAAACACAAAATACACTTGCACATACTGTACACTAAACGATTTAAAAATAATTACAGAACAATAAGTTACTATTACAAATGTGTAGTAGGGCTTTATTTCTTCACCATACAAAAACTGTTCTCCTGCATTCTCCACTTGCAATCCCTAAAGCAGAAACAGCAAGCAATCTTATAGGAAATGCTCTTAGAGCAAAAACTCTTAGGACACATAAAGTGAAATTGCTGCCTCCATGAAACAAAAAACAAGGGTCAACATTTACATTTTATTTTATGCCCTTTTTTCCACATGCAGATAATAAACAGTAAATCAGTAACTTTGCCTATGCCTTTTGATATACTTCAGACATTCAGGTGAGGTTTTTCCATATCCATGAAAAATCAAGACATTTATTAATTATCCAGCTTTTGGATACCTGATCTCTGGTTGCTGTTCTATGATACAGCATCTCTACAAATACTGCTTCTAAAAAGATAATGTTTCCTTTCAAGTTCAGACTGCCACAGAAATGTTCCTTCTTCCTCCCTCATAGCACCCAAATTATTATTTCTTTTTCCTTCCCTTCCCAAAATGACTCATCAACTGATGCCTCAGAAAGGGCACTAGTTTCTTTAACGACATCTCATCATTTTAAATTCAATAGTTCTGGGAGAGGCTTTCACAAAAGGACAAAAGGGATTCTCTGCTTCTCTCAAAAAAGGAGGTGATTAGAGGTTATTGAGATTGCAAGCTGACTCCTGGAATATACTTTACTGACCAAAATCTTGATGCAAACAAAAATATTTCTAGGGTGGATATCTCTGTTTAAAATGCAAATTAAATTTCCATTGTTATGGAAGCCCCTCTTGTAAAATTAACATAACTTCTGTAGAAAATGAAATCAGAAAAAAAAATTCATTCCAATGAAAAAATAAAGCAAGCTTACCTCCTTGTCTGCCTTTATGAGGTAGTAAAGTATCAGAAATAAGGGGTCCATTGGTGTAACAAACAGCAGGCGCCCATCTAAGTGACAGATAATGTAAAAGTAAGCTTAGTACCAAGACTGAGTCAATGGAGTGTGGACAAGATGAGGAGAACTTTTTTTTCCACTTAGTATCCCAATATTTTAATAAAATGAGCAGGAAAATAGTATTTGTGCTTTTATATTAAAAATACAGAGAGAACTCAATTCTCAACCCTGCCAAATCAAAGCACAAGCCCCACTGCAGGTCTGCTGGCTACTCTTAATTTTGCCTTTTTCTGGACTATATTAAAATCAGCAAAATTGAACCTGCCCTCTATCGGCAGATTTGGGTGTAACAGAAGCTTTATACCAGATATATCCAGTATACTCCACCTCATACTATGAGCAAGGTAACACTGCTGGCAGAAGAGTTAGGCAGGGCAAGAAAATTTCAAGAGCTAGTTAAGTTAGAGCTGCCTCTCATCTGCAAGGGGAGAATCTGCATGCTGTCTCCTAATAAAACCAAATAAACTTAAATAGCTCAGAAAATGTGGCTCGGTATGTTGCATTCAAAGTTACACACAAAGGAAGAACTTAGTCTCCCATTAAAACAAACACCTCTGCCCATCTGGAGCTCATTGCAGGACAATGGCTTAGTCAGGCTTTTTGTATAATTGCAGATAACTGGAAACAATGTAGCATCAAGGAAATTCTCTAATGAGACCAAATAATTGATGACAATTTGACATTAATTAGGAAGCCAAAAGCAAATAAATGTATTTTTTTTGTTTTAAATCATATGATTAAGACAATTAAAGAAAAGGAAATCCTATTGCGATGGCCCCAAAACTAATAAAAGATGGGGTGGGAAGAACGTGGTTTGGACAAAGCTGATACCCAACCTAACATCTGTATTACTAACATGATGCACTGCATGAGGCAAAGCAAGCACCACGACTACTTACAAACGTGAAAGCTTTAACACTAAAACTGGAGGGGGAACAAAACCACTAGCCACTTTCTGAAAGCTTCCATCTAAATGCTTTCCACTGTACCTCTAGGAAGAGGCTATTTTTATTTGCCCTGAAGAGTTCAGACTCGCTACAGGTGTATAAAGACCTCTGCCCTTCTCTGCAGATAACAAGATAATTTGCTTTACCTGCAAATACACAGCTTTTTTGTGTTGTTCTTCCCTGACCACTTCAGAGATGCAGCAGCCCTAACAATCAGGAACAATTTTTTCCCCTGTATCTTTTAAAGAAAACTGAAGCAATGATTCCTTAAGGCAACTGTTTCCCAAGGGCCAAAACAGAGATTAGAAAGGGAGGGGGAGAATACAATGTGAATATAATTGGGAGCAGGGAGCAGACCCAGTCTTTTGGCTCACCCCCAGACGGAGCAAGGAAAAGCTCACAGACGTACCACTTGCAATGCTATATGCACCTGCAGAGGATGTTTAAAAGTTAACACATGCTTTGGGATATTGCCATTAAAGAAGGCATATGTCTGGTGGGATTGCTTTTATTTATTACTGTAAAAGGTCTTTTTTCTAGTTAAAAAAGGATTAAATAAATATACCTTCATCTCCTACTTACTGCTTGGTCTACGGACATACTGGCAGGTAAACACTACTCCAATGACATCCTTACTGATAAAGGATTGTTAAAGCTACCACAAGCAGTTACGTAAGTTTCCTCCTCATTTTCAGAAAAGTGAACTAGGATCAGAAAATGACTGGGATGGTACAGAGGAGCTCACTTCAGACAATACACTGAAATGACACCTTCAGACAGCAGCCCTGTCCTGAGACACCAGCACTCACACAGGGGACTACAAAGGTAATTAAAAGAAAGCAAGACCATACACTCCCAACGCTTGGAGCTCTAACACATCGAAGAGCTAAGCTCTGCTTAGCTAGCTAAGGCCTTCCAGCCCTTTTTCTCCCCTGTAGGGTAACACATATTTTACTTACACTGAGGACTTGCTGGTCTGATTGACAAGGCAAGCTTAGTATTTTATGGCACTTCAGTTTAAATACAATTGAGTAACTTCCCCCCCTGCCCCAGCTTCCTCAAAGACAAATGAACATCTGTCTAATTGAGGCTGCCAAAGGCAGCCTTTTAAAGAGAGACCACAAAGCCCCCAGCCCTGGTTAAATCCAGATGGCAAATGAGTGTGTCAGAAGGTGGGGATGTGATGCAGCATGCCTCAAACAACTAGGAAAAACACCTGTAAATTTACTAGAAGAGAGAGGGAAGGTCTGTGTGTGAACATTAGTTACAGTTGGGGGAAAGATATGTTATATTACTCACCTTGTTGAACGGTCTGACCTATAAACCAGGAACGATATTCCTCATGAAAAGCTTTTACTTCAAACAGCTGCTGTGCACCACTATTGAATAAGTAAAGGGTTGCTTCCCCTGTTGAAAAGAAATCTGGTTTGTGTTTGTAAGCTTTCACAAAAATCAAAAGAATACCCAATACATCTGAAGAATGTGCCTTATATACATACAGACACACAAACATACACACATTCTACATAAACTGACTACAAAGAAAGCTCAGACAAAGAAAACTATTATATGCAGATGTTCATTTACCAGCTCTATAAACCAAACTGAATTTGAACCAATAAATAAGATGTGTGAATAGTTCATCTTGCAACACAAAGCCTTTGATCCAAACCCAAATCAAAATCACTTAGAAAATCAGCTTTTGTCTGTACTGAAGGGGAAAGGTGGAAAACAAGAAATTTCCTTCTCTTTCCATCATGTTTGTCTCCAAGATATCAGACACTGGGTAAGGCAAACAAAAGTCTCAAACCTTCAAGTGACAATTTGAAATAATTTTTGTGCGTGTGTGCACATCAAAATGGACTGCTAATGACTCAGTATGGGTAGACAAATAAGGTGAACAAGGAAGCTTAAAGAAGTTGTTTCAAACTGCCCATCAGAATCTTGACAGTTTGGAAAGGAAAAGGGAAGCTTTATTTTAGGCCACCCCATAGGACAGCTCTGCCATTTCACATTAGTTCTGGGTTATAATGAAAGAGTGATGGATAATGTGCAAACAGGATTGGCATTTTCCATACCTAAAACAGGCAGAACTACAGAAGGGGCCACTGAAATTTGGTCAGCTGAGTCTGTTGGCTGGACTGGTCCTGTCTCAGTCATCAATCCATCTTCAAGAAACAAGAGCAACTACAACATAGTAGTCCTGCTCAAAACACATGAATTGCAAAGCTGCACTGACTTGCAGCTCATGGGCTGGCTCAAAAAAGTCTCAGTATAAGCCCCTGCAAGCTGATGCCAGCACTGCTGTTCTCAGTCTGCAGAGATCCCTAGGTTGCAGAGAGGTCAGCTAAAATGGGCAGACTGATAATGCTTTTTTCCTTCTTTATTCAAAAGGCTGACCAGATGTTTAACCTAAGTTTCAGTTTCAGTTTTCTGATAATTTTTCTTTTGGGGCAGAGAGGAGTGAAGAGCAGATATAAGGATGAGTAGAGGTTTCAGTCATTACCATGTGCTTCTCAACAAGGGTCTACACCGTGTTTCATCAGCACCAAGCGTCTCGAACTCCTCACATAATTGCTCACTGAACAACTTAAGACTTCTACCAGTGAGCACGCCAGACAAATGCAAAGGTGAGCTACAAAATCTTGGGAAAGGGACCATTCCTACTGTCTGCCTAACTCCAGCTCATTTTATTTGCTTATGTTAAAAGGACAGTCACCACAAGTTCCTAACAGTGCTGTTAAATAGAAACTCGAGGGGGTGGAGAGAGAACCTATGCAGCTTTGCTCACAACTATACCACTTCAATTAGTTGCTTAAGTTCTGTGGTATGGCTATTTCCCTTCTTTTAGTTCAGCGCTTTGAAAAATGCTTCTCGTGCTTCTGAATTGCAAGCTGAACCCTATAGTCTTTGTAAGGGATAAACATTTTGTCCTTTTTACCTGTCTATAAAAAAGGCCACGCATACTTTTATTTAATAAAGTGGTCAGCATTAATTCTATAGTGTGCTGAGTCCTTCAGTGCATATTTATACAATATCTGGCATCAACAATTCATCTGTTAGACAAAAATGTAAGGAAAATACATTAGTAGGATGTTCTCAGTCCTTCCATTTTCAGACCTTCTAATAGGCTACAAAACTGAAAGTTTATGCAGGTCTATAAATAAGCTCCCATAAACTGTAAAGGAACACACTCAGGCAGTCATTGTACTTTAGGTTTTCTTAGAAACCTTTCCCAAGATCTCTGATTTTACAATGTAAACAGATTTCTTGTTCCACAGAGAAAAACAAATTAGTATCTACGCTTTTAAAAACATAACACATTAGAAAGCAAATATAACACAGCAGGTGGAAAATATCCACAGCTATGTATTCACACTGTAAATCTGAGCAATCAAAAAACCAGGTATAATGATGAGTAGCTGATTTCACAGTCTGTATCTACTGCTTTTAATAATTTTCCTCTTTACAAGAACAAGTAGCAGTTACCATATTGTGACATTAAATAGTACCTGAAGACTTTAGTTACAAACATATATACATAAGAGCAGTGAATTTCAAAACAAAAACATACAACTTATATCTATAAAAAACAAGCTTATGAAAAGAAAAAAAATTAGCATGAAATGTGTTTTTCCAACAAAATTTGTTAACTCTAACAAAGGCTTACTGCAATTTTCTGTTGCAGTATCTCATACTTCAGTTATTACACTTATCACATAATAATAACAAATCCTTAACAAAAAGTCACTGTATCACCTGCATTTGCTGGTCTTTCCAATGTATTTTGAATTCAAAGTGCCTCATCATCGATTAGTGAGAAACGAGACACTACTACTTGCATCAGGGAAAGAAGAAAATTAGATTTAAAAATTTAAAGACTTAAAAAGCTTGGTAAGTATAACTGAATCACTTCTTCTAACGCCGACTATTTATTTTACAGCATAAGATGAATGCTATGAAGCCTAAATTTGGATTAAAAAAAGACCAGATTCAACACCCAACACTGTAAGGTCCCCAAAACTAATGCACTTAAAACAGAACTTAAATTACACTTCTTTTTTGTGCTGCCAATATTCCCAATGAATAAACAGTTAAACCAATTACAATTATAAAAGAAATCCTAAATGTTTGCACAGCATTAACTAGCTGGCATCACCAGCAGTATCTTTGGCACATAAGACTTATACAATCATCATTATTTCAGCTTGCAAAATATGAATGTTTTGGTGGTGGAGGGAATCAACCAGAACATTACCAGGCTCATGTCACAATTCCAAAACTTGCCTGTGCTTGGATTGCGCAGTTTTGTAAACAGAGGTTCGCTGTCAGGTGTCTTAGGGGGGTCAGTAGCAGCCTCTGTAGGAGGAGAGAAAAGTTAGGAACTTGTAAATTAAGAAGTATTTAATGTTCTGCCATGCTTCTCCAAGATATTCAGAATTAATTGTATTGACACTTTTTGAAAACTCATGTATTTTCTGCCTAGAAGTTATATGCCTCAGCCCAAATTCATCCTACCTGATCAAGGCACCTAAATGATGATGCCAGACCTCTTGGCACTCTCTATCTGCCACAGGAAAAGATATGCACCTGGGGATGACTTAGATTTTGAAAAACACTTTTCCCTAGAGAGCCTCAGGCAAGTGAGCTCCTAAATTTGACATCTCAGTTAGGTGAGGTGAACTGATATGTTGCCAATTAGTCACAAAGACAATGAGAATGCTTTGGTAAGTTAGACCAAGCATAGTATGGACATTAAAAAGTTAAAAGTATAAAAGGTAAAATATTTGTGAGAAGAAACAGTGGTCCTCTAAAGCTTTCAGGAAGTCAGATTATGCAGGAATATGAGGCAGGCATTTTCTGAGTGGTTGTAACTTCTGTGAAAAATATGGACACTTGTTTATCTGTTATGTATAATCTTGAAAAATAAAGAGTGCAGGAAAAAGATGCTGGGAGAATACAGCAGCTCTAGCTTAAGCCTCTGACAGTTCTCTTTCTGTGTCTTTAAGCAGAAAAAGACAAAAAGCAGAGCCACAAAAGTACAATTGCTCTGTGAAATTATAAAAAAAACCAAAACAAAACAGAAAGGAAACAGCTCCCACAAGGATGCTGATTCAAGGCTGAAAAAATAATCTATTAAGGATCCCAAGTTAATTATACTTTGTCCAAGTTCTCTTTGTAGGAAAGTCCAACATATTTACGAAAGCAACTTCCCACATCTGAGTGAAGAGCAACATGACAGCACCATCTTTCTTAGCTTGCACGCTGCCAGTTATTTCCCAGTTCCTTTCATACAGGCATTCATCTGAGCAAGGAAAATTACTGAAGCATTTCACATACATAATCAGTACCCACACCCCAGAGAACGGACTGACAGGGACCAGGCTGACATTTGTGTTATGGTGCTGCCAACGAAAGTGGAGTCCATTGGAAGGAACAGAAGTGCCACATGGTCCTTCTCCTTTCAGTAGCATCCAGGAGGTTTGCAGAAAATGGAAAATTTGTTTCTATGGAAAACAGGGAAGTAGGAACCTCAAGTACCACCAGAAATAGCTGTCCTCCACTCTGGCAGAAAGCCTATCCCCAACACATCCAGAAAGGACAGGTGGACTTTCCATAGGCTGTCTGCTGGCACCTCAGTAGCAAAAAAAGCCCCAAATAACCCTCATCTCTCACATCCACTCCTGGTTATTCAGTTGTGTCACAAACAGAAACTGATCAGATAAAAACATAAGCAGGACTTAAAGAACAAGTGCATTTTGTGATAAAGTGTTGGAGGATAATAGTTGTCAGAGCAGTTCAGAGAATTTACAGTCATTTGCTTCCCCTGAATTTTTAGCTGAGTCTTCAGGTGGCTTGAAAAAGTGCTTTAAAAAGTTTCAATATAAGTTGAGGGTTTTTAATGGAAAAAGTCCGTATTTGCTAACCAGACTTGCTTCATGTGCTGCTACATAAACACATACGGTTGTCAAGCTACATTTGCCCTGGCAAAGGCAAACTTCAAATTTCTAGAGCTGTGTATATTTCAATTCTTGACCACAGTTTAACATTAGTGTATTTTTTGTTACTTTTTGAAACACTACAATGATTAATGACAGTGAAAGAAACACACTGCATGTGTTTACTTTGATGTGTTTCACAGGAACATGTTAAAATATACACACTAAATGTGAGTTTCAAAATTTAAAACAAAAAGCAAAACAAAAAAACCCCCAAAGGAACTTTTAGCGCTCACTTGCCCTGCTTTTTTCATGCATAGATTTATGAACACTGGGAATGACTCCAGCTGAGCCCTAAGTTGCATCTTGCCTAACGTGAACAATTAAGTAGACAATCCTTCCTAATGTAGCTTTTAAAAATTAACTTCACATCTTTATTTAGTTGGTAAGTTCTTTTCCCAACCTTCTAGTAACACTGGATTTATCCATTCCCGCTAAGCCTGGGAGACACCTCTACTTAGGCAGCACTCAGCATAACAAACCCAAGGGACACAGTGTCCCTTCTCTTCCTCATCAACCCTCTGCCTTCCCAACCCAGATAACCACCCTCCACCACCAAGGCATGCCCCATGCTATCCCAGGCTCAGCACCACCTGCTCTGCCCCTGGGTATACACAGCCTGGCCTCACAGCTGCCCTGGCTCGGCCACTAGCTCTTCCTCATGTGGAAAGAAGCCCAGCTCTGCCCATTTAGTTGTCCGCAAGCTCCACGGGCTTCATCACTGCACAGAGGACAGCGGTGATCACACCCCAACGAACAGCCTGAGTCGCAGCCTTCAGTCCCAGCATCTTGTGCTGATGAGGTCAGAGCATACGTCATGTTCTCCACACAGCTGTCAGTGAAGAGGGTTTACCAGCAGGGACATGCACATGCACACACACACAAGAAGAAGGGAAGGAGTGGGCAAAGGCAATAGGCTATCTGAGTTTCTTTTACTTTCAGTTTCCTCAAAACGTAGGCAATACCCCACTCCACTTCCAGGGGCATCTGAAGTACGTTTTTGTTACAGATTGGCTGTGCTAGATGTTGAGTTGGCAGATAAAAAGAGGCAATTGGGAGCACGCTTTTTTGGAAAACTGGATGCAATATTAACATGGCCTTAAGGGTGAAGAAGGCCCTATTTATCTGAATTTAAACACTTGATGACTGGGAAAATGCTGAGCAAGGGATTTTTGAAGGTAGGTGTCCAAACCTAACTTGTGTGAGTTCTGGCCTTTAGTCAGGAAAGGTAACTGGATTTCTTTAATGTCATTACCTTTATCAGTCCTTGTATTTGGGCAAGGATCTTTTATAGCTAAATAAATAAAGACTTAAAAAGCAGAACTGTAGCAACTTTCTAGCAAAACTAAGAGTTAAACTAGGTTGTTTGGGGATTTTGGTTGTTTTTTTTTTTTTTAACAGTTTTAAGATTCACATCCAGATAAGACATAATCTTACAGAAAATAAGCAGACAAAAGGGATATTACAGGAAGAGCTTTTTTGTTAAATCCTAAAGGAAAACATTAGAAGATTGCCACTACACTTATTATAACAGTTTCCCCAGCTCAGTCCTGAGAGATTTGTTCAGCTACAAGAATAACAAGTGAGAGAGGTAAGACCTTCCTGACAGAATATTATACTCTCTGCTAACTGCCTTGCAGCTGTAAGCTGTAGGTAACATACAGTCAGTACAGGTCATCTTACTAACAGACATGCCAGCTTAGTGTGTTATTCTCCTAGGACAACGTTCACTACAAGGATACAAAAAAAATTATACAAGGGTACAGAGGGGCTCAATTAATCCTCAATTAGCATTTCAATTAGCAAGCCACTCTCTAAATTGCTGGGGAAGACAGATGACAGGCACTTTGAGGAGGCAGGTGAAGCCACCTAAAGCCTAAATCCACCTGTATCATCCCCTGCAAGCACATGCCTCTGTCTCCATTGAGCTCACAGACGTGTCCAGCAACGCAGAGTGAATCCAGGCGCAGTTCCGCTACAGCTATAGCAGAGCAGGGAGTTCTGAGGCAAGCACAACGCAGGACTATTAAATGCCAACACTGGGCTGATGAGTATGTCTGCTTTGCTCAAGTGACAATCTACTCTTCATTCACTGTTAACCAAATCACACAAAGTCCATCTAAAAATGTGGGTGATATATCCATCAGTTGTACTGGAGTCTACAGAGGGAATCTCAGAATCCTGAAGCTGAGCGAGAGAGACTGTAAAAGTTTAAATGAAGCTTTCTATTACAGAAAAGGAGAAAGGCTATCGTATTTCATGGAGGTCAGACATACAACCAAGCAAATTCTATAAAATACATAAACAGAACAAAGTGAAAATGAACCAGCTGTCAAAGGATTTCTGGCAATAATTTCTTCCACAATGGATAGATATGAGGCACTAATGAAACTGGCCATTAAAAAAAGAAGTGTTACAGCAACAGGAATAAATGGAAAAGAATATAAAACTTCCACTAAGACCTATGAAACTGTTATGGATGATGCAAGGTCTATTCACCTTTTTTTAAAAAAAAGAAAAAAACCAACTTGCTTATAGAATACTAAGTATAACAGGCTAATATTAAGTTATATGGAATTCCCATGCAAAATGTTGCCAGCCAAGCAAGCAAAAAGGCTGTAAATATCTGTCAATTGCGTAAGAGGAAAAAACCCTCCGAGAGCACAAATTTCCTGACCACCATCACCCTGCAAAAAACAGGATCATTTAAAAGTCTGGAAATATAAAGTTAAGATTTCATTTAAAAACAGATACTAAACTACACATCACCTACACAAGTCGTTTCTGTTCCCTTCTTAACTTCTAACCATGAATGAAAGGTGTGTCAGATGGAGACATTATGATGGAGCCCATTAAATGAACATTTTATGGAAGACTTTAAACCATGTAGCCTAAAGGTACAGATATGTGAGATCTAATGATGATTTAATTTATGTTATTTTTAGAATCAGTCAACCCTGAAGTAAATAGTTTTAATTCAGTGCCTGTGTCCTCTGCCCTGCAGCATGCCCTGAAAAAAGCGCAGTGATTAATTAATAAATCCAGGACTTTGTATCACCCAAACTTTTGACAATTTTTATAAGTTACAAGGTAATTAACTAGTAGCATATGGAATGAATTCAGGTATGCAGAGACTGAGGATACAGTTTCATGAATGTGGCTTCAAATGACCAAAGATCACAGGCCACTGAAAAGTGCAGTCTTGAGGTTCCCCCACCTCTGCTCCCTCCCTGTTGCACACCTCTGATGCTTTCTTTCCATCAAAACTAGCAATCTAGTGGCCACACAGCAAGTCAGCTCAGTTCACTGATCCAGATGAGAAATAACCAGTCACAAAGAAGAGGTATTAATTTTCATCCCAATCAGTAAGTTATTCTCACTCACTACATGGTTACACGATGACTGGAACAAAGGGACAGAACCCATGGCAGGAGCAGATGGCACAGAATATAGTCTACTCTATATGGGACACTGGAGTCTTTGACCAGTGTAAGCTAATTAGAAAACTAGATTCCATGGCGACTTTACAGAGGTGGGAAAGCAAAGAAATGAGCCACAAGACTATATTGTTGCTTCCTTGGCTCACAATGCTCTCAGAGGAGTACTGAAAGGCAAACAGCTAAATTTACCTCTGCAAACAGCTTCTTTTGCAGGTGCTTACATATAAGGTATGGCTTTGCACTTGCACACACTTGATCTTTGTAAATATCTTCTTAGCTGTTACTCAGTTATGTTAACTTGATGTTACCTCACCACCTTACCCTCTCCTTGACCATAGCTTCAGTGAGGGTACTTTGGCCATGCCTGTCATAAAAGATAAAATGGTTATCAGTTTGGTAGTCACATTTACCATTTGGTGCCCTAAGGAAATAACATTTAATGTGACATAATTTACACCTCTTAAAGTCTTTCTGGCTCCCACTTCACCTGAAAATCCTACATTAAAACAAAGGATATCTAAAAATGGCACTGTTTTCTAACCTAAGCAAGACTTCACGTGGAAATGCTACTAGGTGGCTTCAGTGGTCTTTTGCAGTACACAGCTATGCAACACAGTTAAATATTAATATGTGCCTGAGAGCATCTTTTGGCTTCCCTTTATGCTAGCACAGTTCACTTCTTAGGCCAGAAAACATGTCCATGGACTCACCGGCAGCAATGGACAATACTAATTCATCCGTTAAGTCTAGATGCTAGGCAGACCATGCAGGGGTTTGAGCTGAATGAAGGAGAGGTCAATCTTGAGAAGTTCAACAACAGGTTATCACTTGAAAGGATAAAAATTTCAGACTTCCCTTCTCAATATTTATAGGGTCAACACTGGTGCAGTTGTATTACTGGCTGAATCAGCCCTATTCCCACGTGCAGAGAGGCCTAAGTCGGCACAAGTTGGTCTCTTCCAAGCCAGATGGCAGAAAGCAGAAGTAGGAGATGGGTGTTACACATTAAAACTTCTCTTTTCAGTTATTTTATTTGCTGTGCTTCCTTCTGGCCCCTTAACTTGCCAGTCATATCTGCTTTATACACAGCTGAGCTCAGTACGCCTTTTAAAAGATGACATATAAGAAATGGTGCAAATTACCTGCAGGCACAAAGCTTTGTTCAGGAGATGCAAATACCATCTTAGGGGAGGTTAGGTAAATATGCTTGCAGAATGCTGACTTCTAAAATAAGCTTATTCATATTCACCTTATTAATAAGGCACGTAAATGTGCACATATTTTATATACTATTTCTAATGTTTTAAGTCAGCTGTTAAAAAATACACATATTTGTTTGTTATAAGCATTACTTCCAAGTTCTTGTCTCTATCTAAATTATTCTGGAAGTATTAATCTTCAAGTATCCTGCTCAATTTTGACATTCATTACAACTTCTGAATCAAGCTCCCTCACAGCCCAGCAGTGTGGTTTGTTTTGTAGCAGAAAAATTGAACTGTCTTTTAAACACTAAATAAAAGCATGTATCCAAGCATTAGGTGCAAGGTGTGCAAATGGGAAAAAGAAAATAATATAAAACCTGCCTATTTCAGATTTTAAAGCAAACTACTTTTAGACATTTAGTATCCCACAGCTTCTTTTGCTATGACATTTTCTTTCAATATGACCCAAAATTTTCAAGTGAAATGCTTCCTCTGTTGTTGCACAGAGACAGAAGTTCCTTAGTCTTGTTTGAAAGAACGAAGGATTAATTTAATGTGTGCTGATGCCCTACGGTTTGGAATCACAGTTCATTTATTTCTGCCTCCATCTGACTCTTGACATATATGAAATTTGTTCAAATAACTTGCCAAGTCTAATGTGAAACTGCTCCTTTTATTTTTAAATAAGTAATTCCTAAAAATAATAGGATTGTTAAATTTCTCTCCCTCCTTGCAATCCTTCCAGTGATACTCATATGGCAGTTCCCATAAAACAATAAAAAAGCTAATCAATTTACGGCTTAAGAAAACAACAAACTGAAAAAGTGTAGTCAGCTACACTTGTCTAGTTCAGAAAAATAAAGGCTGAAAAGAATTTTCAGCTTGCAGCTACTTCTTTTCTTAATACAGACACAGAACAAATTAATTACAGCAGTCTTAATTTTAGGTGTAGAGTGGAACACCAGACTTAGAAAACTGTCTTTAATTCCTTACCTCTTTGCTAAAACCAGAGAAGGATATAAATAGTTCCAGTTCTGACACAACACCTGTCTCTGAGCAAGTGTACTGAAAAGGGACTGCCCTTCACATCCATCCTGTTAAGCAGCTAGTGTGATTTTGGTTGCTAGTGGTAAGACCAGTTTGAAATCATTATGTAAGAATGTTTATTTGATATACAGAGCCCAGATCAGACCTATGTCAGGCAAAGTGACTTTATCGCAGCACTTAAGGGTTTTCCAGGGCCCGGCCCTTAGAATCCTAAAAATAGGTGGGGTCTCAGTATTATTTCTGCCTAGAAAATAATTTCTAGTTCTTATGATTTTCAGAGAAAATATTAAAAATTGTAGTTCTATGGTCCCAACTCACAAAGCAAGTAGAAATTTCCCATATGCACATTAAAAAAAAATCTGATTGGTTCAGGTAGTAGGATTTTTAGAAAAGGTACATGAATACTCAGTAAATACAGAAAGCACATCATTAGCAACTTTCTAGCTGTAAGGTGGCCAGGTTTTAATCCTCAGGAGCTACTTCTTTTCCCTTGTACCTGTTCAGTAGCTAGATCAACACAACAGGAAGCCTGTATAGGAAGGTCTACGTTCTCAAGGGCAAAGGGGGGGCCTCTGAGGCATGGGCAATATAACAGCCCTGATTATCCAACAACTATGGGAAACGCAGAAAAGCACAATTTGGAAACTCGGCCACCCACCCACCAATGAAGTCCATGTGGGTCCTTGAGGACTTACTAGCACTTTGCTGTCTCTATACCATGACTCCTCCAGAGCTTCAGATTCGGGAGGTCTTCCTAAACACCGACATCAACTACCCCACACAAAGCAAGTTCAGATCTGGATTTCCAGCTAAGCTAATAAAATCCTCTGGAACGTGGTGCACAGCACAGAAACACCCAAGTGGGTCTGCACAGAGCCAGCTTGGGTCCATCAGGACTTATTAGTTCAGACACTGTCTGAAAGCAGCTGCACTGCAAAGCTGGTCCTGCAAATAGCAGAGATGTGTTAACATGGCACAGCACTTGAACTAATAAACTGTTAGTGCTGAGCTGAGTCTGCTCTAGGCCAAATCCACAGCATAGTTAATCTGCAACTGGAGAAACTGCCCAAAGAGTTGGCTATTTCAAGCCCAAGTTTTCTGTCTTTATCCCACCTCTCCATATGACCAATTCCTGCATCTACCCTCTTCCTGTTTGTTCATCATTTTCTCTCTTGACTATTTAGATCCATTTCTCAACCTTCCTCTAAAAATGTCCATGAGAGACTGCACAATGTACACCAGCAGCTTCCAGGCTTTCAGGAGTGATAACACTGTTACCACTCTCTCCTCAACCTCCCTTCTCCACCAGACCAACACTTTCCAACTCCTCTGCCTCTGGCTTCCTGCTTTGCCCTGCTCATGTTTCAATGCCTAACAATTATGCTTATAAATACAAAACAAAAAGATTATTGTATTGGCATATGCAATCATCCTGCATCCATGGAAAAAAAAGTATCAGCAGAAACACCACCACAAGAGCTCTCACCAGGACAAGGGCAGACTACTACTTCTAAAGGTAAAATGTACTACCTCACCTAGAAGCTGCTTACCTGCCAGCCCAGATGTGACTGAAGCTCTCCTTTCCCCTTCCTACCCAGCCTTCCCTTGTGTGACTCTCCCATGCCAAACAGCCTGAGTGTCTTCGCGTGGCAAAGGGCTGGTGAGAGCAAAGACTGTCACCAGGCTGCTGAGAAGAACAGTGCAGGAAGAAAGAATGAAGGTAGGCAAAGACTGATTAAAATGAAGCACAGGGCGAGTGGCCTGCTGACTGAACATCAGCTTTACCTCTCAGCTCAGGCAACGCTGCTCTCCCTTCCTACCTTCACTCACCCCTATAATCCATGCAAAGTACCTGCTGAGCTGTGTTGTTTGGAGCTCTGCCCTATGATGTGTAGACATGAGATGGACATTAACAATTAAAGTTTTAGAGCACTGGAAATATAACGATAGAGTTAACCACTTGTAACAGAAAGTGACAGAGTCTGGCCCTCTACAACCATTCAAGAAGGCTGGAATAACACACAACATTGGTAAAACAACCACTCCAACCGCATTACACCTCTAGTCACAATCATGACTTCAACAAAGAACATGGATAGTTCTACCTGACAGAGGAGATCCCTCATTTCTGAGCTGTTTCCAGAACACTGAAATCCTTATAAAAATTAAGAATTCAGAAATAAAATTGAAATTTATCTCTTCAGTCATCAAACATGCTATGAACAGCAGAGCAGCAATTTATTGTCTATGCAATATAACACAGTGTATAAAAGTGCACTGAAACAAAGGAAATTAGTAATAATTTTATAACCTTCAATAGTACAGAGAAGCATATTTTGTTCACTTACTATGGCAATCAGAAAATTAAATCTGCTTTTTAGCTGCTCTGTTGCAGATACCAATTCAATGTTGACAGTTGCTGAAGTCCAAATAAGAAAGAATCTCATCTTTCTCTTACATGTGCTTTTTAGAGTTAAGTGTTTCTACATGTCACACGAGCAGCAAAAACACGGTCAGAGACTTGTGCAAAATCAGACACATTCTCAGAACAACACTAATAACTAAGGAATCAGAGTAACACATGCATCATTGTTCCGAACTCCAGCCATATCTTTGCCTTGTTCTAGGAAGCTACTGTTGAACCCCTAACAGTTGGAATGATTGACAAATACTGATAGTTAAGAAAACAAGTTTCAGTTCTTACTGTTTTACTTCTATACTTTTGACAGACCTCAATTTTTTTTAGACTAAGGTATCTAGCCTCTTTGCAGAATTAGTCACCATCTCCATCCATACAGGAACTTCTAAGATGCCACAATCAAAGCAAGATAAATAGCATATATCGGGGGGGATGCTATTAGGTTGTGTAGGATGGTATATATTATTAACCTGACAAACTGTTCTAGGAGGAAGACTACCCAGGTGAGTAGTTTAGACTAACTTAAGTGCTTCAAACCAGGACCTTAGAAAGTACCTTTATTACAATAAAAGTTTTGGAGCTTCTGGCACAGCATTAAAACACACCTTGCTCCTTCCTCCCACTATGCACAGGATAATGGCCATAGACACAAGAAGATAAATAGGCTATTTACACCTAGAAGGTGTTGGTAGACTTATTAACAAATGGTATTAAACTCACACCCAGACCCAGATCCTGCAATTATTCACACCAATCAATTTTAAGCATATATGTAGCACAATGTCACGTGGTTATTATGAAGCTATGGATTGCCATATGAATAAAATTTAGCATAGCCAAAGATAAAGCACTTTTTGTTACAAATCCAACTGCATCCATCTTCATTCCTAAAAGTAATCAGGCCAATGAAGAACTTGAGATCCATTCAACAAAGCAGTTAAGAAATGCAAAACTTTGGAAAGTGATAGACATTAACATTAAAAATCTCTTTTCTGAAGAAAGTGTTAAAATGAAACTAAAACCATTAAATCTATTTCATTTCAGCAATCCTATTCATATGACTGGAAAGTCCCATCAGCTGTGGAGTTCTGAAATTATCAGTCACAGACTTTTTTAAAAATCACTATGCACTTTGAGGTTCTACTACGGCTTAATAAACTTCCTTACATGTCTGGAGTACTATATAAATTTTGTCAGAGCTGTGCTGGCATAATTGGTAATACAAACTGTCTGGCTTCATGAAAGTTACAAGCTCTGGCTCCAATCCTGCAAACACTTACTGAAGAATTTAACTTACTGCACAGAACAGACTACTCATGCATAAGTTAAGCATATTTGTAAATATTTGCACAGTATGGACATCTGTTGGCATAGCCAGTCATCTGATACAAGATTCAGCTTTAAATACTAGTCTGCAGACAGTTAAAATTTTAAAAAGGAATTCCTCACTTATAAATTCCTTTCTTAAGCATCAAACATGTCAGATACCACAGGGTAGAATTGAAAAGTTAAAACCAGAGGAAGAGTGGAATGAGTGAAATTGCAACAATTGATTCTGTTTCTCAGGTAACTAGTGAAGCCGGGTTTCTCAGGGATGCATGTCTCAAGACTGAACTCCTGCCTTGTTTTCAACCTTTGCTGAACTAACCTCTTGCTATACCTCTCCATCAGCGGTGCTGTTTATAGCATTTCTCACATCACCACAGACATTTTCAGCAAGCTCATAAAGTTACTGCAAAGAGCTCCTCCTTTTTATCAGATTTGTTGGAAATTAACACTCAAAAGTTTTGGGTGGGGTAAGAAATGGGCACAGTACAAAGCTGACCCATGGATAATTGAGGAAGTTGCATTTCCCTTAGCACTTATGAAGTGCTTCTTTACTCAGTGTCTTGGAGCTTGAGCACATCCTGTTTCACTCATCCGCTTTAATACAAAAACCTTTTGCGATCTCTGAATTTAAAATTTTAAAACTTGATACTAGGCAGAAATATATGTAAAGGGGGAAAGGCATCTACCCATTTATTCAGCCCTAAGTGATGGAAACTAAGCCTACAGAGTGTTTAAGGCCTTGTGTACATCTGCAGCGCTGTGATGGGTAGGCTTCTTTAGCCTATAAAGGGGAAGAGCTGAGGAGATCTCACTCTGGCTTAGGACTTACAGTTTCCAAGGAGTTTGTTTTAAAGATGGAACTTAAGGCACTAAACCTTTTCCTTCAAAAAAGTGCAGGAAAGGACTAAGGGGATGGAGGCAAGGTGGGCTGCCAGCAGCAGAGAGGTGACAGCAGGGCTCCATCTGGGACCTCGGTGACAAGACCTCTCTTCTGCAGCTCCTATCCCCAGGGCTGTTTGCAAAGCTGTTTGCAAACCAGGGACGAACTGATCTTCGGAAAACCCTAACGATACACAGAAACAAACCGCAAAGAAGCGGTGCAGGACACGGAGAGAAGGGGGTACCCTGTAGGGCCTCGTGTAAAGGCTGTGTCTCAACACGTCCTTACCACACCAGGGCTGGGGCTAGCTGCACACAGCAGCCCAGAGACCTGCCCCAGCCCTCGGAGAAAGGCACCCGTCTCCTGCCCGAGGGACGGCCCGGCCCCGCCGCGATGCGGGCCAGCACCGCCAGAGCCAGTCAGCGGGGCGCGGTGGAGAACGAGAGATCGGCGCTGCGGCAGAGCCTGTCCCACCTCGGAGCCCCGCCGGGTTACCTGGCGCAATGAGCACCCACTGGCCAGGGTGCGCGTCCGCGGGACACTGCTCCGCGCTGTGCATGCTGCCTGCGCCCCGGCCACCAGCCGCGCTCCCGCCGCCGCTCCCGCCGCCGCCGCCGCAACATGGCGGCCGGGGCGGGGCCGCACGGGGACGGGGAGGAGAGGCGGGAAGGGGCGCCGCGCGCTACTGCCCAGCTAGCGGCCACGCGCGCCGCAGCCCCGCGCGTGGCGGCAGGACGGCGCCACCCCGCGGTCTGGAGAGGGGGGTGGGAGGCAGCAGAGCACTGAGATGGCTGCGGCTGAGCGGCTGCTTCTTCTGTCCCCCCCTCCCACGTGGAGGGAATGGTACGAGCCATTACGGGCGGGACCGAGAGCGGCAAAGCCTCGCTTCTCCCCGCAGACCCCGGCAGTGGCTTGCAGATGGGCGGGGGGTTGGGGGGGAAGCGGTGCGAGGAGGGGGAAGGGCGGGTGGGACTCTCCTCCTCGCTCTCGGCCCAGGAGCGGACAGGCAGTAGGGCTGCTTTCCCATACACGGTGTTCCCCTCGCACCGCGAGGGCTGGCAGACAAAAGCTTTCTCCTAACCCAGTCCCATGGCAGGCTGGCAGGTGACCGTTTTGCAGGGGTCTCTGGCAGACGCTCGGGCCGCCGTAGCTGAGCACTGCCTGCCACTGCCCCATCGCCGCCAGCCCCTGGCAGAAAGCAGCAGAAAGCTTTGTCTTGAGGGGAGCACAGCTTCGATTAGGGGCGATGAGTTTGGGCCTGAAGGCAGAAATGCAAGGTCGTGAAGGTGATGGTCGGATTTGAACATCTGACATGAGGAAAGGCTGGAAGCTGGGGCTGCTCTGCCCGGAGAAGGGAAGGCTTATGGGGGAATCTTAATCTATGAACACAGATACCTCATGGAGAAAGTGAGGATGGAGCCTGGCTCTTCTCAGTGGTGCCCACTGACAGGGCTGGAGGCAATGGGCACAAAATGAAATGCAGGAAATTCCATTTAAACATGAGAAAAAATGCCTTTAGTGTGCGGTTGTTTGAACACTGGAGCAGGTTGTCCTGAATGACTGCAGAGTCTCCATCCATTGAGATGTTAAAAACACAACTGGATGTTGCCCTGAGCACCCACTGCAGAGAGCTGGACTCGACCCTCTCCCGAGGCGCCTGCCAGCCTCCTCCATTCTGTGGGACTCCGGTTCTCCAAGGCTGGGCATGGGCAGAGCCAGAGCCCTCTCATAACAGCCACCCTCCCTGGTGTATATTATGATTCTGTTACATTGGTCCTATACCTTCAGATTGCACCAAGGAGCCATAGTCACAAAACAAGGTCCACACCAATGCATATTTTCATATGCAGGTACATATGTACATAAACTTAGCTCTACCAGCGCAAGAACGGGTTGATGGCCACCTTGGCAGAGATTTAGAAGATATGTTATCAAAAGTATTAAAGTATACATATCAATTGTATATCTCAGAGATATGAAACAAATATTAAAAACATAATAACATCTATGCCCCAAAACAAAGCAGAACTGACCAAGACCAACATATACAAAACAGCTGAGCTGACGGCAGGGGCAAAAAAATAATTCCCTGAAGTTTGAGCATAGACATTAATAACTCCAAGATTACATTAATTTAAATTAGTTTTTATTTTAATATTCCTGATCTTTTTCTCTGCTTAAAGTAGAGCAAGCTCAAAAGGCCAAAGACCACACCGCATCATGTGTTTTGAGAAGTCCCTGCTGAAATCACGAGCTTTCAAAGTGATTGCAATTGCCATTGCATATGCCTGGATTGCAACATTCACTGATGAGTGTTAGCAAAAGAGAGAAAGAAAGAGAAAGATGCTCCCAACTGTTCCACTGTAATCTGTACAAGAGCAGTCCCAGAAGAACAGAGCTGGTTGCTGTGTTTGAAACCTTCCTAGAAGGAAAGCCTTCCATATGGAGAAAAGGTTCTTTGTAAATAACAACATAGATTTGGCCTCCAGTCCTGGAAATAAGAATGAGTCAGAGGCTGTTGGACACCGCTGAGCTTAACAAAGCTCTGGAAAAGCTGGGAGTCCAGCCCTGCAAGCCTCCAGGTGCAGTGTGTGTCTGTCAAGGTCAAATCTAGAGGCATAACCTGCAGTTGGTCCAGATATCCTGTTTCCTCCCTGACTGTGTTTTGTGATGGAAATGTTATAGCAAGTATTGCTGTACATTTGCAAAACTGACTCATTAAGTGCACATTTTTAAAAGCATGGATCCATCCTCATTTAGACACCTGGTCAAAGGTGCTGAGTACTCCTAACATCAATTGAACTGACTGGATGTTCCAACTGTTCACTTCTTTTGATTTATGAGCGTCTCCCACAATCTCTAGATGCATATTGGCCCTGGGATGGCTAATGTCCTTTTCCAGGAACTTTCAGATATAAATGTTTTTCTCAGATACTTCAAAATGCCCCAAATGGAAATTCTCAAATGGGCCCGAATAAGGCTCTAGAATGACATTAGTTTTGGAATAAAAATAATGCAGTAATTTATACATATTAAATATTTAAAACTTTCTGGTTTTATTCATGCACATTTGGGATATATCTGTTTTTATAAACAGAGGATATACTATCATTATAAACAAGATATACCAATTAGAGTTTTCTGTGAGGAGCTGATGATACTGAAATCTTATTTGCTTAAGAATTAAATACTTTTCCTTCAGGCTTGCCAACACTTTTAAATGTTAGTGATATCTTCCAGAAAGAAAATGCTAAAGTTTAAAACACTAGACTGATCTGAACTTCTGTGGTGATATCATTGTAAACACTCAGGTCTTAAATTTACACACATGGGTATTCTCATTTGGGTCCGTATGACTCATCACATCCAGAGAGCTAAATGCATGCAATATGGGACTGCATCCTATCTGAGGACAATCGTTTTACACATTTCAGAGCCATTTGATATGCATTCAGCCTTCACCTGCACACTGTCCATTCATTCATTTCTGCTAGGGCTGCTTCTAATAATCCAAAACCAAGCATCCCTTTTTGCCGAACAAAAATTACTTATTTTCAGCTACCTTTGTCCACCTTCAGCTGCAGGATTTACCCCTTCCTCCTCCACTACATAAGCTTTAAGCGAAGTAACTTTTAAATCTTGCTTGGAGTAAAAAACAAAACAATATTTGTTTAGAAAGAAGTGTGATTCATTGTTAAGTCGAGGTTGTCATTTAAAAGACAAAAATTTTCCCACTTATGACTATGTTTCATTTTACAGTGTTTCAACAAACACAGGCCAAGTTTACCTATTTTATGCTTCAGTGGTTCAAACATTTACATGCATAACTTTAAATCCATTGATCTGCACATTAAGAGTCAGCTGTATGCATGCAAGTGTTACATTTCATACCGGCAGAAGGTTTATTGATAGGTGACTTCAACGGATGTATGGGATAATTAGTTATCTAGTTTGAAATACTGTTCTCTGTTCATTACAGGTCAAATTATTGTTTTATTTGGTTTTATTCAAAACAAAATATGTGTGGCATTGAAACAAATTAAAAATATTTTATTCAGTCTTTTTTTCCCTTATTTTTCCTTCCCATTAGACAAGAATTACACCCTTTTATCTTCATGACTAATGGTGGATACACACAAAAAAAACCCCCAAAACAACAGATAAATATGAAAACTGAAAAGCTTAATAAAACTGTATAAGGAAATATGAATCATAGTTTACTATACATTAAAATAAGCTAATTGAAATGACAAATGGTATATTTTTAGCATACTTTAACAGAACATAAACTGCTGATGAAGTATCTGTGCACTGATCCACCAAAGCAAATCGTAGTGCTTCCTCATTGTGTCACCAAAAATTCTCCCTGATTTGACTGAAGTGCAACCTCCACCTCCCTCAGCGAAGCTAATGGGATCGTCTCACCACACATGCCTTGGCACAGTCTCATTCCGAGGCAGGAGGAATTGCCATTTTGGTCATGTGAAACGCACGTGTGCTGGCACATAGGAGGGAGCAGGTCCAGGTGTGCAGTCCTGTCCTCCAGAACAGGTTTGCTTGCCTCACAAAACAGTTTCCCAATCTCAATTTTTTCAATTCAGATATAGTTAAGGGCTGTTTATTCCCTATATTTAAACCCTAGTGACCTGAGAAAGTTCTGCTGTGACTCAAAGGAACATATGGAGGCCTAACATAGAGATGGCATTGACTAGAAAGAACACATACAGGCCTTACAAATCTATAAAACAACTCTCAAAACCATGTTTGAATTTCTAACTGAAATTCTAAGTCAATTTTTCAAGCTGAAAAAGAATTAACTTAAATAATTCTTCATGACAGTATTCATCTAAGCAAGTACTTCTAGTGAAATTAGTCCATTTTAGGGAAAATAATAGTATTAATATTAAAACATTCAAGCAATGTTGAAAAAGATTCTAACCAGCTCTGAGCAGAACCTGCTTTGTTCTTTGCACTGAACAAGGTTGTGTCACACCTATAGGTAACAATTATCAATTTTTGCTTTAACAGAAATAATCTACTGAGGTCCAAAGTTTGCCTGTGTGTCAGGTCAAATAGGAGGGAAATATAGGCACACCTGCAGAAACCATGGGATTCATATTCCCTAATTTCCTACTGTAAATATCTAACTTCAAGCTGATTATTTAGTGTCTTTTTATAGTTAATGGAGAGAACAGAGTAGCATTCATCTGACATGCTTTTTAAGTTTATTTCAGAGTTAGCCCACCTATCTAAAGGTAGATATCCGAATTGCAGATACCTCAGATGAGCAGGTAAGAACCTTTCACAATTACCTTTTTTCTGTTCCGGGTCAGGCCCCATTTTACTTACAGTTTTTATCCTTATCTCTTACTCTTTTTCTCCATCTTTTATGCATCTGTCACACCCTAAGGATGGATGAGGACCTTATTGTGAGGTTAACACAAGCAGATATTTATTGATCCAAGCGTGCTTGATTTCCCAATTTTCTTTCAGAGCATCTAAGAAGTATTATTTTTCCTGTTTAATCAACCAGAAAATTCACTTATTGGAGGTGTGTTGCTACAGCAAGCAGGACTTGGTCTGTTTATAGAAGCTGCTCAGAATGATGTATGCTGTTTGGAGAAAAAAGTTGAATGAGTATACAGATTGTGAGCTGACTTAAAATGAACAGTAGCAACACTTGTTTAATGTGCATGATGCATTCATCCACAGCAGTAAGTTACTGCAAAACATCCTCCAGATTATGACTCAGACACTAGCAATGGAAAAAAAAAAACCACTAATGTATTTTTTAAAAAACCCACAAACATATGGAGACTTTTCTGAACATATTCATATTAAGTGTTGTTGCACCAAAAATGTTATAGTGGTCATATTAACTTGCTTTTCTGTTCTATAGATTTCAATTAATTTCTCAGCCTCCTCAGGGCAGTCTAGGAAAACAGGTGTTCATTTGAAAAGCAAAGCATGAAAAAAACTGTGCAAACAAAATGTCCAGGTTGGTAAGAAAGAAGACAATACCTGAGTTTGAATGTTACAGTGAACCTCATAAGTGCCATGTGATGGCGTTACTATTATTATAAGCCAACAGTACTTTGGCAGTCTTGATGCTTCACTTTCCTTCCACAGTGTCAATGGTAAGAAATGTAGTATCTGTAAGGTAAAAAAAAACAGAAACAGCACCTTTCTACAGCAGTTCACACACATGGCTACATATACATGTATGTCTGTGTACACAGACATAACCATTTAAAATGTGTACAGATATTTTCCATATAAAATATGTGTATGTCTGTCTGTGTGTGTTTGTGTGCACCAAAATGTTTCAGAAGTCTGTATGCCAATCTATTGGACTGAGGCTTTGTCCTTTGGATGTTAAGGAATAGAAGCCTAGATTTCTCAGACAAATCAGTACTCTTTATCCTAGAATGTTATCTGTCTAGTCCAGAAAATGTGTCATCTTCTTCTTTTCATCCATCTTTAAGCAGCTATAATTCCCTTTGATCTTCTGTGTTCCTATTTTTCCCCTTTGAGGAATTCTTTCTGAACAACCACTGTGTGTTTCATGGTTTACCATCTGCCAATTTTTTTCATCCCTGCTTTTTACTAACAGCATTCCTGTTACTAAAGCAACACATTCATAATTCTAATATTTAGAAATAACTAAGGCAGCATTACATGTTCAGAAATTATTACAGAGGTCTATCATGGTTAATTATGAAACTTAAATAGTTAACTTCTGCTTCCAGCAATACAAGTGTAAACCAACAGACTTATCTGGGTTGGAAAACCTTTCAGGTGGGATCTTGAAGGACAAAACTGTTTATAGTGCATTCTTCAGAAAGTTCCTTCCATAAAGGCTCAGTTTCTTTTCCAGCAAATACTGTGTGCCAATCTGCCAAGCACAATTGTCATCAAGGATGGTCATTCATGTGCTTCAAACCCAGACTTAGCCCCCCAGCAGATCCACTGTATTTCTGTCACTGGGGCTAGCATAAGAGTCCTCCTCTAGGTCACACAGAGGGTCTCTGTCCTCTACCATGTACAGAATGGGATACGGAACTGACAGCAAGAGAAAAATAGTTATGGAAGCTTTGAGTGGTGTTTATAGCCCAGTCTCCTAAGGAAGCAGGGCTTAGGGGAGCATACTGTGTCTGAGTCCTCCCTCAGTAAGTGGTCACAGACTTCAGCCACCTTTGGTGCATGTTCATATTTCATGAAAACATACAGCTAGGTTTAGTAGAGAAACATCTTTCAGGTGACATTCAGCTCCTCCTAAAACAGATGCTCATCTCTGGACAGCCCAACAGTTCTCCAAAATCTATGGCATTTATTGGCTGCAGTCTTGATTTGGTTGCAGAGTGGGAACATCTGTCCACCCATTTCTGGTCCAGAAGGGCACTGGTTTCCCATAGGTGTTTAGTCATATCCTCCATCTCCATATGCATGTGTCATAGAATAATAGAATCATAGAACCGTTTGGGTTGGAAGGGACCTTAAAGATCATGTATTCCAGCCCCCCCGCCCTGAGTAGGGACACCTTCCACTAGACCAGGTTGTTCAAAGCCTCATCCAACCTGGCCTTGAACGCTTCCAGGGAAGGGGAATCCACAGCTTCTCTGGGAAACTTGTGCCAGTGTCTGACCACCCTCACTGTCAAGAATTTCTTCCTAATATATAATCTAAATATGCCCTCTTCCAGTTTAAAGGTATTAACCCTTCTTTTTATATCACTACCTGCCCTTGGAAAAAGTCCCTCCCCAGCCTTCCTGTAGGTCCCTTCAGGTACTGGAAGGCTGCTGTAAGATCTCCCCGGAGCGTTCTCTCCTCCAGGCTGAACAGCCCCAACTCTCTCAGCCTGTCCTCATAGGAGAGGTGCTCCAGCCCTCTGATCATCCTCATGGCCTCCTCTGGACTCACTCCAGTAGGTCCATGTCTTTCTTGTGTTGGGGGCTCCAGAACTGGACACAGTACTCCAGGTGGGGTCTCCCAAGAGCGGAATAGAAGGACAGAATCACCTCCTTTGACCTGCTGTCCACACTGCTCTTGATGCAGCCCAGGATATGGTTGGCCTTCTGGGCTGCAAGCACACATTGCCAGCTCATGTTGTCAGTTATCTTAAGATACCTTAAATGGCATTAGTGACCTTTGTGGGGGAGAAGAGGATGGTGAGATGAAGAAAAACCAATTCTAAATGCCCTAGCCGTTAATATTTTCATGTTCAGGCTCCACAAGACAGTGGAGTATCAACATCACAGCCAAAATTTCTCTCTTCTAAGAATTCTTTCATATCAAACTAGGTGTGAATGTTACTGAAAGCTTTCCAGCTATGAATCACAGCATTCATAAAATGGCTGCATCTACATGGATTACCTGATGTCAAAAAAGAACTTGAGCTCATGCCACAATTCAAAGGAAGGTTCAATCAGCTATGGGACACACATTCATTAGAAACAAGGCTTCTCTGGTGAATTTGGAACTATTGTTTTGTTGTTATTCTAAAAGCCAAATAGATTAGGAGGGGTGATCTACCTACTCTCTACTTGTATCCCATCTGTGGTTATGCATAAAAATACCTCCACTGGGCCAGAAATGTGGGCTGCATAGTGGTTACGGGAGAGCTGAACATTGCTTGCAAGCAGGGTGATCTGTAAGCAGAGGGCACTTGTATGAGCAGATTTAGAAAGACCAACCAGCTCTACAGCAGTTTGAGACACCTGAGTTTTAAATGCGAAGAGCCTAATGTAGAATAGAACACAAACACAGTCCTCACAGACAAAGAAATGTATTTTAAACTTATTATTGGTTCCTCATTTGATTCCATGAAATTCTGAGGCCAGTCTTCAGTATTTCCACTGTTAGAGTGGCCCAGTCCCCCAGGACATAGACTGCTCCACCCGCCTCTTCTGTAATTCGTGATTGTGGCTTCTGTACTGTAACCATGGGTGACATCATCAGAAGTAAAATAAAGGGAGTTAGAGCATGGCCTCAAACGATGTCCAGAAGTTATCTTTATTGTCTAACTGGTAGCAGCTCCCAGCATAGCTTTGTCCTGTGCCAACTAGTAAGCTCCCAGACACTGCCCTTAGCACAATGTAAGGGACAACATGAGTGTTCCCAATGAGCAGTATGAACAGGACCACCCTATTTGGGGGAAAGACTACAGCATCATGGACACATTTGCCTGCTTCTTCCCTTGGGACCACGGAAGGTCCCCTGGCCTCATTTATTTACCAGTATAGACACAGTTGTGCTTCAGTATGGCTCACAATGCAGCCAACGAGAATTTTTGCCAAATAGGTCTACTTCAAGCAGGCACAAGAGGTCAATATTCAAATAAATTTTTATAAGGCACATCTATTCCTAGGAGTTGTGGATGAAGATTGTGTAGAGATAGCAAGTTCATGCACTTTAAGCCTGACATTTCTGGAACTACAGGGCTTAGTGCACATGCAAGAAACATACCATAAAATGTATGTAATGAGTGCAAACAGACTGTATAACAACTGCGGGGCAGTGCCAGTCCTGGTGCAATGCACGGTGGCCATTTGTCCAGGACTGACAGCCTGGGCAAAGCTATTGCCACAGCTCCAAATGAACAGCCAGACATAGAGGAATCCTTGGCAAATGACCATGTTTTTCCTTTTTCTGACAATACAAAATTTTGAGGCAGAAAAAGGTTGTTGGTTTTTTTTTTTTTTTCTGTGGAAATATACAGATATACCTAAGGGGTTTTTTTATACCTAAGAACTTAAGATTTTCATTTGCTTCTGAATTAATGGTTTCAGCTCCTATACTTTATAAAACTTTTTATTTCACCACAGTTTTTCATTTATCTTTTAAAAGTCTTCTGAATTCATGTGCAAAATGAATCTTACTGGTACTTTGGTGAATTCTTAGCTTGCCATGTGCAATTCATATTGAAACTGGCTATAGCCTAAAGTTACTTTTAAATCAGACTGAAATTCAGAATTCTCAGTTGAATTATATATTGGCTTATGAAGTGTTGTGTCTTAACTAATGCAAGTAAGTCTATTATTTTGTGAGCACTGCAAAGAGATTATATTGTTAATATACATAAAAAATTATTTCAGCCAAGTATGTTCTCAAGGGGAATTCTAGAAGGCAAAGAGTCCTTGTTATTTGAAACATCTTTAACAGTATTTTGTGACCTTCAAAGAAGATCATTAGAAAAATGACTTGTGTATGTACCATCCATAGCTTTCTTTAAAAAAAGGGCCTGTGTGAGATGCTATATCAAAAATTCTCTACAGATCAAGAAGTGTTGTCTTTGACATAACCCTTATCAAGAACATCATACCAGAAATGAAGAACTGGCAATAAAACCTCCCCTGTACTAGGTTTGGGAAGGAACCAAACTGATTACAAAGAAAGATTGTAAATTGATTTAAAACGTGAAAGGGTAGTATTAAACTTAAAGACTGCTGTACTTGTTCCATATCTTTAGAAGTGACTGGCTGAAGACTGACTTGCCTATATTCTGAAACAGTCTTTTTATCATCTGTGTGCTGGATGGAACAATACAGGCATGTTTCATTTATTTAGAAATGGCCAGAGGCCAAAGAAAGATTAAAAATGTAAGCAAGAGTCAGTGCAATGGTTGTTCCTGTAAGAGTTAGGCATTTGGACTGCAATATCAGCAAATCCTCCCACAAAATATATATTCCTACAACACAGCATTTGCATTTGATGTCCTGGAAAAGCAATCGGTATGGTCAGGACAGGCTTACCCATTACTCCAGCAGTTGAATTTGGAATGTATTTGGCTTTTACAAGAGTAAACAAAAGGAACTGACATACTTAAATAAGTTGTTTTGTGAGCAGCAGAACTAATGAATATGAAGAAATTTTAAAAGGAACAAATTGTTTCTTAAGGATTTCTCTCTTTGCTCCTTGTTCGGCCTCCCCCATCATGACCCCAGCTCCCCTGCCCATGTCCTGTTCACCATTTCAACCTGCTGAGATTCATCACACGCTGCAGCTTATCCAGAGCTGTGGGTGTGCTCGTTGGCCACCGAGCCACAGCCAGACAGACCATGCAAAAGCTGAGCTCAGTGGATCTCTCTCAGTGCAGGCAAATTGTCTGAGAACCTCTATCCTCCAGCAGATCTTCATTGATCGATAAATGCCTAAGACAGGATCAGGCTTGCCTAACTGAGGGACCTTACTTGAGGTTAAATTCAAGAAAGCTAGGGAGCCAGTCTTCTTGTAGTGTTTCTGTTCCTACCACAAGCAACAGAAGGTCTTTGCTGCCTTTCTAAGACTAAATACCTATATTTCACAGACAACGTCTGCCTTTACAGGCATCCAAAGTCATTTACCTGTCTCCACTGACTACAGAGGGAAACTTTGCTCTAGGAGGGCTTCTTCTCCAGTTCCCTGAAATGTTTGCTTAAGTTAAGAGCCTAAGATAAGATTCCAGTTTGAGCCTTACTCTTTCTAATTTGATTGAAACTGGCCATGGAGGTCAGGAGACGAGGACAGGCAGACTGCTCCATTGCAGGAATTATGGGAAAACAGGATAAAGTAATAGTAATTAGGGAACATGTGTATTTAATATAGTGATTTATCTGCTTTTCTATTTCTATAGATAATGTAGAAAAATATTGCAAAAATACAATAAACTTTCAGTTTGTTCCATTAAAACTTTTTATGAATAGGTGAATACCAGTCCAAAACCTGTGTCTACCTGGAACAACTTAATTCAAGAAACACAGAAGAGTTCAGTCCAAGATTTCATTTCGGGTAAAGGAACTGATTCTGCTACATACATCATAATTGAGCTGAACAGAAGACAAAAACTTTTTGAACACAAACTTCTGTAGGAAAGCCATACATTACCCGTTGAACTCAGGTTTATTAATATTCCTTAGTCTTCTGAATGTACCCAGATTGGTGGCTGATGTGATTCCTTAACCTTTCTCTGAAATATGTTTTTAATTTTTCCTTGACACTCAGGTTCAGCCATTGTTTTATGATTTAACTTCACTCAACTGTTTTGGAACACGTACAGCTCATTACACAAAGAGAACAGAACAGCTAGTTCAAAAGGACAGTAACAGAACTTAAAATAAGTCAGTTTGAATAAAATAAGAAACAGACTGAGCCTTTATCCAAAAATCTGACTGATTTCAAGCTGAAATCTTTTTCACATTTGGATAAACAAAGAATACACACTGAAATTAGGTTTTGTGCTTTCTTGCTTTCTCATTCTATTGGAGAGAAGCTGGACTGAGGAGATACTCTGATAGCTCTTCCACTGCTATGCTAGCTTGACCACAAACACAATGGGGAAGTGGATGACACTGGCACAGTGAAGAGCAGTTCTCTCTGCTACCAATAGCCAGCCTCCAAGCGGGTGAGTTCCTTCAGCTTCTTCCATTCACACACAGTGAGGCCTTGCTTCTTCTCTTCTCCAAGGTGCAAATATACTCAGAGTCTGCCATGGTGTGCTGGCTTTGGCTGTAATAGATTTCATTTTCTTCATAGTAGCTGGTATGGGGCTATGTTGTGGATTTGTGCTGGAAACAGTGTTGATAACACAGGGATGTTTTAGTTATTGCTGAGCAGCACTTGCACGGAATCAAGGCCTTTTCTGCTTCTCACACCACCCCACCAGCGAGGAGGTTGGGGGTGCACAAGGAGTTGGGAGGGGACACAGCTGGGACAAGGTGACCCCAGCTGACCACAGGGATATTCCATACCATATAGAATGCTCAGCATATAAAGCTGGGGGAAGAAAAAGGAAGGGGGAGATGTTTGGAGTGATGGTACTTGTCTTCCCAAGTAACTGTTACGTTTGATGGAGCCCTGCTTTCCTGGAGATGGCTGAACAACTGACTGCTGATGGGAAGTAATGAATGAATTCCTTGTTTGGCTTTGCTTGCACACAGCTTTTGCTTATACCTGTTAAACTGCCTTTATCTTAACCCACGACTTTTCTCAGTTTTAATCTTCTGAGTCTCTCCCTCATCCCACTGCAGGGGGAGTGAGAGAGTGGCTGTGTGGTGCTTAGTTGCCAGCTGGAGTTCAACCATGACACATGGTCTTGTTCTGGACACATCTGCAGTCACTTTTATCTTCACAGAGATTAAATAAAATTTTCTAAGTCAGTTTTGCTTAAGGAGCAGAATGCTTGGGGAACCATCCTACACAGAAAAATGTATTTTCACTGAGTTACTAAAATACTAAAACCATTATCTCAATGTTTCTGAAGAAGAAGAAAACCAGTAATATGGAAAACAACTTTGGTTTTATTTGTGTAATATATAATTTGTGAATTATACAGAACACATCTAGAACGGCATCAGTCCTTAGGAGGATATCTTAGTTCTGCCTCACAGCATTTGCACATTCAATGCATTTGGAAGTAGAGTGGTAAACAAAAGCTAACACCTTTTTTTTTTGTTAAACTAAGACTTCTATGCTCTACTTTAAAATGATTTAATGTGGAAATCCTGAGGGACAAGAAGCAAAGAAGGAAAAAGCAATTAGAAATAAAACCACAAGAAACAAGGGGGACTTTGGCAAAGGAGGATAAAAAGATATAGAAAGAAAAAGAGAAGTGAAAGAGAGAGAGAGAAAGAAAAAGTAACTGCAGGGAGCACTAGAAATTCCTACTTGTGGGACCATAGCAGTTGCTTAGAAGGAAACAGCTGTACCCAGCAGAGACCTGGATTTGTCAGAGACTGAGGCTCTCTTGCCAGAGACTGGACCTATCTTCCAAATGCCAAGGAAAACAGGGGTAGAGATAAAGAGAGCATTTTGCCTTAAATTAAAAGCTTTGCCTTAAATAAAAGCTTTCAAAGGATTGTCCTCCTTTCCCCTCTGCTGTGTGAAAAATAGCAAACTTCAGCAATGGCTGTTGGGCTCCGTTATCAAAGACTCAGTTATAATGCAGCTTGGACAGCCATGGTGGATGAGGCCAAAAGGTGATACAAATAGAATGACTTTTTTTGTTGTGTCTTGGGTTTGAGTTTTTTCTTAGAAAAATAGCTCTTTAGCTTAGGTCTCTACCTAGGCTTTTTTCTTAACCTAGATATAAAAGTTTGGCTCCATGCTAACTGGCCAGCCAAACTGTGTTATAAGGTCAGGCCATAAACAAATTTAACAACTGTTGTTAATTAAATAGTTATTGTAGTATAGATGGGGTCAAACAAAGGGTATGTGTGGGAGGGGAGGGGAAGAGAGGGCCTAAGTGGCAAAAGGTGGGGGGAATCTTGGCTCCTGATTTAGAAGGCGTGAACAAGCAAGAACTCTGTGGAAAAGACCTCTGGGACATAACAATAATAGTTAACATTTCAAATTTTGGTGCAAATAATAAGCAATTAATAGGAAAGGGCAGCCCACATTCTCTCATTCATACTTTCACATGCTCTGAAACTGTCTCGGTAAGTAAGATTTGGCTTTTCTCAAACTGAACTCCCGTATCTACCTTTATCAGTGGTATCACTTTAACAGCAGTGCTTCATCAACATAGTAATGCCTCCCAGTGCCAGGATGTTGTTCAAGTTCCAGCTGGTTAAAAGAGTCGTTACAGAATGGGAATTCCAGTTGGAGATTTATAGAAGAGCAACAAGGGAAAAAGAATTAAAAAAATAAAAAGAGAACTACATTTAATTTCAATATTCAGAAATGTGTTTTCCTTGTCATGAAAGCGGAACCTTGCCTGCGTGTCTGCAGGCTGCCTTGCATACT
Source organism: Caprimulgus europaeus (assembly GCA_907165065.1). The sequence goes on along the minus strand of OU015523.1, from coordinate 96,874,006 downwards.
GATTTTGTGTGTGCCTAGCTAAAACCACTGCCTGTGATATGATCCCATTTCAACTCTGCAGAGGAAGGCAGGAGGAGCAAAATTTATGTTTCAGGTCTGTAAGGCATTTTAAAGTTAATCGGGTCCTTTGGGTCTGATATAATTTGCGTAAGATTGCTGTTGATGATTAGAATAGCTATTTAAGATTTTTGTTAATAGTCTGTTACATGGACCCAGTGGAAAGATTCCAATAACAGTCTGTTAGTTTTTCCCTGTCACATTCAGGTTACAGACCCTTCACAGATGTTGTAAATAGACATCAATACTAAAAGGGAATATTACACAAATTAAAATCATAAGTGTGCTCAAACTGCCAACACAGACGTTTTGTTAAAAACATCTGTCACATAAAAGCAAACATTTAAGGCCATTATATTTATAACAATTGTTTTCATTTTTAATACGTACTACATATTTTTCTTTTCTTCTGTTATTATATTGACTTGAATATTTTTTCCTAGACTTTAATACTTATTTTTTCCAACATTACTTATATCCTTGATCATATAAATAATAATGTGGACTTTTAATAAAAAGAAATAAATCTCAGTGGTTGGAAATCTAATAGATACTTGCACAATGGATGAGTCAACTGAGAATCCAACAGCATGTTCTCCAAAAAATATATAGTTATCAGATATTATAAAGACAAGCATTAAGCTGGATGTCTGTTCAGTTACATCCAGTTATTTCATTCTGTTCTCAAATTAATTTCTCAGGTGAAAAAGATAAATGACATATAGATGTCCTATTCTGGGCCTTTTGGTTGCATTACTGCTGATGCAGCTGTTCTAGTCACACCAATATTCACCATGACACTGGGCAATAGAGCCCCTTGAAGCTGGACACTCCTGAGGCGCTTTCCTCCTGGCACACCTACCACACTGGTATTACCCATCCCATCCTTCTCCCCTTCCACTGCTTCTTGCAGTTTCTGGGTACATCGTCCATGATATCTCTTAGCCCAAGGTGCTCTAGGCTTCTCTCACCAGTGTTGACTGTTTAGGCTGTTTCTACTACAAAGTCAAAGAGGGTTAGGAACCATCAGTTCCCCCATTTACCCTGCTTACAGCTCTTTTCTCTCCCATAGGCTTGCTTTGGGCAGAGCTTGTCCTGGTTTAGCTGAGATGGAATCATAGAATTAATTCTCAGTCAGAAAAGCTGCATTTTAAGAAGACTGCAGCACCCAATTTGTTGAGAACAAAGTTGATAAGACATTTTGTTTTAGTTCATGGTCAGCTATGGTATGTGGGTTTCTGCAGTAATCAAGGTCTTTAGCAGTTTAGAGTTAACCAGGTGCTAAGGCCAGGAGGAGTGACAGCCAGGGCAGCTGACCCAAGCTGGCCAACAGAAGTATTCCCTACCATAAATGTCACACTCACTATAAACTGGAAAGTTTACTAGGGACGACCCTCTTCATCAATGGCCATTATTCCTGGAGGGTCTCGCCCATCATTCTGCTCCTGAGGCCTACTCTCCCACTTGTTCTGACCAATTGGCCAAGTATAACTTTGTGTATTTTATATTAATACTATTATTAGTAGTAGTTCCTATTATTATTTCATTAAATCTGCTTTCATTTCAATCCAGAGGTCTCCTTTTCTTTTCCCAATTCCCCTCCCCCAGGGGTAGGGCGGTGTAATTGGGTGATAGATGACTGATTAAACCAAGACACAGCTCAAACTTGTTATAAGATTATATAAATTCAATGAATTGTCACAATTGGGAAGGCTCATAGAACAACAGTCTTGGCCTGGTTAAAATCAGTACTTGCTGTCTTCTTTATTATCTGTGTTCTGAAAAGCTCTTAAATATATGATCAGCTTTAAGTTCACACTTAGCTTTTCCTTAAGTCAGTGAGATATTTCTTGATATAAGGCCTTCATATAACTATACACAGTTGAAAAACAATTGTAGTCTCCCGAGACACTGTTTTTTGTATGGCACAGAGAGTGTGGTAGACCCATTACAAATGTAAACGGACTCACAGCCTGTGGCCTGGGAAATTGTTGAACCAACTCAGACCCATAGAGAAAAACTATGAAAAATGTAAATACTGGCTTCTGGTTCAACTCAAGAATGCAGCAGACCTCATGAAGAGATTAGAAAGATGCTCTGTTGTGTAGGACTGAATAAGCCTGGCCCATAGCATCATAGAAAAGTCAGTTGGAAGAGATGTCTGTAGGTCACCTGGTTATCCAGTCCAACCTCACTCTTGGAGCAGAATCATCACCAGTGCTAGGGCAGCCTTTAATCTGAAGGAATCTTGTAATTTTTTTTCATTGCTGTACATCAGAGAGTATTGTTACGTTTTAAAAATCTTACATACAGCTTCTCCAGAATTGTCTTGCACATCAGGATCAGGCCCAGGTGACTCAATAAAGGCACTATACATTAAAAAGTGCAGTTATTCAGACCAGAGTAAAGCCAAAACCAGAAGTCACTGGGCTTCCTTGAGCTTCTGAAACACAGTCAAGAGTCATTTTAGGTTGTAAAGGGTATCCCTATAGCATCCTGCTGCTGCTGCAGCAGCAGGGTTCTGGTTCACCATAAGTCCCATCATAAGTGTCTGTCATATCTGTCAACCCTGTATAGATGCCTCCTTATGGTACTAGAGAATCTCAACTAGACACCTATATTTAGGCACCTGAATGAGCTCCATTGACTGTACTAAATACATTTCAGCTGACTAGAACAGGAGCTTACACAACAGGCTCACAGATAAGCACCTGTGTATGGATGCCTATAAGGAGCCAAATCCAACCTTGAGTGGCAACTCAAGAGGTTTCTGGAAGAAAAGGAGTTTTGAACATGTTTTTAAAGACTAATATGTTCATCATCCATCTTTATTGTGGAGATACATATCCCATATCCTTAATATTTCAAAGGAAATTATTAGGAGGCCATGCTGCATGAGCCTGGACTCTCAATCTATTGCAGTAAACCAACCTTAGTCAGCCTAAAGCATAATTTAAGCTTCTGTCACATATTCTTTAGGGTTTATGTGCTGTATAACTAACACTTAACTGTTTAACAATTTTATTTTTCATTTGAATATTTAATAATATTTGTTCAATTGTATTCTGTTGTTATTTTTCATTTAAGAGAAGGTACCTGAGAGAAACAATAAGATAGTGAATGTATGCACAAAAAGGATGAGCTATCACAATTTCCCCCCCAAAAAATGACATAATGTATTTTTAGGCTTTTTCAGTGGGAAAATGGGAACACAATGGGTCACAAATAAAGTGTTGCTCTCAGAGTTACTGTTTTTATGAACTGCAAACCAGAACCACCAGGCATTCCGGCAGTGTGTGGATAAGAACCATCAGCGTCAAGGCACTAAACTGACAGATTCCTGCAAAGCACATAGCCCCTAGGTACATGACATGTAGGGGACCCTGCACTGGAAAATATACAATTCCTGCAATATGTCAGTTCCTCTATTTTCTGCTCATCTTAATTTTTGTGGGTACCTTACTTCGAGATGCTTTATTTGCTGTGCTCTGCATTAGTCTGAGCAATCATTTCTCAATCTGTGCATGAGCTTAATTCCTTTATTTCCAGTATTTTGCTCTGTGAACATAGTTACTGCTATTTACGGCATGAGTTCTGGTAGCATTGTTCATCCCTGCTCTTTATGAGCTTAAAAGTGCATGAATTCGGGTATTTTTCTCTATGTCTTTCTAATTTAAAGCCAGATTAAGCCATTCCCTAGAACTTACTGTGTAAATCAGTAGAGATTTTCAGAGAACTGTTTTAGAGTAAATGTACATTCAAAATATGTATTTGCAGCTAAAGCAAAAGAGTTTTTATTTTCTGGGGCAAATGAAAGATTGATAGAATGAATGAAAAATAATAGGAAGATTTAGCAGGAAACAAAATATGAGAATCAAATTGCTAGGCTATTTTTCAGAAAGAATGAAGTTGTAGCTGAGGGACAGTGTAGTAAGTGTGGGGGTCTGGGAGGGATTTTCCCCCTAAATGATTTTGTGTTTAATTGCATTGAAGCTTTGCATTGCAACTAAACTCTGCTGAGATGGAGGTAAACTACCATGGGGAAGATCCAGCATGCAAATATTAGCTGCAAATCCACTGACACATCATATGGTGGTAACTCTGTGTGCTCTCTTGCCTTGCAGAAAAGGGATCCTTTGAAATCTCTTGCCTCTCAGTGAAAGACAAGTTGACAGGTCAACAGTCCCTCAGTACCAGAGGGAGAAGGCTGTGCTGAGCTAGCAGAATGGCAAAACTCATGCAGTAACTCTGTACAGGACCTGTCAGGTTGGAAAAATGTAATCTCTGGTCTTTGGGGCTTGTTCTAGGTCCTTCCAGTGCTCAGTTGGAATTTTCATTGCTTTCTCTAAGTGTTGGCTGTGACCCTCTGTGCGTAGGTTTTCACAGTACTCAGATGCTGTTTCATGCACTCTCTGGCAATTATGGTCATGGTTTTGTAAACACTTTGTAGGATGCTGCCTTTGTGCTTAAGCGTTGCATCTATGGCTAGTGTCTTCCTTCGAGCATGCAGCTGCACAGGAACCTGTATTTATCCTCGTATTCATTGTGCTTTCAACAGTGTTCAGCTCTCTATAACTATGTTGAGCCTTCTATTTGTTATTTTTCTGTTGAAGCCTTTGTTCTCCTAAATCTTTGATCTCATGTATTCAAATATAAATATTCTCTTGAACACTGTACTCAGATGGCCAGAGGAAGGAACAGTGTCTGCAAATATGCATTGTGTCAGTATCTCAAAAATCAGGAAAAGTTACATTCATAAGGCCAAGCTTTATCCTCTGTTTATAAGACATTCAGAAGGAGGGAAGCTTCTTATCACTGCACAGAGCAGCTCTGCACGGGAGGGGAGAGGCCCCAGAGAAGGTTAAATCTGTGCTGGCGTGGGCCTGCAGTGATACGGTGGGGATGAACAGATATGTGGGAGGACATGAAATTAATGTAACCCTTTTCTGTTCCAGTTTCTTTCCCAGCAGAAGGCTGAGGTCCCTTATAATCTCCATACTGTGGCCTTGGGGTGAGCTAAGGCCAGTCAGGTGTGGCTGGAGAGTGCTGTGTCTTCCAGGTACTCTCCATGGTTTCTACAGGGTGGCTCTTAAACTGATCAAGCTCTATGGTCTCCCTCACAGGACAGCACCTACATGGAGTGGGAAGGTGGAGATATAGCTAGGGCCACTTACTGTTAAGCTGTTAACTCTCTTGAGCAAGAGACAGACTTACAACCTGTCTTAAAAATGCCTGGACATTCTGGGAGCTAGGGGAAAGGTATGACTGAGCTGTCATTTCATAGGGGAGATTCAGAGGACAGGTTATTCCAGCCTCATGGATTCTGCTGTGGCACATTTGTGCTTTCCTGTAGAGTGTCTCCTACAAAAATGACCTCCCAGTTTATTTGGAATAAACAGAACATCAAATGTGACTAAAATCCCACACTCCCCTCAAAATGTTACCCTGATTACTTCTGATATGATAATAAATTAAATGTTTAACAAAACAAATATTTGAAGTTTCCTGTATGTGGTTTTTCATGCCCAGAAGCACAAGCTGAGATCGGTTTTGTTAAGGATCTCTTTTAAACGGCTCAGATTCTAGACCCAGTCCCTTCTCTGGCATGAATTCCCACAGACGCTTATGCAAGCATGTCTGCTTCCATAAACTGTAGATCTGGCCGTATTTTTAAAGATAAAAGTTTTAAAAGACAAGTTTTAATTGTAGAGCAATTAGAGTATCTGTCCCCTCTGGGGAGATCCTAAGTCCCTGGGTTTTGTGTTTTCAACACCTATGGATTCTTTGTTATCCGTGCCCCGGTAAAAAGGGAGTGGGGCTCGGCTCAGTGGCGGTGATCAGAATGCAGTGTTTGCAATGAGGAGATTCTAGTGATTATATTTGACTTTAAAAAACTACTAAAATTATTATGACCTGGTTGGCAATGACAGTGCCAAAGGGTGTTAGAGAAAAAGGACTCTGGTGACCTTCAGGACTTAGAGTTGTGGAGGGCATTGACAAGCCTGTGTGCTTTTCTCCCAGGAGCTTATAGCACTCACTTAGGGGACCTGCTCTCCCACACAGTATTTTCCTTAGCCATGACTCAGTATGCATGACATACTGGGCAGCACTAGTGCACTAGCTGTGAGGAAGGTGAATTGATTTGTGCACCATTAGACAAATTTTCTAAGTATGACTGCTACAGAAATGTCAGCCGCCTTAGGAGTTTGTAATGCAAAGCGGGTAAGAAGTTCGATCTGTACTCCTGTCAGTGTCCTGAATGAACTGTCTTTCTAGCATTACATATAGGATCCATATGGGAGTATGTTAGGAATCTGTATTGCCTGCCCATTGTGCCTCAACTGTCTTTGAGAATAATGTAATCTCTGTTCTGCCCTTATTCACATGCTGCCATTCAGGCTTTCCCCAAGCACGTCGTCAATGGAGAGTAAGTGCAGCACAGGATTTGGTCCTTTCACTTCCATTTTTACGGTTTGTTCTTATATAAATGCATTTCAAGGAGTTTTACAAAAGCTGCATAATTCAAGACAGCTTTTGGCATGATGATAAGAACTGAAAAGAGAGCAGAAAAGATCCCTTCACTCTGATTTCAAAACAAAGGAGTAAAAAGTGTCCCAGACATCTGAGATGGGAAGGTCCAGAAAAGACTTCTTAGCAGCCCCCTACCTACATAAAGAGTGAGACAAATGAGCCAGTATGAAATGCTGTGAAAAGCCATGGTAGCTCCAGCTTGTACTTTTTAGGGTCTTAGAGGCTGAAGAAACCCACCACTTTAAGCCTTGAGCTTGTTGGGAATTTGACTTCCACACAAGAAAAGGTACTGTCTGCAAAAGCAACACTGGAAAACATTGATTTGGGGGGGATGGAGGCAAGTGGGGGAAAGACACTTTCTGTTTGGGAAATTCTAATTAAAGGTTTCATTTGGGGTAATTTATTTAGCTAGTTAAGGGTTATTTAAACTCACTTGGAAAATTTTACTACAAGTTCTGTGAGAAAATAGTAGACTCCACTTCATTGCCTAAATGTAACCATACCATTTTGTCTGAGATGTGCTGCTGTATCTCACCTGGTTTCCAGCTGCTGCCCTAGACAGCCACCGGTCTGCCATAGCCCTGTGTCTCATCTGTCAGCCCTATGTGGATATCTTTGGATACTTTACAGCACCCCATCCTCCTTGGAGGCTGCAGCTGACCCTGACCAGTTCTTCCTTGCCACCTTTTTGAGGCCCAGAACTGAAACCCATTCACCAGTGTATGTTTGGTGGAAGTCAAAGGTGAAGTCAGAGAAATCTGGCGTCCGTCTGGCTGTTCTGTCTGGTTTCCCATTTACCTGCTGAGCTAACTGCCCGATCTGGTTTGGGAGCCCTGTGTAACTAGCTCTAGCTCTGCCATGAGAATGACCTACAGAATTAGCTTTACATACATTTCACAAGCTCTGGATGGAAAATTCAGAGCAAAAGCAGACAGATACCTGGACAGAGTCCCAGATCTTTGGGAAGGGGTGTAGGGGGGAAGAATTCTGCAATTTTTTTCTACTTGGGAAGAGATAGACTGGGTATTGTATCCAGTGCACATGTCATTTTTACAAATGTTCTTGCATTAAGTAAGTATAACCATCCATAATATAAACTCTAAATAACCCACCACATGGTATGAATCTATAGGTAAGTAAAATTAGAAATGGTTTAAATGAAGTCTGCCAGAACCTAAAGTTTCCTTTTTTTATTTTTTTTTTAATTTTTTTTTTCCCCTGTAATGGAAAGTAGAAAATTACACCCCTGGACTTTTTACTTCTTCCAACTAACTTTCTGTTTGACCATGGGGTATTCAGGTGAGTGAAGATACAGAGGATTCATTGTAAAAGGTCCCATAGCCCATTACAACTTCAAACATGTGTGAATGAAGAGCTACACAAGAAAATTAACCACTTCCTCCAACTATTTAAGAAAATCACAGAATCCCAGAGTCACAGAATATCTTGCCCATATGAACAGGACCAAAACACGCATATGTGTTTTACAACCCTGTTACCACATCTAATAGAAGCTTACTCTTTTTAAGCAACTTGCCTTAGTAATGAGACATTTTGTTTTGTCTAAATTTCCATACTAAGGAACTCAGTGCTCTTTGGTCAGGGGCATACCTTGACTGTAGCAGTTTAGTTGAATTATATTTTTAAATGCTTACCTGTCCAAAATATATTACATTAAAGTAACAGAGCAGCAAAAAGAAAATTAAATTTGGATTAATTTTCATATTATAGTAGTGGGATGTTAATGTACAACAACATTAAAAAGCAAATCACCTACAACAAGCACAAGGAAGTTGTCAGTAATTGAGAAATTTTTTTTTCCATTTCAAGGACTATATTGTGAGGTATCTTCAGGGTCAGATACAGCTCTGATCTGGGTGGGAGCCAGTAATGTACAAATATTCCCATGTCATGCTGCTCCTCTGGCCAGTGTTAATGACAGCAGGGCAGCTGTATCATCTTTACCATTGCTTAGAAGCATATGCCTGACTTTGGCCATCAAACAGCTCAACAGCTTTGGGGGTTTCTTTGTATTCAAGTTCTTTAATTTGTCTATAGAAATTGCACATTTGATTGTCACACACTTGATCAAAAAATGCTATGTGAAAACAAGTAACGCTAGATTTGGGGGGGCTTGCATGCACTTCTGTGGCTCTAGGCCCAATCCTGCAAACTTCAGCCACGGCCGAATTTAACAGCAGTGCATGACAATGTTTGCAAGATAAGACCATGCACCACGCAGGCCCCTCTTTCTAGAGAAATAAGCTTTGTATTTATAGCCTTTGCAAAAGAGCTATGGTCTTCATATTTGCCTTTGGAAGAAAAAAACAAAAACAAAACTTGAACTTCAATATTTTCACCAAATCTCCAAGGAAACTCCCATCTAAATTATGCAAACCATCAAGTTTATGGCTATGGCTGTTAAAATCAGTTGCTGTCTAATTGTATTCATGCTTCAGCTTAAGCTGTAGGAAAGAGACTGAGACATATTATAATTGGATTAAAAATATAGTGTGCCCCATGTAGAGACTTTGGTCCTCTCCCAGGACTAGATGACAGAGGGATTTGGATGGAAGTGAACAGGCTGTCATCACTTCTTCCTACACTGAAAAACTAACTGCAAATAGAAGATTTTTCTCCCAGGCTGACCCTATTTTTGCCTCGCATCCTCATCCAGGACTCTTCCAGACATTTGTAAAAGATACAGCCTTCTTTCTTCTCTGATTAGGCAATGGTGAGACCCTGGAGTTCAGGAACTGTCTTTTCTGGAGCTTCCCCAGTATGGACTGGTCAGCCTTCGTGGCCCTATATGGTAATTACCAGCATTGCCCCAGCTCTAGGGTCTGTGATACACTCCTGGCAGCAACACCAACCACAACCCCAAGAAAACCTGGGGTTCACTTGAAAAGCACCTTAGGCTAAAGGGAAATCAGGGCATCATCTGAAAGTTGGAACAGATATAATCTTTTCCAGTTTCTGTCAATCTCAACCCTGGCAAAAGGTCTAATGAGTAATAGTGCCCATTTAGAAGGCAACACCTGGTTTTTGTCTACACTGCATGGGATGAGCCTCCTCCCAAACAAACTGCATTGGTACCAGCTTGGCTTAAGATCCCCTGCATGCCTTGTGGTACACCTTGCCCTCAGGTGTCATCATTATTCTGTGTAACCTTTTTCATTGCAAAGTTTCTAAAATAGTGCAAGGCAAAGGCTGCAGCCCACCAGAGTTATATTTTTGCAGCTGGACAGTGAGGTCCAAGTTTCATGCCCTGGACTGTGATATAAAAGCATATGGCAGAGTTTGAGGATAAAAAGCCTGTTGGGATAGCATCAGGGAGTGGTAGAAAATGGAGAGAAGCAAAGCTGGCACAAGCTTGACCAAAACTATGCCTGGGCACTGTCTTGGACAGAGCTATTTGGAGAGGTTCAAAATAGAGTCAGGGAGAAAATAAACCAGTAAGTAGTGTGGGTAATCAAGGGTCCAGTACTGGAACTCACTCCTGGTCCTCCTTTCCTTAGCAACATAGAAATACTCAGAGATGGCATTGCACAGCTTGTGTCTGCTGCCAGCAGTTAACATCTGCAAGCCATGAAGTCCTGCCTGTGAGGCACACGGGGCCAAATGTTCCACATCACTGCTAAATTTAAGCTGTGGTGCTTGTACACAGACACAAAGAGAGCTTGTGCTGCCTACTGAGGGTCCTGTGCTGCCCTCTCAGCTCAGAGCAGTTCTCCAACAGCACGAGCAGGAGTGGATGAACACACAGTAAGTCAGCATTTTCCCCTCTGCCTGAAGCTGTGACTGCAAGCAGGGGCAGTTAGTTCTCCACCAGGATCCCCCTGGTCCATGTTCCCCAGCACCAGAAGTTCAGGCCTGCACCCACCTTCTTGCTGCTTCCCCAGGATGCACCTGCTGCGAGTCCAGACCCCCCCTCTTTCCTGCACAGGGGCTCGGCAGCAAGTGTGACGCAACCCAGGTATATTTGGGTGAGCACCTGATCAGCTGTTGGTGGTTTTGGTTTTCACCTCTGATGAGGGCAGTGCTAGGATCAGAGAGATGGCCATGATGGGATTCAGGAGCTTAATGTGTACATATACAGAGGTACAATCTTTCTTGAACCCATTTCTGTGGGTTCAAGCAAACATGGAGTTTGTGCACTCACTGCCAACAGCATAATTTCTCTACTGTCTTCCATTTCTTTCACACATGGCTTTCTGAAAGGACTGAATAAAATGAATTATATTACAGTTTTATTAAATAACTTTGTTTTATGTTAGTATATGCCTCAGGATTGCCAGTGTATGTCCCATTTCTGGGTATTTTTAAGCTGGAGCGGACAAGGCCCTATAAAAATCACATGGAAAACCATCAGAACTGCCAGAAGAGATGTCTTTCTATGAAAAATGGTGACACTGACTGCTATCAAAACCAGCCTAAAACCACCTTCAAAAGGGCCAGGATTTTGCCTTAGTGGTTTGAAGAAACCTTTCCCATTTAAATGTTCTCTGATTCTGTAAATGAGCAATGTTATTCATCTACACTCTGTCATATACAGAGAAAAAAAAGTACATATGAGTTTAATCCCTTTGTTGGTTTATAAACTTCGAACTCGGGCAGGAGAGTCACAAATCCATGTAGACATCCCCAAGTGCTGACTTTTGCATTTGGATTTCTGATTTAGTTGAAAAATATATAAAAAACTTGCATAGCCAGACAGCTCCCTATTGGGTAACACATCTGTATGGGCTCAAGAGCATCGTATATTTCTGCAAAGATCTGGAATAAATTGTGCTCAATGTATTGGCCTCTCATATGCTTGTTTCAAACAGCAGACTCGGATGAACTCACGTATCGTGGGAGCATCGATAGCAAAACAATACCTCTTTGGTCAAATCTAGCATCATAAATGTGGAAGATGTGTAGATGCAGAAATAAATAATTTTGGGGAGAGGGAAATGTACTTAGAGAACAATATTAGTGACTGCAAGCTACATTCAGCTTCTCAGGCAAGTTTTGCATTTTGAAAACTACACAATGACTGAAGAAAAGCAGCTTCTGTGGTTAAGATTCACCTGCCTGACCTCAACCATCTAGAAAAGAAGTACCTGCTCTGAGCCATCCATCTAGAAACATCACTAACAGGGAACTTTGTGGCAGTTGGACAACGGAATATGTTGCCCTCTGAGGTTGTTTCTTTCTCCATTGACAAAAGGGAAAATATACAGGACTCCCTTGAGACTGGGCCACTGGGGGTTTATCCAGCTAAAATTAGGAATCTACTCCTAAATGTGTACTCAACAGATCACTTACCCAGCCCATGTGCATAAACAGCCAGCCAGGGTACAATACCGATACTAGATTTATTAATGGTTTTGTTTCTGTACCTTCATCCCCATCTCACTCTGAAGGCCTGACTCAGCCTCTTTCATTAGATGAACAATGTGTCTTACCCATCTTATTCACCTGATCCAACCTTCTTTCTTTAACAGTAGGACATGTGTACACTATTTTTCTCCTGTGGACGTAAACAGATTTCTGCTTGCAATCACTAACTCTTTACCCAACAGTCAGCCTCTCCTTTGGCTGCTCAGCTGAGCCTGCACCCATATAAACTGCTCACATGTTGCCATGCAGATTTCAAATGTGAAAGTTTGGTTTTCTTTCATGACTGGGATTCTGAGAGAGCAGGTAAAAACTGCACACAGATTTATGAATCCTGCTGTTCACCCAGCCTAATTTTTGGCTATGCTTCAACCTCTTTCTCTTCCTGTTTTCCCAAGAACATTCCCCCTTTGGAAGTCAGCTTCATTAATGCAAAGTTCAAAATTACCCAGAGACTCCCTCCCACCTTCCTAGCCAGCTCACGTCCTCGCTAGGAGCTTTGCAGGTCTGTCCCCACCAAGCCAGGCTCTTTTCCAGGCCCCCCTGGTCAGAGTCAGTTCCTCTGCTTGCCACCTGATATCCTGTGTGCAGCACAAGCTCAAGTCCCTCAGCTCTTTTAAGCTCCATTTCCTCTCTCTCTCCTCCTTGCTGAATTTAGGTGACCCATAATGTTTCCCAGAAGGTCCAATTATGAGTCTCTTGCTCTTAACACATGAACCATCCTTCAGCACATCTGCAAAGTGAACTGTAGCTAGCACAGGTGAGACTGAGCCTGTAGCAACTCCCTTCCATGCCTAATAACATGTATTTAGACTTCCAGAAAAACATAAACCATTCTCATATCCCCACTTCCAAAGACACAGGACTATATTTTTTGGTGGGTTTTAATAAATAAATAACTAGTCCCACTAATTCCTGGTTAATGTTAATAATGCTACTCTTAGGTTAGTTGTGCTAGCAGTCTGACAAACATCGTAAATCGGCAAAAGTAATGCTTAAAAAAGTAATCCCCAATCTCCCGTCACTCTTCCTGCCTCACAGCAACCCTCCCTGTGTGAGCACAGCAGCCTGCATATCTGCAAAACGAGCTTCCCTGGGGAGGGAATCCATCTGAAGACTGTTTTTTTCCTGGGTAAGTTTAAACTCAGCTTTTCACTCCAGTTCTCTGCACAACTATAAAGGAGGAGGTGATGCAGAAGCAGCACTGTGAGGCAAGACTGGGAGAAGGTGGGACTGTGTCTTTCAGCACCAATGCCACTTGATACTGACTTTCAGTGTGCATTGAACTGCAGCTTCAATTAGTTTACCTGATGTTGCCCCTAAGGAAAATGCAAATTGCATTTCTTTCAGAGATCCATAAAATTTTTAAAAATAATTCCGTTCTATGGTGGAAACTGTTCTGAGAAAAACACTGTCAATTCAGGTACTTACATCTTCTTCACTTCCTGTCAGATTTTACTCCCCAGATTTTATGTGGAGCTCTTAGTGGTTTCAGAATTTTTTTAAAAAGAAGCTTTTGTGACTTATCATGGCTTGTAGTTCAAAAAAGTGTATACAGCATCTGAAACAGTTAATGCAGAATGATAAAGCTGTACTTCACTCATCCAGGAAAAATACCAGCCCTTTCTTTACTCCAACATCAACATGTTTACCACTGGGCTGGAGGGAAGACACCACCCTAGGTATACTCTTAAGAATAAAGTTATTTTGACCTGCAAGAATTTTCATTGCTTCTACTCTCACAAACACAGTACAGATGTAGATATTAGGAGAAAGCATTTGAAAAGTAATAAAACTGCTACTCATTTTATCATCTACTTATAATGTCTATATGATTGCCCTGTCTTTAGCTACAGCAGCGCATTAGTCAGCTGTGCTGAGCGCTGACACATCACAGATGAACCGCTCTGTGTGCTGCTCCTGCGGTGCACTAAAGCTGATAAAACTCAGCAGCTGTTATTTTCACTGGCTGATGCAGTGCATAGTGGGTGTTCTGGTCACTTTATAAATATCACCTTTACACTTCCACATGCTTATAAGCACATTTATTTCTAACAGAGTATCTCCACTTAGGTGCAATGTGTATTTGGTTCGTGTTATATAAAAAGGTCGATTCTGAGGGTAAAACGTCTCCCCAGAATGAGAGGCACGAGAATGAAAATATTTTTGTATTTGTATCTTAGGAACATACACCTAAATCTGGTCAAGTGTTCACCACAGGACAAACCACACTGGTGGAAGAGGCTGCAGCGCCCAGCTGGTCCTCGGCTGCAGAGTCCGACCCCAGAGCTGAGCCAGCAGAACTGGCCACGTGGGTTGTCTCCACTGCGCCAGTGCAAAGCCACCCACCCTAATTCAGGTGTTCATAATTTTGTAAGTGAACTGGGCTAACTCGATGCTTTTGGAACAAGGGACAATCCCAGCTGGGCCTCTGCAGGGACACTAACATGTAGCAGGAAAATGGGAAGAGGTTGGAAAGGAGCAGTAGAGGAAATATGATAGAGGTCTGCAAAATGCCAGCTGCCATGGAGAAGGACTGACTACTCACTTGTCCCTTTCAGTACAAGACTGATGGGCTATAAGGGAGCTAGGCTGAAAACAAACCTAAGGAAGTGATTCCTCAAGCAGCAAGCAGGCATGGACTTTGTTGCCAAAAGACACTGTGGCTGCATGGGAGAGTGGACAAGCAGTTGGAGAGGGATCCATTATGGGTTACTAAACAAAAACAACATCACAGGCATAAAAAAATGTCTCTAGTTGAAATAGTCAGAGGCCGAGGGAACACTTTACAGCTTACTTGCCTGTTCTCATTCATCAACAGGCATCCCATTGTGACTACTGTTTTCCTTTTCACTGGGGGAGACCATGGACGTGGTCCCTCATTGCCACCATTCAGGCAGATGAGTTGCCTGTTTTGGAGACAGCTGAAAGGTAAGTATGCCCAAAATGCTGGGGATGAACCTTATTCAGGGAAAACACTGAGGGTATCCCCTGCTACTTTTGGAATCAGAACATGCCCTTGGTATACTCTGAACTAAACAAATATACTTGTCCTTAGGTTCAACATCCAGCCAAAGCAATGGACAATTAAATGGCAAAAATCACATGCCTGTGCTCAAAACTATGCTCCTGAAAGCTTCTGCTTGTTATCCATGAGCATTTTTCATGGGTCTCTGAAATTTCAACTTGAACATCTGTAATTGCTCAGGGCCTGGCTTCTGCCTAAACTCCATTAATATACACTATATCTCTACCTAAATGCCCACAGGGCTCATCCCCGTGGGCAGCTGCACCACAGCAAAGCACCCCCATGCTGGGCAGCAGTAGTTTCCACTCTCCTTTGTATAATGATGGTAGCTATCAGTAGAAAACCAGTAGCTTCTTGGGTGATTTTACAGCAAAGCTGCTAGTGAGGAGGAACGAAGCAGCAGTTTAGCAGTGTGGGTACTGAGGGGCCAGTGCTCAAGCTCCACCTTGACTCTCTTCTATTCAGCAGTGTTCATCCCCATGGTTCCTGCCTTGCCTTGTTGATTAGTCTGGTAGTTAATGTTCCCACCAGGAAAGGGAGGGACGAAGGTCTGAGTACATCTGAGTGAGGGAATTTTAACTCCTATTTCCCACAATGCAGGGATAAGTGAAATGTTTCTTCCTGCTGCCCACCTCCCCACATGGCAGCAGCAGCAGCAGCAGAGCCCAGTTACATTTGCCCTTGGCAAACAGGAATGTCCCACTTGTTTTGCCCTGATAAGGGCCCCAAGAAACATGCCCTCCAAACCACTCTGTGGTTCTTCCTCCTCCAGATGCCACATTGCTGAGAGTACTTTGCCAGTCCACAAACTAGTACAAATTGAGAGCAAATGATTGTTTATGGCTGTCAGATAGGGTAGAGGGAAGACAGTGTATAAGCAGGCTCCAAATCTTTGTTCCCATTACGCTGTATAGACTATACCAAATTTTTACTCCCAGGCCAAAACAGCCCTGGGGCATGGCCAGGAGCCCAGCACCTGCTTTTCCCAGAATGGCAGGGCTACAGAAGGATATTCCCTTCTGCAAGCTCTTTCCCTAATGAGGCACTGAATCCTCTTCTAGCACAGCTTGAATACAGTGGGTACAACATTGCCCCAAAGAGCTTCTCATCTCATAATGAGGTCATATCTGTGAGAGATGAAAGTTGAAACCCTTCCTCCACTATGGCAGGTAAGAGCAGGGATTGCCCTAAAAACTACTTATTGTAGCAGTGAATTTTATAAACCCAGAGCATTTAGTGGTTCTGGTGCATCAGACTATACATCTGCCCTCTGCCAGAACTCTCCCAAGAAAAGTTCAGTGGAAGGAAAAGGAAAAGGAAAAGGAAAAGGAAAAGGGGGAAAGGAGAAAAAAAAAAAAAGTAAAAGGAAAAAGAAAAAAGAAAAAAAGAATGAAAAAGAAAAAGACAAAAAAAAGAAAAAAAAAGAAAAGAAAACTAAAAAGATGTAATTAAGATAACCTAATCAAATTCAAATTAGATCAACATGTTCTGAGAACACATGTAGCACGTGTCCTGAACATACAGTCTCTCCTGAGCCTCGTTGCTCCCTAAGGTCCTGCTCCACCAGGGCCATCCCACCAGCACTGTAACGTGCAAACAACAACAGCAACTTGGAACCAACAGCAGTGCAGATCCCAGCATTCCTGGTAAATCTCACTATCACCAGCTGGGGACAAAGGCTTATGGACTTACAGCCACTCAAACTTTCTAAAAAATATTATCAGGTTTCAATGGGCTTTAGAGATAACTGTAACAAGATTTCAGTCCCCCCTTCCCCACTTGCAGTCCAGACACTCGGGGGCAGTGAGAGCATCCCGAATCTGCACCACCGAACGCTCCAGCACTGTATCTGCAAGGCCTCATCATCCCGATGCTGTCGGCAGGTGCCAACTCAAACAAGAAACAGCGAGCGTGGCACAGGTGGGGGAAATGGGCTTCTCCCTGCGCACCGATGGAGACGGAGCGGCGCGTGGCACCAGCCCGGCAGCCCCTCCTCACTCGAGAGGCACCGAGCCGGGACGGCAGACCGCTGCAGGTGCAGAAAAGCCACAGAGCTCGAGTCTCCCCACAGATTTCCTATGTTCCTTCCAAAGTCACAATATTTTAATTGATATTTCTTGTGAGAATTCAACAGGTGCAACATAAATCCCACGGATTGTGCTGAATCTCACAAAACCTTGACTTTCATTTTGGAAGGAGTAGGGGGGGAAGAGGAGTTTTCTTGCTCTTTGGGTTTTTAGCCTTGAGCTACATGAGACAGAAAAAATGCTGTATTTGCTCAAAGTGCTGCCAGATTAAAATAAGCAGCTATTCATCTTATTTTTCTGAAAGGATGGTTAACTCATTGAGAAAAACTCATTTGCTGTAAAAATACATTCAGTTATAGCAGAATTACAGTAGGGACAAACTTGAGTTTTCCTTATACACCTTGGAGTGGGGGGCAAAAGCTCCTACATCCATTTCTGCCTCTTCAGACATACTCGGCAAAGCACATGGGACAGTAGCAGTGTCAGGAAGAGAACCTCTGGATTTATGGATAGACACTAGAACCCTGTTAAAAACAGTTAACAGACCCATTCTGACATAATTTTAGTTAGGAGGTGAGAGGTACGAAGGTAGATGTCACAGTATATGATTTCTTTAGCATTAAGTCATGATGTATCTCTTCTTGGTTTACTGCCTACTTGACCACTGGCTCAGTATCTTCAGGGCTCCATATGGTACACAGATAAACAACAAGCAGACAGGGAGGCAGATGTTGGAAATAAAGATAGACTTCTACTTTTTGTTTTTTGCAATTGTCTGTGTACAGTATTTCTCTAATAAAATTCTTGATAAGGGTTTGTAAGCGAGTTTGGAAATTTGTATGTTTTTCTATAAAAAAAAGGTTTATAAAATGTTACTCCACCTCAAAACTGACCACCAAAGAAAACTATATTTCTAGCACTTAGAAAGTGAGAAAGCTGATAAACTGCAAATCTATGTGCTCTTCTCCACACTCCTGCACGCATTTCTCTGCTCTTTTACCTCATTTGTAGTTTGGTTTGAATACCTGGCACAGGTCCTGCACTGGTGCCAAGCTAGTCTTATAGTCCCTTATAAGAAGGCACAGAGTTTTGTCTGCTGACAGATATCTATCAGCTGATGGATGAGGTTTACACCTTTAGGAAAAAAAAAATATTTTAAAATCAATACTAATGGTTAGCACCACAACAGTAACAACAATAAAACTGATGGTATTAGTAATGTAATTGGTAATAATAACAAAGAACTTTACTGAGAATATACTGAATATCTTTAAATCCTACAATACTAATTTCACTTAGCACAGTGAGATATGAGTTTTAAAGGAGAAATAAAAAACTAGGTAGAAGGGACAATCCTTCCATCCTATTCTTTCCATTATACGTACCAAAGGGGAAGAAATGGTGCTTTGTTTTCCCACAGAAAATCTAAGATTTTTCACTGAGGATGAAAAGTTGAAATCTCAAAAATTTTGTAAGTTAAAATCTAAACCAACCCAAACCACAAAATATTAACACAAGCAAAACCCTTATCCTACTCCTCCTTGATGCCTTTTGTCTATACCTTGGCTTAAAAGTAGACTGAAGAAAAACACATAAAAAATAAAAGAAAACCTCAAAATATATACTCAGGTGTTTAAATGCATTATTGTGACTTTATAAACTTTTTTTTCTGATTTTTAAACAAAAAAATATTCAAAAGGATGTTCTCCAACAGACAGTGCATGTTCATGAATCCAGAATTTTTGCCAAAAAGACAATTTGATGGAAATCCCTGCTTAATTTGAAGTTATCTTTGCCCCCCTCTAAAAGCCTGAGGAATATTAATACCTGTTTCTTTTACTGTTCAGGCCCCAAAACACATCACTGTGGCAGTCAACATCCTTATCCTAATTTCCCACAGTGGAAGACTGAAGGACTTGCCCCAGGAGAAGCAGCAGACCAGCCATGGAGCTGAAATGAGAACTTTCCCCTGCTAGTCCCAGCTTGGTGCTCTTTGGCCTTTGCTGTGTGACCAAAAAATGGGTCTCTGAATTGATAGTTTATCTCTAGCCCTGAGATGGGATTCACCTGCTGGCCACACTCTTCTTAATGCATCCCAGGATACCATTGGCCTTCTTGGCCACAAGGGTGCATTGTTGGCTCATGGTCAACTGGTCATCCACCAGTACTCCCATGTCCTTTTCCACAGGGCTGCTTTCCAGCAGGCCAACCCCCAACCTGTACTGGTGCCTGGGTTTATTCCTCCCCAGGTGCAGGACCCTTGTTGAACTTCATCAGGTTCCTCTCCACCCACCTCTCCAGCCTATCCAGGTCTTGCTGAATGGCAGCACAGCCTTCTGGTGTATCAGCCACTCCTTCCAGTTTAGTGTCATCAGCAAACTGGCTGAGGGTACACTCTGTCCCTTCATCCAAGTCACTGATGAACATACTGAATAGGACTGGACCAAGTATTGACCCCTGGGACCACTAACCACAGGCCTCCAACCAGACTCTGCACCACTGATTAAAACCCTCTGAGCTCTGCCATGGAGCCAGTTCTTCACCCACCTCACTTTCCCCTCATCTAATCCACAATTCCTAAGCTTACCTATGAGGATGCTACGGGAGACAGTGCCAAAAGCCTTGCTGAAGTCAAGGTAGACAACATCCACTGCTGTCCCCTCATCTATCCAGCCAGTCATGCCATCATAGAAGGCCATCAGACTGGTCAGACATGATTTGCCTTTACTGAATCCATGTTGACTAATGAGCTGTTCCATCACCTTTCCAGGGATGGAAGTGAGGCTGACTGGCCTGTAGTTTTCTGGGTCCTCCTTCTTGCCATTTTTGAAGACTGGAGTGACATCAGCTTTCCTCCAGTCTTCAGCTACCTCTCCGATCCTCCATGACCTTTCAAAGGTCATGGAGGACGGGAGGGCAGGAGGTCATACCTGATTTTGGAAGGGATGGTGCCTCTGAGAGGCAGGAGAAAGACCAGCACTTCTCCTGAGGGAATTACTGTGAGATGTTCTGCAAAGTGACTGAGGCAATGTAGGGGTGTCCAAAGAAAGTGGGACCAGGCTCCTCCTTCTTCATTTCCCCCTAACAAAGCAGATTTATCTATGTTTAGAAAGAACACAAAGCTAAGAGAATGCTACCTAAAATTTAACTAGGGAGCAAATGGAAAGTTTAGATAAAAGTCTTTCAGGGAAAACTAATGAACAGAATTACAGTAGAAACAGTTGCTATATGGATAAGGCAAAATATCTGACAAGGAAAACATCTCTGAGAAGAAAGTACAAGGGCAGAGCTATTATAGCCTCTGAGGCCTTTTCCCTCAGACTTCTTATTTTATAACATATTTCTAAAACACAACACCCACAACTGTTTTTCTTCATCTATCAAAGCATAAAATTGCCAGTCCTTTGACCTAACTTAAATGAAGGAAGTAGCAATGTTAGGTTTAATTAAAAACAGCAAATATTTGTACAGCTGTCCCTGGTTTCACAGCACAGAAATAGGTTTAGCATCAAATCTTACAGTTTAAAATCCTCTGGGAACCATATACAAAAACATATAGGATCTTTCTGGATGACTTGCCAAAGCCAGAAATGCCTTTTTTTGGAGTTATTTCAGGTGGGGCTCATTCAGCCTTCCCATTTCCAACCCACTGTTTTCCTACTTGAGATTTCTTTTTTCTTTTTTCCATGCTCCAAACACGGTACTGTGAGCTTGACAGGTTTGGATGCAGTTGATGCATATTGAGGTTGTGAATAATAATAATAATAGTAATAAAACTGAGGGTAGACTGAGAAGTTTTGACTTACCAGCAGACATAGCTTTTCGGTGGAAATCCTGATGGCCAGACCCAACTGGGCATTTCCAGGGGTCTCTGCCTCTCAGTGTGGGTGTCACTGGGAGGCACCTGGTGCGGGATGCAGGAGCATCAACCAAATCCACGCCAAACATCCCTGAAACCAGGAGGGGTTTGGAATGAAAGGTTTCACTCCTGGCCCTTACTCTTCTTTTAAATTACACATTGAAACACGTTGTAAAATCCTTCAGCACAGAGCTTTATAACACAGCCTCCAGAGGCCTGACTCCATGCACACCCCACCCCATGGAATGGGACAACCTTGGCAAGCCTGGGCCCATCAGGGACCACGGGAGGATTTACACTGCCACGTGCAAAAGGCTTGGCAGCCCCAAGCTCTGCACCCACCCGCCCATCCCTTCCGGTGACCTGCAGGTTTCAACCTGCTGAAGCCAGCCCCAAGGGCTGGAGATGCGGGTGGGGTGGGTGGCCACCCACTGTGGCCAGAGATAAGAGGGAAGAGGGAGGGAAGGGGCCAAACAGGGTTTGAAAAGCTGCACCCAGGTCTGGAGCAGGAAGGGAGGCGGGAAGGCTGATGGCCCATCCAGCCGCTCTGCTTGTGTCCATCGAGCACCAGGCAGGGGCTCTCCGCACCCTCCAGGCTGCTGCAGCCCCCCATCCTCCCTGCAGACCCCCACAGCCTTGCCACACCCAAACCTTCAGTGCCGGCAGCTCCAGCACAGCTTGGCGCAGCTTGGGAGAGAAGACAGAGGTGTTGGAGCCTGGTGGGGCTCAGGAGCTGGAGGAAGAGAGAAAAGCCCCAGGAAGAAGTCCTAAGGAAGTAGAAGAGAGTGGAGACCTGTCTCCTCTCAGCCCGGGTGAGCCCAGGCCAGAGAGTCTGGCAAGGCGTGAGACACTTCGAGAGAGGGCCCTGCGCAGCAAGATGTCCCGGCTAGTAGAAGCCACGTCCCGGCTTGTACAAGTAGAACAGACTCTCCTGCTGCCTGTCCTACAGCAGCACCCTCTTCCTCTGCACCCAAAAGTAAGTAAGAGACAGAAGTACGCTTATCTTGGGCTTTTGGCAGAAAGGCAGTGGATTGTACCCATAATTGCAGGTGCTGGGTCTCGCCATGCAGAGTTTCATTTACATTAATTTTCAGTTAAGTAACTGAAAACAGAAAGCTACGGACAGCTCAGTGTAGTTACATAACAGGGGTTCAGGGGATAAAAACACTTTTTGGCAGAATGAAGGCTTACTGACATGCTGAGTAGCCTAGAAAGATTATTTAGAGCTTTTCCAGAAGCTAGCTTTATATGTCTAAATTTCTAGAAAAGTAACGTCTTAAACTATAAAGCTATTTTTCAGTTGGAAAAGAGCCAAAAACCAACACAAGATGCAGAGATGACCGATAACCTGCAAGTGAAACGTGACCGACCCACAGAGCCCACGGCACTCTATGTATACAGTGTATGAGACCCAGTGAACATATACCTGAAAAAATCCTTAATTTTCCAATAAATACAATGGTTATGCATATTACCCAAGGAAGAATTCCAAGAAAAAGCATAGGTATGGGCTTGCAATTCATGGGTTTGGTTGTTGGAGTCCAATATGTCTCCTGTGTGTTGTTCCAAGTCAGTTCACTTTGGCATTGCCCAAGAGGCCTTTACCTTATGATTAGTCTTGGGTGTACCATGTAGAACAAAATGACAGCTCTTACTCAATTTTTAGTACCAAAGGTGCAGGCTACAGAAACCCCGTTAGTAGTAGACATCAATTGCAGGGCCAGCTGAGCTAAAACTAGAAACTGCTCTTTTATGCCAACCTTCCCAGCACAGACCAGCACAATGTGGGAAGCTGGGGATACTGAAGCAGCAAAGATGTGACCACTTGAAGTCTCACCTGGTGGATAAATATTTGTGAACAAAATTTTGCTATAACTTCTGTTTTTTCAGTATCTTGGTGATGAATTTGAGATACTGCAAGATATTGTGTCGTGTGCTGGATCGATGTACTGAGTCCACCCAGCTTTGTGATTGTTCACAATTTGTTAAAAATCACATCAAAGCTATTTCAAGTCAAGATACAACTCACTCAACTCAGTCACCAAGAATCAGAAGCAACCTTTGAACACTTGAGTCCAAATATTTTCAGTTTCCAGGAATATCCATCTAAGAGTCCACTAGGAATAAATACATCTAGAGATGGAAGGGGTGATATCAGAAGTTGTGCATGACGTACAAAGACTGTTAAAAATCAGATTAAATTCTTAGACACTATTCTTCAAAAATTAGAGCACAGTGACAGGTTGGACTTCTGCAATACCAGTTTTCCAGTAAGACTTCTTCATTGCTTGTAATTTAAAATAAACAGGGATAATGACATTTGGGTTTTTGTACAAACAAATGCTAACTTGATGAAATACAGCCACCTCAATGAAGTTTCTATTTTCTTCCTCTTCTTTCCCAGAACTACTTTAATATCTACTTGCATGAAAGCACGTGTTTAGATACCGCTGGGAATACAGTTTACTTTGGATTCTGATATTCCTATTCTACTTGAAGCTAAGTGAGGTCCTTTTTTCACTGAAAACCTGTTATCATGACCTGTTGAGCTCTGGGACCTTCCTCCCTTCCCTTCTACAATGACATTACATAAATTCTGCACTAGGTTTCCTCAGACCCTGCATCACGGATAACCGACTCCTCTAATTATGAGTAGTTTCACTGCTGCAGATTTGATATTGAAGTAAACTGGATTCCAAGGGATTTATTTATATTATAACCTGTTCATAAATTCAGATGAACAAGCCCTTAAAAATAAGCTCTAAGCCAATGAGTTGGCCAAAATCCCTTCAAAATGGCAGCTTTTGGTAGCATGTCTTTCCATTCACTGTTTTTCAAGGAAAGATCTGGGTTTATGTCTCACAGACACTCACTCATGCTGGTTGTCAGTATTTGATACTTCTCATGTATTGCTACAGTTATGTCTCTTTCAGTTCTTTCTTGACAATCCTGACTTTCCAGTTTTCCATTTGTTTTGGATCTGGTCCTTGTTTTCCTTTTATTGGTTTATGGTATCAGTATTGGTTTATCAGCTGAACTGGTTCAAAAAAACACTCTATGAAATGATCCAGACTCTATGAAACAGACAGATATAGGCTTGAAGAAAAAATAGATTTAAGAAATGGGAAGGACAACACTGAAATAGCCCATCTCCTGTAGGTACTGGGAACACTTCCTGCTGCACCCCAGTACCCATTAGACAGTGCTAGTTCTCAGCAGTTAAAAGATGGGTGTTAATTTCTGATGAAAAGTGACACTCTTGGAAGAGTTTGGAGCAAATCCTTTGCTAGTGACAGCAAGCACGTTGTTACTGATTTTGCCTGCAGCATGACTGCAAAGAGACTGCTCAGCCAAAGGGTCTGTGTGACGATGGGGAAGGGTGAGGGGCCTCTTTCTCTCCATCCCGGGACCCAGGCAACTGCATCGCCCCGCTGCCAAACCTGCTGTTTACTGGCACTGCACCCATAAGCAAACTCCTCGCGCCTTCTGCCTCCACAAAGACGCCCTGTAATAATGTCCGCGTTTTCTCTTTCCCGTAATTACACACTGCCAAGGTGAACAGAACAGCCTTTTTTTTTTTTTTTTAACAGACATTCTGTATTTTAAGCAGCTTCAAATGTGAGTACATTTGAAAAGGAAAAATACAAGGAGTAAAAGCTTCCCAAAATAGCAGCGTGCGGCTTGCCCTGGCTGTGCTCAGGTGCAGCTATGCATTACTCCAGCTTTTTGATAACATCCTGTCTCCTGTGCCGAAGTTACTGAGGGGTCATGAGGACGGTACTAAATCAGAAATGTGTAGCGGATTGGACTGGGCCAATCTCGATGGCAGCCAGCAAGGAATGGAATATAAATCATGCTAAGAAGTTAAAATAGCCATCCTATTTGCAAAACAGTCATGGTATTTTCTTTAAGAGAGGAAAGAAAATACTGTCCTTAAAAGGTGCCAGATTGGCAGGGTGGGCTAATAAAAAAATCCTTCTGACTGTGCAAATTTCTCCTGCCCCTGTGTTATGGTGCTGCTGCTCTGCCTGGTGCGGAGGAAGAAGGTTGGGGTGGCAGCCTCAATGCTCCTAGCTGAAAGGAGCAGCATCAGCAGACCTGCACATCCTCCACCTGTAGTCCCCTTGCTCTGAATCTCTTGTCAGGGTGAAACAGTGCAGTTGCTGTGAAACCAGCCCAGTGGCACTTAATCTGTACCAAGAGTGGGTCACATCACTGGGATGAAGATGATCAAAGGACTGGGAAGCCTAGCATGTGAGGAAAAACTGAGTTGGGTTTGTTCAGCCTTGAGAAAAGAAGGCTTAGGGGAACCTCATCACCATGTTCCAGTACTTAAATGGTGGCTACAAAGAAGATGGAGACTCCTTTTTTACAAGGAGTCACATGGAAAAGATGAGGGGTAGGGGGTACAAGTTACTCCTGGGGAGATTCCAGCTGGACACAAAAGGAAAATTTTTCAAAATTAGAGTAATCAGCCACTGGAATAATCTCCCCAAAGAAGTGGCAGATTCCCCAACACTGGACACTTTTAAGATTCAGCTGGATAGAGTGTTGGGCCATCTTGTCTAGACTGTGCTTTTGCCAAAAAAGTTTGGAGCAGATAATCCTTGAGGTCCCATCAAAGCTGATATTCTGTGATTCTGTGACTCAAGCAATGGCATAAAGGCAGACCTGCCAGGCTTCCTGCAGGCAGCAGGACGGTGCATGGCCTCTGCTAAGCCTGCCCACAGCAGTGCCAGCCACGGGCTTTGTTCTTCTGCTATACTGAGGCCCATCCGTGGGGAACAAAACACAAACCACAAGTTCATTACACACCAAACAACATCACAGCATCGGGCATCACTGACTTTCACCACAGGTGAACTGAAGACCTGGAGATGACCTGCTCGTCAGGAGAAGAGCAGCAAGGGCTGGTGCATCCAGGCATCTCTCCTGGCTTCTTAGTACAGCATAAGCCCAGGGTTCTTCACCCAGGGGATTTGCACATTTTAGGGGAGTAATATGGAACAGGTGGCTGTTGCTAGATGACATTTCTAATGGTAGTTAATAAGCTTGTTTTCTGGTTGCTGATTTCCTGACACAAGTCAGGGATTGGTTCTCAGAACCAAAGTGACTTGTTCTTCTTTATGCGAGAGATCTGAAGACTGATTCATAAATAATGGCTTAGGGGTGACGGAAACGAGATAAATTGCTTTCATTAGAATTCGCATAAAACAGCAGCAGAGTCCCTGCTTGCCACCATGAATTGAACAAATGTGCCAGCATACACGTTTTTCATTTTGTAGCCACTGATATTATGAAGTTGTTCCTGGACCTAATAGCTTTGAATGTTCATTTTTTAAAGTAATTAATATGAAGAGTGATCCTGGAAAAAATTGCCTCACCCTTCATAAAGTCATTCACAGGCTGTAGGCATCAATACTCATTTGTGTGGATATTTTTTTAAGTACTGACAAATGAATAATTTGAAGTTCTTCAAGTGAGGAATTGCCTCCAAGATTTTTCTGGAAGCTCAAAGGAAATATGCTGAGGTGGTTCCATTTTATTAATATGATAGTGCAGCACTCCGCATGCAACTGCACCTGCTGTGTTAGAAAGAGGCTTTGCAGCAGCAAACCACAGAATGAACTCCACTAGGGGCTTTGGGGATTTTTTTTCCACAGAAATAGTAACTTTACAAGAAACTATTAACAACTCCACCATTCTTGGTAGTATATGTCTGAGGAGATATCTTTCAAATGCAACTGTTTCAGAAAACAGCTGGTGAGAGATGGGTACAGACTTGAGGTGGGTCTTATCTGCCCCATGGAGATTTCCTGAAGACTGAGCTGCTCAAGCCATGTTCCCCTTAAGGTCAGCAGAGAGAAGGATGCACTCCAGGTACAATTCAGCCTATAACCGCCATCTAAGATGGGTCAGATGAACCATTCCTATTGCTCCCCACTGACCACCATCCCATTAGGGGACAGTGAGCAAGCGGCTGTTTGGTGTTTGGCTGCCGTCCAAGTGAAAATCACAACACACACACACAGAGCCTCTGGGAAAAAACTCTGGCTTAGATTTTCATGCACCTGAGGAATACCACTGGAATAACTTTGTGAAATGACCATTTTATTTCTCCAGAAGTTGAGCTATCCTGAGAATTTATACTGGAAAAATATAAAATAGGTCAGTGGGTGTGGAGGCGCTGAGTTACCAGGAATGGACATTAGCAATTCTGGCGCTCCAGCCTCGTCTCCCAGATTTTGGCCCGCCAGTGGTGGAGAGCATCCAGCACCTGGACCAGGGCACCACCACTGCCACTCTGCCTTCAGTGGAAATTTTGTCTACCAGGGCTCATGGAGATTAAGAAAAAATGTTGAGGGTTGGCAGTGGGCCGGGGTCTAAAATTTGAGCATGCTGAAGAAAAAGGCAGCTGTCTGTAAGAGCCAGCTGTAGGAATCTGTTTGATGGGTTGGGCTGGCATCTCTGAGTAAAATAAAAGATGGAAGAAAGCAGTTTGTATCTTCTCGAAGTAGGAAGCCTTTATAAGTGCAAAGTAACTTGGTGGTTAGTATCAATTTTATGTCAAGGTTCAAAAATAAAAGCTGGGCCATCAGAAACATCCTGAAACTTCAGCTTACCACTGAGTGACAACTGCATGAAACAGACCCAGAGCAGTGGAAAATTTCAAGCCATAAATTAGAGTGCCTTGAAACTAGTAGGCCATGCTGGTTTTATTCTGGGGGAGGTTCTTTATTAACTCATCTGACTAAACATATGGATTTTGACAAATGAAAGCTGCAGGGAGGATCTGCTCCTGTCCTGCAATTGAAAACACTTCAAATCAAATCACTGCAAGTATTCCTGTTACCTTCTTAAATGGCAAAGTACTGCGGGAGCTGTTGCTCTCTATCAGTTCAGCTCACAAGGGCCCTGTTTCCTGAAGTTAAAATGGAAAGAATTTTTAGTCTGAAATTTTTTCTTTTCCTTCAGTTAGTTACTGCCCACTTGTACTGAAAGGAGAGAGATAAGTCAAGTTTTTATTCTCTGTCATGTATCCTAAAGCTCCCATATGCTAGACACCTGCAAAAGCTAGCAAAGCTAGCTTGTTTACTTAGTGCAATTTATTTGACCTTTTAATATATTTGAGTAAGGATTTTATACCTAAGGCAACTTCACAGAACAGATTTGAAAGGTGACCTTCAAAGGAAACATCAAAATCTTTCTGAAAAAGGAAACTTTGGAAATATATGTGAAAAAGGTTGCTTTTCAGCTAACCTCCTGACTCAGGACTCCCTGGCTTTTCGGCACAGGGGCGTACCAGAGCAATGAGTTCACCTTGCCCACAGCAGACCCACAACCGCTATCGTGCAATACCTAAGAGCCCAAGAATGGTGTCGGATGGCTCGTTTCAGTGTTTCCATAATGAATGCCTCCTATTTGCTGGCTGCAGCAGTCATTCAGCACTGGTTTTGATGTTAACCCACATTTTAATCCTTCAACTGCAAATCCTTTTTGCTGTTGCCATTATGAAGCTAGGATTGTCTAGGTGAAATGGAGTTTTAAAAATTGGTTTCTTTGTTGTTTTAAATAACAGAGGTAAAACCCACAATAAGTCTGAACCTTCTTGCTTTTAAGAATAACATTAAAAATCAATTTCCTCCAGCTAAAAGCACAGCCTGCTACTAAATAAAAAACCAAATACATCAAGTGAAGGTAAGAGGTGCCAAAATTTGGTGTATACCACATGCTACAGTAGAAGGTTCCCCTGTCTCCTACAGCTTGTCCTGAAGTGTTCATTGTGTGCGAGACCTCATGAAGGCACAGCCTGTGCCTGAGTCCACATTTGCACATAAATTTTAGGATAGCAGAGGCTGATTTTGCTGCCAGAAGAAGATACCCACTTGACCTCCAAATACTCATTCCCAGCTCTGAGATGCTCCTCCCTTTGTGATAACACAGCCCTTTCCTAGAGCAAACCAGGCTGGGGAACCATTGCAAGTTAAAACTCTACTTCTACCATCTGTTCCTGCCCCTTCATTTAGGGAGAGATAGGTACAGGTGGGGGTAGAGGAGAATGATTTCTTTTAGTAGTTGTGTAAAAGTGCATAGTAGATGTACATCCCCTTAAAGTGCTCACAAACCTATGCTGATCCAGCTCAATGGCAGGCAGAAGGTTACTCTTGCCATAGGCAAGGTCCTACAGCTACAGGTCCTTAGTGGAAAACTTACTCCACTTATTTTTTTTCTAGACAGAGCAGGCAGGGTTTTTTGACTGGATTAAGGAATGCATTTGCTCCATGCAGAGCATTTCCCTAGCGGGAGCAGGTGTCAGAGCAGCACTTCTTGTGCTGCAGGCCATGCCACATCTGAGGGACTGGGAAGTCTTCGTAGTTTGTAATGGGCATAGTCGTCAAGATCACCTGCCTCACTGGTGATCCCAGTCATGTCACAGATGAGGGACACTGCATGGAAGTGATGCTTCAGCAAGGGCAGCTGTCACAAAGTCCCCTTGGGAGCCACTGGGAGCTCTCCAGAGACATCTAGATATAACACTCCGTGAGGTCCTAGCCTTGTCTGACAGGGTAGGAGGAGTTGAATTGCTTGAGGACGGCTACAAAAGGTCTGTGTGGTAGAAACAGAATTTAAAAAAAAATCCAGATGCCTGGGGAAGCAAGTGCCCCTTAAAAGTGAGTAGGTGAAACTGCTACCCAAGGCTTCCTGCCAAGAGAGTATGCATCAGTATTTAACGGTTACACTACATATATCTCAAAACTGAAGATGTTTCACACTAAATCAGAGATGAACATTCATGATTAGGAAGATTCTGCTTAGAAAATCATGCCTAGAAAACTTGGAGAGCATTATTTTTCACTCACTTCTTTTTGCTTTTGCTTTTAGGATAGCATTGAGTTTAGAAACATCTGTAGTCATATGGCTTTACAAAGCGAGGGACAGAAATTTGAGAGAGACTTAGATGAAGCCCACCAGTGTTTGAAGATCATCATTGAGAAACTCATTTGTTCATTGGCAGTTTTCCCCTCAGATTCTTACAACCCAGTCCGATCTGCTCTGAGACAAATCCTGCAAAATCTCCTGGCAATATGAAACAGCAGTTTGCTTGGCCAAGGAATGAGCAAGGCCTATGAGCTGTAATGGTCCTATAAAAATAACAGATAACTTCAAAGGTGAATCCTGGAGATTTTACTATAGCAAGAGTTCGTGCTGACTTTACATCAGTGAAGACTTCCCAATGGAGATGGTGTTCCTGTGATGTACTGAATGGCCTTCTCATATCAAACTCATACCAAAGCCATGTTAGTGGGAGCTGAGAACATCTCCAGAAGTTGCTCTGAGGAACAGGAATTCATTCTTAAATAATAAGGTCTCCAAATTAATATAGAAAGGTGGTGGCTGAGAAGACAACCATCAGAAATCTCTCTACTTTTATCACAGCTCAGAAAATGTGTTTTTAAGTAATTTTTTATAGAGTGGACACTTGAGAGAGACAGAGAAAATATAGTGCTTAACAGTAGACTCTTTTAATGAGAAGATATACAGTCTGATTACACTGCAAATAAAGACAATCTGGTAAATCTTTACTGCATTTTGCCATAGAAGCCAACAAACCAATGGGAAGGTGAAGGTGTAGTATCTTCTGCTGAGAAAAGAAAAAATAAGAAGAAAAATATGTGGGACCAGTGGGATCAATCACTTCAAAGCAATAAAAGATCTTGGTAGATGATCCAGTGGAGGTGAATGGAAAATAAAGCAAAGGAGGCATTAACACAGTGAAGCAAAGGTATTTATAAACTGAGGTGAAACATTTGTGAAGGTTGCTTTGCAGAGCTTTCTCAGCCCCTGTGACTGTGCAGCAGACAGCATAAAACTTCACTCTGCTACTGCCAAATCAGGAGGGTTTATGAAGTCACTTACTTCTGTCAAACAGCTGCAGCTGTAGTGCTGAGAAGAGGCATTCTCCCCCTCTTTTTGCAATAAGATTTAATGTCTGTGTGATTGCTGAGCAGGAATAACGGCTTGTAAAACTTTTTTTTTTTTTTCAAAGGGGTAAATTGAGCTCCTTTTAAATGTGATTTGGGTAGTAGGTGAGGGAATTTTGTGGACTGTGAGATAGATAGAAAAGTATCTCTTTCCACTGGCTGGAGGAGTGAATTTCCACATGTGATTTTTTTTCTTTTTTTTTAACGTGTGATCGTGAACATCATCAGCTGAATACTTTCCGAGTGTGGTTCCATACTCTGATTGATTTGCCATATTTTATGTTCACACTTTAAATGTTACACTGGTGTCATTTTCACAGCTATAATTAAGGCTACCTCAAAACACTTATTCACTGGTTCTTAGTGTGAATGCAGACAACTGCCCTGGGTTGATATTTTGCATAGGATGTCTCAGCTTAGAATTCATTTAGAAATGGGAAGCAAAAACATAAGATCAGGCCAGCACCAGATATCTCTTTTCTTTTTTCTCTCTTTTTTTTTTTTCTTTTAAATGTGACTCCCTCTCTCAAGGGAAAGGGGCTCCATTGGGAGCAGAGCACGGTGGTATTTGCCAAAATGTTGTGATCTCCAGGGCAATGTTGGTCATGATGACAAGCGGCAAACAAAGCGAAGGGATGCACACAAATAATACATGTCCCTACACAGGTATTAGTGAGCGTGTATCTACTGTCATTGGCATCACCCTTCATA
This sequence comes from Caprimulgus europaeus, assembly GCA_907165065.1. Next base: position 96,842,428 of record OU015523.1, on the reverse strand, counting down.
GTGAAGAGACAGAGGCCTGAAGAAGTCCTCTGAAATGAGTCTTTTGGCTGTTTTTCTTATGTTAACCTCTCAGAGGAGAGATATGTGGGCAACAGAGAGGCCAGGTGTGGAAACCTGGGTGAAGGCAGTGGCAGTTGCAGCCCTGAGGTCCCCTTGCTTTGCAGAGTGCAAAAGGGGCCATCACCACCCTTTTGGTGGGACAGCCACTTGCCCAAACCCTTCTCACCCTGGCTGTAAGGGGCTGTTTCTTTATTTCTCACCATTTAGGCAGGTTACTCCCTGGCTTTCTACCATTGTTTCTATAAATTCACTCAATCTGTTCTCACACACAAGCACCCTACTACAGGGTCTGTGTTCCAGTTCCTCCAGCAAGCACAAATGGTTTTACCTCCAGTTTCATTTAAAAGTCATTTAAAAGACAAGCTTCCCCAAGGACCCTCTACAGCCTTCTCTTGTATCCAGCTCAGTGCACTGAAATCCTGATGTGAAGATCAATACCAAGATCCTCTTGACTATACTAGGGCCAGAATCTTAGTATGCTCTCCAGGTCAAAGCTCACATCATCAGCATTGCTAACAGGATTGGCATAAGGAAGGCTCTGAAAAATAAAAACCAGGCTTATTTCAGCTCTCCTTGCCCAGTCACATGCAGGTGAGCACAAAATTAATGACCAAGTACAGAAGAACAAAAGCATTTTGCAGGTAATTTTCTCTTCAAGCTTCTAAGAAACTAGCAAGTGCTACAGATTAAAAGTACATTACATCTAAAAAAACCCACTCTGGCCACAGTTCTACCAAATTGGAAAGGTTTCCTTCTGGATGGCTCTAGGCCTGCAGAGATCCCTAGCAGGTAAGAAACACAAGACTCAGGGACTTAGGGGAAATTTAGGCCTTCTGAATATGACTCTTCATAGTTTTTTTTTTTTTTTTTTAACAAGGAATAGTGTTTATGCTGAAAATTTCCAGAACTCACTCTTTCCCAAACATTCCCACTTAAAATGAATATTTTGATTCAAAGTCATTTAAAAAGAAAACATTGTTAAATTCTTTGAAATTCTGGCTACGAATTTAACAATCCCTTGGGAAACTTCATCTTGCATCGAACTATACCGCACAGATTTTCAATTCATCTCCTTGCCCTCGAGATGATGGTGCAATGGAATGGGAGGGCAATGGGTTCTCAGGCCCCTAGTCTGCAAACACTTTGGGTATGGTTTCATGACTCAAAGTGCTCACATTACTGTGGTTTAATAAGTTACCACCCATCAGCTGAGCTGTGGCAACTGCCTGTGCACATGCAATTAGCTCACCCTAATTGCAAAATGTGCTGCTCACCCCCTTTCAGGAGATCAGTGCAGCTGCACATTTATATCAAGTTACCCCTTGGCATGTATGAGGCTCAAGGCCCCGTTTCATCATAACTTAATTGAGATAAAGTGTGGTAGAGGATATGATCATTCAACATGCCCCTGTGGTGGGGATTCACAGCTTGCCCGGCCTTGTGGCCTTGGCAGGCTGGTGGACCCCTACCATGGCAAGCAGCCCTGAGCCGGGGTGTGAGCTGCTCTCTGCAGTGTGTCATGTTTGCTATGCAGCAGACAAAAATCAGAACATCAGAGAGAGTAGCCTGAAATGTGCCTTCCTGCCTCTGACACGGAGAGCAAGGATGATGTAAGGGAACCTGCTGCCCAGAAGTAGCTGCCCTTGCTCAGTGGTGGCCACATCACACACACTGTTGCCATACCTAAAAAAGCTCACTTTTTTAGGCTAAGATGGGGTTCAGTCCACTTTGGGTTCAGATGGAGAAAGAACACTGTTTTCACCTCTGTGATTTCATATACCTACCCAAACATCCTGCTCCTGAGCATCTGTGTTTCAGAGCTCTGTGTATGCGTCTTCTCTTTTCTGTTGTGCTTTCCAAATAACACCACCCAATTTAGCACAACTGCTCTGCATATGATCCATGAAATCAGCCTGTTCATATGGGTTACGTATTTATATCTCCTGCTACCAGGCATTGGGTGAAACAGCTTCTTCTTCCTTACCAGTCCTTTTCAGCTTTGATGAATCAAATCCTTACTCAGGTGAGCAGCCCTTGCTTGAACACGTACTCTGATGTTTCAACTGGGTCTTCCTACAGAAGGATCTAAAGAATGAGGATGTTTCCCACCAGTATGCCAAATTCCAAGCACAAGATACACTTGCTACATCAGGAAATCAGCGAATAAGAAGCTGAACCAGCAAAGAAACCCTGAGCATGAATGTATCAACAATTCTGTCTCATAAAAGTATTTTCCTATTATACTCAGCACATGAGGCTCAGGTTAACAAATGGGGCAAAGCAGTCCAGGAAAATAGAAAATGTATATAGTAACCCAACAAAAATGTACACACGCACCCTTTTTATTGCATGTGTAGAACTACTTGAATTTTATTTCCAAAATCTAAATATTGATGAAATTTCAAGACTGAAAAAATAAATTAGAAAAAAAAGTTAATGATTTTTCAGTAAATACTTTTTCCTAAATAAATTTCATGCTAACTGCCCTGCATTTTATTTTAACTGCTTGAAAGAGTTTGAGATTTAAATCAGAAAAGAAGCCTGGAACATTTTTTTCCAGTTGTTATTTTTTGCTTCAAACAGTCCTATCATCTAGCTAACCTTTTTATATCCCCGTAATAAATTTAATGTGATTCACCTTTGAGCAGTGCACCTGCGCTTATGAATCCCTATTCTGGGACTGCTTTAGCCTTCCAAATTGCTGACCAGCTTCAAACAAGTGCAGCTGCTTGTTTGTCAAACATTAAAGCGTGTTTCCCTAACAGCCAGCTCCAAATACTTGGTCCTAGATCGATGCCAGGCTAAATGTGCAATATCTGTCAGATCGCCACAGCTAGAAATTTAGTATTTTTAACAATTTTAAGCAGAATATCCCATTGCTTAGAAGTGACTGTCACATTGAGCCTATCCAGACAATTCAGAGGTTGCTAAATTTGCGTTTCATTATGTGCAAAGTTGCATGTGCTACAAATATGTCATGAAAAGCACCCAAACTGCTCTAGGAAAACATTTTTGTAATTGAACCCCACCACTACAGTATGTTCTGGTTTCTCTCTTAGCTTTGTTTGTGGCTATTACAAAAGGACAGCGTGCAAAGTGCACTGTTACGGCAGCGGCATCAAGCAAGCAATGGAAAGAAGAGTTGGCAGCGTTAAGTTTTCCTGCCAGTCCTTCGGTTCGCTCCCTTTTGCACAGGCATAATGTGAAAGTTTTTAATTCCATGATTACAAACTCTTTATCTGAAGGCTTCTACTCCATTGCGTGGGCAGAGTGGCCAGCGTTCAGTGAATGAGCAGCTATGTGATATTTTGTTCAGCACGCGGCTCCGCGTTTGCTGCCCGCAGCTCTGCGACAGGGAGGCGGTGGGAGGCATTGCTGTTTTGCAGAGGAGGAGTTGTGACACGCAGAGATGACAGCTGAGAGGTGCCACCCATTCGGTGGGCCCAGCCAGAGATCATCTCAGCTGTGAGAGGTGCTGGGTGCCTTCTGTGGTCCCCGCTGAGCCCCCGGGCCCATCCCTCCCGTGGGCAAGGCAAGGCTGGGCCTGGGCTCAGCCGCTGGATGGGAACCGACAAGCCAGGCAGGGTCTCAGAAGCTGCGTGTGCACCAGCCGGGACTCAAACAAGATTACTCAGGCTTTTAACAACTTTTCACTTTGCAGCCCAGCTCACAGTACTGTAACCTGGTGCACAGAACTTAAACCATAGAATCATAGAATGGTTTGGTCTGCAAGGGACCTTAAAAACCATCTAGTTCCAACCCCCCTGCTGTCAGCAGGGACACCTTCCACTAGACCAGGTAGCTCAAAGCCTCATCCAGCCTGGCCTTGAACACTTCCAGGGAAGGGGCATCCACAGCTTCTCTGGGCAACCTGTTCCAGTGTCTGACCACCTGCACAGGAAAGAATTTCTTCCTAATATCTAATCTAAACCTACCCTCTTCCAGTTTAAAGCCATTATACCCAAAGCAATCTTGCTTCCTCTGGAAGAAAATCAGCAGGAGGTAGTGATGGAGCCCAGCCAGCCTAGGAGCCTCACCGGCATCCTCCATACCGGGCTGTGGAGCCGGGCTCAGCTTAGGGCCGCGTCCCCCCGGGGTGGCAGAGAAGGGCTGGCCTGCAAACGTCCGCAATACGAACGGTTGTAGACTGGGTTAAGCCAGGCCCGGCTCGGGAGGGGATTCGCCGCAGCTTCTGACCGTCGCCTTGAAGGCATTTCGTGCTTTAACACGGCCCCAGGACAGGCGCGGTGTTGCGCGGGGCTCCGCGGGGCTGCGCGGCGGCGCCGAGCCGGCGGCCGCCCAGCGGGTGGCGCTGTCGAGTTGCCGCCGGGCCGCGGCGCGGAGCTGCGCGAGCGCGGGGCGGCGGCGGCAGGAGGCGGCGGGAGGCGGCGCGGGGCTGCGCGGAGCTCCGCGGGCGCGGGGGAGGGGAAGGGGGGGAGCGCTGCCGGTGGGGCGGCTGCGAAACTGGGGGACGGGTTGAGACGAGAAGGTGGGAGGAATTAAAAGCGCAAAAACTGATACGGACGGGGGGACTGAGAAGGGCTTGGCGCGGGTGGGGAGGCGGGATTCGGCCGCGGGGACATGGAATAAGGTGGGGGAAGGAGAGGAGGGAGGGAGGGAGGGAGGAGACGGGGGAAGAAGGAGAGAAAAGAGAAAGAAGGAAAGAAGGAAAGAAGGAAAGAAGGAAAGAAGGAAGGAAGGAAGGAAGGAAGGAAGAAAGAAAGAAAGAAAGAAAGAAAGAAAGAAAGAAAGAAAGAAAGAAAGAAAGAAAGAAAGAAAGAAAGAAAGAAAGAAAGAAAGAAAGAAAGAAAGAAAGAAAGAAAGAAAGAAAGAAAGAAAGAAAGAAAGAAAGAAAGAAAGAAAGAAAGACTTTTAAAAGATCAAAATAATTAAGTCAACTATTGCTAATTTTTATTGCTATTAAATTTCTGCCCACTTCCACACTAGCTGCTAGGATTGAAAGTGGAGGAACTCAAACACTACAGGAAGGCTATTTTCAAATACAACATTTGCAAAACTCCTAAAGCACTGGAAATCTCAAGAAGAGGTTGTCTGAGGCTTTCAGCCCAAATTCTGAATTATGCCCCCTCTATATGTAGGTGCTTTTTAAACCACTATAACTGTGTCAAGAGACAGATTTCTTTTTATAGTCACACAGTTACTTTGGTGACACCACAAGTGTAGCTCTGCTTTCACTAGTTGTGACATGTACCAGTATAGCATCTACCTCTCTTTAGGAGGATAAAATTATACCAATGAAGAAGAGCCTTACAACTGGTGCAAAACTGTAGACTCCTCAGCAAGACTATGCCACTTTAATTGTCCCATGACATCCAACAGGTAAGGTTTGTGTTCAGAGTCACACTAATGTGACTCAGCACTGGAGCCAGCTCTGTTTACTATCTTTGTCAATGATCTGGATAAGGGGATCGAGTGCACTCTCAGTAAATTTGCAGATGACACGAAGTTGGGTGGGGGTGTTGGTCTGCCAGAGGGTACAAAGGCTCTACAGAGGAATCTGGACAGGCTGGATTGATGTGCTGAGGCCAATTGTATGAGGTTCAACAAGGCCAAGTACCAGGTGCTGCACTTGGGTCACAACAACTCCATGAAATGCTACAGACATGGGCAAGAGTGGCTGGAAAGCTGCCAAGTGGAAAAGGACCTGAGGGTGTTGGTTGACAACTGACTGAACATGAGCCAGCAGGCCAAGGTGTGCCCAGGTGGCCAAGAAGACCAACGGCATCCTGGCTTGTATCAGAAATAGTGTGGCCAGCAGGAGTAGGGAAGTGATCGTCCCCCTGTACTTAGCACTGGTGAGGCCGCACTTCAAATACTGTGTTCAGTTTTGGGCCCCTCACTACAAGAAAGACATTGAGGTGCTGGAGCCTGTCCAGAGAAGGGCAGTGAAGCTGGTGAAGGGTCTGGAGCACAAGTGTTATGAGGAGCAGCTGAGGGCTCTGGGGTTGTTTAATCTGGAGATAAGGAGACTGAAGGGACACCTTATCACTTTCTACAACTCCCTGAAAGGAGGGTGTAGTGAGGTGGGAATCAGTCTCTTCTCCCAAGTAGCAAGCGGTAGGATGAGAGGAAATGGTCTTAAATTCAGTAAGGGAGGTTTAGATTGGATATTAGTAAAAATTTATTTCCTGAAATGCTTGTTAGGCATTGGAACAGGCTGCCCAGGGAAGTGGTGAAGTCACCATCCCTGGAAGTGCTTAAAAGACATGTAGATGTGGTGCTTAGGGACATGGTTTAGTGGTGGACTTGGCAGTGCTACGTTAATGATTGGACTCGATGATCTTAAAGATCTTTTCCAACCGTAACAATTCTAATGGGCTCAACACTTGTCAGCAGTCTGAGACTGCACAAAATGGAGTATTGTTTGGTCTTGCTCATTTTAATGGCAGTTCTGGAAATGCTGAAAGTTTTCTACATAAAATCAGATGAAGAAAAGTTCTACAATAATAGCCTTTAACCTTAAGCCTTTACTTGCTTGTTTGGTTTGGGGTTTTGGGATTGTTTCTTTGTTGTTGTTTTGCTTTGTTGTTGGTTTGTGTTTTTTTTTTTTTCCCAGGTAATAACATTTTCCACCTTTTCTTCAATTTCCTTGCATTGTCCATTGAAGGCTGTTAGCATTGCGATACCCAAGCCCTGGGTTTCGTTTGGCCCCTGCCTGTTGCGCACCAGTGAGGATGGGCACTGTACTGCCAGGAGGCACATGGCAGTACCTATGTGCACACGAAGGAAAGCTAGAATGACCAAAAGGAGCTGCTAATGTTTTTGGTTTTTGCTTTTTAAATAACTGCTGCTGAGTCAGACATGACGTGGCTCCCATAATCTTCACAGATAATTAAGCAATTCATACCTTATGTCTGTGGGTAGACACTGCTGTCAAAACTCAAGCCTGTTCTGGAAGTGGCTGAAGTGGTTTCTTTGAGGAAAACAAACAAACAAAAAACCCAACCTTTTGCTTTATCCCACCTTTGATTAAATAATCTTAAATACCAAGACTGTATAATAGGGCAATTTGCTTGTGTGGGCCATTACTTTTGAAGCTGATGTGGCAGCTTGTTGCACGACTCTTCTCTGTACACATTCTTCTGTTTTGCAGGGAGGAATGGAAGAGACGAGCAAGAAGGTTTTGATTTTTGTTACTGTAAGTTGACACAATACAGGTTTGCCAGTTCTGATGTTACACTGACAACCAATGTTTCACACCCCAGCAGTGTGAAAGTGGCTGCAGTGTCTGGGCTACAGTGTCTGTAGCAGGGGCTGGGGTGTCCCAAAGCCAAAATGGGTGGGCTCCATATGAAGCCAGGCGCTTCCTGCACAGGTTACCATTTACCTGTGCTAACAGGATATTCTGAGTAATGCATGTGTTGTCTTCAGTTCCTGGACTTTTTTTGCATGGATAGTGTTGTCCCAAATACCTGCATCATAAAGGAGCCCTGCAAGGGCCTCAGGATATCTGGACTCTGAGACAACAGTAGGAAACTCTCTACAACTACCCGAAAGGAGGTTGTAGTGAGGTGGGTGTCAGTCTCTTCTCCTAGGTAACCAGCAATAGAATGAGAGGTAATGGCCTCAAGTCATGCCAGGTGACGTTCACGTTAGATATTAGGAAATATTTCTCCAAAAGAGTGGTCAGACATTGGAACAGGTTGCCCAGGCAAGTGGTGGAGTCACCATCCCTGGAGGTGTTCAAGAAACATGTACATGTAGCACTTGGGGATATGGTTTAGTAGGCACCATGGCGATGAGTTGACAGTTGGACTGGGTGATCTTAGAGGTCTTTTCCAACTTTAATCTGTGATTCTGTGAAACTTGTGCTAGAGATGAAACAGTCTGCAGTGTCAAAACAGACATTTAAAAGAGATCCAGACTCTGCAACACAAGGACATAAACTGGGAAAAAATAAGGGTAAACTCATGGAATCCTCAGTTAGAGGTGAAAAATATACTTTGTCCTCCTCTTGCCCACAGTGAAATTGGATGATTTTTTTCATAAGTGCACCGTCCAAACCACTTCTTAGATTCATGCCTTATTTCCATTATTTTAGCAAAGGTGTGTGTCAGTCTGCACATAATATTTGAAATAGGGGGGGACTTCTAGCACTTTCCAGGTTGGCTAGTCCATAACCACATAGAATAGTACCATGGAAGAACAACTCCTCAGTCTCATGCAAAAGGAGGAAAAAGTGAATACAGTTAAAAAAATGTAGATGCAACCCAAATATTGGGAGGATTTTTCCAATTGCTGGATGTTGCAGATGGTGAAAAAGTCCCTCTAGAAAATATTGGTTCACCCTTCATCCTGGAACACACTGAACTCATCTCTGAACAAGGCAACAGTAGACACTAGAAGTAGTCAAGGAATCACACAGGTTTTGGTAGAAAATCTCATAGACCGTTTCTAGGTATTTCTTCTCCCACCCCTTTTTCTTTTTTCCTTTTTTTCTTTTTTAATGAGAAAAGCAGTTATGTTAAAAACATCATGGGGAGTAGTTCTGAACTGGCAGAGAGATGGGATAGATGATTGAATGGATTCTTTCCATCTTCACATTTTGTGATCTATGAACTCACCTTTGGGAAACTTTTCTCATTTCAGACTGAGTTTCATTTTCTGAAGAAGGTGAGATATTTAACCTGAGCAGCATTAACACTACCACTGTGCTTTGGCTTTAAAACTTACTTTTCTCTGATTTGCTTTCTTCCTGGAGGCCTCCCCGTAATATTTTCTGCTGCTGCTTCATGCTGCAAACCAGAGATACTGCTGTTAGCTGGATGTGCTGGAGACAGAACCTGCTCTGCAGCCAGCCTGATGTTTGCTGCACCAAGTCTTCCATTACTTCCTTTTGCTTCTTCTCCCATTCCTCACAGGCAGAAAGCTCATATGAGGGACACCATTGAAATACAATGTCCAGTGCAATTTTTAATGAAAAGCCCATCTCCCTAGGCCCTAGTGAATAGTCCTATTGCCAAAAACTGTCAAGTTACTTGGAAGCCCTGAGAAGTTCTGCAGCTCCTGATGCTGTGAACACCAGATCAGTTGACTGCTTAGTGAGCATGGCTGTGTCCTCAGCCAGTAATTGCACTTAATGGGGTTCATCGTAATGCAGGGTAGCTGGGTGGCAAGCATCCAGCTCATTCTTTTTATTTAAGGAATCTGCAGAGAAGTTCACGTGGGATCTAATGACTCACAACACAGTGCTGCTGCGGGGAGCAAACAGCAAATTAGGAGACAGCCTTCAAAGCATGAAAGGTGTGGAGGAGGAGGCTGGTGTCCCCAGAACCAACCAGAGGCATTTGATCAGGTACCTGGAAATGTGGGACAAGAATATTTTGTAGGAGTGACAGTCTAGAGATGCAATGTCCCCAGCCCTGCAGAAGGCTCAGGGAGGTCCCCAGCCATGGAATGACTGGTTCTGTCACAGCACGTAAGTGTCGCTTCGTCTGGGCTGGTTTCTCACGGACACTTGATTTTCTCCAAGCAACTGCATTTATAGCCAAAAGTCCAGGACCCAGAACAATGTCTAATTTAGTTTACAGGTCAGAGGATGTAAGGAGGGAGTAATGTGGATATCAGTTCAGGAAAAAAATAATAACCTGGAAAAAGAGGCAGAAGAGGACATTCAATCATTTCAGCTAGAACAGTTTGTCGTCACATGATGCTAAGGGGAGAACATCAGCCTGAGACTCCAGTGGTCTACAGCTTTTCTTCTTATTCTTATTAAATCTTCCAAATTAGATATAGTCCAAATTTATGTAAATAATAGTGTGTAATATGTAATTCTTCTTGTTGCAAAACTGACTTCTGGGGCCAAGAAACAAGAAACTATGAAAATATGGAAAAAAAACCCTAAAACAAACAGAAACATCTCATTGCATTTATATTTGTTTTCAGACTGGAGCTTTGTGTCTCAGGGAACTGATACATGGACATGTCACTTGTGTGCTCTTCAGCTCCTGCTCTGCCACAGGCGAGTGAGTGCAAGTGAGCTCCGTGGTCCTCCCCAAACCCTGACACACGCAGACTCCAGTGATCAGGAGCCTATGCCGGTCTTGCCACAGATTTCCTGTGCGGTCTTGGATAGGAAGGTGTCTGTGTGCCTCAGTTTTTCCATCTGTAAAACAAGAATGATGTTACACTGCTTCACCAACGCAGCTATACTTCTGCTTAGAAAGCAGTCTGTGACCCTTGGATGAATGGTGGTAATGAGCTGTTTGCCTTATTTATAAGTATCATTTGGTGTGATATAAATATTTTTTCTATTGTACATACTGTGTTTATTTTGTGCAAGTGAATGCAGTCCCAATGAAGGCGAGAGACCGAGTATTTTGCTTTCCCACATAACTCAACCAGCGTTCCCGCGTCCTGATCTCTAACACCTCTGCTATTGCAGTCCTGGGCCTCTCTTGAGCAGAAACTGCTGATCATGCCAAATTCTCTGGTGTTTTGTAATGTGGGCTAACATGCGCCGGGGTTTGGATGAGACCAAGAGGCTCATTTTCACTTAAGGCCTGCGGCAGCGCTGGAGCTGGAGAGCACCGAAGTGAAAGGTCAGTGTATCCCTTCCCTGAGCCACAGAGCTCCTGTTTGAAAACAAATAAAAATATCATGTGACTATTATGATTTTTAATTTTTTATAAATAGCTTTATTGCGTTTCTTCGTCCAGAAAGTCAACTTTAAACCAAAAGGAAAGTTAGATGCTATTACTTTAATACATCTGCATTGTTTACTTGGAAGGTTTGCTTGGAATAACAAGAAAAACTGTAGACCTATTGCTTCTCTCATTTTTCTAATTTTGTGTGTCTCAGTCTATGTGTATAGTATTAGCCAATATTTAGATGGCTTTCTGGAACAAAGCTGGTCAATATGTCTATGCACTTTGAGAAATTAAGGTCCGAATAGACACTGACAAGTGATTAAGTTACCACAGCTTAATGAGTGTCTCTAGAGAATGATTAAAGCAAGCACTTAACTCGGGTGGGCTGGGAACATGCGCACAAGCAATTACTACGGCTTGGTAGATGATGAATAAATTGTGAAACCACAATAAATTGATAGTTTGCCATATCCATTGCCTGAAGGACATGATGGTATCCCCTTTCCACTTCTGAAGGGTGGTCCCAGCTGCTTTTCTAGGTTCCTTCTGGAGTCAAACAGAGAGGCAGGTGCTCACAAGGGGTGAGATGATCCCACTTACTTTGTGCACCTGTTTTGGAATGGTAGAAATCAAACTCTTTGATGGCTAAAGTTGGTGAGAAGAATCCCCCACAAAATACCTAAAATGGTATTATTATCAGAACTTCTATTCTCGAAGAGGGGTAGCTGTTGAGTACTAGATCCCCTAGATCTGGGTTACTATAGGTTAAGTCAAAACACAGAGAGGGAGATATAGTAATCCTAAACCTCAATAACTACTCTAGCAATGAGGGCAATGGACAACTCTCTTCTGCTACTGATAAAAAGAAAGTCAAGAATTATCCCATATGCCTCTTCACCTTGGAGTTCAACAAGTAACTTCAAGTTACTTCCCAAACAACTGTAAAAACAACTATGCAAACTGGAATTTCATCCACTGTTGTTCTTCTATTAAAAGAGCCACAAATTAGGGAATCCTGTCAAGCTGATAATATCTGACAAAGGGATTGGTACTGAAGAATTATTTGGTTTATTAGAGCCATCTCCAACATCCCTTGTTAACTAAATACCCTCTAATAATACCTTTCTACAACCTATAACAGACTTCTGCCATAGAATACATAACATAAACCACCTCTACATCAATACTTTCTTGGCTATTGGGTTTATCACTAGCTTGTAAATCAACAATCCAGATCATGATAGCATCAAAATTCAACTTGCATATTCTTGAGTGGGACCAATATACAGCATATCAGCCTGAAGGCAGTGGCAATCTTATTTATTTTATCCTCACTCACAGTTTTACTTTCAATAGCCCATATTTCCTCCAGAATATGAGTAGAGACATGAGAGTTAAAATGACTGCAACATGCCAGCCTTTTCATGGGGCACCTGTAGAAGGACTTCTAAGTTAGTTTATAAATTCTGTCATCAAGCCCAACCTGTACCTAAGATGATATATTTGAGCTGGAAATGCATTTCCATATCACTTCCTACTACAAATTTGATAATCATTACCCTGCTACTGCTCTATCTCTGAGATAACCTATTCAAGTATAATGTTCCTGTACACTGTAGATAGCATCAAAAAAGGTAAACCCTGGAATAAAATGTGTGTATATCTATATACACACATTATTCATAATATGTATGACCAGCTTAGCAACTCAATATACCCATCACACATCTGAGAAAGCTGGTCATGCAGCCAAGCCCTCATATACCAGCACCACATTTGCTTTGAGAAGAATGCTGTTATGGACAACCTAATGGTCTAAGGAAAGTTTCTCAACAAGTATTCTCAATAAGTATACTACTTGAGAATACTTGTTGTGCCATGTTTTTGAAGGAGCTATCCAAGCACTACATAAGGCATCACTTCAGTACCAAAAGACCACCCACAAGGCCATTTTATCTCCAGTTATCACATACCACCACACTCTGGAACCTACCTAGAAAATCACTGAGTGATTCTCTGAAAGGAGAAGTGGCACTTGTCTGCTGGGAGAAAGGTTGGGTTTTCCCAGAGATTAAATGAATCACTTTGTCTCCTACAACAATTTTTGTCTTGAATCAAAAGGAGGTGGCAAAAACCACAGAACTTCTCCAGAAGCAGCCTTAATAGAAACTGAGGTGAAATCTCCATGGGCAGCAACTTGAGTGTCCATCAAAGACATTGGGAAGGAGGAGGAAGAGTCAGCAATCCAGCATGCTGAAAGGGAGGTGAGCCTGAGGGGTTGCACTGCCACAGTCATGGCCATGGAAGAAAGCCTGGAACAAGCAGTCATGAACAGAGCTCAGATACGGTGACCTCTATGATCAGGCCATGTATCACAAATTAAAGTGCATCCATTATCAAAACCTCATTCCTTTTTTGCTAAAACTTACTCAAAGGCATTTTAAAATGGAGAACAGACATCTCTGCTGTGTGCTTTTTTCTAGACTTGTCCAAGGAGGAAGTTTCTCTGCCCCAAAGCTCTCTTCAGAGATACTCAAGGGAGCTGAAAGTATTGCTATGGAACTGTGTCATCTATGGGTCACTTCAATTTTTGTTCATTTTGATATATCTTTCTAAAAATTCAGTACAGTGCTCTCACTGAAACTGCATTTTTCTTATTTTTTCCCTGCAAGAACTGCTACTGGTGTACCAAGTCAGTGAAGGAACATGCACGTTCTCAGCTACTACTGGCAACCAGTTATTGGACATGAACAGTAGTTTGGGTTAAATTGATTTACAAACGTGCTTATCATCAATACGAAAGGAAGGCTGAAAAAAAATGTAGTATACATGAACACCTTAATTATTTCAAAGATTCTAGTATACATTAAACCTTGTTGTCTCTAGTGTTTCATACCCTCATGCTGGTTGACACACCTATGTGTAATAGTTTAATCTTCTATCAATATAATCTCTCATATTTTGTTTTATTTTTATTATACTTTTCAAAGTTACCTTTGCAGAAATTGTGATGAAAACCCAATTTTTTGTACCACTGAAATTACTAAAAGTATGTTCATGAGCTGTACCTTATTAAGGGCAAATACAAAAACAAAATGGAATTTTTTTAGTGTAAGCAGTTTTCATCTTCTAAATGAACAAGGAAGGGTTTGAAGATTTTTAAAAAGTAAAATAGCTCTATATTTTAAAATCTCCTTACTTAAAAAAGGCTTATCAGGTCACCCTTAAACTTTCCAAAAATATTCTTCTTTGCCAAGAGACCACACGTGAAGTTTCAGGTGGGAAAAATTTTGGCTTAAAAAAGAAGAAAAAAATATAGGGTCTTAGAATAAAAATCTACATGGAACTGCTACTGTAGTTCCATTATAAAGACTCATAAAAAACATTTCCAGTTGCTCTCCAGTAGGTCTGATTTCCATAAGTAAAGTCCCACTTTATTTCTTCCACAGTTCCTTATAGGTCTTCAAGGAGCTATGAAAACTCTCCTGCCAACAGGGAATTTCTTGCAGAAATAAAGTATCTTAGGAAACATTTTTTTGTAGATCTGGAAACATATTAATGACTAAAGACCTGATCCTTCGTAGTTGAGTGTTTGCAGTTTCCATTGGCTTCTGTGGGAGCGACAGATGCTGAGCACCTTTTCATATTAGAAATAATACCTGCATACCTCAACTCTATGATTGCACCAGGCTTGTGAAAAACCTGAGTGCTCACCCTCCAAACTGCACAGGATAGGTGTCTGTATTCAAACCCAAGAGTTTCAAATTTGTGATTCTGGTCCATAAGATCATGGGACAGACTTAAAATTAATGAGCTCTTTCAGTTTTTATGTGATTTATTGATTTCAAACTTTTTTTTTTTTAAATAAGTTTCTTGCCTTTTAGGTTTTATCTGCAGGAACCTGGGCTGGAAATTAACTTTTGTTTAGAACAGAACAAGATTTTTCTTGCTGCCACTCATCTCCTGCAGCCAGGGCTAAAGAAAGACACCAAACATGGCAGGACTTAGTATCAGACCACAGGAGATGGCTGTGGTGAGGCTAACTCATCCTCCACCTTGCAAGTCTGGCACCATGCTTCTCCCTGTCCTGGCACAGCCCCGTGGTGCTGCCTGTGTTTTCTCAGCACTTAGCTGGGGACACAGGATCAGAGCAAGCAGAAAAAAATCTGTGGGAGGCAGAGCTGCAGCTGCTGGAGGAGCTTATTTTATCTGTCAGCAACTGTACATGAACCCTCTCTACTGCAGGATAAAATCTGACAGAGAGGCATAACTCCTGACAGAGAAAGTTTTATGTACATTAAAGTCCCCATCAACCTGTCAATGCATAAATGGCCATATGCAATGTAAGTGATGATTAAAAGTGATCCAGAAGAAAGCATTTAAAAACCAAATGAACCTACCCACTACACCAGATCTACACCAAAGCTTCTTGATAAGTTAAACTGTTTTTAAGTTGCAGAGATCAGCAACAAAAGGTCTGACTGCCAAAAGGCATTTTAGACATTCAGCAGATTTCCTATTAAAACGTAAGATAAGAAACCATCAAAATATACATAAAAAAGACCCCAGTCAACTGTGTATAATTTCTTGAGGAATCAAGGAAAGCGTGTCCCATTTGTGGGACTGCTTCCAGCGCCTTCTCCCTCTCCTTCAGCATTTGTGCTTATGGCAAAAAGTTTACAATTGGAACGGCTACATTCAACCTGCAGCCCAATAGCAGCTCCTTCTCTTGGAAGGATGTTTATTATTCCTGCTGCCTTTAATTGCCTGGTTAATCTGTGTAACCAACAACTGTAATCCATGTAAGCCCATGGCCTTTTCATTTGTCCTTTATCAACTAGGCAGGTGTTTGTTATGCTGCTGCTTGTGTTCTTCCCTCCAAGAAAACAAGAAAGCTGTCATCTCTTCACACGTGAGGATTTCCTAGCAAACCATGTATTTGCACAGTGCTGGCACAACAGAGCTGCTGCCCACCTGAAGCTTCCAAGAGGTAGCAGATAAAAATACCCTAAATATCCCTGAAGCCACCCTGGTGATTTGTGGAGGTTCATTTGCCTATTTATGTCATTAAAGCTGTACAACAGCAAGGGAATGGGGAGAAAAGTGATATTTTGTTTTTAAAAAAAAACAAAACAAAGCAAAACAGAAAATCAGCCATTGTGAGGAACCAGTGTCCATCAATCTGTAGTGGTTTCTGACCTCTGGGTAGTCTCCTTCTGAGGAATTACTAGAAATAAACTCTAATTTTATAAAGAGGAAAATCAGCTTTATGTATTCTGTAAGGCAACGACAATTGTCAGTGTCCTATATATCCCCAGAACCTTTCCATCAGTATAAGACACTGACTTAATTGTGTCACTCAAATCACATTGTAATTGTGAGTTGAAAATGTCATTCTTGATTTACCTGCATTTCTATACCGCCAAGGTCAGCAGATGTACCTACTCCAGTGATACATCTGTATGAATGTATGCTTTAGACCTACACATAGAATAAATGGCTGCGGATATTTGTCAGGCGGCTGCTAGGAGTAGCCTCATATTTTTTGGATAAGCTTCAGATAAAAGTCTAAACATCTGGATACTTATAAAAATCATCCAGAGCTCCTGGATGTTGAGGCTTTTCTCTCATTCATTTGGACGTGTATGTGAAATTGTCAGTGGGCACAGGAGTGCTGTAATGCGAGGGGTAATCAGCCAATGGACAGAAATAGGAATCAGATGTCTTTCAAATAAAACTTGCCTCTCCACCAGCAATCCTCCAGCGAATCTCCCACACCTGTGGATGAGGGGTTACACCGCTGTTACTGCCATTCAGAACTCTTTTAATGCTGAACGTATTTTTAAAAGACAGCTCTCGCAGCTTATAAAGCAAGGTTTTGGCTTTGGCTAATGAAAAGCATTAATGTACTGTGGGAGGTGGAGAGAGAGAGAGATTATAATTAAATCTCTGCACTCCTCTCCTGTCTCTAAGGGCTTGGATAAGAAACAGTTCTGCTGGGCAGCTGAATTTGAGCTAAATAAGATAGCTGGGGGAGGGAGCCTTCTTGGTGGTTTCATATAGGCTTGCACATGTGGTAGGGCCAGGGAACATTTCTGATGAAAATAAAATTGTTCTGGGCTCAATCCAGCTGAAAATACCGACAGCTTGCTGGGCCCTGCAACTTTCATAAGGTTGCAGATCCTGGCTCCTAGCAGGAAGCTTGGCCCGGCTGCCGTGGAAGGCCCAGCAAACAAAACAATAGTTTTATTCCTGAAAGTTGTGTATCCAACTGGGAGAGGCAGGAGGACTTGTGCCAACACGCTCTCTCTCTTCTAGTGCTGCCAAGGTTGGGCTCCTTCTTGTACCTTCAATCCCCCGACCCACACCCTGTGAGTGTGGCCAAGAAGGTGCCTGGGAGCCCAACGTTACGAGCAGAGGCAGTCGCTCCTCTACTCATAAAAAAGGGCTGGTGGGTCTTGGTATCTCACAGACTGGTGGTGATAACTGGTAATTGCCTCCTGTGGGATGAACATGATTCTCTCCTCAATCCTCCTTGGTGTTTTTTTGGTTTTTACTATCAGCCTCTCTTGAGTTTGATTTGGCCTTGAAGATCAAATGTTTTGTTGAAATGATTTATGGCTTATGTAAATTTATACAGTGCCCTTTATGTACATCACAGGCGGGTCTTTATAACAAGTAAGTTTGAAATAATGTAGGTGTCACATGCCAAAAATATACAACTATTGAAAGCAGAAGACTAAAAGACCCCAAACAATGTTTTAAAACTTCAGAGGGAATTTGATATAAAAACATTTTTTGGGGTTGGAGGGGGGTGTTGGATTCCACAGCTTCGGATTGCCAAGAGATGTGTTTCATGTGCTCTCAGGCTGAGACAGGACACTGAGCCTATGGTGGACAACAAAAAGTAAACTCATAAGCTTGGTCAGCTGTTGGAGACATAGGCAACAAAAATACTACAAACACAGTGCTATAGAAGTAATTCCTGCAGCTGTCTGGATCAGAGACTCAGCTCTGTATCCTTGCAGTTTTTGCATCTCATCACCCTAAAATCACTGGTAGGCCAGAATTTATCAGGAAATTTCTGTTCTAGGAACACAAATAGGGGCAAAATAAGCAGAGTCAGTTCATCTTTCTGACACACAATCAAATCCAGCTCCAAAATTATGCTCTAAGTTTCTTTTAAAGGGGAAAAAGAAAAGTTCCTACCAGCACATAACCCTGATCCTGGCAGCTCTGTGCCTCCCTCAGGGTTTTACTGACTTAACTGCTCCAGAGGAAAAAAAAAGCCCATAGCCACAATGATGACACTTATGGAAAGTTAGTTTTTTCAAAAACTTACAAGGAATGATCACAAGCACAGAAAACATGGAATATAATGACAATAAAAAATGATATTGAAGTAAACCCAGGCTGTTAATTAGTGCCCCTTATCATCTCTTTAACTGCTGATTAAACCCTTGCACCCATGGCCATTTCATATGATTTAAACCAACTGTAGTTAGTCCCAGTCCAAAAGGCTACTTAAACACATAGCCTAACTCAAAGTATCTGAAGATCTCTGCTGAAGTCACTGTGAGGACTGACACCCTGGGAAGCTACCCACACACTTGCACGCTGGACTGAAGCCTGCATTTTCCCTTTCTTGAACTGGAATGATACTGTGACCGTGGAGTTAACTCGAAAATTCGCCCCCACACAGACAGCCTGCCACTCTCTTTTTCTGCTCCAGTGAAGCTTACTCAAATATTTCAGCTGTGGTTGCAGAGCAGGCCTGTCTCTGTACTTGGAAAGTCACTGAGAATTTTGCTCTTGATTTCAGTGTATTCAGGATTAGGCCTCAGCAAGCTCTAGAAACCTCATAAGTATGTGTGTGGCCTGAGATTTCAGAAGTTCTCAGCATCTTGGGCTACCAGATCAGTCTCCTTTTAGAAACATAGATTTGAAGAGTATGTAGATACCATTTCTATATGTACATGCATATGCTCACTTCATGTATGTATAGACATGTATTATTATTACTATTTCACCAGAATTGTGCAAACCTGTTATCTGATCAAAGCTCGAGCCAGTATTCTTTTAACGATGGAAACCTTTGCTTTTCTCTGCAGTTGTCTTTGTTGAACAAAGCCAATACAATCCTTTTATCAGAGATATACTTGAACATGTAATCCAAATGACACAGAGACTTATTAAGCACAGAGAGGGATTTTACTCTCGGTTGTACTAATGTAACTTCTGTTCAAGACAAAAGACGTCCCTCTGATCTTACACCAGGCAGTTGTACCTATTCTGAGCAGAAGAGATAAAAGACCTGTCAGAACTTGTGCTCCTCAGTGGGATTTGTATCTCTGTAAGTGAGACCTTTGGAGTTGAAGATGTACGTGTATACATTCATAATGGGAGCTTCTTCTCCCCCTAAGTGCAACATATGGATGTGGACATCACTGCATCACTTATAAAAATGTAATAAAATATTTTGCCTGCAAACATGCAATAAAACACACTTCATTTTATGAGAGGATATTTGTGCACAATCTGACTCTTACATTATAACATGCTGCAAATTTAGTATAAAGTCTCTCACTTCAAAGTGATAGTCTTTATAGCAAGATGATTCATGGGTTAAGACAAGAGCCCTTTGCTCTTGCAAACAGAGTCTGAAAACAGACTTGAGCTCTCTGAAGAAATGTGTTGGATGGGTTCAGACCCATGGCTCAGTGGTTTGCACAATGTTTCACTGGACCTGGTTAGCATCCCTTGGGAAGGACCCGAGACCAAGGTTCCAGCAGTCCATGGCTTCCTTGAAGAACAAGCTCCCCTTAATTCCACCTTGCAGCTTGGCCCATAGTGTGTAGAAGTTATGTAGAATGTGTTCCCCTTGTAGAAATGTCCCCTCCACACCAGATCTTTGACCTGCTGTCGAGGAAGGGGTGGCTAGTTTTAAACAAACGCTGTGGGAAGGCCACATCTCCCTCAATGTCCCACTCAGCTGCTGTTTTTTGCTGCAGTCCCTGCCTCCATGCATTGCTCTGGGAAGCAACATGTTGTCTCCAGGTGGTCCTGAGAGGGCTCTGATTGTCCATCTGCCTTGGGTCAGGGCAGCTGTCAGTATTTCAGACCAATAAAAGCTGCCACATGATGGAGTCAGGACAGTTTGTAAAAGGTTGTGAGCACAGAACAGCAGGACAGGGATGCAGTATGAGCAGGGAGGGACAACATGGAAAGGGGGGGGAGCAGTGAGACACTATGGACACCATGTGCCTGGTATAAGTCCTGGATAGAAGGACACATCTTCACACAAGGAAGGAAGTTAACAACATCCCAATATCCCAGGCAGCTTGTCAGAGTGGGCCTGGCAATTCTTGTTGTACATATGCATAGAAATGCATGCCACAGCATTAATGACAGACTTCCATGGAGGAGCAAAAGGGGTTGCTTTTTCCATCTTAAAAATAATTTCCTTATTGTTATGATGGGACACAATGACACTGTTCTCTCAGTATTTAGGTATTGAATTCCCCTTTTTTAGAGGGGACTTAAACTTGAGTGACCTGTGGTCCTACCATCTATATACTGAGCCCTCTTTGTTATTTGTGCTTTTCGGAGAGATTATACTCCCATGATTTATATAAAGAGTCTGCCTTCTTAGAGGGGATTTCATATGACCCCATGATCCCATTATTTAAGTTCTAAGATCCTCCTTGTTAGAGGTTACTTTAACCACCATTTACACACTCAGCTCCACAGAATGGTGCTTTCCCCAGCAGTGTCAATGAAGTTAGCTTTTGTTCAAGTGCTCTTCCTCTCTGCAATTAAATCACGCTTGAGAGGCAACACTCCTATTTTCGATAGCATTCTCCCGTGCCAGTGGAATGTTAAGCAACGCCCAAACCCAAGAGTGGACGTGACTGTGGGTTGTGCAGACGTGTCTGCAACTGTCAATCCCACCAGTCAGCAGGAGAGTGCAAGGGGACAGGACTGGGCACAGAATGGTGATGGCATCCTAAATGATTGTGATTAGTTCCTTAAATAATACATGCTCAGGCAAAAAACAAAATCATCACCACGGAAAACTGATGTGATGAAAAGAATTAACTTTGAAATTAGTACATCCTTCTCATAAGTTGCCTTTTTATCTCAATCAGTTCACATTTGTGAACTCCATGTACTTTCTATGCAGTTATGCTAGTAGTATAAGATAAAAGGCTTTAGTTTAGGGTGTAATAAACACAGAATAAATACCTGGAAAGTTTTAACTATGTGTGGACACAGGTTCTTGCAGACATCACAGATCAGAAAGAAAAGCCAGGAAAAAGTATAGTGAGAAATAAAGCTTTTTAGAAGACATTTACTGCATGGACCAAAGCACTTCAGTTCCACAAACAAGAAAGGGAGGGAGAAAGGTAACTAGGAATAAAGCAATAGTGACAATATATAAGATGTGGCAACAAAAAGATGAGGTAGACACAAAGTATGGCAATGTGGAAAAGCAATGAGGAAAGTAAAGGCGTAAGAAAATAAATCAATCTATTAAATACCCGTCTTTCCATTGTAGAACTGTATAAATGGATTATGAAAGAAAAAAAATGTCTATATGTGCCATAGGAATTTCAGTGTTTAGTTACAGCAAAAATTCTAATAAAGGAATAGCTGGTGGCATTTGAAATAAATCATTTCATGAGGCACTTCCCAAGCAGTGGAAGGAGGCACAGGCTGCTCACATGAGTATTACAGAGCAATTTAACTACAGACGCTATTAAAAATACCCGCTCCAGAGGAAAATATATCTGAGGTGACCTTGGGCATATTTGCTTTATATTTAAGAGGTGCTTAAGAGATTTTAATGTATCAGGCCAATTTCAGATAACTGAGATGTTGACTTTGTGCCAGGATTCATGAAAGCAAATATGTAATTATAAAAAGAGATAATGAGAGGATCTCTGGTCTGACAGAAATTTTAGGGAAAAAATGAAGAAGATGAAATGTCATTCATCAATAAAAGAAGTAGATGTGTGAATAAAAGTCTTTCTTAATCCATTTGCAATTTCATTCTTTAAATTGTAATAGATTAATGCAACTTGTTTTTTAAAAATATAACAGATTGAAGAAATTTGTTTATTTGAGCCCAAAATAAATATTTTATTTGGTATTCAAGTATAAAATGTTCTTACAATAAAGCTGAATTGAATTTTAAAATTAAATATTTCAGACTGAAAAATTAAAATATTCTGGTTTTCATATGTCAAACCAATACATTTAAACTCTATTTTCAGGTTCTCCTTGTACTCATACATATAAAGATACACTTGTTTTCAGCTGAAATAATTTGGTAAAATTAATATTATTTCATAAAATATATTGGTCTATTTCAACTTGCATTTTTCAGTGGGAAAAAGGTCTTTTCACTCAGTTGTAACAACGAAATAACAGATGAGAAATATTTGCCCGTCAAGATGGTTTAAAGAAAAATAAACCATGTTAAACAAATGAGTTTCATTGTCTGATGATGGCTAGTTGCTGAAAGGCGCCGTATAGATGTAAAACACTTATCAAATGCTACTTGGTTTAATATCAAACCATGTGTCTGTATAACACTGCAAAATACAGAATCTGTGAAGTAGTTCTGGAGTAGGCAAAGTACTGAATAATTGGCAGATCCTAAGATAGCATTTTAAGCAGGAAATCACATGATAATTCAAATGTTTAAAATAGAAATTTGGCCAGATTAGTACTGGTGATGATGCTAGCCTGCATTTCTGTTGGTAATCTAGACAGGAACATAAATTATTACTGAAAATGTCTGAAGGGCATAAAACCTGGTAGAGTGGTATGTGACAGTGAGGGCTGGGCAGATGTACAAAATGATATGGACTTGACATATAAAGAGCACGTGTTGTAATACAGGCAAATAACAGAAATCTGCATGTAGGACTGAGGAAAACAAGGGTGGCCAGAGAGCCAGGGCTCAGGAAGGCAGTGCCTCTGAGAAGGACTTGGGACCCACGGGCAAGGAGTTGCATTAGAGTTCCTACTGCAATGCTGTAGCAAGAACAAGCCTTAAATGTAAAAAGAGAGGAGCAACCAGTGGAAATATGGATATAATTTTACATTTGTACATAGCTGCAGGAACACAGATGTTGGAACATTATGTATAGTTCTGGTCATCCCATACTTGTAAAAAGATGTTGAAAAACTGAAGAAGATGCAAAAAATGAGCCAGGAAAAATATTCCAATGCTGGAAAAAATTTCTGCACAGTGCAAGACCTAAAGACCTTATCAAAAAAAGGAAGAATAGGTAACTTGAATATGCCACAAGTACTTTCATCACAAGATACCCCTCTGGGACTAAAGTGGAGAAAGATATTCTGATGAAGAATGGAGAGTAAAAATGAAACAAATTCATAAGAGAAATAAAGCAAATGGTTTAGAAAGCCAAAATAATTTAAGTAATTGGCCCAAAAGTCTTCACGTCAAGACTAGATGTCCATATGGAAGACTGTAATTCAAAGAAACTCCAAGTAGACAATATGATATGGAAGAAACTTGATTTAAAACAGAACAAAACAAACAAACAAAAATGGAACAACAAACAATACTATGGCTTATTTTATCCTGGGAAATTGTTCTGATGACCTAACAGCCTTTCTGGACACATCTATATGACTCTCTGACTCTGTTTCTATGGATAACGCAGACCCAAACCTTCCTGAACATCCAATTTACCTTTTTTGGCAGAGAACTGAGAGGAGAGATAGTTGTATAGCTCTTGCCAAAGCTAACAAGAAGCGGATCTTATGCAAGACTAAGCCCTGCTTGCAGAGAAGTTTAAGCCAAAGCGATGTATAACTGCAAGCAAACAGTGAAGTCATAAACACCCTGGAGCCCATTTTGCCTTTGGTTCCTTGCTGTGGTTGCATGGTTATAAAAGATGGCTGAATTTGTTCAGGGCTGCTGTTGCTCTCCACATGCACATCTGCTCCTTGGCATTTCTAACACTCCATGGTGTTGAGGAGATAAAAGTTCTGTGATGCTCTTGTCCCCCTTCTATAATGAAGCCATTATCCCACATAACTCATTCAAAACTGTGTTTCTGTGGGATCTTCTGCTTTGATTCCTAAAAGCTGTAGTCAGTGTGTTTGAAATGGACCCAGCAACAACCTCGTGCAGACTGAATTTGTATCCATAGTGGTTTGATGCACCCACAGCTTTTGGCACAATTTGAGCTACTGTCTTCAGAGAGGCCAGAGACTTCAAAAGGTTTTATTTCCTACCCCTACACATCCTAATTTGGAGTCTTGAACACAATTTGTACAAACTGACAATACAAAAAAGGATTTGGGCATCATATATAAAATTATTCAGAATTTCACCCTCAAAATCCTTATCCATTAGAGGGTTGGAATTTTCCTTTTCTTAAGAAAACAGCCAACTGTCATTAATTTTTAAAAGTTCAAATATCCTGGAAAGCATCAATTATGTGCTTTAATTACAAAATAATGTTGAATGTACAGACACCTGTGCATGGTGCTCCATCCTGATACTCAGCTAATGGGAAAGCTCAGATAAGCATTCTTGTTAAAGTCAATGGGAAAACTTGCCTGGAGAGGACAAAGTTTGCAGGATCAGATCCTCTTCAGAGAGTTTCTTTGTTTCCAGAGACATTTTGTACTTCACTAAGTAAAAAATGTCATCATATTTCAAAGTGAAATTTTGCAGGCCATTGATCTAGAATGTGAGCTGGTTCCTTTGGGTATTTTGGAAAATCAGAAACAACATACTTATTTAATTTAGAAAAATTACTTCCGTCCAAGGCTGTTTCTTAAGAAACATTCATGACAGCCCAAAACTTGCAAACTTGCTACATATACGTGCCAGGCATAGCATAAAGATAAATAGCTCAATACTTTGTGATGTGAAATATCCCTGAACAAGTATTTTGTATTGGATTGTAACAGATCTTAAAAGACCTTCCAGTGTCCTGGAAAAATAATCATAGTTTTAAAGAGCTAGTAAATATATATCTTCACGTGGTAGTTACCAAATGTTTCAATAAACTGTAAAGATTCCTTCTAACAATTTTCATACTTGGTCCTGGAATGATTAATCTTGTTGCTTTTTTTAAGGTTTACATTAAAATTATAAGAAATAAACTTTCCAAAATAGTATAACATTGTGGTTCTCATGCCAATAGGAAAAGCCAAAGACATTAAAAATTAAAGATGACATCTCCAATCTAGATTTTGACCCCAGCTAAGTAATTTTCATGCTTCTGGCCTCTCTTGGTCCCCTGAGGAAAATGGATGAAATCCTTTTCTCAGAAGTTGAGGGTACACCTGACCTAAATTCTTCCAGATCACAGACTTAAAGAGCAGAAACCCAGGTCTGTAAATTATGCTTAGTTATTGAATGGCATCTGTTTGTGTTGTTACATAGGACAGGGTACACTTCACAAAAATAAATAAGTTAATTAAGGACAAAGTGTTAGTCTGAACAGAAAAAGGGGTGTTTGGCCCTGTTACTGCCTGCTTTAAAGGGGGTTGAAGTTTCTCTTCTGTGCTTCATTATTTTTTCCCTTATGCCTTTTACGTATATCTCAAACTTGAAATTTATTGAAGGATGTTTTTTTCTCTAAAAAAAACATCTTTTGTAATAAAAGTCTCTGAATATTATTTGGTTTGGGTTTGGGTTTTTTTGGGTTGTTTGTTGGTTTTTTTTTCCTCCCCCAAAAAATAAGGACAGAACAAACTGGCAGAAAGTACTCAGGTGAAAACAAAATTTTGCAACTAGTCAGAAACCCCACTTCCTACCTCCCTGGGAACATAAGATCATAGACACATTTTGCCCTGACCTAAGCATGCTGTAACAAACATCAACCAGCAAATAAATGGTGATTCTTCACCAGAATATTATTGTAGTCTTCAAGGATTCATGGCTCAGAGACTTTCTGTGCTGGGGTTGATGTCTTTGCATTTAGTAGTACTCATAAGATTTGTTCCCTGAACTTTCAGCATCTGCTTCTGTGAAGACATCCACGGCTTAAACACACACGAAAGGGCTTCCTTTTGCTTGCTTTCAGCCTGATGTCTGCTAGATGCATTTGACTCCCTCTTCTCTTTATTCCTCCTGGTTCTACTCCTGGATGAGAGTGAAAGAGAAGTCTTTATTCACCTTCTCAATCTCTGTCATTCAGATATTTAGCATTCAATTCAAAACACAGAGGTTTTCATGGTGTAGACCAGAATGAAATAATTTATGGACAGTTCAATAAAGCTAAAATTAAACTTACAATTAAGTGCCAAAGTGTATTTACAATTCAGTGCCAAAGTTTCAGTAAGATGCTTGTGAAACATTTCCATTTTGTCAAACCAAACAACCTTTTCTGATAGAAAACCTGTCTGCTGGAAATTTTTCAAGCTTCTCTGAGTATTATGCTACATTTTTGGCTCAAGAAGCTCAGTAAGGGCTTTTTTTTTTTATTTTAATACAGGGTGTCAGAATTAATTATCAGAAATTTCACTGACATAAAGGAAAATATTTGGGCCAGGGAATTCATTGTTATAAAGACTATTACCAAAATTTTCATACTGCAGTCACAACCACATATTCATGTAGACTAACTAAATAAAATACAGATTTCAAGCAAACGAGTAGAATTTTTGGCTAATACACACAAGGCAATATCTTTTCTGGAGTTTGACTTTTATCAATGCAGGTTGTTCAGTCTTGAGTACAGATATTTTGGACACTTAACTATCTGCTTATAAAAAAAGTTTGCTCAGAAATGGGGGAGGCCAGAGGCCTGATAGAGATTTTGCCATCCCTGTTATGGATCAATCTCAAGGCAGTAATGGCAAAAAGGCAATTTCGTCTTTGGTATCTGTATCCTGCCTAAGCCCCACTTCAGGTGCCTACCTCCTCCAGAAGACTACCAGGTTGCTCAGGCATGTTTTCCCCTTCATAAATCCATGCTGACTACTCCCAGTCATTGTCTTGTCCTTAGTATGTTTGAAAATGGATTCCAGGAGGATTTCTTCTATAATTTTCCCAGTGACTGCATTAAGGCTAACTGGCTTGTAGTTCCCTGGATCCTCCTTCATGCCCTTCTTGAAGACACAGGAGTGACATTTGCTTTTCCCCAGTCCTAAGGAGCCTCCCATGATCCCCATGGCTTTTCAAAGATCATCAGGAGTGGCCTTACAATGACATCTGCCAGCTCCCTCATCACCAATGGGTTAATCTTGCCAGATTCCACAGGCTTGGATACATTTGGTTGGTTTAAATATTTCCTAACCTGATCCTTCTCCACCAAGGGATGTTCTTCCTTGTTCCTGCCTTTTCCACTGGTCTCAGGGACCTGGTGTCCCTGAAGACAAATCTTACCAACAAAGACCAGGAGGAGAAATTTGAGTACCTACATCTTCTTCCATGTTCTCTGTTACCAGCTCTCCTGCCCTTTTCAGCAGTGGGCCCACATTTTCCCTGCTCTTCCTTTTGCTGCTGATAGGTAATTCCTGTGGAAGCCTTTCCTCATCACCCTTCAGGTGGGCTCTGGCTTTCCTAACCCTGTTCCTGCATACTCAGACAGTGTGTTTCCATATTCCTCCTGGGTCACCTGTCTCTGCTTCTACTTCTTTAATTAAAGTTTAAAGTTTAAACTTCAAGCTTCTCTTAAACTTTATAGGAAAACATTGTAGAGGGGAAGGAATGAGTCTGACACGATCATGGGAGCTCAGATGGCTGAAGAAGCACATGGACCACGTTTCCTGAGTGCTGATGGCTCCTGCCATTTACCATGTTGTCCAGCTGAGGACTGACAAAGACATAAAAAACTGAGGCCTGATTTTAGCCCAGAAACATCATTCAAAAATGCTTCTGTGTGCAAGCTTGGAGACTGTAAGAACTCAAAGGCTTCACTTTTAGTGAAATGGCCTGAGCTGTGCAAATACATGTGTGATGTGTCAAACACAAGATCATGAACCCTTGGGAAATACAGACTATTCCTAAAAGGTTTGGCATTAAAAATGACATCTATTATTGTGACTTCAGCTCATGAATATGGCAAGAATTTTTTGTAACTCATATTATTAGGTATGTAAGCTAATCAGGAGGAAAACTGAACCCCATATGGAAATACTGAATATTGGTTTGTTCTCCTTGAAGCTGATGGATAAAGAAAGGAAATATAGGCATAAACTGAGAATTTTGTTTCCCTAAAAAAATTTATTCCAGTGCATTACAAAACCAATTTTTTTCAGAAATATTGAGAAGGAGAGATATATTTTAGTAATTGTTTAATGCACACTGTAATAGCTGATGATTTTTTGAAGCTCAAACCTGGAAGAGTGAAGACACTACTTAAATCCCTGTTCTCAGGGTTTAGGGCCAGGACTTCAGCTGAGTCTCTGACACCCCAAGTGAGTGGCTGCACCCAGAGACACTTCTGTGGGAGTTGTCTCTTTTCTCTTTGGAGAGGACCTTGGTCAGGAGCTTCTGAACATAAGTTTTGCTGAAAAAGACTTAGTTGTAAGAAAGATTTTTGTTTCAGCAAATAGGCATTTTCTAATTTAAAACATGTTCTGTGGACAAAAGTGCCTGCCTTGCTCCAAGGTTGGATGTCTTCAGATCCTGGAAGTGTTCAGGAAAGTGAAAGGTGCTCTGCACAGGTTGAGAGAGCTCCTCACGTCATGGGGCTTCATGGCACACACAGGAGATGCAACAAGAGAGATCAGCTGAAGCCAGGGCTTTTTTTGTAGTCATATAGAACTGCCCAGAGCTCATTTCTGTTTCAACACAGTGGTTTGGGGAAGAACGTTAGTGTCCTTTGGTTGTTGTCCTGTCCTGAAGGCTTGGGGAACTAAAGGACAGGAAAATGGGAGTGTGGCATGGTGAAATGCCTCCAGAAGAGCAGCTACCTATCCAAGGGATTAAGAGAGAGCTGGCTTTTCTACAGAAGTCCAGATTTGGACATGTGCATGCTGATGGAATACAAATTCCCATTTTGCAATTACATCTAGAAAGATAAATGTTTTCCATTTGTTGCCTCCCACTTGCCAACCTCCCACTTGCCAAGCCTGGGATAAGGGTCTTACTCAGCTCAGTCTGAGAGATGGAGGTTTGGGGGGATAATAGGAGTTTCATAGATGAAAAGAAAGAGACGGGAGTGTGAGGAGAAAGGGGAAAGGAAGGAGGAGGTAAGAGTCCTGGCACAAATATTTAAGCATTCAAACTGTTGCAAAACTAGGTCTTGTGGGAATAAAAGCCTCATGCGATGGAAATACAGACTCTGGGATGATTATTTCTGCTGCCTGTGAAGCTAGGAGGTTAAAAGAGGGAAATGATAAGTGAAGAAGAGTTATGAGCAGCGAAGACAGAGGCAGTCCAGGCGCTGGTACACGCACATGCACTGGCCTGGACCCATTGCTGAGCCAGGACCCTGGCCAATTTTTCTTTTTTTTTTTCCCTTCTTGGAAGAAAAGGAGTGAGGTTAAGCTGACCGGAGAAAGCAAAGCTACCATAGCCTTTTGTGGCCTGTAAAGGCGAGTACAGACTGTCATTGTCAGGCTGTGTAACACAGTCCACTTTTGTTGTTTACTTGCAGCAGCGGGTGGAAGGAACTGCTCTAAATTCTGTTGGGTGACAGGGAGCCAGGAGAAGGGCTGTCGTGGGAGGAGGCTCCGCTGGCTTCCTGAACTTTCACTTTTGATTTTCAGCTGAGATGGAGACATGATTCCTTATTGTTGGGGGGGGGGGGGGGGTTAATGCTTGGACTGGAGGTCAGATCCTCAACTGGGATAAATCAGCTTGGCTTCCCCATAGTAGAGGAAGGTAGGAGGATGCACAGCAGTTCAGGATACAACCCACCTTTTTTAGAGACCAGAGCGCTTCTTTTCCCTGGTAAAAATCAGACCACCACATTCATGCGCTCAATCATCAAGTACGTGAACATTTTCCAAAAGCACAACTTCCTAATGACCCAGAGTGGCTTTAAATAAAGAAGTGCTATTGGACCTTGGTAGTGTGAAAGGAGCAGTTGAAATCCCTGTCTTGCCCAGCTGTTAAACCTGTGTTTGATTTCTGAAAAACCTATAGAGAAAAAGGGTTAAAGGAGACCATACAAGAAGTAGAAGAATAAATTGAATGCACATGTGCAATCATTATTCGTACTAACGTTCCCTGTATTACTTCATAACACAGCTGTATACACAAAAAAACAGTCCAGTTTGGTTTCTTCCTATTCGAATCTTATTAATTTCTGTTTAATGGAACACAAATGTTTGTGCTCTTCATTTTGACGAATGCAGCCTCGTAGCGTATTTGTTAAGCATTAGCTAGCGCGGTTGTGACCATCTAATACAAATGTCTCTGTGCCTTTCATGGCTCCTGACAGGACATCTTTTGAGCATGACAGTTGCCATGGGGACGGGTGCAATGCCTATTTGGAAGGAAAATTGGGACCAATGCTCATTACGTCAAAAACTACATTGGGGAGGAGGGGAAGGAGAATGTTTGCTTCTTGTGCTGACACTTAGCTGCTTGTTTTACCCGCCACCCACACACTTCCATCAAACAATATCTCTTTCAAATGCAGAAGTCAAAGTTTGCATCTCCTATCGTTCCAGCTGGAACAGGCAGGGGCTGTGTGAAATGAATATCATCGCGCGCAGGGCCGGGGCACTGCCTGGCTGGCTCTATCTGTCACTTCATAACACAGCAACACTGAGCCCTCTCAGTTTTCCCCTCCTCCTGCCCTCGGCTGAATGCTTCACCCAGCTTCTCGGGGCACCACGGGGACTCCGGGATGGCACAGGGAGGGGGCAGCTGGCTGAATCTAACTGGCTCTGCTCAAAACCAGCAGTTATTGTGGGTTTATGCTGCCGAGAGGAGGATTGGTGTTTGTGCGTATCACAGTTTCCATAGATAGGGAAGGTGGCAATAACAAACATTAAGACCTTCTTATCCTCCACATCCCCCCAGAACACTGTGAGAAGTCAAGGGGGAAAAACCCCTTTTTGTACAAAACAAGTCCTAGACACCCCTGTTTTGAGCTGTCTCATGCTGTATATTCCTCCAAAGTTTGCACATTTCTTCCATTAGAAATTAACCATTGCTATATTTTTAATCTAGTTGTTCTGTTGACTGTTTCAAAAAAACCCCCAAACCACACTGAAAAAAACCCTTCCCCCCCCCCCCCCCAAAAAAAAAGGGGGGGGTGGGGGGAGGAAGTGTTAGCCAAACAGTGGAAGAACGAGATGCAGCAGACTCATCGCGAGGCCCGGGTTTGGGCTGGGGGGAGGAGGGGATGGCTGGTTTTGCAAATTGATCAAATGTCCGGCTCTGGGTGCTGGGGTAATATGCAAAATCTTTTTGGTGAAATACCGGAGGTGGCTGCAACACCTTGCTGATAGCCCATGCTGCCCATGCTGAACAGTTGGAGCCAGCTGGGTGCTTAGTCCCCGAGATGCCTGGATTCTGAATGATTGCCCTTACAGTCCTGCTTTGCTTTCTGCATTTTACAGGGACCAGATGCCTACAGCAGCGCTCAGGGGTTTGCATTTCCCCTGCTCTTAGGATCATACAGGCAATCCAGAACCTGTTGAGTCCACGTGCTGGACGTCTCAGAAATACAACTTCCCGAGGAACTGGATGAATTATCTCACATATGGAACGGGGACAGGGTGGTGGAATTGGCCTCTGCTTTGAGGGGGGGGTGTGACTTTGGAGTTTTTACGAGCTGTCAGAGCACTTTTTCATCCTCTTCACTGTAAGGTTGTGGACGTGAAATGTAGTGCAGAGAAAGAAGCAGCTTTGACACACAAGTTTCCTGGCCACGATCAGTCTGCTGTGCTTCTTGCTGGGGCCTCTTTGCACCAGAAAGGTTCCTCGACTGGCTCCCTCTAGACAACACACTGCCCTGACTGCAGGCAATTAATTTCTAAGGTTTTATTTAAATGAAAAAAAAACCCAAAAAACCCAACCCTCAATCCCCCCACTTGTAGAAATAAATGCCATTATGTGCAGCTGTAACAATTCCCCCCCAGCCCCATTCAGTCATGCATCAACAGCTGCCTTTAAACTTGAACTTTTTCCTCTTCTGAACAGCCTGCTACCACTTGAACTGCCTGACTAATATTATCATCTAGCAGTAGCAGCAGCAGCAGATATTATCTCATCTGAGAAGAGAGATTTCCAGGTCTGAATTCCAGAGCCGCAGTGGGGACTCATATATTCCCCACGCAGTAACAACCCCCAGGAGCCATGAAGCTGATTTTGGGTAGGAGTGGCAACAAGAATCCCAGGTAGTGCCCAGACCTTCATCTTCTCTTCTCTTCTCTTCTCTTCTCTTCTCTTCTCTTCTCTTCTCTTCTCTTCTCTTCTCTTCTCTTCTCTTCTCTTCTCTTCTCTTCTCTTCTCTTCTCTTCTCTTCTCTTCTCTTCTCTTCTCTTCTCTTCTCTTCTCTTCTCTTCTCTTCTCTTCTCTTCTCTTCTCTTCTCTTCTCTTCTCTTCTCTTCTCTTCTCTTCTCTTCTCTTCTCTTCTCTTCTCTCCCCTCCTCCTTTTCTTCTCATTACCTTCACCAAAGACAAGAGGCCATGTCTGAAAGGTGTAGGAGCTCCACCAGCCTCTCTTGACTCTGTCTCACCTTGCCCACTGCTTGATCACCACTTTTACAGGGCTTGTTTAGCCCCATTAGGTGGTTCTTTCCTTCATTAAAGCAACATGTGTGAAAGTCCAATTTCTCTTAACTTGTCTATCCTCCAGATTAAGACATCACAAACTTCTGAAGTAGATAATTTTGTTTCTCTAAATACTGATGTGTTTTACACTGATTCATTGTATGCTGCATCAAAATATGCAATTGATCCAGTACCTATGCTTAAAAAATATCAATACATATTTTATTTCTAAAACAGTTTTCCTCTTAGGGTATATAGCTAAAAAGAATTATAATATATCAAAAACTAGCATTGCAGCAAGTTTCAGAGTTAATGTGTGGTATGTGTTTGCCTATGGCAAATATCAGGCAATTTGAATTAATTTAGCTGTCCCTGCCTAGTCACATCTCCCATCACCATAATTTATCAGGCTATCTGATCATTTTGTTTTGTTCAATCTTTAGGCCAAATTCTTCCTCCAGATTTATGCATGCAGTGGCATGCACACTTCTCTTAGTTTTAGTGGGAATTACAAGTCTGTCTCTGAAGGGAGAGCTCTATTTCAAAGGTCTATATGGTTGAACAAAATTTGTACAAAAACTACTCTGGAGAGGAGCATTCTATAATAGACCAGTGTGAATTTATTCCCAGTCTTGCTTTTTGTACTATCTGAAATTGTAATTTTCACAAAAACTAAAATTAGTTGAAAAAACCCTAGATTTTCATAATATGAGGTAGAAAAACTATCGGATCACCACTTTTACAATGAAAAAGTATTTTCAGAATTTCATTATCCACTTTTGAAGGAATTTAATGTTTAAGTTTTAATTTTACTATTTTTACACAATTTCATTACATTTATGCCAGCATCAAAAATCACAAGCAAGAAACACTTTGAAACAGAAAAGATCAAACTTTGAAACATGCTAAATAACAATTGCCCCTCTTTGATTTTTAAAGATAATCAAAATAATAGAATACTTCAATTAAGTAATTTAAATAAAAAATTACATGTTATCACCAATTACACATTGTGAAATACTGTAAATAATAAGTACAAAAGAAATTACACTAAAATAAAATATTTTTTTAAAAAGAAATTCTGAAATGAACTTTTGCAAACCATTAGACATTTCCAGTTTCTACTTCATGGAAAGTTTCATCTGTATTTGGTTATATACTAAGTCTCTGACAGTCTCAATAGATGTGAGAGATCTCAGAGCAGAAAAATATATGTCATTTCGAAAGACTACTATTACAATTAAGTTTGCTGTCTCACAGAGACTCAATTAAGCGGGGAATAAACACCGTCCTAAGTGTTTATTAGGAAGAAACTCTGCTTTCCAAACATTTGAGATAACTGCTTTTTGTTCTATGGCAACCAGGTTTCGAAAGAATGATGTTTCATTGTTCTCCAGTAAAAAGCCTCCCACACGTTTTTGCTTTCTCCTGCTTGCAATGCTTCACAGAGCTGTATTTTGCACACAGGGATCCAAAATCAGGCCTAGCACAAATAACCACTTATGCCCTGGCTGGCCTACAGATGTGTTGAGACGTGTGTCTGCTTCTCTGCCCAGGGTCCAGCCTTCCACACAGCTGCTGGCTCCAATGCCCCAAGTTAAAGAAGATTGGAAGACCCAGGGGTGGGCTTCACCTCACCTGACATGAAGTGCTCATGGAAGGGACCTCTGTGTCTGAGCAAGTCACAGGCAGCTCCCATTCGAGTCACGGGAGAGAAGCAGGCTCTTCAGAGTATGACTCATCTGTCCTGTTGTGCTAGTTTAGCTTGGCTGGCAGCCAAACACTGAACAGGCGTTGCCTCACTCTCCCCCCTCCTAGGGAATGGGGAGAGAATCGGAGGGGTAAAGGTAAAGAGACTCATAGGTTGAGGTAAGAACAATTTAATAATTGAAATAAAATAAAAATTAAAATAATAATGGTAATAAGAGTAGAATGTAATATACAAATGAATAATGCACAGTGAAACTGCTCACCGCTCACAACCATGCCCAGCCTCTTCCCCGATAATGATCGCAGAGAAGCAACAGTCCCAAAACTGAAACCAGTTGACTCTCATTATTATACTGAACGTGACATTACATGATATGGAATATCCCATTGGCATATTCAAATGCCATTTTCATTTTGCTAATTTTACTATGCTCCAGCCAGTCCTCTGCACCTGCAGACTAGCAAAACATGAGGAAATTGTAAAGTCCTTTATCTTCCAGCAACAACTGAAAATGTTAGTATATTATCAACATTCTTTTCATAACAAATCCCATATTAAACCAAAACACAGCGCTATTCTAGATACCAAGAAGAAAATTATCCCTGTCCCAGCAGAAAACCAGGACACCTGTTTTAGGCACCTGCTTCTTGAGCTGCACAGCAGTGGAGCCCACTGAGGATCTCAATCTCTCAAGCAGAAAATGGGAATTTAGGGAAAGGTAAGAGGGATTCAGATCTAAAAAATATTAGAGGATGATAAATGTTTGCTTTTCCTGAGTTTCTTGGGTCTTGCTGAAGGCAGCAATCCCATAAAATCTTGTCAGCTGAAAGGCTTGCTATGTAAGTGCAGGGGTTACATTTAGACTTCCTGTCCTTGCTGATGAAGGAACAGTCCTGGTTACCAAGAGCATAGACGTCTGGTACAGCTCAAGCTCATTTGTGCCAGAGCTCCTACAATGTGCTCCTGCTCCCATGGCCCCTTGCTTTGTCATGCTCATTTAAAATAAAATAATACAATCACTGGCTGATGACTAACAACATAGACACACATACACACACACACAAAAAAAAAGTTATGGTCTGATATGTCTGCTGGGTCTGCATCACTGATAAATTAAAAAGACAATTGTTTTAGCTGGGAAAATTGCCATCACAGACTGAGAGAAAGGGTTGCATCCAGATGACACAGCGCAGGTTGTCCAACTAACCACAAGATATCAGTATCCAGATATCCTTGAGGAAAGAACTAGGATAAGATGTGTCTGGTAATGATACATCTGTGAAGTTTCCTTTTCCTGAGTTGAATGTTTGAATCACTTAAGCAGGACGATGCTCTTGACACGCCCTTGGAATAGTCTCTTCCTGAGCTGGC
The DNA here is from genome assembly GCA_907165065.1 of Caprimulgus europaeus. The sequence goes on along the minus strand of OU015523.1, from coordinate 96,807,000 downwards.
CACTTTCTTTCCCCTTCTGCAGCTCTCTCTTCCAACACCAGCATCATTAAGTGTAATTAGCTTCCTTTTCCACAACTGAAGCCTAGATTTGTGCAACTTTATGTATTCTGCTACTTCAATCCATTTTCTGGCCTACATGCCACTTGTACCAACATTGGCATTGCCAGTTAAAGCTGTTTGATCCCTTAACCCATTGCAAGCCTGAGGCCAGTGTTCCAGTTACCCATTACTGAGATAATTCTGTGTAAATCAATTCCTCTGTCCCTTCTAGGAAACGGAAACCCAAAATCAAAGGAGAGTAATTATAGTATCCTATTTCTTGTCATGCTTTTTTTCCTTTGACTCTATCCAAGTCCTTCCTTTTTTGAGCTGTTGTCTTCTCTGCCCACTCTCCTTCCCACATGTCCTTCATGAATCCAGAGCCCTCTCTTTTGCCCAAGGTGAGATTCCCATGCATTTTCTTTCAATCACACATGGATTCAATTTGCTCCTCTTTAACTAACACCCAAATTCAGGCTATAAATGCTGAAACCACTCAAACCATCAGAAAACAACTCCTGCTTCATGTCTTCTCAGGGCTACATCCCAGGCTTTGCAACCCCAATACTCCAGGAAACCTTCACAGAGTGTCTTCACAGAGTTTCACAAGGTTCATGCTTCTTAATTCTTATCAAGGGCCATCTGTGTTTCCTCACTCAACAGGCATACCCTTCTTAGGTTTTCTCCTGTTCTCTCTGTTGTGAGCTGACTGTTTTAGGATTCCTCCACAAATTATACAGCATGGAATTGCTGTGTTCCTCATGTCTCCTGACAAAGAAGGAAGAAAATAAATTAATTTTTATACAATTTTGCCTTTAAAAAGTGATGCTGTGTATCAGGAAAAAACAATGAGCAGAAAAAGTGGAATTCGGTCCCCACCTTAGCCCAACAGGATTAATTTCCTTTGCGTTTATTGTGATTGGGCACATAGTCATGTATTTATCATTGATTTTGCATCCTTGCTCATGGTCCTTAATGACTGTGGCCCAAAAACCTCCATCAAAGATACAGATACTAACAATGATCTCAAGTTTGATTCCCTCCATGTTCTATATGAAGCAAGTACTTTGAATGCATGGGAAAACATTTCTATATCGAGCTTGATTTCTTCATTTTCAGAAGAGGAATGTTCTATAGTTACTGAAGAAGCTTAGGCCATATGGTCCCACCTACATGATCTTCCTTCCTGTTTTCACAGTATATTTTGCACTATTTAGCCACTTTTATTTGTTTTGCTGTTGATGCAACCACAGTGATCCAACAACAGCTAGTTTCTTGCCATTCAGCTGTAGAATTGCGACACTAACCATTCTGTGCCTGTGTGTGACCATCCCTAATAGAGGGATGGTCATTTATTCTTAAATGGTTCTTCCCAGTTCCATCATCTATCTCCTCTTCTGTTATTAATATTGTTAACACTGTTCTTGTAACAACAGCCAGAGGCTTTGGCTTCCAGCTACATGAAGAATTTAAATGCATTTTTTTCCCTTATCCTTTTCACTATCCATTAAGGTCAGAGCAAGATCTGCTTCACTTTCTCCTCTGCTTTCCCCCTATATTAAATGCAAATATGTTTTTATGTTGTTAAGTGGGAATGTTGTTAAGTGGGAAGGGCAAGTCTGCAAAATCCAGAGTGCCAAATGCCCTGTGCAGAATTAATTTCCCGCCCCTCACCCCCGTCTGCCAGTGCCCACAATAGCTCACTGCTTTTTTCCATCATAATCAGAGGAGGCAGAAACTAAGAAAAAAAAAACAAAAACAAAAAAAAACAATGCAATGACAGGAAAATATGAAAATTGAATAAAAAAATCATAAATGTGGAAAAATAATAGAAGTCATCATCAACCACTAGACAAGAGACTCAGTGAGCTACAACTCTGTTATCCAGCTGAGGGTCATGTCCTGAAATGTCTATGGAACATCCTGAAAATTTCCTGAGCTATTAGAAACTTAAGTTATTTAGTCTTCAGGCTTGATTAAAAAAAAGATTAATCACTTACTGTAGAATGTTTTATATTATACCTGCTGTGTAAGGACCTCTCTATGATTTATAAAGTCCAACGTCAGCTCTTCTGTGAAACAAATATTATTCCTGTTGTAGGAAAAATGCATTTAGATGTGCAGAAACTCAGGCTATTTTTAAATACTTTTTATATTGTAAGTTATGCCATAATTATAAATGGAAATGTATTTAATTAAAAGGAGATAAAGGATTACCTATAGTTTCTGTGTTAGTCCTCAGTTTCTCTTAGTTTCTGTTTTTTTATTTTGGGTTTTGTGTTACTTTTTACATACTATAAATACAAATGAAAAAATAGAGAGGAATCTGTCACTTACTCCACAGCGTATCAATTTACCATGTTCAGCCACACATTAAGGAGACTGTGAAGTTCTCTCTTATTTGTTTCCTTATTTTACGTAATCATCCACTGGATTCTAGATTTGGGAAAAAAAAACAAAACACACCTTTCTTTTTTATTTTAAAGCAAAGAGCCTTTCAGATTTGTACATCATTAAGATGAGACAGAGACGATGACCAACAGACTTTTGCAAGACATTTTCCAAAGTGGCAAAAGGTCATTTTACTGCCATGACTACCATTAAGATATTAATCAAAATTTACTCAGGAAAGTAATAGAGGATACCTGGGCTGTGTTTGTAGCAATGTTTGGTAACATTATTTAATTTCTTTTTTTCTGAAGCATGGGCAAAAACTAGGTTAAACTAGGCCATTCAAGCTATGGCTCAGTCCTGAAAATACTTGTAGTAAGGCCCAGCTTTGCACATCTGAGCAGCTTCAATCTACTCTAAAGGGAATATTCCCATGTGCAAAATTAACTCAGATTTGTAGGATCAGGGCTTACATTAGGAAACAGTGCTGCAGGCCTGCTCAGAGGAACAAAATAGAACAGCTGCACCTAATATGTGACATTATTATTATTGGTTTAATCTGTCCCCTGTGAAATTAAAATTATGCTAAAATGGCATTTGCCTAAGCTGAACTTGAGAAACAATTAACAAATGTGGCTCTAAAGTTTAACCGAGGCTGGAGGACCTTCTGCCATTGCTGAGACTTGAGGCTGCCTGTGGGGACGACATGTGGGGGTGTGCAGAGCCAGGGGCTCTTCCAGGGCCCTGGGGCAGGGGATGTCCACTGATGTAAAGCTACGTCTCCTGCATCCCTGGCTGTGCAATGAGACAGGCTCTTGCACAAGGATGGGCTTTTTCAGTGGTGGACTCCTTCTCCCTGTGCGTTCCCCCGAAGCCCAGGAGCCTGGCACTGAACACAAGCAGCTTCTTTTAGATGTCTTTCTCCCTAAGCACATAGGATTGAAGGATATTTCCAGGAGGTCTGCATGCACCAGTGGCCAATCGAATCATGGTCCACATGGAGCCAGGGGGAATAAGGGAAGGTTGCAGACTGCACAGACTGAGTGCAGGAAAAGACAAGCTGTAAAACAAAACACTGAGAGCTATTCCCCAGCAGGCTGCTGAATGAGTTAAGCCTGCTGAGGGGCTGCTTTGACTTGCACTTAGTCCAGCAGAGGTTTTATGTGAGCACTTACAGCAGCAGCCATAGCAACCCACTACAATACAGATAGCACTTTGAAGGTGTGGAGAACCAAATATACTCATGAACCAAGGACATGGGCTCTTGAACATCCTGAAAAGGGAGAGCTCTTAGACAAAGAACAAATCAGACATGAGCCTGACAGCTTGTCCCATATAGCATAATTTTATTGTGATTCTCACAACATTTAAGAGTTTGCAAAGTATAATTGCACATGGAAAGAGTCTGTGCAGGTGGGCTGCCAGGAATTCACTCAGGTCTTTTTGGGTATATTCTGTGAGACTTCAGTGATACTTGGAATTTTGGTAGAAAAGATAAAACTGGTCCATGCAAAGGGGGAGAGGCAGAGGAAGGAATTCAAAAGTCAGAAAGGATCTCCACTGGAACAAGGTATCAGCTGAATCTCCATTGGAAAGGAGGAAACATGAAAGAATGTCAGAAGACACCATATTTTTTTATTTGCAGAAACAACCAATCAGGTCTTAATTCAATTGTTACTTTTAACTTCTCAGGAACCTTATGTAATGAAGGACACCTTTAAAAGGCAGAGAGATGAACATATAGCACTTTGTTTGTATCAAGAAATCATGTCAGCAAGGCAGAAAGGAGCAAATAGGATTTTATGCTGGAATAGTTAGAAACCAGGAACAGAAGTACTGTGCTGGTAGCCCCTCTTCTCTACGTCAGCACTGTCCAGTGCAGTGTTGGACACTGGGAGGTGCACAGTCCACTCTGCCCAGGGCTCTGCTTGATCATGTGCAGCATAACGTTCTTCTGAGTGGACATGAGTTGGAAAAGATAGGTGTCATTTACAGCCTTGCTTTTTTTGGACTTTGCACAGGCTATGAGTTTATTATAGTGGGATGGGGAATGATCTGAGTGGTTATACTGCAGAAGTAATTCTGGGCATTTCTGACTAAAATGAATGGTGTGTTATCCACAACTACAGGGGTGTTGACTTGATAATCCAGACAGCCCCATCTAGTCTCATGTTCCCCAAAATACTTGAAAAAAGATTTAAGTGGATCTTGAAGGACATAAGAAGGTGGCACTGGCCCTCTGGACAGCTCTGGATTTCAGACAGAACCTGGGATTGGACAGCATTGATGGTGTACCATGGTGGAATGTCTGCATCGGTGGTGTAAAAGTATCTACATGAGAGAGCTGGCGATGAGCATGTCCAGTGGAATGGTCAGTAAAGATTTTAGATTTATCTTTTCTGGGGATATCTCTGTGGATGGGGTTGTTTCCAAACACAGCAGCTTGGCTTCACAGGTGGGGTCAGATCCATAGAGAGCCTGGGCAAAGGTGGGGGATACGGACTGCTCCCTTTTTCCAGCTGCCTGCTGGACGACTCTCTGCTAAACTGGGCCAAGCAGGGTCCTGTTGACTTGGGGTCCTGGACAACTGCCAAGGGTACTCAACTCTTAAAGCAGCTCTGTCTCTGATTATTTTCTTCTTCTGTGCACACCAGGGCACTGAAGCACGGGGCTTTTTGAAAGATCAACTCCTAAGACCTTGTTTCATAGCATTAGACCTTATGGTCAAATTCAGCCAATCTTCTACAGACTGCCACTTCGTATTACATAGTTCAGTTATTTTTTCAGTTACTTTGGTGGGAATGAGGGGCATATCAACCCTAGGACTGCTGGAACATGGCTACCCCTCTAGACAAGGGAGGGAAACAGCCATGATTCTGAATATTTGAGTCTTCATGTAACTCTTATGTAAGCATGGGTTGATTATTCTTTCCAACTTGTTATATTTTAGCATGATATTCACTGCTGTCGTCTTTCTAGCACAGAGCTTTAAGGCTGTGACTGTGTGTAGTGTTACACATTGTACATTTATTTTGTTGTCCAGAATGGCTGGAACCACTTGGTATTTTTATGCGGATCTCATAGATGCATATAGGCCTGTGTTGCTCTTCTATGTCTACTCTAGCCAGGAACTCCACCAGTGTTTCAATGCCTGCTATTCAGTAATATTTTTTAAAGTAAAGGGGAAACCTGTGATGATCTTCCCAACTACTGCCAAGTAGTTGGGAAGATCCATTCACTGCCAAGTGAATGGAAACCTCAGGAAGTGTCTTGACTAGATAGCAGATCTTCACAACTTTTGACAGTTGCGCTATGTATACAGAAAACGTAGTGACATTTTTCCAGCCATGAGTGTCTCACTCTCTGCATAAACCTCAAAGGGAACATACCTGGAAAATTCACTCAGATGAAGAGTGTGAATTCATCACAGAATCTGCTTCAGCATTTGCCTACACTAAAAATAAGCAGTTCCAGAGAGATTACTGTGGAAGAAGTGGGCAGGATCTAGTCAATGTGAACTGTCTCTTTCCTGAATGCTGCCAAGAAGTGGGGAAGGGAACTCTAGATTACTTCTGTGATGCTTCTGCTTGGTCTTTCAGCTAGTCTTTGACTGGAGTGACCTTAAAAAGTGACCTTGAATGACCCTGCTAAGTCTCTGATTGGTGACACTAGAAGGCATTGGCAGAATGGTACTGACTTTGCTACAGCTGTTCCTGCTTTTTGTACAATTGATTGAGGTGAGCACTCCTAGCACTCAAATATGGTCCCTGTATGGCATTTGTTTTTCACCACTTATGTAAAATCTATATATAACTGTTAGCTATTATTAATTATTAGGTATGATATAATGTACATGTAAACCAAGCCATATTGTAAACAATATATTAGTGGTGCACAGCGCTCTTTCAGTACAGGAGGCAGCTGGGGCCTGGCTGAAGGCTTAAAGTTAGAGCATGAACAGCCTGAACTAAGCTGAGGCTGTCTGACAGAAGAAAATATTAAAAGGATCAAGGGAACAGAAAAATTTCCTGCTATATGGAAAAGGAGGGAGCTCTCACAAGACAACATAGGGAAAAGCCTCAAGGCCATGTTGTACTCACCTGGCTTGCAAGGAGAGTCCCCAGGTAGCATTACCTCTCATTTATTTACATAGGTCTTGACATATTAGTAATGTTATGCAGATGTGACAGTCCAAAATTCTGCACGGGGTGGACAGATGTGCAAAAGTTATTATAGCTGTTTAACAAGCACGGTGTGGAGAAAGAAATGTATTTCTCAGGGAGAGCATTCTGGCATAGCCGGGACCAGGGCACAGCCTTCCTACATCCAGGTTTCATCCATTCAGAAACCTGTGGCTTCCTTTCCAGCCCTCTCATTATCCCTGAAGGGTCCTTGCCTGCAGTTAAAGATCTGAACCTTCTGTTTCACTGTACAGAAACAGGTTGTTTTGTCTCCTTAAAAATCTAGTATAAAATGCTAATGCAAATGCAGCAACTTTTATTGAGCATGAAATCACGTCATGGGCCAGCAGAACTGCGTGACCACTCTGGCCACACTCATGTACAGAAACCACAGCAAGCAGCTGAATTACACACGTGTGACAGGGAGAAGAAGAGGGAAAGCTGACCTTCTCCAAAGTGCAGGGACACCTTCTCTCCTTTCCATCCAGACACATAGGAGGGTGGTGGGTCCCCCAGGGTGTTTGCAGAAGAAAGAACTACTAGATCTTTCTTTGTTCATTTTTTCCTTCCTAATAATATTCACTAATGCTATTTCTCTGGAGATGGACTTAGTTTTTGTACTGCTGGTTCTAGTGATATCTAGAGCTAGGTGGTGGGAAAGCTTAAAAAAAAAGGTAAAAGTCACATTTCTTCTTATTATATATGTACATGGCTTCTATTTATTTAAAGCAAAATATTTTATAAAATATTTTACGCAATATTCTATGACCAAGAAATAAGGACATGTCAAACAGAAACTTATCTGGGTTTTCTCACATAAGCCTATACAGTGCCTTGAGCTTTCGAACTTCTGAGAAATGGTTCTGGTTTATCAATAAAATGAGTAGGCAGTGAGTGATATCAGGGCTTAGCTCATCAATGAAACTCCCCACAAAAAACAGTCAAGGACATACAGAAGTGTTTATGGGGTCAGGACTTCAGAGCAAGTGACGAGTGCAATGGAAATCCCTAAACCAAAGAGACAGGCTTTACATCTTTAATCCATGAATCACACAGCCCTTTGCATACACTCACTAATGACCATGCATCAGCCTTGTGTAACAACCACCACAAATATTCTGGTAGTCCTTATTTTATAAGTGGTAAAGATCTGGTGGAGAATACAGTAATTGTTCTGATTTATGACTGGTTTAGAGACATGAAGCAGCTGTGTCTGCTCTAAGGTAAAGAACGAACTTGAAAACAAAACCTAAACCATGGTGACCTCCGTAACTTTGTGCTTCCCATGTAGATATCCCAGTGTCAGCCTGCCAACAGCTTGGGCCTATAGGGCAACTATCTAAATGTTAGACGTCTAGCCAAGATTGTTGTTGGTATCTCCTTGTAGTTGATGTACAGACAGGCACCAGTCTTCCTGCTGGTCTTAAATACAGAAGGTTGGGATTAATGGTGCCCTTACAGGTGTATCTCCCTCTGCATCAATTATATATATTTTTGATTATATATATAGATTATATAAATATTTATATTATATTTAATATTATATTATATTATATTATATTATATTATATTATATTATATTATATTATATTATATTATATTATATTATATTATATTATATTATATTATATTATATTATATTATATTATATTATATTATATTATATTATATTAGTTATATATGTTATTAGAGTGACTCTGACAAGACACTAAATCTATGGGCACCTCAAATCTGTCTGAAAGAGTTTCACTTCATACTAAGGAATACTTGACCTTGGATGCTCCATAGTTGCCAGCAGCCATGAAGCCCTTCAAGGTCCTTGCAGGCATCTCCTGACTAATGGGGCACAGTGAGTGAAATCTGCAAGTGCATCAGACCAAAGGCACCCAGCGTGCTAAAGTGCTCTGCTTTCAGGGAGATCTAAAGCTTGAGAACAACCTCTTTTAGCATGGGTTGTATGTCAAAAATGCAGTCTGATCTTGGACATCTGGCAAATATATATATATATGCTTAATTGGGAGAATAAACATTCCCCAAAGATCCAGAGTCCTGGGACTGCAACCTTGACTTTAGCCATTTGGCTTTCTTCACATGCTAGTAAATATCTATCACACATACCACATTAAAGTGTACCCCCAAAAAACTAAAACAGATCACAGTTCTATGAAACTGAAGAAAAATATATAGTTTGATAGGATCTAGAGATGTAAGATTACATCGTAATTGTCTCTCCAAAAAGGAAAATGAAATGAAAGGCTGAGAAAGAAAACAAAAAGCAAATTATTCCTGCTGTGGCATATGAAAGCTAGAAGAATTTAATTTTCTGGTCTGTTTGTCCTAGCATGCTTCTCTAGGCTTGTCATCAGTTCCACTGGAACACAGGGAATGCAAAAGATATTTTAATACAAATTACTGTATTTGATTCATTCCATTCTTCTTATAAAATTGTCTGTTGTAAAATTATGTCTAATGTGAAACAGTTATAATTTGCTTGCTACTCACTGTATTAATACCTATTAAAACTGACCACAGTAGCACGCACCCAGTTGTTGCAACATGCAAAAACCCACAAGATTTACTTCAATGTGTCTGGAGAGTGCCAAAACATAAAAATATATTGAAATTTAAAAGGTCTAATGTAACTACTATACAGATCATGGACAAAACTGTCAGTCAGCTCAGAATTGCAGTCTTTTTTTTTTCTAAACATCACAGGCCTCTTATAAATCCATTAATGTGATGTTTCCTACATGAGTTCCACCTGTCACAGGATTTTTTTACCTCAATTTCAAGACTTGCAGTGTCCATAGACCTCTTTAAGCACTGGAAGGTTCACTACATGAAACAAATTAATTTAATAAAACATGTCCATAAACAGCCCTAAAGTCATCTTGTAAAAAGCACTTACAAACAGTGTGTTTATCATCAGTAATAATTAAGACTCGAATCTGACCCCAGTGTTAGGGACTAGCCCAGAGCTGGCTACAGATCAGCCTATCTAACAAAACCAACCGTCTAAGCAATACCACATGGAAGACCGATGGTCCTTAGTAGGATTGGCCTTTGGTGATAAGATCAATGGGGAGGTGAACATGACTAACAGTATTTCAGTGCTTTGATACTCTAGTGATAGGTGCTATAAAAAACCTCAGGCAGTTTGTATCAGCCCACACTCCCCAAGCGTGGCAAAATGCCAGCTCAACCTTTCTCTGGATGGACAGAAGCTACACTGAAAATGAGGATTTTTTTCCACAAACTGGCAAGTGGTGGACAGAGATCTAGGACAGCGAGATGACAAAGTGACAAAAGCCTTTTCTTCCTGCAGAAAGCACATGCATCTTCTCACAGAGCCACAGAAGGATGAAAACTGCAGCCATAAAGCAAGCAAACTAACCAATAAAGATTATTGTGGGCCTGCTAGCATGCAGAGTGCTAAAAATTTGCAAACTTCAATCCTTCCTGTGTATAATGTGTAGACCAAACTACCTCTTACTGCTTCCAGCTGTGAGAGGCTGAACGCATGCAGCAAGGGAAGGAGGCACCCATATGGCGTGTGCTGGGGTGGAGGAAGCCTGTGCTTATGGCACTGCACGTCACGCAGCATGAGGCGACACACAGGAGCTGCTGGGAAGAGAGGCACTGCTGCATGATGACACCATGGTGACTCCATGCTGCATGAGCTTCAGTTAGGCTACATTTTGATGAATTTGGAAATGTCTTGGCCTTAGTCTGGCCCTCTGTGCTGGGGGCCCTGTGGAGCACTTTTGCAGGGGAGATGTGGTGAGGCATGCAGGGTAGATGAGGCTTAGTCAGAGGAAATTGTGTAAATCTCAGCAGTGGCTGATTTGTGGCTTCCTCCACAAATCATTTAGGCAAACAAGGGCAACCTACTTCCACTGTAAGGCTGTAAACACATACACATCTCCTAATCCCTCTGCTCCTCTTGAACCCAGAAACCATTTACTAGCCCTCCTGGAAAGCTTCCTCTGTACTTAATGGCTTCTAAGAAAGGCTGGCTTAAGAATGTAATCCCAGAAAATGGCAGACAGCATCTATTTTCACTGAGGGGAGAATCTGTAGGCACCCAGCTCTGGCTCCATGAAGGACATTCACCTCACTCTTTAGGACTTTCCCCATCATCTCTCTTAAGTGTCTCTTGGCTTGCTGGCTATTGAAGATCACACTCTTTACTGAGTGTGAAATCCAGATATAGTGCCTGACTGAGTGAAGGGGGGACTAAACCTGAGAAAATGCAACACCCAGGTCCTGGTCAATCCAATCAGCTATCAACACTGGTAAATTGTGTCCATCACTGTCCTATAGAAATGAGGACATTGGGCAAAGGATGAGCTGCACTGCACTTACATTGTGCAGATCTTCAGAGGAGAGTGATCACATCCAAACTGCTTGGGAAAAATTGTCAGTGTCCCATGCTAACTCCCAAAATGAGGAGTGTTTGAGATGTTGGTAGTTGGGCTGGGCTGAAAATGTGCCTAGAAGGCCTATGACACAATACCAATATAGATGGCTGAGTTTCAGTGCTCAGAAATGTTCCCTGGCATTGTTCAGTTTATTAGCATACACTTTTTGCCTTTGGGATCTCATCGCCATGGGGATTAGTTGACGTTTGTACCACTGTAATGTGCTCATTGCTACTTTTAAGAATATGGTCTTCTGAATATTGTTGCAGGAGGCAAAACAAAAGGAGCAGTATCTTTCAGAAGTGTAAATGCATTAAACATAAAGATACTCATATAATCTGTGAAAGTAAGACTTCATCATTTCATCACATATGTATCACAGCATCAGAGAAATTACTATGATTAAACGAGCATTAAAAGGATAATTTCATTAGCTGGCAAACCTAACACTGGATGTAAATGTCTTGCCTTTGAATGATGTTCTTGATACATTCTCATAGCAGAGACGTGAATACACCCTGATGACTTTGTGAAAGAAAAAATGAAATGAGAACAGAATATAACCTGTAGTGAGACAGGAATTGCCATTGCAGGTTAGTCAAATGCCTTCTTCAATCTGGCATTCTGCCTCTGGTAGTTGATCGCACAGCTGCTTTGAAGAAAGGTGCAAACCCCACACAGTGTGCCACTACACAATTACTTGCCCATGGAACAGTTCCTGGTTAACTTTAGGAGGTGCATTATGTCCCAGAGCACAACGGCTTATCCAAGCTTGCATCGCTCCTACATTTTTATCCTAGCTTGTATAAGAGTAGATGTGATGATTCATACAGACCATTTGGTGCTGCTTTTAGCATTTGTGGAGGAAATGCTAATGCTCCTTCTTACTCCTTTGACTGAATTTTACCACTGGAGTTATCATGAAGCTGGTGACAAAAGAAGCAGAAGCAGGTGCTCTGGCTTCAGCTTATAACACATCTAAATCTGAGTAATTTCTTCCAGACTTAAAAAAACACCAGCAAACCAAAACCAGGAGCTGCAAAGGGAACTACATGGCATTAGCAAGGCCTGCCTTGCTTTTTAAATATATAATTTGCAGGTTGAGACAGGCTTTATTTCTGTTTGTGTTGTGGCATGACACTTCGTGACTTCGATTTAAGTGAGGGAGCAGGTGGGGGCTTTGGTGACTTTCCAATGGCTGGAGATTTCTCATCAGGAAACCAAGCTCACCTGCTGGCTTCAGGTGTGAGCCTCCAGACACCTCCAGGCTCTTGCTCCTTGGTTTTGAGGTCTCTCTTGCCCCATGGGTGAGTTAATTAATGCCATTCCTCTGTTCCTGCCATCTCCTCTTACCCAGAGAGCCACATGGCTTTCAGAGCCCATTGATGTGATCTCATCAAACCATCATCACGTAACATGGTGTGGGCCCTGCCACCACCCCCACCTCCATGCCGGATTCCTCACTGAAATAGCAGACCTCGTTTCCATTTGCAAGCTTGGATGTCTGAGGAATAAATGCTTTATGAGTCACCACCCTCAAGAGCTTTACACTTCGAGATGTAAATGTAGGAGGATATTGATCAGAGGTCTTTCAGTTTGCTCTAAAAACCTTCAAATTCAGGTGCAGAAACCAAAACCTTAAATTTCTCTATATAGCTGTATGGAAATGATCATAGCAAAATGCTGATACCTGCAGAACCTTCCGTATAATTTTCACAGTTAGGAAACAGCAAATACAAAGACCCTCAGCTCCAAGCTGGCTCGAGAAATGAACTTCCATTTACCATTGTATGCTTTGCTTTGGTTGGTGCCAGTAAACTCTAAGCAAGTTGACTGCAATAGCAAATCCTTACACTGCATAAGTACAAATGACATGTTTTCATGAAGGATTCCAACATGCTGGCTTCATCAGTAGGTGAAATAGTTGGAAAACATAATGAGAGTGTACTTCTTAACTGACATGTAGCAAAGAGAAAGTCCAGCTCCTCATGCATTGTGGAACTATTGGGTAAAAATTTATGCATGCTTATGGGCTCCATTTCATCCACAGATTAGAAGCACTAAATTTGCCACAGGAGAGGCCAAGCACTTAGCGAAATAACACCGGCACTCCACCCTTGGAAGATCTGTAAATACAGTACTCTAAAACCATCTGTCAGCCCTCCAAAACCACTGCAGGAAAGGTAAATATTAATAACTGCTACTAACATCTAGAAAGAGCAAACTGGGATTTCTTCCGGGTGATGGCTAGTGCTTAGATTAAGACCACTTCAACAGCCCCTTCTGTGACCAAAGTGGGAAAGAGAGAGGGGCTAAGAAATGAGAAAAATTAAGCCAACTCCAAACACTGAAAATCATAACTGAAAAAATAAGGGTTTAAACAAAAAAAAAATGATGACTTGTAGATTACCTGTCTTTTGATCTGGGCTCATAGATATCACTTGGCAGACTTGTTAGATACTTTTACTTCAGCTAAGAGTACCAGCTTCCTTTTCCCTTGGAGGAATTCTTAGCCACTGGGAATTTGGAAGCCAAGGAAAACACTAAATAGTGCCTGAGCCACCTGAAAATCCAGAGAGCCATAAAATAAATTAAAAAAACCCCAAACAATAGAGAAGGAACCTATAGACTGACGTGAAGAAGCTGAGGGATGGAAGAAGTGCCTTTGATCAATCAGCCTCATGAAACCTTTCTTGTTATGTTTCAGCCTCCTTGTTCTGCTTGAGAAAGCAGCTGTTAAGGGAACCAAATAGGTAAGATCAGAAGAGTTCAATATGACATCCTTCAATGTTGGAAGTTTATGGTGAGGGTGGCTATATCAAAGACTGGCACATGGAGCATCTTGGTGAAGGACCCACACAATTTTCGGATGCTTGCTCTAATCAGACTGAGTTAAAGCCAGGTCTCTGACCTTTCCCCACAGAGGTTTTAGTGTTGAAGCCTGGAGTATTTCTACTAGTTTATCAAAGAAAAGTCTCAGCTAGACTGACAGAAGTGCTGGGGCTCAGCCTGTCCCAGGACAAGAGGGGCCGGTACCGAGAGAGAAGCCCATTGGTGCAGGGGTTGCTGTCGTAGCATCATCCTTTGTTATCAGTTGTGATAACAGAGGGACTACTGGGGATGGTGGCAAACTGGGGAAGTGTTTACAGGGCTCCGTGCACATCAAACAGGAGATGAAAGGCCTACCAGCATTGTACCTTCTTCTTTTCCTCTTTTCAGCCAGGGCACACTGTTTTGCTGCAGTGAGATCACAGAAACATAGAATCATTAAGGTTGGAAAAGACCTCTGAGATCATCAAGTCCAACCCTCAACCCAATGCCACTATGCCCATTAAACCATGTCCTGATGGATGCTAAATCAGCTTCCTGAGCCAGACATGGCACTCAAGCTATCAATAAAAGGCCTCAAAGTCCTCTTTGACCTCAGCACAGCCAGAGATCTCATTGCTGCCTCTGCCAGATGCGACTTAATTTTTGATGAACAGATTTTCAAAATGGCTTAGTCTTGATACTCTCTCTCTATAAGCCACACTTGTCTCTTATCTGCAAATGTAATATTGCCTGCTATTTACTTCACTTTTATTGTCTCTGTGAAATACCCTGACACCAAACTTTGTCACTGAAGTGTCTGCAAAGTGTGCACGTGGGTGAAACAGTTTAAGTTTTAAATGAGTTGGGACACTTAGGAAATATGCTAGAGTTATCCATCCAGGCCTAATGAGAAGAGAAATAACATTCTCCCTTTCTCTTTAAACTCCCTCCTTTTAATTTATGAAAAAGAGAAACTTCAGGAGAAGCAGTGAATGAGCCCTGCTGACATTAGTGGGAATCACTTACTGCAGGCAGGTTCAGGAGTGCACTTTCTGTGGCACATGACATGGGAAGTGTCACTGCCTGCCCTGACATTCACTGGTATATAACAGCTAAAGGACTTGCCATGTACCAGGAATCTTGACATAATGTAACATTTTCAGAGAGGCAAAATTGCAGCAAATTGCACATTGCTCTTTCCGAGAAGGTACCAACAGAGACATGACTAATGGTGATCTGTGTGCTAAACTGACTTTTTCTAACTTAGATTTCTCCAGTGGTGCTTCAGAAGTTCAGTGCCCTCCCTGGGCACTGAAGCTGCGCCACTAGCCACTGAGGTAGCCAGGTGTGATGCTTAGATTCACATTATTAGTTTCCGTGTTTAGAGGTTTATCTCCACACCCATGACAGAGCACATAATACCAATGACAGGCAGGGGACACCAATAAGCTGATTGGAAAAACTAGACCATCCTGACCCAGCTTCTCCCCAGGCTGTTGCAAGAAAGCATCAGCCCCATGAACAGGGAGTGACACCCATGGAGATGAGTCAACAGGAGAGGGTCTCCAGAGCACCTGACAGGCTGGGCGGCAGGGGTTTACTGTCTGTGGGGGAATGGGATGCTGAGGAAGAGCATTTGAGGATTGCATGAGACTTAGTATGGGACATTTAGGGGAAGAAACAAAGGTGGGAAAAGGGAGGTACCAAGGGGGTCTGGGAAGGAACAAGCATGTGACAACATAGGGCTAAGGGGATAAAAGGGACCAGTCATGCAAACAGGAAGCTGGTCAGTACAATAGCCTGGGCATGTCCTGCACCTGATCAGCACAGTCTGTCCTGTCTCCTGATTAAATGTTTTTTCTAACACTTCTCCTGGGAGAGGGACCCTATTCAGCGTCCATGGGTGCATGGGGTATGAGTGCTGCAGCTCAAGCACGGGCAAGGTCAGAAGGACTTGTGACAGGAGAGACTGGAGTGCCTATGTTTTGTGTAGGTACATAGGTCAGTGTGTGTTTACAATCAAATACCAAGCCAGTCTAGCTGTCTGTCTGTCTGTCTTTTGTTTAGGTTGATGGTCATCTTTTGTTTAGGTCAATGGCCTCTCCTTCAGGTTGTCTCCCTCAGCTTCTTCTTTTCAGGACAGTCCTTCCCTTCACAAACATGGATCTGCAGAGGTGTTTCTCTAGTGCTTATTGGACCAGCCTGGGCTGGGGTGTCTCCACCTTGGAGCCAGGGGAGGTTTTTGATCTCACAAGATGGCCCTTCCTTCACTATCAAAAAAGCATGCCCCCTCGGACACAAACCCAACACACATGGTCACAGCAATCTGCAGCCCATTCACATCTGGCCCCATCTGCAGTCATGTTTCTGGATGACAGATGATGAGAGGGAAGAAAAGGACAAAGACAGAAAGCTGTGAGAGAAGAGCCTGAGATGAGAGAGGCACCCCACTCATCCACATGCAAGACAAACTCTGCCCCAACAGATCTTTAAGCCTATTTTTCCACTTGAATCTACAAAAGGAGTGAGATAAAATAACCCAACTCTAGGGCTCTCTGTGATTCAAGCCACAATACTATGTGTGTCACGAAAAAGCTTTTGTTTATATTTGGCTGGTTTCTATGAATCACAGTGGCCACAAAGATTGTCATCAACCTTTGCACTGTCTTTGATGGTCCACAGATGTCCCCTACTGCTGGTTCATTTCAAGTCTGAGCTGGTTTAGTGAAGAGACATTGCAGATGGCAGGTCTGATGTCCATTCTCTTAACTGTCTTTTACTTTACAAAGCGTCTCTTACTTTTTAAAGCTTTTCTTTTTTTTTTTGTAGATTTGGGCAAAAAGGGGGTGAAATAGTGCTATTGGGAATTGGTGATACTGCCAAATTGCTTGGTGGTATTTTTACAGCCAGATGCACTGATTCGAAAAGGAACAAAGCAAAAACACCCTAATATTTCCTTCCCCACCACGTTTTCCCAAATGGCTGAATCTAATCTATGCAATAAGGAGTATCTCTTCCAGTCCAAGGAAATATTTCAATGTGATATGCTAAAGAAGATATTGAAGACAGTGAATAACTGCCCTTGTCCTACTATGCTGTTTACTGATTTTATCATTAGATTACTGCAATGCGGTTTTTTTGAAGTGACAAGCTGGTACACTAGCCCTACGTGACTTTCACTCCCTTGAATGAAACATCTCCTCAATTCAGAAATCACTTATTTCACCAGGGGTGGGGCCTCCTCTGTCAGGCACCTCGTGCAGAGCAGGTCCCTCAATGTGCAGCACTGCTTTTATTTCTCTGCAGATCATAGATTTTAAAGACAAGACTCACCACGAACCTTCAAACCAATGTCCATTTTGCATGGACCACAGGACTTACTGAGATCAGTTCCTGCTTCAGGACCAAAGACAATGGTTGGAATAAAACAGATCATTCTGGAAAAACTTCCAGTATAAACAATTTTTTTATCCATTGTGAGCTGTTACAATTATGAAGTACTCTCTTACAGTAAATTACTTTTAATTAAATTTTATTTCCAACCCCAGCCACTGGATCTTATTTTGTGTCTCTTTCTGCTGAATGAAACAGTCTCTCCAGTCAGCTGTTAACATATAGATGGCTATAGGTTGTAATCACCTTCTGCTTTGATGGTTCCTTTAGACCTCTCTCTATCAGGTACATCCTGCAGTCCAGCATATTTTTGTGCTTTGTTTGTGAATAGCCTCAGAAACATCAACATCACTGTAAGATCTGTAACTCCCACCTGCTTCCTTTCTCTCCCAGTTCTGTTTCCCACTATCCACAGAAACTCACATACACCTTTAGATGTTGAACGTACCCCTGTGCAAGAGTATTATGAGACCAGAGTTTTTCCCATCTTTGGTGCACCTGGCATATGCCCTGCTGATTCTCCATCACCCTTGTTGCCTGATAAAAGTGTTATGCAGTACCAACTCAAGTCCCCGGGATCAGCATCAGGCTGACAGATCTATGAATTCTCCAGGTCATGCCATTTATCATGCTAGCTTTCTCCCAGGTATCTGGAATTTCCCCAGTGTGCTAAGGTGCATTTTCTTTGGCTGACTTTTTTTTTTTCAGACTGCTGCATACAGGTTACTCTGTATCTTTGCCTGACTTTATTATCTGCCATTTAACCTCCTTTTTAGTTGCAACTCGAACAAGAACTATGCGATCACTGCTGGTTGACATGAATAAATGATTAGAGTTCCCCCCCCAGACATACAGTAGAAATATTACAGAATAAGCCTCTTTTTAATTTTTTTCCTATTGTCAGTTTTAGTATCTCCATCTTGTAATAGACTCGTGTCATTGTTAGTATCCTTTATGTTCTGGAAATACTTAAATGAAATCCCAAACATACAACAAAATACTCAACAAGCAATTTTTTTCAGCTCTGCTTGTCATGGTTCTGCTTGTGACCTGTTGCTTCTTTTACCAATTTTCTCCAAAACCTATCTTCTAATTTATATGTATTGTCATTAAGCACTTCTTGCATTTTCTCTTGGGGCCCAAGTACACATACGCATAAGAAGTTTTACTTCCCTTCTGAGGCAGGCCATTTAATGACTGCAGATTTCTTTCTTGGGTGTGGCTTTTTTGGGCATTCACTTAAGTATTATCCAATGATTCTCAATCATCATTCAGATTTTGCTGTTAATAAAGTCTTTCTCCCAGCTGAATTTCTCCCAAGCATTGTTTTCAGCTAAGATGAGATTTTCTCTTTAAGGCACAATGAATATGCTTTATTGGCTTGGACTTCATTCTGTTTGGACATAACAATAAATATAATCTGATTGTCATCAGTTATACCCAAGCCATTGCTAATTTTTTGGTTTATAATCAGTCTCACAGCTGTAGTAAAGACAAGATCTAATGTAGGAGATTTCCTAGTTGGACGTAGCACTGAAACTGTTATCTGTAATATTTGCAATGGTAGCCTTTCTCTCAGGTTGGTTTAGTACAGAAAATTAGGACTATTTCAGAAAATCAGGGTACTCAATATAAAAACCCTGACAACAAAAAAAAGGCCAAAAAAACAGCCCATGGTTCTCTCTAGTGGTCTGCAAAATCTCCCAGTGTGTAAAGTGTGCAACCAGGTCAGCCTGATGCAGGACGTAGCACCTCCTTGGAGCGTACATTGCCATGCTGTGCAGATACCCAAACAGAAGAGACCGAGATCTGGAGGGTTGGAGCTACATCAGCCCAGTGCCGTAGCCCCCTGATGCCTTCAAAGAACTTTCTCTCTCTGTGCATCCTCAGTACGTTCGCAGATGATACCAAACTGGGTGATAGTGTTGATCTGCCAGAGGGTAGGAAGGCTTTGCAGAGGGACCTGGACAGGCTGGATCAATGGTCTGAGGCCAGTGGTATGAAGTTCAATAAGGCCAAGTGCCAGGTCCTGCACCTGGGTCACAACAACCTCATGCAAAGCTACCGGCTTGGGGAAGAGTGGCTGGAAAGCTGCCCGGCAGAAGAGAATCTGGGGGTGTTGGTCGACAGCTGACTGAATATGAGCCAGCAGTGTGCCCAGGTGGCCAAGAAGGCCAACGGCATCCTGGCTTGTATCAGAAACAGTGTGGTCAGTAGGAGTAGGGAGGTGATCGTCCTCTTGTACTCAGTGCTGCTGAGGCCACACTTCGAGTACTGGGTTCAGTTCTGGGCCCCCCAATACAAGAAAGCCATCGAGGCACTGGAGTATGTCCAAAGAAGGGTGACAAAGCTGCTGAAGGGCTTGGAGAACAAGTCTTATGAGGAGTGGCTGAGGGAGCTGGGGTTGTTTAGTCTGGAGAAAAGGAGGCTGAGGGGAGACCTTATTGCTCTCTACAACTACCTGAAGAGAGGTTGTAGAGAGGTGGGTGTTGGCCTCTTCTCCTGGGTAATGGATGACAGAACGAGAGGAAATGGCTACAAGTTGTACCAGGGGAGGTTTCGGTCAGATGTTAGGAAAAAATTCTTCACAGAAAAGGCAGTCAAACATAGGAACAACCTGCCCAGGGAAGTGATGGAGTCACCATCCGTTATGGCATATAGTAGATAAATGAGGTGTTTAGGGACATGGTGTAGAGATGGGATTGGTAGTGATAGTTTAATGGTTGGACTTGGTGATCTTAAAGGTCTTTTCCAATCACTATGATTCTCTCCAGCCCAAGTCTGCACCTCTGAGATGCTTGACCACCACAGTGCCCATCTGCTCTCTACAAAACCAACCCCAACATTTCTCAGAGCCCAGCTGGCTTCCCACTCCTGATTTCCCATTAGTACTTTGCCTTGCAAGCAAGGACACTTAGCAGCCTCCTCCAGGTCTCTCTTCCTGTGCAATGGAGGGGTTTGTTTTAACTTTGATTTATATATATACGTATGTATATATATATATACATATATACATATATGTATATATATAATCTCCTTTGCTTCTTTTCCCAGCTGACTATATTCTGAGGAAACTTCCTGTTGGTCCCTCTGGGAACCAGTCTCATAATGTTTTACAGACTTTAATAGAAACAACACCTTCAGCAGCCCATGGCACATCACCATTATGTACTACCCTTCTTCAGCAGGGATTCAGAAGATGCACAGGCTCCTCATTTGCACAAAGGGATCCACTCTGATGTCAAAACCAAAATGACCTTGCTTTAGGTATGCCACAAAGGTTCTGGGTAAAATGTTGTTTTAATGCACAGTGCACCCAGTTTGCCCTTTATTGTTATCAGTATAATAAAAAGGATTAAAAACAAAGATGCACTTGAAGAAAAGGTTTGCAAACACAGGACCTAAAAAAAGTCCCCTGGGTGCCTGCATCTGCCTAACACAGAAAGATGAGGTAACCATAACTGCCTCATAGCAGGTCCTGGAGCTTGCTTTGTATCTAAGAGATTAGCTTTTTCGGGTCTTCCACCATTATTTGCCATTCTCTCAGATTCATTTTAAAAGTCCATTTACTCAGTGCTACATGCAAAAAGTGGCATTGTTTGTGCCTCAAATTTCCTCATAGTCTATGCTGCATTTTTTGTGCTGTGGTGGAGAGCGGTGTATGATATAAAAGGCTATCCTGCTCTGTGAAAATTAAATATGAACATATATCTGCATGTAATAGAGAGGAAATATTTTTCCAAAAATCTTAGATGAAAAGCTGAGCCTTCAAACTACCAGTTCTCACACCTACTTTTAGTACAATACCAGCATCCACAATGCTAACCTCTTCTACAAAGGCTGAAAAAGGTAGCAAACAGGACTTGCATGATTATTTCATTTTTTAAAAGAACAACATTTTAAAACATTTATCTCATTTATGCATGCACATGCACACATACAGAGTACTAGATCATTTTCTAATCTTGACTTTGGCTTGCAGCATCCTCAGTGTCCACAAGACCTTTCCTTCCTTGGAAGACTTTTCCAAACAATCCAGAAGAGTTCAGATTTTGTTGTATGATGATTTTTTTTTCCCTTTTAACTATTTAATCCTTTCTTTCTTTTATTTTTTTTTTTCAAGTCTGCTGGCACTTGCAGGAGCAGCCTGTGTTCACACTGTAGGCCACCAGTAGCTGATTCAACAACTCAGGAGCACAAACACACACAGACTCACTGACACACACGCACGCACACACCGAGCTCCACAGAAAAGTGATTAATGACCAGTTTTCATGTCAGAACTGTGATATTTCTGGCTGAACAGCTTTTTACCCATTCTTTTTGGTACAAAAGCCATGGCATAAAGATAAGAGGCAGAGCACTTAAGACATGTTTACAAAGATTAAACCACTGACTTGGCTTTAGTTAAAGTAAATTCTCCTGCTTCCCACTGTGCAAGGAAGGTTTACAAAGGGAGTACTGGCAAAGGTTGCTTCGTCTTCTTTCCTGGCACTGCCTGTTGGCTCCAAAACAAATGCAGGACTTAAACCACATAAAAGGGCAGCAAGGTATTAGCGCTTTTGAGGGGTTCAGCATCTGACACATTCCTAATCTGCCTGGGTAGGTTTTAGATCTGAGCCGCTGCAGTGCCTTTATAATGACATCGCAATTTAACAAGCCTAAAATTCGAGCTTCCCTCTGCAGATGAGGAGTCACCAAGCCCAGTGCCGAGTCCCTGTTTGCTGCCATTGTTACCAGGAGGACTGCCCACTGCCCTGCTCTCCTCCACAGCCAGGGAGATGCAAGGGGCCCCAGAAATCATACTGTGTTGTAGACTAAAATGCCCTCATTTCCCTAAATTTGCAACCATAGGAGATTGACCTGAGGAGGGATTTTAGAGGGTGATAAAAGGAGAAAATTGCACAACTGCCATAACACAGAGCTACTTTGGATTTTCAGACTAGAAAGGTTAGTTTGACAGTACTTTTAGAGAAGTGACAGGATTGAAGACACGATGTTACTGAGGAGAAGGGGCTACCTGCTCGGGCAGCCCCTGGGAGCAGAGCATGGCAGAACGACTGTGGAACAGCAGGGAGGATGAGTAACAGCAGAAAATAAAAGGAGATGTCAGGAACACAAGTCCCAAGAGAACAGATCAAAAAATAAATAGGTAAGACTCCCTCAAAAAAATTTTAAAGATCTCGAATACATCTGGAAGTTTTGTATTTATGTATTCGTATTAATGTTAATGTCATCCACTATTCTGCATAGCTTGCAGAAAGACATTGTCTTGGTTGTGGCAGGAGAGTAGGAAAAGGCAAAAGTCACATCAAGCTCTGAACAGATTATGTATCTATCAGATATTCCTCTCAGAATTTGTTATTATAACAAATAATGATATAATAACAGCAAACACAAGCATAGAGAAAGGAAAGGAGTTGAATTACAGCCTTTCACTTTAGTCTGGCTTTTGTTCCTGGTAAGAAAAAGAGTCACTGAAGTCATCTTTGGGAGGTGTAATCCAGAGGAAGACATGGTGGGGCAGGAAGGCTGTACTGAGAGAATATTGTATTGCCAGTCAAAGTGGAAGGACATATGGGCTAGGTGCAGCACAGCCTCTCCCAGGTTCGGTTGTGTTCAGTATTTTTATTCATGTCCCAGACGATGGAACAGAGAGGATATACAGATGGCAGCCAGCAGGGAGGGACTGTCAGGAGTTTGGAGGACAGGATTAGAATTCAAAATGATCTTGGCAAACTAGTGTTTTTAAGGTCTAATAGAAAAACATGCTACTCCAGAGACAAGCTTATAGATTCTGCATCTCACCAGGAATAACTAGCTATATACTGCAGGATGCTGAACAGCTGCCTGGAGAGCAGTTCTGCAGAAAACCATCTAGAGGCTGTAGAGGATCACCAGCTAAGCAGCAACTTTCTGTTGTTGCAGAAGAGGGAGGCCTCAGACTGGCAGTGCACAAGCAGAATTACACCCTGTAAGACATGTAATCATTTTTCAGCTCTACAAAGTGCCTGTGAATACCTGTGTGCAGTCTTGGGTACTGTTCTCCAAGAAAGATATGATTGAGTTGTACTAAGTGGAGACAACAGCAAAAGGGTTCATTGGAGGTCCAGAAAGAAGATGCAGGAAAAGATTAAAATAATAGGGCTGCTAGAAAAGAGAGGACTTTCTGCCATGACACATGGGAGGACAAGAGACAGGCATAGATCAAAGGAAGGACAACCGAGATTAGAGATAAGGAAACACTTTCTAATGCTAAAGGGGGGTCACACAGGAACAATTGAACGGTCTGTCCACCGTTGTAGGCTTTTGAAAGGATTGCTGGAGTATCTGAGATGTGGCTGAGCCAAGCTGACAGCAGAGGGATGGTCTCTCCAGCCTATAAAAGGAGTCAGATGTCACATCCCAGCCCACTTCCCCAGGTGACACTCAAACCACAGTTTCTAAATCTCAAAATTGCCTCTCAGCACTTACCTTGAGACAGGAGAATTCTGCAGTGGAAGGACCCAAAACACGACCCTTTCTTAGAGTCTGTCACAATGTCCCATCTCCTTCATGATACTGGCTTCTGGGGTCCCATCCTTTAACACCCATCTCCCCCTCTTTGTGTTACAGGGAGCTGGGTCAGTCAGAGAGAGTCTGGGGATCTGCACAGGGACATTGCAAGCCTGAGAGGCATATTCAGTAGTCTGTTGGGTAAAAATGCTGCCATAATCACTGGGCTAAGCTTGTTTCATTAGGAATTGGGTGAAACAAGTCTTACTTGGCAAAAAGGTTTCCCCCAAATCAACAAGTGAGTCAGAACTGGAATAAAAAAAAAGATGACCAGTGAGATCTCTCTGCTAACCCCATACATTGTGGCATCTGTTACAATGCATATATTGGGCAAACAAAATCTCTGGGAACCTATTTTCTTAAGAAACAAATAAGCTTTGAGTCAAAAGAGGATAAAAGCAGGCTTAGGGCACAGATCTAACAACAACTTCCAAAAAACACACAAAAGAGAAATCAGTGATTTCAGAAGGATTTTTACTTCTATTTCAAAGCAAAACAATGTTTTAACATCAATTTTCAGCCAATAGTGTTAGTGTATGCTGGCAACTATAAACGTTTATCTCACTCAAAAAAGAAAAAATCCACTTTAAAAAAATTGCAGACAATCAGTGGCTTAGTGTCTTGAGGGATTTAAAATGCATGATGTACAATTCAGTTATCAAAATTCATAGAGGAATGACTGTGCTTTAAGACTTTTCAGGGGAGGTACAATACATTCTGCTCGCACTCAAGAACGCAAGCGTGGCACAGCCAGCTGGGTTTTTAAATGCCTATCATTGTGGTTTGCTCCATCCATCAGTCAGTCAGCTCCCAGATAAAGTTTCTTGCAGCATTCATTTCTGGGCTTTAATGCTCTTAAAAACCAATGAACTGTTGTTTATGGGGGTGCCTTAGACTGTCAAAGGGTTTCTTTTACCCTTGTTACATGGCTTAGATGTTGAGGGGGGGAAATAAGCAGACAAGAACAAACTGAGGAAACATCTAAAGACCATGAAAGGGCATATTTTCAACACAGACTCCCACACGGCCCTTTTGCAGAACTTGCAGGCACATCTATTTGCATTTGGCAAGTGGATAAATGAACAGAAAGATGACATTTTATACAGGCATTTGCAGTTACTTCTTTGTTGTGCACAAAGAAGTTGCACAACCGTGCAATTTTCTGTGCACAAAATGGATGCAACTGCAAATTCTTCAGGTGCATTTAAA
Source organism: Caprimulgus europaeus (assembly GCA_907165065.1). The sequence continues at coordinate 96,782,000 of OU015523.1, read as the reverse complement.
AATGCTTTTAAAAACCTGCATATGACTCTTTCAACATGGAATTCACTGTTCTCACTTCCACTTCTTCTTTACCTCACATCTTTAGCCAGAATCATTAAAAATACACAGAGCTTACAGAGAAGCGGGAGCCTCAGTTCTGAATCTCCATGTTTTTCTGTGTTTGAATAAAATGTTTAATGTTACTTGAGCTGGCGAGAAAGGTGGGGGGTTGTGTGTGTCTTAGTAGAAATTAATGTTTTGGTTGGCTGGACAAGCTCAGGAAATTTCTGTAGTGAGCATGATGAGAGAGGATGTTTGGCAAGATGTTTTCTAACAGCTGGTACAGGTGAAAGATTAGGGGAAAAAATGCTTAAGAGCCTTTGCCCTGATTTTCTACTTTGTACCCCTTTTAGACATACAAGCAATTTTAGAGTCTAATCCAAATATCCCTGAAATCCATGGGTCTCTTTCCACTGGCTCAGTAAGAATTGAAACAGGCACTCCAAATGTTGTGTTAGTTATTAAAAACATTTTGACATTCCTCCTCGCCCTCTTAAACACAACTATTTTGGGAAGAAGTAACAGATACTGGCCTCTCTATCCAGCCTGGGCTTGAAGAAACCACCCAGGTTTCTGCCCATGGTAGGACCAAATGATGTGTCAGGGTCCCAACATGGCAGGTGATGGGATAAGGTGCCCCACTGGTTCCCCCCTTCTTACATGGGTCGGAGATGAGGGAAGAAAGGCCACAAAGGACACAGACCTTGCAACTGCTTGATGGCAAAAGTGGTATAGAGAGGTATACACATGGCAATGTGTTTGGACATGGTGTGATGTCTTTTGTGGGACATAAAGGGTGGGCATGGTCCTTAGCTGGTGCCTTTGCCTAAGGCTTCTTGCTGAGCTGCATGATGCAGTGAGAGAGCCGGATCAGGCTTTAAAACTCAACATAGTTTATTATACAGAGAGTTTCCAGCAATTGTCTTCATGCCATTCCTCAACAATACAGCTCTGCTACACCATAAACACTTCAGAATATCCCTGATATATTTGGTATTTGTAATATATAGAGACTTCTGCAAAGTGAACATTTACTGACTCCAGAATTGCTTTTATTTAGGTCATTATGAAGGTCAGAATTATTATAAATCTACACAAATTGAAACAGCCTTTTGGCATGGCTCTGACATTTAAACCAAGTTAATAAAAACAATTATATATAGTATTCGGGTATCATTTAATCTTAGGAATCCATAGTGAGCACAAAGACCAAAATAAACTCTCACAACACACATGTTTATTCACATATTAAGATTCCCTGAGACTGTTCTACATTACTGATTTTCATATGCTTGGAAAATAAGAAGGCTTTTTCATATTCATGCTCAGTGAGTGAAAACACATCACTCAGGAGACCATCTGCTTCTCTCTGGAGCGTGGATCTTGACCTTAACACGTCGGGCTGCATACAAACTCCTAGGGGAAAAGATGTATTTGGGTGCTTCAGTGCAATCTTAAGAGCATGGATAATTCAGGCAGCATTCAGAGGATTCAGTGTTAGTTCAGCTGCTGTAGCAGCCAAAATTATAGGGGACGATTTAAGTTTTCACCTATCTGGCTTGTTACAAATAATCTGCCACAACCCATTTGCCATGTTACTCTGACTCATTTATACGGCGACAAACCTGGGTCCCCAAAAAAACAGATGAGAGTTTTGCCACCAACTTCTCTGGGATCAGGATTTAGCCTGCAGCAAGGAAAAGGGAAAAGAAAAAAAAAAAAAAAAAAAGAGGCAGCAAGTCCATCTGGAGAGTGGCAATCTGCCCACCACCTCGGTGCCCACAGTCGGCACAGCCGGAACAAAGGCAGGTGAGGGGAGAAGGGACTGCTTTAACCCTCCCTGGCTCCCTGGGCTCCTGGGAGAACACAGCACCTCCCGGGGCAGCCTCTCTGGAGGGAGCTGCTCTCTCTTCCGTCAGTTTAAATGGAGAGCTGGAAGAGGCAACTCTGCAAGAAGTGCTACCATCTCCGAGGGGCTGCAGGATTAAAGATGAAAAAGAGCTGCTGGGGCCAGGGTCGGGGGGAGGAGGCTGTGCAGGAAGGGGGAGATCAAACTCCTTTAATTTTCAAAAGCCGTATTTCTTCCCAGTGCTGATTCCTGAAGGGACTTTTGAAACAGGTCCCTGACAGGTAACTCCCTGCTGAGAACATACCCCCTGCTCCACAGGCTGTTAAGACAATTGCAAAAGAGCACTTTGATGGGGACCGGAGGCAATGGGAAGAAGAAAAGTGCCATGCTGGGTCGCTCCCCTGGAGGTTTAAGGGCATAAAGACCACAATACACAACACAAGCCCTAGTGCCTTGCAGCAAATTAATTTCTGACTCAGGGTTCAAAAGCTGAGGCTGAACCACAACAAGGTTATCCTAGATGGGGTAACTCCATCACAGATACATACCCTGTAGGTAGCCTGGGTAATAGCAGGAGGAGGAGAAGCTACAGAAACCCTCCAGGGACCTGAAGTATTCACGCAGCAGTTCCCTGCTGCCACACCTTCACTGTGTGGTTACCTAAATCAGAGTTAAATTAACTTGAGCAACCTGCACTTTGCTGGGGCAAAATTATTGGTCCTGACTGCTATGCCAGCATTGCTGCAGGTCTAGGCTGTCATTGGACTGTCTCAGGGTCAAGATACACCCCACCTGCCTTGAAACAAACTCTTTGAGGTCACAGCGGTTTAACATGAACTGTGCAGTGCAGGCTGTGCAATACGGGGCTAGAAGGGCTTTACAGACAGGAGAACATGGAAGAAAAAACTTTCCTGACTCGGGGTAAAAGCCCAATATAGTCCCACTACAAAAATTACGTGAATGCAGCTGCCAGTGTCAGTGAGAAAACTGTTCATAGCAACTTGTACCAAGGAAAGAAGAAAATTAGAGGCAGTAAATCCACCAGGTAGAGGGTTCTGTTCCTTGTATATGTGCTCAAGCCAATCTTGACACCTGCCTCTAGTGTCATGAAAAGTCCCATAGTGAGTTACATGTATTGAAGAGCATGATCAAATCCCTAATATTCATTAAATGACCACACATTCTAAGTAGCACATGGGAAATGATAGCAGAAGGCAGCATCCCTCTCCAAGTCTCAAAAAGGAAGTAACAGATGCACAGAGTGAATGTTTTCTTGTACAAGCATTCGCAGTGGCACTTCAAGATCAAGACAAGAAACACCTCCAGAGGCATGACTTTAAACATCTCAAAGACACAAAAATAACTTCCAGTCTTTGAGAAGCCCAAAAGGAGCAAAGCATTACCTGGTAATAGTTAGGGTGAAAGACAGCTTTCTCATCCTGAGGAATCAAAGGAAAAAGCTGAACTGCACTGACAACACACAGTCTTTGAGGAATAAAAACTATAGACTGGAATATCAACCAAACAAGAAGTCTGAGACTCTAGAAAACTCATGCATGAAAGAGATGGGGGTGGCTTGTGGCCCAGTGGGAGACCACTAGAAATATCGTCAACAGAACTGCAAGGCAGTAGAGCAATACTGGGAAGGAATCTAGGTATAAAGAACAAGGGATGGATTGATAAAGATCCTGGAAAGTCTTAGAAAATCAACATGTGGCAAGGGTCACATGCTGCTAAGACTCACAAGATGATATTTATGGGGTCAAGGAGACAGAGCAGGAGAGTGTTCTTAAGAACATCTGACCAAGGAGATTGCATGGAAGGTATCAGCCACAAGGAGCTTGGACATATGGCAAAATTGAAGCCCTCCAAATTTCAAAGCATCTCCTTGTATGAAAGAGGAATAACATGGGAAGGGGTGTTAGTTCTGCCAAATACCAGTATACAACCTGCCACCCCCATGCTTGTAGCCCAAGGCCTGAGGTGCTCTGGGAGATGCCCAAGCAGCTTCTCAGCTGTGAGCACAGGAGCAGCCATAGCAGGACAGAGCACTTTGCTGTTACCCCCAAAGGGACAGTGACAAAGGAGAAAGATTGATGACATCGTTCCAGCACAAGGCACAGTTCTGAGCCAACTCACAAAGCCATCCCAGCTGTAATCAAAATTAGGGCTTAGGAAAGGTCCAGAGTATGGTTTTGATAATGTCCTGTTCTTGCCATATTATTGAAAACAGGAGAGGATAGATTTAGTCAAAGACTTTCTGAACTAGTTTTATTGATTCGGAGGCTTGAAACGATTGCAGGGGAATAGCAGGTCACATGCCTGAATGTGCACAGGAGGGACTGAGAGCAGAGGCAGAAATGGCTGGGATGTCACCTTCTCCAGTGCAGTCTGCAGAGGCATAGTCTGTTTGTCTGGAGACACCCTTTACTGAGAAGACAGTAGCGAAGTATCCATGTTAAGTTAGGGGGCTAAACCTTGGCAAGGGTGACCTGCTCATCAAAATTCTCTGTCTGATGTTATGTGGGCACATTAAGTCTTTCAGCACTTAACTTGGGAACAGAACAGGGAATAAATATCCAGGGACCACAAGGATGTAGCTGGGGATGGAAATGACCCAATTTTTCTTGCTATTATTGTTGTTATTGTTTTTCTATTTGTTCCTATTACAGAATACGAAGAGTTCAGTCTTGTCCCAACAGCAAAGCTGGCATATTTTGAAAACCCAGTCCCCCATGGCTGTCAGGATTGAAAAGCTGTTGCATGGGCTAAAATTTGTGTTTTGACATTACAAGTTTGGAAAATTTTAGAGATTAAATAAGCTAGAGCCAGCAGGGTGTGGAGAGGAGAAAGGAGGAGGAGTTTAAAAAGTTAAAAAAGTGTAGATATAAAACTCGGGAAAGTTAACTATTTATTGTGAATCACGTTTGATAAAATACAGAAAGTATTCTGGTTTGGTTTCTGATTTCATTTCCCATTTGAAGTTCAATGGAACTACCAAAAATGTGCTTTTACTGCAGGAGGTAGGTCAAAGTGTGCAAAGGCATGCAAGAAAGGAATGCCCTTCATATTATAAATACTGGCAGCATCGGTCATCCACTGTAGTGAGGTCTTCACACTGCCTAGTTTGTAAATTAATCCAGAATAAATTTTGAACTTGAAAATCAGGATGTGCTTTATTCTAAAATGAGACACAGAAACATTAAAGAAAATGACAAGATTAAAATGATCTGTAAACGGCTGTCTGTGGCCAGACCAATAGGGGCATTCAACGTAGAATTAGCTTTAAAGTAGCTCTAGTTTTAATTCAGAGCTGTCATGGCTCAGAGTTGTTATCCACCATGCTCTGCATCAGCTGCTGCAGGAGCTGCTGAAACTTGGGTCTGGCATTTCAGCGTCCTGGCCTGTTAAGCCTCTTTCTACAGAACAGGGCAGTTTTGCAAGAAGTCTTTACAAAATATTTTAATAATGAAAACTTTAAAAATACACAGCTGTTTTGCAAAACCCTTGTAACAAAGACCCCTTTGAGATCAGCTCCACACAGGCTCTGTAGTGGATGTGCTACCAATAGTACTCTCAACAGAGACATTATGGAGCCTGGCGTTCTCCCTGCGCCTCTTTCACCCCCCCGGGTCTCCTGCCTGGACCTTGCTCCTTTCAGGCAGTGCTGCTTGCTCATATCCCTGCTTCAGCCCCTTTATTTGGGTGCCAGCAACTGCTTCCAGAGGTTAGGCACATCTGCCCCTTGGGGTGACCTCCTCAGAGGGCTACTTGTCCTGCCTCACTGCTGCTGTGGCTCGAAGAGGACATGCTGGGGCATCATCTGGGGTGAAATTCAGCTCCCAGCTGAACTTGGTAATGCTGAAGAAAAGAAGTCCCTGGGACCTACAAACACCTGGGTTCCATTTAACTCCCAGATGAGCATCTGAGCCCCCGCTGTTTTAATCCAGCCTTCCTGCACGTGGACCAACATCTGTTTGTGTGCTGGGAGCATGGTACAGGGTGCTGCTGTGCCCAAGACCTGCATATTGGACACTGGCATCAAGCTGAATTCCTCAATCATTCTTATCAATGAGTGTTTAGGGGAATCCATTTTCCAGAATGAATAGTTTATTGGGATTTGAATAGTTGCAGGGAGTACATTGCTGTAAATAGGGTAGTGTCTGACTAGGAACTCTATTTATGGTGCTTTTATTAGTGCAGGGAACATGGGGATTCAGCTTTTCAGCATTACAAGTATTTCCCTTAAGTGGTCATTAGAAGAAATAACTCCTAGATTCACAAGCACTGCTATCTGTATGTAAGCTGTGTTTCCAGTAAGTTTTAATGACAAAAGGGAGAAAGCTAGCCAAGGCAGCACATGATGACTTTCACTCTCCTAGGGAAACCAGGAGGAATTTCCCATCAGTTTGAGCAGAAGCTGGCCGCTCACCTCCTATGCTGCCATATCTCCTCGCCTTAGTGTCACTGGTGGGTGAGGTGGGAATCACAGACCTGGCTGGAAGAAGCCAGGTGAGGAGGAACCAGCCTCTCCCAGACGTACACGGGATAAAACTCGTTTTACTCTTCTGTGATGCTTCTTCTGAGAAATAAGGGTCCTGAACATAAGCAAAGTGAAAACAAAATGTGGTTATACTTGGTGGAACTGAAGTCCTGTCTAGCTTAGTATCCCATCTCTGAAAGTAGCCAAATGCATTCCTCAGGGGAGAGAACAGAGCAAGCATATACAACTGTCCCCTGAAACACCCTGACAGACTCATCAGTCTGTGTCCCAGGGACTTCTGGTGTCCCTTGGCCAGGAGAGTAGAGAAGGTTGTCTCACCAAATGTTGTGGCAGGTGCTGGCTTGAGGAGATGCTGCTGCTTTCAGGTGGGCCCTGACCAGCTGTGCGCTGCTGAGCTGAGAGCAGGCTGGGTGTTTTGTCCCGTTTCACTTCATCCATAACCCGTTTCTCTTCCAGTGCTTGAAGCTGTCGCTCTGAGCATTTAACTGATATCTAGACAAGAGAGATGTTGATTGTTCAAACTATGAAGGTTTGCTACAGCTCAGCCAGGTGGCCATGGCTGAAAAGGGCAACTTGAGCATGTTGCAGCATTCAGCGATCAGACCTAGGTGGGACCCACACCTACGAGGACGCTCTGAGCCTTGAGAGGATGCCCAGCCCACCAGGACTCTCGGGCCATTGGGACTGGAGTGGCTGAAAGCCAGCACTTTGGAGGACTTTACCTCTTGCAAGCACCAGTTCAAAGCCAACTTGCCAGGAGTCAGCAATGTTAGCATTTGCCCGTGACTCCCAGTTGTTTCTTAGACAAAAGACTAGAAGAGGCTCAGCTTCATCTGACCCGCTTCACTCCTGGGGCAATAAGGAAGATATGACCCTGGCAGATGTGATTCTCACCTGTTCTTGAAGGCAAGCAGCAGAGAGAGCCACAATATCCCTAAGCAGTCCGTGTTTCATCACCTTTGTTGCTTTGTAACATGGAACTCGAATCTTCCTTGCTGCAAATTAAGCTAAATTCCTGTTGATCTTTTCCTAACAGCCACGGGGAACAATTTTAATCACTGTTCTCTTTGTTACAACCTTTGCATTCTGGATAATGTATCATGTCCCCCTTCATCTCTTCTCCTCCAGAAAAAGAAACCTGATTCTCTCAACCTTTACTTGTAGGTTATGTTTTCTAAACCTCTTCTTGCTGCCTTTTGGGTTCCCATCAGGGTGTCTGCTTATTAAAATAGAAGCTTCATTTCACAAAGATTGCTGTGTTACTTGGCACAGCAGAAAATAATAACACTGTACTGGCACTAGCAAATCCACAATGAGATCACAGAATGAAGGGATAGAGTGGATCTCAGGAAATCATCCAGTCTGTTTCCTTGCACTGGAGAAAGTTCAAGTGAATCAAGACAATCCCTTAAGATTTGTCAGGTCAATGGTGGCAACTTTCAGTGGTGGCATATTTCCAGTTTCCTGGCAGCCTACTCCATGGTTTTTACTGTCCATCTACAAGTTTGTTGTATGTTGATACAACCATTAAACAAACACATTAAAAATATACATGGATATCTTTTAGAAATATTTAAAAATCACGTATGGCTATTGAGATCCAATCCAAATCAGATAATATTCACAGAGAACTGAAGCATAGTAAAAATAGATTTACCAGCTGTGAAGATAGAGAGTTTGGGTTTTTTCTTCCCTGTTGCTATAATTTACTACTCCTTTCTTTTCTCTTTCAAGCATTCAAGTACAGTAAATGCAGGAAATAAAGATAAGATGTATAGATCATAGAATCATAGAATGTATTGGGTTGGAAGAAACCTTCAGAGGTCATCTAGTCCAACCCCCCCGCAGTGAGCAGGGACATCTTTACTAGAGCAGGTTGCTCAGAGCCCCATCAAGCCTGACCTTAAATATCTCCAGGGACGGGGCCTCCACTACCTCTCTGGGCAACCTGATCTATCACCCTCATATTGAAAAACTTTTTCCTAATATCCAACCTAAATCTACCCTTTTCTAGTTTAAAACCATTACCCAAGATAACATCTTTAGAGACCCAGCCTCTACACACAATCCTTGATGCATAATTTGCACTTGACTTGGCACTTCCTTGGTGGGATTTCAGACACAGAGCAATTTTTCATGTGGGAGGTGGCAAAATGTCAGAGTTTCTTGGCAAAGGGCAAACTAATTTTCACCATTCTCCCCTCTCATTTGATTCTAGGCTGATTGCACCCAAAACCAGATGAAATAAAAGCTCTTCTCCTCGTTGTTTTCCTGCCACAGATACATTGTCAGGACTGTTGGTTGTACTGAATATTCACCAGGGTTTCCCTGGGCCCAAAGCCCATGGGAGGTTTCTGCAGGCTACAGGGACAGAAGAACTTTTGAAGGTCCAAACAGGACCTGGCTTGAAGTTTCACACAGGCTTAAAATGTTTCCTCAAAGCTGTGATTTTATACCACCATTTTAATTTCAAGGAACCACCCTGTGCACACTTCATGCACATGGACGTTCCGTCCCAGACAAGGTCCTGTCCAAACTGTTTCTCTCTGCCCTGTATTTACGCCAGGGTCTCAGGCCAGCAGATGCCACCTGGCCCAGCACGGTCAGGGTAGAAGTGTTATCCTACAGACATTGGCACCAGGGTACAGCATGTAAGCACTGAAGGCAGAGATGCTGAGCACACGTGCCAAGTTGCTCCGACTCTCAGTCATCTCTTTCATTATTACCACTGCTCATAAACAGAAATGTTTCACTCTGCAGGTTTTCCTTGCATGGATCCTGATGTCCTCTCTCTCCCTTGCACAGAGGCGAGGAGTATCTATGCGAGATCACAGAAAAAAGAGGAGCAATATGCTTTTGCTTTAACCAAAGGGGTCTTTCAAAAGCTGAAGCTAATGAAGACCCACTTAACAACTCTTCATATAGCTCTGATAAACAAAATGTTTCCAACTGAAATTTACAAAGCTGAACATAATAATATGAAGAGGGAATAAGAGCTTCCCCTTGTCAACTGGCTACTAACAAAAGAAAAATATGAGGAGTGAATACTTAGAAAAAAGACTAACAGTGCTGTAATATAATTAAAACCATTAAAAATGCTGTACTCTGGTTTTGCTCCCTGAAGCAGTGTGTTATTTTTCTTTTTTAAGCTGTCACCACATTTTGATACCATAAGGAATAAACTAAATCAAGACAAACCTCAATTTCAAAGTTGGAGGATTTGATAGAAATACTAACTTAAACTTCAGTAACTAGTAGATGATGGTCAGTCAACTGCAGTCATCAACATCTCTCCTTTTATTTGTTGACAGTAGGTATTCCTCAGGTATATAAGCAGCACTGAACTGGAAGAAAGACAAATGCAGAGACAAGGCCAAGAGAAAACACCTACAGAAAACCCACAATTTTAGAAACTCGGAAAGGGCCCCATTCAGCAAAGTGCTGAGACACATCTAGTGTGACCTTTATCATATGTGTAACTTAAAGAGTATGCAACATTGCTTTTTTTCATTTGGCAGCCTTTCTGAAAGAGGTAATGCAACCTTTCAGTCCCTTGCTATCATATACCAAAGTTTTCCTGATGCCATGGAGATGATGTAACTCTGAAACGTGAGCAAAGATTCCACTTCCCAGCAAACAGCATGGGGCCACCCTTCTGTTAGAGACATGAAAGTATCAACCAAGAGGCTGCAGGACTGAACCATCTCAGGTATTTACCTCTTTTACTTTCCTTCTTGAAGAAAAATGCAGTCTCCTGGCATTGGGAACAGGACTGGAGGGAAATGCACAAAGCAAGGAACATTCACAAAAGTGATTGCACCTGAATGTAGAGCCATAAAATTTTAAGCAATAAACTATGAAAAAAAATGGAAAAATATATTAACTGCATTCCTGGTTAGTCAAACAAAACTGCCAGTTACCATTTTTGAGCCTTGTGAAAAAAAACAATTAAGAATGTCAGTCAACCTCTTCCCCACCACCTTCTAAAAACCCAAAAAGCAAATTGAGAAAGCTGACAATACACTAATAGCAGATTTCTCACTGGACTTGTGGCACTACACAGTGACCCAGGCAAGCGGTACTGAATATCCCAGTTGCTAGCTTCCCAAGGGTAAAGAGGACTGTTACTTGTATTACTCTGCAGGGCCTCTGGGCATTGCAGAGATGGAAATTGGATGCATCAGATCCTGCACAAACTCTTGTTAAGATCTAAAGGCTTATCCCTTCTCATCCTACACCCTCAAGAAAGAGAAAATGTAAAGAAATATAAGAATGCACTGTGGACAACTCTTCCAATGACAGGGGGATAGGGGCCATAGTATTGATACAACCATACAGTCCCAATATATTCAGTGTATTATTAGAAGAATAGTTGAAAAAAATCTTTTCAGCTTGGCTAATTACCAGCTATTGACTACATTTTGGCAGATTATGCTGCAGATCTGTGTTTCACAGAGGAGCTTTATAGAGCGGGTGGTAGTGTGATAAAATAACAAAACACAAGTGAATGTTGCTGTTAAAGGGGAATATAGTTCACAAAATGTTGTCTCTGCAACTGCTTTACCTTATGAGCCAAAAACTAATAGTTTACCATAAGCCCTTGGTATACTGTGCCCTAATATTACTCAGTTTGTTCCAGTAAATAATTGGTAGAATGGACGCATTGTTGATCCAAGGGCTGCACACGGATTCCAGGCTGACAATATGAAGACAAGTTTCTAACTAATACAAATGATCCCTGGCACCAGCCTAGCAGACAAATACAACACACGTACTCAGAGATTCGCAAACCTGCTCACTGAACTCCTCAGAGGCCAGATTCATTCTCCACTATGTAACGCTGAAGTATTTCGGCCGCATATGAGTCCTTGCACGTAAGAGCTGTGGAGCAAAACATCCTCCTTAGCTTTTTGTTTTGGTACCACCCTGTTTTCGGTGGCATCTGGACCTTTCAGCTGAGGGCAAGAATATTCCATCAGTAGGACAGAATCCTTTGCCTTGGCATTGCCAGTTTAAACAGGAAAAGGCCCAGCCAAGGCACCCAACAGGATTTGAGATCAAATCCTGAAAGGTGACTTCTCTGGCCCAGTGCTGGAGAGGAACCTCAGCCACTACTTTTTCCATGGGGATAAGTTACAAAACAGTGTTAGGAAAGACAAGCCCAAGGATTTTGTCTCAGGGGAAGAAGGTACTAAAGAGTGTTTGTGGTAAAATAGTCTAGCAGAGCACTTTGTGTCTCTCCTGACCGCAGATGAAATGATGGGGCCAGATGTGTCTCATGGGCCACTGACTAGAGAAAACTGGTTGTGAACCTTCCTTGGATCAACATGAAAGAATCTTAAGGCTACAGGGTACCAAAGCTGCCAATAGATGAGACTCTTTGATGTTTTTTATGAAAAAAAAATGGACAGAAACATTTTTAATTTCACATTAGCATGTTGTGTTGTGCTCTTCTTTTTTTTTTCCAACTGACTCTGTGATTGTTGATATTAATTAAAGTGAATGGTAGATTATTTTCTAAAGGCTATAATTTAAACCAGTAGTTGAATATAGACTTGAGTGTAACATTCTTCAGCTCAAACCACAAGGTATGCAAGCTGGGAATGAACTCTATTTTTTTCCTGTTGAAGGGCAGATTAAATATTTTTTTATTAATGCTAATGCTAGCAAAGAAAGTAAGATCCCCATTTTTCCTCCGATTTCTCTGTACGCTTAATTGATGTATTCTACCAAGCTGTCAAGCTGCTTTTAAAACCTATTCTTTTTCGTAGAAATATTATCCTCCTTTTATTAGTTTGAGTTGATAAATGGATCAAGAGTCTTTGAGGGTATTGTGTACTGTCAACAGAATTCATCTTTCAGATGCATCCACTGCAATGGAGCTGAAAAAATATATATCATGAAACACTTAATAAAAAAGATACACAGATTTGTCTTTTACAAGATCATGGGACTTGAGTCTATCTCCAGGGAGAAGTTCCAACATGAGAAAGAAAATACATAGTTCAAAAGCCCATGTTTTCAATTTGCAGCCACATGGTTTAAATTATCCCTGTATTTATTAAGGGCGCTAAATGGGCAGCTCAGCTTAGGGGAAAGGGTCATTCAAGTTGAGAACAGTCATGTTTAATCCCTCAGCTAGTTGCAGGTTAATTGTACTTTAAGATGCTGGATGTTCTTTATACAGTGTGTGTTAAAATACCACATGAGACACAGCTGGAGGGTTTTTTCCACTTATTGTTGTATATTTTAAAAAATTTCTATATCTTTCCATTGTAAACAACAATAGAAAATCATTAAAAACCTAGTCTGGAGGCAGAGAGATCCTATATGCAACTCAAAATCATATCACCATCCCTTGCACTCCAGTTTCACACGTGTGCACTCTGTGTTTTGTAGTCATCTCCTGACTTTCCTGACAGTCAGTGTTGTGGATTTTCATGTAATCAGAACCACAAAGTAGTTTCACTTTATGCTGGGGCCTAGAGACAGCAAGTTTTCAGATATTGCATGTACATGCCTGTGAACTTGTTAACTCAGCATCTCAGGAAAGAAAAAAGAAAATTAACCAAAATCCAAAAGACAGAATTTAAAGCAAAAAAAGAGAGCATTTCCAAATTGACAGGCAATATGAATTTTAAAGCTTTTCCCCTAAGATATCCATTGATAAGAAAATGAGTAACTATTGATTATCAAGGCAGTTTATCCAAAGGTCATTGTTGTTTTATTTTGATGGTTCATTCACAAACAAGCCCTGGTGTGAAATTAAAATACATTTCTTGTTCTATTTATCTGATAGTTCACCCAGGCAATAGCCTGGATTTTGCCCATGATGGATAGTTGCAAATATTGAAAAATCCCACTGTGTTTGATGCAAACCTGAGACATGTTGCTTCTGTTCTTCAGCCAGGCTGACGCAAAAGGCTTTGGAAACTGGGATGGCCTGAGCGCTCACATTCAGCTTCAGCATCTGAATATTTTCAAGGAGGAAAAAAAAACCCAACAAACCAGAACTCAGAGGATTTCTGAGCATGGTCATGTCTAAAGTCACTTTTATATTCAAATAAATATTTGTGGGAAAACTGTTTCCCCTATTCTCCTAGCGCTCATAACTTAATTATAGTAGCCGCCAGGCATCTTTAACTTTCGTGACCAGCAGATCACTCTGGGTCTCAGTGACCTTGGCAGTCATAACAGGGTAATATTTTCACAAGGATGAAATGTTCTTGAATACATTTCTCCAATGTACTGGTTTTCACAGGCATTTCTCAGCAGATCTGACGTGAAGTGCGAACATAATTCTTCAGTTTCACCTAGAGGTTTATTGACAAACTCCAGAAAACTCAAGTTCCCCTTCCTTTTGCTGAAATTCACCCTCTGTGAGAAACAAAGGTGCTGATATTCTTCCTTTGAGCCCTCCATCACCAGTGGGAGTCTGGACCAAAGGCCTGAGCCCTGAAGCCTTTGAAAATCATCCAGTGGACTCACATCTAAACAGGAAGAGGAACATGAAGGCAACGAAAAAGAGCAGGGGGGGGGGGGAAATGTAAGAACACAAGCGTCTGTTTTTTCAAGATATTTCAGTGTAATGTTTAATATAAAATTGTTCCTAACATTCATTGCAGACATTTGTCAACAGAGTTCAATGAAGAAACCCAGACAGGTGGAAATTAATGTTTTAAAAATGCTACTCTTTCACTAGTGTTTAAAGCAATAGTTGTGAAATGTGGGAATTAAATGAGCAGCTTGAGAAATATGCGGTCACCAAAATCTCTGCATTCTTCAGTTGGTGAATAAGTTCCTACTCTACACTCAGGCAATGTCACTTCTGCCCATTTCCTCTCACACAATCACAGAATTTTAGGGGTTGGAAGGGATCTTGAAAGATCATCTAATCCAAGGCCCCTGCCAGAGCAGGAACACCTACAGTAAGGTCACACAAGACTGCATCCATGCAGGTTTTGAATATCTCAAGGGAAGGAGACTCCACAACCTCTCTGGGCAGCCTGTTCCAGTGTCCTGTCACTCTCACAGTGAAAAAGTTTTTCCTTATGTTTACATGGAACCTCCTATGCCCCAGCTTGCACCCATTGCCCCTTGTCGTACCACTGGACACCACTGAGAAGAGCCTGGCCCCATCCTCCTGACATTCACCCTTTACATATTTATAAACATTAATATGTTTATAATAGGTCACCCCTCAGCCTCCTTCAAATTAAAGAGACCCAGCTCCCTCAGCCTTTCCTCATAAGGGAGATGCTCCACTCCATTAATCATCTTTGTGGCTCTCAAAACACCACATTCTATTTTATCAAACTAAAGAAATATCATGTTAGAACAGCCTGAATTCATGATCTATAGCTCATTTTTCCCACTTTGAGTCATGCAAATGCAAATCCTTACCTTTAAATCATATTGATCTGAGCTGTCTATGAAATTTTCAGGGAAGCTTCAGAAGGCCAGCTATTTGCATTCTGATTAAATTTGTCTCATTCAGAGAAATGACGTACAGCTTACTTTTTCAAATGCCATATTTTGGCTAAGTTTGGATATAGCCTTCCGCTGCTGAAAACTATCACATTACTCCTTGAGGAATCATGGTACGACCAAATAGCAAGCATAAAAAGATGCAGGCTTTCTTTAGGAAAAATGATAAAAAGGCTTGCATTCTTGCATGGTGAAAGTTGTTTTCTTGGGGAAGGGAAGAAGAAGCCCAAAATATTGGAAATGTAACTCTGTTACATAGTTCTTCTCAGACAATGTTTCATCTGATTTTTCAAACCTGAGTCTGAGCGGATCAATACTGCCACACATATTCTCTGAATCTATAGACTTTTATGAAGCATAATGAGAACCCCAAATCAGTTTAGCCTTTATATTTGAATCAAAGGCAGACTGATCAACAAAACACAGAAGGTTTCAACTAGCTGAAGTGGTTCTAATGTGCTTAAAGGGCTTCGGAGACTTTGCACCTAAACCACAAATTTGGTCCGGTTCAGTTTCATAATGTATGGAAATCTCACCGCTGAAGGATTCATTAGCTAATATTAGCTGGTATAGAACAAACACAGGCTTGACCTGCTGGTTTTTGTTGTATACACTAAAGATTTCTGCCCACAGTGCCGCTTTTCTTGAGAAGAGATAGATAATTTTTATTTAACCAAGGGGAAATAAATGCACTGAACCTGACTTTGAGTGTCTGGTGTAAATATTTCCAAGAGTGTTTTCACCCAAACAATGTCCCAACACATACATCTTGTTCAAAAGGGTTATCTTACTTCTGTGACTAGACAACAACCATAAAAACTACTATCAGGTAACAGCAGCCCAGAAAAACTTTAATGTTTTGGGTTAGTTTGCAAGGTAGCTTTACGAATCTGAAATCAAAACTAGGAGGTTTCGCTAAGGGCAAGATCTGGAGTGTTAATGATACACTCTGCAACATTTGTCTACTCAGAAGGCTTCAGGTACCTGTGGTAGGAGATAAATGTTTACCTCTTCAAACCAGGAGACCTGTCACTATGCCTAGCGCTTGCCATTAAATTCTTTGAGTCACATCTTATGAAGATTTCAGGAGGTCTGAATCTTCCCCCAGGTTCCAAGGTAATTATAACTCTATATTTAATGTGTCAATTAAAAGCCAAAGTCATTAGTTTAACATACATGCTGTGCTACTAGCTGAAGTATGTAGCACCCCAAATGCCATGCATTGAGATAGAATAGATTACCTTGAATTCTCTTCCCAAGCCTGGAGATGGGGTCAAACTGGCCCCATAACAGGCTTGTAAATGTATAGCCCCTCTGGGTGATAAGAAAGCAGTCATACTTGTAAGAATGAGTAATATTTTTAATACAGGAAAAATCTTCTGTTCCTTTTCCTTTCTCTTCAGGTGGTTTCTGTATGATGGACAACATTGTGCCCTGGTGGGTTGCAGCATTTTTGAGCAAAATAGGTAAACATACAAAATGTCAAAGGTTAACACTTTGAGGGCTACACAGTCTAGTTCCTGCAGTGGTCATGAGAACAGGAGATGAGCAGGAGGAATGAAGGAGGTATCCCAAGTAGAGAGGTACCCAGCACAGACCCAGCACAACCAAGAACAGATCATTTATTTTTCTGCCAACAGCTACATTAGGGATGGATTTGCCAATTTTAGAAGAATACAAGCAGCACTGTGTTTGCTGTCTTGTCCAATATTTTAGTCTCATGTTTGATTACCTTCACTATGGAGAGAACACAGGAAGTATGTTAAAGGGATATGACAGATTTAAGGAATAACATTATTACAAATTTAAGGTTAATAACATTGCTTTGCTATACTGGATCTTATTTTAAAATTCATTCTGCATTCATTTTGTTTCTCTTTATTTCTGTAAGTTTTAACAATACAACAATCAGTTTAACAACTGACTTGGAATAATTTAGGCTGGATTGTTGAAGGTCATCTAGACCAAAACCTGCTCAAAACAGATCCAACTGGATCAGGTTGCTCTGTGCAGTTGGGTTTTGAACACCTCCGAGAACAGAGATGCCACAACCCCTCAGGGCAACCTATGCCAATGTTTTACTACCTTTCTAAGAAAAATCTTTCCTAATATCCATCAGAATTTCCTTTGTTGCAACTTTTGTCTGCTGCTTATTATACTATCACCTCTGTGAGGAGTGTGAGAGATGCACTGTCTTCTCTGCCCCTTCCCATTAGTTAATCAGTAGCTGGTCCAACAGTGCATGTGACTTAGTTGACTTGTGGATCCCTAGTGTCAGGAAATGGTCCTTGCCCTTCTCCAGAACCTTGTTGGATTGCCTATGCCCTGCCATGTTGCTTATCGAAGTGGTTAAAATCATCCATGAGAACCAGGGGCTGCAATTAGCTTCTGGCTCTCTGATAGCTTCTCACAGACTGATAGACACAAAAATGAAGCAGCCCACTAAAAGAGAAATCTCAGTTATTGGGTCTTATGATCAGTGACCAACAAGCTTGGGCTTTGTGGTTTGATTTTCTTTTTCCTTTTTTTCTTTTCTTTTCTTTTTTTTTTCAAATGAGAACATGTTAACTACAGCATTTTGGGGATCTGTTGTTCCGTAGGCCTTTGGTTCATCTAGAGATAACAAAATGATGAGAGTATAGCAAGACTTCAGAAGTCCCTCATTCTCACAGTTAGGCTAGAAATTAATAATAATGCTTCTGATAAGTCCTCAGGTAATAAATTTACATCTCCATGGCATAAGTTAAGTGTTTAATTTTAGTAAATTGCTTATATCCCTCTTTGTTGCAGCTAATAAAATTCTTGTCCCACAACCCAGCACTTCAGACTGGCAAAAATAAATAAAAATAAGAAATATTTGCCAGCCTTTCTGCCTTTTTCTATCAGCATTCACGATTTTGTCATATGTATCTAACACTCAACTTTTACCTGGCAGAGAACTGCTTTGGCTCTTAACAGCCTTAAAAAAGCCTTCTTTTTTAAACTACATTGGGATCAGCTTTTTTTTTTTTCCTTAGTATATTCTTTAATGTTTTATTGTTTCTCTGTTTAACTAAGGAATATTTGTTGTTGTTGTTCTACATAACCCTTTTTTGTTGATGGAATCATGAGGTTTGGAACAACGAGCACAATATTCTTGAACAACTCCCGATTTTTCTCAGTGCCTTCCCACTTAAAATGCATATACTCAGTCAGTTATGCCAGCAAATGCTTTTAGCTTTGGAAAACTGTCCCTATAAAGTTCCAAAAGTGCAGATTTTTGGTCAATGCCTTATTTCATTTGTATAAAGTAAATTTAAATTGACTGTGATCTCCGGTACCTCAGTGACTGCACTTTTTTGGGTCTGTAACTAGCAGACTTAAGTCCACTATCAAGTTACCTTGTACTCTGGATAAGGGACTTCCTGTTTTGAGAAGACAACATTATTATTTATAGAAACACTAAGGAAATTTGTTATTGGCCACAGGAGATCAGCAGCAAATGGCCCTCTGGTTGAAGTCATCCATGATAAGTTTCTGGGTTGCCTTTTGACTGTTGTTATTTCCCACGTCCCCTACAAATTAATAACAGATGCTTAAGGAACAGCTCCTTTTATCTCCTGGAAGTTGTTGCTGGGCTATAGAAGACCTTTACCTGTAACCTGTCTTTTGCATCAAATGACTATGAAAACTGGCGTTTCAGATTTAAGCAACCTTGAAGACATATCTGCAGGGTATGAAGAACTGGAGTACAGAGATAGGCACATTAGTAGAGATCCCTGGACACAGCATAAACACCCACATCTTTAATAGCATGAAGTTCAGATGCAACTTATCTCAGTAACCTGGACATTGCACAGGAGATAGTGTCAACACTGTGAACTTACTAGTTTGGGCCCTGATAAACATGGCTCAATTGCATCTGGGCACTCCCCTTCTCCCCCCAGTAGACATCCAGCCACCTCAGGTGCCACTGCACCCACCATAACCCAACTTTCCTCAATGCTACAAGCTTCAGGGTTAATGTGGGAGAGTGAACTCAAATATCTCTGCATCTGCCAGTGTGGTAAAGACCAAAACCTTCCCCCAGTCTTCTGTTTTTCTCCTTCCATCCTTCATCCAAAGCCTTGGCTTTCGGGAGCAGAGGCAAGGCACGGCCAAAGACTGAATCAGGAGGGAGAAAAGCTGACAGCACTGGCTGTCTCGTCTTCATTCTTCTTTTTACCATCCAGTATAGGCACTGTTTTAAATTACCCCAAAATAGCCTGTAAAGCTCTCATCAATCTCACTTGTTCAAATGCAGCTTTTCCACATTAATCATTTACAGTGACACGAGTAAACAATGCCACATGTGGCCGCAGTGATGGTGCTCTCCCATTATTCATTCATCCCAAGGTGCATTGGTTTTGCACTGAGTCTTACTCCCTCATTTCTCTCTTTTAAAAATTACATGAAAATTTAACTGTATAACCACCTTTCATTTAAGAGTCAAAGACAGGAATAGCCAGGGAGCAGTGGATCGCAGGCTGCCCCTGCCAAGGAAAAGAAAGTGTCGCGTTTCAGCCTGCCTGCACTCATCCTTGCTTTCTCTTTTAGCTCATAAAGATACCTGAACTAGCCCTGGATGCTCCTGATCAAATATGGGAAACAAGAAATCTTCATTAGCACAGTGTGCCAAAATATCTAACTCAACTTGCCTCTGAGTAGTCACACAGCTGTACTTCTTGCTAGTCCCCAAACCAGCTTGTCATCTGCATCCAAAGTTGTTTTTGTTTTTTTTCCACCTAGTGTAACTTTTTGGAATAAGAGAGGGGAGCATCTAGTAGTTGTTCAAGAAAACCTACTTCCCACCTCACACTTAGAGAGTTATGCTAAAAAGCCCTGGGCAGGTTTTAATGTCTATTCATGGCATTGTGCTGTGCCATTTAGGTACAATTTATACTATTTCTTAATTTTCAAAATAAATTTCAGAGAAGAAAGAGCTTCAAAAGTGGGAGGCTGAATTTCAAACCCACAAGCGTTCAGATCCTGGGGTGTAGTTTGGACTCCATCCCTATAAAAACCAGCATAAAAACATTCCCCATAGCTGCCAGCTCTCCTGATTTATCCAACATTTCACAAACGTAAAGCTGGTATTCGAGTCCCAGCTTGGAACGAAGAGACTGAACACAAACCTCAACTTTCATTCCTGCAGAAGTTTCCATCCCTCCTGTTTGCAGAGGAAAGTTTGAAAACATGACCTGACTGCACTCAAGCAGGCTGCTTGGAGGGAGGGGGAGCTGACTCATGATTTTTGCTACCCGGGGATCGCAGTACTGGGACACTGCCCAGGCAGGAGCAGAATTTGAGACTTTGGAGCCTCATTCATTATTACAACTGTACTGTTGCTCTGGAAGATGCCACTCTTTTCTGGAATGGAGGCCAAAGCAAAATGTTTGGTTTTGAGGAGAGCTATCAGTCAGGTGTCCTCCCTCCTCCTAAACAAATATACTTTGGAGAAGGCTGCGTTCAATGCAACACATACAGGAGATTCCTGGTGCCTCATTCCTCCTGGCAAATGGCATTAAGCAATATTCCACCAACACATTAGCCTGCATGTCAGCCCCTTCAGAGGGATGCCTGGCTCCTTCTACCTAGCCCTTTCAGCAGGGTCCCCCTGCTAAGGCATGGATGTTGGCTGTGGTAGCCTCTGTGCTCATGAACTTCCTCCATCAATGACCCCTAGCAAAATAACCCAAATGGGCCCATCCATCTGTGTTTGCTGCCTTCACACAGAATTCGACCTCCTGGCAAAACTCATATTAAGAAAAAAGATGACTGACCTAGTTTTATAAAACCTCCTAATTAAGACATAAGAGGCATAAAAGCATTAAAAATGTGATACTAAAGGGACAGTTAGATAGGTGTGATAGTATGTGGCACTGAAGTACACTGGCATAGCGACAGACCCACTCTACCCTCATGACTGGGTAGGAAAAAGTAGAGAGAGAAGGAAAGTGGTGTAAGCTTTAGTTCAGATTTCTAAGAAAAACAAAAAAACCCAAAGATTGCCAACACAAAAGATGGGATTTCTAGTAGGATCTATTGCTGCCTCAGCCCCACTCTTGCTGAAGCTGATAAGAATTTCATTGCCCATCTTAATATATGTAGAATTAGGCTAGTGGAGAACACCTCTAGAAGTCCCAGCTATCAAGCATATTGTGACTGCTCATGTATTAAAACCAGCAGTAACATGGCCTCAGATGTTTGCAGGCATGGGTGAGCAGCAAGATGCAACACAAGTTTGCTTGAGGGTGAGAGCGATCGTTTTGCTAGAGTTGCATCTGAACAAAGCATGTGGGTCTAACACTACTCCTTCAAAGCACTCAGTACCCTGAATACTGGCTACTTCCTGGGTGCTGAGATACTTGCTAAGGTATCAAGTCTAGTTTTGAAGCACAGAGGCGCTATACATGCCCAGGATCTGGATTTCTCTTCACGAATTCCATACAGCTAAGCGGCTATCTGGAAATCTGCTTAGGCTGAGAAACAGAAGGAAGTAAGGAAGGGTGGAAGGAGAGAAATAATTTGTGTGTGTGTTGGGTTTTTTTAACAAGATTGCATTATTTTTCTGGCATTCAGTTTCTCGCTGTTGTCCTGGCTTTTGGGTGTGGTGGGCTCTGAGTTTTGTCCTGTGTGCCTTTAGGAACAATATCCTCTGGGCAGAATTGCTTTTTCCATTTCATTGCAGCGTTGTGGTTATGTATTTATTTCATAAGGAGAGTGGGTTATTTGGCAATTTAGGTTCATATTGTGGGTGTGGTCCCTGTAGATAGTTTTCTTCTGGATTAAATCTTTGCAAACTGTTATTTTTCTGGTAGTACACCAGTAAGCTGCACACCATTCTCCTGGACAGGATTTTATTTCATCTCCCATTTTGTCACCAAATCATCTACTTCATCTTTGTCACTGGCTACACTTTGTTGGGACAGTCATGGGCCCTTCTCAGGACAAGTGGCTTGACTACCACCATAACCCACCAGAAGCAACAGCACAGAGACTTGCACAGGCTAATGTCCCATTCATTAGCTCCCCACTAGATCACTTCCAGTACCACAGCACTCTGTCCAAAATTAGCTCAGGTTTCTCTCTTTGCAGAGCACTTCATTGTGGAGCATAAACCTACCTACCCCAAAGGGTTTCATGTACCTCTGGAGTAATAAAACAGGGAAGAGGAAGGGACAGAGAAGCTGACAATGGAAAGTTGTAGCAGATGTTGTATAAAGCATTTTTTTAAGCCTCACAGTCACACAAGGAGCAAAGAAATGTCACTCCTGTTCAGTCACAGAAGCAAGCATGAGAAGGGGAGTATCCACACCTCCTATGGCAGGTGTTTGTGTTGGGATGGGAGTCTCTCACTTTACAGAATGGATTTTCTCACTTTCCATAGTGCAAATAAGTGCTGGAGCATGTTTTCCCTCAGCTGACTGTGGTTATGAAGCTAAGGAGAATAGCCTTTTAATTTTGGTACTTCAGGTATCTGCCTGACATGCAGTGATGTGAATATATCTTTAGATCAAGTACTGCTGAATGTTTTCAGAATATGAATCCCTTTGCTATCCCAAAACACACCCCCTGCAAGGAAGCACTAGGCAAGCATCCCAAGGTTTACATGGGAACACTGTCTGCTAAACATGTCCTGATCATACCATGGGAAATGCAGTTTCTAGCCAGTGGATCAGATCAAACCTTGGTGAACCACCTCCTTAGACTCAAACATCTGTCAAACCTACCAAACCAACCTGTTTCCCATGAAATCAGGAGGGGGTAGGAGGGTGTTACTGGCCATACCACAGGCGGACATCCCACCTGGCAACAGGGACTGCGCCTGCAGCACTGGGAACATGACCCGAGGCAAAGCTTTGCCTCCAGCTACAACAGGAAAAGCAAGTGTTGCAGAGCCCTTGCTACAGCAAGGCAGTAAAATCACACATATCACACCACAAAACTACAGGCACAAGTTAAGTCTGGGCTGAGACCCTTTTAAAAAAAACCCACAGCCCATTACGTTTAATTTAGAATCTCTTTCCTTGCAACTACAGAGCAGATTGACAAAACAGACTTTTTAAATCACCTACGAAACTTCATTCAATGACAGGATACCTAAAAGACTCTTTTGTGTTAAAGTGCTAATTATTAAAACATGACCAAACGGTTAGTTCAATTTACAGCATTGCCATTAGAAGGAAGGCTGGAAACAATGTGCACATTAAAAGGCTATTTTATATGTTCTGTTACTTGGAGAGTCTCTGAAGTGAGAAAAGACAAGTTGTGGAGCCAAGAAATTCTCCACTGGAATGGTGTTAGCTCTAGTTTTCTCTCAGTACAATCTCATTTATCTGAAATGCTACAGGGATCAAAAATTATTCATCCAACAAGAGATTCATATCATCGAAAGAAATCCTGGAGAAGAGATTCAGCCAGATTTTTGAACAGAAAGGATGCTTTAGATAAAAATATCAGTCGCTCAGGTAGGTGTTGGTTCATTATGCTTCATCATTAATTTGTGGCTGGATTACTTGTTCTTGCAGTTTCCCATTCAATGATCATTTGCATGATTTATAAAAGATACAGCAATTTACAGCACATTTCCAAAACATTCAAGAACAGACTGGCATGAATTTAGCTGTAACTTCCAACATTTCTGCTCAAAAGTGTCTGTTCATACATCCTGCCCATGAGACAAGGAAAGGTGTCAGGCTGAAAAAGCCACTTTGCCAAATTAGGGGGTCCACTACATGGTGAGTCAAAGCAGCAAAGTATCAAGGTTACAATTCTGTGATTTATTTCAGAGCACCTAAACAGCAAACTGAGATTTGTGCTCATTTTGTGACAGCATAAATCCAGCAAATGAAAACAATCTGATCAGCATTTCTATATTGGGTTAAGCTAAATATATATAGTATTTTTTTTCCCTAAAAAATAGCACGTCATACACAAAATAGTGAGACAGGTTTAGCAATGGTTTGCATAAATATCAATTATTCATAACACCAAAAAAATGAAACACACTATACCCTGCAAAAGTCCAAATCATATCAGCTCTGCTGAAGTCTGAGATTTGTGTCATTTACCCTCAGCTGGTGATCTGTCCTGGGATGTACACATATTTCACAATTTCTTTTTTCCACCAGACCTATTTTTTTGCTCTGACCTATTATGTACAGTAACAACACAGACTCTGAAGCTCTTCTCATAGCTGTGTTGAAGTGCATAGGTCAGTGACAGCAAGCTGGTGTGAAGCAAGAGCAGAACCAGATCCCGTGACTTGCTGTGGTGGGTTTTTTTCCTTCAGTCCCATTCTTTATTTAATTTACAACCTCTAGTTCTGTTCATCTTCCTCCATTCCCAAGTCCTTAGTAATAACCCTATTTCCTTAGCTCTTTTCCCATAAATAATTCTCCTGAAATAACATGAGGAGAGCCTGCTCTGCTAGTGCAGTCTCCCTCAGAGAAGGCCAGGAGATCAATTACTCTCATTGAAATGCCACGGGAAAAGGAGAATTTCAGAACAGGATTTCACACAACAGTTTATAACAACAGAGTGGGAGAAGAAAAAACAATGAACAACTTTGCTGCATGCTCCCACATAAAGAAAAGAGAAAAAAAATACCCAGACATCACTGGAAATTACTCTCCTCAGTGCTTATTTCTAATTGATTTTCTTGATGTCTAAATGATATCATCTCATGAATAGCTACTGTAGCAATATATAGACATGCACACTTTTCTACTTTACAATTCCATAACTATTTCTTTGAAGTCAGCACACAATAAAATCAGTCAGTTGTGCCACTAATTAACTGCTGCATTGTACTGTGAGACAATATAGGGAAAGGACTTAAAGGACTTAAAATTAATTCTAGTTCAATGGAAAAGATCTCTAACAAAACTGTTTATTAAATGTAGTAACTGTTTTTACTAAACGTATTTTACACTTGATGTAATTTTACACTGCTTTTGCACAGTGATTATTTAATTAGCAATAAAAATGCCCCCATTGTAATTTTTATAGCTAATGTTTTCAGAGTATTTCTACTGCTGTGCAAGTCTGTAAGTGCCAACAGCATTATTTCTACTTAGTGTATGGTTGAATTAGGACCAGCAAAGAGTGTAGAAGCAGTACCTTGATTAAAAAATACACCTCTGGGAGTCAGAGCAGTAATATCATTTATTTATCCATATGGTATTTAAATGAACCTTCCCTTTTCTTCCTCTCTTCGGAATAACCTTTAACTCCAATGATTAGAGCAGCAGTAAGTGACTGTCCTCATCCTTGAGGACATTTTCCTAATTTCTCTGCAGGTTTCCCACCGAGATTCAGTCCAGTCAGTTTTAAAAATAAAGTTAAATATTTCAGGCATTGCACTTCTCCTGAATATCTCATCCAGCTTTAGGGCTCTTTACTTGCCTTCTCCATTTTGAAGATACTTTTATTTCATTCAAGTACAGGGCACCTGCACAAATAATAATGCTCTGTATTGGGATGCAGCAAATAGGTGATAATCAGGGATGTTAAAAGCTCAATTTAAACACACCAACAAACAAGTAAGCATAAAAAACCTGAAAGAAAAATTTTCTCTGCTCTTTCAGTTATGTTTCTTGGGACACTAAAATTAATTTTAAAAAACTCAACCCAACTGTGATTTTTAAACTGGATATTCTTCCTTTAAAGCCCTCAAAATGTCAGCACAGGGACAAATTTTCCACTGGTGTAGCTCAGCATAACTCAATCACAGAGCTATACCTATTTACATTAATCAAAGTTCTGTCAAATAACCTATTTTATTAACAACTGTTAGTTCTTTAACAATGAGCAAGATGTTATACTGATTTAGAACTATCTTTTCTCAAGAACTCCTTGCCCTCTTACTTTTTCATGCTAGTTAGTGCCAGTTCCATTAATTTACTTTTGCGTATACAGCCAACACCCAAATTTAAAGGCCAGGCCAAGAACATGGGGGCACACAGCAGTTTTTTGTAACAAGAAAGTTCAATCTGGCTTGAGTGTAAATGTTTTTCACCACCTGCAATGAAATTTCCGAGCTCCCTGAGAAAGTACTGATTGTCAAAGGAAAAACTGTGTCTTCTAGCACAGTGGATTTTGAGCAAGCAGAGAAAACCCAAGGGGAAAGCAAGGAGGTCAATAAAAAATTGTTCTAGAGGAAAGATTGATGGTATGGTGCTGGTCTAGAGAAGACTAGATTGGGGGCATGCTATGACAGAAAAAATCCCACCCCTCCATGCAATGCTGAATATAGAGTTAAAAACAGAGCAAGAAGACTGGGGGAATATACTTCAGCTGGTAGAAAAAGCTTTCCAACCACAGGGACAGCTATGGTCTGGAGACATCCACCAACCACCCAGAGGAAGCTCAGTGGTGGACAGTCTAAGCACAGGGCCGACAGACATCACCCAGGAGCGATGGCAGCAGCACCGTGGGCCAGCTCAGCCCAGTGCTTTGCAACTCCATGGAAAGGCACACATTCAGTGGCCGGGGAGCTCTGAGTCAGAGAAACACATCTTTTAGAGGATTAAGAGATGATGTAGGAAGTTGAGACTGCAAGTTGCTGACAATGAATACCAGACGGTCGATGCGGGGCTGCCAGCTCATCAAGGGCCTGACTCAGCAAACGGCTCTGCTTTCTGAGACCGCTGCGCCAAGGGTTTGCTGCTCCCACACTACATCGCATGCCTCAAAAGCCAGAACAATTTTATTTCTTTTTCTTTCTTTCTCTCTTTGTTGGTTTTTTTTTTTCTTTTTTAAGCCGAGGGAGATCCTAAGCCAGTGTCTCCTAAACTGGGAAGGCAGATAAGCGGTGAGGGAGCAAGGGAAGTGGAAGCGCGTGACTCCAGGGCTCCCAGCGCTTCATGCCCAGCTACAGACACACAACACTTACGCAGGCGTCTGGGATCTGTAAAAACAGCTGCTTGCCTGTCTTAAACCCCCTCGGCTACTGTGGAAACCCTCCCGCGGCAGCCACAAGCAGGACTGGGGTTTGGGAAACGGCGCCTGTGCTCCTCTTCCGCCCCACAGCATCCCTGCCTGCAGCCGGAGCGGGCAGCAGTGGGCAGCCTCTCGCCGCCTGCCCACACGGGGAGAGGGAAGGCTACCTAGTGCACAGGCTGGGCCGGGGGTGGGGGGGAGAAACAGGGAAAGGTCTTTAATAGGTGGTAGATTGTAATAGATGGGAAAAAACGGGGACTGAGTGAACAGGAAAATATGCTGAGTAGCACCATGAGAAGACAGTAAAGGGATGAACTGATTGTGGACATTTGCATCCCCCATGAACAGCAAATGAGCACCAAATGCCTCCTCACCTCCTGCCAGCAATGCCCAGGCTCTCAGACAGTCTTTTATTTGCACTTTTCACCAGCACATGGACATTTCCTGCACACCAGCACAACCCACATTCAGTAAGAATCCCAGGGCACACATTTGCCTTACTGCCTCTGTTGTGGAAACAGCCAGTGAACGAGGATTTTCCATGTTGCATGTGAATTCTGATGTTAAAAATAAAGTTTCTCCCCTAAGCTAAAGAGAAAAGACTGATGCAGGTTATCCTTTGAAAGGAAATGAATTACAAAGATCTGGAGTTGATTTATTCAAGAACAATTAATCAGGCTGTTCCCTGAGGTTTGGACCACATGGTCCAATGTGCCCAGCAGAGCTGCTGCAGCACCCAAGGTATCAGTGAAGTCAGCAGGCTGCTGTGATCTCCCAGGGAATGTGTCTGATTCCTGACAGAAACCTGCCTGTAAATGCAGGCACATCTGTAGGTTTCAAGACTATTTTGCAGGAAAGTACAATGCTGAGTCAGAAAGTTTACTGTGTGTTGTTCCCATTCTCACCTGCCATATTTGGTCTCCTTTGACTATCTATTTGATTTTTAATTGTGTTAATACACAGCAGATAACCTTTCAATCAGTATATTATTAAAGATAAACTATTAATACCTTCCTCTTAAGAAGCAATAGTAGGGTTAAGTATTTGCATGGATCATTTATTAGAAAAATGTGTGCAAGTAACTCAAGGAGAATTCAGTGAGTTATTCTTTACAAGCTAGATTCAATCAAGATTTCGTCTGGCTTCCAGGCTGCAATAATTGTCCAAGGCAGCTTGGCTACCCAAGCCTTGGTGCCTGCACTGGGCTGATGCTGCTTCTCATGGCAGCAAAGAGTACACAGGGTCTGTGGCCCTGCTCAGCCACCAAGCAGCCAAACCCAACAGATCTCCCTGGGTGAGAATTTTATGCCTGGTGAGAAGACCACCAAGGTGATGCCAGACAGGGTTATCCAAACCAAGGACTCGAGGAGGATGTCCCCAGGATGCAGGGTGGCCTCTTTGCCACTGTGGTGGTGTGGTATGACAAAGACATCCTCAAATCAGTCAGGTCTAGCACCAGGAAGCACCAAAGGCAGGTTGAAAGGCCACAGCTCCTCAAGAGCACCAAATTTGTCTGAGCTGCAGATGACGTGGCCAGGGAAGCTGTGGCATGTGCACCAAAGGCACCTCTGGATCTTCCACAAGGGAAAGTCTCTTGCTCAGCCAGTCTTGCCATTGACCTAACTGCAAGCACCAGAAAGTGGACTTCTTCCTCCCTTCCTCTCCCCCAACAGATTTTTCTTATTTTTAAACAAGATTTTTTTGGCCAGGTTTTTTTTTTTTTTTTTTATAGCCTAGATGTATTCTTTCACCATTCTCAAACTGAAACATCCTCAAATTGCTGTTCAGGAGATGTTTTCAGTTAGAGACTGACTATTCTTATTTATTTCTTTTATTAGGATTAAGCAGGCCAAAACCAAGATGTTCTATTTTGGATTAAATAAACCATTTCAGGTTGACTACCCCCTCTCATGTACTTGAAATATGACAAAGAAATAGGCTTTGTTGAAACAAAGATAAATGTATAAAAAACTTTCTGGCCCATTTTTCACACAGCTGCAGTCAAAACTTCTCCTACTTGGATTAACTCTTCCCACTTCTCCTTCATGCAGTTGACCGTATTCCAAGGACTCAAATAGAAGATGAAACAAACATCTTCAAGTAAATAAGAGCTACCTGCCATCTGCAAAACAAAACACAGAAAAGCAGAAATTAATTTATTTTTAATATGAAACAGAAATTGTAAGCACTGAAATTTCAGCATGTGGCCCCACCCTTACAACTGCCTGCGTTGGCTCTGCTTTTGATAAACCGAGGCACAAACACAGAGCTAAAGCCTTTGGCAAACCACATACCTAAGAAGCAAATGAGCTGGGAGGCCATCTCCCTGGTTGGAGTATATCGGTGTAGCTTTGCTGAAGTCAGAGTTGACACAGCTGGAACAGCAGCAGCCGAGACCAAGCATCCCAGTGTCTCTGAATCTCGGGGCAAGTATTTAGCGTCCATTCTTTAAAAAGCTTACTCATTTTAAAATGACATAGCATCTAACAGCATTTATTCCTAGGTAACTACCAAGACTTTGCATCCTTTGGACAAGTGATTTTTAGTTCCTTAACACGTGTTTCACACGCTGCGGGGAATAAATCAGGTTAAAATGCAATTCTGTTCCTTTAGCTGATTTTAGAGAGATTACTGTTTACAGCTGAGACACCTCAAACAAGACAAGTTTCCAGGGGTTGTCTTCTGTGCTGCTTGTACACAGAATATCAACCATGCCAACTATGCTGGCATACATAGTTATGGCAATAAAACCCCTGGTAACTGGGACGTGGTTTGCATCCATTTCTTTTTTTTTTTTCATTTACTGGAAAAGACGTAATCCCAGCAGAAGGCTTGTTTCCAGGGTGGCCTGTATGAACGTCCCTTTCTTAGGCTCCAGAACCAGACCTTAACAGACCACCTACTTTACAAGCAGTTGCCCTCTATTGCCTCCAGACATCTCTGAGGTTTTTTCCTTTCCTAAATCTGTTGCTTTTATCAAACCAGCCTTGTTCGAGGCTATGTCCATTGGCAAAGATCCCGTTCTGTGTCCTATTGCCCTTGCTCCTGTGCAGAGCACCCGGCCATTGATGGGGAGCTGCACATCAGAGCTTACAGGCTGGAGGGCTTTTAGCTTTTTCAGAGAAGGAACAGATGCCTCATGACTGTCCTCTCCTCCTCTTTCTCCTCCAGGACCAGTCTGGGGTAGCTCTGCCCGCCAGGTTAATGGAGCCTCCTGGGCACAGAGCTCCCACGCTGTTGAGGAGCACTTTGCCCTTTCCCAGAAGATGTCCCCACCACAGCTCCTTTGTCTGCAGTACCATTCAGACTGATGTGGCTGAGACAAAAGCTAACTCAGCAGCATTTCCCACCATATAAAGTCATACGGGCTTGCATCATGAACACTTTGTGCAGTCCTGGTTGTTCTTCCACGCCCACATCTTAAAAAAGATATAGTGAAAACTGGAGTAGGTTCAGAGAAAAGCAACAAGGAGGGTCAAAGGTACAAAGTGGTTTGCACAGAAGGAACAGCTAAGTGCTCTAGAATGCTTCAGCCTGGAAAATAGAAGACCTAGGAGTGGAGGAAAGAGTTTAATACAGGCAAAAATCAAGTAATGACGAGTGGCATGGAGAGGGTGAGTAGTAAATGCCCATTCACTGCCTCTTCCAGTGCACACTGCGGAGCTTGCAGTCTGTCCTACCCCCCACAGCTCCTCTGCTCTTTGTCCCTCATCACTTTGGCTCCATCATCCTCCTCTTCACATCTCTGGAAGATGCTGGTGTTCACCCATGCGTATTCACAGCTATGCGCTGGTTTCACTAAATTATATTCTAAAGTCTATTTCAATCAAATTAAATTTGTTTAACCAAATTAACTTTGTTCAGGCTAACGCTACGTCCTTGTATTCAGTTTTTCTCAAAGGCTCTGATGCTCTGTCGAATGTGAGTCACTCAGAAATCCCAAGAAACTTTGGAAAAGCGGAGTCTACACTTGAAACAAACATACTAATAGCTTGCCAAAATATCATGACCAGTGTTAGAGAGATGTCATACCTTAGGCCTGTACAACGTGTGACTGTAGGATCATGGGATAGGACCATAGGTACCCTGAAGCACTGAGTCCTACAGGACTCCCATGGGTCCTATAAAAAGCCCGTTTCCCATGCCCATGGACAGAGCCCATTGCAGCCCCTGTAGCAGAGACCTTGTCTATAGTCATAACACTTCCATGCTCCCCAGAGATCCAAATTTAATATTTCTTGTTTTTATAAAACCTTTCGCCACAGTAGCTCACTCTGCAAGTGCACCTCATCACGGTCAGTTAATTCATCATTTCTGCTGCTCTCGTTAATCTCCCCCTCCCCTTCCACAGATAAAGCACATTTAATGGCTGTATTAAGTAACAAGCAGCATGACAAGGAATATCTTGCATACTTCAGAAGGGTAATGTCCTACCAGACTTATCTGGGCATTTAAATCCCATTTTGAAAAAGTTCTCTCAGTTACTGATCTACTGAATAAAAATTTAATAATTTATTTCAGTCGGGGAAAATGAATGAAAAGTTAGAATTATTACCCAGTTTTTCAGTGTTTGTCTGACAGGTTAATGTTTTGATTTCAAGTCCTCATAATAGGAGTTTCCTGAGGTGCAACCCTGCGTGTCGGGTGTTGGATGCTGTCTGTGCCTGCTCTCCTGCACGGCCGGGATCTGCAGCCCCACAGCCGGCTCTGCACAGGCAGCAAGCAGCACACAGTGTCTGGTCCTCACCAAACGCTCGCTATGTCTACCCGGCATGCCCGTATGCTACAGAAACGCCATTTGCCACGTCTTTGTTTATTTTTTAAAGCTGAGCCTTTGACCTTCTAGGTAGTAATAATTTTCCAGCCATCAAACAGGCATAAGGAGTGTGGTATGTGCCTGCCACAGCCCCAAACCACAACTGAGACATCTGAATACCCTCTCTCATTAGCCCCAACAGGATGTCAAAGCCAGGCTCAAATGCTAAGCCCTTACTGTCTCAGCTAAACTTATGTATTTTGCTGTTAATTATTTTTCAAGCAGGATGGAGTGGTGTGGTAGAAGGCAAACATGGGGATCGGGTGGATCTGCCTGCATCTTTCGCTTAAAGCAAGTCCACCTAAAATACAGAAGGGTTTTTTGCCCTGAAACCTGGGATTTATTAGGAGATCCTGTCGTAGATAGGATGGGGAAATCTACAGCCAGAAGGCAAAATTGTTGAACGATTGTCCCAGAACACAAGCTACAATTAAAAACATGCATTTCTCACAAACACCTCACTTTTTTTTCAGTTAATCTCTTCACGAGTTTATTTTTAACACACCAGAATGTAAGTTCTCCAATTCGGAATCACAGTGAAGGAAACACTGAAAAATATTAGCATAGGAAAAGTTTATTTAAAAACTCTATTACCAAAGTTACACTGAAAATTACTTTGGATCCATACTCAACAATGTCTACCCAGCCTCCACCATCCTTGCTGCTATCAACCTCTGCCTCCCTCAGATAAGCATATTCCAGTGCTGTGGGCATATGGCTTCACTGGCTTGTTTTCAGCCATGATCAGTTTGCTCTTTTGAGGGGCTGTTTATGTTTCCTTTAAAGAATATTTCTCCAAGTGCCATAATGTTATAATGTCTCTTGTCATTTTAGCACAGTGTTCACAAGCTATGATCTCTTGTACGCTCTCATTGAATGGCTATTTAGTTCTTCATACAGAGATTTAAAACCCACCCATCACATGATTCAACCATGACTAAATAAGTGTGTGATCTCAGGAACATAGTTGAGCATTTTTGATGTAGAGATGACTGTGTCGTCTTCCTTTAAGACAGAAAAATAAGGAATTGAACTTTTCTTGATGGGGCTTTTCTTCCTAGCTTTGCAGCATGAAACGGTGTTGATTTTTGCCATGATTTGGAAGGCTGCCGGCTCCCCATGCTGTGTGCAGGAGAGCCAGAGCCTCCAGCAGGGTCCTGCTGTGGCTACCCCAGCAAACAGCCTGCAATTCACCACCTGCAATGCACCACTGGCCCCTGAAAAGAGACAGAAATCAGGTGGGTTTGTACTTCTTTAATCATAGAGATTCAGCAGACAGTTGTGCCTCCTGTAAAACACACTGGCAATCATGACCAGCCTTGATGGCTGCAGTCCCTGCCATTTTCAAACAAGAATTACGTATGCCTACTGCAGATACAAGTAGTCACTGCAGATCAGGGTCTGATCTCATCACCCTGCTGAGAATCTAGCATAATTCAGTCACTCACTGCAGGTACTTTGGACGTGCACCAGTGTCACTGTGATCAAACCCTCCTTCTCTGTCTGTATTAAGAAGAATGTTTAGAAAAAGATGCCAAAAATATTTTTTGTCTGGTACAGGCACTGGCTAAGAGCACATCCTTGGTTATTAGAAACCTCTCACCATCTGGTCATTCTTATTTCAACTGTTACCATCACCTCTGCAAAATTCAGTGTCCCGTAGCATCAGGTGCTCCGGGAGGCATGGTGGAACGAAGCTCCCCCATGAGCATGATGTGACTGCCTGTAGAATATTTTGGGTCACTGCTCAGCCTGGACATTGCCTGAGCCTGCACACAAGGATCCAAGGCTGGAGAGAAAGGCAGAGCTCACATAACCTGTACTTGTATAGTCTCATGCAGAAAAGTCTCCCTTTTATCTGAACCAATACTCCGTGCAGGTTGATTGCCCTGCCTACAACAGCGGACTCAGGGCTTTGACTGTCTGAAGTTTTATTTTCCTCAATGCCTTAGAAGTGCAGACGGGGTATAGGCTATAGGTAACCTGACTTGACTGGGTTTTACACTTGTTTCTAAGCTGGAAT
Source organism: Caprimulgus europaeus (assembly GCA_907165065.1). Next base: position 96,748,318 of record OU015523.1, on the reverse strand, counting down.
GAAAACTGCTTCAGCTCATGGGTGGTGGAGACTCCAACCCATCACTGCAACACACTGTGGGCATCAGCTTTGTCCATAATGACCTTGCAAATCACAGCAAACCACCCTTCCCTTGCATCCCCTGCTCCTGAGCTCCAGAGACTCACAGCAGACTTCCTAATATGTTCACTGCTTGAAGGTGCAACTGAGTGAGATCAGATGGGAGTTAGAGGAAGGAAAATAAAAGCTGATACGTTTGCATTTGCGTACTGTCTGGAGAGCTAATTAGTCCTGGTTCTGACAAACACACTTGGAGGGGACGACACCAATCAGCCAAATTAACTGGCCATTTCCCTGGAGACATCAGATACACTAAAGAAAAAAAACCATTGGCATGCAATTTTGACACTGACGTGACTGTGCATGCTTTCTAAACACCACTATTATTGGCTGTTTGTGGAGGAATCTAAAAGTGTCTCCATCTTTCTAAAGCCTGAGTTTCTGTAACAGTCATGGTCCTGCATCCCCAGGGTGTTTTTCTCCATGGGGTACCAGAAGCCATCATCATCTGGAATTAGCCTGAACAGTCTGCCATAATTAGGGACCTAATTAATGCTGCTGCAAGAGCAGTATTCTGCCCTATTCTCAGGGCAGAATAGGTGACATGAGCTGAAGCAGAAGAAAAATGAGAGCCAGAACAGCAGAAAGAACTTGAACACCATGAAGATGGGCAATAGTGCAATAATACCAGGTAGGACCTCCTTCAATTAGTGTGTAACAGCAATTTTTGCTATAAATGGAAAGTTCCTCAGTAGTGAAACACTAAGGAGGACAGGAATCTGAGTGTGCTGCCAAGTCACAGGATAAAGATGCTTCAAGTATGCAAGGGAGCAGGGAGCCTTGTGCTGTTGGGACACATTGAAGGCCTAGTGCCGTGCCACTAGAGCAGCCCTTGAGGGCAACCTTACGCAGCAGAATTGGGCAGCCAGGAAGAAATCAGGCAGATTAATGAAAAACTTATAACTAAGATGTGCAGTCGATTAAATGAAACCAGAAGCAAGCAAAACATTTTAAATAAAGCAAGTGAATAAATATTGTAAATAGGAAAAGAGAGGGGATTATAGACCTGAGGATAGCAAAGAGATTGACATAATGAAGTATAAACAGAAAAAGGTGAAGAAGCCAGATAGAGTGTCCAAGTCTAATCCTTTCCTAACACAGCACCATAAAAGGTCTTAAAGCAAGGCTGGTCAAAATTTTTCATCAAAACTTTTCTACTGAACAGTAAAAAGAGTACTTTTATATGATTACTCTATCTTTTTTTTTTTTTTTTACCCACAACAGCTGCTTTCCATGAAAATTTTCAACATTTTGTGGAAACACCAAAAAAACCCAACCCTCTCTTTATGGCAACTGAACACTGTCAGACCAAAAAAAAAAAAAATATTTTTGGTGAGCATTAAAGAATGGCCTGTAGTTTTGAGACATGACTAATCTCCTTGTTGCCAAACACTGAATATTTTTTTGGTTTTCCAATAAAAAGTCAATTTTTTTTTACTGGATGAGGAAGGGACTTTCCAAGCAACCCTTTAGATGTCAAAAGAAAGAATTCAAACAGGCTGCAAACAGAAATGGAAAGAAGCAGGAAAACCAGCAAAAAATAAAATTGTTGAAGTTATTAGGCTGAGAGACACAGTGAGAGAATTGGAGCACAGGTTGGTGGTTTTGTTGTGGAAAGTGTCAAATAGTCTGGTTTTGGGTGGCTGAGAAGCAGTTTGTAACTGAGCATCTAAAAACTCTGAGGCCAAGTAGTCTTGAATACTTGGCCAGTCAATGGCTCTGGCTGCCTCAATATCCTTGGTTGCTTTGTAAGGATAGGGAACTAAGTGAGGGATTTTTTGTTTTGTTTTTTTTTAATCCGCCTGCGCCAGGGCAGTCATTGGAAGGCCAGAAACATTTCTCTAGCCTAGAGAAGTATAATTCAGTAAAATACATGCATTATCAAAAGAAGGTAAATCAAAATCATAAATCCTAACACTTACTGCAGGAATCTTATATGGTGCTGTATATGAAAAATGGTTATTTAAGGAAACTAGTTTTGTTGGATTGGAGCCAAGCCTTGTGTTCTTAGCAGTAAAATATTTCATCTCACTTCACCTCTAACTTTTGATCTTGCAGCAGGTATCACCAGAAGATGGCAGGGTAAGCCAAGGCAGCTGTAAATGTCATCATGCATTAGTATAGGACCTGGAGTTAATTTAAAGGTATTTATTTGTGTGATTCTCTTGCTTTCCTAGCACCTAGCAACTTACTTTACAAACGCAATAGTAGCCCAGGGTAGATTTTTCTCATGAAATTTCAGGTTTAAACATGGTGCTGCAAATGATTCCCAGCAGCCTTAGCTGAAGTGATAATAGAGGCCAAGTAGCCAAAACTTGTGTTGGAGGCAAAAACCATTCTCCATGGGTCACCAAGCCTAAAGAGAGTTAAAGCATAACAAATCTCTCAGGATGAGGCAATCTTCTGTTAAAGCTGAGGAAAAGGCTGTTGGAGCTGATGGTCTGAGCTATGGTGGAGCAGAAAGGGTAGGAAGAAAAAGGTTCCCGGAAAGAAAAGGACAATAGTGTTGCAGTTTTGCCTGACCATGTTAAACAGGAGGAAGAGAAGGAAGTGTCCCCTTGCAGAAGTGGAAAGCAGGTCACACAAGGATTTAAGGTGAATTAATCAGAGATTAATTAAAAACAGTCCACGTCCACTGAAAAAATCAAACAGTTGTGGTCCTGCATTCCTGTAAAGTTACACAACATGAACTCGGGGAGGAGGTAACACAGCAGGAATGGCATCCTCTGAGATTACTCAGGTCAGCAATGTGGCTATCAAATATTTGGTGTCGAAAACAAGCATGCTCCTTTCAGACAGGGGTATAGTGGTATCCCATCAATTTACAAGGGATGGTCTGAAAGTGAATCCTTTTCTGGTGCCTACAAGGGGTTCAGTCTCTGTCAGCAATAGAGACATCCTGGCAACATCTGGTGATAGAGACGTTATCAGCAGCATGTCTCCAACTGAACTGGGCAAAAATAGTGGATGAATATAGGATGCACAACAAAAGACAAAAGAAGGAAGGAAGGAAGGAAGGAAGGAAGGAAGGAAGGAAGGAAGGAAGGAAGGAAGGAAGGAAGGAAGGAAGGAAGGAAGGAAGGAAGGAAGGAAGGAAGGAAGGAAGGAAGGAAGGAAGGAAGGAAGGAAGGAAGGAAGGAAGGAAGGAAGGAAGGAAGGAAGGAAGGAAGGAAGGAAGGAAGGAAAAGAAAGGAGAAGAAAGGAGAAGAAAGGAAAAGAAAGGAAAAAAAAGGAAGGAAAAGAAAGGAAGGAAAAGAAAGGAAAAGGAAGGAAAAGAAAGGAAAAAAAAGGAAGGAAAAGAAAGGAAGGAAAAGAAAGGAAAAGGAAGGAAAAGAAAGGAAAAAAAAGGAAGGAAAAGAAAGGAAAAAAAAGGAAGGAAAAGAAAGGAAGGAAAAGAAAGGAAGGAAAGGAGGGAGTGAGTAGAGAAACTCTTAAAAGGATATTTAAAAGTGGAGAAAGCAACCAGCCTCCTCACGGCAGACAGTATAGGAGTGGCAACAAATTACTCACAGCAAGACAGATTAAAGGATGCCTGAGAAAAGGAAAGTCTAATCTTCAGTCTATTCCTCCTTCAAAATCCTTTCCAAATGGAGACATGGCAGCCATTGAAGGATGTGGTTACTGTGAGGGTAGAAGCTCCAGGTAAGGATGAGGTAAATTTTACTTGGATGCTGTAAGAGCTTGTCATTTAGAGGCATGGCAGTGCAGTATGCCCATGTTGCTTTTCTCTTCAGCTTTAGCAGAGATGTGAAATATCTGTTCTGCCTGTAAAAAGAAAAAGGGAGTAACAGCTGATAATGCCAGTAGATGCAGGTTAGCAATAAGGACATGCAAAAGGAGAAGATGAAAGCACGGGGGTGAGGGCACTTGGTTCAGTCCAGTTCAGTTAGTGGCAGGGCTGTGCAATTCCTGAGTTTCCTCTGGGACCAATCCCATCTGATTTAACTTAGAGAAGCTCTTCTCATTTCAGCATAGTCCCTCTTGGTTCTCATCCTTGTGCATAAAGTATTACAGAGTTTTCATTAAGACTGTGTACAAATTTCACTTTCTAGATGCAATCCATGTCAGGCTGGAGTGCTGGATGCAAGTTAACTTCAACTTCACAAAATAAGCCTTGCTCATTTTAGTCCCAGTGTAGGGCGAAGAAAATTTATAATCCCTTCCATTGGTTCAATGCTTAAAGAAAACTAAAAGTCATTAATGTAAACTGTGAATTGTAAAATCTTTTTCCTTAAGTAACTTAATTCTCCTTCACTGGCTTGAATTTTTAGACACTTTTCCTTAAAAAGCAGGATAAATTTAAAAGCCTATTTCTGAACTCATTAAAGTCAGTAAAATAAGGAGTAACTGCTCATGCTAATGGAAATACACTAGTGTATAAATTAGTAAAAACAGATTTTGTTTCACTTAAACTGTAGGTTTTGATATACTGCGTTTAGTTCCACTCCTTCCTTACAGTTACATCGCAAGAGGTGTTGCTGTGCATTGCACACTTGCACAATAAATAAGACTGTTAAATAAGCGGGGATACAACAAAAAATATGAAGTTTCAGAATATTCAGGAAATCATCATTTCCTGGAGCTGAATAAACATTTTAGAAAAAACTCACCCAGCAGGAAATGGAGCTATCTGAAGTGGCCAGTAGGTTCAGAGGATGTGGAAAGGGGTTTGTTCAGAGGCGTTAAATAAACAGAGTAAAATGCCTTGGGAAATAGTTCCCTTTATTTGCTTTCTTGGCTAACAATGTTCATTTTACATTCAACCTTCAGCACAAGAGACACAAACAGGCCCCATGCAAGATTACCAAGCTGAGTGTAAACTGATACACAGTCTTCCTGGTTCTGCAGGCATCCTGAAATGATAGCTAAGGGAGATCATGCTGCCCTGCTCGACTCCTGAGTATGCTACCTCTGCATATTAAGGATTTAGCAAATTAAATATTATTAAATTAAACCTTTCACTATTCTCAAACTTAATAGGTCCACTTATCCTTTGGCCTAGCACCAACTGGTCTTCGAGTAACAGGAAACAATACAACCATATGCTAATAGAAAACTTGTGGCACATCAAAACCTGCTAACCGGGAGATGGCATTAAAAAACCTAGTCTAAACATCAGAGTGACACAAAGGAGAAGAATGTGAATCATTATATTCATGCTTAGAACTTGACAATCTTCTGACTGTGAAGCTGACACAGCAGTTTATGAATGCTGTACTAGAATATCACAGAATATTAGGACTATGTTGTAGTTTTCAGCTCTTTTTCTCAGGAAAAAGCTGTTTTCTCAGGAAAACCTGTTTTCTCTAGCCCTTGAGCTAGAGTCAGATACAACATGATGATCACAGTCTATAAAGTTTCACTGTTTTTTCTCCCTCTCCATGCCTTAAATTGTACTGAGCTTTCATTTCCCCCATGAGACCATAGAGAGAAATGGATGGTCTTGTACTCTTTGTGTGGCCTCAACTCAGTCACCACAAACAAAGTTTTCTATGGTTTCTACATGGCTGTCATTCATACACCCCAGTAAAATCAATAGTTTAAATGGAATTAGACAGTTAACATGCATAAGGATGTCAGGCTGGGGAGAAAATAGGTATTCACAACTTTATGTGCCTAAACAGCTTGGTAAATTTATCCTTATTTTCCATAAGCCTCAGTTGCCAATGGAGGAGTCAGTGGAGAAGCACACTGAAGGAAGAGCTAATGGTTGAAGAAAAAATGAGGGGAGAGATCACAGCAAAAGAAGCCAGAAAAGGTACATCGGGAAATTGGAGAAGTAGGCAGAAGTAAGATTTAGAGGAGTGAGAGAAGGTGGACCAAGAGGAGAGCGAGGGGAAAAAATTCCAGCAGGTCTGATAACAGAGCTCTGATGAGGCTTCACACGCTTCAAACAAGAAATATGGGCCCCTCCCCAGCAAAACTAGGCTTCCATTGCCAGCCAAATTGTTTCCATCGCTCAGACTGGAGTGCCAGCAAACGTCTGGGATCAGCCCATCCAGGTGCTCTGTGATACAGGCAGCACCAGACTCAACCCATCAAAGCAAGAATAAATCTGAGGGCCAGGAATGAGTACTTGGGCCCCGCTTGGCTGCCACTGTGCAGAAACAAGAACAGAAGTAGCCAAAAAAGGACACATTTAAGGTATAACTCAATAAAAATAAGAAACAGACCTTTTGACAGCAGACATGCCAACAAATCAAGTTCAGGGAGTAAGAACCAGCTATGCTGCAGGAGAGACAAGGACTCTGAAAGATGCTGTAAGAGTCTGATACAACGATTTGCAGAGGATACTGAAAATCCATATATTTCAAGTTTTAAATTGGACTTACACTGCTAAACTCTCCCATCTGAGCTTTTTAAAAATATCATATGAGCTACAGCCTGCAGAGATTCAAAGTCTCTCTAGACTGACTATGCAATTAGTCTCTGGCATCCCCTGGAACACCAGCATGACTTCTCTGGTGGGTCCCTGAGCTCGGCAGACAAGGGCACAAGCATCGGCAGCTGCTACCCCACCACTGAGCTGCAGCAGCACTTCCCAGACACTCAGCAGAGCCAAGGGCAAGGCAATGAGCACTGCTTGTTCCACAAGTATCTGCACTGACCTTTGGGGGATTATTAATCCAGTGCAAATAAGGGTATGAGAGTTTGGTCTGATGGGAAAGAGAGAATTATTATCATCTAGACCTATTTTTTCAACACATTGAGTGCATTATATAGCACAGATAGGTAAGATTTTTCTATAAACAAAACAGTAACCCAAATCCTATTGGACATCTCCCAGTGAACCTGTACCAGCAAACAATAAGACCAGACTGGAAGGTGCATTCTGGGGCACTACATCTAACTGGCCGCTGTTGCAAGCAGCCACGTCATAGGGTCTCTTTCATAACCACTAATTCACTTATGTTTACTAGGGCGTTGGAGTGTTATCTTACAACTATGTCAAATATTCATCTTTTTATCACTGCCACGCAGAGGGCTTTGTGAAAGAATCCAGTTCTTGGACTGGAGAGGGAACAACATGGCAGCTCACACGTCAGCTTGTCTTGGCCCCTGTCTGGCCTTTGCTTGCACAGGACTTAACTGTTCACTACATATATTTAAATTCACAATCAAATCATGATATGATTTAAAGTTATGGGAGTATTCCACACTAGCAAAGCTGAATCAAAGCCTTGCTCTGCTGGACAAAGATAGTTTTAAAGATAACCACCCACCTTCCTGGGAGGCTTTTCCACAATCAGCAGCTGAATGACTCTGAGCTAATGTAACTGGGTTCTCATATAGCATGAGACCAGCAAGATCCCTGCCCTCATGTCACATGGGGTGAGACTGACATGTGGAGAAGCTCCCCTTTTCAGGAGACACTGCTTTCTCTAGGACCCCTCCAGCACTCCATGTGATGCTTATGCTGTCCTCCCTCTGTTAACCCCTTGCCCAGGTTGGCCTCCACTTCAACAGTGAGGGAAGAGTCCCAAGAAAGTTTTTTCACCATTTGCTCTTTCTTGAATTCATTGGCATAGCAAACTCCCCCAGGAAAATGCTTGCCTGCAGTTATGTCAGCACTGCCACAAAGCTGAAAGTCTGCAGCATCACCCAGAAGGGATTAATTTAAGCAAACAGCTGGGTAGTTTTATAGGAGTATCAGGAGGGCTGAGTCTCTGAGCAACCTCACCTTGTATTTTTTAGCCCAACCCTCTAAAACTAGATTGTGAGCTCCTTTGGGTAGGAGCTGCGGATCCGAATGGGTTTCGTCAACTGCCTAGCATGCTTGAGGAAAGTGTAAGTCAAACATGGGCAACAAAATTCCCTTTTCCTGCTTTCAAATCTGCCCAAACACAGTATGCAAAGTCAGGCAAGACACCTACTTGACACTGATTTTGCAGCTCTCGTGATTTCAGGCTCCCTTAGCCGCTGGCTTTTTTGCATTCACAGCCCACTGGCACTGACAGAATCCCCCTCCTTTGGGTCAGGCAAAGCAAGAAGGGTGGTTCACTGCTCCCGTCCAAAGGAGGAAGTGAGAAATCTCCCACTTTGAAAGCCCAAATCACAGGCAATGCCAAAGGCCGCAACCAGTCGGTTGGGGAAGCTCAAATCCCTGTAAAAGAGAGAAAGTAAGAAAGGCAAATCTACCATGAACTCTCAGATTAATTATATGCCTCCTGGGAAGGAGACAGCATATTTCTTTTGGTAAATCATCAGTCACCAAAACCCCCACATTATATCAAGTTGTCTGATGATTTTCTGAAGTTTGACCAAATTCAATAAACAGTTTTCACCAAAACAAAATAAGACTGGGGTTTTTTATACAAGCAGAAACAATTTGTTTAGACTCTTTCTGAACATAAATTCTTTACATTTTTTGAATATTTAACTTTCTGGGTATTTATAATAAAAGTGACATAAATAAAGGTACATTGGTAGTAGTTACCCTTCCATCCAATAGCACAGCATTAATGCCCTCAGCTGAAAAATGAAAGACAGGTTTGACTTCCTTGTCTGCCTTGAAGACCTGAACCCTCATCCCAGAAAATTGCATGGACCATCTGTCAGTGCTGTCAAGTTTCTGCTTTTATGAATCCTTGTAGATGGTAGCACAGTTTCTGCAAACTAAGTGTCCTTTCTGATTAAAAGACCTGACTTGGACTTGGTCTTCTACCCCTTTGGAGGACAATAGCAACTTAAAATCATAGAATGGTTTGGGCTGGAAGGGTCCTTAAAGATCATCTAGTTCCAACCCCCCTGCCATGAGCAGGGATACCTTTCCACTAGACCAGGCTGCTCAAAGCCTCATCCAGCCTGGCCTCAAACACTTCCAGGGAGGAGGCAGCCACAACTTCCTTGGGCAACCTGTTCCACTGTCTTAACTGACAACTTAACCTGTTGTCAGTTCCTGTCAGTTTTTCCCAGTGCTCTGTCTGCCCCTGCCGAGATCTGGGGCTGAGGATGCTCCAAGGAGGAGAGCACTGCTAGGAGGTGAAGACGACTGATGCACAGGAGGGAGTTCCAGGTAGGGCAGACAGCCAGCAGAGCTGTCTGCATCTGCACATTCCATGTTCCCTTGCAACCTGGGCAGAGGAATAGCCCAGGGTTCCTTTTGAGTCAAAGAGATGTCCAAACTGCTGCTAGTGTTATGAATCTAGCATTTAATTATCTTGGCTTTTACTTCAGAACTGCAAGAGGAAAACTTTCTATGACTTTTTACCCCAAAGTTTTGTTTTGGTTTGTTTTTTTAAAAATCTTTTCATTTTGGCAAGGGAAAATCCTGATGTTGGAAGAGTAGAAAGCGGTCTGCATTTCAATTATTTATTTCAACTCCTTTCCAGATCAGCCAACAAATGTGTTAGTTGGCTATTTACACAGTCCATCCTCAGCACCCTCATTTCTCCCTCTTCCATTTTATTTAGATGCTCTCTGGGTGAGATAGGCCAGTTTTTTCCAAATTATGCCAGGCTTCCCTCTGGCATCTTCTGCGTAGCTGGGTCCTTGTCAGGGACCACATCACTGAAATGTATAGTGCCTGAGAGGATCAGTTGTCTTTTCACTTTCGATAAGGCAGCAAGGAGGCCTAATCAGTCCGCACATCCCTGGAAAAAATTGAAAATGTAACCTCACTAACCTCTAGCTTCCAAATTCTTTTCATACATCACCGTCTGCATTTCTAGTAGATATAGTGGAAAATAAAGACTCCATTTGTTTGGCATAAAAAGATTAAGAACCCAACATAATTTTCCAAATTTACATTTTGTAACACACTTCATTGTATAGCTGAGGGAGAGAGAAATCAGCTGAATTTCCCTCATGCCTGACCATATGATCAGGAGGCAGCTACTGCGGGTACAGTTCTGTGAGGGAATTCTTTTGAAGTCAGAAGGCAAAAAGACTTTTGGGGGTTTAAATGCCTTTTTAATGTGGTCTCTTTCTGTGTAGAGTGCAGTCCACACTTAAAGGGCTTTCTGTGTGCCTGTGAGAAATGTGTTTCTCAAAACTCATTTTTCATCTCTGCCCTATAAAATCTGTGTAAAAGCTCAGACCACTCAGTAGATCCTCACATGCTTCAAAGGGTGCTCATCTTAACCATGGTCCTGTGAGGTCCCAAAACCAACAGCAGTTTAGTCTGGATCAGATAATGCGGGTCATGGTCTAAAGGCTAAATGTAAATATCTATTATAAAGGTAACAAAGACTTCTTTTTCTCCCTGTTCCCTTCAAAGCCAAGGACATCTACTTTGCACTGAACTCATTTTACTTTACACAGGGTAACCTCATTATATCTTTATTTTGAGGACATCATTCAGTGAGAGTGCTGTATGCCCTGGGCAGGTACCAAGTTCGCAGCTGTCAGGCAAGACCAGGTCTCTGTGTCCCTCTGACCACAGACCACAATTCTCAGGGGCAGAGCAAGCATTGCTGTGACCCAAAAAAGTGCCTTCTCAGGGAGAGACCAGCAGATATTGCCTCAAAAAGACAGGTTTACTGCTGTCTCTGGTCATGACACATCTCATAGGAGCTGGACTCAGGCACATGGCATCTTTGAGTAAGGCTTTATCTTTCTTCCTACGACAGCACCATGGCTGGGAGATGGCTACCTTGTACCAAAATACCCATCAGCAATGTACATCAGTGCTCCATTGAGCAGCATCAGTGAAGCCCGTCATGGTAATGGAAATCAGATGGCTGCATGCCCTTCCTTTAAGCTTTGAGTAACAGGAGTGTGTGTGTGTCCCCTCTCATTGACTTTCCCTCCCAGTGTAACATCTCAGGTTGCTGTGTAGCCCTAGGCTACAACAGGAAAAAAGAAAAAAGGGATGGAAAAAGGACAAAATCCGAACAGTTTCTGGAAAAAATTTCAGTCTTCAGAGTTTTGTCACCCAGTCTGAATGCAGCAGTCAAAGTAATTATGCAATAATTTTAAAATATCACAGTGACATATGAGGTAATGCCACTTTCTGCACAGGCTCCTTTGGGAGCTGCCGGACTGAGCCCTGCCGTCAGCAGTGCATTAGGAGCAAGCACTAATCCGCCTCCATTTTCACAGGGGAACAGGAGTTTCCAGAGCCTAGACAGAATACCATGGGATGTCAGAGAAACATCCCTCTGATGAGAAAGTCTCTTTCATCTCTGAATGATCCTTTAACTAAAGGAGCAGTTGCTGCAATTCTGATATGGGAAGATAAAATGTTTGTTATCTAAATGGTTCATGGATCATGTCCTTCAAACTGGCTGAGTTGTGTTGTCAGAGTATGCTCAGCTATAGGGAAGCTTGGAGTAAAGATAGAGCTGAAACGTGTTTATAGACTGATTGCTAACCCTTCTCCACATATTTTGCCTAAAGTCTCCTAGAGTCTCTGAGAAAGCAAATGACACGTCTTCTTTGCTACACTAAATAACTGTTATTTTAGCATGTCTTTCACAGCAAATACATGAAACAGTCAAAGACTGACTAATCCCACAACCTTCTCTTCAACTCTAGTTACAAAACCATGCAACACAGCCAGCCCATCAAGTTCCCCTGGACTAGAGAGAAAGGAGGAACTGCCCATCTTCCCCTCTCACAGCAGGTGGGAGCCCATCACCCACACCACTTCTATCTTATCGCTGGCTATTTCTTCAAATGTGGCCTGGGCTTGAAGGTTACATGAACTGCTGAGGAATAGCTGTGCTTGGGGCACGAGTCAGCAGAGCTGGCAGGAATGTTTGGTCCTTCCTCTACCCAGTCTGCTTCAGTGAACAAGATCTTTGTGCTGTGCAAAGGTGCCAGACGTGTTTAGGCTCTCATAAACAACTCAAAAATTCAGCCTGTGCTTACACCTGAGCATATGCTTGCATGCAAACAGAGAAGTCTGGATGTAGTATTCAGGAAAGACTCATGATTAATAGACAACATTGACATGCCTAAGGACATGGAAGAGCTGTGTCCCATGAAGGCTCCATTCTGCCCAGGAAACAGAATATTTTTAGGTTGGAGACTTGATTATTTATACAATGATATGTGATTCCTCGGACCAAATGTCTCCACAGAGAAGAGATGTCCTCAGGCAGGACATATCTTTGGGTCTGCAGTAAGAGAAAAAAATATTTTTTTAAACAAATGAGGAAGAGGATCCAGGCAACTAAAAGAGAGTCAGTCATCCCCCAATTATTGGGAAAATTACAGAGCAAGTCTTCACACAAGTTTTGTCACTGCGCATGAAGGGAAAGACAGCAACAGCAAACAACCAGCGTAGATTAACTAATGGCCAACTCATCAATAACCTGGGCAATGGGATGTAACGAACCCTCAGCAAGTCTCACCAAACTGTGAGGAGTGGCTGACACATTGGATGTCACCTGGGAGACCCAAACCAGCTGGAGTAATGGGCCAGAAGGAACTTCATGAAACACAACAAAGATGAATGCAAAAAGTCCCCATGGAACTCGACTTAACCCTGTGAGCTTCTGGGAATGAAGGCTAAGAACATATTGAGCTGTATTAGCAGAAGCGTAGGTAGCAGGCTGAGTAAAATGGTCATTCCTCTCTTCTCAGGACTTGTGCAGGTACTTCTGGAATAGTGTGTCCTGTTTTGGGCCCTGATCAAAAGTAAGGAAAAAGTTTTACAATGATGGGGGTGGAGGACTTTCATAAGTTGCCCACAGAAGTTGTGGCACTTCCATCCCTGGAGATACTCAAAATTCAACTGGACAAGATGCTAAGCAACCTGATCTAACTTCAGCTTTGAGCTGAAGGCTGAACTACAAGACCACTGGAGGTCCCCTCCAGCCTGAATTTTTCCATAATTCTATGATTTATGATAGCTCTTAGTAAATCTTGTGCCAATATGTTGTTGAAAAAATGGTCTATACTTTTATAAGGGGAATGTTTCAAGCAGTATTAGTACTTCCTATTAAAATTTTGGCAACTGCATATGTCAATATTTTAAAAATAAATTTTAACATTGTTATTTGCATTATTTTCCCTACTTTCAGGAGGAAAAGAGATTATTAGTAAACATGAATTTTCTAAAGTGATTTCATAAAAATACTGGCAAAAATCTGTGGAAATACATTATAAAATGAGCAGAAAAAGTATCAATTTCAGATCATAAGGAATGGAAAGATCTTCAGAATGTCAAAAATAGTGAAATAATTTAACTACCTCTATAATTTCTATAATGCAATAAACATATGCATTACCTGCTGGGTAGAAACCATGAAGACATTTTCCGTTTAAATTAAACTAATTCAATCCCATAATTTCCATTCTTTGGCGCTCATTTTCCTTAAATTATCTCCTGAAAGAGTTTCTTGGCAAAGATGTTCCCTGGAACAATTCACTTTAAATAAATGTTGCGCATATTGCTGAAAAAGCAAATTTCACTTTCATAGTTGCCCCACATTCTCACTACAACCTGTAGCATGGGAACAGTAATGCTGCATATAACTTACACGCAAGTCTGGACACATGAGTTTCCAATAGCAAATACTTCTGATTATTTTCTTACATACATCCAGGTGGATGAAGCTGGCCCTTCCTTCTGGGTTTATGCTTAGCTACACCTGCACCACAATGACAACAGTTCCTTCTTGTGATGTTCCTATCAGTGCTGCCAAAAAAGTAATCACTTCATATCAAAAAATGTTGGTTTTATTGGAGCACCTGGAAATCTAAACTCATATCTACCTAAGAAATCATGAAAGCTCTGGACTATCAGAGACAGCACAGTCTGCACCCTTTCCACTTGTATCAGTTTGTGGGCCTGCATGAAGTGTAGTTAAGACCTAGAGCAACCTAATGCAACTCTAAATTGTCCTGCTTTGGGGGGAGTTGGACTGGAAGATCCTTGTAATCTGAATTACTTGGTATGATTACATCACATCATCATGATATGACGACTATACTTGCATTTTCTCCGGAGTGCTCCAGCTAAAGTAATGTCCAAGATATGACTGAGTGCTTATGCAGCAAATGGTTGGAGAATTTTGTCTTGAGAGTAACCTCTGACCAACACTGACCTGAGATCAGAGGCATATTCTCAAGACAGAGTTAATAATGAACAGATTCACATCACTTCCACCAAAATCAGTGCTTATGTAGTTTCTAAAAGACTCTTCTCTTTTATTCTACGTAATAAAATATTTTTAGTTATGATTATTAGGAAACATGTCACTAACTATCTGATGTCTACACCAAGTAATTCCTTCAGTAGATAATAATATAAGGAAAAGAATGGAAATCCTTTCCACTGAATTAATTTAATTCAAGTGGAAACATAAACATAGAAGATACAGTTTATATGTCAAAATACACATATAATAAAATTGGGCTTAGATCTTTGTTTGTGCAAACAAAATGGCACCACTGCTCTCAGGTTTCTTCTTCATTCTGAATATCAGTATTTGGATATTTTTATTTCATAAAAATATCATTTTTGTATTATTCCGCAGCTTTTCTCCCTAACTCAGGGTATATTTTTTATTCTTTTTCCCAAATCTTCATAGCGCATACCAGCTATTATTAACAAAGTCAAGAATTAAAATGTGTTTTAGAAACAATCTTTGCAACACCTAAAAGCATTCCAAATTGCTCAGGTTTGTGATCATTTTACCCAGGTTTCATGTTATGTGAAATGTTTAGAAACAAATTGATTTAAGTTTTCAGGTAAAACTTCATTAGACTTGGAGAAATGCTGTTCTAAAGTATAAATGCTGATCTTCAGCTTGCTTTAATAAGTATGATGAAGTCAATATGGTTATGTTTCCTTTATACAGCTGAGACTCTGACCTTCAATATAACATTTAAGTAATTATCACTAATTACTCTATGCTATAAAAATGTTGTTTCTATCAACACTTAGTCTTGACAAATCAGTTCTGGTTATTGATTGTAATTTTGTTGTCTTCTGGGCATTCAAAGATTATTTTCCTTATCAGATGTTGAGTTTCAGATTAAAGTACTTTAAAAATGGTAACTAGTAAGAATATTCCTTTTTTTGAGTATTACTAGTGTGCTTCTGTTCTCATTCCAGTCATTTCTCAGTACTCTACTCTAACCTTTTAAAAAGTAGCTGTCCATCATTTGGTAACTCTTTTAGCTGTCTAAGGCACAATTCCTATTCCCTAACTGTTTTGTCTTAAGTAACTATATGATGGAATTCTGCAAAATTAGCAACATTTTTATGTTTTAGAGAAACACTTTATAAAGGTATTCATTGGTTTAGTCTTGAATTGTCACTAATTATGTGTGTATTCTCAATTCATAATGGATCTTTCCCTAGGTTTTCTATCTTGCATTCATTAAAAGTCAAGGATAAGGATTTTATTTACTTCATTGACACAGAAGAGAACCATTTCTCTTCAGAGTAAAAAAAGAAGAGAGAGAACTTTAATTCTCTTTAACCTCAATTATCTTTAACCTCAGTGAGTAATTTAAACCATACACACAAGTTCATCCAGTTTACACTTACTCCACACCAATAACAATTACCTAATATAACAGTTTCTAAGTAGTCTTGGCTAGGTTTTTGAGCCCTCCGCCTCTGCCATGTATTTTATTACCACTGCTGTCCCATAGTGGTTTGAAGTCACAATCAATGGAATAATCTCTGTGGAAGCTACATGTACTCTTCAAAGTCTCCATTTTGAGGACAGCTACAATCTGCTGTACCTTAATTCTCTTCCACTCATCTCATAACCACTGAATGGTTGAGGCAAGAAGGGACCTTGGATCTGGTCCAAACCCTCATGCTTAAGAAGGGCCACCTATAGCAGGCTGCTCAGGATCATTTCCAGACAGCTTTTTAATACCTCCAGGAACGGACACTCCACAACCTCCCTGGGCAACTTGTTCCAGTGCTGCTCACTCCAACAGTGAAGTGTTTCCTGATGTTCAGAGGGAACCTCTTGTGTTTCAGTTTGGGCCCATTGCCTCTTTTCCTATCACTGGGCAGCACTGGGAAGAGCCTGGCTCCATCCTCTTTGCCCTTCAGATATTTATATACATTGATGAGATCTCCCTGATCCTTCTTTTCTCTAGACTGAACAATCCCAGCTCTCCTAGTTTTTCCTCATAGAAGAGGTGCTCTGGTCTCTTAATCATCTTCATGGCTCTTTGTTGGACTCTCTCCAATATGTCGTTGTCTCTCTTGTGCTGAGGAGCCCAGAACTGGACACGACACTCCAGGTGCAACCTCACCAGTGATGAGCAGAAGGGAAGGATCATCTCCCTTGACCTGCTGTCAAACTTTGTCTAATGCAACCCATGATACCATTCAGCTTCTTTGCTACAAGGCCACATTGTTAGTTCATGGTCGACTTGTCCACCAGGACCCCCAGATGCTTTTCTGCCAATCTACTTTCCAGCTGGGCGACCTCTAGGTCAATGGAAAGACTCCCCATTGATTTCTATCAATGGAAGTTTGATCAGGACCCCTCTGGGTAGTACTGCAACAGGTTAGCCTGAACAAAAAATATTTGTGACATTTTCTTATATGGATTAGAAATGATTTTTCATTACATGTATTTAGGTATTTTTAAAGCAATATTTTCTTCTACTGTCTGAACAAAATAAAGGTGGCTTCTGCTCTTGTGTTTATCGGATTTAAGTTAACTCATGTCTCCCAAGTCCATTAAGGAATGATAAATTTTTATTTATTATTTTGCCAGACAGCAAGAATGCAAGTTTTCCTGTTCTACTGCATCAATTACTTCACGGCTAGAGATGAAAGGTTGCTGCATTCAGTGGCCAAAGGGTGATTTACTCTGTGCACTTAGTACAGCTAACAGAAACCTTGGCTTATTTAGCAGAAAGACGGGTATCTGCTAGCACAGAAGCAACTATTTTTTAAATACTGTCTGTGAAGGAATGACTCACATTTTGGTAGGCCCCCAAAAATCATATTCAAAATGAAGGACACTTCAATTTGAAGAATGTATCCAGTGTGAGCTAACAGTGGCAGTGACTTCAGTAGCAGTTTTGGGAAGTATCAGGTGTCCTGATTACTTTGGGAGATGTGGAAAGTGGATCTTCAGTAAATGCCCTGATATAATATCAAATAGTTCAGTTATAATCTCAGACAGTTGCTATGAACACCAGCACCACTTAATTCCAGAGAGAAGACCACCATCCAGACCTTCCATGCTTTCTTAGGGGCAACACATCTTGAATTCAATCACTTCTCTGTCTCTCATCCAAATTCCTCCTCCAAGAGTTTCCACTGGATAGCTATCTTGAAGGAAATTAATTTAATCCCTTACAGGTTGCAGCAAAGCACTGCTGGTTGTGCTAAATAGGCTGGGCCATACAGAGACCAGTAGTAAACTCCCTGCATCTGGGCTTCCTTGCCCTGGATGCTTTGAATTGCGAAAAACTGCTTTTCAGCAAAAAAGCTTCCTCAAAAAGATACTCAGTGGAGGAAGCAAAATGTTCCTATTCAGACCTGCAATGAAGGACCATGCAGCATGGCTAAAGGTGTCAGAATGAAAACTCACTTAAGTACATATTTCTTATCACGCTGGTAGTTTTTCTTTATTTGATTAATTGTACAATCACAAGGCAATTAATAACAAAAAGAAGAAATCGTCTAAATAAGATTCATCTGCTTATACTGTTATTTAAGAGTTCTGCTGTTTGAAAACCTGAATTTCTGGAAAGAGACATCAGGTTAATACAGAGGTTTCCTAATTTGCTACCAATCTGATTAACATCACTGCTATACTTGTCTACTGGCATATTGGCCTACCGCCCATGTGCTGAAATAGCCTTAAACAACCAATCAACAACCTACTAGGGCACTGCCATAGATGCACCAATACAAACGTTATAGCCTTCAGCTTACTTCCCCTATGATTATATCTTATTAGTTCAATTACTACAGCATTTTCCAGCAGGAGCCTGTCAGAAACTGAAATAAAAGGCTGTGCAGCTACAAGCAGGAAGGTTGAGCCATATGACAAAACTTCTTTCACTAGCATGACTGACCCATGGAACTGCATACATTCTCAAAAGTTAATAATCTTAAAGATGAAAGAAGAGATTACAAACTGCAATATTTTTCTTATTAGCACAGTAAGAAACCCACTGATGAGAACAGACCTCAAAAGCTGCATGAACAATGAGGAATGAAAAACAGCATTTAAATACAGTATTGGAAAAATATGGGAATGAAGTAACTTCAAGGCAAAGATCAGTAATAGCAAAATCACAGACAATTTTCACATAGATTTTTTCCAAGATGGCAGCTGCTCTTAGGAGCTGATTCAAAGCCTACTGAATTCAGTGGAAAGATTTAACTTCAATGGACTTGGGATCATTTTAGCTTTTGGCTGAGAGTCACATTACTCCAAGTTAAAAGAGAGAAGACTTGGCAAACGATGACTGAGGCTACAGCACATTGAGGGTCAAAAGATCTTAATTGCTGGACCAATTCATCCCTGATGTGATTCCACCATACCCAGAGGATTTGCAAAGTCAGTTTTATTCTGACTGATGATGCCATTTGCAATTTCCAATGAGTTCAGTGTGCAAGTCTGGGTAGGATTTGACCCAGTGGATGCAACTGTACTATAAACTTTAAGTTAATTTTAATACAATAGTCCTATTGGTTTAAATAACTGCAAAAGTTTTTCTTAACACATTTAAAGGCTATATTTTATTACTATAACCTCACAGCTATGAAATATAGCTCTCCAATGATATAACCATGAGATATAACTTTCTTCCCAACAGCTGCTGGTGGGAATTTCACTGTTTCTGAAATAAATATTATATGCATAAATACCATACATGGAGGGAAAGAGAGAGCAATAGGAAATACAATGAGCTGACTCGAGATGTGTTATTTATTTGCACACATTATTAATGATCTCATAGCTCAGAGTGGTGGAGGGAACCTGAGCCACTTGTGAATTATGAAAGGTCATCAATAACTCATAGCAATATATGACACATCAATTCAGGTCATCCAGACTTACTCCACGCTTGGATCTGTTTATCTAACACCAGTTTTAGTTTAGTCTGTACCCTGTGTTGATTTCATAGTACATTATGTAGCAATGAGACCTCTTGGCTACGGTCCCATGTAAGATGACTAAGTCTGAAGTATAAAAGAACCTGAAACAAATTTTCAGAGTATCAGTTGATTGAACTGAACCACACATATCTACTTCCAATGACAAGTGTGATCATTAAGTAAAGTAACTTAGATATAAATACATCAGATTGGGTGTGTACACGTGCATCTGTAAAAACACACATTTCATACAGTTGAAAGTCAAAACTTTCCCTTATGCTTGTTTCTCTCCTTAAGAAACTGAAAGAGCAAACACGTAACAGACATAACTTTGATAGTAATATCACAAGACTCTCAGGTACTACAGATATAAGCATAGTATGAGAATGAAATTAATTGTAATCCAGTTTTTCACTGTCTTAAAAGAAAGCTAAAAGTCACATTTTGTTCTCAGCCACATATCTGAAACTGAATAATTAGGTATAATCCATATATAGACAAGGGTATAATTTACCTCTGCTATTCTTAAAAATTGTACAGGCTACAGTTATAAATGTTTTAATTATAGCTACTTTGAGACAGCTCTCAGACTATAAACCATTTTTGAAAATGTGATTCTTAAAATATATGAGTTTAAATGGGTTTTGTCCAAGGAATCTTAATAAACTGGTTAGAAATATTAAACTCCTCTGCTAGTTCCTCTAATCCTGTTGGTAGTACTCACTATATCAACCTGGCCAGGCAGTGCCCATTATTGACTGCCAAAAGTTCATGGAAACACCCTGGGGCAGAGCTCATTTCTTCCATCCCCAAGTACCCATATGTTTATTACTTCTTAAGCTAATGGAAACTCAGTGTGGGAAATACATGGCACGTGGCACACCACATGGAGCTGTGATGAACACACATTTTAGGCAGTGCTGCATACTTATAAGGTGCCTAATGCTAGCACTGTCATCACTACTCACACGTGCAAATTCTCAGTACAGAGCAGTATCCAACAGCTATATGGCAAGACAGGATGCATTTTAGTGACCTACAGATGTGATTTTTGGGATGGCTGCAAACACTTAGGCTTTCGGACAAGCACCTCACCTGGCTCTATATAAGCCCAAATGCTACATAAAAGGTTTTGTAGTGTTCCTACATCAACTTGGCATGAAAAAAAGAAGTCTCCAGACCAAAATTCTCTGAGTACTTCTCGCATCACATGTGCTATTTTAGGCAGACAGAGACTGAAGTCGTTTATCTGCACAGTTGTTCTCCCATCTGACAAAAAGCTCAAGCCAAAGGATCTTTGATATCAAAGAAAAACTAATTCCATGAACAAAATTCTTGGTCTTTTCAACTACTTAAATCAAACTTTCATGGTAAGTAATTTCACATTCTATACATGAAACAGAAATAAAATTGTTTATAAACTGGAAAATGGCACAAACATTGCCTTTGTCAGGGCAGGAGAACAGCTCTTAGGCAAGCGACAACACAAAGAAAACCTTTCTAAAGGATACTGAGTACTACCACATCACAAGAGAAAATGAGTATTACCTATTTACTGCCAGAAAAGAGAAGAAAGCACGGTGCTGCTATCTTTTGCTGGCAAAACCTTTCCTCAGCTTAATGGCAAACATGCCTATCTAGTAGTATCATGAGACCTTGAAATTAGCTTGGTGTTTTCTCCCTCACTTTTCCACCTTTCCTTTTAGAAAGTTCCATGCTTTTTCCCCTTCTATCACCTCAAAATTGCCTTAAAACAACCGAGTTGTCAAGTTACAGTCAAACCTTTTTCTTTTCTTCTTTTATTCCCAAACAGGACAGATAACTTTCTCAGGTTAAAATAAAATCATTGGTTGTAATATAATAACCTCATTCCCTCCATTGAGCAGACTCTCCTTTGAGGAGTCGTAAGGAGACTCCTGGACCTATCCTCAGTTGAGATATCACTGTGAATCCCAGCGTAATGGGATGGCACTTGTGAGGACCTCTTCACAGCAGTGCAGAGCTCTTTGGTGGACCAGATGCTAACATTGTTCATGCAGAGACAGAGAAATTACTTCTAACTCATATCTGACACACAGACATTGTTAACTATGCTAAAAGGTGAGAACTATGGCTGTCTGTTTGTAGAAGATCATGGAATCATAGAGCAGTTTTGATTAGAAAGGACCTTAAAGATCATCTAGTTCCAACCCCCCTGCCATGAGCAGGGACATCTTCCACTAGATCAGGTTGATCAAAGCCTCATCCAACCTGGCCTTGAACACTTCCAGGGAAGGGGCATCCACAACTTCTCTGGGCAACCTGTTTCAGTGTCTCATCACCCTCACTGTCAAGAATTTATTTCTAATATCCAATCTAAATCCACCTTCTTTTAGTTTAAAGCCATTACCCCTTGTTCTATTACTACCTGCCCTTGTTAAAACTGTCTCTCCAGCTTTCTCGTAGGCCCCCTTCAGGTACTGGAAGGCTGCTATAAGGTCTCCCATGAGCCTTCTCTTTTCCAGGCTGAACAGCCCCAACTCTCTCAGCCTGTCCTCATAGAAGAGGTGCTCCAGCCCTTTGATCATCCTCGTGGCCTCCTCTGGACTCGCTCCAGTAGGTCTATGTCTTTCTTGTGTTGGGGGCCCCAGAACTGGATGCAGTACTGCAGGCGGGGTCTCACAAGAGCAGGGTAGAGGAGCAGAATCACCTCTGTTGACCTGCTGGCCACACTTCTCTTGGTGCAGCCCAGGACATGGTTGGCCTTCTGGGCTGTGAGTGTGCATTGCCACGTGGTGGATGTTTCCAGCCAGTGGCAATCTTCCTAAAAACAAAAAATAGTTAAATGATTAGGCCACAGTCAGAAGAGTAGTGTCTAACTGATTGAAGATAAAATACATTGACTATAAGTAAGTAGAAACCATCAGAAACTGAGGTGAGTGGCAAAACTTAATGGACATCGTCCATCACAAGTACCCAGAGCTGCAATTCAGAAACCCTGGAGTTGCACTATTTTGCAACCGAACAGACCCACCAGATTTAAAGTCTACAGGGGATGATTAGGATAGCTGAGGTGCTGCCAGGATGTGTTTCCATACCTGATGTGTTTCAGAAAGTATTAAGCATAGAGTAAAAAAAAGGCCTATCTTCTCTTTCAGCAGGGTGCCCACTGGTCCCAAGCGTTAAAGCCAGCTCAGAAAACAAGGCTATCTTCAAGCTGCTTCTTACTCCATGAGAGGATGATCTTCTGGGATCATTTACAGAACTCTAGAGAAGCTCACATTTCAGCTACCAGTTCCTGACCTGGGGATAAATGGAGGCCTGAAGCCTACAGTGCTTCCCATGAGACTCCAACTCTTCAGAGCCAGCTGTAAAAACTGTAAGGGAAAAAAAAAAAAAAAACCACAACAAAAAAGCAAAGAGCCTATTGTTTCACAGTTAGCACTTCTTCCAGTTATTGCATGAGCACACTAAATTCAGATCAAATCCTAGCAACCTGATTCTGACATCATCACGTTAAATATATTTCTCTATCTCTATCAATTTACATCAAATCACTGCTGATTTATTCTACTATTAGTTCAGAGTTAGGCCAATGAGCTGGTCGATAGAACTGCAGAAGTCAGGTGCTCTGAGCACAGTGTTGATGGGTCCTATGCACATACTCGAACAGAACAAAATAGAATACACCAGAGCCAGACTAACATGATCCTGGCATGAGACCAGGATCTAAGTCTTGTTTTTCTCATCCATACATCATCACCACATTTTTCAAGTGCCACTGTCATTAAGTTAAGATACAGAGCAATCCATCGCTTAAAGCCATTACATAAACATTTTTGGGTCAAAAAGATGACCTTTGATATAACTAGGTCTGAAAAGGACACTTTCCCAATGTGGCAAAGGGAACTAAGCAAAGGAATGCAGCACACTATCAACAAGTAACTCTATGAGCTTCATCACTAATTAATTCTGATTTCCACTGGATTTATTCTTCATGGTTGACTGAACCTTCAAACAAATCACAACAATGAGCTCATCCTCATATTACCTACAGTCCCACCACAATAACCTCAGTTCCTTCATTTCTTCTTACTGCAGGACTCTTCAGTCCTCTAACATAACATCTTTATGCCCTTTCTGCTCTCTCTTCTCCTCCTCATGTCTTTCAACAACTTTGTCTACCTTGCTGGTGGGCCAAGAGACATCAAGACCTTCGTAGGGATCAGAACTACACAAACATGGTTTGACTGGCCAGGACACACATGTTGGTTGCTCATACCAGTTGGTCACGAGTCAAACACTTTTCCACAGCCCAGTTGACCACAGTGTTGCAGCTGTCTTGTGACAAATTCTGCCTCACTTCTCTTTTGGAAGGAGAAGATAGGGCATAGGAGAGATCAGATAAACGTGGATTCTTACGCTCTTTCACCATACATCTCATAGACTTTTTGCAGAAACTTTATTGGAGACTTAATACTCTATTAAAGTTTGATGAAATCAAGCAAATGAATTGAAATGTTCACAGTGAGGAAAAGGACTGACATACACATCCACAATGTGACTACATAACATCATCTTACTCTAAAAACTACAGTTGATATCACACAAGCACACAAAAAGATGCAAATTTAGTAGAATGTAGAAATTTGCTCACACAATTTCAAACACCTTCTGGTGTATAATTGTCATAGGACTGCTCAGAACAGTAAGTTAACGCACCATTCAAGAATATCTAGGAGTTGCAGAGATAGATAAGTTAGTAGTACTCCTCTCCACTGGCTAAATCACCTTCATCAATGGAACAAGGCTTTCTTTATCTGCTCCTCACTTGTCAAATGTAAAAATAAAAATTAACAGGGCCAGGGAATACCTAAGGTCTCTTTGAAACCTCATGCAGTGTTTAGAAGAAGAAAAATGTACATTCAGCACACAGATGCATGATCTTCTGTTAACAATAAAGTTCCAATGCTTTTGCAAATCCTGATGTCAATAATTGCTCTCCAACTCCAGAAAGGCTTTTCTGTGCCCTTGCTGCTGTTGTGAACAGTTGTTCATTTGCTGTTCAAGCCATAGGCACTGCAACTGTTCCCAGCCACTTTGAATTCTAGTCAATATTTTTGACATCCAGTGTTTTTCTCCACTTAATTTATTTAGGCATTTGTAACAGATGAGGGAATTATAACAGCTGATAAAGACAACAGCAGAAAGGAACTCCAACTGAATAAGTTAATTCACAATACCACTTAAAAATCAGGCTGTTCTGATTATCACCTTCCTCTCCTTAAGTTTCAGCATGACTTTTAGCAATCATGCTTCTCACAAACTCGTAGACTCAGCAAATAATACTTTAAAGTTAAACCACTCAAAAATGGAAGCAACAATGTTTTAAACATAGTCTACTGCCTCCATCCTCTAGATAGTCGCTGCTAAAATGTGGATGGTGTGGAAGTGGAGAGGAAAATGGAACAACTAATTATTTTTCATGTGAAAATCAGTAAGATTAGACAGAAGTGCTGTGTATAATTAGAAAATAAGCATTCCAAAGGTGTACAGCATTTGTTCCTGTTCATGGTACATCATGATAGTGAAGGTTTGGAAATACCCACCAGTTCTTTTCATCTCAGCAGGCACTAAGGCTGTTAGTCAACATGTCAGGATGCTTTATTACCATTGGGAGCTAGAGCCAGTCCATCTGTACGGTTACTTGAAGATGGAGAGTTGTCCTCTGCTAATTAATACATTTCCACCTCTATCTAATTAAAGAGATCCAGTGCATTCATTCTCATTAAAAAAGAAATGTGGAGCTTTGCAGTTTCTCCAGTTTGGGGGTGTAAAAGAACTTCAAACATCAGAATAAATTTCTAAAAGTAATGAGTTCCCTCATTCTAGTGGGTGCTACAGCCCTGGTAATAAAGCATCTTTGCTAAAAACTGCTGTCTGCAGACTGATTCATTCTGGTAGCATGAGAGAGATTCAGACTGGGAGTGCTCTGCAGGGAATCTGTGACAGTCTTTCATCAGCTGCATATTTTTGACTTATAAAAACAAAAACAAAGGCATATTGTGAAGATCATGGAGCCTCATTGCTGGGCTACAGTGTTTTAGCTGAAGACTTCAGACTCATACAACAGCGTGCTTGGTGCCGTATAAACTTAAAATCAAGTGTGAGATTTCTGTCTCCATTGCTGTCTGTACAAATCAACAAAATCTCAATTATTCTCCCTCGAGGCATCTTGGGGATTTTGCTTTTCTCTTAACAGACCCACTCTACTGCTTTGAAGTGGCAAGCAGAGACAGTGGCTTGCCTCTCTGGGGTAATGTGCATAATGAATGCGTTCACATACAACTGCCTCCTTTCTTGGCGTATCTGCAGGATACTTGCACCAAATTCTTGTCCAGATCATACCACTGTAAATCTTGAATAATTTAGACAGGAATCATTATCTTTTTTTTCAGCTGAGAAGAATAAGTGATCAACAGGCTCCAACAGGAGACTAGCCTAAACAAAGTTTGCAAGACTTTATTGTAAAGACACCTGAGAGAAACATCTTCAGAAGACAATCCCAGGCCATTGAGCTCTTAACTTACATGATGTTGTTAGGGTCTCAAATGGAAGCTTGGGCCATGGCCCACCTTTCCTTTGCTTTGCACCCTCTGACACTGCTGGACATCCTGGGGTGAGTTTTTCTGATCCCTTGAGCATGGGAACCACAAGCATTTCTGGCACTTGCATGCAGCACTTTCAATATACTCTCCCCTCTACTCACACCCACATTAAGCATATAAGACAGTGTTTTCCATCAACACTTATCAAAGTGCCAGTACTCTGAGAAGAAAAACTAAGAGGAGAAGGGGAATTCAGCTGAAGAAAATGAAACCAATGCCATCAGCCCATTGAAAACTCTCCTAAAAGCTTTTTTATTCCATATTCCCTACCAGAGTGCCAAACAAACATTAATTAAAATATATACTATGCTCAAAGCCACAGATTATTCTTCCCACTGGATTTCTTGAGTGGTTCTGCTGTCTTCTTGCATCAGTGTTTCAGACTGTGAGCTCTCTGAGACATGACTTTCATTATCTCTGGGTCATTAGCAGCTCATAACTCAATGTCAGATAATACTGATAAAGAGAGACAAAGGGCAGACCCTTTTCAAATTGTGGAGCCAAATGTATTGCACTGCATTGTGTAAAGTCAAAATTGTATGCATTAGTTACCAAGCAGTGACAATGCTGGACACTTGGCTGGTTAAGAAAAGTAAATGGCACTGCACATTGCATTCAGCATTGGGATTCACACAGCTGCTCAAAGGCACTCATTGAAGGCCAAGTTGAGTCAAACATGAGTTTGCAGGGATCGTGGTCACCAGAACAGAATCCAAGACCCAGATTGATTCAACTAGAGCAGAGTTGTAGCTTAAGAAAAATAATCTAAAAATACCCTGAAAACCCCAAACCTTGCACTCCACAGTGACCAACAGGAATCACAACCCATAGCAATGTGTCTGGACTCCTGCCCCACTTTGAAGCTTCTGCACCAAATGCAGGAGGTGCCTCCAGCTACCCAGAGCTTGCAGTGTGTTCTGTGGGATCTACTGAAGTTACCTTGAAAAGCGGGCCTAGGTTCACTCATTTAATAAACTCAGTACTTTATAGTGAAACTACTTTTTAATATATATATATATATATCTCATAGTGACTACACAATCACTTGAAAAGCAGAAGACCAGGTTCCTTTCTCACCACCAGTCTGTAGTCGCCTCTCTTCCTGCCATTAAACTGGCCTGCAAGAGCTATTCTCCACCACTAGCATATACAAAACAAAAATATCAAAAGCTTCATCCAGAACAGAAGAACGTATGACTTTGTAACGTAATAGACAGGCTTTCATGACTATTTCTTTTTAATCCAGCATTTGTTTGAACAAAAATTTATGAGCAGTCCTTGGAGTGCAGACCAGCCCTGGGGTGCACCACACCAGCCAAACACGCTCACCCAGAGTAGCCTGAGTCATCTTCCCTCTTGGTTTTCATTTCAGCCATATGAATCCCATGTTATTTATAGCACCGTAACACCACTTCAGTAGGAAGGGTTGGAAGACCTCTCCCACACAACCTTATTTTCAAGGGCATGATTCAAGGTACTCTCCACTTGAGTAGTAAATGTGGTTTTGAATGGCCTCAGGCTGATGAGGCTGGTGTACCCAGCTTTCCTGCTCCTTAGTCATAGCCCCTAACTTATAGCCTAATAGGTAAGGCACTAAGGGTGTTTTTTTCAAATGAGGTAAGGACTGCTGATGGTGAGCATGGTCTTCTCTCCTGTACGCTGTGCATAGAACATGCCTCTGCAGTCACACCCCTCAGGTAATCAACCATGAGAAATACTTCTCTGATAGTTAGGAACATGGTGAAATCCAAAGACTGCATGGTTCTGTCAGCTTCAGGAGTTTTTCTGGGACCAAAAAGGAGATGGACAGATGAGAAATCTCCTGAGAAAGTGAGTTTGGGTCATCACATATTTTATTCACCTAAAACCTACCAAGGTGCCAACAACTTTATTACATATCTGGCACCACATGGTTTTCTTGCATTCACCAGAAACCTTGTCCTCTTCCAGGTCATCAGGCACTTATCAACAAACCTCACTCAGCTGACTGACGCAGGGCTCCAACGCTCACCTGCAAACAACCAAACAACTGACATCAGGCTGTGAAGACTCTCTAGGATAGCTAGTCTTCTAAGAAGCTCAGCTATTAGACTGCACTGAGAGCAGCATACGGGGGGTTTTTGGCTAAAATGTCTTCAAATAAAATAACTTTTTCCACATGACTTTCAGAACCTTGTTTTGTCATTGGAAAAAAAAAAAAACAACAAACCTTCAACATTGTTATTTAGGGATTTTTTTTAATTGTGTCAGTAATTTTTCTTAGCAACTTTTTATTTCTTTTTTTTTTTTCCCTGCAAAAAGCCGTGGTGCTTTAAAGCTTTCTCAGTTAAATTAACTAAAAAGCAACTTTAAATTCTGATCCTAGACAGATGCTGGTGAGCCTTGCTTAATTGGTCTGAATTTTGTTGCTAAATATATTTTTAAATGAATGCCACATCTTTGCAAGGATGCTAGGGAAAAGAATGGAAATACAGTATTAAACAACCTGTTGAAATTCTTTGTTATTGTGGTGTAACATGCCACTGTGTTAAATTTCCCCTCTCCCACTACATACACATTTGAACACATTAGGAGGCCAAATTGTTTTAAAAATTGGAGAAACTCCTGTTTCTGGAATTATCCTGCATTTATACAACTTTATGGAGAACATTATCTGAGAAATTTTTAAGTGAAAGATGGGACAACCCAGCAAAGGAAAAATAAAAATAAATGTGGCTCTTCTTAATTCAAATGAGTTAAACTTGTATTTGTCAGAGCTGAACTTGTCTCAAAATTAAGGGGAAACAGGATAAAAGGAGAAAAGAACCAAATGAGAGCAAAACATGTATTTAATGGGAAGTTGCTGATTAAGTCTAGAAATGGGGGAATATGATTGCCACTTTCAACATGAAAAAATACACAGCCATCTCAATTTAGGCATAAACCATATGTTTGAGGCGTACAGGTAGGAGTCAATTCTACTAGTACTTGGTGAAATATTGGCAATACAAATTTGCTCCCTGGTTTGCAGAAGAATAAGGAAAGAGAATTGTTTCTCTGGTGGACTCCTGTGACAAGGTGGAGGTGCTGGTCTCCCCCAAAGTTCAACAGGCTCCAGGTACTACAGAGTGCCAAAGGGGAAGGAAGCTGAGATGGAGACTTTGAGACTCCAGAGAGAGTTTCATGGGGTCAGAGGAGGCTTCCTGTGCACAGGTTGAAATGAATGTGGGTTTGGATGTCAGGGCTGTATAATCAAGGTGTCAGGAAGGGCATCTGAAACAACAGGGCCTCCATCCAGAAAAGGCACCTTGGACATTCTGTGTGAAACAGGCAATTTAAAAAGACAGTTTGAAACCATAGGCCTCCTTTTTCATTATAAGGGTCTGCTGCCATCTCCAGCTCAGTTGTCACCATTACTAAGAGTCTCACGGCTTCAGTCTGGTGAAGTAAACACCATGACCTTGACATTCCAAATGGCTCCACCTGCAATGCCGCATCGAGTGACCTGAAGGGTAGGTCTGAGGCTGAGGCAGCCAGGAGCCCTCATCACCCACCTGGAGCAACATCCAACCTGCCAGGCTGCAGAAATCCCAATGCTGTTCCCCAGGAGGCACTTCATCTCTGGCCAGGGTTTACAGTGCCAGCAAAGGGCAACTCCACCTGCTTCCAGGTTTCTCACCAGCCACCTGTCCTTGCAGTCACTGCACCAGGCTGGAAAGGCTCAAAGACACATATGATCCTTCCCAGGAGAGTCATGATAGCGCAAGGGCAGGAGCCGTGTTGACAGCCCAAGCACATCCTGTGCAGAGGCAGCCCCGAGACTCTGAGCACAGTGCTGGAGTCAGGATAGGAACAGGCCCCTCCCTAAGGAAATACAACAGCTGCAATCCCTAAACCTTTCTCTAACTACCTCTATGACCCAAATCACCAGTTCAGAGATTGTGTAACCACACTTTTCCCCCAACAAACCTTCCCTATGACCATAAGGAGGTTACAAAGGGTCGATAAACTAAGGCACATTTCACTACTCTTTATAAACAGATCAGTCCCAGATATTTTAGAAATGTGAATGAAGGAAAGAGGTTTGATTATTTCTCCATTGCACAAGTAACACTACCAGGAATGAAAATAGGGCTCAACAGCCCTGCTTTGAATATTTTTGCAGCTGAATGGTCAGACCATGTTTTGTGATTATGAACAATGGGGAAGAGAAGTTCTTCCTTTTCTTCATTTGTACCATCCACAGTGCTACTCCTGTGAAAGTACAAGAAAGTAATGAAAGATAAGGGTTGTGAAGCAGGGCTGCCATGGGATGGTGTGAAAGGAGAGCTGGAGGTGGACAATTAATCCTTACAACAATGTTTTAAATCAGACAAAACAGAGCCTGGGACTACAGCAGGGAAAGAGAAGGCACATTCAGGAAGGTCACCATTTCATTTAACTAATTTGAGGTCAGGGCAAGGTAGGGCAGCTGGAAAAGAGAAATGGAAAATGGTCTTTAGATTATTTGATTAATCATGACAGGATCTAGTGCTGAGAGCAGGAAGAGAAAAACATTATTATTTTGACCAGCATTTTAAAACAGTCTCATCTTCAGATGAACACAGTAAATGAGTATTCATCCAAGCAATGAATAGTGAAGACTATAAAGCAGATTTCTGGGACATTCACAGCTTCTTCTTTCATGTTTTTCTATGTCCATAACAGAAACAGTGAAGGGCACTGAAATCTATACTAGTAAACACACTAGTAAATTAAACATGACAAGGACCAGTCTCTGGCCCTGAGGGCAGCAGGCTGAAAACAGCCCACATCTGTATCACTAGCTTCACTTACTCTCCAAAATGGGATGGACACCACCAAACTGCTCCTTTGGAGTTTCTCTTCTCCTGTGCTAACTCCACACCCACCAGCCAGGAACAGAGTGACAGTGAACCTAAGCCAAACCCATGCTAAGGACTCTGCTAACGGTTTAGCACTATGAGCAATCATTTTCCTGTAGCCAAAGGGGCTGCAAATATGGAGCCACCATTCAGCAGCTATCAGTAGGCGGGATCCCACTGGGCTTTCCTTCCAAGACAGCTTACTCTATAGACAAGGTTGACTTCCAGTACCCGAAGCGAGCCTGCAGGAAGGCTGGGGAGGGACTTTTTACGAAGGCAGGCAGTGATAGGACAAGGGTAATGTCTATAAACTGGAAGACGGTAGGTTTAGATGAGATATTAGGAAGAAATTCTTTCCTGTGAGGGTGGTGAGACACTGGAACACAGGCTGCCCAGAGAAGTTGTGGATGGCCCCTCCCTGGGAATGTTCAACGCCAGGTTGGATGAGGCTTTGAGCAACCTGGCCTAGTGGAAAGTGACCCTGCTGATGGCAGGGGGGTTGGAACTAGGTGATCTTTAGGGTTCCTTCCAACCCAAACCATTCTGTGATTCAATGATTTAGCTCAATCATCTTCTCCTTTGCCTATGGTTAAGGTGCGGGAGCTGGAAGTATGCCACCCTGATCATTTTATGCCAGTGGAAACTTCTATCATAAGGTCCTACCCAAGTTCCCTGACAGATGATGTAAATCGTTTCTGTGGATCTAAATTTATACTGAAGACCAGTCAGTCTTCTGGGACCATGGAAGTGACTGGTCTTTGCCCTGCTTCTGCTCAGGAGCAGCATCTGGAGGCAATGGGGATGGACAAAGCCAGAGGGTCTGCAAGTGCGGGGATCACTAACTTAAAAAAAAAAAAATCTCCCTTTAAAAGGACACAAAAAGGTGTCAGCTGCTACAACACCCCAGCAGTTGCATTAGCAGTGCTCTGGTCCTACTATCAGGAGAAGGACCCTGTGCCAGCCCAGGTCCATGGGGCGGGTGCCATCCACCAACAAACCTTATTTATTAATCTGTTAAGAGTTTGGCCTTCCATATTTAATCAAACAAAGCACCTATCAAAGGAGAAGGGAGCTTTGCCTAAAAGGACTCTGCAGGATTTTGGCCTTTCATTTTAATGGTTAATCAGCTCCGAGCCTCAACCGTCAGTGGGGCTGAGGAGATTCGTGCAGATGGGGGACTGCTCCTTCTTTTCTTGTGGTAAAATTAAAAAGAAAAAGAAGCTCATACATCATAAAATGTGACAATTCCCAGAGTAGTTCTTTTGGGGCTCTTTCCACCAAAGAGTTGTAGTGCTGCCAGGCAAAAGGAGAAATGGTCTTAATCACCCGAACCCTAGGCAAATACTATATCTTTTTTGTGAATCGAGTTTAAACAGAAGTTATGCAGGAAGGAGCAAGTCAAAAATCACTTTTTCCAGATGTCAGAAAGATTGAAACACACATGAGGGAAAAAAGCAGCATTACGAATTTTTAGCTTGATATATCTGGTAGGTGAAAGAACTAATGTTGTAAAGAAAATGTTTGCATAGTGCCGCTGAGTCTGCTCTAGACTATAATACTGGTCAAATAGCACTTTCACCAAACATTTCTTAGCCATGCTGCTGTTTGAAGAGCAGAAAGTACAGGGAGGGGGAGAAAAAGAAAAATCTAAATGTGAACACAAAGTTCTATTTACTGAGATAAAGATTGAAGAAATAGATATGGATATAGAAAATGGTCTTGAAATATGTTCCTTGTTATAAATAAACCATGTTGCCAGCACTTAAATAAAAAAAAAATAAAATAAAATCCCTGTTGAGAGTCACAGGGGAGCAATACCATTGCCGGAATATCTGCTGATGCAGCTGAACTATGCTTAAGACATCTGCTGAGATGAAACTACTTTGTGGCTGGAGGTATTAGGAAAAAAAGTTACTTCAACAAAAAAATAGCCAGTGTGTGAAAACAAAACCACACTAAAATGTAACAGAACATGCACTTCTACTGTGGCACCGCCATACAGTAGTTATTCCATCAATCTGCCTTAGAAGTGAAAGAAAAGATTGTAAAACAGGCTGATAAGTGAAGAAACCTCCCCCACAGCACCACTTTCTGCAGAAATCTCAGATCCTGAACAGAGTCACAGGCCATTAAGAGAAAGCAAGGATCAAAAATAAATGGGATCTAAAGCCAATTTATTCAAAAGGAGTGCCTCGTTCACTTTGCCACCAAAGAACTGATTTCAGACCCCGGGAGGTTTGCCTGCTGCTCCCTGCCACATTCATCAGCACCCACATCACCAGGAGGAGTGCAGCTCCCACTACCCACCCGGGTAGCCAGCAGCCAGGCATTATTGATACTGACGCGTGCCATTTAACCAAGGGTGTGCTTCAAAAACAACTTCCTTAACTTGGAGTAGCTCTTACTTCAGTTCATGAGCAGTTTGATGCTGCCTTCACTGCAGCTTATTTTTTAATGGCTGGAGCTACACCAGACAAACTGCTTGTACAGAAGCAACTCATTTTAATTAAACTGGTTTAACAGCCAGCTTCAACAAAACACAAGTAGTTTCTCTGTAGAAACCATACCTTGCCTTTTGAGGGCTGCAGCCTTCCATTTAGTTTCTATAATGAGTACAATTCTCTGCACTTTTTCTGTAAGGAAAGTAGGAATTCAGGTTATTTTTCACTTTAATTTTAGTGTGAAGTCTTTACTCCTACTTTTTAGAATACTGCATAACAATTATCAACCATAGGTCAGGGCCTCGGGCAACAAGGGATAGACTGACAGATCTGACACACATGTACATTGGAGGCATAATTCAGGAATACTGAGGAATAGGTATCCCTTCCCACATCCAAACTCTTTCTTGAAATAGCAGAAGGTTTCTGCAAATCCCCCTTCTCCTCCCATTTCCTTCTCTCTGGTTTCTTCTCTTCCCATCTAAAATTATCACAACTGTCATATACAGCTGTTGTCTCAGGTGTCACCCAGTCAGCATCTTCACCCCTGCCTCACTGTTTTTCCCTGAAACTCCTCCCACCAACATTTAAAAAAAACCCACTTGCCAGACACCATACTTAGAGTTCCCATGTTCCCTTTTTCTGCCAGCCTAATAATATATTTTGCCTCAATTCTTGTGTTATAATGGCTTTAAAATACGAACCAGCTCCAAGATTCTTTTCCAAGTCTTGCTACACCTACATACTTGAAAGATTTGGTATAATACTGCAGCAGGAGATGTACAATTTTATTCAGGAGCAATTCAGCATCCAAATTCTATTCTTTGAGCCTCTTACTCCTGTGTGCCTTGTGCATGCCTCAGACAGACCCCACACATCTTCCTGGAGTTGTGGGTCAATCTCAGTCTCTCTTCTTGATGCTGTTCTGCCATGTTTAAATGGCCAAATGCTTGGTGGAGTAGGGTACAGAAACCAGATGTCCCATGTAGCAGGGGGCATAAATGCATTTTAGTCCCCATGCCACTGTGAGGAGGAGACTGGTGCCAGCAGGAAAGGGCACAGACTGACAAGGTCAAGATCTGGGTTGAAGTTTGTCAGCAGAACAGGAGTGGAGGTGGGTGCATTCCATGGCCATTGGACCATTAGATAAAAGAAGGACCTTTCCCCCATTCCCCAGCCTTCTTTTTCACATCTAGTCCTTCTTCGCCTTTATTTTGCTCCTTAATATTGTTAAGGGGAAAATATCATTTCTTGTGATACGAGATATTCCACTCATTCCAAACCACATTCAGGTTTTTACTTCAGCTAAGAAAACTGGGAGAAAAAGTCAGGTAAAGCTAAAGCAGTTCTATTGCCTGATTTTATTCTTCTAGAGAGACCTTGGTGGCCATTGAAAACCCAGTTTCCCAAACAGCCCTAACTGGCACCTTTTTACCTGTATGGTCAGACCCTGATGTTCCAGATGTGCAATGCGTTGTACAGCCATGAAAGGGTCATAAGCTCCCAGAAGGACAATCCCCTAGATAGTTTACCAGCTAGTGGCAGCTTTTCTTCTGATGATGCGATATGTGAAACTTTTAACTCCCTGATAGAGTATTTTAGTGAATTAACAGCTCAGAAAATGCCCTTGTTCATGTGGAAAGCAGTTGTAGCATCTCTGATTTACCTCTGGTCCCTGAAGTAATAACTCAGTAACTGGGGTACCCTTCATTAATACATACTTGACAGACAAGAAAAGTAAAGACAGTCCTGTCATGACAAGTCTCGTTGTGGCTGTTGCTTTTCCTCACTGACTTTGCTTTCTGGTGCCGTTTATTGGGAAACCTGACTCATCTGCTACTTTTGTAGTACAGAGTAATGCAGAGTTG
Source organism: Caprimulgus europaeus (assembly GCA_907165065.1). Next base: position 96,713,410 of record OU015523.1, on the reverse strand, counting down.
GGGGATTCCCTGCTGGAAGAGCTATTTACATTTTAGTTGTAATCAGCACAGTTTGTACAGGGTTTTTTATACACACATAAGTATGTGTGTGTATGTGTGTGTGTGCATGTGTGTGTGTACACTCTCTCCTGAATCTAAGGTGGTGCTTGTGTGGTAGCTTTTGCAAAACAAAATAGTAAGGACAAAAATAAAGCTTCTATGTGGGTACTTAGAAGTAACTCCACGAGCAAAATAAGCTGAAAAAGTACAGACTGTTTTTATCACTTGAGCTTAAGAACCATACAGGCAGTCAGGAAAAGTATACAAAAAAAGCAGCTGTCTGAGACTGGAAAGAACATAAATGTTAGTCATCCGAAAATTATTGAAAGAAAAAAGTATTCGTTCAGTATTAAGTATACCTTTTTGGTCATAAATGGAGAATAGGTGATATCAAGATGCAGATGGTCCATATCATGTTTTGATAAACACATAATAAACATTCTTCAAGCTCTCCCACTTCCTAATAAGTGATACCACTGATGGTCTTGGTTTAGTTGCCGTTTCAGTGGGGCCAATTCAGTGGGACTGAATGCTGAGTGTATCTGTATTGGTTGCTTACATGCATTACGGTTCTATATATAGCCCTTTTGAGCATCAAATACCCACTAAATTAAATAGTAATCCAGAATATAGAAGGTTTTGCAAATCAGTCGAGGAGATTGTACTTACAACCTTTGCAGGAGTGTAGTCATATCAAGAAGAACTTATGACCTAAGATGACTATTTCAAAATAAATTCCTTCACAACAGACAAGTGATGTCTGATATCAAACCTTATAAAAATAGTTTTCCTCCTTTCTGAGAATCACTGTCATTAATTTTCAATAGCTGCTTAGAAGCATTCATGTGGGGAATATGTACTGTGTTCACTGTGAGTAGGGTACATGCTAATCTCTCACATAAGAGAGCAACCTGTCCCAGTGGTATATTCTCCATTCACCCAATGCTCCAGTGAGGAGAAGAGAAGGGTCTTTTTGGAAACTGGAAAAATAAAAAGCAGCATAAAACAAACAAACGATACAGAGATACTAAGAATTTACATTAATATATATATATATATATATATATATATATATATATATACTGGTTTTTTTCCACTCAAACAGTTCTTTATGCTACCGTAACTATTCAACTGATTTTACTTCAAAAGATATGGGCAGATCTGCAAACATTTTTCCCTGCATTTTTGTGGTTTTTATCCTTTCAACCCATTTTCTGCTACGCAATTAATTTACAAACAATGTATGTTGTCCTACAAGTAACCGTATGTGAGATACCCTGTGCAATGAGGCGTTTCTTACCATTAGGGCCACCCAGCCTGCCCCCTGGAGACATGTCCTTCTAAAAACTGTGTTTATGTTTCCATTTTTATATAGTATTTGAAGCTAAGAATTTGCTTTTAAACGCTTGGCATAATCTTTTCATTACTCCATGGTATACTTCTCACACAAAGTAACAGGCAAAGAAGAGAAAAATATCTGAATGTATTTTTTTTATGGTGTCTATGTCAGAGAACATCTGGTATTAGCTTTGATTTAAATATCCTTGTAACATGCTAGAATTTGTAAAATTATTTTGATGAAGAGCATTTGGTCTACATATCTTGATACATATGATAGTAGCTCAGTAGTTCCTGAGAATTAAATTATACCATATTTTTCACTAAAGGAAATGTTTTTCAGCAGCATTGCAGGTGGGGTCTGGTGTCACGCACCTAGGACTAGGGGTCAAACTGCTGATACGAAAAAGCTTAAACCACGACAATCTTCCACCATTTTAAGCATATTGGCAAGTGAGTTTGTTCAGAGAAGCATTGTTTCATACTAGGATAAATATAGATGCTAGACACAACTCCACACTACCTCTACTACCTCTGTAATGAAGTTTAGGGAAAGGCATGCACTCCAAGAAGTTCATAACAGCCTTCCTGATGGGTGGGTCAGGTCCTCAGAGGTGCACATTTCCAGTGCAACATTTCTCAGCCTTTCCCCACAGATCTGCTGGGAAGTGCCTTGCTTGGAACCTCTGAACAAGCTCCTGCTTTCCTGCAATAAATAATCTCTGCTTATTTAGTTCCACTTAACTTCACAACCCCTCTCTGCCCTCTTACTTCTGTTCCTGCTTCTGTTCCTGCCAGCTGTCCCTAGACTCGCTGCTTCGGCAGCTGAAGTCTGCTCCTGTCTTCCTCCAGCACCTTTCAGGCAACCCAGGGAGCTGAAAACCACACCAAACCCCTCCTTTGCACGCATGTTCCCATGCAATGGACATGCTCAAAGTTCTTGAGAATATTCAACATACTGTTTAGACTCATGGCAACTGGTCCTGTGCCAAAAGCCTCACAGAGCTGCCACTAAGAGACCAATATGGTTTCAAGTTCATGGTTCAGAGTAGGGAAATTACTAACCTGAGATAAGAAAAAAACAATGTTTCCTGTGTTATTACTGTAGAGGGAGTTTCACAGGGAGAAAATAAACCCTGCTTTTCAAAAAGAAGGGGGATCCAGGCAGAAAGAAAATTTGCAAAGATGGCTCATACTGGAAGAAGAAGATGGCATTTAGGGTTCACAAAACCAGCTTGTAGTATTTGGATACAAGTAGCACTATACCATATGGATATAAGTGTCCCTAACAGTCCAAAAAGAGTCATAGAATTGTTTTGGTTGGAAAAGACCTTCAAGATCACCACGTCCACTGCTAAACAATGTCCCAAGGCACCACATCTACATGTCTTCTAAATACCCCCAGGGATGGTGACTCCACCACTTCCCTGGGCAGCTTGTGCCGATGCTTTACAACAACTTCGGGGAAGAAGTGAAAAGATGGCAGTGCAATTGCTAGGCATGTTCCTTTCAACCAGCATTACTGCAACAGAGGTGCTCCAGACAAAAGCCCACACACGGTCCTTGCAAGGTTTTTCTTACTTCTTCTTATGGGTTTTCCACCTGTGCAGCCAGTTGGGCAGAAGAGATATCACTGAAGGGCCAAGTCAGCTTCAGCAGTGGCACAAACCAGCTACTCCTTCCTCCTCCCCCCCAGGGCTGATGTGTGGTGCTCGGATTTTAGAGGCTATGGGTAAGCAAGGTCAGCTGGCTGGTGGCAGTGCCCCTGGGCCACCAAAGGGCAGGCACAGGACAGAGACGCTGGTAGAAGCTCCTGCCCCAAATGCTCACAGCAAGCTGTGGTGCACCTAGCCCATTCAGGGCCCTCAACCCCCCAGCATTACCAACAAAGTGGAAAATCAGGAATCTTTATCCGTGGTTGAGTGGTTTATGAGCCCAAGAGCTTCACATTTTCTAGCTTTTCTCCATGACCACAACAGTTAAAGCTTCATTTCCTTTTTAATTTGTTAACCAAAGCTGGACACCTGTCTTCTAAAACTGGGATTTTAATTTCCCCTTGTCCCTTTCTAGTCTCTGCTTCTCCTCTTTCTCTCCTACACCACCATAACACTCAAATTTAAGAAGATTTATGCTTGAGCTGCTGGAGCTGGCAACAGTATATTAGGAGCAGAAGGTGGTATGCGAGTAAAGGCCAACACAGTACAGAATTGCAGAGCTGGATGCAAGAGCAAACAGAAAGGAAGCACCCACCATAAGGTACTTTGCATCAGAGCTGTCTGCAAATTTTTAATCAAAGCAAATTTTCTTTGAAAATTGTTCTTCTTTTTTTGGTCAAAGACAAATTCTCCATGAGAGGTGTCTGCTTTTGCATTTTGCCTTAAAATAAATGAAGGCTACCAAACAAAAGATATTCCAATCAGCACATATTCCAGTTTTCAGCCAAATTGTTTTTCACAAAAATCTGTCACTTCTCAGGGGAGAAAAGAACCTTTTTTCATCCAGTCCTATTTTATAAGCCTACAGTATACAATGCCTATTGTTTTCTGTGTTGTTAAATCTCTTACCATGGTTCAGTATTGCAGCTGGCTGTCATGCTTGTGTTTGTATATTGAATATCTGTGGGGTAGATTACTTCATCGCTTATGTGTATCAATTCCCCATTTGGAAAGGGGAGATACCACATCTTGTCTATTCAGCTGATAAGCATAGCGACTACTGTCTCTTACTGTGCTTGGGTACAGTGCCACTTAAAATGCGTCTCCAGTTTCAATGGGCGCTAATCTTGTGCTAATGTCATGCAAACAATACAAAATAATAGTCCTATTAAACGAGTATCTTCTGATCAGCTCCAGAGCAGGCAAAGAAACACATGCTCAGTTTTTTTTTCCCCAGAAACAGGCCTTATGAAGCAAATCTCCCTGGTTCTCTGACAGTGACTGATGTCTGTAAATCTTTGTATGTCCATGCTGCTCGCTGAGCACACAGTGAGGACAGAGGTATCATGTGGGATTATTTGTGCACTAGTGATAAAAATCACATTTATATGAGGACAACTCAGCACTTATCCCTTCCCATTTCTCTAACAGTTCCCCAGATTATTTTGTCTTTTTTTTTCTCTCTTTTCTCAAAAGGATTTTATTTTTTCACTGCCAGTAGAAATTTCCATTACATAGTAGTGTCATTGCATGGTAGCTGCTCTAAACATGCTTACCATCAGCGGATCTGAGCTCAAGTTCACCATATAGAGGAGTTGTATTTGCAGGACTGTCATATGAGTGCGCTTTCCAGAACAAACTAGTTTAAATTTGCTGTCCACCCCCCAGAAGAGAGAAGCTGACAGAAGAGGTCCAGAGGGGCTCCAGCAGTGCATGCATGTCCCATCCCCACCACAGCTAGAGTGAATGCTGCTTGGGTGCAAGGCAGTTGAATGTTTCTGCCCAGTCAGTCCTTCATACAATGATCAAATCCTGAATTCTCAACACCGACAATGTGTACAGTACAAACAGTGTTTCCAGCCACTTGTGCCATGCTGGACAAGTCTGTCATACAGCATTTCTGGCAGGGAGGTATAATGCTACACAGCATCACTGACATCACAAAAGAGGAAAAGCTCCAGGAGCAAATATGAGAACCAAAGTGAGGATGATGCAATCTGCTTGCTTGCTTCTTTCTTGTCTCTGCTTTCAGGTACTGAAACGGCTCTTCTGCTGGCTTCACCCTGAACTTGAACCTTCAGACAATAAGTAGTGTAGACCAAGTTCTGAAGGTATGCCAAAATACAGAATCACAGAATCACAGAATATTAGGGATTGGAAGGGACCTCGAAAGATCATCTAGTCCAATCCCCCTGCTGGAGCAGGAACACCTAGATGAGTTCGCACAGGAAGGCGTCCAGGCGGGTCTTGAATGTCTCCAGAGAAGGAGACTCCACAACCTCCCTGGGCAGCCTGTTCCAGTGCTCTGTCACCCTTACTGTAAAGAAGTTCTTTCTCAAATTTAAGCGGAACCTCCTGTGTTCCAGCTTACACCCATTACCCCTTGTCCTATCATTGGTCATCACTGCAAAGAGCCTGGCCCCATCCTCCTCACACTCACCATTCAAATATTTATAAACATTAATCAGGTCCCCCCTCAGTCTCCTCTTCTCCAAGCTAAAGAGCCCCAGCTCCCTCAGCCTTTCCTCATAAGGGAGATGTTCCACTCCCTTAATCATTTTGGTGGCTCTTCGCTGGACTCTCTCAAGCAGCTCCCTGTCCTTCTTGAACTGTGGGGCCCAGAACTGGACACAATATTCCAGATGTGGCCTCACCAGGGCAGAGTAAAGGGGAAGAAGAACCTCTCTTGACCTACTGACTACACCCCTTCTAATGCACCCCAGGATGCCATTGGCCTTCCTGGCCACAAGGGCACAGTGCTGGCTCATGGTCATCCTGCTGTCCACCAGGACTCCCAGATCCCTTTCCCCTTCACTGCTCTCTAGGAGATCATTTCCTAACCTATACTGGAACCTGGGGTTGTTCCTGCCCAGGTGCAACACCCTACACTTGCCCTTATTATATTTCATCAAGTTTTTCCCTGCCCAGCTCTCCAGCCTGTCCAGGTCTCTCTGGATGGCAGCACAGCCTTCTGGAGTGTCAGCCACTCCTCCCAGCTTGGTATCATCAGCAAACTTGCTGACAGTGCATTCAATTCCCTCATCCAGGTCATTTATGAATATATTGAATAATACTGGTCCTAGTACTGACCCCTGAGGGACTCCACTAGACACAGGTCTCCAACTAGACTCCGCCCCATTGACCACTACTCTCTGGCTTCTTCCCACCAGCCAGTTCACAGTCCATCTCACTACCTGCTCATCTAATCCACACTTCCTCAATTTATCAGCGAGGATGCTGTGGGAATGCAGCTAAACACATTCTGTAATAGTTTGGTGCAAGCAAGTACCTGGCTTGCAAGGGATATTAAAGGCGTACAAAACTCACTGCCTTCCCTGTGTGTCTCATGTCTACGTATCTGTAGCAATCGGCTTTGGTTGCATCTCTGAACTTTGCCTAAAGCACGTAACACTCATGAATCTGCAAAATTGGACTGCAAGTCTCCAGAGAAGAGGATTACCCAGGAGAATTTTAGTATTTCCTGCTTCCAATTGGGCTGGAACCAACACAAAAACAGCTATAATAGTATTTGGCTCTTGCACGGCTGGTCCCAGCCAAAAGGCAGGAAATTTAGAGGTATGTAAAGATTAAAAAAAATAGATGGGAGATTGGGGTAAGGAACACAGCTGAGGTTTTGAGAAACTAAAGAGGAAAAAAAGATTTAGTTGGGTCAGTTCTTATTTATTTCTGAAGCATTTTGCTAACCTGCAGGGCTAGGTCCTCCCCTCCGCATGACACTTGGACTTTCTTACAGAAGAAGAATCCCTAAAGGCTAGATCTTGGGGCTTTGGCACTTGTTGTATACCTCCCCGAAACAGAATAAAACTGCCAAGTCAGACTGGGATCTAGCCCAGAGTTTATATTAATTAAATTATTTATTTAGCTGATAATTACAGGCTTCCCGGGATTGACTCTCCTTATACTCACACAAGGACTGTTTGGAGACCTCTACTGAATTCAGAGGAAAATGTAACCTTCTCTATTCTCTTCAGCAGACCTGGCAACTGTTAGAAAGGCCGTAGCAAGTCTGCATTATCACAGATCCATGCACAAATGTAGCATTTCACATAGAAACCACCTATCAAGATAAACAATGGGAACTTGCTTTGTGTGCATGTCTGGAAATGAAGTGTTTAGATGTAGCAATGCAGATTTTTGCTGCTTGTGACCTCCATCGCCAGTACAACAAACTGCACTTTGTCAAGGGGAGGGCTGAATTTGTACATCCACGTGGCACGAACACAGCCTCTCAGACTGCAGGCTGCATTGCATAGTTGCATGCAAAACAGAAAACCAACCCTTTTAATAGCAAACAAGGACTCCAATTACAATCACAAGGCATCCCAAGCAGCTTGTACCTAGTTACATCAAGGTGGTCATGAAGATTGCATGTAGAGACCTGGGGAGGTACCTAGCAAGGTGCTACACCAGCCTCTGCAGATCTTGAAACAGTTCAACCCGGTTGGCACCACACCGTACTGTCTGCATCAATCAGTGAAGAGCCTGCTTGAGAACTGCTGCTCTACAGTCAAAATTGCCACTGGCTTCTTCTCCCCACTCTGAAACAGTTGAAATTTGTGTTCGTAGAGCCAAATCTACTCATATATTCTATATTTTTGCCTTTGCTCTTGAGCTGGGTAATCCAGTGTAGACTGGGTGTATAAAGATTTCATATACCATAACGTGTCATATTAAATATCCTGAGCTATTATTGATAATTCACACTAGGAGATGAAGGGGCATCTTGTTGCTTTTAATCTATACATGACTGCAAAGAATTTAAGTGCAGCTGTTCCCCTGAGTTTATGTCAAATGACCAGCAGCTGGGGCTGGTGGGGCACCAAGACTTCTGGGGAATTTGCTTCTCCAGCTGGGAGAGAAGGTGGGCAAGGAGGACAGCTCTGGCTGATGCCACTGGTAACCCCAGGTACCTGTTGCATGCTTAGCCTGGGGACTGTGGGCAGCATGGTGGTGGGATCTCTGTGAAGCTCCTGCATCTTCCCTTCCCACAGCACTCTGACGGGTGGGACAACTGATAGCTCTCAGCTGTTTGTGTATTTTCGTACGCATCTCAGAAATTTGACCATTCTGCTCTGGTGAGTCAGATCACGTGTATCTTGATAACTGGAGATGTTCATTGATTCCTGAAGAGGGGGAATAATCTAATTAGGATGTCACTGGTCGTAAATTTGGAATAGTCACAGAAAATTTTAAAAAGTGAATCTTTCCAACTGGGTTTCACATCCCTGGAAGATAACTGCCTAAATATTTGAGTATTGGTCCTCTAATTAGATATATATTTACCTGAATCCATTCCATTGTGGGGAAAAAGACTTATAAAAATTGGTCTCAAGTGATAGTTTGCTTTAGCTTTACAGCAGAGTCACCAAACAAAAATTCTTTGAAAACCCACTCCAGTTCCAGTTTTCATCCATCAGAGAAGAGCCAAGTCCTATGAGTCTTTGAATACCAGGGGTTAAATTAAAAATGAACTTGCATATGAAAAAAAAAAAAAGCCTTGGTTTTAGATTTACTAATAAAAGCATGAATAGCCGTGGTTTAACCTTCCTGTAGCCTTTTACTCACAATATGCTTACATTGTCACCAAAATGCTTGAGCAGAAAAGCTTTCCCCTATGGCAGTGACCTTCTTTCTGTTTTGGGCGTTCTTGTGCCCCAGATTCATGTTTCAGGAGAGCACAGTATAATTCCTACTGCATATGTTACCAGACCACCCCATTTGCAGTTTTACTACATTTCTGTCAAAGAAAACGGGCAATGGATTTGCCTTCAGCTGTCTCTTTTTAATGGGGTCTTAACTTTGACATCTTTCACCACTTGGGGCTTAAGAGGCTTCTTATAATTGAGAAAGGACAAGTCCAGCTCTTTTTTCCCATGAGCCTGTGCCGTGCAGGTCCCACTTGGTTACCAATGGCAGTGTTATGAAAGTTCAACAAAGCTAAACACTGGTTAACTACTTACAGGCTTTTTTGGCTCAGCAAGTAAATCCTTCAACAGTTCTGCTTGCTTAATCTGCTATCCTGTTAGACAGGATAAATTTGGTCTAGACAAGAAGGGCTTTCACAATCCTATGCCTTTACAAGCAGAAAATCCTGAGCGTTTAGGGTGCGTTTCTTGCAGAGCCAGGTTACACAGCCTAGTAATTTTTCCCTTTCCAAAATCAGAATACAACTGAGTGTAAAGGATCCTAAGGATTACAGCAATACAGATAATAAATAACCATCTCACCTTACCATATACTCTGGGGCCAAGAAAGCAGGCTGGTTGCTCTTGCCACTTTTACTGGTAGAACACCTACCTCCTTCTGCTTCAGAGCACTGGGCAACCAAGGATAAAGAACTAGATCTGTTGATGACTGGTGTTAAGGGCAAATTCAGACAGCATCCTTTGGCCATGATCCCTTTGGCCCAAATTAATCTCACTTAAACTCCAGTTTAGTGCCTTTTCACCTTTTGATCAAAGCACATTTGGGGTCCAGCAAGAACTAGGAAGCCCTTGATTTAGACATGACAACGGGATTTAAGTCAAATGAGGAAATTTTTTTACCATTAAGAAGTTAAATCCTTACCAGGATGAGGCAGATTGGCGTTGACAACAAATATCCATCAGCAGTCCTGCTTCCTCCTTTGGGTATGCATTGAGAAGGAAATATTCCTTTTGCTTATTATATCCCACCTTCAGAGTTTACCAGTGCTCCACACACTCATTAATCTTTGAATGATTCCAAAGTCAGAATATTCAGATCCTTTTCTGTAGCATGCAACCTGACCTGACCATTGCGAGTGTTACTTCTGCAGCTCACTCTCTGTCAATGAAAACTCTCAGTTGGAGTCAAATTCTGTTGAAGACAATCCATGGATCCATACACTTCAGCAATTCTGCTTACAAATATGGCCTTCCTTTCTTTCCTCTTTTCTTTCCTTCCTTCCTCTTTAAGGTCTTCCAGCATCTCAGCAGTTTCTTCCTTCTTCCACCCACTTCCTATCCCAGTTGGCATACCCAGTAACCTGTCTGTCAACCTCCATTTGCCCTTCTCTCTCTCTCTAATGCACTTTCCTTGTGGGACACCCCATTGTCTACTAGCACCTTTTTTATCATATTTATGCTGATGACTCCTAAATCTTCTCTTCCCAAAACCAATTCACCTTGGCTCAGATTCACATCTCTGATATTGCCTCGCTGGCATCTTGCCGCTGCCTTGTACTAGCTGGAAAGAACAGATCTGTTTTCCTCCCTGTGCCCTCTTCGTTCTTCCAGCCTCTTCCCTGTGCAGAACTTCTACAGTCTGGAACTTCTTCATCTTCCCCATAGCCAATAGCCCTACCTTTAGTTTCATACCCACTTCATCTGAAACTACTCTGTAGCTGTGTTGTCACATGTTGGTCAGGCTTCCGAGAGGTTTGGATTCTACTTTCATCTGTGTGATGTTAGTTACTTCCCAATAAGTGGCTTTGAGGTCAGGTGGCAGCCTAGGTAAGAGTCCATCTGACAACCCAGTGTGGGGAAGATGCCTATGCTCCTTGGGGTCTGCACTGAGGGGGAAACATTTGAGGAAGTGCCAGGGAGAGGAGCTCTTCAGCCCAACTATAACCAACAATATTGGAAACACAGTGAAGTGGGAGGAAAGTTTACTTGATGCAAGTCGTTTTTTCAACTGTGACAATTATGTACAAAACCAGATCCTTAGAAGGATCTGTGTCCAAGTTTAGGGTTTTATGAGAAGTGAAAATTGATTTAGGAGAAGGATGCTACATAGGGTTTAGTTTTGTTAGTACTCTGTACTCCCACATCCCTCTTCAGCCCACTTAGTAGAAGAGTTCACCCTCTTCCACAGGCTGTGCATACTCCCTTTCCTCCTTAAGGAGCCCTTATGCTTGAATGAAAAGCTCAGATATGCCCATTCTGTCTTTTAAGTGCTCTTTTCATAACCTCAAACTCATCCTTTGTATCTTGAAATTTCTCTCTTCTCTTTAGACCCACACTACTAATACCAGCTCCTTTACTGACTGCTTTTCCATTCTGATAAAAATTATAGAAAAACATGTTTAAAATTATCAAAAACTATAAAAAATAAAAACTGATCATTAACTAAAATGTAGCAGATTAATTTTAACCCAGTTTCTTAGGAAAGAGAAAGTTAACTTTTTCTTCATTATTTTCATCATTTCTGCCTTGTAACAAAAGTCACTGATTAGTTTCAGTAAAATTTGGCAGGTTTGGCATAAACCTCAAAATATTAAGTTCCAAAAACTTTGACATTTTAAGTAAAGCAGCAGAAGCTATAATTTCAGTGACTGAGAAATCAGCAGCTAAAGTGAGGAGAAAGAACCTAAACAGCCCTTCTGCCTATGGAAAAGCTGCAATAAGAGCTAACCATCTCTCAGACCATATGCTATTTTAATAATACTTACCTAGGTTTCCATTTCCTACCTTTAAGCCATGTGTGCCATTTGTTGGGTTTTTTTCCCTCATCTTCAAGGAAAGCACTGTTGTTCACTTGTTGTATGCTTTTATTTTCCCTTTCAAAAGCCAAATATCTGGTCATCCTAATAGTCTTGTGGGGAGTTTGTCATGCGTCAAGCTGCACAAATTCACAAACTTGGCCTTAATTTTTAGACCATTCGTATACTGATCTATTGTTTCTGCAGGAGTCCGATATCTAGTAATAAATAAAAAAAGACATTCAAATGTCACATATTTCTTGGGGCTGAAATAGTTCTGGAACTGATCCATTAGTAGAGTTAACTTAGTGTTATCCTCTTACATTACAGAGCTGAGAGTACTTCCAATGCATCATGCCCAATCCCATGAAGGAAAGCAGATGCTTGTCATTTCTTTCCTCACCATCTTCCTGGTACATAAATACCATTTAAGCATTTGTCTCCCCTTTCTCCTGTGCTATGATAAGACCTCTGTTAAAAACCAAGGTTTGTCAGGGTGCCATGTGTCTGCTATTTTCACCGGCGGTCCAGTGCAATAACAACCCAGCTATGCTGGGGTCAGAGATACTTTGTGCAGGAACAAAGGCAAGGTGTGAACTAACATAGTGTTTGCAATTGCTGTAGTCAGGAGCTCAACTAAGAGAGGAAAGTCCTTGATGTAAATCAGAGTACCATGTAAACTCTTCCAGTCTGGTTAATCTAGTGCATTGCAACAGCCACATACATCAGTATAATGTTTGCCTATGTGGGAAAAAACAGATCATGCAAGAAAAAAGACCCTTGAGAATTAGGGCTGCTAACACACTCTTAAATATTCAGTGCAGGCAGACACCATCATGTTTAGCATTGTGGCAGCTGGTCAGCCCATGGTCTTAACCACAACCAGCTGATGTGATGTTAAACACAACAGTCCCTGTCTTGTGTTCAGTGTTTAGCAGCATGTTTAGCATTGTCTTAGTTACCAAGATTCCTCGGGGTTGGTTTTATCATGATGCAATTTTCCAGTGTGGAAGAACTCCAAAAGGCTAGTGTTTTACAACCACTGGAACATAAGTCAGAATATAAAGTGTCAACGAGGAATACATGGGTTTAGCCAGTATGCTTAGCTTGTGGCTATTCAAGAGATCTTCCTCCCACACATGATAACACCACAGGTGCAATCCTGGGCAAAGAGATCCTTTGTTTTGGAAGGAAGCACCGATAGCAAGTATTTTCCCCTGCAGGGTCCTCCATTCTGGAGCAGCCTTTGACTTCTTTGTATGAAAAACCTTGAATTCACTGACTTGGGGGCATCCTGGCAAAATGCATTTATTTTCTTAGTTTTTATTGGAGATGACAGGTTGAGCAAATCAAGATGGCAAGTTGAAGGAGCCTCTTGCTTTGGCACAGGAGCTGTTGCAGGAAAGCAAATTAAGATATCTTGGATTTTTATCCATAGCTGTGTGTACACTTAAAATAATTACCCAAGTGTGTGGAGTTATCCTGATGGGTGCTTTTTAAATAAACAAGGAGAAACAGCAAAAGATAAACACATTATGTCATCATATAACTCCTGTAGTTTGAATTCTCCACTGAGCCTCTTCCCAGATATTTAAAGAGCAGAACTATTCAGCTCCAAAATAAACTTCGGAGAAGTTTGGACTTCGTTGACAAGCAAGTTTTGAATCTGGCCTTTTTTATCTATTAGGAAAAAAAAGGCAGTCTTTGATCAGAACGTTCCTGAACTTTGAGAAATTATGATTCAAATAGGGCATTGGACCTCTGTCTCCTCCAGTTTTCTGCACCTGGAGGGATGGGTCCCAAGGTGACTGGTCCTCAGATTCTTGACACAGTTGCTATGGGTCCTTAGAGTCTTAACACAGGCTCCTTAATGAACTTTGAAGCTCTCCTGCCAAACATTGTAAAAACTGCCCAACTTTGCAAAAGTAAACCTCCAAACAATACATCCAGCTATTTCCTGTGCCCTTGTTTTGCTTAATAAACAATGGAAACTTTTGGGTAGAAGAACCCATGTTCCTGAAACATTAAAGTTAACTGAAACAAAGTCAGGGAATGTAAAAGCAAGGCACCTCTCACTAGCGGCATATCATCTCATAAAGGTGATTCAAATTTCAGTGAAAATAAGTTATATCTTAGCAATATGTTTTACAAAAAATCACTGAAATATAGTTGTTTATTGGAAAAATATTTTCTGCCCTTATGTTTGCAACCATACTGGCTATGCACAACAGGACAAAGCAAAACAAAATTATATTGACTCTGACATTTTCTGGCTTTTGAGTAAAACAGTTCAAGTGATAGCTAGTGGCTTGACCCAGAGCCTATGAATGACAGTGGAGAGTTGTCCACTCACTGCATCTGATTAATATTAGGCCTTAATATTGTAGTGCAGTCCCAAGAGAAATGTAAATAAATTATTATCTTAATCTCTTTACTAGCTCCGTAAATTGGGCATGGAAGGTCCAGGAACCGATATTGACATATTTTAGGAGATTTGTTTATAAATTGCTATTGCTTACTACTCTCCTAACTCTACTTTTGCTTGCTTCTTTAGGAAAAAGACCACTTTTCACATACCTCTGCACATATCGATAATATCTTACTTTGGGCAGCTCTTTTTGAAACCCTTGACTGTTGGACAGTTGTCTGATGTAGATACAGCAAATTGTCTGTTCCATTTTGGTCCTTTTCAGCAAGTCAGCTGCCAGATAAGACTTACCACAGTGCTTTTGTCACTTGTATATCTACGTCAATGTGGCTGCAAATTCTGGAAACTTGAGCCATGAAGATGAACTCTTGGGAAGAGCAATGCTGTTGCATGCTTTTCAGCAGAGGACAAGTCAGACAGGAGCCAGCTGAGAGAGCCAGCCACCCTTAGTATTGGCAAGAATAGGTCTTGCAAGGGGAGAAAAGGAGTCTGTAGGCAAAGTTCTGATTTTCTTTTGTTTTTTTTAATTAGCACCACAGACAATTATGCGAAGACAATGTCTGATTTATCGAGCCATTGAGATTTTATCAAGGCTTCTATCACAGCATCATCACATATCCTATGGTGTACATAAAGGATATAATCTCGGGGACAGTTTCAGTAAGTGAAAGGGTTGAAAGCTATGTAAGGTACACAAAACTGTTGTTGTTTTTTGAGTTTTTTTCTTCCTCATGTACCCACACTTACAGCTGCCAAAAAGCAGACAAACTTTTGCCTCCAAAAATAAAAAGTGATTATACTCTGTCTAACCAAGTCTACCCTTAACTACACCACTGCCTATTGCAAAGCGAAGGACAGATATGTATTTTGTGGTATTGTTTTTGGAAAGTTTCCATTCAGGAGTTTGCAAGAATAATGTGGGTGTGTGACTGGCGCACAGCTGAGTGCCTCTGTGAGTGTGAACTCATGGTCCTGTAGAGCACTGCACTATTATCTTTGCAGTTTTCAAAGGGCATGGGACACAGATTTTTTTATGCACTAGAATGTCACCAACTCTGTCTAAAGACCTGATTCTGCTCCACTAACATATCTAGGAGCCCCTGTACAGACTCCAGTGGAGGCTAGGATCAAGTCCTTTGAGGAATGATGATCTTTCCCTAGGAGATCACCTACAATTAACAATGAAAGAGTGTGTGTACTTGTGTCCACATTCAGCTATGTTTACTTGTCTTCAAACCAGTCCCTGAGATTCTTCTTCCACATCTACTCTGCCCAGACTATTTCTGCATCACTAATAGGGACAAACTTTGGTCCAACTTTTATTCTTCTGTGCAATTTTGGATATGGATGATATCGTAAGCCCTGTGACAGGAAGAGCAGGAGTCTCAGCATGGCTGGTTTGCTGAGGTGTTCCTGGCTGAAGACCAAAATTCTAGCCTGCCTTCATTACATGTGTACATGAGCAGGTCTGAGCCTCATCAAAGGTTGCTTCACATCTGTGTCTTGAATGGCGAATGAATAGCCTCTTACAGTAGACTTAATTTTAATCTAATTTTGTTCCTGCTACTGGCTTACTGCATGATCTTGCAGAAGTCACTCCATCTCTCCATGCCTCTCTTTCTCACCCCATCCTTCTACACCTTACTTGTTGAGCTGTTCAGCTTCAGGTGCCAGGACTTGGGTCTCATAAGGTCCCAAATGTGCTTACAGTATTCAGCCCTGACTATCATTTGGAAATCTTGGCACCATGACAAGGCAAAGAATAACAGCCCACTATGGACGATTGCAGGTTTTAATCCCACAGTAAAAGAAGAGGTCCTGGATGTGAGCTGCTGAATTTGCGTGAGCAGCTGAATTCTCTGTGCACTGCTTCTGACTCATGCAGACAGGTTTTAAAACCAGAAATTACAAGGTGGGATGCAAGCTGTTATAATGTGCCTGGTTGCACACTCTTAACTTCTTATAGGCTCTACAAAAGTATCCTAAACAAGGGCATGTTCAACTTCTGCCTGTTAGGCACACAGGCAGCTTGTCAGGGTCCCAACCAATTTGAGTTAATTAACTAGAACAGCTATATGATCCATCTGGGAGCCCTCCAGGTGTCATGTTCCAATATGCTCTATTTCATCTTCATGAGAGGAAACACTCCTTAGTCATGATAGGGCACTGCACTGTGGGGTATGGGCTGCATGGGCTCATCCCAGTAATTAACAGCTGCAGGCTACCACGTAGCACTTCCTGGGGGACATTGGCCTATGGGCAGCAAACTGTGTCGTGTCAAAACTAAAATCTGGTTTGCGTCTGTGTTGTATATAAATGAAGACACTTTTAGGTGTGTTTTCCACAGTGAAACTAAGCAACAAGTGGAATGATGCAGCACTATTGACTTTTCTCAGGCAGAGGATGAAGTGTGTATATCTGCACTGTACAGCAATACCTAAGTTAGCTACTAGTCAACCAGCCCAAGGAACACCAAGTTTGGTCTGGGCTCATTGACCTGTTCTGGGATGGAGAATTGCATCTGCCATCCTGTCCTCACCCTTCAGAGATGTGCAGAAGACCACATAGGCTATGCCTACAACTTTTTAGATGACACTTGTCATGCATGGTCCTCCATAGCTGCTTCATCTTCTCACAGTGTTTGCAAGGTTTCTATGCAGCATTTACACTTTACTTGCCAGGGAGTGTTTAAGATGGCATCTTTTCTGCTCTAGCTTTCCCAAGAGGATGGGGAGAGCACTGGAAAAACAGGTCTGATTTCCCTCCTCTCCTTCTCCAAAGCAGAGGGGTCTCGTTCTCCCCTGTTTATAACAGCACTAGGAAATAGTGGGGCAACACAGGAAGCAAATAGTTTCCTTCTGCAACAGTCTGTACCACCCCTAAATTTGCACACTACGATCAGCCTGCCAGGCTCTTTGTTTGGGTTTTTGGTTTGTTGGTTTTTTGGGGTTTTTTTTTACAAACTTCTAAGACACAGTAACAAAACTTTTTAAATTTAATTCTGTGGAGAAGATGGAATTTTTTTAACACCTGTTTAGTCTCATAACATCCATTTTGCTTTGACCTAATCAAACATGATACAAAAGACAACAAAACAAAACTGGACAATCTGCATCCTTCATATGTGGAGGCACATAAAGTTTCCTACCGGCTCTCTCAGCCCTTAAAGGAAGAAGACACCTTGCTTAAGAAGATGTGATCAGCCCAGGAGGAGGTCAATGTCCCCGCAGAATCAGCAGAATGATGGAGGAACCAAAATCATCCTGAGTTGATCCCTCTCTGCCTCTCTTGGTCCCCACCCATCTCTCCCAGCAGCCCAGGCAGATGTTGCAGGCAGATATGCATGGCCACTTGGTGACATGCAAGATGCATAGGAGAGGTGGGCTGGATCTCCGTTTTGTGTTTCTCTGTGTTTCGGTTCCCTGCTAGCAAAATGACAATAACAACTCATAGGCTTCCTGGATAGTTTATTATTTACAGCATTAATTATTTAGAGGAGGTTACATATGTTTCTAATACTTTTGGGCTGCTAACCAAAAATACTGTACAAAATTTCTGAGTTTTGATTCAAGCACAGGACTTATGTGACTAGCAGAGGATAGGCAACAATGTTCATGGAGATAGCAATAAAACCCTACCCCAACAACCCAGCAAATCACAAGTCTAACCCTGGGATAAACCACAAGTTTCATGTATTCTCTTTGAGTAAAGCTTTCCTACAATGCTTCAAAACATTTCAAAAAAATGGTCACTCTTTCCAGAAAAAATTCTCCCTTGCTAACAGAATTGTGAGAAATGTCCAGAACGGCCAAGTCAAAAAGATGGAAACAAAATAAAAAGAGGACTGAAACAATTCCCAAACTGCAGGTACAACTGCTTTCTCCAGCTCCTATTGATTCTCTAGAGAGTGGCCTGTTTCATAAATGAAATATGTCTTCCTTGTAAATATGTTCATTGTCTTTTGACAGGCCACAACTATCTTCCCACATCCAAACTTCCCCAAGCTACGGCAAAGACACAGCATTTTTTACAAGTCTCACCTACTGTCACGCTTCTTGGGCACAGCATTGCTTTTTCACTGTATTTTAAAAGTCACAGTTAGCACAGCAGGGTAGTAAAATATTAGCCAATTATCATGGTCAAACAGTTCCGCCTTGAAAAGCCTTTTCCACACTCAGAATTGCACTGGTTTAATTAAAGGTGTGTTTTAAAATCAAATTAGTTAAGCCAGTGCAAACACTAGAATCTATTTAAAGTTGGTTTGTATTGATTTAGCTTAATCTGATCAGGAAACGACTTAAACTAAATTGGTACAGGGCAGATTTAAATCAATCTGAGTGACCACATCTTGCACCAGTTTAACTAAATAATTTTAAAACCAGTTTTGTGTGGGCCATATCCCACTGTTTTGTCAAGGAGCATTAGCTAAAAAGGTGAATGAAATAACCAGATAAAGGAATGACTCTTAGGACCTGATTCAGCACTGCAATACTTCAGTGTAAGTCTGTTGTCAAAGAGTTGTAGTTGGCCATGGTTGTAGTAAAACTCAGAATGGAGCATAGTTTGACTGTTTCCTGTCATTTTGTAAGGTTTCCAACCCTAAAACAGGATGAGCTATTTTGGAATTTTAAATTTTTTTTTTTAACAGTCCTGGCAGTTGTTCTGAGATACACAAGTTTCCCGAGTTGCGTATTCATTTTTCACTTTTTATTAAAATTTCTGAAAACTTCCATCATTTCAGGCCTAGAGAAGACAATAATACTAAACCTTATTTGACTCCTTTTAAGAATTATTGCTTTCTAATCAAGGTTGACAGTCTTTCCTTTCTTACACAAATGAGGTAAGCTCATTTTTATAAATAGTACATTTCCATCCAAGATCTGCTCTTTTAATTCTGCATAGGAAAGAAAGAAGCGGGCAGGGGGGGAGGAGGATATTGCATTTTCAAATAAAATTCCCCCAAATTAAATCCTACAGAAGCCTAAGGTCTGAGAGGGGTTTCTTGTGGTGCTTTCTATATTGTAAATAATGAGGTTTTAGACTACTTACATAAGCTTTAGTCACAAACAGAGCTGGCTTTAAAAAAAGATGAGAATGCTGAAACAGCTGTAGCACTGTATATGAGTCATTTGGACCGTGGCAAAGATGTGAACACTGGGGTAGGAGTATCTCTGCTCTGCAAGCTTACCAAGGCACCTTGTTGTTGGATGTACCTCCAGGCAAAAAATGAATAACGTCTGCTGGTCTCATAATAAATGCTGTGCTGCAGAAAACCGAGCAAGGCATATCAGTGTCTTGTTAAAACGGGTGGTCACCAGTGTGCGTGGATTACATAGCCCTCCAGTGCCACAGGCAAACAGCAACAGGTGCCATAGAGTCAGATGTGCATGTTGGAGGGTCTGTCCTGGTGACCTGTGTTGGGAGGGAGGAAAAGGACACTTGTTCAGACGAGCTCAGGCCAACAGAGATGGGCAGAAAGATTACCTTAAACTTGACAAATTGGGTTTTTTGGAGGCTTCACTGCAAATCAGGACAGATGGCTCTTTCACCCACACCCTAGAAAAAATTGTGATTTATGGCTGGAGGCAGCAAGCATGTTGCCATGAATTATGGCAGTTTAAGGAGCTCACATTTTTAATTGGGAGCTGGTAATTATTTACCATGAAATGTGATCATTACTGTCAGGTGACGATGACATTCCCCCGCTTTATGCATTCAGTAACTTTTTGAAGACTACATGAACTCTTTGTGGGGGGTGGAAGGGGGAGTGCTGGCTTCCCTCCATCACTGCTACCAAAACGGGTGTGTGTTTTGGCAGTAGTTTTGCTTGGAATATTCAATTCAGATTAATGTAATTTCAACATCTACTATCCCAAGTGTGTGGTGGTGCCACTAAACATACACATTTGCCAACTATGAAGTGCAGACCATGTCATTCAGTGTGGAGTGAAGTGATTCTTATCTGTCTCCCATGTGTGTACCTTTCAGATTAGCTTCAATGAAATCAATGGCACTACAAGAGTTTAAAAGCAGTGGCGGTGGTAACAGGTCCAAGAGAAGTTGCAGATTATCAGGTGATTTGGAGTGAGGAACCGTGATTTTTTGGTCATTAATAGTTGTGTTAAATAAAGGTGCAGCACCACATTCTGGTTGCAACCACTTAACCTAGTGCCTTCTTCAAGCACACAGAAATGGGAGTAGCTGGGAGGTGCCAGGAGGACAATGTCCTTCTCTGGGACAAACAAAGACAAACCTCCTCTCTCCAGTCACTGCTTTACCTACTCAAGGGGTCCTTTTTCTCTGGAGCTGTGCATAAATCAAGCCCATGTTATAATGTCTTGGGATGCAGGTCCTTCTGAGATTGTGTTGTAGCTGTTCCTTCTTTTTTACCTAATTCATAGCAAATACATATGTCTACCCTCCTTATTAATCAGGGATTTCCCACTCTTATGAAGTTATAACTTTCTTCAGAAAAATGCCTTGGGTTGCAGAAAATAAATGCCTGTCTTCTGTTATTTTTCTTGTATCCCTTGCATGTTAGCTGTGTATATTGTAAATTCAAAGTCTGCTGCTGAGACTTTCTTGATTCCTCATATCAGCCACATAGTTGTGTAGGGACATGTATTTTCCATTCTTGCTGCCTGATTGTTTGTTTGTTTGCTGATGACCTTTCAAATTTCATCTCTTTATTAAAGTATTTTCAGTCTTGGGCAGAGGAACATCCTGAAAAGAGTATTCATGCCAAGAAAAAGAGACTAATTTTATTTTTGCTGAATCATCAAGTCTCTCAGAAAAAATTACAACCCTCATCCTGCAAGAAACTATAGATAGACAGACCTCATTCATAGGGATTTGCTCTTACACAGGTACAGCTTGCCACAGCCTGGTCAGCCCAGACGTACCATTTTCCTTTGATCTTGGACAACCCTCAGAAAAAACCCTGGCCCTTGGGCAATCCAGTTATATCATCTGCCATTGCTCCTCAGCAGCCTCATTCAGCCAGACCCCATTCTGGCAGGTATGTAAGTATTCAGTTAATAGAGAAGCTGACCTCCTCAGGGTATAAGACCCTTACCTGAGGTACTCTTAATTCCCAGTACCAGGTTTTTGCCTCCCCAGAAACTGGTAGTGCCTTCATGAAACTGTGAAAAAGCAGAGCTAGGCAGAGAGCCCAGGAGGTTGGCTTTTGGGTTTCCAGTGACTGTACAGCGTGCCATTTGCTGGATGGATGCTCTTATACATGTGAATAGATTACTGTTCCATTCCTGTCATTTCTAAATTTCTTCATCTGTATGGATTTTTTTTCAGGCACAATATTTCATATCCAGGAGGCTTCTTTTGTACTTTCACCATAAGCAGGGAAATAGCTGCCATTGCCCCTAAAAATGTTGATTATTTTCAGACTATATTTCTTGAAGAAATAGTCTGGTACATGCATAGTGTGTTAGGAAGCAAATAAACATGTGTCAAGGAGAAGGACTACTATTTAAAACCCATAAAAGAAAGAATTCACTAACAAAAATACAATATGAACTATCTAAAAAAGTAAGTTCTGGCTTCTTTTGCATTTTTAAGGCATAAGAGACTCCATCTCTTTTCCCTTTATGCAATATCACTAGTTTTGCCGTAAAGAGGAATTTCACCATCAAAAAAAATCTGGAAAAATTCATTTATGCCTGCACAGCTCTCAGTAAATATGAAAACCGAGCAAGAAAGAATAGTCTTTGTCCATCTCATTGCTTTGCTATATTGACAAATCTTTATGGTGTCACCCTAACAGCCACTGTTTCGATTTTCTGCCAGTGACTTTTTCATGTGAATGCCTGCTTTGGTGCTGTACCAATGAAGCAGAGCATCCTTAGTTCCTGGGGCTCAGAGCCCCTCCTCTGTGCCGGGACACTGCCTCACCCCAACGCTGGGTTATTGCTGGGAGCAAAAGCATTTTCTCTGCATCCCCAGTGCTTGTTGGGAAGTGGGGACATGTTTCTGTATATACAGTGATTGCTAAATCTAACGGTGTGTTACTGTGCAGACTTTCTGACCAGCTGTAGCTTGCTATTTGTAAGACCCTGTTATTACTGGCTCATACTTTATTTTAGGGACATTAACCTGCCTGTATGATTCTGCTGGTGCCTTACTGGTAACCTTCTGTGCTATGCCAAGCTCAAGACTCCTCAGTAAAAGACTCTTTGTGAGTCTTCAATTTAAACTTCTTTTTTCCCTTCTCTTCCCTACCCTCTCCTGCACCCTCTTTTTCTCCCTCTCTCCTGGCTTTTGCTTCTCTGTCTTTTGCTTCTCTGTCAGAGAGGGTACCCACCCCAGGAGCAGGGTAAGGACACATCACCTGTAAGCTTTGCACTGTCAGGACCCCTCAATGATTTGCTGAGAGCACCACCAACCAGCTCCCCATACACAGAAACAGCTGAGGCAGCAGCCTCTTTCTAAATTGTGAATCAGGGCTCCAGCAACAAGCCTCACTTTAACTAGGGTCCGGTGGGTGGGAAAAGAAGATGGTAACTAGGCAAACCTCCTCAACCCACCAGCACTAGCAACACACTGGATCTAGTTCTCAGGCTGAAACAGGGAAAGGCAGTAGATAAAAATCCTAATGTCAGCTAGGGTCACTCCAGGATGCTCCTTCCCTCCGTCTCTCCCTCCGTCTCTCCCTCCCTCCATCAGAGCTACAGCCAAACCAACTCCTTCCTTGTTAGGAGAGGAGAGGAGAGAGGAGAGGAGAGGAGAGGAGAGGAGAGGAGAGGAGAGGAGAGGAGAGGAGAGGAGAGGAGAGGAGAGGAGAGGAGAGGAGAGGAGAGGAGAGGAGAGGAGAGGAGAGGAGAGGAGAGGAGAGGAGAGGAGAGGAGAGGAGAGGAGAGGAGAGGAGAGGAGAGGATGGAAGGGGGCAGGAGGAAAGTGGAAGAGAGGAAGGGGAAAGGGAGGGGAAAAGAGAAGGGGAGGGGGAGGAGAAGGGGAAGGGAAGGGAAGGGAAGGGAAGGGAAGGGAAGGGAAGGGAAGGGAAGGGAAGGGAAGGGAAGGGAAGGGAAGGGAAGGGAAGGGAAGGGAAGGGAAGGGAAGGGAAGGGAAGGGAAGGGAAGGGAAGGGAAGGGAAGGGAAGGGAAGGGAAGGGAAGGGAAGGGAGCAAAAGTTGGCAGGCGAGAAAGCAAGCAAGGAATTAAGCAAGTCATAAAGAAAGAAAAACATAAAGAAAGTGTGTGTTGCTGTTAGCTTATTTACTGTCATTTTTTGTCCCTTTACAGTTCAGTCACACTACAATGATTAACATTTTCTCTAGTTTTTCAGGCCTTCACTGGCATTTTTTTACTCCCCAGATCATTCAGCACCTTTTTCAAACCTTTTCATGCGAAACAATTCTCTTCAAATTACAAATGACCTTTTTAGAGCATTTCTCCACCCAAGTGTAACCATGCGTGGTTGAACATGATAGAAAAATTACCTGGAAATAGGGCCCTGGGTAAGGTCCAGACAACCATATCAAACTAGTAGAGCTTTCAGTTAGACATTTGATGCTAAAAGGTATGCAAGGGCCATGAGGTATTTGGTGTTGGATAGTTGTTTACCAGGACAAAAATGTGAGGAGGCAGTAGGTCAGTGTCAGGAGGAATTAGACCTGCCGTGCTGCTGACCTTTGATAAACCTGAAGTTTGTCGTTTCTCCTTTCTGTGCTTTTCTGTCATTTGTCTCCTTTCCTCAGCAAGAGTCCTCAAAGCAGAGACATGCATGCTGCATGTTTATATATTGCCTAAAAAGTGTCAGCCTAGATTAATGACTGTATTGCAAGCACTATATTGTTGTAGTCACTATATTGCAAATCAGTTTGCAAGCACAAATTGCCCTTGTTAGGGTAACCCTGGGGGTAGAAAGAGGTGGATGGAGTAGAAGGGAAAGCACAGTCATCAAGCTCTGCACACCTCTGGCTGGCCAATGAAAGCATGTGGAAAATAACACAGTAGGTGGGACTGTACATAGGATTTCTGACCCACAATCTTCATGCTGTTCTCACTTGGGCTGGCCGCCATCCCATGACTGAACAGGACTGGTGGCAGTGATCCCCCATCTCTCTGATCTCTAGGAACTTTCCCCATTACCAGGAGGTTTCCTCCTGCCAGGATCATCACCTTCCTCTTCCTGACCCCCCTTCTCTTTTCTATTGCTGCTTTTTCTTTATGGGAGCCCTTCTTTTTGGGTAACTCTGCTTTCCAGACACTGAGCCCCAGATTTCACAATCTAAATAGTTTATGTGCAAAAGCACAATATGTGATCAGTCTCCTAATAAGTGTCTCTCTCCCACATCTCTTTATTAACTGGAGAATTCAGGACACGCTACTTTTGTTTAGCCCCAAAATTGCCAACCAGCCTGTACCAGCTGCAGCTAGCAAGTAGCAGGCTTTTGCTTGACAGTTCAAAAGCTCATTTGGGGGCATTCACCCACACACGTAGATACACCCAATTATCTGATGCCTGTTAGCATTCACAGTTTAAGCTATTTTTCACCTACAGCACACACAGCTCCTTGTTGTTCAATACTGGATTAGTTGACCAAGAATAAAGTTTGAACTTTGAAGTTTTTCACTTAGTTGGAGCATGTGTGACATCTCCTTTCCCAGTGGGCTCACCGGTGTTCAGCAGGGAGCTGGATTTCTGTTCAGACTGCTCTCCCCAAACCCTTTGGTAGGGCTTCTCTACTCTACCATGCCTGCAGAAAACTTGTAGGAACTAAGTGTCCCTAACACAACTACCTGTGAAATTCAGATGAACTTCAACAACTTGGGCTCTCATGCACTGCTTTTCACCCAATAAAGGAAATGGACTGCTAGAGTAAGGGGGAGTGGTATTTTTCTGATTTTTCTTAGTCTGGACTGAGATTCATGACAGAATTTATTTTATTTATTTATTTATTTATTTTAACCAATGGAGTAGTCTCTGACCTAGTGGAAATCCTGTGACTCATGAGAAATTCACAAGACCGAGACATGCTCCAGATTCCTGACCCATCTGAGCACTCCCATCAGAGCCATCATCACAGAGCCAGAGCCATCCAACTAGAGAAGGGAAACCATACCACGTGGCTTACAGTTAGTGGCATTTTTCAAACGCTTTCGAGAGCAATCACAATGTGCCTGAAGAGTTTCCAGAGTGAAATATATCAACAACATAATTCAGTGTGAATAATTTTCCCAGTACTATTTACTGTCACACGTTAGGACCAAGAAGAATAAAAGAACATGTGAGAGAGAGAGCAAGAGAGAAAGGAAAAAAGGAAATTCTCCTCCCACACGCTCAGAAGATGTATCATTTCTGAATTGCTTCAAACTGAAAGGAACCCAATAATTATGATTTCACATTTCCAAGAGAACTAAGCCCAGTCCCACACAAATAGTTCCACTGTAGTAGTATGCTACTAGCCACTCATCCTGACCCTTAACACACTGTAAAGAACTGACCCAGCAGGCTACCAGCACTAATTCTGATTGTAGCTAGCACTCGTGTTTACTTTTCATTAACCCTGTATCACTCAGGTTTTTATTAAACCTGTTATTCTTTTTATCTTCTGATGTACTCATCCTAATGTGTCTTGAAAGGTCAAAACCCAGACTGCATGCTCACAAAATGGGAGAAGGTTCAGGGGCACCAGCAAAGAGTCTGATTTGTGTTAGCTTATGAATGATGACATCCAACAGATTTTTGTTAATGGAAACCTGAGCCTGCTATGATTTAGCCAGGAACAAAGCCGCTGAGTGGCCTACTTGCAAGCAAGAGTTGGCTCCTAGAATAGATGATCCAAGTGCCTGAAGTGCAGGCAGATCCGAGCTCTGGCCCCAGTCAGAAATGAAGCAAGATTTGGCTTGCTTGGCTAGTACTTTTCAAGAGCTGTGAGACCTTTTCCTAGGAAGCACCTTGTTTGTACTGTGGTTTGAGCTAACAGTGCTCAGAAGTGCACAAAGCCAGAACAAAGCTCGGGCTCGCATCCCTGCAGCCAGGTCTGCAGAGACTTGATTACTCCACCCTTTCAATGGACACAGAGAGGCATTCAACTCATAAGAAGGTAGAGCTTTTAGCTCAGTGACCCCATCCATGAAAAAAGCTGTTGCAGCAAAACTGCTCTGGTAAGAAGACTTGTTCCAAACCAAAGTTCACATAGCAATGAGAAATCTGTATGAAGATCTGGTCCTGAGCACATACTTAAGTCAATGCAAACAAGCAAATCTTTTGATGTCAGAGGAATTGCTTCCAGGAATCACTTTACCTGTGATCTCAGGTTGCTGGACACTGGACATTCAAGCATCCTGTAGCACTACAATGAGTTCATAGCCCCACGATAGGAGAAATTCTAGTTTGTATACATATTTTTTTTATTTTTGAAGTAATATATCTGCCTTTCCAGTGTCTCCCTGGAAAAGGAGATTCCTGTCTGACAGAACACAGCAGTGAAAGAGAACACAGAGATTTTTATGGCTTTTGTCATCTTTTAATATTATTTTATGAACCGTGGTTATAGCAGTTTCAAATCCTAGCCATTGCTTGCTGCTTTGTTTCTACTTATCAGACTCAAAGCCAAAACTAAAAGTAAAGATAGCATGTTTGACATACTTCATCCTGTGCAAGAGAACAGCTTATAACATCTAGGAAGAAAACACTGAATTGAAAAAATATAAGGAAAGAAAGAAAAGGAAAGGAAAGGTCTTCTTTTATAGAATTATTATTCGAAAATCATGGTACACGGCTCTGAAGCTGAGTGGTGTAGCTGAACATTGCACAGACTAGTGTATGACTCTGACGTGCTAAACGCTGATATCTCCTTATAATGATGTGTTAATGCAAGGGGAGTGATTTTGCAAAATTTTATGCCTTATTAAGGAAATGATTCAAGCCCAGGAAATGTGCGGGTTAAGTACTTGCTTTCATAAACATGGGTTATGGTGGAAAAAAAGATTTTAGATATTATGTGGAAAAATGCAGTAAAAAGCGCTGAATTAGCCCATTCCATTACATTGAATTGTTCAGCAATTATGGTCATCCCCCGGCCTAGAAAATTAAAGTATATGATGAAAACCCAATCTAAAGATATCCACTGCTGTGCTACTGAAGACACAGCATACCATGCTTAAAAAGCACTTACAGAATGGTAGGGATTGGAACTTAGGGCTTCAATGACCAAAAAAAAGTTATCTGAGGAATAAGTTTAAATGAGCTACAGTCCCAGCCTAGTGCTGCCCTCCTCTCTTTCCTTTCTCTTCTCAAACCAGTCACACAAATAGGAATTGCAACAGATTGTCAGGAGCTCAAGCATACCCTTTTTAAGTGGAAGATCTCATACAATACTCTTAATTGCAAAGCAAGAGCAGTCTTTTGTGCTCTTCGTTCAAGAAGGCACGATCAGGCCACCAGACAGCATGATGAGGATGATCCATCTCGCTAGGGAAGGAAAACGTGTCATGATCCAAGCTGGGTGGAGTGGAAGAAATAATTTTCAAATATTCGTTTGAACTTGAAAGCCACTTTGTATTTCACTACTTTCCCCATGCCATCGTGTTCACTCACCACAACCGTTTTCATTGCTGGATGGTATGTAAATGAATGCTCATGGAAAGCATGCTTTTCAAGCACATGCTTGAGCAGTGTCTGCAAGTCTCTTTCAGGCTGAATAGCTATCTGCAGCATGCCTTTTGAACGACGCTGATTTTCTCAGTTCTATTTATGATCTAGTATTTACTAGAGAAGATCACACCTATTGGGTATTAGCTTAGCAGATCTTTCGCTTTCAGCTCCAAAAGCTACTCACTGATCCTTCTTTCTTGCTGTCTCTCAATTGCCTCTCCCCAGCATTTAGAAGCAGTAACTTTAGCCAGAATTTTTTTTTTTCTAAATTTAAAAATAATAATGTGGCTCCTCACTATAAAATGTCTGTCTCCTCCACTCCCAGCCTCCTGGGGGTTGCCGTGGGCATGGTCTGCAAATTAAGTGGAGGCACTCAGCCCTCAGTTCAGCTCTAGTCAAACATTAACTGCAGTGTTTACCCTTGTGTAATCTTCAGTTTTGCATTAATTTAATACTGCTCAGCACTTTTTTAACATATTCAGCAAATCCATGGCACATAGTGTTTTATGTCTGTATCTCCCCCATCAAACCAAGTTTTGATTTTTAACCAAACTCATCAAAGTAAACTCCTCACAATACTTTTCTCCCTCTACTTTGATCTTTACATAATAAAAAAAAAAAAAAATGTTGCTTTATGTGGTAATTCAGCTATACTCTGAGGGTTTTTTCCCCCTTAACTTCAAAGAGAGCAAATAGGAAATTGTTTTCATTTTTCTTTCACATTTCACAAATAACATGTTCTAGTTGTTTTTGAGCAGCAGAAGGTAGTAAGCATCTCCCAATTAATAATTCCCAGGTAATATCATGACCTCTTGTAAACACAGATCTCAAGAAATTCGGTTCATAACACAAACAAATAAAACTCTCTTTGAAGGTCTGGCTAAAGGACTGTCAGAGTGGGAGCACATCATCATTCTTAATCAGCCTTCTATCTTTGAACCTTCTTCTGAGCAGAATAAAACAAACAGAAATCTTGGAGTATTTTGTTAGAAAGCCACTCACCTCCTGGCTTCAAAACTGCAAAATCCCACTGAGCTGGAAAGAGCAGCAACTAATGCCACACAGCCTAGAGATCTCACCCCAACCCTGTTACAGGTCATCCCACAACGAAGAGAGAAGAGATTTTGTTAATGCTAGGACTGAAGTAAAGTCAACACCAGACCTCAGGCTTTTTGGCTGTCCAAATAAAGATCTAGCATTTCACGCCCACCAAGGACACTTGTATAACTCCCACCACACAGCAGAGCAGGCAATCAGGCTCTTACATCAGCATTTGAATTGCATGATCTTTTCTAGGCTGGTGAGGCACATCAGCACATGCCTCATCCCACCTACACTGATATTAGTAACTCTGCAAAAATCAATAGCTGTGTGATGAAAAGGTTTCCATCTTTGCATGCTTTCATTGTGTGGAGCTCAGGCAGGGACTGGAGAGGAGCCAGAGGAGCCAGAGGCAACGGGGGCCGTTTCCACCCCACGTCACAATGCGCCGGTGAGAAGAGCTGGCAATGGCAAGGACACTTAGGCTGAGGTTAGGTTATACAGAGGCGCAAAGCCCAAGCAAAAGAGCTGCTTGAGCTCTGCCACTTCCCCTTGCAGCTGATTTTTCATCAAATCCCCCTCACTGCACTGCTCCCACCCCAAGGACCCGATATGTATGAACGTGGCCCTCAGGGAAGGGGAGCTGCACTCAGTCTCTGGCTTGCCAAATTTAGTACAAACAGCAAAAATCCCAGAACAAACAAGGGAAAACACAGAGCTTGCTGTTCATTGTACATGAGATAATTCCCTTTAGCTTATTGACATACATTGCTTTGTTTCTCCCATGTAGGAAAGCATACAATTATGTGTGCGGCCGGGAGCTGGAAGTGCCGAGCTGGTTCTGCTGGACGGTACCCCGCTGGCTGAGCACTCCCCAGGGACCCCCTTGATCTCCTTACGCCTGTCTGAGGCCCTGCTCGAGTCAAAGAGATTAAGGAAAAGTCGGTGAGAATTTAGTCACGCCTGGCTCCAACAAGCCATTTGCACCAATTCACAAAGGAAAAACCTTGGAAGTGTTTCCAAAAATACAGGCCAGTCGTGTGAGTTAAGGCTGTGAGGGAGTCTAACACGCAGACTTTCCCCATAATCAAGGTTTACCTCAACTCTGTTTATTCTGTAAACTCTGGTTTCTCAACAGAAACAGCTCATCACGCTACACCCTGGCTCGACAGACATGCAGAAAGTCTTTGGAAAGAGCTAGAAGTAGAACAACCCAGCTGTTTGATCAAAACTGTTTGTTAGCAAACTATCTCATCGTTTTCCAAGCATTTGGGGAGAAAAAATATATATTTTAATAAAAATTACATACAATGGAAAGCTGCCAGATTGGTGGTACTGAAAAGCAAGGGAGTATCTCAGGCCATGGTCAACTACCAGCATGGACAGTAGCAGCACAGCTGACCCCACAGCCTCTGGTTAGAGAGCAGAGGAGGAGAGCCCAGGCTTTAGCCTGGAGGCAAGTGAGTTATTCAGACCGAGTCATTTGCCAGATTGCCCCTTTAAAAAAAAATTTAAAAAAAAAAATTGATGAGTGAATTTCTACAGAGTGTTTATGATTTCATAGATTTATTTATCAGAATTGTTTAATAATTCTTGGTCTGGAGCCCATCTGCAGACTATCCACGTTGAGGCTGCACAAGCTGGGCAACATGAGGGAAGTTAGTGCCAGGTGCAGGCCAGGGCTGGAGGCCACCAAAAGCAAGGAAAAGAGCTTGCACTAGACCACTGCCACCCCAGGGCCTCACCCAAAAGCCAGAGTGGTACTGCATGTCCCATAGCAATGGGAGAAGGCAAGACCTCTCCTGTGGCAGAGCTTGGGGCTGTGCAACCCAAGCTGAGTTTGTGGCTGCTTTGCTCATGGAAACATGTCAGTTCATCCATGCAATGACGTCAGATTGAACACATTGCATCAGCTGAAATATGAACTGTAGGTGCAGATGTAGCCCCTTGGTTAATTGCTTTGTCTCTATCACTTTTGTAATCAAACTGCAGGACTGAATACCTGTATTAATTTATTCAACATTCACTTGGCTATTGAGCTGAGTTTCCATTACAGAGGGGTCTGAACAGTATCAGCAAGAATTTGCTTCTCAAAATAAATCAATCAAATATTTGTGAGAAAAGAAATGCACACTATTTTGTTTTGCTTGATGTTACTACAAGATAGACCCACCAAAACAGTATGGAGTGGAGACAGTGATTCCCCTGCACCAAGATGGCTAATAAATCAAGGGCAACACAACCTGGATCAAATTCAAACCACTGTAGACTCTTGACTGTATTACTGCCAAACTCTGAGCCACCCAGTCCCTCTCTCCCTTGCTCCCCAAAAATATGTTTAGATTCCAAACACAGAGCTTAATTGTTTATTAAGGAAGTGGTTATGATGGGAAAATAATGCCGTTGTGGAGGAAAGAGCAAGAGAGTTTTACAAGATGTAGTGGGATTTATCATCATCTCCTGCAGATCAACTCCCTTATCCCTCACCCCTTTGTTCTTCCTTTGCTTTTGCTTTAATTCTTACTGAAATAGAAATCAGTTCTCTGGCTGTGGACAGGATGGTATGCAAAACCCACACAGGATGACTGCATTGTATTGATATCATGAAAAAAGATCAGCTTTCCTTGTATTCATAGCCCTATGAGACCTCTGGTTAAACATGTGGCCTTGTTTAACCCCTGCTTTATTCTCCCAACATAGCTGGTTTAATTACAAACAAAACATAACATATTTTACATGCTGTTGTAGTGTATTGATATATCTCTTGTTAAACAGAATAATCTCACACATGGAAACTGGAGTAAATTTTTCCCTTTCAGGATATAAGACTGTGAGCTGGTACCTAACTGTCTATTCTCTGTAATGATACTCATGAAAGCACCACAAATCCATAGTCACATATTTTGGCTGCTCAAATCTTAGCAGCATGTTTATAGGACCAAAATCATCTCTCCGTCATGTCCTGTGGAGCTGTACCCGGGACAGACTCACCCTAATGAACCACTGGTGGCAGAATCAGAAAATTCTCAATAAAGGAGCAAGGCACAAAACAACCCTGGCTCATTCCTAAATCCGCAGTGCTCACATCATGTATATCTTTATTCGGTGATGCAGAATGACTCACAAAAATGTTAGCTCAAGATATATTTTAAACTCCTGAGCTAGCACTGTCCTGAGAAGAAAATTCTAATTTTGCTTCCTGTGGGCACATTTTTGAGAGCAGATTATAAATCTGAGTAGTGAAAATTGCACTCCCTTTTTTTTTCCACACAGGCAGTTTAGGAAGATCAGGATTTTTCACTGTAAAAACAACAAATTGCCCACACAAACAATTTACATGCACACCCAAAACCACACATCCCAAATCCCTTGCTCCTGTTCTCCACCCTTGCACAATGTGTTGCTCTCTTTTCTTCTCTGGTTGGTCTAATCTTGACTTTATGAGATCGCCCCTAGCTTTGTGATAACAAATCTAGGTCCTTCCAACAAGGCAGGAAACACACTCTAAAACCAGCAGAGCTTGTTCCAGTTCTGGCTGGATGCAATGAGGTCTTCACATTCACTCTGGGTGTTTTGAATGGGAAGCTGTGGTGAAGCCATTTTGAATGTCTAGTTTTGAATGCCAGGCATGAAACAAGTTTGGAGAAAGATGGTCCCATGGTGAGACAAAAGGCAGCACTGAACAAGCCAGTGCTTCCAGCACACCTGCCTTCCCATGCTGCCCTGTCCAGGCTGTCTAGCAGACTCTGCCTCTACCAATGCAACTGCTCATCTCCTGCGAACCCCTTTCTTCCTTTTAGACCCAGCTCAAGGTGCCTCTCGCATCACCCTGATCCCACCTTCACTCCCAGGTCCCCATCTCTGCTGCACATATGTCTTGGTTTTTATTTTTGGAGCAAATCAAGTACTTCTCTCAAAAAATTAAATCCATGTATGATTCTGGGAATAGTTGACTTCAAGGGCTGCTCCCTGTGGAGAGCACAGGCAAGATTACGGCTGCTTCACTTTTCTACAGAACTGCTGTGGTTTTTTTCCCAGCAGGCTTTCAGAATCACAAAATCACAGAAGATTTGAGGTTGGAAGGGACTTCAGGAGATCATCTGGTCCAACCCCTCTTCTCAAGCAGGGCCACCTAATGCAGGCCACCTAGGACCATGTCAACTTGGCTTTTGGATACCTCCAAGAGACTCTGCAACCTCTCTGGGCAACCTCTGTCAGTCCTCAGTCACTTTCAAGGTGAAAAAGTGTTTCCTAACGTTCAGAGAGAACCTCCTGGGTTTCAGTGTATGTCCATTGCCTCTGTTCCTATCACTGCGCACCACTGGAAAGAGCCTGACCTCATCTTCTCTGCACTCTCCCTTCAAGTATTTAAATTTTTTGAGATCCTCCTGAGCCTTTTCTTCTCCAGGCTCAACAGTCCCAGCTCTCCCAGACTTTTCTTGCAGAAGTGCTCCAGTCTCTTAATCAACTTTGCAGCCCTTCACTGGACTCTTTCTAGTTCATTCCTGTTTCTCTTGTACTGGGGAGCCCAGAACTGGACCCAGCATTCCAGGTGTGGCCTTAACAATGCTGAGTAGATGGGAATCACAGAATCATAGAATTTTTTGGGTTGGAAGAGACCTTAAAGACCATCTAGTTCCAACCCCATTGCCATCAGCAGGGTCACTTTCCGCTAGACCAGGTTGCTCAAAGCCTCATCCAACCTGGCCTTGAACACTTCCACAACTTCTCTGGGCAACCTGTTCCAGTGTCTGGCCACCCTCACAGTAAAGAATTACTTCCTAATATCTAATCCAAACCTTCCCTTTTTCAGTTTAGAGCCATTTCCCCTTGTTCTGTCATTAACTGCCCTTGTAAAAAGTTCCTCCCCAGCTTTCTTGTAGGCCCTCTTCAAGTACTGGAAGGCCGCTATAAGATCTCCCTGGAGCCTTCTCTTTTCCAGGCTGAACAGCCCCAACTCTCTCAGCCTGTCCTCATAGGAGAGGTGCTGCTGGAAGGATCACTGCCCTTGACCTGCTAGCAACACTTCTTCTGATGCAACCCATGACCCCATTTGCCTTCTTTGCCACAAGGGCACATTGTTGGCTAATGGTCAATTTGCTGTCTACCAGCACCACCAGGTCTTCTGCCAAGGTGCTTTCCAGCAGGGTAGCCTTTGCATATGCTAATTTTTGTGGCTGTTCTTCCCTAGGTGCATGACCAGCACCTCACTAGGGGTGAGAAATTCTTATTCTCCTGAAAACAAACAAACAAACAAACAAACAAACAAACAAATCAAAAATATTTTGCTTTTATTCAAAATTTATTTCAAAAATTCAAACTTTTGTCCAAAAAAGCAGTGGGAAAAAAAGACTTGAGAATTGTCCTGCAAAAAATTCTCACTGGATGAGAAAGCCAGATTTTCAGCAAAAAGCAACAACAAAAGACATATGTCAGACAATTAATTTCATTCTGATTTATGGGCTGGATGAATATGGGTGACACACAAACCAGAAGTGTCTCCTTAGAGGGACAGAAAGTACATCTTCCTCTTTTAGCCAACAACACAACAAAGGTAATGGAAAAGCAGGTTTACTTCCTGACCAGAGGAAATCACCAGGTCATGGACTCCATTTCCTGACACCTTCTGTATGTCCCTCAGCATTTTTCTATAGTTTTTAATATTTGCCAGAAACAGCCGATTTGGCCAGTTCCCAGGGGAAGTCACTTGCCAACAAGCAAATGCATTTATGTATTTCAGCTTGTTCTCTACATTCTTTGCATCCCACATGCATGAAGACTTTCATTCTGGTCATCCCATGTCAAAGAAAATGGGACCATGAGGCCACCTAGGAGTTACTGCAAGAAACAGTGCCCATGCCTGGAGATTAGCTGTCTGTTCTGCTCAACTGCTAGGATGGACCCTGAGAAAGTTTTCAGGTCTATTAGGGCCTGGACAAGTTTCAGGAACCTTGAAGAGGCCACCATGGACACGGCGCATGAAAAAATAGTGACATGGCTTTTGTCCCATTCCAACTAGCACTCTCCCTTTCAGTTTCCAGGCATGAGTCAGGGGTTAACATGAGCAAAGGGCTGTTCAGGTGGGAAATTTGGACAGATGCCCCGTTTTGGCAGTTGAAACAGCCTGGTAGGTAAGGAAATGGGCCATTCTATAACAACAAAAGGTCTCAAGGACATCTAGTTTACCACAGTAGAGAGACAGCAAGATGAGCCACACCAGTGTTTTCAGTGGTTCCAATCCTCAGGGGTGTTAGTCTATTTTGCAAAACCCATGTGAGAGGTAGCACGTGTATCTGGCTTCCCAGCAGACATGTGCCTTGAGCAAAGAGGCAGGCTTCAGGTCCAGAGACTGGCAGAGAAGGTGCAGCACGGAGTATAGCATAGCTACTAAGTGCTGCTTCTCCATTACTGCAGGCATGAATGCAACATTCCACTTCCAGCCCACTCTACTCCTCCTCCACCTAACACATTTGAAATGGAGGGTAGGTTTTACAGGGGTTTTAGCCATTCTAGATCAGTCTAGATCTACCATGCCACCATCCCCAGGGCACTTTCCCAGGCAGATGGAAGAATATCAATTTTATCCAGCTTTTTAGAAACATATTTCAGACTAGCTTGGAGCCCAGATCATCTTCAGAGGTCTTTCTCTTTCTCCACTGAGTCCTGAGGAATCTTGGATGGTTACCATGATACCTCAAGTCCCTCATTTAGAGGTGGACCTTAGAGTAAATCTAGGCAACATTTCTGAGTTATATCAACTAGGAAACAACTCACCTTCTCTCCTGCAAGTTCAGACCATGCACTCCCCATAGCTTGCAGACTGGTAGTACAAATGGTGCACGCCATCCTTCCCGTCTTCCCATGCAAGGTCTGTCCAGAACAACCAATCTCCTCTGGTACCTTGATCTGGCAGGGGTTAGGTGGCCATACTCCATCTTTTGCCTTAGAATTTTGTCACGTGCTTGCTGGGAGATACCCAGGCAATGCATGATCTGACCGTTTCTTGCAGCCGGGTTCTCAAAACTGCCAACACTGACCCTATTCTGCTTATATTTAGTATCACAAAGGTTTTCAAATCCATCATCTTTTTTCAGTCATTAGCATATAATGGTATTCAAGCAGTATATCATAATTAGCTTCTCCCTCGAGACCCCTCTCTGCCACACATAGATTCAGAACATCTTTATTTTCTTCTAAAAGGCATTAATCTTTACAATCAAGCATTTTGGCTTCTTTTTCTCCTCTATCCCCATCCCAATAGAAACTGTCTTCTCATCATGAGTCAATTACACAAACCTACAGAGTGCTGTCTTGATTTAAACCTTAAATCCAGTAGCATTTCAAAGCAGGCCTGCTGCTATAGTTGGCCCAAAAGTTTGCTCCCAATTTGAGCAGTCTTATGCAGTACCCAATGTTATGAGCCCATGCAGTACTTTCTGCACAGAAATGTGAGTAGCTTACCACCGAGTTACTTATTCTGATCCCTGCTAATGGTTTTTTTTTCTTTTTAAATGGGTTCAGTCAGGAGAGGGAAAGGATGCTCTGGGTTTTGAAGAGGCTTTATGTTTTCCTTGCACTAAACTGCTGATGTTGTGTGCGGCCATCACACCCATAAGAACTGGAGTCTGGTGTTGTCCTGAGAAGTGGAGGGTTAATTTGCCAGAGTCCAGTCACTGGGCCTAAGGGAAGAGGGGAAACTGTAATTTCAGAGGTCTATTCCTATTTACTCTATACATTAATAGAGAAGCTGTCCCAAAACACAGGGTCCTTCTGTCACTGAGCTTGGGGATATTTCAGGGGGCCAGAGGAAACAGGGCTGGACCCCAGCTCTGCCTCTCGTCACTGGATGTTCGTTATGTATGCAATGTTCTTTGCTCTTGAAATTTATTTCAAGGTCCGAGAAACTTGCCTTCTGTGTATATTGGGTTGAGGCATATTTTGTTAGCAAAATTTATAAGATGGCTTGTTTTAACAGTTGTTACAGTAGATTGATTGGGTAATATTTACTTGTGCTATAATTATCTCCTTACATTCACTACTAATTCATAGTAGTGAATGTAAGGAGGCAGCTAGGCACGCTAAAACCAGAATAACAGAAATCAGGAGACTTGCAGCAGGAGGCAAGGTGTTGTACTGCATATACTGTTGTGTCTTGTTATTTATATCAAACTAAACTTGTTTTTCCAGCTATTTGTGCAATTGACCAGC
Source organism: Caprimulgus europaeus (assembly GCA_907165065.1). Next base: position 96,676,626 of record OU015523.1, on the reverse strand, counting down.
TACCCAATAAATTACATCACTTCCAGTGCTGAATGGCACCATGACATGTTAACTAGGAATTTAAGCACCAGAAAATAATCTTGACTTACTTAAAAGTGCAGCTATAAAAGCCCAATGAAAGCTAATTTTCAGAGACAGGATGGGGAGGGGGAGAGGTAGAGGTAGGAAAAGGGCAGGAGGAGGAAAGGAGGGATTGGGACTGGGAGACAGACAAATAAAAAGCCTCATGCACAACCAGATTCACAGACATACATAAGTTTTAAAATTCTTAGTATAAAAACATATTCCCTGTAAAAATTCACGTGGAGGTTGATTGGTCTCTTCTCTCTTGACAGAGCCAAGTCTGAGCCTTTTTCATGTTCTCAGATGTAGACAAACACATGCTTGGAGCTGAACTGTAAAGAGCTCATGCAAAATTACGTGTATGTAATTATATGTGGCAAATGCCCCCAAATAGAATTGTAAATGCAGAAATACATTCTCCACCTTTATTTTAACAATTTTGTATATAGGAACAGGCCAACATGGAAAGAAAGAAGAATTCAAGAATTATCAAGGGGTTTTGGGGGGTTTTTTTGTTAGCTAGACAGACACAAACTTCTTAAAACTTTCACATAAGCAAACAATCTCACAAAGACACCATGGTCTGAGACAGTGAGAATAGGAAAGGCTGGTGCTTGCCATTAGCATGCACTTAACCAAGGCTGAGCATATCACTGGGCACATTTGCTGGGGCTCCCTTCAGCCCACTTGCCCTGGGTTTCTTCCTCTAGGAGATCACCCTAGAGGTGAGTTTAGGGAGCGAGAAGGATCCCTGAGCTTCACAGGACAAGCACAATGGAGGGATCCTTTTCTCCTGTGATGGTGTCACTGTAGGAGGCCCCAAGACAACATCCCTGGAATGAAGTGGCAAGAAGGATCTCTGGGTGGAGAAGCGCTCTCTCCTCTCATCCCATCACAGCCTCAGAACCATTTCCTACAGCCCAGCACCAGGGTTTGCTCCCCAAACCAAGGCTCACCCCAAATTTTAGCTTAGAAAATAAGAATCCTGCAACTGCACTGTCTGCTTGCCTGCTCGTCTGTTAGCCTCCCCTTCCTCTCAGTACACCCAACCCAACAAATTTCTATTCCAGTTTCAACTACCATTGAGTAAGGGAAGAGAAGATAGATCCGAATCTGTGACCCTAGTGAGGGAAGGGTGTACCAAACTCAGCTGTTATATTTGGCAGGGACTGCCCGGGCAGCCAGCACAGACTTTCTGGCTGGCAGGCGAGCACGCAGGCGGGCTACAAACGTGCGCTCAGCTACACGGTGCCTTTTGGCTGGAGGAGAGCTGGTTTAAGTCGTCATGGGTTCAGGGCATTCATAGTCAAAGGATGCAAGATGAGACTGCCATCACTGATACAAAATCCCAAAAGGTATCAAATGGCACAACAGGAACTATTCATGGTAGTTCAGTCTCCTTTTTATTTTTTTGCATGATCACTTACAAGAACAGAGATGGCAATCTCCTTTCAGTCAGAAAATGAGGTATTAGCACAGTATCCCCTGGGAATCCCTGGACACCTGTCCTGGCTGGAAACAGGGTCAGGATCTCCTTTATGAATTGTGCAAGCAAGCACCTTGCTTTTGGTGTTCCCCAATTTCTCATCCAGACATCCAGGAAAGGAGCAACCGGAGCTTTGCAACATGCTGAAATACTGGGATACATGGAAGAAACTGTAGGCTCTGAGGATCAAAGCTTGGAGCAGTCAGTTTCCCAAGAACTGCAGTATCTGCATGGCTCTCATTGTCTTTCCTCTGAAATCCAGATGTTCACATGCCATAGCATCTTGATGTGAGTAGATTTATAAGCTTCCTTCAGCCTTCTGCCTCTCAGATGGCAGGGTGCTCAGAGGAACCAGTGCCACACACTTTCATACCACCTACCGCACATGCACCTTCTCTGCAGGTAAGGACAGAGACTCACGTTGCAGCAGGTTCTGCTCTTGGCTCCTTTTCCCCGAGGTCAGTAGGTTTGCCCTAGTGCAAGTGACAGCACAAAAGCTGGCCCTTTATCAACGGGTTTTGGTGCTCTTTAATAGGATTAGCCAGTTCCACCCAGTGCCATTTGCTACAAAGGCTTTTCTCCTGTCTCAATGACGTGTTACATTTTAACATGTGTGTGGTCATATCTGCAGTCGATTTGTGCAGATCTTTGTTCTTTGCACATGTTTTTATTGCCTAGGGGGCATGCAGCAACCAGCCAGTAAGCTTTTGTGGTGCCCAGTTTACTCGACTGTTTATACAGTTAATGCACTGCAGCCAAAATAAGAATCTGCAATATCAATTCATTGAAAGCAAATTGCAGACAATTGTATGACAATTGCAGAGCACTTTCAGATTGGCAGGATGTATAGGATGCAACACTGCCAACAGCCCATGGTATAGCTGAGGTACATCTCATTTAACTTTAGCAAACTGTTCACTTGGCAGCTAGACGTTTGCCTCCTCCATGATAAAAATACACAAGCAGCAGCACCTTCACAGGGCGATTCATTCCCTTTCCCTGACACACCTACTGAGGTTGGGATTAAACACCCTGTAGAGGTCCCTCTGTCACTTTCCTTCCCATTCAAGAACAGAGGGAGCCTCACACAGCTGTTTTTTCTGTGGCAAGCACCAGGGTATGTGCATTGTCCCAGGCATCATATTGCACAGGACGACTCAGAAACCTCAGAGTTCTTCTCAGATAAGGCCCCAAACCACTGTAGGAGAGTATGAATATTTGATCAACGGCAACCTGAGGTGCCTGCAGACATTTTTTAGAAGAATCATGGAAGTGAAATATTCTGTTGCCTACCACCAACACTTATATGCTGTTCCCTGGTCATAGATCATTTACCATAAGACCGTGAATCAGCAAGCACCCTGATGAAAGTATTGGCCACTCAACAGGGCTTAAAATGTCTCCCAAACCTGGCACACAACATTATTCTAGTCCAAGCAGCTTTCACAAAGAAACAATCCCTGGTAAGTATTATACAACAACCCAGTTTCAGTTAGCGCATCCAAATTTGGGGAAATATTCAGGAAGACATCATCAAAAGAGTAAGGAGTTTGGAGCATTTGGAACACTTTATACCAGATTTGTCTGAAACAACTGAAGTTTCAAAACAGTCATAGAAACATAGTCATTATAGAAATCGAAATTTTCTATGAAATCCTGTCAATGTCACCAGCCATAAAATTCTGGAGGAACATTTATGTCTTACGACTGTTGCGAACTAAAAATTCTTTTACCTGAAAATAACAATTCCTTTGTGCTCTGGCAATCAGAAAAAATTGTCTTTCTATTTCAATTTTGAACTACTTTGTGTTCTGACCTCTCTGTCTTCCGCTTTCCTCTTCTTTTTAACTTTTCTCCAATATTTCAAATGAAAAAATGAAAAAGTGGTGAAAAAAAGCTGGGAGATTATTTTGGTTCTTTTCTATCTTTTTTAAAATCATATCTTCCTTTTCTCCAGGTACAAAAAAAAAAAAAAAAAAATCATGTGGTTAAAGGATTATGAAATATTATCTGTAACTGTAATTCTAAATATAAAGAATAGAAAATTATTTGGGGGTTTTGTAGGAGAAAACAATGCTTTACCTGTGCCTGCCCCATGCTGGTAGAGTTGCACAGCACCTTCACGTCACCCAAGAGCCCACAGGTGACTGGGCAGGGAGTGTTTTGGGCAGTTTCACATGGGGTGGGGCTGCCTCTACCTCCCCTCTGCCGGGAGTCACTGGGTTTTGACTGGCTTGGCCGTCCCCTGCCTCTGCATCTGGATCCAAGAGATGGCATTTTCATCAAACCCTTCTCATATGTGCTCTGCTGTCATGACAGCCACTCCAGAAAGCATCCCCAAACCATACAGGTTAAGATGGAATAATCAAATTGGAAACTTTCTGGCATTGCATTTCTACACACTAAATCCTTGATAACAGATTAGCACACCAAAGCCTCTGAGCAAAAGTAATGACTCCTTCCCTGTGCTCTCTCCTCTCAGCAAACCTATAGCTGGAAAACCTATAAATGTGCTATTTCAGCTGTTTTAAGCAGCTTATCATGACTTTCTGAAAGTCTGGCCTCAAGACTCTGGATCCCCTTCTTAATAACATTTAATGCTACCATTATGTAATTGAATCCATTTTGTCTGTGTGGTGGGAATATTATTAAACTGTAATTCATTTTACTGTCTTTATGCACTTGGACTTTTAGGTCCAAGTTTGGAATGTCAAAACCTTTAAGGAAAAGAAAAGACTTTTAGAAAAAAAAAGTTGGGGGGGGGGGGGGGAAGGAGAGAAGAGAAGAAGAGAAGAGAAGAGAAGAGAGAGAAGAGAAGAGAAGAGAAGAGAAGAGAAGAGAAGAGAAGAGAAGAGAAGAGAAGAGAAGAGAAGAGAAGAGAAGAGAAGAGAAGAGAAGAGAAGAGAAGAGAAGAGAAGAGAAGAGAAGAGAAGAGAAGAGAAGAGAAGAGAAGAGAAGAGAAGAGAAGACAAAAGAGAAATTTAACCATCCATCACCTTCCATTACCAGCCTGATTGTTTTCCACAAAGAAGTATTATCAGTTCCTTTATCACCCCTGTTCTTATATTTCTTATTTTTTACCATATGTGCACAAAGCCCGTAGGGCTCCTATTCATTTGTCAGAGCTTCATCCTTTCCTGATATGGGGAGATCCTTCATTATCCCAATTTGCTGAGTCTTAACTTTTTTGCCAGAGTTTTTGGAAATGCAATCATTGTCAGGGATGGTACTCTTTTACATCTGTTGCCCCCTCCATATTAAGTGCTTGGCTTCTGGCCAGCCATCTTACAAGTAGCCATATTATTATTGAAACCACATGCTCATTAGTGAGGCTGGCACTGGATCAACAACCACTGTCCGAGGCTAGCATTATATTCCACTATATCCCAGACAACAGGACAGTGTAGCATACAGTTTGTTCAGAAGAACAAACAGTCTCAGTCAACAAAATCAGAATCTTAAACTGTCAGAAATGCAATCTATCTTCTGTCTCTTTGTATGTGGGCTCTAGTAGTTCAGAGAGAGATGTGTTTTGAAAGAAAATACTCTACCACTAGCTTATCTTCTTGATTTTTAATTTCAAGGTTTGCAGGAACAGCAGGAGTTCCTGGGCCTTTCTCTACTGGGTTTAATCACTTTATCCCTTGGGAGGCACACAAGAGTATTTCACTTAATATACAGGAATGACTCATGATCATTGCTTTCAATTAGGAATGTCCTCTGGGATTTCTGGGAACGGTGTTGTCTTGGTGAGGGGAGAGAAAAGAGAATAAGAGGGAGAAACACAGACAGAATCAGACCAGTTCAGACCAACATTGCCAAGAAAAGCATCTCAAAGTGGGTAAGCTCTCACTCTCTGTCATACATCCAATCCATTTGCCTTGCCCAACATAATTACTGGCATTGCTCTATAGACTTCAGTTTCTTAGCTTAAACCAAGGATTTATGTGAACTTCATCTTGCACTGAAGCCCTTGCTTGTTTATCTTTGATAACCATATAAAACAACACTCGCTAAGGTCAGAAACCTCACAGGCTGGAAAATGGACTGGGACATTTTCAGTGTTTCTTTTCCTGCTGGAAATAGTTGCAACTGAAGGTCAGTTCCTGCTTCTCCTGCTGTAACAGGTATTACACCAGTGGCTGCGTACATAAAGTCTCAGATGCAATATAGTGTTTCTCAAAGTCTTTTGGACTGACTTAAGATCGGTGATTTCTCACAGCAGTAACTTTATTCCATTAAACTACTTTCATGCTGGTGACAGGGACTTACAGAAATACACAGAGTTGAGTCCAGCAGTTTTTAAGATCCGTACAAAAAAGCAAGATCAACTCACCCCCATCTGAAACATGAGAGGAAAACACTTTTCTTGGTTTTAAGTACATCCATTCTTGTATGAAAGTACTGTGTCCTGTTCCCAGAAGCAGGAATAAACTTGCATTTATCATAACTCTGAAGAAAAATAAAGGCTTACACAAGAAAATCCAATATAAGTTCCTGCAGTTCAGTTTTATAGAGGCAAGACACATCTGCAAATACAAACTATGAGAAGATAGCAAATAAGTTCCCTTTCTCTGAGGAAGGGAAGGGTTAACCCTGACAAATGACATGCTAAATTTAGAGTCATTTTTGCATGTGGTTGCATGTCTAGTTGGAACTAGTCTGCCAAAACTCATTTTACTTATGACCCTTTACAGCTAGCAGAGAAAGAGGTCCATTGTTTTCTTTGTATTATCGAGATTAAAAACACAGTCCCCCCAGCTGAAAAGGCAAGCAGTGGAAGCACTGTCTGAGGCAAAAAGAAGCATTTTTAATTCTTAATAAACCACATACAGCCACACATCTATATGTGTGCCTTCAACACATGCAAGCATGTGCATATCCTAGAGGGCCGGATCTCATTCTATAAGCAGCTACGTGCCATGTGGGTAAAAACAAAATGAGAGAAAGAGGGATGCATCTCTAGCTGGCCACCCTTACTTCAAACGTTGTGGCAGAGCCTTCCCCTCATAGCCCTGGGGAGATGCCTTGTACAGAGGGTCTGTTACTGCATCTCAACCAGATGTGACCGGGGAGAGATGCAGATGTGTCACCGCCCTTCTGGCACAAGTAGCAGGGAGCAAAGTGAATGTGTTGGGAACGGCTGCTCTCCCTCTCTGGAGTAACAGCACATTGTATGGAGCGAGAGCAAGTTTGTGGGTCCAGCCAGCTTCAGCAAAGAGGCAAGCATCCACCCACTTCATCTTTGGCAAGCGCCTGCTAAGGATGGGATCGGTTGGATGTAGATGTCTACGTCTGACCTAGTTACCACAGGGCTCATTTGGCACTGGGGTGGAGGGGAGAAACAGACACTGTTGGACATGCTTCATCTTGCTCAAATGCAGAATGTCTTAAATAGATCTCCATGGACTCTCGGGGGAGCTAGATGACTAATGCAGGTGTGGACGTCTCTATGCTTGACATCAGCAACTAGCCAGGATGAATCTCACCCTGGATATTTCACTGCTCTTCATATTTCTTTGCAACAGGTAGTCTTTACCTCCTGCCTGCTCCTGATGAGGAGCTGGCCTTCGCCTTCCCAAATCTTGCTCTAGCTGGCAGAATTCCTGGAGGAGCTCCCCCAGGGTACAACCATCTAGAAAAGGAGTCAGTCTCTCGTGAAAAATAGCAGAACAGCTGCACAGCTTTTCTGTGGGGAGCACAGTGGCTGAGCAGCAGGACTGTAATAACTGCCTCTACCTACACAGCTCTTCAGTTCTCTGTCAATGGTAGAAAATTAATTCCTCTTTGTTCTCAGGGTCAGAATATTTATCTTCTGGCTGCAAGAGATACATATTTAGACAAAGTACTTGGTTTTTCTTTGAGCTGTTGAGAGCGCTCAGTGACATTGGATATGTCTTTCCCAGACATTTAATGCTCTTGTACACATAACGCTCTCATGGAAAAAAGGTAAAGCTGATAGAAAGAAATAACATCTTGCATCATGACCAGCTGAAATGGTTAGGAAAAAGCAGATGAGGTACAGGAGCTGTTCATTAGTTCAGAAAGAGAGGCAGCAAACTTCAGAACTAAATCTGGAATGCAAACAATTGCTCTGAGTTTGGCTGTGTGAGGTGAATTGAGAGAGACTATGGTTTCTACCAGTTTTGCAAAAAGTTATGCTACTGAGAGGTCCCTTTGAGACAGACAGTCAAAGAGAAAGAAGTAATTATCACCAATATAACACCAAAGGGTTAGTTGGAAGGAACTGGAAAATTACAATGTGCACAAACCAACTTCTCAAGCAGTTTAGGCAGAATTTAGTCACCCATGTCCAAATATGTGATCCACAAAGGATTTGCTTAATCCTTTAGATGTCTGAAAGTCTGTAAGCTCTTGAGTTTGGACAGGAAAGCTTAGTTTGGCGTCAACATTTCTGCTACAAAGCATGCCCAATGGAACCATGATACTGGCTAAGCCAAATGCTTTTTCTCCGTCTCTGCCAAAGACTGTGATATTCATGGCTTGTGCTTCAGTTCATGGAGGCTGGATCCAGTAAACAAGCTCAAAGCACACCTAAAGTTCCCTGACAGTCATAAAAGCTTGAGGTGCTTTCATTAACAGGGGTAGTGGTGAGAGTCTTATACATAACAGCTCAGCAGTTAGCTTGTGATTTCCTCAAAGAGGAAGAGAGAGGTAAGTTCCTTTGTATTAGGGTGCTCAGACTCCATATCACTCACTCCCATGAAGGTGTCCTAGCCACCCAGCCGTGGACTGTATCATTTGTTTCCCTGAGAGGCAGGTGGAGCAGCTCACATACCTCCTGATTAAGCCCCTGTGCCAAAGGAAAATGAGGATTCATGAGGCCAGAGAAAGGACAGGTCAGGCTCTGCAGTCATCTCCTCTGGACACTTTCCCCAGCAATGGGGACTCCTGAACTCTAATTCCTGAAAGATTTAGGTTCAGTTCAGCCAAACCAGCAGGACTTCTCAGTGTATACAGCTGCAGAGTCGTAGGAATCTGCAAGCTTTTTTTGGCTTGAATTTTGGCACCTGGTAACAATCTAAATCATACATTAGGCATCTACATCCTTCTTTGGATTTTACCCTAAAGGCCTTATAGGTATCTATCCATGACAGTGGCATCTGTGTACCAAGAGGTCTTGGGGCCTGCAAACATTCTTGCTGACAAGGAGCTACCACACAGCTAGACCCTGTCCCTGATGCCTCATTACTCTGTCTTTCCCTTACACCAAACTCAGCAGCCCACCAAAGTCAGGCAGCTGCCGATGGTTTTGAAAGGTGCTAATCGCTGCACTTCTCAAAGGCATGGAGAGGAGGGCACCAGCACCTCTCCCTCATCTCTATCCTCCTCAGATACCTTCCTTTCATTTCAGATGGTTGCCAGTACATGATCAGCAAAACCAAAAGTTCTCCAAATGCATCAAAACCAGGTTCAGTAAACAAGAGGAAGGTTTGATGTGTCTCCCACCCAGTATAGAGTACTTTAGGGTTTTTTCTATTTATTTATTCATAGTTAAGATCCCGCAGGTGTTTCCACTACACAGAAATTTCTGTACCTCTTTGATGTCCTCTATTTCCCTGTGATATTCCAGAACAATGACTTCCATAAGTTAAATGCATGTTGTGCAACTGATTTTATCAATTTTAATTTGCTGTCTCAGTTTTACTGAGTGTTCCCCTTGTTCTGGGGTTGTTGGTTTTTTTGTCTGTGTGTAAGGAAAAATGGTGAGGAAGAGTATCTGATTTATCTTCTCAGTTCTATTAACTAGCTTGGATAGCTCTACCATATACTTTTCTTTTTCATTTCCTCTTTAAATGATCCAACGTTTTCAGTTTCTTTTCATATGGAAGTCATTCCATGCCTCCAATCTTTTTTTATTGTCCATCTCCCTATCTAGTTTTACTGTTTTCTCTCCAGGGCAGGGAGACCAGTGGCGAGTGTGCCGTTCCAGACAGCTGGAGGAGTACCATTTATGCCACGACACAGTGGGATACAGCAGTCTCAAACTGTGAATTCCATTTTGCATTTGAACCTCCATTTTGTACAACATGCAGAATGTGTCTAACCCTAAGCCAGGACGTGGAAACGTGCTCTAGTACAGCCCACTGTCAAGGAAAGGTATTAGACGCTACCCGAGAAAGCCATTTCATTGCAGTTTGGACCCAACAACTGCAATTGGCTTTGAACTGTTGGCCCAAACCCAAAGGAAAAATAGATTTTAAACAGAAGGTGCTGGCATGCCTGGTGGATCTGCAGCTTCACAGTCTCTGCACATGGCAAGAGGAAAGAAATTTTGCTTAGCTGGAGATACTGCTCTCAGCAGTATTAGCTGCCCATTGCCACACAATGAACTACTGGTAGGAAAAAGAAACCCCGCCTGTTTCTGATGGACAAATATCAGATTCATCAAAAAAGTGAGGTTGTGCAGAGGGAAAGGTGTAGTCTTCAGATGTTTGTCATGAGGCAAAGTTTTATGCTGACTTTGAAAATGAAAATGAATGTGGAAATACCATATGGCAAGGAAGAGTCCCCAGACTAGCTAGAAACAGTAAGGGGACTAGAGTTCCTGTGATTTAAGTACAAATTTTGTCTGGTATGGGTCTAGTGGACACTACTTTGCATGGTGGATCCATTATATTTTACATTGTAGCTTTTATTCATATCAAGTTTTAGGTTGTTGTTTTGTTTTAGTGGATTTCTTTAGTCATTGCTGCACCTAAATCTGTCATTGTAACCAGGGCTCTCCCAGTAAGTCACAACATTATATCTTGCTTTGCCAACACAGCCCATGTGGCAGGGCATGGGCTGGCCCTGCTCACAAGACACTTCTATCCAGCCCCATGATGCCCTTTCTCAGAGGAGACACTGTTTGGAGAGTCCTGCACCACCAGATGTAGTGACATCCTGCACCTGGAGGCTTGCCTGGTACAAGGGTTCAGTGTCCTCTTCTGAGAGAGTTCAAGCCTCCTTGGAGGGAATTCAGGCCTGGAAACATTCAAAGTCAGGTTGGACAGGGCTCTGAACAACCTGATCTAGTTGAAGATGTCCCTGCTCACTTCCAGGGGGTTGGACTAGATGACCCTTCTAACCCAAATGATTCTGTGATTCGTTGATTCTATGATCTGTGACCTGACCAGGAAGCAGTGAGCTTGTTTCTCCTAATCCCTACAGCCTAACTAATATATCCTGGCTACAAAATTGGTGATTTTGCTTCTTGCATACATCACATGCTTCTGGGTGGAACAGGGAACAGCACTTTCCTTTTCAAAATATTCACTTGCTTTTTCTCTGGAAAAAGAATTAAAAGGCTAGTCCCAAGCAAAGAAAACAAATTTCAGTCTATTGCATCATGACAAGAGAGGTGGCAGGCATCTCTTCTCCATTTACAGTCTGATTGGCTAATCCAGAGACTGCAGGACTCATTTCACATCCACAGGCTCAGCTTGGCAGAAGAAATAAACCCTGTGCCCTCAGGATGGCCACCTGCACTGCAAGAGACTCCAATCTGCTCTATCAAAACAAATACTAGCACTACAGTTTCTGACATCCCTAATAACCAGAGAACTAGAGGAAGTCTCTTCTTTCCTCCTGCTCCTCCAAGAACTCAGCAGTGTCCTGGGGCAGAAAGGCTGGATAGGACCAATGTCCACCCTCAAAACACTGTGGAGGAGGGTAGTGAATTTCTGCCCTGGCTATTCTCCAGCTGAAATAGGGGGACTGAATTTGTCATAGACTTGAAGTCAATAGTGCCTGGCTCTCACATTAAAGTTACCTGATAAACTCTAGCAATGTAAAGAGGCTCAAAGTATAACTTATAACCTAGCTGAAGGTGTTCACTTACACTGACCTTAGTGTAAATGGGAATCAGCCTGGTAGGCTCTGTAGATCATTAAAGTTTGTGTAAGAAAACACCCACACTTGATTTGAAGGAACTAATATTAGCCAAGAAATCACATGCAATAATTCTCCTTTAGTAGAAATGAAATAGCTCATACTCATCAGACCAGACAATCCTCATCAGGGGGCAAGGGCTGTAACCAGCTAGTCTGTAGTAGAGATTTCTAATGTGTGCTATTTCCAATCACTGGTGAAAACTCACACAGAGTTGCCAGATAACATTTATCAGCACACACAATGAAAAAAGATTAATTCCATAGAGAAAAAAAATTTTGGCCCATATTTTTCTATTAAACCTGATGAGGAGGGTGAGGGGGAAGTATCTTTCTTCCCTACTGTCTCTATCACATACAAGGGACTATAAACCTGTTTGATACAGGAACGCTTGCTTCAACAGTTACCTAGTGAGCTAGTAAAGACAATAACAGGATTAAATATATTATTTGAGATTTGAGATGAATTGGTTATTTTATATTTTGAAAGCTAAGCAACATAGCTTTACCATGTACAGAGCAGACCAAAACTTGGCTGCAGTCAGTGCCGTGAGGAACAGACTCCTTCTGGCAATCCTATTCAACAGTGCAAGGAACACCTAAATGTCCTAAATGAGAAAGCTTTTTCCAGAAAGGTATTGTAGGATAGGGACAAACAAAGCCTTTCCAAGCCCATCTGTGCCCTGAAGAATCCTTCCACATTGCTCTGTTCACCAAAATACACAACTGGGAAAAAAAAACCAAACAAAAAAACCTTTATATTGACTCATTTAAAATAGTTAGACAAGCTTCGGATGTTCCTGTTTAACCAAACTATTGCCTTAGGAAACAAGCCCTACTGTCATTTTAAGTTCTGGCAGATGCAGAATACATATTTGGATCCAAACCACATTATATATGTGTGTGCCTTACTGTGGATCAAATGCATTAGTGTTTTCATAATGTGTTTTACACATGAAGCAATGATAACATATCCATTTTGCACATGCTGTAATGAGGCTGCAGATGAATATACGCACAGAAACCAGAAAAAACATCTACATCTCTGTGCTCAGAATCAGTTTATCATTGCCTCACATCAATTGCAAAACTACAATGAAACTAATTAGGAGCAGAAGGATACCTTGTCACTTCTGCAAGAGGTCCTGAAAATATTCATTCAGGTGTGGGCAGAAATTGGGCCTATCCTGTGTTTGCAAATCCTCTTGCATTCATTTTTTGTGAGTGCTTGAATCTGCTACTTTTGTAGCGAGAAATGTTCACCAAACATCACCTAAAATTAATGTTGCAGAACGTTTGTGCAAAGTCGAGACTTGTAACGGAGAGAAATTGTGCTGGAAAAAAGATTCTGAATGTTAAACATACTCGTTTAGGGAACATTCTTTTCATCCAGCCAAAACATCTTGAATTTCAAGTATCAATACACTCATGACCAAATGATTGCAAACAAGCTACAGACCAAGAATTATTCATAGAAATTATTTGATTAATCACTCCAAATAAATTTTACTAATGATCAAATGAAAGAAAATTGTGGTCAGATGAAGGAAACTTTTTGAACAGAAAAGAGGAGGTGCAATTTATTGAGTTCCTTACTAGGAACTATTTGTCCAGCTCTACCTGCTACCATACAGTAATGGAGAAGCTATAGGAAGCATTTGTGGAGCAGATGAAAAAGTAGGTGCAGGGGTGCTTGTCCAGTTCTCCTGCCACAAAGCCCATTCAATCAGGACAGCTATGGTAGGAAAAGAGTTGTTTTTGCACCACCAGCACAGGGCAATGCACACCATTGAAGGAAATGACATTTTTTACTTGGAATCAAAACGTTTTTTTTTTTAAAAAAAAAAAAATTGCCTGTGGAAGGATACAAACCATTTTAAAAATACCCAGTTCTCCAAGTACCACCTTTTAAATCTCTTTTAAGCTTGTTATTACAGAATAGCTCAGCTGATTCAGTAGAGTCCTAATAGATTTAAAGTGGTGTAAGGAAGATCAAAACTTGGTCTTTAGTGAAATTTAAGTAATTTCTACCCAAGCAATTGCTACCCAAGAAAAGAATTGGATCCTGTTCTGAATATATATGAAACCCAGTTACTTTTGATTGAGTGGCTAACAGGGAAGATATATGTTCTCTCTGGAGTTCACATCCAGTTCTTCAAAAGGCTTGGCGTTTCTCACATTTACTTTCACTATATGGTACCTCTTTCTTTCATCTAAGATTCTTGGCTCTGTACAAGGATCTATGCATAAGGAAGGGAGATTGTATCACTGTTGACAATAAAACTGCAATGCAAAAATACAGCAAGCACTTTGGTTTATGAGTGCAAATAAAACATTTCACTTCAACACACTGAGGACAGATTTATTTTCACTTGCTTCTTTATGAAATGGCTCCCTATACCACAGCATACATTTGCACATGTAGGCAGATTAGAAAAGAAATCATGCTGGTTCTTGGTTGCCCCCAGAACTGCCAGAGAGTTAATGTATGGTACAAGAAGAGTTTTCAAATGGAATTTTAACCTTTTCTTCCAATAGAGATTCATGGATTTGATTCCTGTCATCGCTGAAGCCAACAACAAAACTATTGTTTATTTCTGTGGGAAAAGGATCAGGTCCCTTATTTGCAATTTTGGCTTTTTTCAGAATCATGTATTTTTTTATTAAAAGGAAATAAATGCCTATCTGCATTTAATCACACAACTAGCATGAAAATGAACTCAATGAATAAAAATGTCAGGAGTGGGAAACGATAGGGTTCTCTCTTAGCCAAGTTTTCTGTCTAAAATTAGCCTGCCTTTCTGGATTTACTGCTGTTATTAAGTGAATGTCCTTTTGACAATAAAGCAGTGCTTCTTGGATTTAGACAGTGTTGTGAAGAATATGATAAAGTGCTCTGTGATGTATGACTTTGATTGACTCGAGGGACCTTACTGTTTCGATGCTGTGGTCTGTTCTTTGTTCGCTAGATGAAGACTTTCTGTTCATTTAATACTCAGTTCAGGACCAGAACTTGGAGAAGGATGTGTGTAAAGATGTAGAGTACCTTGTTTCTGCCATGCTAACATGATGAATTATAGTGTATTAAGGAAGTGTTGACACATGTGGGAATAGGCTCTTGACATGCTTGCCAGTAATTAAGGCACATTGTATGTAAAGTCACTAAAAAAAGTTGGAGTCTTATTCTTTGTTGAAGGGATGGTTTGCCAAGTGGTGTTATTCATAGTCTTGATGGAAAATACTTGTATCTTCAAAATTGTTGTGGTTCACACAATAATGAAGGCAACAGACAGAGATTTGTTAGTATGAAGATTTTTAATGTTTCCAATAGCCGGATAGGTAATAATTTTCCTGCTGGAGAGGAAAAAGTGTGCTAAGACCAGTGCCTGGCTGATAAATCACCTGAGCACTACCAAAGCAGTCACAGGGTATGGGGAGTGTTACTCAAGTGCAAGGGACTCTGCATCCTTTGCGCAAGTGCCCCGAGCCCACCCCTGAGACCTACTCTCCACCTGCACCTCCTCACACTTACAGACAGGGCCATGAATTCCCCACCAGCAGCCAGGATGACAGGGCAGCATCCGTGCCTGGAGGAGGGAGCTGAGGAGTGCTTTGCATGGAGCCACAGCCACCTTCTCTGGTCCCCCATGGACCACAGGGGCGCAGTCACAGCCTCGGAGTACAGCCCTCATGCCCACCGCAGCATGCCCTCTCCTAGTCCCAGGACATCACTCATCCATCCCCACAGACCCTATGAAGGTCTGGGGCCCAAATTACCTCCAGGTTTTATACTGTTAAAGTAAGTGTATTAGCCCATCAGACAATTTGTGCAGGGCATGGATCAAGCTACACACATGATGCATTACGTTCCAGTTCTGGAGAAGTTTGTCCACTTCTCCATGCTCCAGCTGGATGAACCTGCCCCCTTCCTACCAACCCAGGCAGCAGTGCTGCTGACATGAGGCTCTCGTGCAGCCCGAGAAAGATTTAATCTACTCCTTGGCCTTGTTCCTATCGTTGGTGAAAGGTGTGCGCCTCTCCACCACTTCGAGGGCAGGGTCCAGCAGGGAATTAGCACAGTACCAGTTTCCTTAGCTTCCCCCAGGGAGTCCGCTGAGCTCATTGCAGATCAGCCCTATCCTCTCTTTCTTGCTTTAGGATATTTTGCTTCCTTTCCTTCTAAATAATTTTCTTGAAGACAGAAAAGAAAACATGAGACATTTCAGCCAATACTCTGCTAAATCCTAAGCTATGTCCTATTTAGATAGTTTTTAATGTGTAATGCATGCATTTAGCAAAAAGGTTTTCCTCAGGGAGGTGGCAATTAGTGTTTAGTAAATGTTGAAAGATTTGGGCTGCAGAGAGGATCTAATACTTGACTCAGAAGTACGATACACCACCGAAGGACAGACAAAAGAGAGCTTATAGGCTGCCAGGTACTCCATTTAGTATGAATAAATGCATATTTCTCAATGTAAAATTTCTCAACAAGACTGTGTACAAGTGTAACTGTGAGTACATCTCACCATACTTAACAAGTCAAATGGCACCAATATTTATTCCAAAAGGCTCATGGAAATAGGGAGTAGCAAGCACCACAGGTCTGTGCCCATGCAGGCACAGTTCGACTCTCTGGAAAATGTGGCATTCTGTAATTCAAAACCATCCTCAGATGCTGGGGGTAACACCGTTCATTTATAAACCAACTGGCACTTTCACAGACAGCACAACTAAGCAACAAACCTCTTATAAGACAAAAGTAAACTGGAAATTATGTCAAAAGAGCTTTTTAGTCTTTCTTTCTTTTCCACCTCTTGGTGCACACTCGTATATCAGAATTTCCCTCAGAAGATTTCCCTTCAGTCCAGTGCTTAGACATGAATCCCAATGCCTATCGATTTCTCCAAAACGTTTAGTTCAATGAATGGTATTATTTACAGTGCCAAGTTCCTTTATATCTTTCCATTGGCCAGCACAACCTCCGAAGAGTATACCAGCCAAATATATAAACTCTACATATGTTTCTACTAGAGCAACTGGCCTTGCAATTAAGCCAAATTAGTTTTTACTCTCAAGAATTTAATCACATCTATCATAACACATTCAGTAAATCAGAGTTTTCTTTCTTTCTTTCTTTCTTTTTTTCCTGTCCCACTAGAGATTTACTTTGACATTCAGCTCCTGGGATTATATGAAACTTCCAGTTCTTCAAAGAAATTATAAGGAGAAAGGATAGAGAATAAAATAAAATCCCAAATGGTGTCACCAAGGTAGGTAGGGAACAATATCGCTGCTTCTCACAGTACCAGATCCAAGGGGGACCCATTAAACCATGAGGCAACCAGTTCAAGGCGAATGAAGACATAGTTTTTCATGCAGTACAGGCAAAGTCCCATAACTGATTGCGAAAGAGGTTTGTGGAAGGCAAAGGTATAAAAGTGGTCAAAAAGGGATTATCCAGATTAGTGGAGAATAGGCCATTAGTGGCTATAAAAATGATGGCTTAGCTGCAACCTGAGATAGACTGTGGGAAGGGCGGAGGGTGGAAGTATCTCTCCAGCATCCCCTGCCCTCTGCTCTTCCCACCCAGCCACTATTTGTTCCTGTTCAAAAACTATTAGGTTACAGTGAATTTTGGTCTAACCCAACCCATCTAGCAGTCCTACTCTCCCATATTTTCAGCATGAAGGTGTTATTTTGGGTGGCTCATTGCACAAAGATGTTAGACTATTTTTTTCTTTTTTTTTTTTAAAGAAAGAAACATAATATAGACTGTTATGTTGTGGAAAGGCCAAAGATGTTCTCTCATCTACCGCTCTGGAGTCCTTTTTGATCCTGTTTAACAAGATATAGAAGACATTTAAAAGGTTCCAAATGCTGCTATGAAAATGATTCAAAGAATTAATAGCATGAGAGGGAATTTCTGCAGGAGATATAAGTAAAAAAAGAATAAACAGGACCATTTATTTTACAATGGACAAAGGAAAATATATGTTAGAGTTATATAAATACAGCGAGCACCGAAGTCCAAGAGGACATTTCTATCCATACCCTTCTCAAATAAAAAAATGCACTCAAAATGAAACAAAATGCAACAAGTAAAAGAAGACAGATTTGTTTGCAATTCCCAAATACCTTTTGAAGATTACTGCTACCACATATCTTTGAAATAAATACATCCATAGCAAATAGATTTGTTTTCTTAGGGAAACACTTTTTGTGTCCTCTTTGCTCTTAAAGAGTTTCAGTCCTGTTTCCACTTGAAAAAAGTCAGTGCCATTGACATTTTTCATCTTTCAAACTAAATTTTGAAATTCATTTTTAAGCCATAATTTTTTAACAGTCAGAATTAGAGTTAAGGAAGAATCTTATTTCCTCTCAGCTGGCATTGGTTTTCGCATGCTTTTTTGCTCAGTATTGGGCTGTTTCATTTTTTATGGGAAAAAGATTTTTCTCAAAATGGCCTAACACAAAAACATCAATCATGTTGTAGTTTAACTTTCAAAAAATCTTTATTAATTTTATTTTCACAAAAATGAAAAGGAAAAAAACAAAAGGGCAATACATGAGGGAATTCTTCTTAACGGAAAATTCCTGTTTTGGAAATATCCATCAAAGTAAATGCTTTGAGTTTACTTTAGTTTGTAAGTTTCAAAAAGAGATTAAAGTCAGAAGGAACAGTAAGACCACGCACATTGAGAAGTGGTTGTGCAGAAGGTAAGAGCCATAAACAGACACGATTCTGTTTATCAATCATCCATTAATTATTGGTTTAGTCTAATCGTAGAGAATAAGTGGGCAGGCACAGAAAACTGAGTTATGAGTAACCTCCAAAGAAGTGTTGTAGCTGCTGTCAGTGATGCTGGGATATTAGTGTAGATGAGCTATTAATAAAATGAAACTCAGCAGTTCCTACATTTGTAGCAGGTGTTTATGCCTAGTTTTGGATTGGATTTTATAATCCTTATTTGAGGGAATAAAGTGTCCAACAAACAAAGAAATGCTGATGGACCATCTCCTGGTGCTCACACTTGGACTTTATTGTGTCAAAACATTGACTGAAGGTAGCAAGAGTTTTGCCTGACTAAAATGCAAGCGAGGACTTCCAGGTCTGTCCCAGTGGGATTGCTCTCAGGAGTAAGGGTTGAATTGTCATACCACAAAATACCAGCTGTAGTTACGTTAACCAGGATAAAGTTTCAAGGGGTATCCAATCCCAGTGCCTCAATGTAAAGCTAATCACCAGCTGGACTACAGAACAAATTTCCCCTCTGGTATAATATCGCACAATTATATGCATTATGAGGGTTTGAAATCTGGCATTGGCTGTGCTATTGTTGGAACTAGGATAACCACTCCAATTCCAACAAGAGGCCATTCATCTGCACTAATTTGTAGGTTAGGGAAGGTTTTAAAATAGGAAGTTTTTTCTTATGCAAATAAGGACATATTAAGAAACCAGGAGCCTGCAGGCAGTGATCTGAGGCATTACCAGATCACAGGGGGTGAGCCTCACCAGGCCAATGCACCAGGGCAACCTTCAAAACCAGGCTTTCATGGCACCCTAGTGTAATAAAAACCTTGAGGCTGGGCCTCTACATAGTTTTGAGTTTAACTTAGATTTTGTATCCAGTTTCTAATATATTGCTAGTAATCCTCCAGTCCAAAGAATTGGGAAGAAGGAATAAAAAAGGAGAAATTAATCCTAATAAATTATTCTTCTGAACAACTGTTTTCCCTTTCATTGCTTTCCCTGGATTTACACATGACTGTATTTGAAGTATTCAGCAAACTCTTTGTGTAAACAATGAGCATTTTTGCTTTTGATCTATGATTCTGGGTTGTTTCAGGGCTGTGCATTGGACATGTAAGCCACATGGCATCTGTTTGTTTTCTACAGACTGTCCACCATAACTGACTTTAGTCCAAGGCTACCCTGGAGAGAAAGAGGTTCCTCTCTGCCATGTTGCTTAAAGATATATATCTTCTTGAAATCAGAGAGTCTCTCTTCACTGACCAGGGAGCTAGCTCCTTCACTCCTTTCAATTTTGAATTTTCCAGTGGAGGAACCATTCCTCTCTAGAAATCTTGCATATATTGTCTGCTGTATATGAGCTTCCTGCTCTCAGTCATGTCATACACACTCCCTTGAACCCTCTGGGTACCCAGGGATGACAACAACCCTACATCGTCTATAGACTTTGGGAACATCCTGCAAAACTGATATGAATGGGCAGGATGAGGAAGTCAATCTCCTCTATTTCCAGCCTGAGCCTTTACTCTCACATGCTTTTGGTATGCACAACCAAGATCAAGAGGGGTTTCCACAGTAAGTGCTAGCATACAGGTTTTCTGTAGCTTCTCAAAAGAAGCTGAATGCAGGTCCCAAAGAAACCACTACAAGTGGAAGATGTTCAACACCTTGTGGTCCCCTAGACAACATTCTTCCAGCTGACACCTCCTGCCCAGACTCCACATTGGGTGCCACCAGATATAGCCTCTGCTGACAAAGACCAAGAAGGGGCACTTTGAACTCTGCTTTCTCTGTACCTGCTACTGCAAAGCGGGCTTTGAACTGAAATGACCATGTGGTTTTCCAGCTGTGCTGCTTAGCCCATGGTCTCATGTGCTATAAGCTGGCATTGCAAACCTGAGCATGATCACAGCTATCGCCTCTTTCTAAGAAGTCACAGGAGAAGCAGAGCCCACAGTACCCCAAGCAGAGATGCTGCAATCTGTGGCCCCTGGTTTGGCAAATGTTTCCTGATGGACACACCTCATCCGTTGGAGAGGTGAAAGCAAAACCTCAGCTTCATGTCATCTGGGTGTAAATGATTAACACAGACTTTATTAATTTTAAAATCAGCAGCAGCCTGGATCTGTCATGGGAAATTCTGATATTTCATGTAGGCAAATAGGAAGATGGTGTCAAACTTCCTTGCAAGAAGAGGAGGCTGGACTCCAGAAACAATTTCACATCCTCCCCATGGCTATGATTTGCAGGTGAGTATCAGTCTGAAGGATTGCAGCACCGCTAGTAGCACTTCCAGCTCCATATATTTCTACTCTTAAACACTGGGAACTCTTTCTGTACTTTCTTCTTCCACCTACTTAAGAAAAACAATCAACCTTCCAGAGTAAAATTTAAATGTAATGAAAAATGCTTTGATAGGAGCAAAGAATAATGTAACGCCTTTAGTAGCAAAGCATCAAAGCACCAAGTATATATTCCCAGCTTATATCACTAAGGTTATAAATACACCAGATGTTATAAACACAATTCCCATAAGAAGTTAAGACAGTAACCAGGGTAGACAAAAAAGGTAAGGTCTTCAGTAATGATGCAGAATAGTGCTGTTTTATAGTTGGTCGGAAAATTGTGCACTGATGGATACGTTGGATAACATTACAGTTCTAATTCAATACTTTATATCCACAAAGTCAGCAGGGTGTTTCAGACAGCAGCTACAAAGGTCAACCATCTTACACAACTCTTCCAATGTAGTGCACTCCTGCTAATGTCCAAGTTCAGCATGGTACAACATACCAGAAAAAGGATCTTCTAGAAAGCTAATGTAGCACACATGAAACATACTAAAAACTGAGGAGTCCCCAGAGTAGCTCAATGGAGAGTGCCCTTACAGTGCAGATATTTTACAGGAGGCCCATTTGGATTTACTTTCATTATTTAATATGTTTATCTGTGATCCAGTATAAAAAATCTACACCCATTCCTTGCAAAGTCTGCAGATGACACAAAAATCATGGAGCAGTAAATAATGAGAAAAGCAGATCTGTTCTACAAGCAATCTGGTTTGTGTGGTAACCTGAGCTCACTAGGAAAAAAACAAAACAAAACAAACAACAACAAAAAACCCAACATATTTTATTGTACAGTTAAACATAGTTCTGAGTATCTCAGATAGTTTGTGCACTGAGGATGTGGGTTATATTTTAGAAACAAGAGACTTAGAAAAGCATTTAGAGGTCACGGCTGATAACCAGCTGAGCTGCACAAGAGTTCCCCATGCAATACACTGACAAAGGGAGAAAATGTGATCTTGGTATGTGCAAGTAGGGAACTATAAAACACAAGGATGGAAAGGCAGATGCTCACTATTCCTTGGAATATTAATCGTAGAAGGAGAGCAGGTCCAGCTCTGATGTCCATATTTTAAAAATACTGCTGACAAACTGGAAAGAGTTCAAGAAAGAATTACAAATATACTTGTAATTGGCAAAAGCTGTTAGTGAGATACTAAAAAAAAGTCTCAATTCATTTAATTTATCCAATAGGAGAATAAATGGTGATTTGTCTGTGGTTTATAACAGAGCTGGCTGGGTATTCTGTCTCAACAATAGAAAATGAAATTTCCACACAAATTTCTATAAAGAAAAAATAATGTTAATTTTGCTTCAGGACAAGTGAAATGAAATAGTTTGCTGTAAGCCACTCCACTTCAATTTGTTCTGTTCAAGGAAACTTGAAACTTCACCTCCTTGTGAACACATTTATCTGCTGTGTAGGTACCTGTTTTCTCCTACAGGCCAGCCATGGGGTAATTTGTCACTTAATTCAGAGTTGTATATAACATTACAGAAGCTGTAGACCAGCCAAGAAGCCTCTGCCTAAATTGAATAAGGATAACATTTGTTCAGGATATAATTCCCAGCAGCAATGCAGCATTATGGGAAAGTACTTGTTTTTAATATTGAGCTGATACAAAAGAAAGCCCTGGTCAATCAATTCAATAAATTCAAACACCAAGGGTCCTACTTTAAAGAAAATTATAATTTTATTTAGAATTTTTTGGTTTTTTGTATGTTTCCATTCTGGATTTTCTTTATGTTGATAAGGCAGGGTTTTGCTATAATTTGGAGTGAAAATAAATGTTGACAAGTAGTATCTGCCCACTGTGTGAAAATTCCAAATTTTATTCGGTCTTAGCTTGCAAGTAACTGTATTATATTACTGATACCAGGGGGATCTCTGAATTAGCAGACAGAGACATGATATCCAGTAGGTGGAATCTGACACTAGATTAATCTAAACTAGAAAAATACCAAGATTTTAACAGGAGAGGGAATTAAACACTGCAGCAATTTATCCAGGAATGGGATAGACTCTTTACCATGTGTGGTATTTAAAGATGGGCTGTGTCCCTCTCCATTCTAGCTGGTGATTCAATTCCACAGGCTGTGTTGTAACAGATAATAGCAAAAATCCTTCCAGTCATAACATCTAAAAATCCAGGAAGTAGCATTGCAGGGAGAGAAACTGCTAGAAACCTTCTGTCTTCAGGGACAGAGAGTAGGGATGGTTACATTATACCACTGAATACCTTCCCTTGTCCATCCATAATACAGTTTCAGTGTAATTAAACTTTTCATAGAAATACTCTATAATTGCTCTGTGGTTTGAGGCTTGACTTAAATCTAGCCATCATAACTGCTGCTCTTCATCTTATGTTTGAGGAGCCTTTTCCTTGCTTTCTTACTTTTCTGATGCTCGGTTCCCAAACAAATAACCTTGCAAATAGCTTATTCTGTCTCCTAGGCTGAAGGAGAACATTTAAAGCTTGATGAGAATATTTTTAAATGGTAGGTTTAATTAGAGTAGAAGTGTTAAATCAGAACATTGTACATCCACTTAGTAAAAAATGGAAGTGAAAATAATGTTGGCACCATTGATCACCTCCAACAATGTCACACTATGAGTTGACTCCTGTTTTCTTGGCAATGTTGACACAACAGGCAGAGATGATAGCCTGCAACAAAAAGAGTGGGATATTCTAAGCTCAAGTTAACCCATCCAGAGAACAGGAAAACCTCAGTAACAAAACAGGTCTTCTTAAGGTCAGCAATAGCAGACTTCATCAACTGACAGCAGCGTACTGAACACAAAGGAAGTGTGACTTTTCCTTTTTCTTTGCTACAGCTCGATAGTTTCGTTTTAGCCTGCCGGTCAGCTTGTTTACAAGAAAAATCTCTTGTGCAAAGAGTATCTTTCCTTGTGCAACATATTCTGATATGCCAATTGAAATGACTCTATGCTTGCTGCGCTACAGGATAGCCTTTCACATGACAAAGTGTTGGAGCTACGTGTGCAGCAACACAGCAGGTTTCCAAATATACAGCATTCAAGCAGAGTGGCCTTGCTGTAGGTTTTCCCTGCACTATTGCCAAATGACAAAACATTAAAAGCTCAGCAGCACACAGCACCATTAAACTGACCGATGGCAAAAAGGCATCAGAAAACACAGTTCTGTAAATCTTTCCCTGCTCAGATAAAAACAGGTCTCTGATTTCCCTGCCCCCTCCATACACACACATACACACACATGCATCTCATAATTTCCCAGGAAGCCCAAACAAATTGCATTAGATTTGAAGTACTACCTCACAAAACAAACCCCTGAACATCTTATTATACTAATACTTGAGTAACGTTCATTATGAATTCTCACAACTAATTTCTGCCATTTTGAAGCACAGTAGGAAAATAACAGTCTCCCCCTTTAAAGACATGGAAACAAAGGGAAAAAAAGAGGCTGATGTCACCAGGGTTTTGGAGACAGCGCTTGTGTGAGATGCAGTGAGAGGCGAGAGCTCACATATCTGGGAAAAACACTCCTAAACATCCATGGGAGCTCTTCACCCACAGCTGAGGAAACAATGAAAACTCAAAATTTCCCGGGTCTGGTCTCACTCTGTGCTCAGTCTGGGCTGCTCTAAAATTAGACCTGTTTTACAAACTCGGTTTCAGCTGCCACAGGAAGCACAGGCAGTGCATGCCAGTCTTGCGAGATTATTATTAATAATAGCAGGGAGGTGGTCCGAGGCCAGGGGCAGCCCCACACCCCAGCACGCACACGATGCTCTGCCCCCACGCAAACATGCTCGCCATCTGCGACGACTGAACAGAGCAAGGGTGGAGAGGTGCAAATGTTATTATTAGCCCTCACAAGGGATTTTTTTCATACAAGCTGTCCGTTTGTTTGATAAATCTGAAATGGTCAGCAGAAACGTATTGCCATCAATGATGCTCTTGTTGGAAAGACCTCCTTGGGCCCACCGTGGTGTTTCTAGGAGGAAAAGCCCCTTCTGGAGAAACCACAAGAAGCTTCAGGTCCCACAGGAAGGTGGAAGATGAGGTTTGTTTTGCTGCATGACCTGACCCCCAGTTTAGCTTCAGGCAGAGTTTTGGTTAGTGCAAGCAGTGCTCAACTGATCTTGCAATCCTAACAAGCCAAAAGAAAGACATTTGGATATAAAGTTTTGTACCACCCTCTGCTCATCTTCCTGCACCAGGCTGTACACTGGCGTGACCCACCCAAATGCTGGCTGGACCTCACTCCCAGCACTACCTATGCTGCCAGGACATCCCCTGTACTGCCCAAGGTCTATCCCTCAGGGATGCAAGGAAGGAGTGGGCAGGCACATATCAGAGCTGTAGTGTACCCTCTCCCACTCTCACATCTCCTAAGATTTGACCTCCTCATCCATCATGAGCATTTCCTCCTGGTCCCCATGACATCTGATTCATAAGCAGTACCTTTGGTAGGAAACGGGGACCCAGAAAATCCCCACACCCCATACTGATGGAGGAAAACAGTAGCACATTTTCACCACACTATGTGTGGGAGGTCCATGAAGTATGACCTTTCTCCAAGGTACAGCTCCTCTTACACAATTTCTCCCTGCATAATGTGACTCCATATTGCTTTTAATGAGGGACTGTAGTAACAAAAACATACAGTGCTTTCCCATGAAACAGAGACTGTCATCACACTAAAAAAACCCACAAAAAAAACCCCAAAAAACCAAACCAGCTTTTACTGTGGTGCTATTAGGAACAGATAATGTTGGTGATCCTGAGTGTGAAAATGATAACTTTCTGAAAAGGATTAGTTTAGCCTCTAGTCCTCAGGAGCAGGTTACAGAATTGTCCAGTTCCCAGCCCCTTGCTTTAGAAACATTGGTTTAACTGCTAACCCAGAGCACAGGCACAGAACATCAAAACAATCCCTCCAAGCATTCAATAAACAATGACAGTCCCTAAAATAGCTTTCTAGTTTTCTTATAATGTACTCCTATGCATCAACTTATGTGACCTTGAACTGGTATCATTTCTCACTTGGGAATTTCCCCTTAGCGTTTGTTGCTGCAGCTCTTGAAGTATGAAGAATGAAGTGCTGCACTCTTACACTCCTCCGTTTCCTCCTTTCATTTATTTTGGGTTTGATGGGGAAAACATATGTCTGGATATGCCATTACAGGCAGACAATCTGATAATGACTAGTTGATAGTGCAGTGACTCCAAAAACTCTGTCTGTAGCCAGTCATTCCCTTCTTGTAGCATCATGAGACTGGAGGGGTCAGGGGTGGAGGCACTGCTTTTTTCTCTTTCTTTTTTTTTTTTTTCCCCATTCCAGAAATGATACAGCCTTTGTCCACCACGTTCAAGACTTTTGAAGCAGAGATTATGTAGCATGTAAAGTTCTTTTTTGCTTATTTACAATCACTACTAAAAAACCCTTTTCAGAGATGTACACAGTAGGGTGTTCCTATGGATTTGGAGCATTCATTTGGGTGGTCTTTACAGGGCTTAAACAGATGCTGGTTTTCACAGAGCAGTTGTACATCTTCCCAGAATGCAAAAAGGGCATCCCGAAAGTCCCACTATCGTTTCTCCTGTAGGAAAGGCAAGGTCAGCTGTTGGCCACAACCTCCTTGTGCAAGGGAGCTCTGCCAATTGACAGAGGAGATGTTTTGTGGGCACTGAGTCATGGGAGTGAATGGCCATGAAGGAGGTGGAGGAGCTGGTCTTCCCATGCACTTCCTTACTATCATCTCTTCCAAGACCTTCTGTTGCTCTCCTTGTTCCTTTCTTTCTTTTCACTGGTGGAGTCACCTCTAGCTATAAGCTAGTTCAGCTGAGGACCAGAGAAGGAAGGGCCTGAGGCAACCACTCTCCTGTGCTGACAGAGGACAGAAACCCACCAAGAGATGCAGTGCCTGACCACTGGATGGGCAAAGAGACAAAGCTCTGCCAGACCAGCCTCACACACCTCCTAAATGGGCTTTCAGCACTTGACAGCAATGCTGCAGGGAAGATGGACACAGACTGCACGGCAGTTCCCTGATGAAAGCACCTGCGACTTCTATGAAAGCCGACACTCCCTGCCTGCGGTATCCCTGGGACTCCGGATCCAAAGGCTCTGGTTTACTGCAGGAGCTGTGAAGGATGGCCTCGGGCTCCACAGCAGGAAAAAAATACAAGGGATCAAGTATACAGAGGCACCTCATAAAGTATTCCTTCAAACCACATGCAGATTTACAGGAGGGAAGTGAGTGGCCCTCAGGGGGCTTTCACTTGCCTATTAGTGCTGGCCAGCACAGGGTGCACTCCTGGATCCTGGGATGCAACTGGCTACACAAGCCCATGACTTCTTTCAAGTGCAGAGAGCCAGCTGTGTGCACACCTCCGGGCTGCGGCTGGGCTGGGTGGGACACAGCTGCTGCAGTGGGACAGGCAACAGCATCCTCTGATTGCCTTTCCACCGTGTTCCTTAACACATCCGTCCTGCACCCAGGAGATGTGGGATCAGCCTCGGGGGAGCAGGCACATCACTGTCAAGCAAAAAGTCTTAGATAAACCTGGAAATGGGCAAAGGCAGAAGGCACAGAAAGAAGAATAAAAAAATAAGGCAAGAAAAGGAAGAAGAACAGAATGGAAGAAAAGGAGCAGGGAAAAGCACAGGGCTGGAGGGTGAAGCTCCTTTGCAGAGACAGGGCTAGGTGAGCAAAGTAGTCCTTCTAGATCATACAAGGAGATACAGGAAGAAGGAACGTAAAGGAAGGAGAAACATAAAGGAAGAAGGATAATCAGGAGATGGGCAGATGTAGAGGAAAACAAGGGATCTGACTAAGGAGGAAAAAATAGCATCAGAGCAAAGAAATTCAGGACAGGAGAGGAAAACTTCATACTGGAGGAGCTGAGTAGTGGAGCAGAGCAGGAGGAAATAAGCATTCAAATTAAGAGAGATAAAAGCAGAATGGTCCCGGAGGAAATGAACTGGGCACTCTGAAATAGTCATAAATAAATCAGACTGGAACATTTGGACACTTGGAAAAATGGGACAAAAAAATAGTGTGTGATATACAATAGCAGGAAAAAAAGTGGGGTGATGGCAAAAGAAGAGAGAGAAAAGCAACAAAGCGAGAGAAAAAGAGGGAGTGAACCAGATAGCCCAAGCAGTCCCGACATATTTACATGCACACTTTGAGGTGTTTGCTCTAATGAGCAGTTAGGGTAGCAAAGAAAGTACAGAGTAATGCAATCACATCATTTATATGGGCATGTGGGGATTTTGCAAGCCAGAAGATATATATGTGCACAATAATTGTGGGTGAAAGTTGGGAGGCTAATAATTACAGCAGTAAATCATAATCTTTTTAATATATTATCAGTTTGATACTCAAGCAATAAATATATACGCATAAGGGTTTTGTGTTTAAGAAGCGGCAGGGAATCTGACTGCCAAAACAAAGGGAAATAAGAAGCTCAGTTCTCTCTCTTTGTTGAGTGAGAGTGTAAAGAAATCCACTTTCTCTCTCTCCTCTCTGTGATGGCCATCATTATTAGAGTTGGCTGGGAGTTTCACAGCACAGTTATTTTCTAATGGGAATGCACTTACTACAAAACTGAAATTTTCCACAGGAAGATTTTGATTTCGCTATAGAGAAAAATCCTATGAGAAAAATTTGAACCAAGTGTTTCATTTTGGGTGACTTCAACCCAAGCCAGAATTCTAAAATATCGATATGAAACTTTTTATTACATTACTATTAGTGGAACCTGGACATTTTCAGTTGGGAGCAAAACATCTTTGAAATTTAGCAAACCAGGTTACTCTAAATTTTGTTACTGTCATTGTATCTGTAAGTCTGTAGCAGGAAACACACTTGTGTGTGCACGTGCATGTATGTGCATATAAGCATTTCCCTATATGCAAACAAAAAAGTGAATAAAATTGGGGAAATAAAGGGAATAAACAAACATTCAGAGTTTATCTTAATTTTAAGCTGATTGCAAAAGAAAGCCATTGTGTAAGCATTCTACCAGGCCATCTGTGTATTTCTTTCTTCATGAAGGGATTTGGTGATCCTATGGCAGGGAGGGAGAAGGGAAGGTTGTTAAGCAGTAACTTAGAGCATGTCTTTAATAAGAAACAACAATCTATGTTCTGAAATGGTGAAGGGTAGGAAATCTACCATAACCCTGAGTATGCAGTTCCAGTGATTAATTGTCTTCTTGTTTAAAAATACACCACTTTCTTCTCATCTGAAGTTGCCCAGTTTCATCTTCCGGTGGTTGGACCTTATCACATCCTTTATCTGCCAGAGCAAAGAGCTAGCTGTGAGCAAATTTCTGTTCCCCGTGTACGTATTTATAGATTGTGATCAAGTCAACTCTTAATCTTTTCTTTGTAGGATAAACAGAGTGAGCTCCTTGGGTCTATCACAATGAGACATGTTTTCCAGACCATTCATCATTCCCATGGCTTTTCTCTCTGAACCCTCTCCAATTTGTCTAGTATTCTTCTTTAACTGTAGAAATCAGCACTAAGAACAACATCCCACAATGGTGCCAAAGGCAGATGTAGCCTCCCTCTTCCTATTTAACAATCTCAGGACCAGCTCTTTGGAGGACAGCCTCCTCCAGCAGCTCCTACTCAACTCACACGCAAACCCCCCAGTCCCACCTT
Organism: Caprimulgus europaeus; assembly: GCA_907165065.1. The sequence continues at coordinate 96,647,413 of OU015523.1, read as the reverse complement.
CTTTGTGAGTTCATTGGCCACATCTACAAAACACTTGCATTTGGTGCAGTAGGGAGGTTTAGAAGTGAGTTGTGGCATCCTCCCCCTAACCCAGCTTACCGTATGTGGGTACAGGTCACCCACTTAGGTTTGGTTTGTGGAAACTAGATTCCTGCTGGGGAAAAGCAGTTAGGGAGCTGCTCTGCTGTGTGTACCACATGCATCCCAGTCACTGCCACAGTCATTAGGCTCTGAACTAGCAACTGATGATCAGTCTGGGGGACCCAACTAAATCTGATTTGAAAATCAGAGTTGATACCGAAATCCTGCTAAGAAAAAAAAAAAAAAAAAACAAAAAAACCATTTTTGCTTGAAGTCAGCTTCTCAAGTAATTCAGGACATTCTCTATTCATTACTATATGTATCACTCTACTGACTTTTTTTCTCCTGCAGGACTTTTTAGGAAAAATTATATGTAATCTCCAAGACAAAGCTGTTTAATAGCAGAAGGTCAGCTATCACTTCTTTGAGAACTCCATTCAAAACATCAAGTAAATTATAAATTTCCACCAATTGCATTTTTAGACCAATCACTGTGCCAGCATTTAACCCACTTTCAGTGTGACATGCCAATTTCATAACTGTATAATTAAGATTTATAATTAAGGAAACATTTGTTTTCTTCATCAAATTTTTATCATATGCCAAGCTAAATGCAATACAGAATTCAAAGTACCTTACATCAAATACTATTTGCATGTGTTGACCATAATTATAATCTTGTTTTAAAGAGATATCAAGTTAGTTGCATAAACACTTATTAAAGGGTTTTTACTATGATAATCTCTTTCAAAGAGTTATTAGCTTTAATAGACAACTTTAATTTCTCTAAGACCAGAGAAAGACAAATGGAAATGCATGTGGTGGGTGTTCTCATCCCATATGTGTCCTGTAAATAACACTGTATCTTTTCAGTCCTCTCAAACTTTTCTAGTGTTCAATGTCTTCTGGAAAACCATTATTTATAGTCAAAGGAGTTTCTTGACTTGTTCTTTTCAAACTTGTAGACAGAAGTTGTTCAAGCCTCTCATTTAACATACCTACTTTAGTAGCTGCTGTTTAAACATTTTCTTGAATTATTGTTATAATGGAAAATACATCATCACTATCGCAGGATTATATATTTTCAGTGGGTTTTTTCCAACCAACACAGAAAGCTATTCTTGTCTTTTCTGTGTTAGCACAAATAATTCCACCATTTCTATCCATTGAGAGAAACACTACTGATAGGTTTTCTTCCCTAACACACACCAAAAACTTCTTGTCCTTAACTTGTATTGTCTTTAACTCTGTTGAGTAAATACCTCTACTTATATTTCTTTTGCCTCCCTTATGAATTTATTACCATTCCTATCTTCTGATTTAGATTAATTTTTCTTGCCTCACTCTTTCTTCTGATTGTTACATGTGGATTTTTGTATAATAGAACAGCTTTCACTTAAGCTGTGTTGTTTTGGTTTATAACAAGTATGACTTTTTAGTAAAACATTTTTAAACAGTTTGCAATTATCATTCACATTTTTCTGTTTAAATTCTCCCAGTAGATTTGGCTTATAATTGTTTTCAGCTTTACAAAACTGGCCCTTTTAAAGAACCAAGAATGTGTATTACTGGTTTGTATTTTACTCTTTTTGCACACAAATATAATCAAGACACGATCTTTTGCACATAAGCAGACATTTGCTTCAGTTCTGTAATCTATTTCTCTCTATCTGTCATAATTAGATCAGGTTTTTGCTGAACTTCAGTGCATTTGAAATGCCAACAGAAGAAAGAAAAGCTCTGCTCAGTGGTTAGGGAAGGCTCTGCTCCACATTTAGCAGGGAGGAAGTTTGGACCCTTGCAGTCCTGCATGAGCATCCTAACCCCTGAATAATGACCCTTTGAACCCACCCTCCTAATAAATCTAGCTTTTGTTTTCCAATTATAGACTTTTCCAAAATATAGACTTTTAAATTCTCCCAGATTGTAGTTAATATTTATGGTCAAAGTTGCATCTTAATTTTCTTATTATTAATATCTAGAATCAGAAAAATATTCAGACTACCTCAAAAAGATTTTATTTATGCCACAAAGCAAAAAAAAAAAAAAAATCCACTGTTCACATTTGTATAATTATTAACAGCCACTTATAATATTCTACTTGTGCAAATTATCTCACCCAACTTTGGTGCCATTGCATGAAACATGTGCCCTGTTACCCAAAACTGATGGGCCAGGAATGACTGAACTTGTTGGTCTCGTGGTTTTGGACAGCTTTATTGCTACTTGTTCAGGAGTCTGATTTTTCTACTAAGCAAAAGTATATTGTTTCCTTTTATAAACTTCTTCTTCATTATGACTTCAATAACCTTCTGGCTATTCAAGCCAACCCCTCCATTAATTGTTTCCCCTTCCAGTGAGTAAAATATATCCAAACTTTACACACTTCTTTTCTTAGAGAAGGTGCATAAACGTGCTAAAAACCATCCTTCTGTCTGCAAAGATGGTCAGCTTGCAGCACCCACCTATATGACACTTCCCTGCCACTCTCTCCAGGTTGTCTCCCTCTGCTTTAGGGATCAAAATTAGTGTCCTAGAAAGTCACCTAACAAATTCAGGACTGTCATCACAGTGTCTTTTCCTCTGAATCCAGGGTAATGAAGCTTAATAAGACCAGTGGTTCAAGATCTCCTCAGTTTCCCTGGGTCCCTGAAGGTCTGGACTTTCCTCTGCTACCCAGTGCCACCCTCTGCTGAACTGCCAGCCTACCATTCACACAGAGGCCCTCTTTCATACATGGCCTCTCCTTTTGATGGGGCTACATTCACTCTTAACAGTGGGTGTCAGAGATTTTATTACACATGCCTGCCTAAACAGACACAATTCTTACTTTCAGATTAATAACTTACTCTCATCATCTGTGTTTTTGTCATTTGTGGATTAGTCCTGCAGCATATCCTTCACATGGGGATATATTGCAATTTAATTGGAAGCAGGTTGTGGTACAGAAGGCCGTCACACACCTGGCACGCACACCTCTGCTTTGAGACCCAGGTTGGCTACTTTTTAGTGGCCTGACTGATTTGCATATGATGGTTTGGGCCTAGGAACACCAGGGCCTCCAGGGAAGAGCCTTCCTAAGACAAATACTCGGTGATGCATCTCTCAGAGATGTAGGCATTAGAAGCACTGATGAATGGATTTTGCTCCCTTCAATATAACAGAGAAGGTATAGCCAGCAAGATACTCACAAAAAGCTTCCTAGGCTTCATAAATCCCTTCCTGCAGTCTGACACCTCCTGTATTTATTGACTTTTAGGGCATACTACAAGACGCATGTGTTGGAGCAGCTCTTTGAGGAGCCTTAAGAGGACTGGTTGATGAATGGGGCTCCAGTGTTTATTTACTTCAGTTTGGTAGAAGCAGTGAGTCAATTATATTGCATTTTGGTTTTGCAGTTGTAAGTTGTCAGAGTGCTTAGAGTCTATGTAGGAACATATTTTATTTATTTTAAATATCTGAAAAAAAATCAAATAAATAAAATGATGCAGTTGGTGTAAGATTTATGATGTCCTGAATTTTCCATGATTTTAAGTGGTTGCGTTTGTACATGACGTGTTAGTCAAGTATGCAGTCCATTACCAGCCTTGTCTGGCTTTTGAAACAAAAGGTCTTTTGTTGTGGTGAATCATAGAGAAAGCTTTGCAGGTTCTATTTTTATGATGACACTAACAAGCAAGAATCTCCACAAAGTCCCATCACCCTACCTGGAGAGGAAGAGTTAGGATTCATATAGCAGATGAACAGCTATCTGTCAGTCCCAGAAAACCCAACACTGAAAAAAAAAATAAAAATTGCTGAATAACTTCACAGTTTTTGCCATAATTTTCCACATAAGATATCCAATGCATCTGCATCATTCAGCCATGAACAGACAGAACCATTAAGTCTCTCAACACCATTCACCCAGTTGCGTGACCCATTAAGTTTTCAATCAGAGTAATTAACAACAAACTGATTGCCTCCCAAGCCAAGCTCAGAACTGACAAGTCTCTTTGTCATGGTAATGTTGACAGCAGATTTCTTAAAAATACCCTTATTTAATAAAATAAACTGAATGGGTACTAGAACACATCTTTTATTGATGTTGTACAGTTCTGTGAATGTTAATGTCTTCAAAGCAGATACTCACTTTAGCCAACTCCTTGCTTAAGTGTCCCAGTAAAATATATCCTAAAGTCACTGAGAGCCTTTCCTCTGGCTTCAGTGGACATTGGAGTAGCCTCTAAAAAGTTCTCAAGGCTCAACAGATGAGCTTTTAGAGGCTTTTCTGACTGTTAGGACAAGCTTTCCTTAAAATAAATTTTGATGTCAGGAAGGCTCTCTAACCCACTACCAAGAGGGCTATGAAATGTTTGGCTGATCACAAATCCTTCCACTCCAAACAGAAACCTTCTAATACATTGGAAAGCCACAGCTAAGAAATTCTTATATAAAGCAATTTAAGGTAAATATGGAAATTAATAGATTAGAAAAGAAGTGTGTTGGGTGAGTTATTATCCAAGGTAATCCAACCCTCCTTATCCATGTGCCACCATATGCTCTACGTTCTTCCTTAAGCTTATCCTAATGTGTTTTCCTTAAGGCTCTTTTCCACTTCCTTAGTTCATGAAATAAAGTAACATTAGCTCGTCTCAGTGTTAACAGATGTTGTGAGGAATTATTTTTAAGTCACTAGTATCCTGTATCTCTCCATATCTTTTCATTCAATTGCAGCAAATTTTAGGAGATTTTGTCCAGGAATTAAAAAAAAAAAAAAAAAGTGAGATTTACACCACACCCTCGCTATCATTAAATAAACCCAGCATCAAGTTAAATCACTGCAGTCAAAGTATTTTTATACATTTTAGAAGTCTTCTCGCACCCCCAGTTCTCCCCCGAGCTGGCAAAGGTTCAGCTGTACACTCAAGTGTACAGCTTTGATTTGGAAATTCACAGAGGGGTGAAACCTCAGGGCAGAGACCATTGCATTCGCCAGTCCCTGCCTCACAGACATAATAACTAATCTGAGGATTCAGGAGCGGAGCAAGAGGCCCTCATGGATGCTGATTAATTATTACTATTCTTCACTGCTTTTCAGTGATATCCCTGCCCAAATCTAGCCTTCCTAGAAGATAAATTGCAGTCAGTTCAGTGGAGAAGAGACAACGGAACAGGTAATGTGGAAGTTTTAAAAACACACTTCCAGCAAATTCAGGGGAGCACCCAAAATTTTGGCTACCTTGAGCCAACATGACAACAGCAATACTAAGGAGCTTCCTTGGTAGGTATGGACCCAAAGTTCAATGAAGGTGGTGGAAAAAAATCATATGCACTTCAAGAGGCTACTCTTTAAACACCTGTCATTTCAGAAAGTGCTGGAAGATACTTTCCAGGAACACTTTGAAGTTTTTAATGCCATTTTTATAAACCCCAGTGATATAAATATAACCTATGCATCATGAAATTCTCAGTTTCTCCTTTGGGAGCTCATCTACAGGGATTATGAAGTGGTCTGAGCAGCTAGTGCTACAGACATACATGCTTCAGCAGGCTGGCCCCAGAGCAAGGACTTGGCCAGGACACAGCACCATTGCCACCAGGCTGGTACCATTAGGTGTCTGCCAGGTGGAAACTCGGGTGTGAAAGAGTAGGCACTAACATGAACACTGCTGCACCCTCTGGCTCAGGCTGCACTTCCAGGCATTGGGGATCATGCACAGGTCCCTCTGTTTTGATGTAGCTTTTCTGTTTTAATAGCCTTGAGATAATAGAGCTGGGGTTTTGCCTCAAAGACTCACAGTTTTCAGTGCAAAGGTCTCAAATTAAGTTTTCATGGTCATCAGGGAGGGACAAAACCACCCCACTTCTTGCTCATAAAGTTGTCTGTGCTGTGTTAAATTTACAAAGGCATACATGATCCCTCAATCACAGAAACACTTAATGGAAAATGAGTTTACTTAACTATTTTTAGTGTTTGTTCTTGATTTGGGAGTAATTCCATACAGTGGCTGACACTCTCACATCTCATGATTTTCAAAGAAAGCCTGCACAGAAATAGGACTGGGTATAGATCATACTTTCCTCTGATTTAGACTCCCTGCAATTCTTCCAACATGAACAGCAGGACTGAAGCAGATTCATGTTAGGGCAGAATTTGGCCCACTGATGTCAGCCATTTGAATACACATACAATATGCTGTAAAACCAAGTATTTATGAAGACTGGGTCGTGAATGTGAAGAGACGAGGCTGAATCATATTCTCATTGTGAATGAGTGATGACATCCTTTTATCCAAACAAAAGAACTAATGTCTACTGGAAGGATAGCCTGGGGCAGTATTGCTTTAGGAGAACAAAGGCACTTGGTTTGTTGTAGTATATGCGGTAAGAGTGCCGACAGATCAAGCAAAAAATACAGCTTAGCTAAAGAAGAACATTTAGATCTGCTCTGTGGATGGGACCAGAGGTCTGGCATTTACAGATTACACATTGGTTACTGAAATAGAAACCGGTGACAAAAGTTTGATAACAATAGCAAGAGGGTGAGGAGGAGGGGGGAAGGAACATGAAATGTGCAGTTCTTACATATGGTCCCTGATGCAGAAACATGGTTCACGCTTGACTTAAAGGCCCACAGTATAAGCAGTGAAGCAGTATCTGGTCTGATGGCTCAGTGGGGAAGAGGGAGGCTTTAGCGCTGCAAAACTATATTTAATTTTCCATTATGATGTCTTTAGCGGCACTTCAGCTGAAGAAAAGATACAACAGGAAGGAGCAGCCTTCATGGCAGTGTTTAGTACAGAAGGAAATTACTCAGAAAAAAAAAATAGTGATTTACATGTCTATGAGCACCAAGCAGTCAAGGTATTTCCTGAGAAACTTTCCCTCAGATGAAGCACAGTGACCTACACCCCCCAGGATGCATTGCTCTTCCCCTTGGTCTCTCCATCTCCTGTCTGCTTCAGCTCCATCAGCCCTTGTGAGAGGACCAGCAGAAGAAGAGCAGGTAGCTCTCTTGGGCAAGGGCTTCATCCTTCAAGCCATGAAGGATGTCTTCTTTCTCCGGGTGCTGAGTAGCATCACAATATCACATCACTTTGGGGATGATTCAGTGTCCACCTCCACATCCACATGGGAATGCCACCAGCTCCAGGACATGAGTCCTGACCCCAGAGCTCCTTCCACCTTGCCAAGGAGATTTTTCTGAAGATGCAGATAAGAGCCGTGCACTTTTGTGCCAACAAAGACCATTTCTTCTGATGGAAAATTTCATGGGGTCCTGCAACACTGACCAGTCTGGCAGGCTGCTGGGTTTGAAAGCTGTCCCCAGCTATTTCACGACCAGCCATGTGACTACACTGGTTCCTCGTGAGCACTTGTTCGTGGGATGAGGGCCCCCGAACACACGCTCAAGGCATGCAGCATTCATGTGATTTATATGTGCACTTTATACCACGTATGGGATACATATATATGTAATGTAGCCATGGCCCTGCCTTCCCCAGATTACAACATCACAGTGCAAACATCATTGCATCATTGATGCCAAAACACAAACATCATAAAACAATCATCACGCTATTGGGGCCATAAACATCACAACATCAATCCAGGCCCTAACAGTCTTAATTCATTCCTTTAGGCAGCATTCCAGGAAAAAGGACAGGAAAAAAAAAAAGAGAGAGAGAGAGAGAGAAAAAAGGCAAGGGTGGATGGGTGGCACATGCAGGTGGGGAGTGTGGGCACCTAAACATCCCCTTTCCCCTCTTGTGCCCAGGAGATACCTGCACTTTATTAAAACTGGCTCTTCTCATCCCAGATTCATGCATCTCAAATCAGGATAAACTCCTGTAACCACATTAGTCAATCCAGACAGATTCATCCATTACTTAATGCATTACTCAGATTTCAGTAACAGAAGGTATGTGATCTAGAGTCAAGTTCTGTTATGCTTGGATGAAAATAAAAACACTAAAAAAAGCTCTTGGTAACTGCACCTGTGAGACAAGATTCACTGATTTTGGGAATGATGGCTAAATGTTTTCTAGCAAGTAATTAAAAAAATATGTGTCTCCATTTACGTTAACAGCTTTGTTCTGACGATCATGTTGAAGGCCTAATTGACTAGCAACAAGCTATCTCTGTCAACAGAAAGCAAAGGGATATTTTCCTCATCACTGTTTCAACAACTAGGTTTGGTCCTGTGCAGATATTCCTACAGTAGCAAGACAGCATGGAGAATCGGTGGCTGTTGGTTAGGAAACCAAAACAGTTAGGGAGAAAGAAATAAGTTGTCGAAGTTAAAGCAAGGAAATGGTGCACACTATGTCATGGTCAAATTTGTTACTCTAGCACGGAAGGAAGGAAGGAAGGAAGGAAGGAAGGAAGGAAGGAAGGAAGGAAGGAAGGAAGGAAGGAAGGAAGGAAGGAAGGAAGGAAGGAAGGAAGGAAGGAAGGAAGGAAGGAAGGAAGGAAGGAAAAGAGAGCGAGAAAGAGAGAAAAGGATAAAGAGAGAGAAAGAGAGAGAGAAGGAAAGAGAGAGAGCAAGAGAGAAAGAAAGAAAAAGAGAAAGAAAAAGAGGAAAGAAAGAAAGAAAGAAAGAAAGAAAGAAAGAAAGAAAGAAAGAAAGAAAGAAAGAAAGAAAGAAAGAAAGAAAGAAAGAAAGAAAGAAAGAAAGAAAGAAAGAAAGAAAGAAAGAAAGAAAGAAAGAAAGAAAGAAAGAAAGAAAGAAAGAAAGAAAGAAAGAAAGAAAGAAAGAAAGAAAGAAAGAAAGAAAGAAAGAAAGAAAGAAAGAAAGAAAGAAAGAAAGAAAGAAAGAAAGAAAGAAAGAAAGAAAGAAAGAAAGAAAGAAAGAAAGAAAGAAAGAAAGAAAGAAAGAAAGAAAGAAAGAAAGAAAGAAAGAAAGAAAGAAAGAAAGAGAAAATCTACAGCTGAGTGTTTTGATTTAATCTCAGACTTATCTATAGCAGTTTGTGTGGGCAGGATCTTAATTTGGTTTTTTGCCAAGAAACATCTCCCAAAGGTTGCAAGTGAGTTGGAAACAAAGAAAATGCATTTTAAAAGGTAAGAAACCTCCACCACTCCTCACCCACTCGGTTTGACAATCATTTGGGGTATTAGTGAACCCCTTGAGTCACCACGTGTCATTCTCAGCGACATGTTTGCTGGCTGCAACCTGTGGCCGCTTTGGCTGGAGATATCCCTGCTGGAGGATAAGGAACTCTTTGCTGCTTTGCTGTTGCAGCTGAGGAAGGCTCCCTGACCTCTCATGCCACGTCACCAAGGAACAGAGCCAGATTCATGATGACAAATGTTGTTTTTCCAGCATTGCCATCCCAGTTCCTGTCCCTGGCTTTCCACTCCCTCCTCCTGCTTCTCAACCCATCAGGACAGCAGCCCCAACATGCTCTGTGCGAGTGGAGGGAACAAGATGCCTTTGGGAACTGTGATGAGGACTTGGGGGACTTATGCAGAGCAGGAGGAGCTTTCCAGTTTCTCAGCGCCTTAGCCCACTGGAGCAGTGCTGTGCTCCTCCAGGAGGCTGCTTGGAGAGAATCTGATAAACTTTAAATCAGAGCAAGAGGTCCTCTGAGTCTCACCAGTACTAGCATGCCTGGAGATACCTTCATGCTACTATTCCTCTGCACCATCTTGGTCCCTGCTCTGCTAGCCCTGCCTGATCTAGCCTGTTCTGATCCACTTGTGGGAACCAAATGTTTTGCTTGCCCCAGGCTCAAGACGACCCTTGAACATCAATATGGAGCAGATCAAAGAGCACATGGATTATATCAGAGAAGATGATCAACACTGATAGTGAGAAGTGACTTTAAGGTCATCGTTAAGCTTATACCAAATAAACATCCACACTGTGATCCCCAAGCACAGCAAAAGCTAGGAAGTCTGCCAGAGCTCAGGTCCATCGTTGGTCATGGCTATCACTCTCTCTGTAGCACATTTGCAGGAATCAGGCAGAGAAACGGAGAATGACCATACACTGTGGTCCTGGTTGCTGACCTCTTCCTGGCACTGCCTGTGAGCAGGGGACTTCACCAAAGCCAGAATGCAGCCTACTGAAATTTGCTGTTGGGGTGACACATGCCACTCAAACCCAGTAAAGGGGACCCTTCAAGGCTGACTGTAAATGTCAGTGTAGACATATTGGGAGAGTGTTTGGGAGGAAAGCCAGAAGGTGAGTTTGTGGGACTGTGTATCTGCAGTCTTGTCGATGTGTGTGTTGAAATCTCCCAGGATGACAAGTCAGGGTATTTCATCACCATTGTCAACAAGGTATCAGTGAACTCCTTTATGAACCCTTTAGTCTGTAGAGGTCTGTAAATGAGCATAAAACTCCATGTTAGCTTTGGCTCAGGTTTCTATTGTCAGATGAATGAATTCAAACCTTACTCTCAGCCTCCATTACAGCTGCCAAATCCCACCCAGAGGAACTATCTGGGGCAGCAAACTGCTTTATCAAACCTCTGTGCCCCTGCACTTAGCTGAATTATTTGCCAAGTGCTGTGGATGATCTCCTCACTTTGCACAAAAGACTATGCACATTGAGGGAGGTTCACAAACAGTACAGGTGCTTTCTGACTCTGTTCACCAAGTGACAGTCAGACTCCCACCCCAGGGGACAGTATATTCACTCATCAAGGCCTATCAAACACTCCCATGGCTGTAATCAAATTGCATGGGTTAGGGCTTCAGCAGGTCACCTGCAGGAACCTGAAAGTATTGGATTTTTCTACCAATGTGCATCTGGCTGCATGTTTTCTGACTTGTTTTCTTCCTTACCTTGCTCTGAAGTTTGTCCACAGCTAACAACTCAGTGCTCAAGTGGGTAGCAAGGGTGCCGAGATGGCATAGAAATTAGCCTTTTTCTTTTTTTTTTTCCTGACATGTACCTTTTTCACATCTCCTGAGACAACAGAAGTCACTCCAAACATAACTATTATAATTCCTTTGTCAGCTAGAAGAAACCACTGTTCCTTGTAGCTGCTACAGAAATCTTCTCAGAAGGACTCAGACCATTTGGGGGCAGTTTTCTGAGACCCATTCAGCCTGTATTCCCATCTTCCTGAGGTCTGCCCAAGGGTGGTTTGGATCCTACCCAGATGAGTACGTGGGGCCCTAGATAATGAATTCAACAGAAAGAATGTGAGTGCCAGTAGTATCCACAGGTAATCAGACAACCAGGGGCACCCCTGGCTAAATAAGCAAGACAGTGACCATGCTGCTAAGCAACGGAAAGTGCCCTTTTTGCATGCTTATGACACATGGGTTATATGTAAAAATAGCCACTAGTCAGCAGTAGTGTGTTGCTCACATTTGTGGGCAATATGAAGACAAGTTGATTTCCAAGTCCCCTTTCTCCTATTAGTCCATCACCTTTTATTTTATGTGGGTTACTCAAGGATGAAGGTTATCTGAGGACTTATTTTCATCAACAGATATTTTTAAAGGACTGGAGGTTATCTGAGGTTTAGCTTCAAAATAACAGTACTTTGGAGAGTTTGCTGCCCCACCTAGTATCGTTTAGTTGAAGATATGCCCACATGCACAACTAGTCAATTCACTCTGGTAATTTAACAGCGTTGTTGAATTCCTCACTGATGCAATGGTTTCACTTGCTAACTTTTATAAATAACACTTTCTAAAAATCTCTGTTTACCCAGGACATCCTGGCTAACAGTATTTTGGCACAGGTTACACGTTCCTTCATCATTTTGTAGCAAGACCTCAGCAAAGCAATCCACACAGACATGAAGCTGTCAGCCTTTACAAAACTCCAACTCAAAACACTGAGTAAAATCTTCCTCAATAGCACTCATTATCAAACCATATTAAACCCCTTTTTCACCTTCAACTCTGCCCTCCCAAAAGATTCAGGTTCACCATCTCAGGTTTTGTCTTTGAGACATCCAGTGGTTACAAATTGTGACATCTAAAAATTCACCTAAAGCTGTAGGAAGAGGGTGGTTGACAAGTGCACCCTGTCGTATTAAAACTACCTACAACAGGGCAAAAACCCGCCTGGGTTAGGAGGCTTCCTACAGGCAGATCTCAAAGTGTGCAACAGAATCCCCAAAAGACTAAGGGGCTTGATAAACTTCATTACCAGCAGCAAAACGAGTACACACTTTTTTGTCTCCTTTTTGCTAGTAAAAACCCAAAGCAATGTTAAAGAAATAAAACAGAAACTGCAAAAACTGTGATCCTCATCTGAGAGACTGTCACCATGCCCACTGATCTCTATGTCCCCAGGGAGAGAAGGAAGGAGCCACATGGGACAAGGTTGTTGGACCTTGTCCAACACCAGCTTGATAGGGCTGGTACGCCCTGGTGATGAGAGTGAACTGTGCCCCAAGCAGGGTTTGCACCACTGAGTAGTGGTACATCCTGGGCCATGGGGTGGGCTGGAAGGAGCTTCTCCTGAAAGGCTTCAGGCAGCCTCCAAAACCACAAAAACAGCCACAAAATGGAATCCTGTGTCCCATTACCTCCACGTAAGCAAACACCAGCAACCTGCCCTTCCTCCTGAAACCCATGTTTGCTTTTGTTTTAATTGAGCTGCTGAAGAGAGGACACCAATGTAGCTAGAAATAGCATATTCAGAGGTCAAGAATTCAATCTGTTCTAGAGAGGCCTACCGCTGGTGCTCTTGGCAGGGCTCGTGTGGGGCTGCCGTCAGCCACTCCCCAGGAAGCACTCTCGCTCGCAAAGCAAGAACAGTGTAAGTGGCCAACATTCAGGCTTGACTGCCAAACCAGAAAAAGGTTTTCAAAACTTCAGCTCAGATCAACCTAAATCATTTTCCCAAGGCACAAAGGGATGGGGGGAATTTAAAAGTGTCCCTCACTTCTGTTTCACATCTCACTGTTTCATTTTCAGCCACTGGAATGAAAGGTGGAGGGAACAAAAGGCCAGGCAGGTCCTATCCCTTCCTTACCTCGTAGCACTCAAGGAGTCTATTTAGTTAATTTGCAATCCAAATTAACTCATTTTTCCCCTTCTTCTGAAAGGCTTTGAATCCCCACTTCTCCAATTCATTTAACAGGAGCATCTCTGAAACCTTCTTCAGCACATCCTGCACATGACCCACCAGTCAAAGCCAGCTGGTCTCCAGAAGAGACCAATATAGTCTCTCTCCAGGGTATGTGATGGTGGATAGGCTCATTGGGGATGGAAATGTGGGTTCAGAGCCACTCAGACAGAACTGCAAACCATAGCTGGCTCACACCTTCAGTGCATGTCCTATTGACTTTTGGATTGCATCAGAGCGTTAGGACATCGCCACAAGTTTCAGTAGTGCTGCTTTGCACACACAGCTCTTCAAGCCCATGGATTTGTGATTCACTCAAGAATGACTGTAATCAAGTGAATGGAATGTCTTGTTTCATCTTGCTCATTTTAAAACTTCAACTGGAGGAAGACAGTCCATCCTAAAGCCCCAGGCTTTGGTCCAGTGCTGCACATGCCTGAAATCTCATGACTGTGTTTGGTATAAGGCTGAAAGAAGCCTAGAAAGACTGTGAGAAGTTAAACCTCACTGTAGTCAAGCTCCACAGGGTACCGAGTCGATCATCTAATTAGGAACAGCATTTTGGGGTCATTGTGTGTGATGCTGGGGTTGAGCAAACCCTGGCGTTACTCTCCAAAGGAGAGAACAGCACTTGGAAGAAAAAAGCCTAAGCAGTCTTTCTAAAAGCAAGAGGGAAAAAAGCAGCAGAGGTAATAAAGCATCCTACTGAAGACACCAGTATAGGAAAGGGCAATATCTGCATTTTTCTTTAGTCCACAAAAAGATGAGTGCAAAAGGAGACTTCGACATGTGTTGTGAGGGAATTGTTTGGCATCAAGAGAGGGCAGAGAAATCACCAGATTTCCCTTCAGAAAGGATGCCATGGAGTGGAGCTCAGTGCTCTGCATCCCCATGCCCTGGGCAGCAACCAGAAGCCCCTAACTTTCATGTTCATAGAGGCACAGAAATGCCTTGGCTAAGTTGCAAAAACGGATCAGGCTCCAGGGGATTCCCTGTCCCTCTGAGCAGTTTGTGCCCATCTGTGTTGTTACTGATAGCAATCATTATCTTGTCCAAGAAAAAATGAGCAGTGTTCACAAAGAAAAGGCAGAACAACAGCAAGCTTTGGCAAGCCAAAGAAGGCCCACCAACAAGTTGATAGTTATTTTTCAGTAAGGTCTTATTTATACTAAAAGGTAGTAAAATGTAAGTGAAGTGCCATACATGTACATCACTTTAAAACTTTGGCACCCATGTGGCATACGACCTTTGTTCCTGTGGCAATTTTGCTCAAGAGAAAAATATGTAACACTAACTCAGTATGTTTTCTTAGAGTGTAATGCTTATATTAGCATAACAGTGTCTTACAGCATCACTACAGCTAAGCTTGTGTCAGCATTTCCATTACAACTAACCCTCTTCAGGACTGTTTGGATTAAACAGGATGTGTAAAGGATTGCTTAGGGGCTGAGTTTTAGTCTTGATTTTGAAAGCATTTGTTTTTGTTAAATCGGAAGATGGCCAGGCATCTTGGCCTCACATTTGATCAATCATGACTTAAATCCTATTCTAGGCAGTGGTGGTTTTTGTGGATGGTATTATAGCTATCTTTTCATAACCAGGAAAAAAAATCTTGCCAGATAACATTATTTTAGCATGAGTTTTGCTGTGTGCATTGCTATTCCTAAAGACCCAACTCCTGGCTTTTCTGAATTTCTGAGAAACTCCCATTTACCTTTTGTTTATTTGTTTGTTTGTTGCTATGTTTAAAAAAAAAGCCATTTCTGCAAGAAGCTAGGACGCATGAACTTTAAAGATTCTCATACCCCATGTCAACTGCCAAAAGTATTCATTTTAACTAATGTTTTCAGCCTATAACTTTTCACAGTTATAGGCTGAATAAAGATATTCAGTTTATATATATATTCTAATATATGGATATATAAATATTATACTTTTATATGTATTTCAGACTTACATAAATATATTTAACTAATATTTGCAGCCTTATAAACTTCAAAGGTTATAGGCCCATGGCAATATTAATGACATTCAGCAAAATAAACTGACATTGTTAACAGTGTACTTAACAAGCAGAAAACTCAGAAAACCCTCCAGTCCAGGCCACATAACAACTGTAATTTATTCAGGGATTCTGGTTTGTAATATGATTACAAGTTACAGAAAGGACAGAAGTTACAGCCATGGTAGGCCAGGGTTTTTGGTGGGTATGCACATATTTAACAGAGAGGCAGTCCAGTATTAGGAGTGTTTATGGACAAGACAGCTCAGACAACTAGAAGTCACTGGAGGATGAGAGGGTGGTTGTGATTATGTAAGGGAGTTGCAGATACGTAGTAGAAAAGAAATTTCCACATAATTAAACAGTTCTGTCTCAGTCTCACAACTAGAGAGCTTTTGGAATATGAGGTTTTACATAATTTGGGGAGTATTTTTCATTGTAAAGCTATAAGGGCAAAAAGAATGGGGACAGTAGTAAAATTCATGTATAAGCACTATTGATGGTGTCGGACGAACCTAAATATTTCTCTAATACAGAGTATTGTGCTAGTGAGTGCTAGATGTAGCATGTACGAAGAACTGTTTTACTCTAAGAAAGCCTTCATCTGACATCAGAGAGGAATTCACGCATCTTTAATGGTATACCAACTGACAGCCTCAAATATCATTTAAAACAGAGGAGACACATATACATATCTTCTTCCAAGAGAGGAGAAAGCAGATTCTCCTTTCCCCCAGGGGCTTTCTCCTTCTCAGGTCAGGTTACTAACACAAAATGATGGGCAAGCTCTGATTCCTCAGCTCCAAAGAAAAAGGTACTTGCTATCACCATACCAGCAGTGAATGCAGAGGTGTGGAGCTAAAGGTGTCCAACATGCTGCTCAGAGCCAGGTGCCGGAGCTGAGAGGTGACTGGAAATGCTCACAAACACCCATTTGCCCCCATTTCCTCTTCCCTTTTTCCAGGCTCGGCACATCGGTCTTTCTGGGCTGGTTTTCAGAGGTGCCTGTGGATTGAAGGGTCAGCCTAAGCACCTGACTTCAGCAGCCTGGATTGCCCAGCTGGGGTAGTGCAGCTCCTGAGCTGTATGCCAAAAAGTGGGTCTGGCTCTCACCCCACTCCCTTGCAGGGAAAGGGAACACATGGCTTCAAAATAAAGGGCCTGGGAAGCAGAGATTGATTCTCAGCACCCAGTCATGTCTGTAGCACCTTTGCAACTGGCTCTTTCCCCTTTAACAACACAGTTTCTCGAAAACCCCCGTTCTCCTCCCTCCTCCATTGTTTCATGGCTGTGAATCCTCCTGTAAACTGAAAATAGTGCACATGGCAGTCTTCTTGGTTGCAGTGGCTTTGACATGCCAAGCATTTCATGCACATTAATAAAGCAAAAACTGAGACCTGGCACAGCTCTCTCTTATTTCAGTTCGTGCCTTTAATACTTGTTCTGCGGATGCAAGCCTTACTGTAGGGGCTATTCTTTATTAGATGGAAAGAAGCTCTTCTGTTCTTATAATGGGTTTCATTGAAAAGCAAAGCCACTTCTCTGCATTTATTTAAGTGCAGAGCTAGAATAGAGACCAGCATGATGAATTTTAAACAGAGTTCACATCTGGTCCAGAAACCACAATCAATTTATTGCTGTATCTGAAACATTTTCAGCATCTGTCATATAATGTATTTTCACACGTTTCTAACAAGACATTTTCTTGGACATAACATAGACAGGTATATCTGTCAGTTCAATTTCATGCAAACGAAACAGAAGAATTTTTGGCATGGTTTATTATACTGTCTTTGGAGCAGTGTAACTATCATGTGAAAAGGGTATTATTTAAGGATGCCAGAAGCTCAGCAATTTATTCCAAAATGTGGAACTACTGACTACACAGCAGATTTTACTTTTTTAAAATCTCTACCTTCCTTTTTTCCGTTTTGATAGAATCCATTATCCAATGCACTTGAGAGAGAGGTGCATACCTTGATAGTATAAAACTTATCTTAGCCCATTCTGGGAACTCTCACATTTTACGTTGAAGTGGAATCTTCCACTCGTGATGGCTATTTAATCACAACTTTATTCAAAGTCTTATTAAAAATTAAATGGCAGTACAAATCATATTAAAATCCTTAAGAGCTTCACATTTTCACCCAAACCTTTCATGGACTTTCCCACACAGAACCACAGATGTATCAAATAGCTTGACAGCACTGCAGCCCTATAAATAGGCACGCCAACTTGCCCCCATATTGGCCCCAGTACAACCATTTACCACCTCATTTTTGGCTACATAAACTGCCTCTAAGCACTTTCTCATTTGAAAACCCTGGGGTTCCTGTAAGAGCACTGCATCAGCACACAAAATCCTGCACTCCTCACCCTTCCCCCTGTGCTCATATAAGATCATGCACAGCCATTGCTTCTCTGATGAGACAAATAAAAGGCAGTCAGGGGTCTGGGATGAGTATCATGTCCTGGTGTTGGTTTACTTGGTTTGCTTGCTCTTTTTAACTCACTCAAACTGAGAGAAGATGAAGTTTTTCGGGGCATAGTGGGGTGCATCCACAAGCGAGCGAGCCTGTGCTTTTGCCGTAGGCACGCTCGAGAAGTGGGAAATCAGATGGGCCCACTGCATAACAGGCCTCCACTGCGGGAGGAAGACCCTGAGATGATTAAACATGTGTTCCTATCAAATTAATATCTCCCATAATTAGGGATGACATTTAGCTCCTTCAGCCAAAAAAGAGGACACAACTTGACTATCAGGAGCATTTAAAACAAGATGGTCTCTGCCTTGCAGAGGGTTTGGTCTTTTAAATTTGCTTATATATTGGCTATAAAACTGAGCAAACTAATCTGTGGCTGCAAGAGACCTGCAGGTAAAACCAGAGGAGGAGGAGGAGGTTTGTAAGTATGAACTGTCCAAGGCTGTCCATGCTGCAGGGGATCGGCACAGGGACCATGGTGCCACAGGGCTTGGTGGCATCATGTAACAGGACACCATGGGCTGGATGGTCACAACTGAGCAACTGAACCAGGTATGGGGCTTGGTGATCCCATCCCAGTATTTGCTTGTTTTCTCAGCTTTACAGCCGGTTTTGTCCATCTCTGGGCAAAAGAGAGAGTCCTGTGAGGAGAGGAGTAGAAGGCAGCACCATCCCGTGCACCTTGCGCTTCAAGGGTGCTCAGAAGCTTGTTTTCTCATGTCAAAATCAAAGTGGGAAATGACAGTCCAGAGGCCATGGCAGGGCAAGGTGAATGCCTGTTTGCTGGGCTGCTTTGCTCTCAGGCACCTTTGTACCTCTCCCTCAGGAGCTCCACAAAAAGCTTGAGTCAAATATGGAGCTTGAAAAAAAAAAAAGGACAGTTTGATTTTTATTGCATTTTAATTTGTGATAAGTATTTTATCAACATTCTGGATAAGCCTGTGATGGTTTAAAACTTTGCTCTTATGAAGCTGAGGTATTTATCTAATTTAAAGACATTGTGCTCTGACAAAACTTAGGAGCCTGATTTATACTTTCACTCTTGTTTTACTTTTCTCCGGTACTAATCCAGGTTTTCACAAGCAGATTTTTTCAAGACACTTTATGTGGGCTTGGTTCCATCATAAAAATAAATATATTTCCAGTGAATTTGCCACATGAAGCTTGCCAGCTCCTTTGAATAAGTTTAACCGTTTGACTACTAAACAGCATAGCAGGTATATGGTGCTGAGCAACTCCATGTCCCATATATGTCTAATTAAAGGTAAGTTTCAAATTAAAGTGCTAGTATCTTAGTGAGCCATAGTTCTTCAAAGGAGCTCATAAAAGTTACAATGGCACAAGACAGCAAAGGGGTTAAAGAGGTATGCCTCACACTGCAGCATGTACTGAATTAACAAGAAAGAAAAGGAATTTCTTCATGGGAGAAATTAGGTGATATCTGACATATACTTAGAATCTAGCTTTTCCAGTATATATTTTAAATTATTTTAGCCTGAAAAAGGGGGCACTCTACTTCACCTGTGGCTTTGAAGGGCTCTAAGGTCGCCATTTAATAGCAATGTTTTAAAATAACTGCACATTGGTTTTTAGTACCAAGTTATTCAATAAAGTGCAGAACTGACGAGTTACAGAAAATCACCTGTGGAAAGAGCAGATTTTTATCTTTCTCAAAACACTGTGATATGTGTTGCCAAGATTTATAACTTCCCTAGAAGCTAGAAATCCAACTTTCTCCAAAGGCACAGAGAAGTCAATGACTGCTCTGCAATGAGAAAGCCAAATCTGTGGAAGAAAACAGACTCTTGAGGAAGTGGAATGCTTACATCTACTTACACATCTGCAGCCATTTGGGACAACTGACATTCAAAAAAGAAAATTCTCACATCTTTCTCCCACTTATGACATAAATAGCTAAGACAAGGTCCTCACCTGCTTTAAATTTTGCTAGCACACTGTAAAGAGGTCACAGGCAGACGGGGACTATCTTCAGAGGCAGATGGAGACAGGGGCTGCAGATGGATGGTGCAGGGTGGCAGGAGACAGCTGAAGGGGTGTTAGCCCATCACCCGGCGCATCCCATGGGTGAGTGTCAGGTGAGTGAGGCACCGAGCGTGAAATCTTGGCACACCGGTGGCGAGCATTTCTAACGATCAGACTGTGATTTAAAAGACAAGTCTGAGCCTGCAGCATGAAGCAGATAGGCATTGCCAGGCTATATCAGATTAGAAGCTGCACAATCATGTTTCGGGTTACAAGTATTTCAAATCAAAATGCAATGATCAGTTTTCCCCTCTCTCCGTCTGTGCAGATCTGCAAAATGTTTTTACTGCCTCAACTTACAATATTGATGCTGAACATATGTATAGCATGACAATCCACAAGCATTTTGTGCTTTAATTCTGCAGGGATAACTCAGCTGTCTCCAATACCATGCGTTATGCACTAGTTGTAGCTTAGTGTTAACAAACCTGGGACCCCTGTATTTCTTCAGCTTCTCTTCAAATCACCATTCATACACATTACGCTTGTTTCCTGTCGCTGCACGACATCTTGAAATCATAGGAAATGCATGTGTGTACCAAATTTGTCTGCGATGAGCAGCATTTGTGATTTAAAGCAAAACCATTTAGACACCTTTCCAAAGAAGAACATAATCCATATATTGTCTACCAAAGCCAGAATATGAATGAACACCGGAGGCAAAAACTCATTGTATGGACTTGGCCAGAAAGCTCCCTAAAGTTGTTTCTGCTGTAGCTGCTAACCAAAAGGCAAATCAACCTCTGCATCTGAATCACCCACTTATCTGCCTCAAGCAGGTCTGCTCACTTTCTCTGCTGCTGCCTGGGGTTTGTTTCCACCGGAGTCAGGCTGGGATGAGTCCCAGTGGATATTGCCCATCTAACACCCAACAGATGACCTCCTGAGGCTGCTTCAGGCTGCAGACCTCAAAAGGCTCAAAGGGAAGAACTGACATTTTTTACTGCATACAGCTCTGTCTGATTTCCCACAACTGTTCAACAAATGCTCTTCCTTCGTAGGAGAGGTTTGGCTAAGTCACCACTGAAGACATTCATGTCCGGCTGAAACAGAGCGCAGAACATTTTTTTACATGTTTGCAGCATCAGGACTCAAACTCATGACAAGAACTAAGCAAATAATTACTTTTTTTTCATCTCACTGGCCAAAAATTGTTTGGAATTGACCAAAACCAAATAATATTCAGTGTCCCCACCCAAAACAAAGCACTTCAAAACTTCAATCTAACAAAAGGTTTATTTCAAACAAAAGTAAATACAAAGCCTTTTGTTTTCCTGGGGAGTGGAGAGAGGAAGGGGAAGTACTCTATTATTTTTTAATTAAGGCTAGGTCAGCCTCTAAAAATAGACATCTCAAAAACAAACTGAAGAATTTTTTTTTCAAATAATGAGTCAAAATGTTTTGTTTGTTTTCTCCTTTATGTCTCAGAAAATTTTAGTGACTTAAAAGTGCATTTTCAGCAGGAGAAAACAACACAGAATTTCATCCAGATCAACTCTTGAACTGTTGCTTTAAAAAAAAAAAGTCCTTTGCTGTGCTATCAGTCTGCAGTCCACAGATGACTGGGATCAGCACCACAGTTGGGAGTAAGTCTGCAAAACCATTGCAAAACGGTGTCCTTGCAAAGCAAAATACTCAGTTTTCCATGCAAACTGTGGGTGCACAAGTGTTTGCCAGGAGACAAAGGCCAGAGTTGGCTGCCTATTGCTGTCAGTTCCCATGAGGATCATCCTCAGGGTCTCCAATTCTTCTGATGAACCTTTTTACCACTCCTAGAATAAAATTACAGGTTTTGGCAAAACAGCATCACATTGTGTATCCAAACATTGAATACCTTAGAACTCTTTCCCTCTTCCCCTTCCAAGTGGTAAATGCCAGGGGGACACAAGACAGCAGTAGGCTTTCTGTTTTTTCTTTTTTTTTTGCTGAAGGGTGAGGTGGTTGCTAGAGGAGCTGAAGGAGGCTGATCCACTGCATTAACTTGGAATTAATTGCATGAACATACCTGGCAATTATCCAGTAACCAGCAGAGAACAGAAATACAGAGAAGGCCCATTTCTCCTCACTTACTCTGATCTGTGCATGGGCATAATGGTGCATGTCACCCAACGCATCTGGCAAATCTCATCACAGTGTCAGGCAATATCTATATCCATTTCTGCTCTGCTCAGACATAGACATCTGCAGTCAAAGGAGATTAATTCCACCCATAGACACCTCCAATGGCTAATGCTAAAAACAAATACAGATGCGTTCAGAGTGTGCTCCCCACTCCCAAACAGTTCATATATTTTATCCAGTAGTCATGTAATGTCAAAGGAGTAAGTCATCCCAGAGCCCTGAACCTCCAGCTGAGAGATCTAAACCCCAGGCTGCAGGGAGAAGCACCCTCCTTCTGTGGCACAACAACTCTTTCGTTTCTTCCTACAGCCTGATCGGGGGAGATGGAGGACGTTTGTTGACGGCCTCCTTCACCAACAGAGATGGAGGTACTGTGCTGAGAGATGGAGGCTGTATGCACAGATCCCTTCAGGGCCAGTGGAAATGAACTATTTATCCTCCCAGTATACCTATAAGACCATGGTCCTCTTAACATCTAGAGGGATAACTGTATTGAGTGATGAAAGAGGCATCACACCATCCAACCCTGACAAGATGGGAGCAGTTCTGGGCAAACACAACAGCATCACTCTGGGATGCATGGGTCAAAATCCACTGAAGTAATAGCAATAGTACTTCTAATAGTAAAGAACAGGATACAAGATTTAAGGATCCTTGTCTGGGATTTGGGCACCTAAATTCTACCATATTTTCATAGAATCATAGATTGGTATGGGGTGGAAGGGATCTTAAAGATCATCTAGTTCCAACCCCCCTGCCATGAGCAGGGACACCTTCCACTAGACCAGGTTGCTCAAAGCCTCATCCAGCCTGGTCTTGAACACTTCCAGGGAGGGGGCATCCACAACTTCTTTGGGCAACTTGTTCCAGTGTCTGACCACCCTCACAGGAAAGAATTTCTTCCTAATATCTAATCTAAACCTCCCCTCTTCCGGTGTAAAACCATTACCCCTTGTTCTATTGCTACCTGCCCTTGCTAAAAGTCCCTCCCCAGCTTTCCTGTAGGCCCCCTTCAGGTACTTGAAAGCCACTACAAGGTCTCCCTGAAGCCTTCTCTTCTCCAGGCTGAACAGCCCCAACTGTCTCAACCTGTCCTCATAGGAGAGGTGCACAGCCCTCTGATCATCCTCATGGCCCCTCCTCTGGTCTCGCTCCAGTAGGTCCATGTCCTCGTTATGTTTGGGATCCCAGAACTGGATGCAGTACTCCAGGTGGAGTCTTAGAAGAGCTGAGAAGATGGGGAGAATCACCTCCCTTGACCTGCTGACTACCCTTCTCTTGATGCAACCCAGGATACAGTTGGCTTTCTGGGCTGCAAGTGGACATTGCTGGTTCATGTTCAGCTTCTCGTCCACCAGTATCCCGAAGTCCTTCTCCTCAGGGCTGTTCTTGATCCATTCTCTGCCCAGTCTGTATTCATGTTTGGGGTTGCCCCAACCCAGGATGGCATCCCTTCCCTCCAGCGTGTCAACTGCACCACACAGCTTGATGTCATCAGGGAACTTGCTGAGTGGGCACTCAATCCCACTGTCCGTGTCACCCACAAAGATGTGAAACAGCATCAGCCCCAGTATCAACCCCTGAGGGATGCCACTTGTCACCAGTCTCTACTTTGACATCAAGCCATTGACGGTAACTCTTTTGAGTGCGACCATCCAGCCAATTCTTTATCCACTGAGTGGTCCATCTGTCTAGTCCCTATCTCTCCAACTTAGAGACGAGGGTTTCGTGCAGGACAGTGTCAAATTTTCTCTTTAAAAAACTAAACCTTTAGCTGCTCATTTGTATCTCTGGGCCTTTGTCTCCAGCTCTCAGAGAGAGAGAGTGGTCTGACAGCTGATCCCAAAGGGGTGGGAATACACACAAAAACTTTCAGGTTATAACAACCCTCACCTCAGGGTGGGTCCATACATTATTAAGAACATTAACTGTCACAGATTTGATCTGTACTTTAACCACCATGAGCTGCACAGATACTTTGTGGAGAGGCAGCTATATACATTAGTGTGATACACTGACTTGCAGCTGTTGTGATGAAATTGTCTGGTCAGATTGCTTTCTGTAAAAGCTGTCTAATAGGGACTGAAAAAGCAGTTTTCCAAAAGACCTCAGTTAGAAATCACGCATGTCCCTCTACCCTGCATCTCTGCTGACATCTCCAATGTGCCCTCAGACACTTCATTCCCCAGTACAGACTTACTGCACTGCATTTCCTTCATACAACACGAAGGAAAGAGATGTAGCAGACACATAAATCTGACCTGGGAAGCACCTCCTGAAACCTGTTTGTGGAATGACTACTTGAGTTGATTTGGTTCTGGGCAAATCATACCTCCCAAAGGACAACTTTTTCCAGTGGGACAACAGCTGTTAGTGAAGAGCTGCTGGAATTAAAGCACAAGTCAGCAGTCACAGTGAAGAGGCAGAAAATTGACGATAAATTTATCTTTTTTCTCCACAAACTGTCCTTTCCGTCAAAACCCAGACATGACAGTAATACAAAGAAAACTTCCAGATCTACAGCAGTGTGTTACAATAGAGCGAGCTCCTTTTCAGGGACAGAAATCTGGCTCTTTTAGCCAGCCCTGCCACTAAAAATCTTTTTTTAAAGGCCATAGAAAGCACATGCTAGCCAACTTACTCCAAAATCTGAAGTCAAGTAGACTGTGTAAGTTCAGTATCACCAAGGCTAGTGAATAATCAGTGGAATTAAATCTCTGCCCAGAAAAATACCATGTCTATGGAGTAACGTTGCAGACACCCCTGAACAGATGGGATCCAGAAAGGTCCATGACATCTAGACATGAAAATAGCTTTTACAAAAAACCCCAAGATCGCAGGCCTGATTCTGATCTCACCTTGTGGTAAATCATAAGTCACTCCATTTAGGCTAGAAGTTAAGCAAAATCAATCTAGGATCCTTAATTTTTAGGGAAGGATAATTATTTTATTCCCCCCTTTCCAATTTGAAGCAGCCCATCAAGCATCCAGCTGGCTGCAGGCTGTAAAAGAGCACTTCTCTGGACGAAATCAACCCTTCTTCCTCCTTTAAATCCCCTGCCCTCTAATAAAACACTTTAAAAACCTATAAGAGCTATTTTTGTTGGGGTATGCCCAGTTGTCCCAGACATAATATAGACTGTCTCCCAGTCCAAGATCAACTCAAATGGCCACTGTGAAGCTGTGAAGTCAGAGACATGCAGCATGGGAGCACCAGAAGTACCTTTTAAAACAAAAGCTAAGGTTTTCCCCTTTCCATGTCAAATCACCTGCAGCGGGTGGAGATTCTGCTAGCAAGTAGCTGACTGGCCTGTTGTTGGTCTCTGAAGACATCTATCTCTGAAGAGCTCTGTATTTGGGTCATGCCCATTTAACAAACAACTCAATTTCTTTGTGGAAAATTTAAAAAATTACTCCAAGATATATTTTTTCCTACATCTGTCAGAGTAATATTACACATCCTGATCTGCGTGAGAGATGAGCAGGCTCACAGAGACGTGTCTTGGTTTGGAGCCAGATACTACCAGTGTTAAAACATGCAGCTTCTGTGTCCAGCCCAGCATCCAAACTGAAATTTTAAAAAAGCACACAAAACTCTCAAGAGAACCTGTGTGATTCTTACCTCTGCTCACACTTCAGTGGTTGCAATGGCATTAAACCCTCTCCAAGCAGGGTTAATTCTATCTTTTAATTTAAATGAAAATTTTCTCCTTTTCCCATGAGAGCTTGTAAAGCCATGGGAACATATTCTGCTGCCTTCCTGACATAAATCAATGGATACATTGGAGGGATAGGCCAAAAAATGTATACATTTCTTGCCCTTCAGCTCTATTCCACCCATAAGCATTTACCCACATCTTGGAACAGAAGAAATGTTTTCTTTCCATTGAATTTCTGACTTTCATATCTCTACAGAAGTTGGCCATCACTACACAGTTGATATTAACAACTTGACCCAGAATCTGTTAGGAAGATAAACTGTTTTATGAGAATGACAATCATAATCCATCCAAAAATATCTACAAACAGAATAAAGTTAAATACAAGCAAACTTTTTTCTTGAGGATACCATTTAATACAAACTTCCTTTCCAGCCTGGCTCTTCTTCAAACGTATCTTTATTTAACAGGTAATTGCCAACTTGTTCATCCTACTCCTGTTCAGAATATGCATAATTTTGTCACTTTGTATATAACAAAATACTAAAAATCTATTAAGAACCAGACATTTCTTGGCCAACAAAGTATAAACTGTGACAGTTTATAAATGCAGGCTACTGGGAAGTGCAACTTTGTGGTCCTTTCTAAACTACCACACAG
Source organism: Caprimulgus europaeus (assembly GCA_907165065.1). Next base: position 96,621,340 of record OU015523.1, on the reverse strand, counting down.
AATAGTTACAGGCAATGTTAAAAAAAGTAGACAAGGAGACAAAAGTAAAAATATAAATTAACTGAATGTAATATGCTATAAGATATAGCTGTCATTCTTGTGAACCACTGTTCAGCTAGGGGCCTATGCATGCACAGTGAACTTCAGGGCATGCTTGTTTTCCATACCTTTCATAACTTAGTACATCCCTGCAAAAAGTAGCCTTCTCCATTGTCTTCTTTAGCTTCAAATCTCTCTTGAGCAAAAACACTCAGTTTCTCAAGTGCACCCCAAAGTGCTCTGTAGCTTTCACATAACATCTTTCTCCTGTCAAAGGAACCTGTATGACTCTAGCCCCATTAGTATGACAGTACAATCTTTACTGGAGTCAGTCTTAAAGCAACCCACACAACAGGGAAGGCCACCACCACCACTCCAAGGTAGAGAATGGTGTGTCAGGGAAATCAGCAGCAGCATGCATCATAGTGCTTAGATAGTTTTCAACCCCCAGACACATTCTGCTAGACAACTCTTCCTTACTGTCTCACTTGATGGTCGGAAGGACCTTTCATACCAAAATGCCCCTTCCATCCCACCTCGTGGTCTGAAGAACCTACTCTGTGCCAAAACAACCCTACCAGCTCATCCTGAAGGTCTCCCTGCACCAAAGCCCCTGGGCTTCATAGATTTGTGTGGGTCCTGCTTAGTTAGAGACTTACTTCTCTTGGTGTGTCAATCAGAAATCCTTTACTGAAGATTACATTCAGAGAGTTTGGCATGGTGCAGAAATATTAGTCCAGACCCACTATCACCATTGTGTCCCACACATGAGACGGCAGTGTTACCCTCTGCAATAACCAGCTACCATCTTGTGTGTTTTCTCCTGTCCAGCTGGCTTCACTGCCCACCTTGCACCTCCCGTAGTCTGCACACAACTGGCACCTGCTACTGCCTATTTTCTGTCAATTCAACCACATTGCACACCCTCTTGGAGTCCTGCCACTGCTCCCCCAAGTCATCAAACATCCAGTCCAGATCTCCACAACACTCCCTAACCCACTGTCAGTTCTTATTTTCTTGACAAGTAAAGCAAGTTTTAACTTCTCCTCAGTCATTTGGCCTCAGTCTTTGTCCACAGTTGACAGTTCACCATGCAAATGAAGGCTTCCCATACATATTCACTACATATTCTACTCTCCAAAAACACCTCTGTCTGAAAATGATCTTCTTATAGGATGTTCATTCCATATGTTCCACTTTCCTTGGGATTTCCTTGTCAGAATTAGGCAGTATTTCTGTTTGACAAGACATAAATTTGCTTCAGAAGAGCAAAAATTAATTTAGGTTGAATTTGGTTAATCCAGTTTCTGCTGGGAAAAAAAAAAAAAGTTTTTTTAAAAGTGATGAGTTTCTTTAAAATATTATTAACTGTTTTAAATTTGACTAAAATTTAAAAATAAACAAGATGATAACTCCAAAATCTGTTAAATATAGAAGTGAATGATCTTCAATACAAAGATTACATTGTGCAATGAACCAAATAATTTGAGTTAAACCCAAATAATTTTCCATTTTTTTCTTTGTAGAGAAAATGGAACAGTCATTGTCCCAGGGGAGACCTGAGCTTTTTACTTCTTTTTTATTTCTGATATTTCATGAAGACTGTAAATTATCTATCCTGATGGTCTTTGACAGCACACCACAGCAAGCAGGGGTGTGCTCCGGTTTTCCTTCTCCCTTTGTGGACCCATGAGCAGGTCACCAGGGCTAGATTCAACCCAGCTAACTTCAGAAGTCTGAACAACCGCTTGCCACCCTCAGGTCATCCTGGAGTAATGGTCAGTTCTGGAGGCAATTCATGGAGCCTGTTTTCTATTCAGTGAGTTGCAAGAGATTTATAAGTCTGAATACATGATGATAAGATGTCCAAAAAACTGCAGTTCGAGATCAGTTTTTAAAGCAAATATATTAATATATTTGCATAATTTGTCAAAATACTGAACATAGCCATGGATTGTAGACAGTTGTCACACTTGGAAATGAAAGTTAATTATCTACTGTGTTAAACCGTAATCTCCTATATTATTTCTTAGTTGATCTCGCACTTCACGGTTTTGACATCCTCTTTAGCAAAGTGAATGTAAATACTGCCACACTGTTCCTAGATAGTGCGTCACGGCAGTCATAACAGCCACTCAGGGACATTTATCTTTAAACAGCAAGTTTCCAGGTAGTAAACAGGTTGTCTGAATGATTTTATGTTTATTATTATGTATTACTATGATTTTGTTATTATTATTTACCTTGACATTTTTATTCTTCTCAGAGGAAGGATGACACAAGTAACAATACATTGCAAAATCTGTTTGGATATTAGGGAACAAGATGTCACCCTGAAGGTGGTCTGGCGCTGGCAGAGGTTGCCCAGAGAGGCTGTGGAGCCTCAGTCCTTGGAGACATTCAGAATTTGACAGGACATGGCCCTAAGCAACCTGCTCTAACAGAGTCAGCTGGCCCTGCTTTGAGCAGGGATCAGATCACATGACCTTCAGAGATCTGTCCACTCAAAACTATTCTATGATCCTATTCCCTTCTGCGTCAATGTCTCTTTTAAGAGATTTGGTCCCCCCATTTAATTTTTCAAGTTTTGAAAGGTTTTCTGCAAGGGTCTTCTCTAGCATCTCAGGAATTTTGACACCTTGAAGAAACACAAGAAATCATTTGGGTTTGTGACTAAGCCCATGAGTCCAGACACCTATGTTTCATTGCTGCAGCATGTCCATCACTGGGCTGATGCCAGACCCAGACCTGTGTGCAGCTACCCAGCAGCTGTGGCCAGTGAGGCTGCCTCCTACATCTGCCCACGTCCCAGGCATCCAGTACACGTGAACAAGAGACTAAAACCACCAGGTTTGGGCTGCCCCTCTATGGCAAGCCATTGAGCTGAAGCAGTTACTCAGCAAAATTTTGAAGGCTCGTTTATTAAGGTAAACAGTGTCTCCATCAGAGACATATCAATGTCCAGATCTGGTAAGATTTGAGGGAGAACTCAGATGGAAGGTGAGCTGAGAGCACAGCCATAACCCAGCACACCTGGACACCTGGGCAGCACTAGAGAAATTACTTTCTTTTTCCTTAATAAAGGCAAATAATTTCTTTCCTGGCCTTTGCACTTTTATTACAAGCTGCTACGTGTAAATGGCTTTGTTTGTTTGTCCTGCAGTTTTATAGCTGGACGCTTTTGTAATTAATCATGTTTTTAACTGATATGTGTATAAAATTGAAGTGGGCAAGTGGAAAAAATAAACAGAAGGAAAGTTTTTAGCAGAAGTTATTTGAATTGGCTGTGATGTTCTTCCCCACTAGCTAGTGAGGTTTTAATTAGCATTGAAAATCATAAGTAACTGGAGATGAAAGAGCCCTATTAGATCACCCAGTCCAGTTCCCTGCCAGTTCAGAATTGTGCCCAACAGTGTATTTCCCAGTGTTTTGTCAAGTCCAGCACTAAGCCTCTTCATTACATGAATAATATGCTCTTTTGAAGTAGCAGGAGGGAACTGCTTGCAATCCAGATCCAGGCACTTTTTAGAGTTTATAACAAAAAAGAACGATAAGCAAAGATGCAAGCCAGTATAGAAATTTATATGCAGGACTCCGCATGGGGTATTTATTCTCATTGCTCTTATAGGAGAGCTCACACGTGGCCCAGTAAATATGAAGGATGAACTAAATGTCCTAGCAGGGATTGCGGGAAAAGTGTTTAACTGCTTCACTGAAATGATTCTGAAGGGGCCCAAAAGAGGGAGGGAGGAGGAGCTGCAAAGCCTTCACTCCGCTCCTCCTGGCCTGGGTCAGCCCTTGTCCCACAGGAATATCTTGCATAGCTCACTCACATATTAAAAAAAAAAATGAGCAAGAATTTAAAAAAAAAAACAAAACAAAACAAAAAAACCTCAAGAGCATATGTCTTGGGTGACAAATCCCATAAAACAAGCAGCCAGCAGTGAGTTGTCAAAAAGAGGTGAAGGTTTCTGATAGACCAATGAGTCAAACCAGAGACCAGGATAGCTAGTATGAAAAATACAGTTAGGCAGAAGGAGACAAAAGATCCCTCTACATCCAACAGTAAGGCATCAGTAGGATTTCTTTAAAATATCTATGACAGTTTTCTAATAACAAATGCCTTGCACAGAATATAATTCTGTTTTATACATCAGTATAAGCAGGAATTGCAGACAGTAAACTGCAACAGCAATCTTGATCAAAAGGACATCAGCATGGACCAAAAAAAGCCAGATTCAACCACTAGCCTACTTAAATACAGTTTTACAGAGACATAATTATGCACACAAAACTTATTCAATACTCCAGAAGATCCTTCCAAGCGAAAAAGAAAACTAGAAGCAAAATTGACTGGGAATTCAAAACTAAGAAACAAAAATGTAAATGGTAAACAGAGTTCCTTAGATAGCCAAAAGCATAATGTCATAATCAAGAAAGATAATCCTGGTGAAGGGAAAGATGAAGTTAGAAATAAAGGAGAAACATATGGCAGAAAGGTGAGGAAGGAAGAGAGTATTTAATGTAAACTAAAAACTGAAATATGGAAAATTGATATGGAAATCTAAAGACATCGGGATAAACTGCCCCTAACAATCATCAGGATAAACTACCTCCAAAAATAACAATAAAGGATATTTAGGAAACACAAAAATCCTTGCAATACTTTAAAAATTGTTCTAGATTATGTCTGAATCGCACAAAAATATGCAAGGAGTCAGAAGTATTTGACATCCAGTTCTGGCCTATATCTGGAAAGCATGGTAAAATGAGAATACCATATTCCTATCACTTGAATATGATAAGAAACATTTGATTCCATCACAATAAGAAAGATGTTGAAGATCTACTAAAGATAATAATTTTTATATGAGAAGGCCCATAGAATGTGCACCTAAAAGTTTTTAGACTTCTGCTTAAGGCCAACTTATGCTCAATTTTGATGCCCCTTTGAATGTACTCTTCAAGTACATTGATGTGTCAAAACACAGAAAGGGTAAGCCATGTGGCACAGGTAGTCAAAATCTGGGTATCTGGATGTTAATCCTGGGCAATCCATAATGAGTGATTCTACCAACAAGGAATGGGAAGACAAAGATATAATTATTGGTAATCAGTACAGTTTCACAGGGAAAAGGTCTTGTCATCCTAAGTATGAAGTTGGACTGGTGTTTATTAGGTTGTTAAGTGTCCAGCTGAAGTATAAGTCAACTTCCAGGGTGTGTTCAGCTCCCTAAAATTAGCATTATATGCAGTCAGTGAGGGCTGCAGTAACTGAACCAAGTGCTGACTAAATGACATATCCAAAAGTAGTTATCAGCAGGCGAATTTTCCATATGGGTGCACCTGACGGAGAGCTCTGCAGTGATCAGAGCTAGGCTATGCTATTCAGCTCACTTCTAACCAGTGGCTCGGGAGTTATAAGTAATGTTTTAAAGCAGTCAAATGCAGAGAGCTGCACCTAACAAAGAATATGGAGCAATGTGACAGCATGAAAGCCCTAAAGCTCTTCAGATTTTTCACCAATTTTTTTCCTCATCAAATGGCTTTAGCTCATAACCATGTGATGATTAAGTCAAGCAGAAGAGTCCCCAAAGGACTGGGGACCTCCTGCTCTGTAGAATGATGACCGTATTCAGCTGCTACATGGGTGCTCATGGTCAGATTGCATGGCTGATGACTTAGCACCACAGCTCCAACAGAATAGGTGTAACAACAGCAAAATCCACTCAAGAGTGCCTTACTCTGGTAACAGGGATGGAAATTCAAGTCCTTAGTCGAGCTGGAGATGCTGAGGGATTCCACCCTCTCACACTCCAGGAGAGGACCACAATTAGCTTTTTGTCTATAAGCTCTCTGCAGAACCAGAAAAATTTTTAAACCTCTCACAGATGAGAATGTACCAAGCAGGAAAAAAGTTTTTTCAGTAGTTCAATCAGATGACAAAATAGCAAGCTAAGGACAGAGAAGGGTGTGCTCCTGGGCATCGCCCACAAACAGGTGGTGAGAGGATGATCGCAGCAGACCTATGTCCAGGTCTAGGATTTACAAAATTTTCCCTGTATTCTGGCAAGACACAAAGAAGATTTTCTGTAGTTTCGTCATCCATCTGCTTAAAAGGATAGTCAAATACATAAAAGGATACTGACAGATTTTTTTAAATGCTTTAAAAGGAAATATATATAACCTTTTTAGGAAAAAATCATAAAGTATAATCTGTTTACATTGGTTTTTTAACAGCTAGAAAAAGAACTGGGATGTGACTTGATTACAGCTTATGTAAGTACCTTCACAGAGAGAAAATGCCATATACCAAAGGGCTGTGTCACCTGGCAGAGAAAGATGTAACAAGAACCAAAGTCTGGATTCAGCTTTCAGCCAAATTCAAATAGGAAATAAGGCACAATTTTTAACCACTGGAACAAACTACCAAGGGAGTGTTAGAGTCTGCGTCCCTGGATGTCTTCAAATCCAGGCTGGATACATTTCTGAGTTCTGTGTTTTAGCCAGGCTCAGACATTACTGGACTTAGTAGGAGGCTGAACGGGTGAAATTTAATGGCTTGTGATGTACAGGGGGTCAGACTGGCTGATCTAATGGTCTCCTCTGGCCTTAAATTTTGTGAAAGACTTCAGCTAACTAGCAAAGCAAGTGCAAATGACCCAGTGGTTGCAACATATTGCTCCAAGTGAGGTTGACCGATTTGTAATAATTAGTTATAACCAAATCCTTTCTTAATCACAAACAGAAAAAAAAGGGGGGGGGGGCACGGGAGGGGGTTAGTCTCCGAGAATAGTTCACTCAGTTTTAATCCAGAGAAAAATTGCATCAAACTCTCCAGAAAAAAAAGGTGCGCAAGTCTTTTTACAGAATCAAGCAGATTTTACAAGAACAAAAATGGCTTACGTACTTAAAAGTCCATTTAGCACTTGGCATAGAGCTATTTCTTTCTACACTGAGTGCAAGCACACTTCAAGGGCACTGGGGATCCGATTACTATCCTGCAAAGTGTAGGGGTTGGCTGAACAACCCCAGAGTAACTCAAATACCAGGGAACCTGGCCTATTCCCTGTCCATAAAATACACAGAAAACGATCCCACTCCCTGACATTTTTTCAGCTGGGACAGCTGCTGTAACAACTCAAAGCTTTTCAATCTTTGTACAGAGCTCATGTATAACCTCTTGAAGTTTTCAGCCTGGAAACACTTTTCTTCCAAGCCGGTTTTGCTGGAGCAACCAAAAGTGCTCGGGGGAAAAGCTGTTTGATAGCCTGGGGCGGGGGAGGCATTAAATCAGTGAAGAATTTAAAAGGTGGGGAGGGGGACAGGGGGCAGGGGAGTAGGGTAGAAAGATTTACAGCAAAAAACAACATACAGCTTGAATCTGGTCCAAGAGGAGCCACAGGGGGCTGGTGCCAGTCATCACTGATGAAAGGGTTTGGATTTGTCAGGGAGAAAGATGCTGTGTAAAAATTGTGTTCAAAGCCCCAGTGAAATTGCATTAAGGGACCGGTCCCTACGAGTTTTGCCTGAGCAATGACTCCAGGTTTGTGCACTCTGGGACACATACCGATCCCCTCCTTCATGCTTCGCTCTTCCGCAGCAGCCCTGCAGCTCCTGCTCGGGCAACAATCCTCGCAAAGCCAATCCAGGCTGCAGGGAAATGTCGTGTTTAGAGAATCGGCTGCTTCGAGACTTGCTGCTGGATTTAACTATTTAGCAATGTTTTCCACCCACTTGACTCCCTCCATCACCAAGCCCAGCCAGAGGGCTTAGCCTCTTCAGAGTGGTTCTTTATGGTTTTTTGCTTGGTGGAAATTTGCTATAGCTATGATATGCCTCAAAATCCTCCCCATGTGCTTCCTAATAGGGCAGAGAGCCCCACAGCCCACTCCTGCCTGTGAGAGGGCTCAGCAAGCGGCCGCAAGAGGTGCTTCACATCTTTCTCCTAAACCCTGTCAGACCCCAATGTCCCTGGCACCCACATCCTTAGCATGAGGGGATGGGGGTACTAGTAATTTGTAGTACATTACTAGTAACTGCAATTTGCAGTATACTGTTAGTAACCGTAATTTGCTTGATTTAAGGGGCTGATGGGGTCCCCTCTGGTATTTGGCATGGGGATGTTACCCTTGGCTATGCTCATACTCAAGGGCAGAAGTTTCCATTAGCAACTTTAAAAGCCTTCTAATGGAAATAAAAAAAGCAGAGTCAGTATAAAATCTCCACCAGTGAAATCTGAAGCATTCAGCAACTGACTGCAAAAAGCAAAACAGCAAACACTTGTAGCAAGCCATGCGCTGTCATGTTTTGATGAAGAAGTCAGTCAATATTCAAGGTCTTATTCTTCCCAGGGGGCTGGAGAATAAATGATAGTGCCAGGTATTTCTCTGATGCAATACTATTTAGTTTGAAAGACTGTTAACAGAATCTTACTTCATTGAACAAACTGGGAACCAAGCAGCAGATTTGCCTCTCTGTTATACTCTAAAATGCTTCAGTAATGCTTCCTAGACTGACATTGCAGGATCTTCTTCACTGTCTTCTTCCGGGTGCTATTGCAGAGTGCTGAACAGTGACACTGCATTTGCCCAAAGCCCCCCAAGAAGGGCTGACAGCTCCCCAGGTCAGCTGCTCAGCAGCTCCACACTTTGCTTGCCTGTTGGGCTGTGGCTGTTGCTGTTTCAGCCCAAAATACATCTCTCTGTATTCACTCCAAATTAGAAAAGACCAGACCCTGCGCCAGTCCTGAGGCAGCAATCCCAGCCCCACACATCCCTGCTCTCCCCCTCCACCTGCCAGGCACCCGGCCCCTCTCCACAGCGTGTACTGGTCTCTGGCCATCTGGCTTTTCACAGGGATAAATAAACACTGCATTGCGAGCTCTCCTTCACCCCAGGGCAGAGCAGGGAGTTCTTCAGAGGCTTTCATGAGATGTGAAGAGTTTTTCACCAGCTGCTGTAACTCTGTAGCATCACTTCAGCTGCACACACTTGCACCACACTTACATCTTTTGGGAATTTCCCTTTATTTCACCTTCTAAAATGTCACCCTCATAATCTTTTAGATTGCAGGCCTTCCTCTCCTCACTACACCATCAGTGCCAAGGGCTGAGGGTTGAAAGTTTAAAGTCTCTCTGTGCTCACCTGGACAGGCTCTTATGGACCTTCACATCAGGCCCAGCTTTGCATGCCCAGTCCAGGTTTTGCACCAAGTGTAAATATAACTTCTGGTTTCAGTAGAGTTTTGTTGGCTTATTGGGTTGTAGCCATGATGAGAATCAAGCTCCCCCTGCAAAAGAAGCAGGGTTATTTGTACCACAAGACCAATAGCTGTCCCATGCTGTGGCCTAGGAAATCTACAACACAGCTCCAGCAATGTGAGAGATAAATTTGGGCTTGAAGCATGAGTTCATTTCTTGCTGCTTTTTTCTAGCTGACTTGCAGCGTCACCATTGGCATAAACAGCCCTGACTTCTCCATCAGCTATTTCCTTCTTCACTTCCTCCTGCACCAAGTGCGTGTTTTTCACATTTGTATAGTACTTGCAAGCTCAGAAAAGCTCATCTGACTGTGACTGAAACCCTGGCACGTAGCTTGATTTTTTTTTCCCCTTTTACTGAACTATTTTTTGCGTGATATGTTGCCAATTTCACTTTTTCCCCCTTCTTTCTATATAAACAATATTCCTCTTCCAGATATTTCTTACACATTTGATAAAATGTGTTGCATACATAAGATGACTTTGGCTCAATTTTATAAAGATTTGGCATAATGCAATACACTAACTCAACTTTGATTCACTAAAAAAATATATGTCATTAAGAGCTGTATATACTTCTGGTTTTAGTGTACAGCCGTGATTGACTGTTTCAGTTGTAAGTGATGAAGGCATGGCCAAATATAAATAAAAGCTGTACACGTCCTTTCAAAGACGTGCCTTTTATTTATTTTATAGGAATGTATTAGGTTCTAAAGTTTTCAGGAGGTGTTGCTTTACCAGTGGCACTTCTGCAAATACAGCGGTGTTAACCTTGGTTCCCTGGCCAGGTTCCAGTGTGGTTAATTATATTCTGCACACTGTGAAATTCCCACATAATTTTCAATTAGGGAAGTTATTTGCCACTTCTCCCACTCCTTGAAAATTGTTGGTAAGATCTAATGCATACAAAATGGCTGCTGTTCTCCATCCCAGCAGTGACTGCATGCTAGCCAACACTCATGTGCAAAGATTATTTGGATATAAAATAAGTTTAGTCCTTTATTCTCATCAAGGTCAGTGGAAATTCTTTGGTCTTGGTCTTCACAGGCAAAAAAGGGAAGGCAAAAGCTGGGAACATATGAAGATGTCTAAATGCATGCATGAACCTCACCTTGTTAGGAATATTTGGAGTTGATCTGCACCCAAACTTTAACTTCACTAGCAAATTGTTTACATTAAAAGCCACGTATTTGTTGTTGAACCCTAGAGAGGGTGACAGAAGGATTACATCTGGCTATTAAGGTCTCCCCAAGAAGAGGAAACATTCAAGCTAACTTTCACATCACCCTTTCAAAGATCTCCCCTGGCTGGGTGGCCTCTGGCAGTGAACTTTCCTGGCGAGCCCACTGCTTGCTGGCTGAGATATCCTCAGACACAGCCAGGGTTGCTTTGCCCTTGTCTTGCTGCATGCATACCGTGTCCCAGCAGACTCTGGTCTTGTTTTCCAGCCCCTCTGCTGCCCTAGGATACTGTTGATGTTCATGAGGGTTGGGGAAGGGCAATGAGAAGGACACTTCATCTATGGGATTGTGATGCCATGTCAATAGCTTAATTTTCATGCCAGACACTCAACACCATGCATCATTTAGCTAGTGAAGAGCCTTTTCCAACATGAGCAAATTTTTCATCCCACACCCACTGTGGCCTTGCACTTTCAGCATTCACTGAGAAGGCTGGGTCATGCTCCAACCAGCTATCAAAAAGGACACTGCCAGGATCACCTAGTGCTTCAGCCTCACAGACCACACCAAAAAGAGAAAGGCACTTCCAATTCAGTACTGGGGGAAGGATGCATGCTGGAGTGCTCTTGACCAAACCAAGGCTGACCTTGGCCACAGGCTTAGTAAACGTGTCTCCTGAAAGGACAGGGTTGTTTCTGAAGTTACATTGCTACATCGTCACATTCTGCCCTGTACACGAGCCCTGTGTGTAGAGGCTTATTCCTTTCCACCTCTGCCTGGCTTTAAGACACTTGAGTCTTCATTCTTCCCTTCCAGCTCCTCCAAGTTTGACTCACCCTCTTGTTATTAAATTAAGAAATATTCTCGAAGACTTTCCACCAGCTCTTCTTTCCTCCTTTATCTTCATATTTTCTATATCGCCTTGTCACCACAAAAACTGACATGCTGAGCATGTCCAGTAACTGTTGGATTTCCCTTTTCTTTCTCATCAGAAACACATCCTTTTGTGATGAAAAAAAAGAGAAAAATCTTTCCTTTTTCCTGTATTTTTTCTCCAACCCTGGCTAAAAATTCTGCTATAGTGGAAAGGGCAGCTGTTCCCTCTCTTTCCAACAACCTTATGCGACACAGACATGGTACTCTGATAGGACAACCCTACCTAAGGGTCTGTATCAAAAGTGTGGCCCTGCTATCTATCTCCATCGTACATACAAATACATACGTACATGACAAGTCTTCTGTATTGCAACACAGTCCCAAAATTGCCAATGCCCCTTCTTGCAAGATAGCTTGTGAGCAGATACCCTACCCCACCCACTTTTGCCCAAAGGTCACACCTAAGCACTCCCTCCCACCAAGTATACCCCAGACAAAGTCTGCTTGTCTCCATGCTATTGCAGTCTCACCCCTCAACTCTGTTTCAACATGATTCATTATTTCTGATATTTTTAACAGGTAAATTGAATTATCTTCAGGAGGAGCTGACAGAAGCCATCATCTTAGTGAGAAGAGCAGTGGAAGATTGCAACCTGGCATTTTTTTCTACTGACAATGCCCTCGTCATCTCATTTATTAAAATGTTCTCAGGAATAGCCTATTCCATGTCTTTGTCAGTGTAAGGAAGGTCTCCCAAGGCATTACATTATATTATGGATTGCTAAAATTGAAGTTGGCTATGCCAAAAGTACTTTTCCAAATACAGTCACTGTTTTGGAGGCCAAATTGTTCAATAATGACCTACATCTGTCAAACAGGGGCACTTCCACTGACCAAGTGATAAATTTAATCCATGAGAAAGCTCAGAGCACATAAATTATATTGTTCCCTATCCAACTAAGCTAGAGAGTAGTTAACTCACTGTGAAGCCGTTATTTTATAACATCTGAAAAAATGTTCATAATAATGATTCTGTGGAGGCCGTTTTAGAAGTGGGTATAATATTAGAGTGCCTGTGGTAGTGACCCCCTGGGAACAACCCCTTGTAAACCATTCATAAACAACATGGAGAGGGGGAGCTCTGTGTGTGGTCTTGACTTGATCTTGCAACTTTGGGAGCTGAACAGCTCAAGGTGGATCCATTTCATAATCACTTTATTTGTTTTGAAATCTCTCAGCATCCTTCAGATGACCTTCATAGGAGTATGAAGCAAGAACTTTAATTATTATTGTACATAAATTTAATGCTTATCACAGAGAGGCCCTCAGTCTCTCCTGAAACCTCTATGCATTACTGCAATAAAAACAAAGTACTCCTCCCACTAATTACAAAATGAGTACTTAATTTCTCCGTCAGTAAGTCTGATGTTGCCAGCGTGGCTCACAGACCTAGCCCTGGTAACTGGCAGACAATAAATTCTACGAATGCTACGTGACAGACATCTATTTTGAAGATCCTTCTCAGCTCCTTGACTTACCATGAGTTTCTCAAAATAACTTGGTAAACAACCTGCTAACACTGATGATGGGGGCACCGCTAAAATTGGTCCCTACTTGTCCACACAGGCCCTGGGATTCCAGGACTTCAGCAATCTGAGCATTTTGTGGCCATGCTGGGCATATGAAGTTACACATGTTGTAGTTTCTTGGCTAATCTGAATTAATGGCGGCATTCAGACTACCTCAGCTTGCAATTTTGAAAAGGTCACCTCAAAGGCCAGTGGTGCAGACACAGGAAGAGATAATGTTCTTAATTTATACCACTGCGCTGCAGAAAGTCCCAGCCACAGAAGGAAGTAACAGAGAGCTGTGGATACAATTTTTTTCAATAGTTTGATGTTAGAAAGCAACCACAGGAATCCAGCTTTTCCAACTAATCCCTTCCCCCAAATCCTAATTAATATAATAATATAAGGCATAGTAATGCTTTATATCAGAAAGGGGAATATTTTGAATGAGTTTTTTATAGCTCTGAAAAAGTCTGCGTGCCACTTCACTGAACAGACAAGAAGGTGTTGTCCTTGACAGAAGGAGGTAAAATCTTATTACAAAACTTGTTTAACAAAATGTTATCAACAGAATATGAAGAGGGGGAGAAAGAACAGAGATTACCCGAAGTAATAGTATGCGAGCCTTGTCATAGCAGGATGGGATATTGTCATTTCTGCTAAAAATACAAATAAAGTATCTTCAGAGATGTAGGACTTCTTAAAGATGTGAATGAAAACAGAAAAAAAAATTATTTCCTCAATGGACAGTAAATGCAATCTAGTCCCCCCATGCTTCTTTCTACTGCATAATCAATAAAGTCAACTAGGGAAAAAAAAACCAAACAACAATTATAGCAATTGTTTCTTGTGCAGCAAGGTTTGACATCATCTGAAGAGAGGTTGATTAATAGTTAACTTGGACAGCATAATTACTAAGTGAAACCACGTTGTTAAACCTCAGCCTGTAACTAAATTGTAACTTGAGAAGAATTTGCTCACATCTGGCTCTGGCCCATGTCAGAGACTGGGGACTTTAATGGCTACTGACTCCTGCAGGTATTTAGATAAGTGTTCTGGGTTGCTGCCTCATGAAAACAGACCCTTGTTTGCTCTTTGCATGCGATCATTTGGAGTATCATCTGTATTTGTTTTGCTCTGAAGATAACAGTTCTATCACCGGCTGTCATGGAAGTATCTGAACAGCAGCATCCTGCTGTACTCCAGTCCAGCACACACAGATGCCAATGCAACCACGTGAGGTACAACCAGCATGGATTTCTCCTAGTTGGTATCTAAACACCAGTTACATAAACACAGGATTAACTGAAAAGGAGAGCAAATCAGTCTGTCCTGAGCTCCACAGGAGATGATGGTCAGGTGCATTTTTCCACTTAGGCCTCTTCTAATTAACTGGTATAGAGACTCATGGGTATATGGTTTGGAAGAGACGCCCTCGGCCCAAACCCACATTGCCTGGGCTTCTCAGTAATGTTACAGATGTGCTTATTGCGCTGAAGTGCAAGGATTGGCTCACAAAGTGCTCACTGGATGAGCTGCTGCAGCTGTACGTCCATCATGCAGGGTTTGTGACCAACATTTCTCACTTTCGAGTCTCTAACAGGAAAGAGGCTGTTTTACTTCTGAAAACTAGCTAGTAAGTTACTCCTCATGGCTTCAACAGTTAAAGTCCACTTCTAAGACCCAGACAGTTAGTGGACCTATAAAAAAGGACAAATACTCTCAATTTCTGTCTATATAACTGAGTTAATCAGTGCCTGGAAAGAGTCCTGAGTCCTGGAAAGAGGAATCATCCCTACTGTTAGGCTGCTGGAGTGGCCCGATGACAGCACAGTTTGGGCCTGTGCCAGCTAGAGGGTCGCCCAGCAGTTCCCAGGCACAGTTTGGGAGCCAGAGGGTGTCCAGGAGCGGGGCATCTACACATAGCAACCCTTCTCCAAGCTCTGAGGTCCTCTGCCTGCCCCTGCCCCCATCGGCTGCTTGGCCTCACGGGGGTCAGACCCAAGCACGTTTCATGTACTAACACACACAGCCTCAACTCCCAAAAGAAAAAGCTGGCTTAAAGCTGTCAGAAGATATAAAAAAGAGCAGATATGCTTAGTACTTGATGATAAAAAAAAAAAAAAGAAAAAGTTAAACCAAACACTTTCCAAAGCTAAAAAAAGGACTTCTCTGAGGACAGAAATGTCTTTTAATTGAAATGCTACTGGATGAGTTTTATACAGGAAAATGTAAAATTATTTTTATCTTGATTTCAAAAGCAATCCTATTTTCCTTTTTTTTTCATTTTCATATTAAAGTGCATTTTTGCTTTCAGTTTTTCTGTTTCTCTCTGCTCTGACTTTCTCTATTGGAAAAAAGAAGAGGGTTACTGGAGTGAAAATAGGGGAGTTCTTTGGGATTCTGCTCTCACTTGTCTTTCTTCTGTTCAGAAGACAATAAGGAAGAATAAAACGTTTCACCTTACAAAGAAACAACCACAAAATCTACCTAGCTGATTAAAAGAGGATGGTAAATGAGAAAGAGAATTGTTGGAGAAAAATTATAATAGACAGAGGGCTTGGGCAGAGGTAAGGCATTGGAAGCAAGGTTGCATGTAACGGTTGACTGGAGATGAAATCCATCTGGAGCTGACCAGCTGCCTTGAGTGTTTGCTCAAGCTGTACCAACATGACTCGAACAATGAGTCTTCTGCTGGTCCAGGTCCAACCTCAATTCTTTAGCTCAGTCTGCATGCTCTGGATGTCTGCATCTCTAACAAAAAATAATCATCAAGGTGAAAAGAAGGGTTTAATTGGGCATATGGCACCTTCAAATGGGAAGGACAGAGACAGAGCTCTCTTTCTGTAGCAAGGAGTTTTGTTTAATTTCCTACTTGGAGAAAAGACACAAGCACTGTATAACATAAACAGAGGGGAAATAGTGTGATATTAGTCAATAAAACAGTGAGAGAAGAAAATCCAGAAAGCAAATAAAGGATAGACACTAGTGATTAAGATTAACCAAATAAATTAAGATCCATTGAATCAGCAAAATCACGTTTGAGATGTATTTCATTTGCGAACTAAATCCTGGCATGATCAGGAGTGATTCAGCCTATATACAGACACTTTTCTAGGGTAATCAAAAGTTTTAAACACAACCTAGAGTCAGATTCTGTCTATTTGCATTTCGTATGGGAGAAGCTGCTATGTAATATATTCATGGCAGAATTTGGTCCACTGATAGAACTCCAGCTCACATTTATCCTGATTATACACTCATTTCATCTGATATTGCACTAATTTGACAAAATAGAGGGTTATTCATTTTGATAAAAAGACAATTCTTTTTAATGTAAATATAGCTGTAAAGTTCACCAGTGCTTCATAAAGCCTAAAATAAAGTCCATTTCTCCCATTTCTAATTTGCAAGTCCATCTCTGTATTTAGCACGGCAGTATTGCCATGCAAACGCTTGCGCAGGGGCACTAAGAGCCATTAGCCTGAAAAAAAAAGCCACGGAGACAGTGTAAGTCTGAGACATTGCTAAGCATTTTGCCATTTGTGGCTGGTCGTGCTTACATGATGATTATCCATGCTCTGTTCCAGTTATTCAACTGGAATCACCCACTGAGACTGAAACCCTGGTCACTGTATGGTCTGGGTCCTGAAAGAATAGAGGATTTCATACTACATTGCATTTTGTAAACAACAATTTGTTGCATATAAAAATCCATAAATATTATTTATCTTGATGTAGATTCCAAAATATCAAAGAGCTATGGCTAGTTAAGGTTCAATAACAGATTCAATAATTTGAAGCCCTTTTTTTCTGTTTTACTATAGAGAAGAAAAGCAATGGCCATTATGTCCTAATTTGTAAGCACTTTATTTGATGGTTGTGACTGGAAAGTATGTTAGTGTTGTTTGTCCTGTCAAAGGCTTTGGAATGATCTGAAGTCTACAGAGCTACATCTGTTGCTATTTATCATGGGGATTTTTTTGCCCTATTTCTAACACAATTTGTAAAATGAAGAAAAATGTTAAACACTGCAATTATAATTTTAATGTGGGGACTTTTTTCTCCTAACAAAAATTAATTAAGCCTTTCTTTGAACTTCCAAAAGGAGTATGTATCTTGTAACACACAAAACCAAAATGTTCAGTTTTCCATCTTGCTTGTGGATGCAAATTCTTGTGGATATTCAATTTCAGAAGTGAACTAACAGCAAGAGAGCTAAGCTCACCAACTGCATTTCTGTCCTTTGCACGTTTCTACACCACAGAGGTGCCAGAACATCTTCAGAGGAGCATCAAACCACATGGTGCAGTGCTGCAGTGAGTTTCTTCCCCATTCATTACTCATGGGACAAAGCCCAAACCTGACACCAGCTTTTTCTGATGCAATTTTAATCATAGAGCTGGAAAACCAGTCTGCCCCTCACTCCGTAGTCGACAGCCATCCACGATTATTAACGTGGCTTTACTCTCACAACACCTCAGTGAGGGAGGAAAATTTCATACCTGTTGTACTGGAAACTGAGCCAAGGACTGAAACCAAGTTTGCTAAATATCATCTTAATACCCTGCCCTGTCTGCTATTTGTCAGGTTTGACTGCATACCCGCTGCTGTGCCAAAGCCCAGCCTAAAGAGAAGCCTTCTCTTTCCATCTTCCTCCCCTGCAGGACAGACACAAAAAAGGGCAACCCACCATCTGTGCTTTTGAGTACTCCATGGTTCTGGCAGAAGGAGTGGGATTTTAGCATGCAATTAAATAAGACATAGTCTCCTTGAAAATAATAATAATAATAATTGGAAATTAGTCCATTCCTAAAGGACATGCCTCTAGAAAGAGGCAGAGACAGAGTACAAAGCAGGTAATGAAGAGACCGTCAAGACGAGCACCAGCAGCAGAGCTGAAGAGTTATAGGGAATGGGTGGAGAAGAGCTTTACATCCCATATTTAAAGAAAGCATATCCTTGGAATAAAAGTGATGATGTAACAGTCAGAGCTGTAGGCAGGGGATATATATTGAACAATTATATGGAAACTGTGTGAAGGGACTCAGGAATAAAGAAAACAGAAGGAGAGGGGCATCCCAAACCTTAACCTCCATCCAAGTGGAAAAACTGGGTTACATGGGAAGCAAAGCGTCAGTTTGTGGAACTGAGATACAAATTATGAAGATGAGTTTCTTCAGTGTCTCTGTTTAAGCTTTCTAAGAAGATTTTAGGCTAAAATTCCTTTGTGATATTCCAGTTCCATTGACAACCATGGAACTGTGCTTTCATCCCATATTTTCTAAAATGTAGAATAGTGCAGACAAATTTTAAGATATTCTGCAGGAAAATTCATGCAGCTCACGTATTTGTTGGCTTCAAAATCAGTAGGGATGCATCCTCCTGGTGAAATCTAAAAGCCAGTATTTACAACAATAACAGCACAAGACTGATTCTTTTTCCCCCTTGTGACAATGCAAATGCAAAAAAAAAAAAAAAAAAAAAAAAGGTTAACTAAAACCTGGGAAAAATATGCTTCAGTAGTTTTTTGTGGGAGTCATAATGCAAGTCTCCTGTGACTCTTTCCTCTTCTGTAAGCTGAATTCCCTTATTATGCTGTGTTTCCCATGCGTCACAGACTTTGCACTTGCAGATAGGAAAAGGAAATCCCCAGCTCTGGTAAATCAAATAGGAGTCAGTTCTTCCTCCTATTTTCACCTTTGATAGAAGTAATTCAGAATATAACAACAAATTATTTAAAGAAACTTGAGTACACTAATCCAAAGTACAGCAGCAGTATTTTTACCTGAAATTATTTCCATCCTGGTCAATGCACTTTGGCCTTCTAACAAAATAATGAATAGGAAGCACACATGATTTAGCTGAAATACTGTAATTCTGGCACTGGTTGCCATTGTGAAATGTAGACCAGCACTGGTAAGTATTTTGATTTTTGCATTATTATCAGCTGAAGATTTGTGAGATAAACCCTCCCAAGACTCCAACAAACCACTTGAGCTGTCTGCAGCAACATTTTATATGAGTTACTATACTAATGGGTAATTTAGTCTATACAATATGAGAAGTGAGCGCAGTTCAATTTCCTTTTAATTTCGCTTTTGCTCATTTTAATTAATTTTTATAATTATTATAATAGTAATGTTGCTTAGCACTCATATTGATCACAGTTAAAAAAGCATTTCCGTTTTCCAGATTCTCAGCCTTTCCTTGGCCCTTTCACCATACTTGGTGATATTAGAGTAAACCTATAAATCTAGCGCAAGGGACACTACAAGCCATCCATCTTCTGTGCTGCATTCCATATTCCATTAGGAATATTTGAAGGATACAGGAGGCAGGTGGGATGTGTCACAACAGCTAAGTACAATTTATGACAACCTAGTCTGCCTTTAGGAAATTACAGCGTCCAGGAAAAGCAATGGCTGGCATGAAGCCATCTTTACCTCATCTCCTCGCCTAGCCCCCTGTATTACTTTGGATGCAACCATAGCATCCACTAGCCACACTGAAAACTCCTAAACTACACTCTTAGCAGACTCAGAAATGGTCTGCACTGTAAAGTTTTTCCTCTTGAAGAGCTGCTGGGCATGGCTCGAACAGCCCAGGAAACACAGGAAATACACCTATTTCTTGCTGAAATCGGCATTCCTGATATGCTTTTAGGAACCCTACTACTTTCTGAAAGGCATTCCTTGAAAACAGTCCTTTATTTTTAGATAGTTTTCCAGTGTTAAATTTCCCAAATATACCCGAACACTAACAACTTGCTAGAAATCAAAGGCAGAAAATCACCACAGTTTATTAGAGAAGGTGATGAGTGTTAGATAGCAACAGATCCATTAAATATTTTGGTCTTCAATGTAATGAATACTTCAAAACAGCCACATGAAAGTTAACAAAGTCACCATAGAAAGCAGCATATGCTTACACAGTAGGAACAACAGGATATACATTTAACACGCTTTATTAGCAAAATCAAAAAAACATTGAAATTCCAGCATGTTAGCCTACTCACAAACTCAGTGACTTTGCAAGAATCAAATGACATATTAAAAACTCAGTTCTTGCAGAAACAACTCCTTCTTTAACTGTTTGTTTTCTTTTTAGCTTTTTAAATTCTCATCTACATATCCACTGCCACAACTTTGAAATCCCTTTTTCTGATGAGTAATTCCACATTTGCTTCATTTCTACATCACAGCGTAGAAATGTAGCCACAGACCTGCCAAGCCTTCCTTTTTTAAAGATCTCATAAAAAACGTACTAACCAGGAGACTTGCGAATCAAACATCTCATCCACTTTGCAACAGTTAAAAATAATAAATTTGTGTGATACAGAATTAATGCTCCTAATTGTTCTTTTACAAGGAATCATGGATCTCTCTCTCTCAAAATTTATCATTAAATGTTTGCCTCCAGAGTGGGATGCTCACTTCTGTTATTCCAAATATAACTAAATCTGTTACAGAAATGAATAATATTTTTGACAGGCATCTCAAAATCATGTTCCTAGTTTAACAAATCAGTGCTAAGTGTCGTAATGTAATGGATACTGTCACATAATCCTCAAAGGTCATGGCCTCACTGTGATTTAGAGTGAGACTGGATATCATTTTTACAAAACACACAGATATGCTTTGCTTCATTTTTATGGAAAAACTCTCCAATCTGTATGTGCAGGTACTGCAATGGCTGTGACAGCCTACTTGGGACCCACAGATCTGAGCCCTTCTCTTTCACCCACCCTTTCTGGAGCCTGAGCACATTCATGATGTTTGCAGCTCCACATTAGGATAATAATCACAATTAAGTCTCATGTTTCAAGCTCCACCTCTACTTATCAGGTGCTTTCATATGCTTGGGATCAACAGCTTTGAGATCTGGAAAGGATTTTCCCCTGGGCAGGGTTGGAGAAATCTGACATCTCTGCTACTCATGAGACAATGCACCAACACCCTATTACCTTGATCCATACAATCACAGAGGCACAAGAGGCTTCCCATTCTCCACCAACAGCTCTCGCTTTTTGACAAGAGGAATATTCCTTCCTGCCCTGGGAACTGAGTAAAATGTGACAGTGATGAGCAGGAGATCGGGTATAATCTCTGCAAAATCTTTGAAATGTGCCTTGGCTTCAGAATCCGAGTGCATTCACTCGCTCTTTGGAGAGTTTGGTTACTGCCTTCTCGGTCACCGATAGCTAATGCAATTAACAGGATAAATGGATGTGACAACTGGCTCCTCCTGCACTTGCTCGTAGATTACGCCACTTGGAAAGGATTGGTTACACGAATTACCAAAGGGACAGTTGGATCAGGAAATGTAGGTTGCTTTGGGAAAGGTATGAGGCTCTAGGCTGAGGAAGCTGGAGGCTGTTACTTGTCTTCCTTGGTTTAAACTAAAAGTTGAGTTGGTATTTGCCATGTTTCCCCACTCTCATGTCACCACATCACTTGAATCCTTCACAGAAAATAAGTAAATGGCAAATGTCATTTCATACTATATCTGGGGCATAGGTGATAACATAATCAGTGATCACTGACATCCCCAGAAAGAGAAAAGCAATGGCATCTCTGCAAAGGAGCACTTCAGTTGCGGGATTTTGTAACCTTAATTTAGGTCCAACTCTGCTTTCTCTTTTCTCTGTTTTTCTGTCACATTCTAATTCAGTCTCATAATAAAATGTAATTCCAGTTCTGTCCCTGGATTAATAAAGGTGCATTTTCAGCTTACTTGTGACCCATCAATTTTTCTAGCTTCTTACAGTCAAATATGACCAACTCAATGTTTCCCAAGATAGCTATAGACAATGGCATGATCTTAACAAGTTTTGAGGACACCAGTTCTCCAGTGAAGTCAGTGAGCTCTGCAAATATTGAACACTTCTAGAAAAGACTATGATGCCTAACTTGAGGCACTGTGGGTCAGTATTTTAGCAAATGTTTTCATATGTGAGTACACCAAGCAGTTATTCAGATATAAGATCAGGATCACAAGAGGCTGCCTTAGTGCTCTTTCCATCTCTGCAATATTTTATAGAAATAATGTATAAGGCCTAAGTAGGGAAAAGATCTTACAGAGTTCAGTGAAATTTTGATGACAGCATCCAACACATCTGAAATATATATACATGTATTCCGTTCTTTGTAATTTCACTGCTATGCTTGGTGATGTGCTGAGAACTAGTTCAATGTTCATTGACATTCAACAATGAAAACACATTAATCAAACCTTATAAAGAAATAAGGAAAATGCAGCAGCCCTAAAAAATGTCAAGCTTGACTTCATCGAATTTATTTTCTTCCTTTATATAAATCAGAGTTCAGTTTACACTAATTGTTGTGGGTTGAATGTAAAAGGTATGGCTAAGCAGCCACTGAATGTTTGAGCTTATTTCAAATATTTGGACATATTTGGTAAGATTTTCAGACCCTGCTCCATCTCTGTCTCTTCTGCTCTGTGGGAAGGCTGTTTCTTAACAGCTTGACAGTCCTCTTCAGCTTTCCCCTGCCATGGGTTGAAGTGGGTACAGGACACAGCTGGGGCTGTCAGCCAGCCTCACACTTTCAAGGCTTTAGTTAATCTCCCTCCTTCCCTTCCCTCCTACCCAGACCACTCATAAATGACAGAGAAATGCCATTTAATATCTTATCTGCAGTCTTTATGAGAAGGAGATTGGTAGGTCCTAGCGTCATTCCCAACAGAAGAGTGAAATCCATGTAGTAAATCTTTTCCCATCACTAACACTATTTTTTTGTTTTTTGTAAGTGGCAGACTGTGGTATTATCTATATAATCTCTAAGATGATCTCTCTGGAGTATTTCTTTAGTTCTTGCCATAACGAAGCTCAAGTTGACTTAATGCAGAAATGAAGAAAGTTCCTGCTATCCAGTGGTATGTCTACTAGGGGGAAACACAAAGGATTTGAATTTCCAGGGCTATTGCCAGGGCAATTTGTAAGGGGCACAGATGGGGTGCTAGGAAAGCAGCAGCACAAGCACCTCACTCAGACAAAAACTATTGCCCAATCACAGTCAGGTCTAAATCCATCCCTCATGCACAAGCAGGAGGGAAGGGCATCTGGTCTTCATGTAGCAGAAAGTGGCTATCTGAGCAGCATCCTGCACAGAAATTAGAAATGTTTCACTCTGGCTGTGCATCTCTCCCAGTAAATGAATATACTGAAACAGAGGTAGCTTGGGTAGCGAAGGGTCCTGTGCTGAATTAGACCATTAATTCATCCCTTCTCCTTGTCCCTTTCTTCTGCCGCTGCTTTTTTTCCTTCTTCATCTCAGCCAGGCAATGAGTGTGGGTGGGAAGATAGGGGGAGCTCCCCATGGCTACCCCATTGTCCAAAGGGCAGGTGGGGAGAAAGGAAAAGGGAAAACAGCTGAGCCTGTTGGGACCTCTCCATCATCGTTACCTTTTTACTTATATGGTTGCCTACCAAAATGGACAAAGCTACAAAAACAAAACTGAAGAACCTGTTCCTGCCTCTTCAGATTCACTGTGTGAATTTGTGCAATTTCTTAAAATCTTCTGTATCTAAGATACTCTGTTTGTAAAATGGAGCTAAGAGGTGCTGTCCTTTGGAAAGCATTTTCAAAACCTCATATGAAAAATGCATAGTAGTATGTCTCATTTTTACCAGTGCAGCTGTCCTGCTCAATTTATTTCTTCCTGGAGAAAGTGTGCTCTACAAAATAAGATCATACATTTTCTTGGCTGTGTTCCTCTAACACATGAATATGGTCCCCAGCTCCACTGGACATTGTAGCAGACAAGCAGAAGACATTGTTTGCAAAGTATTTTTGTCTGAGAGAGCAAAGGAAATTAATTGTTTTTCCATACAGTTCCTTAGTCAATAATGAGCTCATGCACAGTATCAAAACCACACCTCTTCAAATAAATACATATATCATATTTTATCTATATTTTACCTATTCTGCACTTCAGCACCCCTCTCTGAAACCCTTCAAGAGTCATAGATTTTGACTGGCTTTGGATTAGATCACAGATATCTTAGCTAACATATAGCTGCTCAACTGCATGAATTTCCATTATTATCTGAAAACAAGAGACTCACTTAAAAATGGAAAAACTTCTCATACTTTACTCTCTGGTTCTGTTCTCCAAACCCATGCATGTGTGCTACATACAGCAGCTGACATATCTCACCCTAAGTATACAGTGCCCACCTGAGCTTTTAAACCTCCAGCAAAATCTTGTTAAGAGCCAACATAAAAAGTAGGCAAGGACAGTTCTGTGCAGCTCGTAGTGAACTCCACTGGCCTTGCAAAGTCCTTATTCTTGAGTACCTGCATCTGGTACCCTGACAAATCAGGTCTAGATCCAGCAGCTACGAGGGATGTTAGACAGAGTGGTGAGCTGCTCTGTATTGCCATGGAAGTACCCCAAGAAGGGGAATGTAGGGAACAGAAGGGGACAGGGACTACAAACCAATCCTCTGCTCCCAAAAATGTGCTCTGGCTATGAAGATGCTGATACTGCACTCTCCCATACCACAACGTGCCCAGTACTGCACCCTCCTAAGCCTTTGTTCTCATCACCACGTGATGAAAGTAACACATTTCCCTTGAAACCACTTTTCAAATCATACATATGGCACCTTGTGGAAACATATAAATAGCTGCTTGTGATTAACCAAACTGCCACAGCTCCTTGCACCTCAATGAGTAACAGCTTTTTGTATAAGCATGAAAATATATCAGCTAAAATATTGAAATCTGGTGCCCCAGGCAGAAGCAAGAAGTCTTTTTTAGTTAAACCAAATTTTTGCAGAGCTCACTCACCAGTATTGCTGGAATCTGGTAGTGTCCAAGGGCACCAACTTGGGATGCAGGCTCTCCTTGCTCATGTTTCACAGAAAAGTAAGAATGCAGACAGAGAAGTAGGCACAAATTTAAAACTAAGGTTTGAATTAAATCCTTTTCTGACACTGGCAGTCCCAGGCTCCAGAATTTGTCTATCAAATCTCTCTTAAGGATGGTGCTACAGTGTATTGGGTTTGCATGGCAAGGATTTGGTGGGGGGGGGGGGGGGGGTGGCATGGGGGTGACTTCTGTGAGAAGCTGCCAGAAGCTTCTCCCATGTCCAACACAGCCAATGACAGCCGGCTACAAGATGGACCCGCTGCTGGCCAAGGCTGAGCCCATCAGTAACGCCTCTGTGATAACATAATTAAGAAAAAAAAAAAGGGAAGAGGAAAAAAAAAAGCTGCACACTTTGCAGGTGGAGAGAGAGGAGTGAGAAGATGTGAGAGAAACAGCTCTGCAGACACCAAGGTCACTGAAGACAGAGGGGGAGGAGGTGCTCCAGATGCTGGAGCAGAGATTCCCCTGCAGCCTGTGGTAAAGACCAGGGTGAAGCAGGCTGTCCCCCTGCAGTCCATGGAGGTCCATGGTGGAGCAGATGTCCACCTGTAACCTGTGGAGGACACCACACTGGAGCAGGTGGATGCCTGAAGGAGGCTGTGACCCCACAGGAAGCCCGCATTGGAGCAGGTTCCTGTCAGGATCTGTAGGCCATGGAGAGAGGAGCCCAGGCCGGAGCAGGTTTGCTGGCAGGACTCGTGACCCCGTGGGGGACCCGCGCTGGAGCAGTCCCTTCCTGAAGGACTGCACCCCATGGAATGGACCCATGCTAAAGCAGTTCGTGAAGAGCTGTCAGTCATGGGAAGGACTCACATTGGAGAAGTTCGTGGAGGACTGTCTCCTGTGAGAGGGACCCCACACTGGTGCGGGGGAAGGAGTCCTCCCCCTGAGGAGGAAGAAGCAGCAGAAACAACATGTGATGAACTGGCCACAACCCCCATTCCCCGTCCCTGTGTGCCACTGAGGGGGAGGAGATAGAAATCAGAAGAGAGGTGAAGCCGGGGAAGCAGGGAGGGATAAGGGGAGATGTTTTAAAATTTGGTTTTATTTCTCATTATCCTCTTGTCTGATTGGTAATAAATTAAAATTCATTTTTTTCCCCCAAGTCGAGTCTATTTTGCCTGTGCCAGTAATTGGTGAATGATCTCTCTCTGTCTTTATCTCCACCCACTAGTCTTTTGTTATATTTTTCTCCCCCCTGTCCT
The DNA here is from genome assembly GCA_907165065.1 of Caprimulgus europaeus. The sequence goes on along the minus strand of OU015523.1, from coordinate 96,595,313 downwards.
GTTGAGGAAGTGAAGTGATAGAGAGGGCTTTGGTGGGCATCTGGCACCCAGCCAGGGTCAACCCACACACTGACCCACCAGCACAGTCCTCCAGCAGCTCCACCAGCCTACCGCCTTCTCTCTGGTGGAGAAGTGACTGCATCCACTTGGGAGGATATTGCGACCCAGAGATGCCTGGCATACAGAGCCGCACACCGCCACTGCTGAACCACTCCAACCCCATTCCCAAACTTCTCTTCAGCTCCCAGCACCAAAAAGATTACACCACCACACTTTGGCCCAAGCTTTCAGTATTTCAGTCTGCTATCGGGGGACATATTACTGTGGTGGCTTTACAGAGAAAAACTTGAAGTACCAGGCATTCTGGGAGCGGTTACCAAGAGCTCAGCAGAGTGGGGAAGCTACCATTTCCGTTGGAGTTTAACACAGGAAAGGCTTTTTCTGCTTTCACCTTAGCTTTTCTGCTTTTTCTACTTCACTGCATACCGACATGAAGGCCAGCCACAATGCGACAATAACTGCACTTTAAGCAACATGTGCTGATCTGATTTTTCCTGACTTCTTTCTCTTGAGTTAAACTCTAAACACTTTCTCTAAACCTAATACAGGTTTCAATCACAGAAAGCAGGTTGAGGAGACACTTCTCTGTTTTTCTTGCTTCACCTCCCTCTGAAAGGGGAGGAAAGGGCAGAGAAAGAGGATGAAGCACTGGATTACTTTAGCTATAGCTAAGGCAGATGCAGTCCCTCTCTTATAGCTTATACACACGTAATTGGTAACAGTGCTTGGACCTTGGACTGAAACTATACAAATTTCCTCTTATTTAGCCAGTCCTTCCAGCCCAACACCCCCCCAAAAAGGCTCTAATCTAAATCAGATCTGGATAGTCAGGAAACGTACAGGCCACTACAATGAGCAAAACATTTGCGAGTCATCCAGAGACTCAATTTCCTTCCTAAAGGAATAACACAACAGGGTTTATTTTGTAAGAAGAAAAAAATCCCTTTCTGGGTGCCTACAGTAGGTTTTCTGTCTCTTTGGCTGAGTCTCTTTGGAGCACCCAGGAGCTGAGGACAATTTGTTCACTTTTTAATGATTTTTTATCACTACCTTGTCCACTTCCAAATGTGGAAAAAATTCTAGCATCACAGTGCTAACACCAAATAAAAACTTTAGTCATTTCCACCCTCTCAACAATAAAGAGAGAAAAGTGATGATAGTAGAATTTTATTGGCTTTATTTAAACAGACTTCTTCTCCCCCAACAATACTGTGCTACTACTATAAAACTTTTCTGACACATTACTTTAAACATTAGCGCATGGACATGCCAGCTCTGCACTTCAGGAGCTACAGTTCAATGCCAAGAGCTATTAGTCACATTAAGAAGTCTATTCACAATAAGGCGGATAGAGAGAAGAGCATCTGAATCCTCCTGCCTCCAGTGTTGTCCTGTGCCCTGTCACCCTTCCTGGATGTAGCCAGACTGATACGCCGGGCAGCTAAGAAAGATTTTCTACCAGCAGTTGGAAGCATGAGAGGCTTTAGGGAGGGGGAACTTTCTTGCCCCTGGTTTTAAGGTGGATGCCATTGCAGCACTCCACAGGGATTGCTGCAGTCAGCTGAGGACAAGTGATGAGAGAAGAGAAGAACAATGAAGTTAAGCAAACAGAGGAATGTCTCGTCTAGGTCTGGGGAACTTCTAGTCTAAATACATCGCTGTCCTTCTTCAGTATACATGTGTGTGCTGCTCTTCAGGACAAATGGGGCCTTTCTTTTCAGCCCCTTTGACTTCGGCAAGGATTGCACAGCTGGGACGATGACTTCTCAGCTCTTATTAAAACCACTTCTTACAAGTGCTGACTGTGCCTACATGTTCCTCTGAGTTACTTTTTCAGAGGAAAGAGAAAAATAGAAAATATTTTAAGACCAAATCTATCATCTTTATGCCTATATTTAAACTGGTTTGGGTGAGAAAAAGATATCTAACATTATTTAAAATTGTGATTTATTAAGTAATCATGCTGGGTGTTTATCTGTCTACATTTTTCCCCTTGTATGGGAAAAGACAAGAGAATATTAAATGACCAGAGCACTCCAAAGCAAAGACATAGCCTAGCCAAGGCAGAAGGAATATTCCAGCAGCAACAGAGAGGGAGGCAGCATCCAGAGGGAATCAGACAAACCACATATATGACTATACAGAAGTCTTAACCATACACGTTAAAACAGTAATATCAGTGGGTTGGTTTTTGTTTGTTTCTTTTACTTTTGCATTTAAAACGAGCACATTTTCCTGCTGATCTCAGGCGTGACATAACACACATGCTGAAATCCAGTAGGGAAAACGTGTACACACACTGCATAGGAGAGGCTGCAATCTGCAAAAGTGAATGTTGCATCCATATATCAATTGAAACGGCCTACAATTCAGGCAGTAATTGTTTTGAAACAATCTCACATGAATTCACCTTCACGAGATTAGAGGCTGATGTCACCACCAGGGTGAAGTCATCAGCAATGACTTAAGCTAATGGGATAATGCCAGAACTGGATCGGCTGTTGTGCAGAGCTTAACTCCTTCCAAGCAACAAGGAATGCTGAGAACTATTTACCTCTTTTGTTTGCAGCATTTCCTGACTGGGTTTTAGCACAGGAAAGCTCACAGTTTACTAATGGGGACAGGGAATGAAATCTCCTTCCTACAGCACTGTTGGTGATCTCTGTTTGGAGATGTTAAAGCCATATGTCTGAATTCAAGTTGAATGTCAAGACAGAGAAAGCTGGCAGTGAGCTGCAGGGATAGTTTTGTGATGTATGGTCGAGTTCCTGCAATACTAACCCATGGGAGTAGCCCCTGCTCATTTTAGTTCACCAGCACAGTGGGATTCAGCAAAGGGACTTGGGCTTGGCTTTACTTTCATTAGAGACAAAGATGTAGAAAAGAGAGGTGGCCCACAGAGGCCATGGCAAGCTTTTCCCAGACACCATAAGCAAACCAAGCTACCCTTAAGTGCACGTGGTGTGGCTGATGCAAAACTGTTCCAGGTAACAGAGCCAGCCCAACACGAGTTGGGTGTCTTCCTGAGGTAGTAGGAAAGCGCATGATTTAGAGTCAGTGGCATTAAAAATCATCAGAGTCATCCTGGAAAGTACAGATATTTTTGTTTGACTGTGTAATGCGTGCTTGTGTGGGAGCAGTGTGAGCTTGTTCTATTTCCAGCCTGTGAGCACCGAGGTGTGACAAGACCGCTCCACCGCTCATTTGGCAAACGGTGACGGCAGTGCCACTCCCTGGCGACAGTGAGGAGCTCGGACAAAAGCAAAAACTATCTGAAAGAGAGGTAAACCTAAGAGGTGGGCCTGATCCTGTGTGCCACAGAGTTCACTGGCTCCTTGTGCGTGGATTAGGCTGCCAGATAAGAGCACAGAGGAAGGATTTGTCAGCACAGGTCAAGTGGCCTCTGCCAAGCTTGAGTGTGCACGCTGCTGTGCACGCTGCCTTCGCTCCTGATGAGGATATCCTCTAGCATATGATCAATATGGCACTAGGGTAGCTCATCTGGCAGTGACGGCACTTAAGAGAGCCCCCAGGCTGCACGTTAGCATGCTGCAGCTTCATACACAGCTGCAGAGCTCAGGTGGGCTCCAACTCTGCTGAAGCCAGCTTTGCTCTGCTCTGCTGGAAAGAAGATTAGAGTTTGGCCCTCTGTCTCTTAAATGTTTTTCGTGTTTTAAAGCCAAATATTTTATTTAACCCCCTCTTACTCTGCAGTGCTCTTGCAATTCATCTACTTTGTGAAGCTTGAGATGGAAAAAGCAGGGCAGTTGTTTTTGCATTCTCTCATAAAACAAGTCTATGTTTTGGGTTGAAATGTTGAAGGTTGAATGTTGAAAGCTCCTCTAACAGTAAGCACTGTTCAAATTATAACTATGGAGACACAAAAGTCCAGCCAACAAGGACATATCTATTCTAAAATACCTTAAGTTACAGCCTTTCCAATGTGTCTCAGCCGGTAGCCCATAGGCCAGATGTTGCTAAGTAGGTTATCTCCTCTTTTCCACAGAAGAGATAAAGGATGGCTATTTGGACAACAGGCACAACCAAATGTCCCCTGTGCCTGCCCAGCTCTCAGACCTGGCACTGCCACAGAGACGTGAGACTGCTGCCCGCTCCTGACAGATAGGCAGAGCAGCCCAGGCTGCAAGCCCCTTTGGCCGTGTCACTGGAGCTCGCAAGGGGAAGGGGATCCCAGAAGTAAATTGCAGCCCTTTTGGCCATCAAAATTAAATCATCTGCACTTTCTAACAGCATGTTCTCATGAACAAGAAGCATTTGTTGAAGAAAAAATCTACAGCTGCAGACAAAAGGACTTCTACATTATTTTAGGGTCAGCTTGTTCCTGTTTCACAGGACCCACACCATACCAGACAGAGAAATATCAAATGTTTCAGAAGTGTACTGCAGACAAACTTATTATTCTTCCTCCCTCCCTCTTCCACTGCACTCTCCATCCAGGTAGCTAAGTTTCAAAGCAAGCTCTCCACCCGGAAAATGGATTGACTAAGAATGAACTGACCACAGTCACACATACTGGAATAGAAGACCTCTTCCACACAGGTAACTCAGGCCTGTTTTGAAGAAATTGAAAGTCCATGGATTAAGGGGTATTTTAGATTCTGCACTTCCTATTTAGGCCTCATGTTCTGGCTTCTTACTCAGGCAAAGGATTTGTTGTTCCTGCTTGCACTGAAGGGAACACAACATGCTCAGTGTCTTCTGAAACACCTAGACAAGAGGCAACTTTTGAGCTGCATGATATGCTTCCAATAAAGCAACAGATCAGGGCAGAGCTAAGAGTATTGTTTCCAAGGAGTGGGAACTACCATGCCTTCACCCCAAACCCATCCTGACCCCTATCTGAACAGTGGTCCTATAGAGCTTACTGAACTAGCACAGTTTGATGCTACTTTTACAAACCTTTACTTAGGGCCCTCATCAAGTGTCATACACTTAAATGAAAAAAGACCCTCTGAATTCTGCAGCGCCAGAGTTGGACAGAAGTGCAGGGACCTGAACTCCCTTTATAGCCAGTGAAGGAGAAGGAGCTTCCCCAGAGTTCAGTTTGGGTTGCAGAAGGGCTTCCTCAGCCTCTGAAGATGCCTACCTCCTTCCACTGATCACAGAGGGACCTGGGGGGGACTGGGTGCCTGATGGAGGTACCACAGGTAAGCACCTAAAGTCTGCTGGAAGGTGACCAACATTTCACGCCTGGGAAAGCAGATGGCACACGCTTTGCTCTGACAGACCTGGACACAGGTTGTGGTGCCTGGTTCCTCAGGAGACACTCTGAACCTTGCCTTCTAATATGGAACTGTGGTGGGAGCATCTACTTCCTCTGGTGAAGGTAAGAGAGGAGGTAATTCTAACCCTGTTCATTATCCTAGTGTGCTTTGTGTGGTGGCCTAAACTGGAAGCTTATAAAAAATATTGAGACCTTTTATTCTGCAAACCATGTCCCGAAAAGGCAAATTTCTACAATCTTAATTACAATTTGCTGTAGGAGGTCCAATCCCAGCCAGTTCTCCAAGGTTTGTGGCAGCTGACTTATTATTCTAGCACGCTTGATGGAAATACAAAATTGCATATCCTTCTTTGTGAGATGACTTCTCAGGCTCTGGCGCTCGCTGGCTGTCAGTGGATTATATATTGGATTTTTCTGTCAGCATGTAATAAAAGGAAAGTTTTAAAAAAATAAAGCAACACATGAAAATAATTCCATTCATATTAGGTTTTGTAAAACCCACCAACTAGTTTTGGGCTGCCCATGTATGGATAACTGAATGAAAAGGAAGAGGTCTCCAGCCCCTCTCAGAGCTATACTACCAGGGAGGATGGGGGATTTCCTGCTACCAACAGTGCTCACACACTGTAAATGATCAACTCTAGACTTTGGCCACCTTATATACCCAAAGCTAGGGTAAATTCAGGAGAGACTTATGCTGTGTTTTCTCTAGTCATTCATCATAAGGCCTTCCCTACACTATCTGGCTGAGGTTAGCTAGAGAAGTACTAGGAAATCATTATAGAGATACCTTCCTCTTCCTCCTCCTTTTTCCTCCCTCCCTCAAATTGCACGTAACAGAAGAACCATAAATGTCTGTCCTAAATGCCTCAGCAGTGTCCTTCTCATAGCTCACTAGCCACCATGTCAAGTTTTTCAACTTATGGATGAGTGACACTAGCAATTCTTCCCCAAGCAAAACCCTAACACATGCATTCCGCAGTGCTGGTCTCTGGTGGATCCAACAGGATGCAGTGCACACTGTTGCACATCAAGCAGCATGAGGCACATCTGTGTTGACCACTGCAATCACCTCAGCCCCAGTCCCTACATCGAGCAGGAGCCACCTTTCACACGGCAAGTAAAATTGATAACACGTCTGCTTGAGGAGGCAGCACCAAAATGGTTAAGCAAATCAACAGAGCTGCTTTGCTGGTAAGATTTTACGGAACTGGAAAGGATAGGAGAGTTAGCCCAGACACATATTTATTCTCTGACTGGGGAGAAAAATTTCAATTGTTTTATTAAAATACGCCTGAATTAAAAGAGCTACTTGAAAATTATCCACAACTCATATTTTATCTAGATCTGTGCAAATAATCTGTTCTTTAGTTCTTTGGCAAACAAACAACAAAAAAATCAAAATAATTTCATTTTGTTTCAAACATGATTAATTTTAAAGCAAAATTTGATTCTTGTATTTAAAGTTAGGTACATTTATAAACAGGATGTAATTTTGGAAACAAAAAAGCATTTTATTTAGAAAACAACCTTTAATATTTTTGAAGGAATCAGCTCTTTTTCAGCCAAAATAATTTGATGAACTCAACACAAATTTTGCCAGCAGCTTCAGTAACCCAAATCTGCATTTTTTCTGCACATAAATTGAAAGACAAAACATTTCACCCAGCTCTAATTGCAGCTTTAGTCCTGAAAGATGTCCATGTTTCACTTCCCTGTGTTGAATGTGGCATATTTTTCTTTACTTGCTCTTAATATGTTCCATTGTATCAGGGAATTTGAATAGTAAACACTGAAAACAAAACCTTGCTTTTTGTTATCTGATCTTTAATCCCAGCTTTTCCCTGTGCACATTATGTCTAGGGAGCTATGTTTTTCAAAAACATAAGGGAAACTCATCTGCTAATCTGTCAACAAGCCATCCATCTGTAATGTCTGCTCTACATTTGTTTTGCTATGTCACTATGCACCGAATGTTTGATGCAGATGTTTTGACACGAGTGATAGAGCAAAATGAAATTTGTTGCTTCCTAGCACCACCACCTTCAAAAGAAGATTTATTTAAACAATAAAATCTGCCCTGCTTTTTGAAAATAACAGAGTACTCCATGGCAATGAGAGACTTCTCAATACCTCCAGTCAGGGTGTTACCTTGCTGCTTTAAGGAAATCACACCAGCAAATGATATTAACATTCCAAATCTTTTATACCTTCTAAAAAGATACAGGAGAGAGATTTGACTCTGATTTGCATATTTATGTTGGAATCCAATGCTCACCTTCTGTTAAAGACAGGCAGAAAATATAGTTTGCAAAAGGCACCTCCCAGAGAAGAAGTAGCCCAAACACTCAAAGCCAAAACTGAAACGCTCCTGTCTGTCCTGTATGTTGCACCAGTAATTGTGCCAGACATCTTACCACCTGAGGACAGATAGAAAGATGTCTGCTTTCTTTCAGACAGTGCCTTACACTGAGCTCTGGGCTCCTGCTCACTCAGTCTGCTTTCTTTAACTGCTTCCACTTCAGGAGACAGTAAGGAAAATAAAACAAATCCCTCTTTCCAGCAAATATTACACAGGTGGTGTGGCTCATGTAGATATCATTGGTGGGACACCCAAAATCAAAGTTTCAGGTTTAGATTATATAGTCAACAGCTCTGGAGATGTTTCAAGAGTATGTTCCTTGTAAAGGCATATGAAGCCAAATCAGCTGGATGGTAACCTGATGGCAGTCTTTATTTGAAACATCTCACTGTATGTAAGAAAGGGCCATGGCCATATCACCTGCTGGTGGATGAGATCATGGCATGTACACGAGCCCATGCAGCATGGAAGGCATGGATGGGTGCTTGTGCCTGACCCAAGACCCCAAGCCAGCCTGGCTTTGTCCCTTCCAGATTGCTCCCAGGGCAAAAGCCAGGTTTGAGGGCTATGCTGGGGAGTCCCCACTAATGACAGGGCTGGCAGGTGAGTTTGGATTTGAGGACAAACTCAGACCCCATGCTTATGTGGTTACACAGGCACATCATAAGGGCAGATGTTCATTCCATTGAATTGTACCTATGGGCCCCCTCAAGTCACCGAGTTGAAATGGGCTTCTCCTGGGAGCAATGCCTTGCCTTTGGGTCCTAAATCAGTTCAAAGTGGATCACACCCTGGGAGTGAGGGTGTGTATTTCTTTCTCTGAAGGCTCTCAAAAACCCCTACCAACTGTCTTAGACTAGATGTGTAAATGCAGATGGAATTAGATCAGCATAGTGTCAACACCAGTACATTTTACACTTTTTTTTAAGTGCATTTCTAATTCTCTTCACCGCAGATAGGATCTTCAAAAATATTTTATTTTAAATTTACAATGGTGAGAAATACATCACAGTCACACTTCCAAGCCTGGTGAAGGTGTCCCCAGAAGCCATCCAGGGAAGAACCTTTAGGCATGAGAAAACCCTCAACCTGTAGAGGCATAAAATGAATTCAAAACTGTGAAGATGATGCCGCCTGGACTACTTCCAGAGGCACTAGGACCATCGTAAATTCTCACATGGCTGCCAGCCAACAGCTTGCAGCTGAGGCAGGTTTTCTGCTATCCAGCTGGGAGGGTGAGGCACATTGGGAGCAGGGGAAATGAGAATGAGACAAAACAGGAGAGACAGCAAAGGACTGCTGACTTCTAGCACTTAGTCTTGTTGTACGGCTAGGTTCAGTAGCTAAAAGACTTGGTTACATTTTTATTACTTTATACCACCTCATCCTCTGATCCAGATTAGCTCTTCAAGTCATCCTATCTCCCCACCATTGTGAGCATGACTATGCTTGACTCTGTCCCATTTCCTATTTTTATATCTACATTTCCTCTATGTGCTCATCTCATTAAAAATGAACATTAAGCCAAAATGCCATTTTCTGTAACGGCCATGTCTGGGGGAGAGTTGCAGGCAACGCAACTGCCTCTCTTACTTTCTTCTTGAGCTAAGTGGCTACAAGGATGGAGAAGCAGTATGTGCCTTGAGAGGAACCACTTATGAGGTTTTTACTGTAAAAATGAGACCTTGATGGAAGAACTGCCGACTTTCTAGCTACATTACCTGTGCTGGCTGCTTTTGTAGCGTACAGGGGCTGATAATCTCAAAGATGTCTATCCTCTTCATGCGACTGTTATCATTGTTGCTTATCCCAGAAGCATACATTAGCGGAAGAAGGAACTGTGGTTATCTGAAACATAATAGCAAGCACAGCTCTTCTGTTCAGGGATTCTTAGCCATTCTTCCATCCCTAAACCTGCTCTTGAAATTTTGGGAGGCTCTGTGGATTTTCAGTTCCCTGTGACAGCACAGCCAGTTTGAGCTATCAAAATTGAAGTGCTCTGGCTGCTTCCGCTGTGACAGAGTCTGAGAATTATTTGGTTTCAAATCAGAAAAATCATCACTGATCCATTAAAGAGAACCATCTATGTGAGTCCTAAATGACTCAAAGAGGAAATTAAGAACTAGCAGGTGGCATAAGAAATTGTGTATGGCTCCACAAGCACCAATTTAATCTGGCTGGCTTTTCCCAAAATTAGCAAAGACACCAATCATGTAAAACAAGATGAAGTTGTTCCTCACAAATCAGTCCCTCCTGGACATGCTTTAACTTTGAACTCTTTGTAATTGCTTTGTTCAGTTCTCTAGGGTTTGTCAGAGGATGGAAGTATTAAGCATCAGGAAACAAATCCAGTGTCCAGGTGTGCTTTCAACAGAGTCTAGGGGTAAAAGAGAATGGCAGTGCAGGGCATTGTGCCTTTCTGTTGGCACTTCCGAATAATGCTGATCTTTTTTCCTATTACCAGATTGCATTATAGACTCCTGTCTATTGGACCATTCTCCGTCACATCTTTCAGCATTTCCCCTTCTCTTGGAAACCTGCATTTGAGATCCTTTTTCAGGGGCTATTTCCCAAGATTCAATTTCTATATTCCCTCTCCATGCATCAAAGGGACAAGATCCGTTTCCATTAATGGATGCAAGTTTTTAATTCTTCTGACTGAATGGATGCATCTACTTTAGGTTTTCAGTTTGGATCAGGAGCATGCTTTGACATGAATCTCCAGGTTGTCTCCACTTAATCTGCATTGGTTCATGTGTCAGAGTGGGCTCAGAGCTTACAACCAAACAAAGCTTTCAAACAAAGCTGTTGCAGAAGGTGTGCCTATGTAGCCAGCCTGCTCCAGCAGCTAATGGACATGCTATGCATCACCCAGACTAGGGCCAGTGTGAAGTAAAATCCCCTGAAGCATGTATGGTATGGATGCCAAGACCTCAACCACAACTGTTTTGCTTTACAAACCTCCTCTTGTTGATCTACACCATCTGCTAATGCAGATACAGTCAGCAAATGCTGTAGGAAGTCTAGGCTAAAGTCTCAGCCTAAAATCTTTAAAATGGGTGTAAAAAGAACTTACTTAAAGCAATGGAAAATATGTCTAACTGTTGCTATATAAATCTAATCTTTGTATGAACACAGCTAACCTGCAATGCAAGCATTCCCAGAAGCACAGCTTATTTCTGGTGTAACCTGAGTTTACATTTGGTCTTTTACTAGTATAAATATTTTAGTAAAACAGGACAGATCACAACTGGCACAGTTCTCATGGTAAACGTTTAAGTCTAAACTGTTCACAGAGTGAATAAGTTTCAGTCCTCTATCCACAGCCTGACTGGCACAAGAGCACGACAAAAGTGATCTCCGGAAGCTTGAGGAAGGTGATGTTCCCATTGAAACAGAGATCAAGGCTGGGCAGAACATCAGAAAGATGTTCACTGCTGGGTAAGAGCCAAGTCTGTGACCTCACCTGAGGACCTCTAAAACTGGTGATTAGGGGAATAGGTGATTTTGAATGTTAAAGATTTAAAGGCAAATGTTGATCTCCTAGCAGCTAGTGGCAAATTTAGCACGGGGAAAATTCTCCCATTACCTTTGGGAAAACCGGTAAGTGTGAAACTTCCACAGAAGTACTGTCTAATTAAATACTTTTAAGATACAAGAGATGTGTTGTCATGTACAACATGACTTTTGGGGTTGGGTCCAGTTACATTTTCACTGGTTTTATGCTGATGTGAAGGTAGCTTACTATAGTACAGCTATTCCTGATTTATGGCACTGCAAGTGTTAAAGGATCTAGCTACTTGGGTGTATGGATATTTCAAAAGGCATGAGGCCAATGGATAAATGGAGTTACTCAAGGAGAACACTGATCTTTTTGAAATACAGTGTGGCATATCCCATTTCTATTATAAAATGAAAATTACAAAGAAAATAAAAGAAACAGCTCCATCTCCATTTACGGGAAGATATTTTACAGGATGTGACACTATTGGAAGCTGGCAACTCTCTCTGTTCAAATCCATAGATCTAATACCATTCAAAACCATTCCCTGTACTATTGCTGTCATGCCTCCTATTCCAAGAAACTAGGGCTCTGATCTGAGAACAAATTCCTTTTGAAGAAGGCAGTTATTAATGTGTAAGCTCATATGCTGATGATGTGCTTTAATGCTTTCCTAAACTGAGCCCTGGAACTGGTGGAATATGGCATTAAAAGCCCAATGCCTTAATTCCTAGAGGAACCATCCTCATTGCAGACATTAACATACCTACTTTCTCATCAGCACCATGCCATACACATATGTATTCACTCACCTCCGTGTTATTTTTTTATGCTAACACTCCTACCTGCTCCTAGCCAGTAACCTTTGCTATTCACAATTTATTAGTTTTCAGTACAGTTTCGTTGTCTGTTTAAAATTTTGATTTGCCAAATCAGAGGACAGAAATAATATAGTATAAAACTGGTGCTCATCTGTACTGTATAAATAAAGAACATTAAAATGCCACATAGAATAAAAAGAACACTGCATGCAGTAAAAGTAATACCCAAAACACTTGGCAGACATTTGCTCTACTGAAAATTAGAGGGAACTTCCAACATATTTGCAAGCTAAAAAAAAGGGCTATGTTAACATAATTTCCTCATGGCAAACCATTTAGCCATTCTACTAAGAATGAATTGCAGGGAATACTGCATGAATTTTGAAACAACTTTCATATAAATTTTGACAGCACTAAGAGTTGGCCTTGGCCGATGTAGCAAGTTTACACAATGGGTTTACATCTCTTTGTATGACTTTTGCTTTGTATTATTCTTATTAATTATTTGTATTTTTGTAATTTCTAAGAACCCCAGGAATGTACTAGGACCCCATTATGCGAGCACTGTACAGACACAGAAAGAAAACATGCACAGAAATGTTAAAAGTAAGCTGGAAGTTGCACTGTGTCTGAATATGCTGTACTTCGGGAATGACTTTGTAAGCATTTTTTCAAAGCATCTATCACTCAGCTAATGGACCAAAATACCTTTGGGAAAGCTCTACCTGACAGCATGCATTCGTATTAAACATAGTAAATCCAAAACTCTCTCCCATACTACACAATAGTATTAGTCCTTTTGAGTTCTGTTAAAATGAGAATGTCTCAAGGCTGTTACAATTCTGCTAAGCATTTTTTAAAGACTAAATCAGAGAAAATAGTGTAGAGAAATACATACTATTATAACTCAGTTATATAGTTGTGTCATATCAAACTATGACCAAGATTCCTAAAAAAAAAAAATCAGACTCTGAAATAATTCTCCATTTATGATTCACACAGACATGTTTTATTGTTAGCACTCTGCAGATCAAAGAAAGAACATGTAGAAAAGCTGGGGAGAGTTTCTTTGCTCACTGGAATGAGAGTTTTGTGACTATAAAGCACAAGAGAAGCCTCTTTATTTAGATGCCTCTTTAGTAGCTGAGTCACGTACATATTGTTGGACATGAAGGAAAGTTTTAAAAAAGCCTGGCAAAATTTTACCTCCCAGGGTTTGGGGATTTTTTAATTGAAAAAATCACCAGTGTTTTCATCATCGTAGTAAAGGGCAGGCAGTGAGTTCTGCACCTCAGTTGGCACACGTCCATGATAATTTTGCAGAAATGCTTTGAGATAACGTATCAAGCAGAGAATAAGCAGTCAGCTAGCCTTTTCCTTTTTTACGCCAGTGTGTGCCTGCAGTCCTTGCTGCCAGCATGCCTGAGCCCCTCTCTGCCTTGTGCAGGTGTTTCCCCTGCACAAGAGGCAGCAGCGCCATTGCCCACTTCGCCCGGACTGAGGAGGCAGAAGCAGCATGACAGCATGGCTGCCCAGAGCCCTGCCTGCATCCAGAGTAGGGATGGGAATCTCCATTCCTTCCACCTGCTTCCCTCTCTCCTCAGCTCCCATCCCAGTGGCAGGGGCAGCACTTGCCTCCTCTCCGATGCCTTGAGGAGAGGAGAGGATGAGGCCACAGCAGCAGGCAGCCAGGTTGCCAGCAGCAGGGAGGGAGACCACCTGCAGCCCAAAATGGTGAAACCCCGGAAGCATGTCAGTGAGGCATGGGTGATGAGGGGCCACCATGAGGTGAGGGCAGGCCAGATCACGGTTATCTGCCAAGATGCTGAGCCTCCTGTAATGCCTTTCCCCATAATGGGTCCCATCCAAAAGGGCCTTGACTCAGCTGGGAGGGATGGTGTGTGACTAAAAAAAGAGCATTGCCTTTGCAACAAGTTTCACTTTCCTCTGTAGAATAAGAATCATGGAATCATAGAATGGTTTGGATTGGAAAGGACCTTTAAAGGTCATCTAGTCCAACCCCTCTGCAGTGAGCAGGGACATCTTCAACTGGATCAGGTTGCAGAGAGCCCCATCCAACCTAATCTTGAATGTTTCTAGGGATGGGGCTCCTATCACCTCTCTGGGCAACCTGTTTCAGTGTTTCACCATCCACATCCAAAAAAATATCTTCCTTCTATCTAGTCTAAATTTACCCTCTTTTAGTTTAAAACCATCACCCCTTGTCCTATTGCTACTGGCCCTGCTAAAAAGTGTGTCCTCATCTTTCTTATAGGCCCCCTTTAAGTACTGAAAGGCCACAATAGAGTCTCCCTGGAGCCTTCTCTTCTCTAGGCTGAACAACCCCAACTCTCTCAGCCTTTCTTCATAGGAGATGTGTTCCATCCCTCTGATAATTTCTGTGGCCAAAGAAGAGCTGGAAGACCTCAGGCCAACCAGAGCGGTACCCTGCTGTGACCCCAGCAAAGACAGAGTGAGGCATCCCTTGCTTCCAATTTCTGCATGCCATGGGCTTGGGGACATCTGCACCTTTCCTGATCCCATCTCTTTCACCCTGTGGTTACCACATCTGCATCCATGACTCAAGATGTGGGAGCAATGAGAATTTATACAGGTGGATGACGACAATTTGTCTTTTATTCTGTACTCCTTTTGTAATAGCACCTAATGCTCACTTTGTCTTTCTGACCACTTAATAGGCAGGGAGCAAATATTAACTCTTTCCTGAGAGGTAGAAGTTAGGTACAGACATTACGTTTTATGTATGTGCGTAACTGGTCCTATTTTTCCACTTGTGTCACACCTGGCACATTTTGACAGTGAATTCCTGGATCCTTCATGTCTGCTCTTCTGCAAGCATTGCCTCTTTTTCACGACTCAGTCACTCAGCTCTGTAAGATCCTCATCTTCCTCAGCTCATCTCAGTTGCCTTTAGTTTTACTATCCTAAATCATTTTTAATTATCTGTAGACATTGCTACCTTGGTACCATCCCTTTTACTAGGTCATTTATGAAGATGCTGACCCATACAGGTGTCCACGGATACCTTCAGGCAGCCTTTCTCTGTTGTGTAAATGAATAACTTCATCCTTGTCCTCTTTTCCCATTTTTTATCAAACATTAATCTGCATTTCCACTCTGATTTCATAACATTTGATTTTCTTTGAGAGTTTTGAATTCAAGTTTTTGAAAAATCCAATCCACTATTTTAACCAGATAATCTTTACCTGATGCCTGCTTGTGGACAAGAATCCCTAACTTTTAGGTTAGGCTCTAGCCAGAGTCTTGAAAGAAACTTTCACATTTAAAACAAATGTTTTTAAGTTTTCTGTCTTTATATAGGCCCCGGGGATATCATAACAATAAACAAACAAAGCAAAACTTTCACTCTGGCCTGAAGTATGACTTTCAACTCTACATTTGCCAAGTTTTGTGAGTTAGTTTATTCTCCCAGTTATGTCAGCATGCAGCATAGATGTCTAGTTACCTAATTTGTGGGGGTAATCAGGTACTCCAATGACCTAAACTGTGCAATTACTGGTGCTGGCAGATTACAGATGGAAAACTAAGACTGGGCCATAAAAATTTGATCCTTTGTGTCCACAGTCATAATAAAACAGTTATGGTTGGTGATTGATTATAGGAATATTAAAATGCAGAAAAATAATTTCTAAAAAGCTGTTTTAAATTGCATTGTATTCTCGTGCTTAGGAGAAAAAAATTATTACCATTATCTTGACATGTTTATCACTTTGAGGCTGAGCCAGTCGTTATCGTATGAGTTCATTCCGTCCTGTAGCTGACAAATACTATCATGTACTATAAAAATCATTATGGCTCATTTTTGCAGCTGTAATAAAACAGGAAAGCAAATACAGTAACAACTTATATTTAAGACTTTAATCCTAGCACACATCCAGTAAGACTGTGGCTTAAGAGTTTAGACAGAAAACAAACCAGATTCTCAACTTGGTTGTGAGTGTTTTATTCCAGAATTTTCTCAATGGCAACCATTGTCACTTGTGTAAGAAAAAGAGAAAATGGAATCAGAGGCAATATATTGACACCACATATTGTTGATCTCATGTGTTTGCCAAGGACTTGTCTGTATTTTTTAGCTTATCTGCTTCTTTCTTTTGGAGTGAGCCTCGGAGGTCTGAAAGTGTCCCCTGGCTGCACCTCCTATCTGAATTTTCTTTCTGTAGCACATTTTGCAACTATTCTTTCTGCAGAAGTGTTCTCCTGCAGGGCCTTCTCTGAGCGCTGCTCCATGGGCTCGTGCAGATTGCTACCACACTCAGTTTTGTGCTCAAACTCTGATCCCCGAGTTGTCGCCACAACCTAACACTGATGTACCTCTGGGTTATGCTCTACCATGCACCAAACTGCTCCCTTACCAAAGGGACACCAGGGTACAGCTGGATACTGCTGCCAGAGATAGCCCAAACTTAGCCTTAGAGGTGTCCATTGCTTGCACTTTTTCCCTGTAGATACATGCGTCAATTCAGTAGTATGGTCAGAGTCATCCGCATCACAACTCCTACGCTTCTAAGAGTGATGTGAGGTTTGTTGTATGCCTCAGTCATGCTTGTCAACCGGGACCAGATGGACACCATTTTAGTGTCAATTTGCACCTTACCTTCAGAGTCTGCTGCCACTGTCCCACCCTAGAGATTCGGGGCCTGAAACAGCTGAGCAATCTCACATGCCCCACATGTTTTTCCTTTTTCCTCATCCACCTTGCTTGAAAATGCTTAAAGTATCTCTTGGTTTTGATCACAGAAACTAAATCAGGAACATTTTACACTCCACGTTTAGCTTTTACAGTGAAAAAAAGTCAGATCAAAACTGTAATGTAGCTGTGGACACCTGCAGCATCAAAAGATACAGATGGCCTTTGTTTGCATTTGTAAAAAGACAGGTGTACTCCAAGAAGTGAGAGCTATGGGTTTCATCTGGTTTTCTCATTTCAGGATGCTGGAATTTCAAAAATCTAAAAGCAGGTCAAGCAAACAGTGGAGATAAATGCACAACATTGAACTATAACAAGGGGCTCCAGGGCCCATCTTGGCACTTCATACCAGTGTCTTCATGGACTCACATTCCATCAAGGGTATACATGGGGGCTGGTTTGGTCAGATGATTGATTTCAGTACCTTGCAGGATCAGATGTGAGTCAACATCCTTGGAAAAGCCAACCTCATTTACTATGGACTGGAAGAGTATAAGAAAAGTATAATATCCAGGACACTTCTGTGGTTAAACACCCTCCAGATGATTCACCAGAGCCTGTATCAGTCTTACTCTCTTAAAGCCACCATTCATGTTAGTCTTCATGCCTGATATTCTTATGAAAACAAAATAGTGACAAGTAAGCACCTGTGACAGAATGGCAGCCCCTATAGCACTGCATTATAACTGTCTGGTGATCCGAGATGTTTTCTATATGCTGTGGTATATTATATACCACTGCTGTGGTATATTATGAGAGATGTAAGCAAAAGCATGGAGAATGGCTCAGAACTACCACCCCCTCCTTCTATTCATTTTGGATATGTTAAGAGGCAGTGGTCACATTTTTTGCTCTGATTATTCTTTATATTACCTCTGGGGAGCTCCTAGAAGCAATGCTGAGAACCAGAGCCAAAGATCAGCAATGGAAACCAGCCAAGGGATAACTTTCAGATGGCAGTTCAGATAAAGCAAACTGAGACAGGCACCCACGAGAGCATGCAAAGAGTTTATGCCTGTTTCCCCAACACCAAGGAAAGAAGCTTCTTTCAGTCTGATAGATATGTTGATACTCAACTGTTTTAAAACCCTTTAATTTCAACTGCTTGCAAACTACACTGCTGAAAAAGCAAAGATTTGCTGTTAGGCAATTTGACTGTCTGTAAACATCACCAGTCCAGGAACCTTAGCAAGAAGAACCATGGGTAGCAAGTCCAGTTAGGGAGGCTGAGTAAATACATTGCCACAAAGTACTGAAAGCTCATCTGAAAAGTAGAAAAGAATCCCACCTCAGAAGGAATACATTTACAGCCTAATGCATCAAGCAGTGCCAGAAAAGCTAGCAGGGATCAGCTCCTAGCAGCTGATCCAGTAACCGTTTGTTCAGAACAGCATTTAACCAGAACAAAACAAAAAGTACTTTTAAGCTCCTTTCCCTTTTTTTTCCCTGTGAGCCTCAGGAATATAACCACATGAAATACTTAAGCACTGATTGGCAAGTTTCTGTATTGATTGGCTTCAGAGTCTGATTAGATAAGACAGAGCCAACTAATGAGAGCCACTAGAAAAATCTACTGGAGCATTATCTGCTGAGATAAACTCCCAAAACCCCCAAACCAGTCTGTTTAGTAGATCTTTTATCTAAACATATCCTGATATTGCTGACAGTATTGTGCACAAACAAAACATGGGATACTAACAAAAAGACCTTGTAAAAAAGGTGACTACTGTCCTGGAGAGAAAAAGAAAGCAAACAGCCTGGACTTTAAATCCAGAAGAAGTGGCTAAGACTGGCATTAACACCTGCCATTCTTTAACGGTAATTCAAACTCTAAGCATAAAAAGGAAACTCTAGGACATTTTTGTTAGATGCTTCATGTCCCATCACATTGACAAGATTAGCAGTAACCCTCCTTCTTCAGAGGAGCAGCTGGATATTGGACTCTCTGTCTAGCAAAAACGCTTTTCTTAAGCTGTGTGCTCTGCTTATATTCTTTCTTTTTACTTTGTCATGTTGTTTTTCAACTATTGTACTGGATCTGCCTGAAGCCCTCCCTCAGTTTTCACACAGCTCTTTTGGAAGTGAAAAATCTTGCTGACTCGGTAGGGGTTTTGGCTGATTAAAACCTAAGTACGGGCAAAGCCTGACATTTGTTCTTCATCCTTTCCCTGCTCAGTCCTGCTTTCAGCTCCACCCTTCCAAATCTCTGTATTTTCCATAGGGTGGAAATACCAGTTATTGGAAGTGATTTGGGGGTATATAGGACATGAGGGGAACATCCTGTGATACACGATTTGTTGGGATCTTAAATAAGCACAGTACTTATTTAAGGCAGATGCCCAGGAAAGAATCCAGCCCAGCCCTGAGCTCGTGCATCAACCTGAAATAATTAATAAGTCTAAAGAGGAAAAAAGGAGTTTGAACAAACTGTGCACTCTGAATTTCCTCAAAGGAGTTTGCCTGGGAAAGGCAAGAAGCATTCCTCACCCTGCTCTGGCTCACACTGACAGGAGGTTAAGCCACAGGGATGTTTCATGTACTGAACTAGGCAATGGGGTTTTCAGAGTTGTTATCTATTTTAAAATAAACATTCCAGTGTGTATTGTTATCATATTTTGTCCTGCTCTAGTCATTTAGAAAAAAACTAAAGGCTTCTGAATATCACTTTCAGGGGATATTTGTGAAGCATCTGGCTCACATACAAAAAAAAAAACCATATATATGTCTGTCTACTCTTCTGCTCAGGTTTTGCTTATAGAAGACTTCATTTCTTGAGAAGGCAGCTGCTCCTTGAAACTAGTGAAAAAAGGTGATTATTAGGCATACACAGCAAGGCATGCAAAAGCCATATCTAGTATTCTACCTTTTAGGGCTGCCATTACACCAATAAGTATCTTACCTAACTTCTTAAGTCCAGAAACTCCAAATCACCCAAGAAAAATTTCAAATGACTTTAGCCAGCCTTTCCCTTCATTTATGGTACAGCATGCCATAAAACCACAATTTTCTGTGCACCCCACAATCTGCTCACAAGCCTTATGGCCCCAGATGTGGAATGCTGATGCTCCCTGCAGAGCTCACACAGTACACTCATGGTTTGGTTGTTTGTTTTTTTTTTAATTGGGGTTAAGTAGTTTATGGATTCCTTAGATAACATAGTAGCAGCAAAGCCGAGTGGATTTCTACTGCCTTAAAACAAGAGTCACAGGAAACAACCAACAGGCTGCGTAAAAGCTTCCACCCTTGGCCACCACTGAGAACCAGGTAGCTGAGCAGACAGGCAGAGCTTTGTTTCCATTCTGTGCCTAACACAGCAGCAGTATACATTCAAAGCTGCTGTTATCTTAACAATCCTGTAATAAAAGTTTGGCCTTCCATGTCAGTGCAAAGGTTATCAACTTGTTTCTGAAACACAAATTCACTATAAATCTACAAGAGAGCTGGGATGACTGAGGTGGCCCCTTCACAGGTGACAAGGAGAGAGGGCTGGTCTCCAGAATGCCAAGCAGCTAGTGAGGGGTCTGAACTCCAACCTCGCATTCCCTTCAAAGGGAGAAATATTGATTTATGTGTACCACTGCACACAGGTTATTGTGTTAAGAGGAGGAAGCCTATTGGAAATCCCAGGGATTTGGATGTCCTCTTGGAAATGGGAGCTCCTTGTGGGATCATGCATAGACAAGTCACTAATATGAAGCTTATCCTGGATTTTATCTTCATTTTGTCTTCTTCTGCCTAGAAGATAGGCAGGTTTCCAAGGGCTCACTGCCCAGGTAGGGGTAAAGAAAAGGGGTATCATCCAAGTGTTAAGAGCTCAGAAATTGTTATGTTGATTCACCTACTCACTTTGGTGCTTTGACAGAAGCTGGGCAATTCCAAAAACCTGCAACTGATTGTGGGCTCTGAGTCCTTTAGAAAAATGTGGCCCTGAACACTGTGTATTTGTTGAACGTTTTATAATTACTCACAGGTTTAAATCGTGAGTAACAAACAGACAAAGAATAAGGATTTCCTTGGCTGCTGAACTTTGAAAGCTGCTGTATTTTTTTCCAAGAAGTTATTTATGTCTAAACGGCAAGGTTCAATTGTCTGTGTATATTATTTATTAATGAGAACAAAAAATCTCAAATACCAATTTAAGCAAAAACAAAGAAGGAAAAATATTAATTTTACTAAAATGTAAAGCAATTGTTAAAGCACTCAAAGACTTTGCACCTTCGATATGGTTGAATCAGTTCTAATATAATACATTAGCAAAGAGTAGTTTCATACACTGAAACTGAGTCACACACTACAAAAGCAAAAGACACCCCATATTCTGTGTCCAGGAGGGCCTTGCATCCTGAATTGGGCAGAACAAATGAAGACGAGAATCTGTCTGCAATCTTTACTCAAAAGAAACTGAGCTGAAGTAGAAATTGGCTCAGCAGATAGCAGCTAGTAGTAGGAGAATGGGAATTACATCAGGTCATATTTAAACCATGTATCCCATGATGAATTTATTCACAGCCAACAAAAACATGAGTCTAACATTTGTTCTCATATATGCTGTCTGCTCTAAGAGTGTCTAAAAATCTGTCTGTTGAAGAAGCAAGGCATCACTGAACTTCATTTTCCTTCCAGATCGGCATTCTTGCCTTAAAGCAATTGCATTCGTTGACGCTATATTCATGAGTTACTTAATCTGGGCATACTGGAAAAAAAAACAGAACACATTTGCTACCAAGTGTGCCCTTTCCATGTGGAAAATCATTAAAACCTCAGAGACATTTCAGCTCTGATGGGAGGTGTCTTTCACTAAGTTGAATCAAACCATGCATATGAGGAAATGTTGACAGAATGTTGCTGAGTTGTAAATTATCTACAAATGTGAAATTGTTCTGTGTTAACTGTGGTGTTGCTTAAAATAATATTTACTGATGATTTATCTCCTGAAGCCACATAGGTAATGATTCTGTGTCCCTCATTTCTGCTTCTTTTTTGTGCACTAAAATATGTTTCTTGAGAACTTAATGTTGTCTTGGATCCTGTCTTTTCTTAAAATTATCTTTTTTTAAAACTCTGATCATTGATATACTTTGATTCTCACTGGTAATAATTAAATTAACTTTTGATTATGTGTTTTCTTGGTATTTAGTATAAACCTCTCATACTTAAAAGATGTGTGCAGTAGAGAGTGTGTATTCACATTTGTACGTGTCCTGTTTGCTGTATTCAAATACAATTATTAAAATAGAGTATCACCGTGAAATGCAACTATGTGAAAACCTCTTATAATTGGACTAGATGATCTTTCGAGGTCCCTTCCAATCCCTAATATTCTGTAAAATAATATTCTGTGATAATATTCCATCTTCACTGATACACTGAATTCTGGAGCTGAACTGCATAGCTGGGAAGTAGAAGTTGGATTTTATATATTGTGATCCTGTAAAGTAACATGAAATAAGAAAAATCAATGTGGATTTTAATTATGGTGTTGAGCTTTTAACCAGGACCTTCTTGTTTTGATGGGCAAGCAGGAACGTATTTAGCTTGCCTGTCCAATCCCAGAAAGGGCTGCAAGGCAGGAGTTAACCTAAGTAAGTCTGCTCAGGGGTTCACCTGTGGCTCCCTGGACCCTTTTTGCTTTAGGAGTTGTCTGAAAACACCTAAAGATCAAAGGAAAACACAAGAACCATGTCAGATGATCTCTTACATTTAGATTGCTAGAGGCATTGAATACTTCCAGAGCTCTGCCCAAATCTCTAAGACTTTTCTTAATTTTTCCTGCGTTCTTTCCGGGACAAATTCTAGTTGCACTAAAACAGAGTTTACGCTGTGAGTTTTGTACATCACTCACGGAGCTGTGTATCCCACCTCAGCAGGGATGGGCTCTCAGTGAGCACCTGCAGATGCAGCCCTTTCTTTGTACATTTATTTCTGTATTTTATTAATAATATTGTGCTGTGGCCAACGAAATCAGAAACAGGCTGGTGTTCAGCTTTGTTGGCTGGCACTGTCTTTCTATGAAATTTGATTTAAACGCTTTGCAACTTCTGGTGGCAAGAAGAAAAAAGACGTTCTCACAGCTCAGGCTGTTGGATGTTGCTTTAAAGAACTGGATCTACCCCTGCTGCTGCAGCACATTTTCTGTGCAGTGTCAAATTAATGAAACCAAACTTGTCACTTGGGTTCACTAATCACTTGCTCCTTTTTTTCCCTGCATGCTCAGCTTGGTAATCAGAGGTCTGAAATGTTAAGCACTTGCAAATGTAAATGAAGCCAGTGGAAACATGCCTGAGTATATCCGTGCTACATAATGCTGGGCACAGCAAGGGTAGGATTCATCCAACCCAAAACCTTTATCTACACTCTACCTATAGTCAGTGAAGGAAAGAGGACAGTTTTGTGTCTGTTTCACTATGCACAGTCCCTTGGCATATGTGAGACAACTACAGACAGTAGGGGCAGTGCAGAATTTTGAGACAGGGAGCTCAAGGGGAGACAGTCCCATTGGTGGACCTCTCTCTGCTGGCAAGCTGAGTCCTTGTCTAGGAGGTTCACAGGTGGTGTGATAAATTGGTCCTGATCTTAAATTTTTCATATGTCTGTTCCCTGTGTGTAGAATAGAGGCCATTGGGAAGATTTTATTTCCTCCCATGTGAAAGTTGGTAAGAAAAGCACAGGAAAAAGACTGTCTTCAGACTAGAGCATATAGTGCAGAAGACATGGGTTTGCACCTCAACTAGTGAGGACTAAAACAACTGACATGATAGCAGCTGTTCCTCAGGGAGGGCAACTGAGGGCAAGAGTACATTAGCTCAAACACGGAGAGTCAGCACACACAGTCGCCAGTGTTTCCTAATGGAAGTGATTGATTTTGCAAAACCTGTAACGACCTTTTAATCTGCTTTTAATACACTGTGACCTCCATGTATTTCAGTCCATCAGTTGAATATTTCTCCCTCTTTAGCAAGAAGGCTGCTGCAGAGACTATAAAAGTTGACAGACGTAGAAGTTGCACCTTGCTCTGTGAGGAAAATTCAGTCTTCTATTCAGTCTCCTATATGACCTTTGCATTTGTACCAAATATCGGCTATGTGAAAATGAAAATCCTCTTACCAAAGACTGAAACTGAGCTCCTTTTCTTGCATTTCCTCCATTCTTCCCCTGATTTACCCAGCCATAAGAAAATCAGCTCCAAGCTGTGAGAAGGGGCATTCGCATCCTACTCATGTAGGAGGGACTATTATACATAAAGGTCCAGCATTTAATCAACATGGCAACAGTTGTCTACCAGCTGTAGTAGCTTATGCTAGCATGGAAAAATGTAGTCAGATTCCCAAGTGATTCAGGCTTTGAGAGTGGTTTACACTGAAGCTCCAAGGCCTCCACAGCTCTCAGATCTTTGCCAGTGCCCAATCAAGGCCTTTATCTTAATCAACAAAGCCACAACGGATTAAAACCAAACAACATCTCCATGACACGCTGAGGCAAGTGAGTTACTTGGGCATGCAACAACAATGGCAAAACTCTTCTGCCATAACCAGAAGCAGTACATATAAGCTCAGATTTTAAAAGAATATTAACATAGATACAGAAAATACAATTTTGGACACCCAAAAAGAGCAGCTCCTTGAAGTTCCACATCAATGAGGGCTGGAGCTCTCTAGCCTGTGAGGACTGGGTCCTTGAAAGTGATGTTATCTTATCACCATTGAAATACTACAAGGACAGTCAGAAAAGAAGAAAAAGATGCAGAGTTTACCTTTTTCTAGTGAGTCAAATGATCAATATATATCAAAATATAGCAAAAGTACAAGCGCTTGGGATTCCCCAGCACAGTTTCTGTATCAGAGTGAAAGCGGGAGCTTGTCTTGGCACTTAGGAAGACTCTAAAACTGATAGCCCTGGTATCTACTCATGCTTCCAGTAGAACATCCAAAGGGTGTTGCTCCTCAGCTGCACCTTGGTGAAGCAGCCAGTACTTGACATCCCACTGAGAACTGTCAGCTGCACCATTTGGCCCTGGGACTTTAATGAATTGCATAAATTACCAGGGTGTAATTGCAAATATGATCCAAGGACTGTTTGAAATGGATTCTTGCTGAGTCTAAAGTGGGGTTAGGGTGACATTTTTCCCTGACTCCTGGAAGCAAGGGGGAATTTTAACCGTTAATTTCCATGGCTAGGTTGTCCTAATCCAGGATTTAATAATTTTCCTGCAGTTCTCCAAGATTTGAAAGCCTTTATGCAGAAAAACACACCAAAACCCTTCTTTTGATTTCCCTCAGAAGAATGGGTGTTCAGTCTCTAGCAGTCCCTTACAAAACCTTACAAACCTTCTCTGAATAAGGAAGGTAAGATTAGGCCTTTAATGAGTACTTCATCCCAGGGATTGATTTTTGGTAATGGAATCTCCTTTGGTTATTCCCTTTGTTATTTCTGCATTTTTATCCTTTTTGGTTTTTGTTGGGTTTTTTTTGTCCTGGTGTGTTTTCCAGACCCTGGGTCCCATATTTAGTTTCCTAAATTTCTCCAATATTCATTCTAGCCATCCTGGTTGCCTGCCATGAGTATCAGTTTCCTTCCTTCTAGTTTGGGGGGCAGGGAGAGAGGAAAACTGTTTCCAGGCCAAGCAGCAGTGCCACTCTGGAGATCATTTGGCAAGTTGTGCAGCCTGAGAATGAATCATTTCTTGCAATGCTTAAATCTTCCTCCGTTTCTCACTGTCTCTCTTCTAGGGAGCAAGAAAGAGGAAGTGCCAGCAGCTGCTACATTTAGTAACATGGAAAGTAAAAGTAAACAGTTAAGATTAAAATAAACTTGATTGCTATTCAGAAGTCATGCTAACACTATGTCATAATGCTTGTCAGTTACTGGAATTTGTCATTTTTAGTAGAAATTGCTCATTTTTAGTAGATTTTAAGTGAATCAAGTCACCTAGCCTATGTAGCAGCCGTAGCCTGCTTCCCACAAGATGCCTCCAATTGACTCCTATACTCGTAACTGACTAACGATGATTGCTTAAATTTTCTCTGTAGCCCATTCTTGCTCTAACTTGTTCATTCTTCTTCTGTAGGCACTGCTTGATAACTTTCACAGAGAAGCTGTCCTTTCTGAATCCAACTTAGTAACCCTCTCTTTCAGCTTGAAATTGTGTTTGCAAGCAGGTTAGTTTTCTTTCAGCATGTGCTCTCAGTCTTGCTGTAGATCCTAACATGAACACCTCAAATACAAGGAAATAATATGCAATGCCCTAACATTTCACCTGCCTCTATTCTTTTGTAAAAAAAACATTTTTCAGTACTAAAGGTGGACGTTTAGGAACATGGTGGTATAATGTGCATGGCCACTGCTGTAGAGTCACCAGCAGAGCCTGGACTTTCAGATCAAACATGGCAAATGGCTACAGCCAGCACATCTGTGGCACCTTTGCTCTGATGGACTTCACAGTCTCTAACATAGGCTCAGTCCTGCCCTTGTCAATTCTCATAGGTACAGTCTCAAAGGAAGCAAGTATGTTTCATGTCTCGTCTTTCAAGGGTCAGTGCTTAAACTCACAAATCCGTCCTCTTTGACATTATAATCTCTGGTTGTAAAATGGATTTAGTGGTTTAACATTAAAATTTCAGGCACAGTTAAGGAAGGGATTGCAAAAGAGTTAATAAGCAAAACAGTTTAACAAACTTTGGCAGAGAAGATTGAAAAGCTCAAATGGTCTCCTAATGAAAATAGTTTAGCTCTGGCTTTGCCAGTCTTTCCATTAAAAACTCTCTTTTTTGCTTTGTTTTTTAATTTGATCATTTTTACTACTCCTGAAACTTTGAGACTTTTGAGCATGGGACAAAGCCAGACAAATTTTAGGTAATCGTTTTGCAAGCTTTTACACTTCTGCCATTTCAGA
Source organism: Caprimulgus europaeus (assembly GCA_907165065.1). The sequence goes on along the minus strand of OU015523.1, from coordinate 96,568,702 downwards.
CCTGATGTGTGACACCCTTGCCGTCTAACTCTTGGACCTCTGCTGAACAGTTATCAACAGCTGTGACAAGTGGTATGGGTCTCTGTGTTGGACACAGATACATTAAGGAGTGTCAGAAAATCACCAAATTCATTTTGTGAATGAATTGCCCAGCACACCACAGATTAACTTTTTCTCCAAAGGAAGTTGCATTCATCCCCCCATCTTCCCATCATACTTGGTTATCCAAGGTTTGCATTTGGGATGTTTGACACAGGACACAGTCACATGATGCTCTGCAGGAGCTGCAGAGACTCCTGCACTGGCTCCTTGGCAAGGGACTCTTCTGATGATGCTAAAACATTGGCAGTGTAAGTCTCTCTTAGAGAAATTAGATCATTTCGGTCAGTAAATCCTTTCTCCCTCCAAAAATACACGAACGTAGAAGGAGCAGGCAAGAGGCCTGACCTAGGCTTGGAAGCATGTCCCCTTAAATGGCCCTGTGCTTGCTGACACAAGGGGGGTGAGCATGGAGTAATTGTGGCTAAATAAAACTGTCTGAGGCCTCCATGCTTGCTAAAACCAGCAACTCCTCCACCTTTTGAAAGCAGAGTCAGCACTCCCTCCTACACTGGCTCAACTCCCTTGACTCAGCTCTGCTTCCAGCCCAGCACCTGGAGACATCAAGCTATTTGAAAGAAAGACACACAAGGTTCTTTTTTTATCTCTTGCCACTCTATATTTTTGTTAAATGTAACCAACAGGTCCATTGCAAAAAAAATTTAAGTCATTAATTGCTGTCTGTGCATTGGACATCTGGCCACAATATCTCCCCACTGCTCTGTTTTGCAGGGACTGCTGGAAAGGTCATGTTTATTGTTCCACAGCATTATAATGCATGATGAGACTACATTAAAGGAAGCCACAATAAAAGGGATAATCTTGTCCCACCAAACCCACTTCAAAGTGACTGGGCTCTTCACATACATACAAGAGTACTTAGGTACATGAAGAATGCTAATACATGACTTCTAGCAACAGTTATAGCAGACTGATGAAACAACAACAAAAAAAAATCTGAACTCTTGGAGGAGATTGAAAACTTTAAATAATTAGGCTTCCAAAAGTAAAATAAAATCTCCTTTTCAAATGCAGAAGTATTGCAGATTAAACACTCTTTCCAAGGAGATTTTTGACCTGGACAGAGACAAGGAATAGATGTGTACCTGGTCTATTAAGCAACACACTAGGTACACTGCTACACCTGACATTCTCTTCTTGGTTTGGATAGGTAGAAGACCATTTTGTTCTTGCAAACATAGACTCTCACAATGTGTTCACCCTAATATTCATTTTCAAGATTTACAAGTAGAAGCATCAACTGATTCACCCACATGATGCCAGCTGTTGATACCAGAAGACAAGTCATACACTCAATACCATTGTGAAAGATCAATGTTATCAGGTGAGTACTCAGCTCATGTATGTTTTCTCCTCATTGATTCCTCTCTCTCTACTACATTCTGGCTCTATTAAAATAAAATGAAAGAGGGGGAAAAAAAGAAAATAACAAGGGAAAGAAAGAAGGTACAACAAAATAAGATAACATTACAGGAGCTAAGTACAGGGCCCTGCAGTGCAGGATGGGGTGCTGGGTGAGACACCACAAGAGGCCATGTAAGGTAGGAAAGCAAAGAAAACCTCATGGCAGAAATGGGTCAGTGAAGCTCTATGACAGGCCTCCAGTGCATTGGGATGCAAAGAAGGTAACATAACATTAACTTGGTGCCTACCATAGGGCAGGTGGGAGCTATGTCATTTTCAAAGCACAGATGAGAGGAGTGAATGAGATACACTGGAAAGCAAGGGCAGTGAAGAAGAGTCGCTGAAGCAAACTGATGTGATGATATCTATGGACTCATTTTGGGTGATCCGACAAACACTAATAGCTACAATGTCAAGGTTTAAAGGAGGAAGCCGAAAGGGACAAGTCCATAACCACACTAAAGCTTTAGGGACAGCAAAGACACTTGTCTTTGGGCAAGGAAAGATGAACCAACACAGTCTATTGCAACTACTGTGTCTGAATTGCTCATTTTCCATGTCCAAATGTGAAGCCTCTTAAAAGGCCTGGCTTTCAGATGAGCTGAAAATTTCCTTTTATTCAAAAAAGTGTATCATGATGGGTTCTCAGGTGTGGGCAAGCCTTTAAATCACCAACGTATCCCATCAGAAAATCTTTTGTCTACGTCTTTTTCAACACCAGAAAGACATCTCCCATTCCTGCTACCTCCCCACAATAAATCATTCTTTATTTCTTTTTTAAGATTTTTTTTTTCTTAGTGTTATGGAGCTTGAAGATAGACATGATGCAATGTCCTGTGAAATAGCCTGCTCTCTACCATGCGTATTAGTGTTCATGCACTGGGAAAACAAAGTCTATTATCACGTATCTACACCATATCCTGCCTTTCCAGGCAAATGAAAAGAATCCGACTAGCACATCTCTCCAACCACAGATGACAGATACAGTGGCCACCCCATCCACTGGTGAGGACCCTCTGAAGCCATGGGGAGGTGGCCTTTTCCAACAGAGATGATGAAGGTTTGGAGGAGGTGTGGAGAGCAAAGCAAGGAAGATACATAGAGGAGCGAGAGCTAGGATAATTGTTTGGACAAAAAGAAAGACAAAGAGAAAAATGCATATTTTACTGTTTACTGACGTGAGTGGGTGTGTAGGTGTGCACATGTGCCTCTACCCTCTCCTGGAAAAACGAGGAACTGCTGCCCTGGGTGCTCTGCTACAGCGAAAGCCAGCAAGTAAGTCCTTGTAAGCCACCTGTTGCACTGGGCAAACACACCCTTTTCCTAAGAGGCTGCTCAGCTGCCAGTGTGCAAGCTGGAACGCCTGTCTTCCTGCCACTGCTGGGTGCCAGCCTTTGGTGCTGGTTTTGATGCCTCTGGGGAGCCCTGTTTCACACTTTTTCAGTCCCTTCTTTCCCAAGGTCCCTTCAGACCCTGCTGAGAGATCTGTCCTCCTCCACTGGCATCAGTGCTCAGTGCTACTGGGAACCCTCAGAGTTACAGAGGTATATGTAGCCACTGCACTTCTACAGAGAGGTAAGGGTGCTGCTGGTGCTACATGCCATGTCCTAATGCACCAGGCAGGCACATTACACTGACAGAACCATGTCCTACCAGTCAAAAAGGAGGAAATAGAGAGGTTTGAAAAAGATGCTCCTTACAACAGGTTGTACTCATGCACTTGTGTGTCTCTGGGCCTGTGAACCAGTGGAAAAGTAAAAGAGACCATGAGGAGTTCAACAAAACTTTATGCTTTCAAGGGCAAGGAGTAGAAGGGGCTTCTCCTTATCCTAAAGCATTCACAGAATCACAGAAGGGCAGGGGTTGGAAGAGACCTCTGGAGGTCATCTATTCCAAAACCCCTGCCAAAGCATATACATCTAGAGCAGGTTGCACAGGACTGCATATAGGTGGGGTTTTAACATCTCCAGAGAAGGAAACTCCACAACCTCTCTGGGCAGCCTCAAAGTAATTTTTTTCCTCATCTTCAGATGGAACTTCCTGTGTTCCACTTTGTGACCATTGCCCCTTGTCCTGTCACTGGACACCGTTGAAAAAAGTCTGGCCACATCTTCTCGACATCCATGCTTTAGATATTTATAAACATTGATAAGTTCCTCTCTCAGTCTTCTCTTCTCCTGGCTAAACGGACCCAGGTCTCAGCCTTTCCTCATCTCCATCACTAAGGAGATGAACAGTCAAGATCTTCCCTTTCTCTCCCAAAGGACTCAGGTCACATGTAGCCCTTGTCTAGAGCACTGAATATCCAAATATCACCATGCAGTGGAAAACAAAGCCACAAGTTAGCTCTGTGCACAGGACATCTGTTCCTGGGAGAAACATGGCATCCACCTTGCCTCTGTCATCAGCAGGGGAGCAGCCACAGCAAGGAGGGTGACAAAAGTTAAATGATCAGGGAGAAGACAAGAAAGAGCAAGCACATCAAGAGCTTTAAACAGAATATTTCTGTCCAAGTTTCAGTTCTAAGGCATACCCTTTGGTAAGTGGGTGAAACACCAGCATTTATACCGGCAGTTCCTTTGGCCTCTGATCTAAATGCAGCGCACTCTATCTTCTTTGCAAATTCATCTTGCATTATGGCATATCTGTTTACATTTTAAAACTACCTAAGGAGTAAATAATTTGCTCTTTTTGACAGGCATAATGGGAGTTTCAGTCTGTTACCCATTTGCTTTAAATATCAGGCCATAAAACTGTGCTTGGGTTTTTGGCTGACATCATGGTTAATGATGCACTGTGCCTATTCTCTGGTTATGGAGGAATTCTCACTTTATTTCTGGGGTAAGCTAATAATGAATGTTACTGAGAACAAATCTTAAGTTTGTGGTTGACTTGCTGCCAATATAGGAAATCATGTTACAACCATTATCTCAATACATCTCCTCTTTCTCAAGCACAAAGTTTTAATATTAATTCCAATGCAATCTATATCTAGGTAAGCGGAGCCTATTTGATGTGCAATATACTGCACCAACTCCCTATAGCAGTGTCAATGTGGTATTTGTACTGGAAGGAACCATCTGGCACCTTACCTTCCCAGGTTTTTTGGGGGGCACTATCCTATTTTTTATGTTCAGTTCTATGCTTTTCTCCACTTTGCAACATTTCCTGCAGCAAATCTCATCAAATGAACCTGCCTTAAATGCAAACATTTAAATAGACTTAATTGCACTTTTTAGCCCCAGAACAAAGACAGAAACACATCACATCATAGGTCATACCTGTCAAACTGCAAACACATCAGTAGAGCAAAGCAGAGCAATTCGCTTTCAAATTTTCACTTACACATTCATATAAAAACAGAGCCTTCAGGAACAACAAAAATCAGAGTGTTGCAATTTGGATCTCATTCACACTAATGCTTGTGATAGCATTAAAAAAACCACTCTGACTGCATTCAAGCTCTGTTAGGTGGTTGCACTCACATTTGGGATCCTACCCGCCAGGGCCTTCAGAGTTCCATTTTTCTCTGATGTGGTTACCAAACAGTGGAACATTTCTAGCGTGACCAAAACTTAGTCATGCCTCAGTAACTTAACTCAGATTCCACATCTTCAAGTAGTTTGAGGGGCACAATTTTATCCATGCCATCCATAAAAAGTAATTTAACCCTGTTTTGTGGATCGCCTTGGATGTTGTGGTGTGCACACATCACCTACCCTACTTACATGTGTAGTGCTGTCCAATAGGTCATAAATCCTACTGTTACTGCCATCCAGTTATAGCATTTGGGAATTTTCCTTTAAAAAACCCTCTCTGGTGGAACTTGTATTCTCCACACTGTCAGAACTGAGGCTGTCAAACAACCCTGTAACACAAGTAACAGGGGCAAAACCGCTATCTACTTTTACGATGGAACGTGATCAGTGTGTGAAAGGTCCATATGATGTGGTGACGACAGCAGAAGGAGACGGGGCTGTGTGACTCAAGCTTTCCTTCCAGGCCGCTGTTACTGTGAGGGCTCCCAGGGGCTCTTCTCCTGCTATAAGATAGCGCAGTTCTTTCCACTGACGTGGAGTTATGTCCAGCTCCATGAAAACTGAGCTTGTTCCTTGATTTGCTCCTCTCAGAACATCAGGTGAGTTATGGCAGGGGAAAAAAAGACATTTCCTTTCCTCCTCATCTCACTGCCCAAAAGCCAGTGGCAAAATTCAGATCTTGAAAGTAGCTTCTTGATGACTTATGGTGACAAGATCCCAAAAGGAAAAGAAAAACAGTAAGAAAACAGAGTATCTGTCTGAATATGATCCAAAGATTTTTCTTTCCTCCTACACTTTTCCCTTTCTCTAACCTAGGTTCAGATTTCCCTCATAACTACGAAATATGTGCTACTCAGTGGTGTTTGAAACACCCTTTTTTCCTAGTCAGAAAACAGAGCAGGTCAAGAAGTAATAGACTAAAGTGAGATTCTTCTCAGCAACACAGCACCTTCTCAGCTAGCAGACCTTCTCCATGACTGTCCTTGGAGCCTCTTCATGTTACTACTGGAAGGTGACTTGAGTTTTAAAACCTCAGTCCTACACAGCCAAAGAAAATAAAAGACTGAAGCAGATTCAAACGTGTTGATGTAACACTGTATTATCATATGCAGAATCACGCACTATGCAAGTGTCACTGAGGTCACAGCTTGGAAGTGGCACAGTTCTGCCAGTAGAAAGACAGTTCATCTTGATACAGTAGATGGCATAAAAGAAGGCAAAAAAAAAAAAAAGCCTTGTAGTCTTATTTTACTTTACAATTTCAGGATGAGTTTCATGTACCACTGGTTTTGAAAAGTGTATGTGTTTGTGGGAAGTGAGGTGTGGAGAGGGATGAGTCTTTTTACAGCCAAGCCCAACAGAGAAGGGTCTTAAGAAACAGAAGATGGGATCCCACAATGGATTAAGCAGAGCAATTTTTACACACAAAAAGTGTTGGAAGGATGAACCATAAAGAGAGAGAATTTAGTATGTTACAATAAAATTCTTTCAACATTAACTACTTAAAGGCTAGTGGTACACAAACTTTCCCTTTGCTACATCAAATGTGTACCACTTCCACATCCAAGAGGAAAAGACTTCAAAACAGGACATGTCCACAACCACTCAGAGTAATTTTAGCATTTAAAAAAAAAAAATCTGAGCACCGGGGAGAGGCTCCATTAAAGTTTTAATCAGTCCCTCGGAGAGGACATTTTTCTGGAGCGTAATACATTCTTGTGCGTGGAATGCCAGCACCCAACCCACATTTTTTTCCATGAAGTGAGTGTTGTCTGGGAGTACTCTCTTGGGATGTCTAGCCCCAGAGGTTCAGCCTGTACCAGAAATCCCTTCTGTCTCAGCACCCTGATCTAGCTTCATGCCTCTCATCCTCCCTTACTGTGTTTCTCCAGCTCTTCATACTCTTGTGCCTTTATCTTGTTAGCCAACTTGCTCTATCTGCCCACGGAATTCTCCGCCTGATGAAAACCTCCTGCGCGCGGCTTTTCCTGGTCTCAACGCTTGTCTGCTCTCAGACATGTAGACATAATATGGTCTGAGAAGATCAATTTCTTCTTTGAGGTCCAGTCTTATCTCCCAGACAGTGGTTTACACAGTGGGTTCCCTAGGGAATTTTCCTCTTCACACATGGAGCCATTCCCTTGGCCAAAAGCTAATGAATGTGGCACGTCTCCAGACTGCACCATGAAAACAGGCACAAAGGATGCACACCCTGGCAGGGTCTTTGCACACTCAGACATCTACTCTGAAGCATGGAGAGAGGCTTTACTGCTGGTGCAGATCCCTTCCCAAATGGATGAAATGTCCCAGTCTCTCAGTGAGGACCTTATGCAGAGAGTTTGACTTTTTCCCCCCCAGTATTCAGTGTCTTCAAGGTGGAATAGGACATTTCATAGCTGAAGTCCAAGGCTCTGTATTTCTTCTCCATCAGCATAATCCTGCTACCACTAGACCCTCAGTGCTGTTCCTGTTGTGGGTGGTGTTAATGACCCATTGACTGCAGTACCAGAAACATCAATGATGAGTTCCCTGGTCTCTAGCAAGTGGAAGTGAGAAGCAGGTACAGAATTTTGGCCTAGCGTGGGGTGGCTTTCTCTGCTTTTCAGAGACATCAGCCCTTCTGTGCAAGACTTCCATGCCCTTTTTGCGCTCCAGGGTGTAGCTTGGACTCCAGCATGTAGCTCATGGCTTTTTCCCCAGCACCATGGAATAGCACTGGGGAAGCCAGTGTCCTGTTCTATAAGAAGCAGCATGAGCTGGAAAGTTCAGGCCAGACACAGACTTATTAGAGTTTGGAAACATCCATATCTGGGATTTGATTAAGGGTTATTTCTTGCTATTAGCTGCACGTGGCTGTACTGATATGGGCTTGGAGGTGAGCTGGCTGCCCCGCCAGGACCCAGGGCTGTGGGCACAGCTCACAGGGCAGTAGATCCGCTCACCAGTGGTTTCTGTGTGAACTCTGGGGCTGCTGGCATGGGGCTGTCCCAGAGAAAATTGGATGGAACAGTTGGAGCCATCAGCTGCCCCATCAGGGACCTTCAGGGCATGAGATCCAAAGCCATCAGCTGCCAGCTGTATTAGTTTATCTTGCCTATTTACACATGTCCCAAGCACAATAACTGCTTTTCCTGCTGCACCCTCCTTTCACACTGCTCAGCACATGATCAGCTGTCCTCCCTCTTTGACACAGGGCCACATGGTGCCAGGAGTCCCCCTACCCTGCTCCCTGGGTCAGCCAACCCTTCCTGGACAAAGAGTCGACACCCATTGGCACAGCCCTCCAACTGCTACAGCAATTACCTAATCTGGGGGTTCTTTCTCCTGTTACCTGCCCCAGCAAGTCCCATAAATGACCTCCAAACCTCAAATTACCAGCACCCTCGCCCTTTCCAGATAATATGCCTGTTTCCCCAGGAGTTTAGCTGCAGAGATAATCTTTTCACAGTTTTCCTCTAGAGGGACCCTTACCTTGATTTTAGTTTTATTAGCTCTCATTAAGACATATTTAAGTATAAAGAAGCCTCACTAAAACCAAGCTGCCAACCCTGCAGAGATAGTTGGACAGTAACCATTCCTACCACAGGCTTTCTTAAAACTGAGGGGAGTCCTGGGTGTGTGAGGAATCAAGACAAGACCTTTGCAGCGCAACTAGTAGGTTTTACTGAACCATACAAAGCAAATATATTGGTGTGTTTAGTCTTAAATGTAATTAAATGTTTCAGTAGCAAATTAAGTGAAGAAAACAAATCAACCACATGTTTTCAGATACTGGGTACATAAATATTAAATCATTATAAAAGGCATATGAAGAGGAAAATGCAAACATTATGCAGATTTTAATTTCCTCAATTATTCCTAATTCCCCCTGAGCCCTACATTCATTCCCAGTGATTGCAGACAGACTAATCACTCAAAGCAGGACAACACTTAATAAGATACAGCAGCTGAAACACAGTTTATCACTAGCCCTGTGTTGGCACTGTCAACACGGTGGCACTGTCGTCTAGATCAAGCTCCTCAGCTTCAGGGACCATGGTTTGCGACGTGTGTCTGCAGGTACATAGGTGATGTGCATTTCACATGGCTCTGCAGTCTATCTGGGAAGATCTATCCATCAACATCTGCCTTCTAAAGCCTACAGAGATCTATTTATGTAACTCCCTCTCTGGAGGAAAGGTGCTGGGAAAGCAGCCAACAATAAATGGAGTGGGTGTGGGAAAATGAAAAATAAGCAAGCAGAAATACTACATAAAAGAATGACCATATGGTTTAAGCCACAAGCTATATAAGTCACAGCTATAAAGTTGTGTCTGATAACAGATCCAGCAGAGTAGGTGCGTAGGGCCAGAAGCTCCACAGAAAAGGTCCCAGTGGGGGGGTCAGGTGTGGAGATCGGATGCAGGCTCAGAGACCTCCACCAAGCACAAAACAAGCCAAAGTGAGTCCGGAGATGGCTCTGCCTTTTCCCAGCCATCCACAGACCTGCTTTGCCCATCCACAGACAACATTCTACAGCCAACACCTGCCATGGCATCCATTCACTGGCCACAGTATGGAAGAAGAAAACAACACTCAGACCCATGCACTGCTCCACTTTGAGTAGATAATGATACCCACTTTGACATTGAATAGGCCGAGGTGTGAATTCTGGATCAGGAACACCATGCACACTCTCCTGCCTTGTTCACTGTCTCCTTAAGGCCACTCTAGCGATCTCCAATGTGACTATCCAAGCAGATAAAGAAAAAACCTAATATACAATTCCTCTCTCATTCAGTATCAAGTAATGCACAGACTGGGACAGAATTTAATGGGCAACAACTGTATTCCAAAAAACAAATTAATATCTTTGCTCTTCCAATTAATCTTTAGTGCAAGAGCTTCAAAGCAGCCTGCTGCCCTGGCACACACTGCTGGGAGATGGGTGTGAGAAGTGCTCCAGTTCGCTGCCAGCTACCTGATATTCAGCAGCCAGTGCCTTTCAGAGGGTAGGAAGCGCTCACAGAAACCAAGGCAGGAATTAAGGCAGACTGTAGCAGGAACATCTATTGTCAGGTGGTGTGGTGTAGTCAGTCACTTTGGAAAAGGAGAATCAGTTGTCACTTCTTAACCTGCACCCAGATGAAACCATGTGGATTAGCTTGCTTTTAAATCAGGCACCCTAATTAATTACTTCCAGCATGTCAGTCCTCCAGCACGGTGGTGAGAGGGACTCCAGGGATGACAGCAGTCACTCACCAGTGGGGTGCTCAGCTGCTTCAAAAGATAAAGCACTTTTTTTACTCAAGACAAGGAGCTGAGATGCTATTAAAATCCCACCTTAGACAGCTAATGCAGGATAGAGATGCTGACCAACAAGTGTCAAGTTTCTTTCCGCTAACTGCAAAGGGACCTCAGCTTTGGATGCTACATCTGGTCACAGTGAACCCCATGTCTTCACAGCAGAGTACTGCCCCAAAGTGCTCATACTGTGGCGTGAAGTCCCAGTGCTACAGGCTTGTCCCTCAAATAAGACATCTCATTAGCATCTTACACCATGTTCCAAAAAAGACCTCTAACATTGCCTTATCCATCAGCCCACAGAAGTTAATCAGAATTGCAAAGATCACTCCAAAAATCCACCTTGACCTACCACTCAGTTTGGACAGGCACCTCTGCAGAGGGTCTCCTCCAGCTCAGCAGTGGTGCTGGAGGTCAGAACAAGATTATTAAATTTCATCCTATATCCTAGTACATTTGGCAAGAAGTGTGAAAAGGATGAAAATGGAAACATTTTGTTTGTGCCTGTTTGCACTCGAGGGAACAGTGGGTATAAGCAAGTCATTTATCCTCCTCAAGCTTCCTATGGCAACTAGCAACCAGATAGTTTGGCAGATGATAACAAAATGAGCATGGGGCAGATCAGACTCAAGGGCACTGCTATACGTACAGCACAGGTCAGTGTTGTCTGCAGAGTGAAACCACATTCAAAAGGAATGAAAAAGCTGAAGAAATAGCTCATCAAACTGAGAAAAGGGGTGACAGATAAAATGACTACCACTTTACAAAGGTAATTTCTTCTCCTGACACCCCCACAAATGGGCTCTAACCCTGACACAAGCAACAGTAGCAATTTCTAAAGCAGGCAGCTCTGCCCTTTGTGAAGATGGACCAGAGAATGGAAGTCTGAGATTGATGCAACCATTATATACGATTGTCCAACCAATATTCCCTAGTGTATTTTGTGCAAGCCATTTTTTTTCTTTCATATGGCCTCTATTTTGCCAGCAAATAAGACTTCTTAATTGCAGGATTAAGTGCAATTCTTGCCAGATACTTTTTCAGCAGGAAATGGAGTTTTTAGTTGTGGTTGTTCAGTTCTATTTTTCCTCTAAAAGCGATTGTTTCCCAGAATAAATTTCAACTTTTTATTAAAAAATTGTTTTAGTGTTTTTGGTCCAAATCCAGCTCAAATTCAGCGTAGTTTAAATATTATCCTCTCTGAACTGGACTACCCTATTTCAAGCTACCTCTTCCCCAGTGTAAGGTAGAGGGAGACACCAAGGCACCCTGGAAGCTGTGGCATGGCAGGGATGCCCAAATCCTAATGGAAAAGTGAGACATCATTGCTTCAGCACTGTATCTTTAACTGAACTGTAATTCCCAGGAGGTGCCAATATGCTATACTGCAAACCAGAACTGTCATTTGCAGCTGAAGATAGTCACATATTCACACCCAGTGAAGTCCTCCAGACAGGAATACGATGCAGGTTTAGGAGAGAAAAATAATCAACCCTCTACCAACAACGTAGCAAGGACTCATCTGCCCTGTGTAATGAGGTGGAATAGTTGAGTTTGTCCCACCAGAGTACCTAGTAGCACAGTCTTATCTAAGGTCATTTGTGGTGAGGCAGAGGAGAGGAGGGAAAGACCTCTGCTCACAGAGGAGATCATCCCAGATCACCTTCAGAGGCTTGGAGTGAGAGACAGGTAGGAAGTGGGTGCTCGTTTGGGGGAGGCTGCAAAAGGATGCCTCTCACAGTGAAGGTGTGGTCGCGGCCAAGCATTGAGGATGAGCCATGAGCCTTCTGCCTATTGCAAGGTTGCTCTTCTCATCCTCTCTGTACTCTTGCTGTCCCAGTGAAAACCTCTGTCACCCAGCTGGGATTTCTACATAGACTGTCACTGAAATCCCAGCGTGCAGCTCAGCTCAAGGGTAAAAGCCTGCACACCACTTACTGCTCTTCAGAGGCTGCAAATGCACCCTGCCGAGTCCAAAGGCAGAAAACCAGGATTACTGCTGGCTCGAGGTCCAGCACATGGCAGCTGGGAGTTTCACCTTTCTGCTGCAAGATTTCATTTCCTGTGCCAAGCCTGTGTCAGACATCACGTCAAGCCTCTAAACTCTCCTTTTGGAGTTTTCCTTTTTTTTAAAAAAAAAAAAAGTGCAGTTTCTAGGAGGTAGGAAGCTAAAGGCTGCTGTCTGGTTTGATGTGTGTGTATTTTTGAAAATGAATGAAAAACATTCTGGATGGATACGGCGTAACAATATGTAAGCCTGAGGCATCAGATGGTTAGAAAGCTGTATTCTGTGTGTGCACAGATGTAATTCACTGTAAGGAATATGTGACACCACACAGCAGTTCAAAGTAGCAGGCTGGTACTAATTACTATGCTCTTAATGACTTCATCCATCAAACCATAACATGTTCTATAATTATACAGCATAGCCATATGACAACCAAATGCCCAGCCGCTATTTCATAGGAGATGGTTACACAGCAAAATTCTCAGTTGATTACAAGCAGGAAACTTGAAAAATAACTGCATTTTAAGTCATACGAACCTCCAAAATTACTCTTTTTTTCCCTTTTGCAAGGAGAAAAGATAAAGCATTGAGGGTTTGGGAGGAGAGAGGTTGTACACAGATAAGGCAGGGAGGCTCTGGTAGGATTTGCCACTTTTCTTACAGATCAGGGATGTTAACAGTCCACTTTTTGGACCACGTAAGGACAGCATGCAGCCATGCCTTGGCCTAACAGAGTTGTGCTTCTCCACAAGGACAATTTGGTGGTGGGATGAGCTTCAAACTACAGCCAGGGGAACTGCCTCTCGGGCAGAGAGTGGCCTCAGCATCTTCAGAGGGTGCAGGAGGGGAGGATGAAGTTTGTCTATGACAGATCCTGAACTTCCCCACAGCTGTGGCAGAGCCTTCCCAGGGTCTGGGTACTGTCACTGCCCACATCACCTCCATCTGCACTGGCAAGGCCCATGTCTAGGCTCTTTACCTCTCTAAGATGAACATGCTTACCATCTCTACCATCAACAGCTATTCTCCTCCCCAGCAAAACAGCACACTCCAGTGCACACACTTCTTCCCCCCGGGGAGAGGGTGTGAGATTAAACTCTGCCACAGATGTTGTTCACACTGCTGGGTGAGCTACAGAAAGATGCTCTGGTGCTAGAGCAGAGGAAGGCAGGGGCCTGGCCCCCAGTTTTCTGCAGCCTTTTCTTTATTTCCTCCCAAGATCCAGTCCCTTCATCACTTCCATCCATGCAGTGACACCCTGCTCAGTGGCACAGAATAGATGGAGGTAAGTGTAGTTCATCCACTTATCATTTGTGCAGTGATGACTTCACCCATTTCCCGTACACATCAAAAAGGTGAGTTTCCCAAGTTTTCATGTACTGTTTCACCACTGCTTTTCTTCCAGAATCACTATGGAGGGTGTTATACAGGAACCTAAAAAATAAAACTACAGATAATACAGAGTATATCAGGATGACCTACATATTCCCAAGCTAATAAACTGTGAGGCTAACACTGTACAGATATCAAGCGACAGACACCTGCAAACCCTAGAGCTGATTGCTGGCTGGCTGATCGAGGCTGCAGTGGGTCCAGATGCACCAAGCTCTCCTGTCCTCAATCCGTCACAACAAAGCAGAGGGTTTGTTCCCACCTTATAAACCTAGTATGCATATCAGAACCAGAGGGGTAATCTCCCTAGAGTTTCTCTGTGGAGTTGAATGAGTGAAACACTGAACAGACATTGACTGTGTGTGTGTGTGTGTGTGTGTGCTTGTTTGTAAGATGCACTGGCACAGAGATGTAAAGCATTATATTTATTAAACAGTATGAGAAAACCACAGATTTAGAAAAAATTGGTCAGGAGCAGACCAGAATGCATCAGATGGGTTCTTATATGCCAACTCAGCAGAAAACTACCAGACTTCAATGACTAGGTCTTGTCCCGGATTTGGGAGAGATGCAACTTCTGGGAAAGGCATGGCACAGTCCCAGTCAGGCAAGTTGAGCAGATAGTCTCCAGAAAGCTTTTAAAAATGCAGCTATCTTGCAGGATACCTTAGTCTTCAGCATAATATATGCCACATATTGGCAGAATCCTCAAGCACAACACTAGTTCAACTAATTTTATCAGTCAGTTGCCAGCTTTACTAGTTCACAGGTTTGTACACAGATATTGATGACATTTCGGCAACTTGACCCAGAGACCTGCACTCCTGATTCAGAGATGCAAGTTACTCATCATACAGAAACAACCAAGTGGCTAGTGCTTTATTCTAGGAAGAACAGGAAAAAATATTTTGTTTTAAAAAAGGATAGAAATGTACAGACTGTTTGTTCCTGTTAGAATTTCCTAAATCTTTAGAGCTTTTCACAGTTTAATTTTTGGCATAAGACTTGAAGTTAATAAGTATAAAAACAAAAATTTTAAATGCCTTTTTTCTAGTAGTAGATAGTGGGAGTACTTACCTGTATGGGTTTTTTGCAAGATTAATATAACTGCTGAGAAAGACCTGTGTAAAAAAATTCTACTTCATCAGTTTTGACATTTTTGCTGAGTGCAACAAGGTCTAATGCTCACCTTGGTGGTATTTCTGTGTTGGTCTGTAACATAAAGCCTTCAGGGTGCTGTCCCCAGGCTTTTCTTTCCTATTTCCCTGTGGCCACTGGTAGCATTAACTACAGAGCCTCTCAGTGAGCCTTGACCACAGTGACCATACTGTCATTGCCACCTCTCCTCTTGTCTCCTGCCTGTCTGGAGCTTCATCAGGATGATTGCGCCTCCCAGGGCCTCCTCTTCTTTTTCTAATTGCCAGGTATTTTCTGTGGCCATGGGGCATGCAGGTTGCTGGAGCTCAGTTCCCAGAAATGCCTCGTACCGCTTGGGTTTGTCTACAGAGCCTGGGGCTGCTGTGTGGTTTGCTTATGGTTAGAAAATATGATTCCGCATGAAATGGGGTGGCACAGGAGTCTTCTGGAGCTCCTCAAAAGGTTTAGTAATGAAATATCATCTCAAAAATATTTCCTTATTTTTCAGAATTTTTTTACTCTCACTGCAAGCTGTGCCCTATACAGAATAGGGAACTTCTTGAGCCCCATTGTTTGCTGGGCTGTCAAGTGGCCATTTATTTCTACAGGTCAATGCCTGCCTCTAGCAACTTCTCACCCCTACACCCACAGACCTTCCTTATGTGGGATTTTGTCAGAAGTTTAAAAGCCTAAAGTCAGCATGTCTCACCTCCTACATACCGTCTTGTTGATGTCACAGAGAAGATCAATACATATAAGCTCAGGAAGAACTGTTTGCACCTAAAGGAGTCAGCATGGTTAACCACGGTGACCTGTTTCTGCACAGGAACAAAGAGTTGCTGTCTCACATCAGGCCACCAGCCACCATGGCAAGGTGACACACTGCCATCCCAGACAGAGCAGTCCAGGCAGTAATGGTTCTGAAAGGAAGAAGAAAAACTACCCCTGCAGTACAGGGAGGGCATGGGGACCTGAGGAGACGCTGGCAGGTGCCACCAGCTTGCTCTTGCATAACTGGAAGTGTAAAGCCTCTGAAAAGACTGTATCAGTCACTATTCTCTGACATCAGGTATGTCACACTTAAATTGGATTGTTCTTAGGCTTGTCCTGCACCTTGTCCCTTTTGGCATTCTGTGTTGGAACACCAGCCAGCCATGCCAGGAAGGATTGCCTTAATACTGAAGTCTCTGCTGGCTGTGTCACCTCACTAGAGCCATATATTCTCTCTGCCAGCTTGCACCAGGCCAGCACAGCCAAGGGTTCATTGCTATGAGGTTTTTGACATGAAAGGAGACTGTTAAGGTCAAGCTTTCCATGAGTCAGCAGTTTGTGTTGTGCCATGGGGTCAGGTTTTTCTGTCTGTAAAGCCTTGCACACTTGAAAATTATACTTCATTGCCATTTCTCGAGCTGACCCTGGCAATAGGCTGTGCACGAGTTGTCTTCTGCACCTCCACAAACCTAGTTTGTGTCCCTCGAAGCAAAGCCTTGCAAGTTGTTCAGCTCCCCCAGGATTTTTATGTTGTCTCTGCCAATCACTCATCTATATCCTGCCTTTACCTCAATCAGTGCTCGCTGGGCTCATTTACATCCACTCTTGTTTTCTAATGAATAGATTAACAGAAAAAGGAAAAGTGTTCATAGAAGGTCCTTCTAGCTAAACATTCATTACTGCTCCCACCCAGAAAGATTCAATTTACATTAGGACTTTTTCACGGCTTGCTTTTGTAGGGCTTGGGTTCGTTCACTTTATAAATCATTAATCCAAGGTAGTCAGTCCCTCTGTCTACAAGTAAAGCAGCACATGGTGCTCCTGGGACTGCTACCCTCCTCTGTGGTTTTCTATCTGAAAGCAGGACTCAAAGAGTTTCAGAGACTGCTGCTGGGAAAGCACCAAGACAAAAAAAAGAAGGACCAAGGACAACTGGAAAGAATTACCTCACCCTGTATCTTGCATGTGTCATCCCTCTCCACCCCTCACTGCTTGTGATCTCCACAACCAACCTTTTCCTTCACCAATGGCTGCCTCAGCCACACTTCTGGCATGTAACCCACCTGCACTAGACCTTTTTTTCTTTTTTTTCCCCCACATCAACAAACAAGGCTTCCCCCTAAAAGCCCATGAGGGCACACAGTGTTAGGCATGTTTCTCAGCTCCCAGTGCCTTCCCCAGGCAACCACAGAAACCAGCTGCTAGCTGCCTGGGTGCACAGTGAGCAAAACAGTCAGAAGAGCCTAAAAATGGTGGAGCACACTGAAAAAAAATTAACTGGGCCAAGGAGGTAAAAGATGACTTGCTAGTCAAACTGGATATTGCTTTTTTTGCCTTTCAAATAAAAAAGACTAGTGGAAATGTTCTCACGCTTACAGCCAATCTTAAAGAAGGACACCATGGCATGACATCAGCCACGAGATTACTTTGTTTTCAATACCACTGCCCAAAGAAGAGTTAAACACATGATAAGACTGTGTCACAGAAAAATCATCCTCTATAAAAAGCCTGTTTCATAATAGGTGATTGTGTATTATCTTTCCTGCCTTTGGGAGATGATGAAAAGGGGACTCATCACCAGCCACACTGTCTCCAGTATGACAGGCCAACGTGCAGGTGATATTTCACTCCACCTATGAGTAAACTTGGCAGTCCATAATTCTGTCCAACATAGGAGGACATGAAAGCACTTTGGAGGAAGTTCATGGGATGCCAGGCAATGATATCATTGCTCCAAGGGAGGGGCATTTTAAAGACTAAAAACAAACAATAGATTTCTGCACTTTAAACAAGGCAAACCTTCAACATCGGATGAAGGTCAGGTACAGATGAATCCTACACAAGGCCTCGAGCACCAGAAGACACTTAGTAATCTCCTTTCCTTCCACAGCTTGGAAGCTCTTGTTCTTAGCTCCCAGGACAGTCTTTCTTTCCCCGCATTCCCAGCACAGGGGCACCTCCTTTCTCCCCTCTCCTGAAGACACGAAGCCCCATCAGTTTGTGCAGGCCTATGGCTAGAAAGACGTTTGCAACCTGTAACTACTGCTCCCTGTTTTCAAAGGCTCAAAGGACATTTTAAGAAAGATAATGGGGTGTCCTGCACATCAGAAAATGGTTCCTTTCAGTGTATTTGTCACAAGAAACAGTGTCATCCAATGGAGATGGGTTGGAGGCTAAAAATCAGCAGACCTGAATTCTTTAATGAGTTTACTAGTTATCAAACATCTTCAACTCTGGAGCCCAGTTCTTTGCCCATAAACTATGAATCATTACTTCAAGTGATTAAAATGCTTTGAATGCTGTTAATGAAAGGAGACATAAGGGAAGCATTTGCTGTTCTTACACCCAAATCAATATGTTTTTTTTTTCCCCTGAACAGTTCCTTCAAATTAACACATTTGCTAGACTTCATTCAGTAATGCTTTAGAGTGGGTTACTAGGGAACTTATAATGCAAACCTCAACGAGAAGAAGGCAGACAACCCACTGCAATAAAACACAGCAGGAAAAAAAGAGGGTATCTTTTTTTTTTTTCTGACTCAGTTACTTACGGAAGAATGTGGGGTAGTGTGTGGGGGATCTGAGAGGAGAAAAAAGTGATCATGAAATGATAATCCTCCTTCTGAATAGGAGTAGCATTGTGGTATTTAATTTATTCAGGGCTGTGAGCAAGCACGGATTCTGAGGAAACAGGAACTACAGAGAGCTAATTTGTTTTTGAAAATTTTAAAACCCTTGCTTGGAAATAACTTTTTTTTTCAATTGGAGTTTTTCTTTTTGGCATGAACTTGGTCTCATATTCAGCGCCATGATGGAATTTATTGCTGAAGGATCTCAATTCCAGCTCTTTGGGTTTTAGAGATGCAACACCTAAGTGAGAAGCTGTGACAAGCACCTTGTGCATGACGGATGACTTAGAAAGGGTGACTTGGAATTTTTCAGGTTCAGTCTTTTTATTCTTTTTACAGTTCTCTGTTCTCTTCTCCTCCCCCTCGGCATATTTCCTGTTTCCTCATCCTGTAATAGTTATGTACACTTAAACAGTGGATCAAACACCCTTTGAGCTGTTGTTGTCAAGTTTTATTAACATTTCCCACATCATTTCCTGTTTTTGTACTGATACCCCAGCAAAGGTCTGCATGAGTGAGCAATGTACCTGGTCAATACCTACCTTGAACTGCTGGCAGATCATTCTCTTCATAGAGCATCATCCATCCTAAGATATTAAAATGATGTTGCTGCAGCCATAAACTTAGTAGATATTAAAGAAATCTTTTCACCCACCAACAGAATTCAGCCAGCTTTGAGGGAGATGCAGTAAACTTTAAATATAGTGAGACTGAAAATGAACCTAGGCCAGGGAGTAGCAAAGGATGTTGCATGTGACTGAAAACACAAGGGAGGTGTATATTGGTAGAAAGTCCTTTCCCAGCCTGGTGTAGGCACGATGCTTCTCACAAAAAAATGGCAAAAAAATAACATTTTGTTCCTGCAGGCTGCAGCACCTCAATACCAAGTCCCATTCCTGAGGTTATACTTCCAACAGTGCAGTGTCCCAAAGAGCACTGAAGACAGGCGCTAATAAATTTAAGAGAATAAATAAAGTTTCCATCAACTTCAAAGCAGAAACTGCAAGAACAAGCTTTCTGCTTGCAAATGTCAAGGTCTACTAATATAACACTTAACATGCAAGATGCCCCAGTCTACAAGTAAGGAATGCCGTAGGAAAACTTATTGACTAAGTCAGCACCAAGCAGTGTTTTTATGGAGGCTTCTACATTGCCCGCCTATGTAATGTCCCTGCAAAATACAGCAATATTTCTCTACAGAAATACAAATTATATGTGTCAGTAGGAGGGAACAAATCAAGTGCTTTGTGTTAGCCAGCAATATTAAAAGCAGCGGACACATCAAGGCACATTCACAATATGTCAGACAGTGACTGAAAGCAGTAGGGAAAAAAGCCTACGTTCTCCCACATCAAGCTTCAGCAGGGTTTGAGGGAGGGGAGTGGAGCTTTAAATGGTTTGAAACTTAAAAAGGAGCCAAATCACAAGAGAAAGCGATTTCAGATCCAGTATGTCTGTGTTTCTAACCAGAAGTCTGTATAAAAAAAGGAACAGAGAAGTGTGTTTTTCACAATTTTCTCTCGTGGCATTTTGCTAAGGCTGTTACTTCACAGGATGTTCTATTGTCTTCACTGCCACGATGCGCAGAAATACCCTGCAAGCCACTGTGGGCTCTGATACAGTGCCTGGAGACATGAAAGACGTGTTTTTGCTTTCAGGACCAACAGACTGAAAATCAATATCTGAGAACTTTGCCACCCACACCTGGCCGGCAACCTTCCCAGTTCAGTGAGATTTTAATGTAAAGGAGAAAACCTGATAAGCCCACTGCATCCAGGCTGGTGTTTGTTGGACTTCTGAAGTTCTCTTGCTAAAGAAATCCCATGTTTCAATTAAAATCGTGCTCTTTTTTTGTTTCCCGAGGTGCCTTCCATGAACCTAGGCAGATGGAAAGAGGACCACAGACTTTTCAAGCTTTTATTTACTGTGCTGGAGCCAAGCTATTTTTCCAAAACTATTCCCAGCTAGGATTGTTGCATAGTCAGGGGCTAGGACTACAAGAGAAAGCAGAAAAGTTTTTTTTGGGAAAGTTGGCAGCATAGAACTGGGATTCCATGAAAATCAGCAATAATCACATCTTTGCTCTGGTGGCCTGAAATGAAGGTCCAGCATCAGAGAGCAAGAAACTCAGACCTTGTACCACAGAAAAGAAGATCCTTTTGTGATTCTTAACCCAATAGAGACATGGATTTCCCTGTTTCTCATTCAACAAGGCCTTGAAACAGTGGTAGGTAGAGGTGGGAAAGGGTTGATGCACAAAGATATGGGACTAAACTGCAAGAGAAGGAGCAGAGAGATGCGTATGCTTACCTCCATTGAGACCTATGGCCACCATCTCTCTGCACATCCATAGCATCCATAGCAAGCGGAAGCTTAGGTCAAAGTGGGCATTTCCACCTGGGTCACTTTGGGCAGGTAAGAGCAGCAAGCCCTGCTCACATCAGGCTCCCTCTCAAGCCAAAACCAAAAGGTCCTTGTGAAGAATAACTTCAATAGCCCCTTGAAGATCCAAATCTACCTCCATGGACACGTCCTTCTCCCCACCACCTGGGCCCTGAGTTGGCCAGGATAAATCCTGACCAGAGCCTCCCCACAGTGCAGTATCCTGCAAGGGCCAGGCTGCCAGCCCTGGCTGAGCCTGAGCAGCCCAGGGGAAAGTCCAGGGCTCCCTTGGACTTCATGGAGACCTCCAGCATGCAGATAAGAGGGTGGGGAGCTTCTGAGAATTCCACTTCTGAGATCTAGCTCAGACCTCTGCAGTAACAACAGTGTCAGCATACCCCAGCTTCACTGCAGAGAGGAGCCAGCCCACTTGGAAGAGCAAAGGCTGGAGAAGACCATCCATCACCATCTAGACCCATCCATCACCATTATGCAAAACATGCTTCTCCTGATGTAGATCTGTCCTGCAGTGGCTGCTGTCACAAGCATCTCCACCAGCCCGCTGACCTTTATTTCCACACCACATCTCTGAGTACTGGGGCTTTGTTAACTCCAGCAGCCCTTCTTGGGCAGTTCTTTTCCCAGAAGCCACCTGTCTCAGCATGTTTCTGTAGCCAAGGAGAAGTCCCTAGCTCAGTGCAGACCCCAGGGCAGGGTGGAGTCAGCAGACCTCTCCCTCCCCAACATTTGAAACTAGTGCAGGGTTTGCCTCAGGTCTCAAACATCTGCCAAGTGTTTTGCAGATAGCTGGTGGTACATGTCCCAGACAAGCTGTTGGGTTTGTCTGCTCGCCCTTCGCACTGGTCATGCCTATGTGCACTGCAGCCTGCTCCAATTTGGGACACTAAATGTACAACAAAACTCTCAAAGAGAGGTGAGATGAGCCAAAGAGCCAAAATAACACCTCTGTGCTAGCAATCTTGCATTCAGTTTTAAGGCAGCTGCGATTTACAAGAGAGGGTTACAGGTATGAGGGTAGGTTAGTCTGTGTCATAAAATGTCAGTGAGCTTTTTATATAACCACCAGAAAATGTCTTTTGGGTTTTTTTTTTACACCTACAGAGTCTTATACATTGTATTTTAGATGCCCCAAAAATTCCCCTTAGCACTTTTATCATTCAGCATCAGTCCAGAGTTTAGTCAGCCAAACCATACCCTTTTCCAGTGTTAGATAAATTGCATCTTGAAAACAGCACAGACACCAACATCACATCGTCCTAGAACTGAGCCACATGTGAAATCTCTATCCTGTTTTTCTACAGAGATGAGTAAGATTTTCCTGTGTAATTAATGTATAATATCTTTCTGTGTATTTGTGTAAATATATAGAGCAAAGATACCACTGTAAAGATAACAATTTGCGAAAGCGCTTTTTGCTTTCTTTCAAATGTGGTTGTTTTACTTGCAGTTTACTGCATTTTAGTCATGTTTTGACATTTGAAGAATTTTCACCAAAAATAGACATCGTACTAATAACAGAACCAGACATAAAACTCATAATAATAAGGAGTAGCAGTAAAGAATAATTTACTATTTATTGCATACCTTCCTTATTGTATTAATGTAAAAGAGGATTTAAGTAAAATGGAAATCATTCTAGTATTTATTTAATGGGGCCAAAATACATAATTCAAGTTACTTGCACATTACTTAACACTAATAGTAATCATTGGTAGGTATTTTTTGATGGATTTTGACACTTTCAGACATGTCAGCCTTTTAAAGACAACAGATCCACTTCTATGAATAAGGAATAAGCCCTGCACGTTGTGAGAAAGGCTGCAAATTCTATAAAAACACAGAGATTAAGAATAATTTACAAAGACATTAGAGGACAAGGTCCTGATCGGAAAAAACTTATGTCCCTAGGTGTTCAGAGTCAGTTTTCTATTGTCAGCTAGCCCATTATCACTGAGATCTGCAAAGAATTGGGAATTTTGTCAGTCTTGGATTCAATCCTTATTTAATAATCCAACAACTAACTTAAAATGATCAAGCAGACCAAAATATTCAGTTTATCTAGTGTTTTTACAGAATAAGAGCTGATTCATGATAAATTGAGATATAGGACCTTATGGAATAGCATGCTCTCGACGAACAGCCAGATAAAATTGTCACTGATTCATGAGCAGCAAATAGGGGGCATAGAAAGACCAGAATATGCAGAAATATGGACAACCAGCTCCATCTATGCCTGTTGATTTTGGACAGGAAGCTTTTGCTAAAATGCATTTGTTTATAGCGGGAGTCCTTTCCGTGTTACTTTTCCTTGGGTTTTCCTGGAAGTGTGAGACTTCTAATCTCTTGCAGCAATAGCGTTTTTTTAAAGCAACATCTGAAGCACTGAAGCAGGAAAGATCACAGGGAGACTGGCTGTTGGGGGTAGCCAAGCCATTCTCAGCCAGTAAGATGCTAACTCAGCTCCATTGCTTTGAGCACATGGGCGTTCCTCCTTCTCCCTTTTAGCCAGCCCTTCTGCCTCCTGGCTTGAAGTTTTCATATTCAAAATAAGGCTGCTTGCAATTGCAGCTGCATCTGCAAGCACCAAGACACCTGCTCCTGGCAGTGCCAGCCCTTTGTTTTCTGTCTTTTGGGTGGCCTTCTGCAAAGGCATGCAGCCCACTCATGCCCCCCCAGTTTCTATTGTCACCCCTTGTTAACTGTAGGACACCTTCAGGTCGTGCAATTCATTAAACGCAGCTTTCTATTTTGCATTAAAACCTGAGAAATTACAGCAAGCGAAACAGTTGTGCAACGTACCAATTGCCTTGTTTCTCACTGTCTGTTCTCACCTTTCGAGGATTCATTTAATTCTTCATTAACAGACACAAGAACAAATCAACTTGTGTGCCCTATGGCTGCAGCTCATGTGTGCCAGCATGTCACCATGTCTCATGGAATACTCTCGCTCAGACCATCCCACTGAGGGCAGGTTCAGGCACGGAGGTCAACCAGAGCTGCCAAAGGAGCATGATGTGGAAAGGAAAAGAGAAAGGGCATCTCCTGGGAAATGTTTGGGAGTTTGAATTTTTGACAGCTTTGATTCAAATAATTAGCAGTGCTGGGGAACACAAACTACACCATCAGAAGGGAGTTGTCTGGTTACACGTGCTGAGGTTTTCTCCACATTTGCCAGTACCATAGAATCATAGAATCATAGAATCATAGAATCATAGAATCAATCATAGAATCATAGAATCATAGAATGGTTTGGGCTGGAAGGGACCTTAAAAATCATCTAGCTCCAACCCCAATGCCATGAGCAGGGACACTTTCCACTAGACCAGGTTGCTCAAAGCCTCATCCAACCTGGCCTTGGACACTTCCAGGCAGGGGGCAGCCACAACTTCCTTGGGCAACCTGTGCCAGTGTCTCACCATCCTCACCATGAAGAATTTCTTTCTAATATCTAATCTAAACCTACCCTCTTTCAGCTTAAAGCCATTTCCCCTTGTCCTGTCATTAACTACCCTTATGAAAACTTCTTCCCCAGCTTTCCTGTCGGCCCCTTCAGGTACTGGAAGGCGGCTATAAGATCTCCCCAGAGCTGTCTCTTCTCCAGGCTGAACAGCCCCAACTCTCTCAGCCTGTCCTCATAGGAGAGGTGCTCCAGCCCTAGGATCATCCTCGTGGCCCTTTTCTGGACTCGTTCTAACCAGTCAATGTCTCTCTTGTGTTGGGGGCTCCGGAACTGGACACAGTACTCCACGTGGGGCCTTACAAGAGCGGAGTAGAGGGACATCTGAGTTTCCAACACAAAGCACTGCTTTCCTGCACACAGCATTGGGCTGCACCCCCTCCACGAAGCAGGACCCAGCCCCAGGGCAGGGCAGAAGTGCAAGGTTCCCTGGGTAGGGCAGCAGACAGAAGCTGGCCAGGGCACAGGCAAGCACATGGGGTGCCCACTGTCCTCCTGACACCCAAACCTGTTGCACCATCTGGCACACTTTGCCTCCAGATTCAAAAGGTTGAATCCAGAGGTAAAAACAAATTTAAAAGGCCACTTATTTCAGAAAGGCAGATCTAAACATTTCCTTTTCCCCTTCTCCCCCACCTCGACACACCCTCATCCTCACAGCAAGCATGAGAGGAAGGGTCCTATGTGATGGGACATGCAAGAAGCATGGGCACAACACAAATGTCTTCTCAATGAGCAGCATCTACCCTACTTCCACCACACCGTTGTGCAGTCAGATGTGTCTGTGTCATACAGAAACTAGGTGAAATGCAAGGAGTATAACTATGTGAACCTTCATTTCAGCATTGTTTTGTACCTTCCGGATCAAGACCTGAAGCTTTTAGTCAGTTCTGGTCCAGATGGGAGCAAGTCCATAGGAAGTTTGTCTGAGTAAGAGCTAAGGCAGGAATATGGGATTTGGGCTACTTTGAGGGAAAAAGGCATTATCCTGGAAAATAAGCATTATCAGCCTAAAAGTGCTATAGTGCGTGTGTTTTATCATGTTTTTAATTGCTGCATGAAAGCCAGCCTTCCCAAAGGATATGTCAGAGCCTCAAGCCATGAAAGCCACCGATACCCCACCTTTCCAGCCACTCTAAGTCTCCTTGTCACAAAAATAAACATTCCAAATAAAGCCCAAGTTAGAACATTGTGCCGGGGGCAGGTGATGCCCCCAACCAGTGCAAGCGCAGTCCCCATCCCTCAGCTCCTGCTGCAGTGGCTCTCACATCCCCTTTCTGCCCAGGGACAAGGACCATCTTCCCAAAAGCCACAATTAGCAACCCCTAGGGCCACAACGTGCCCCAACATTAGAAATAATGTGGCACTAAAAGACGTGGGAGAGTCATGAGCAACCTGAACCATAACTCCAGGCAGGTTATTCATGAGTAACTCCTACGCAGGCCAGGTCTTACTCAGCAAACACGGGGCTGGGGCCTAGGCTGTGCTTTCACAAGCAGCTCAGCCCAGCAAGAGTGAGAAAGGGAGCTTTACTCCTTGTGGCAATGAAATGGTAAGCAGCTTTCTCTGGTGATATTGTACCTGCCGTGCTCTTAACAATCACCATTTACAGTGGGACAGCAGAGAGAGGGGACTCGTGCAGCCCTGGGTCTGTCTTTAAAGGCAATATTGCCCTGCAAAAGGTGATCTAAAGTTTAACTAAACAGAAATGAATCTAAAAAAAAACTTGTCATGTTCAAAGCCAGTTTGCAATTAATAAACATCATTATCAGGATCCATTTTGCTTTTCAGACCATCAGGAGATACTCTCCCACCAACTTTCAGGTGGTGGATATGAGCCAGGTCAGTAAGTTCGCTTACACTGTCTGTAAAGCCAGGTTTTATTACAGGTGAGATATTTAAATGCTGCTGTTCTTGCTGAATGCCAATGACATTGCATTGCAGCATTTGTTTTTCCATATATATCCTTAGTGTGCCCATCAGCATCAATTTTGGTTTTCATGATCTGGGTTACAACTTTTGTTTTCCTCCTCCAAACTGTACTCACTGGTACTAGTGGCTACTTAAAAAACAAGCCCATCAGCAGATTCCAAATATTCTCTCACCTCTGTACCCTGCTCTTCCTTCCCAAAAACATCCCGCTAAAACGCTGCTTAAAACATCTAGAGAACAGGAGAAAATTAACATTTGTGTTTGAAGCTCAAACACCAACTGAAAAGATTCAGTGATATTAAAAATTATGTTTACAATGTGATAATAGCCTTTTCCCAGTGTGAATGGTACTGGTAATCATAAAAGCAAACACCTTAGGCCATCTCTATTGAGTACAGCTTACAGTATTGGTCCCAGGGGAGCACGAGTACTCCAGTGCTCGGCAGAGGAGCTCTGGTATAACATATCCACTGACCTGCACTTGAACCTACCACTTGCTGTTTTCCTCTTATAATCTAAATCTGGAAATGTGCTGTCTGGTCAGTAGCGTACTACCAAATCATTCAGCGAAATGCTCTAGATGCCATAAAAGCGTGCCTGTGCTTGCAGCGCCATGGAAAACGAACTTGTAAAATATAGCCCGAGCGCGGCTCGCAGCCGCTGGTATCGCAGGCGGCCCATGTGCTGCTGGGGAGGCACCTTTGTAATGCAGCCAGGCAGCAGCTGTGTGCATTGCAGACATTGTGGGTGGGTGGCTGTCTGCGCGCTCAACAGCTGTCCCCGATGCCGCACCGAGCCAGTGCCCGGCCGCCCCGGAGAGCACCCTGTTTTGCTCAGGCAGAGCCGATTTTGGAGTACCCTAAGAGAGCGCTGCTGCTGCTTGAACCCATCTCCCTTGGTAGGGTTTTGTGGGATGCAGCCACCTCCACCAGCCTCAGTCAGACAGCCCAGGTGCAGCGTTCGCCCCTGGGTAACTCCGTCAGCTAACACGGCCAGCTTTGCAAAAAATGACTGCAGACACCAACTATTTTGTGGACATATTTGTGTTAAAAAAATACCAGGCTGTAAACTGCAACTTTGGAGTTTTGCCCTTTTTATTCCCCAGCCCTGAAGTTTAGTCGAATCCATCCACCTTGGTGTGCCCACACGTTTGCTGCCTTTCAGCAAATGCCCTGTGTTGACCCTGGTTGCACTAAAGTCACCCGCGTGTTTGTGACTTTGGCATTTGTAAAGGACATTATTAATCCCTCCAGAAACCTTCTTACTTTATGCCATGGGTACAAAAAAGAGCTTTAGTTTTTGTTACAAAAAAAAAGTTCAGAAGCCTTAATTTCCAGGTCTACTTGGTCTACCATCAGCAAAGGGATGCTCTAGGCCCTGTTTGTAAAGCCCCAGCTCAAGGTGTGATGGGGCTGGGGCAAGTCAGCATCTCAGAAACATAAACCTCCAGAACTGCATCTTCTTACTGCAATTCAGAAACTGCTGTAGCAGCTGTAGAGGTCACCGAAAGCTTGGATGGCAATGAACACTGAAGACATTGGCAGTTGGAAGGAGTAAAGTGCATGACCTTACCTAAAACCACCTGAAATCACTCTATCTTGCTATTGACTTCAGTGATCTTCACCTCCCTCCCCAAATGAGTAACAAAGATCCCCACAGATGAGGCAAGTGAGATGCATGCACAGCCAGCCATCACAGTTTTAAAAGCACTTACTGATGTTTAGATACTTTTTCTAGAAGAGTCTGACGCCCTCCATGAGTCGTCATGGGTTTGCTTCTGGGGTGTTTTCCAGTTTCGTAACAGAATCCCCACCAGCCATTTCAATTGCCCCTGTGAGAAGGGAGTATCTTTCAATGTGAAGTGGTTTTTTTCAGGCTGTATATTGCATTGACACTTGAATAACATTAAGCAAACTGTTGACTTTTCTTAAATTGTAATGTGTCAGTTAGAAAGCTTTTAAGAAGGACCATACACTTTGTTCATTCTGATTAAAATACTGTTTTTTTTAAAGCTGTACAATATGCAGGAAAGCACCAGCTGTGCAAGAGAAACCTTCTTTTTCCTTCCCAGAGTAACTGGATGAGCTCTACTGAATTTTCCATGCTGGCAATGTGTTCTGGCTGCAGAGGCAGGGCTGTGACCCTTTCAGGCACAGGGGGTGGCAGGGTTGGGCACACAGAGATCTGAATCTTCAGGGGTATTTTGAGAGTACACAAAACACAAATGTAAAGCCTGATTTTAAAAATAGCATCTTCTTTGCAACTATGAGCATTGAAGCTCCAGCTCAGGACACAGGGAGTGCAATGAAGCAAGTGAAGGTTAAGCAACTTCAGGCAGAACTTTGAAACCATAGCTGTAAAAAGATAATAAGACTTCTTACAGGCTTAATGTCATACTGAAGGGGATTTTTCTAAACTTGGAAGAGCAGGAGAAGATGGAAAAATGAAGAGGATTTTTTAAAATCCTTTTCTGTCATTTTCTGGGTTTTTTTCACATCACCTGTGGGAACAAATTTGCCCCATTTTTTCCCCTCCCCACATCTGCCTAAGCAGTTTTGGGTCAGAAGCCTCAAAGAGGGCAAGCATGGGTTAGATACCAGGGCCAGTTGGTCAAGCCTTCCTCATCACCTGTCTGAGGTCCTTTCTCACCTGTGAGGATGCTCCACCTTATGCAAACTGAAAAGGGGAAAGGAAAATTTAGTTACAAGGGATTTCTGTCCCACTTGCTCCCTCTGACCAAGCAGAGACGAAAGACGGGCAGAAAAGAAAACAAGTCTCAGAGGAGTCTCAACAGATGCTTTTCTGCTGTCTCAAAACCCCCTTGGCATTTCCTGGTGTGCTGAAGATATCTCAGAGCTAATCTTCAGTGGCAGCACAAACACCGTGTGTCTCAGCGAGCCTGACACCCGTGCACAGCTTTGTGATATTGGAGTTGCTCCACTTAGATAACAGTGAACAACAAGCACCGGTACCCATGCTTCTCAGCAGGCCTCCAGGCATTGACAAGGGACACATGGGACTCTTTTGAGGACCTTCTTATCCTTTGAAGAAACCAACTAAGAAGCCAAAGGAGACAAGTAGATCTTCTGTTTCTAATGAGGCTGTGGGCCAACGCTAGAAGCAAACCTAAATGATAAATTACATACTGTACACAATTATTAAATCCTACACTGTATGAAGAAGTGTATGTTAAAAAATGTCCAGAAACAGTTGTTTTCATTACCCACTGAGGACCATCTATCTAGCAACTGATAGACTTTGGAAGTTGTTTCATCAGCACTTGCCAGACACCCACTTCTCTTATCAGACCTTTGCTCCCAGGGAGCACAGGGCTGGGAGAGCCCTCCTATGCTCACTACTTCTTCTTGGATCACAATGAATTCTTTATATTTACAAAATCTTTATTAGCCTCTGGAGGCCCCAGATAAAGACAAAAGACCATAAAAATGTCCATAGGAGGTCAGACCAAAGGTCCCTCTAGCCCAATATTCCATCTCTAATGCTGGCAATAGCAGATGCCTAGGGAAGAGTACAAGACTAGGGCAAGCCTATAATAAAACTACCATGATATACTCTGTCAACCTCCAGTGATTTGGAGGTCAGAGACTTCCTGACCCAGATATGGTATGTTTGTGTTTGAAGGCAGAGAAGGATTTGAACCTCCATTCCAAGCATTTGAATGCTACAGGAAAAAACCACTTAACCCAGCTGGTGAGAGAAATAAATGTTCACTATAAATACAAACCTGGTGGAAGCAGACCAGAAGTGCATTTCCAAGCCCAAGACATTACCTCCAAGAAAGCATTCAGTTTTCTGAGGCCAAGAAGCATCTTTTAGCATGAGAGGCTCTGTCTGTTCAGCATTCCAGGACAGCACTCACCCACATCCCTTCTTCCTTACAATTGATCCTCCAGGAGAAAACAAGCATGATAAAGAGCTCTCAGTAACATGTAGGACCCAGGTATCCAAAGCCTTTCAATTCAATAATTCAATCAGAATCTAAAGGGTTTTCTCAGGAGAAATAGCAGGTTGGGTAGATGTTTCCTTCAGGCATCAGATCAAAACAGTATCTCATACTGGAATGTGGTGGGCAAGTGAATTATTTACTGGACAGAGCACAGCTATCCCAGCTGCAGTTAATATAGGGAAACAGTTGCAGTGTTTAAGTCAAGAAGTTACCACGGTGGTCCAAAAGCAGGCCAGATCATCAGGCAATGTCCACACATGAGCAAGCAGGTGCCGATAGCACCCTGGGGCCATGCAGCCCCAGCAAAATGCTGCTGCATCATGACCAACAGCACTAGGACCCAGGTCACAAGGACAGCCACTACAATAGGTCTCAGCGGTGGCAACAACAGAAACATGCATGGGCCCCCCCAGCCACATGAAAGTCTTCACAAGCATTCATTCCCCTCCAACATTTCTGCAGGGCCCTGGTGCTTACATGAAAGATCAACTGCACTTCAGACCTACTGCACTTTTCTCTGTCAGTCACCACATCCCCTATTGAAACAATTTCCTGTTTTATTTTTAAGATTGCTGCTGTCATAAGCTGTTGCTGGTGTGGGGGTGGGAAGGTGGTGTCTGCCTGGCAAGCACAGTAGCCAGCTGGACAAGCAGTCTGCGCAGCGACTGCTCCCTGAGACGATGTGGTGGTGGAGGGAAGGCCGTGAGGAGCAAGTGGGGAGTGATGCTCATCACTTCATAGCATCTCTCCTGCAAGATGTAGGAGAACAGGCTTGATAGGACACAAAGAGAAAGCCTCATCCAATGCTTTGACTACAGAGATGATGTTTCAAATCCTTGTGGTGCAAGGAAAAAAAAAGTTGTGAGGGATAAGGGTACTTGTTTGATGCTGTGAGGGATAAGGGTAGTTGTTTGATGTTGAGTCTCTGTAATTGGAACAGAGATACAACACACAAATCCAAATTCTAGCAGCAAGAGTCACAGTCAGCATAGCCATCCCCTTTCCTTATTGTAGGCATGGCAAAAAAAAGTCAAAAAGGGGAATTTCAGATTGAAAATGGTACTAAATTATACTGTTAAGCTTCAACAGCTGCATTATTGATAGTATCACCTTTGCCTCTGGATCTCGGGTTCATGTTCGATTTACATCAGGATACGCCTGTTGGGCCATCATACCCTCTCATGAGTTTTGGGGGGTTTTTTGCCTTAAAAATATATGAAGTGTATGACATAGATTGAGTGAGGTGAGGGTCAGATCGGAAGGCAGAACTGAAATTAGTAACAACCCATCTGCTGGAAATTATTTTGCAGACTCGTGAATAAGGAACTGACTGGATGGTCGCACTCAAAGAGTTGTGGTCAACAGCTAAAAGTCTGGGTGGAAACTGGTGACGAATGGTGTCCCTCAAGGTTCGGTATTGGGACCAGTGCTCTTTAACGTCTTTGTCAGTGACATGGACAGGGGGATTGAGTGCACCCTCAGCAAGTTGGCCAATGACACCAAGCTGAGTGGTGTGGTTGACACGCTGGAGGGACGGGATGCCATCCAGAGGGACCTTGACAGGCTTGAGAGGTGGCCCTGTGCCAGCCTCAAGAAGTTCAACAAGGCCAAATGCAACGTCCTGCATCTGAGTCGGGGCAACCCCAAGCACAGGTACAGGCTGGGCAATGAGTGGCTTGAGACCAGCTCTGAAGAGAAGGACTTGGGAGTGGTGGTGGACGAGAAGTTCAACATGAGCCGGCAACGTGCGCTTGCAGCCCA
Organism: Caprimulgus europaeus; assembly: GCA_907165065.1. The sequence goes on along the minus strand of OU015523.1, from coordinate 96,536,680 downwards.
GAAGGCCAACTGTATCCTGGGCTGCATCAAGAGAAGCGTGGCCAGCAGGTCGAGGGAGGTGATTCTGCCCCTCTACTCTGCTCTTGTAAGGCCCCACCTGCAGTACTGTGTCCAGTTCTGGAGCCCCCAACACAAGAAGGACATTGACCTGTTAGAACGAGTCCAGAGAAGGGCCACGAGGATGATCTGAGGGCTGGAGCACCTCTCCTGTGAGGACAGGCTGAGAGAGTTGGGGCTGTTCAGCCTGGAGAAGAGACGGCTCCAGGGAGATCTTATAGCAGCCTTCCAGTACCTGAAGGGGCCAACAGGAAAGCTGGGGAAGGACTTTTCATAAAGGCAGTTAATGAAAGGACAAGGGGAAATGGCTTTAAGCTAATAGAGGGTCGGTTTGGATTGGATATTAGAAAGAAATTCTTCACTGTGAGGGTGGTCAGACACTGGAACAGGTTGCCCAGAGAAGCTGTGGATGCCCCCTCCCTGGAAGTGTTCAAGGCCAGGTTGGATGAGGCTTTGAGCAACCTGGTCTAGTGGAAGGTGTCCCTGCTGGTGGCAGGGGGTTGGAACTAGATGATCTTTAAGGTCCCTTCCAGCCCAAACCATTCTGTGATTCTATGAAACTACTCAGTTTCACTAGGGGCCACTGTGCAGCACAGGATCGGCCCTTTCCACAGAGCTGGTGAGAAGGGCCAGTGTCACATCATGGGCACGACTCGGGGGTTTTTTTGCAATAGATTGGTTTGCAAAATGCCAGAGATTTTTACTCAAAGGAACTTTTTAAAAATTCACCAGCAATTCCTTTCTGACGCCAGAATAACTGCAAAAATTGGCTTCTTTTTATGCCAGAACTCATGTAATTTTCATGGCTGTGAATCAGAACATCTTCATTCTTGTGGCGTGTTTTTCACTTTTATGAACACTAATTTCACTACATTTTTAGAGTGGTGACTTTAGCCACAGCGTGGCTGCTGCTAAGTTCCCACGGCTACCAGTAGGACTTTTATGTGGGAAATCTGTGGGCAGCAGGGAGCCTCCCTGTTTGTATCAATACGAACTTCCCAAGCACATCAGACTGACATTTTCTCAGCCCAAGAGTCAGAGCACACATGCTCTCACTTAGAGCTCTCTTTTCCTAAGCTGAAGGACATGTGTGATTATTTTAGTTTCGACAGTTTTCTAGCAGGCCTCTTGCACACAGAGAAATCCTGGGCAAATGAGGTTTTTTCTCTTCAGCCAGCAGAAGCCCAATCCTACAAACTGCAGAGTGTTGGCTGTAAGGTGCTAAGGGACTCAAGCAAACACCAGGAGATGTACGGAGCATCCTTCCAGCTTGCTCACTCCAAGCATGACAGAGACCCTCAGCACTGTGGAGACACCCATGTTGTCTCCCCACCACCAGAGATCAGGCTGTCAGTGCTGGCAGGTCACCATCAGCACAGCCGTCCCGCAAGAGTTTCCCAGCCGTTCACTCCGTGGCTACGCATTCCAGAGATGACCAGACACATAAACATATCTCCTGCACTTGCATACTGGAGCACTTTCTGCAGCTGGGTAATAAGTTGAAGAGCACATTAAAAGCATACATATTGTCTCCCCCAGTTGAAAAAAAAGGAGTTCACTTTTTTGTTCTCAGAACATAAAAATGCAGTGGGAAGGCAATGGGTGGATTGTATGGCTTCAGCTTTATTAGAGATAATACATTGCAGGGAATAATCAGCTGTGGTGGGACACTGTGTTTAGTCAACATTTAGAGAAGACCACACAACCCACAAACACTACAGGACTGTGCTCAGTGATCATATCTCACTATCGCTTCCTATTTGCAGAACTGCAACCACAGTAATTGTGGAAAGGTTTAAGGTCTATAATCACTAATGATGGACACCCATACTCAGAAGCGTGAGGCACTGGAGAGCAGGGAAGCAGAAACCCTCAATTATTTGTTTATCACTTCAGTCAAAAAGGCCAATTTCTTTGTCAGAGAGAGATTCTCAAGCTTTGCACGAAGCTGAAGCCAAAAGGAATCTCCAAGCCCCGATTCTTCAAAACACTCACAGGTCCCTGTTTTTGGTCCCAAGTGTCCAACTCCTTTATGAACCCCTCCTTTGGCAGTTGCTGCAACAGCTGCTGTTCAAGCATTAGAACAGGCTGCTGTGGTGGAGTCACCTTCCCTGGTGGTATTTAAAAGACAGGTAGACAAGGCGCTTAGGGACATCATTTAGAGGTGGAATTGGTAGTGTTAGGTGTATGGTTGGACTCTATGATCTTAAAGCTCTTTTCCAACCACTAAGATTCTGTGATTCTGTGATTCCACTCCTCGTACCTGGATGCAGGTGAAGTCCACATTACACTGCTCTGGGCATATTCTTCAACATCGTGCCACATGTCCCACATGAAGACAGGAACATTGTGAGATATGCTCTTCTTCAGCTAGCAATGAGAATGTCAACATACAATTTAGAGGGCGTGAAATGGAAAAGAAAACAGAAACCTGAAGGTACTGTTACTGTTGTTGCAGTCAGGATAGTCTAGAGCTGTAAGTGTGGTGAGGTTTGTGGAAAGAGGTAATATCTTTCCTGAGACCAACAGATGTGTTTGGGGGAAAAATAAAATAACTTTCCACCAGTTTAAAACTATCACCTCTCCCTACATTTGACAACTGCAAATAACTGGGGGTATTTGATAACTTAGCATTTAATAGCCCTGCTAGGTTTTAAAGTTCTCCAATTTTGACTGATAAAACCTGGAAACTGTTTCCCCAAGCAGGATGAAAGCATGGCAGTGTGACAGTCATGCTCACCGTAGGCTTGCAGCAGAAAAGGGAGCATGTGCTCAGCTCCTGAGCAAAGCGTGGGGCTGTGCTGCAGCTTTGTGATCAGAGGGAGCCCTGGGTACGTCAGGTGTCCACAACTTGGGGCGGCAGTGGGGAGAGAGAGGTACGACCTCCCCAGCCACTCACTAAATGGTGACTTTAGACATGCAACGTTTTGACAGTGCTTTATTTAAAAGGCCCAGGCTAACGAGATTTTTTTAGGAGCAGAAGCATCGGAGAGTGCACAGCAAAACTCAGAAGCTGTGAGATGCACCTGGAAGATTTCTCACACAGGGTTTGTGTATTTGTCTGACATCAGGACATTTTCTTAATATATCTGTTAAAAGATGCATTGAGCTATCTGTAATCTCCCTTCTCTCCTGAGATATTCTCATTATCTAGGATGAGACCAATAGCACATCCCAGGTTGTTTCAATCATCATTCAATGTAAGTCAGAAAGTGAAACGTGTACAGACATCACAGCTGGGACAAAATTCCTGCTGAAAATCCTCACCAACAGCTAGTGTAACCCCTAGTGCAAGTTGTCTGTAACCTAGTCCCTTTTGTAAAGCAGTTTCAATGTCTGTGTGTGTGTATCTGTGCCTTTCCCCTTTGAAAAGCAGCTGAACTCCTTGGCCAAGGGAGCCAAATGCAACAAGAATCTCAAAGCTACCAGTGCTTCTAAAAGCTGCATGAAAATAATTGGACAAATAGAAGGGAGGAGACCCATATACAATCTCTACAAGCACTTGGACTGAAATTTGGGTTGTGGTATAATCCTGTACGTTATTGTCTCCCAACACCCACTGTAGGGCAAAGGTGCTATAGCACTTCAACATGGAGTTGACATTAAGAACATGCTCATTATCAGGGTATGGGGCTGGGGATGGGCTTTTGCTGGGGATCCAAGGACTTCACCCCATTGAGGCAGCAGCCACTTAACCACTCTCTACTGACTCCTCAGCCTCAAATGACATAAAACCCAGCAGGCAGCTGCAGGCAGGAGGCATGTGGGGAGATTATCTAAGTGTTGGGCAGGTGAGAGGGGATAAAAAATTAGAAATGTGAAGAGAAAAAGGGGGAGCAGCAAAAACAGGGTAGAAGAGAAGACAGAGGGATATGGGTCAGTACTGTGGTGTTACTCTGCAAGACTTTTTGGTGTTGAGTCATATGAAGGGAAAGTGGGTGGCTCTAGAGACACAGCAAAAATGGTATTAACTCACCTACAAAATCCTCAGTCATTCTCCTCTTATAACCACTGCCAGGAAGTATGAATAAACAATCTAAATTTAAATAGAACAAAAAAGAAAATACTATACAGTGTGACTAGTCCACAAAGAAACCATGAATTTGCTCTCTTAATAATTAAAAGTGACCCAGTAAGTTTTCCAGCACAATCACCTCTCGTTCATGGAATAAAAGGCTATCTTCACTGCTCATGTATGCAGAGTGTGCTGCATTATCTGCCCAGATGATTGCATTATTTTGCCTGTTTGGATGAAATTACATTTTGTGAGAGTGACAAACTAATTCCTCAAGCACCAGTTATTTTTCTGCTTAGAAAATACCATGTAAAATTATTCCATTCATGGAAGAATTGAAATGCTTTAACTACCTACTTGCTCATATTTTGTAAATTATAGAAGAAAAAAAAGTTCATTGCCACTGCCAGCATGAGACGAATGTTTCGCTGCATATGACCAGAGCTGACAAAATTTCCATCCCCAGCCCATTCGAGTTCAGCTTGGGACATGCTTGACAGACTTTTGTTTTTACTCTTTGCTATGCAGAACCAGTACACTCCTACAGCTCAGCTAGCGCTGTGTGTGCTTTGACCTTCAAAACCAGATTTCTAGATATCTTCACCCTTGGATACTTTTCATGCATTTACTTCACTGAATATGAGAAATATCAATAATATCTGCATCTCAAGAGTTCACCAGATAATGTCTGAAATGTAGCTCTTGGGGAGCTGGTTGGAGAAAGACTTCACCAATTCTAATCTCTTGGAGCACAACTTCTTCACGCAAGTCAGTGAGAGTAAATACTATGCAAAATGAGTAAAGGTGGAAGGAGTGAGTTTGCAGGCAAAACCCCCCATGAGTCAAACTCTCCCTCAGCTACCGCATTAAATCGTGCTGATAGAGGTGAAATTGCATGAATACCATGAAGAGGGCTTCAGCTCATTAACATCTGTGACAGTTTTTCCTCAAACTTGAGTGTGGTCCCAAGTCTGAAGTCCATTAAAGCCTTTCAGTCACTCCGGATTTGGCTTTAAGACAGGCAGTTTCTGGTGTTGAGTTTTGACGACATGCATTGAAGTAACTAACCCAAGTCACTGAATTGTTGGCACTGCTGGGATGGAAACAAAAAAGGAAGCAGAACTGAAGTGACTTCTGAGAAATGTCACAAACCAGTTAGCAGGACAGGAATTGAACAAACTATCAAGCAATATGGAAAGAGGCTGGTTCCTAGAGATATGCCGCATACAGCCATTTTCTTCGTACAGCATCTTCCAGTGCTCCAGTAATCAGACCCGTACATAAGGATTGTGCCACCAGGCAAGAAAATATGTTCTTTAACAATGCCCATAAATTAAAGGCATCATGGAAGTAAAAAATTGTGCATTTCAGTCGCTGTACCACTGTGCACAACAACTCTTGACTAAAAATTAATAATGTATTGCTTACTGTGCCTATATACTGACCTCAACTAGTCTAACTTCATGTTAAAACTATGAGTCCTTAACTTCTATCAGACAGAGAAAAGGGAAATTATCACTCTCTTTTTCATGTTTCAGAACAAAAGTATGAGCTTTGAAGTATTTGTGAAAGAAACCGTCATGGCCAGTTAAAACAAACTTTTGGTACTGAAGAGGTTAACTAATTTGGTTTCCCTGATAAGTTTATCTGTGATCAGAACTGAGTCATACAGAAAATACTCCTACAAGATTTGACCTTTTACTTGTATCCCACACTGAGATAATATTATACTTAAAATGGATATCAATAAGAACTTTGTTTTAAAAAGTGTATTTAAAATAAATTACTTTTAAATAACAGAAACTGTTTTCAATTAGCCCTGTTAAAGGAAATCAACTAGAAAGTTATGTATGCTTTTTTATTTTCTTTATATAAATTATACCCAGGAGTCCTATGATAGCAGCACTGTACAAACTATGCACTACCTTTATATTTATTTCTTATCAAAATAAACTTAACAAATTAGATTTGTTTTTACAGCACTTTATATCCAATAATGACAATGTTGTATTGGTCCCAGGATAAAAACAATGAAAGTAGCAGCTGAATGGTATTTTTATTAAGAGTTAACAAAAATGTCCTGTGCAAACAGAGTGTATAAAGAAAATTAATTCCATAATTCCTCATGATGAAGGCGTCCCTCTCTTTTTTCTTTTTTTCTCACAATACCAATCTCATTTGGAAAGATCATTTTGAGGGGAAAACTTTAAGTTTTAGCATTACTTACTCAGCAAAATGATATGGCTGAACTTAAACATTGCTGACTGCTAGGATTTAATATTAGGACCTGGCAAATGTTTTGATAACTTAATACTTTTTAAAAGAAAACTTGTTTGTTACTGAAGATTTTGGGAGCCCAGAAGAAATATAATCTGAAAAATAACAGAGCTAAAGATCCAAAGAGATGTTTCTTCTTTTTCCCATTTTTTCCATTTCCTCTACCTTGAACTGGTTCCTCCATGCTAGCATATTAGAGGCCTTTTTATTGGTGGCAGATTCAAATATCTTTGAGATATTCCCCGTACAACTCAGCAAGAGTCCACGTTTTCCTTCGGCAGTGGAAAAATGGCAGGGCTAATAGTCTGGGTTTGTTACTAAAAATGAGTCCTTATACAAAAAAAAAAAATAAAACATTGTTTAGAACATGTGGTTTGCTGCTATTAAGTTAACAGTGGAAAATCTCATTACTTTTAAAACTAATTTTATTTTGTGGTGGGATTGTTCTCTAGGCTGAAGCAGATTTTTCTCTTAAGCAGAGCCTCTAATCCTACCTTACAGTCTTCTCTTCAGCAAGTCACTCTTTGCATAGTTTGGCTAGATGAATGTTTTAAGTCAAAGTGATGAATTAAAAGGAAAAAAAAGAAGAAAAATAACTTTTTTCCCACATGTGCCTCTGGGACTCCTAGCAGGCGCTCGTGTGCCACCTTCTTCAGCTCTTGTCTTGACTAGAGGAGTTTTTCAATAAAGATCTTGGGTTAAAGGTGCTCTTTGATCAGTGCTGAGAAATTTTCTGTTTCTAATGAAAGATTAGATGCCGCTGAGTCCTCTGATGGGGTAAATTAGAGGCAGGGCAAATTCTGATGCCAGCTCCATGCAGGAGCACTGTGGAGAAGATGAGGTGTAAGAAAGGTGTAACATGGTTTGATGGACCAAATGTTCTGAAAATCAAAGTGGCCAAACAGAAAAGAAAATAGAAGACAATAGAGGTTTCTAGTTCAGGTTTCTTTTCAAATTTTGGAAGTGTCTAATCTGACTTCTGACTTTCTATTGAGGCTATAATGAATTACAATAATAGAGAACCAAATCTGCAATTTGAGGAGAAAATACCCCAAGGCAGGAGCCTTGCTTACAGCTTGTGTGCTATTTATATCATACTTACAAGTTACTATGACTCAAACCTGAAACTCTCATGATTTAAAATACCAAGTGAGATTCAGAGGCTCATAATAAGTGCATTCCACAAACAGCTCAATGGTTGGGGGTTTTTTTCTGTAACATACACTCACACCATATAAAATTCACTCTTGTGCAGAGGTGAGCCATTGTAATATAAATTCCACTCACAATAATCCTCATGTAACTCAAGTCTGTGAGCTGTATTTCAAGATACCCTTAAACCTTCAAACTCAGCCATTTTTCCTGCACTCTGCACTTTCCTAGGTACTGGTTCACCCCAAAAAATTGACATATGGATAAGCAAAATATATGCACACAAGATCACTGATTATCTGTTGGATTTTTTTCTGAACATCACTCTAGTTCTTCTCAACAAAGTTGCCAAAGTCTGAGATTTACATCTAGAAGCTGACTCACTTAGCTCCACTGCTGCTGAGACCTTGCTTCTCTGTCAGTGATGATTTTGGAAGCTCGGGAGTTCAGTCTCTCAATATTTTTTAGGAAATAAAACAGGTCAGCTGCCCAGCAAACAAAGGAGCCCTGACCAGTCTGAACTCATACACACGCAGCAATGCTCTGCTAAAAGCATCACCGTCTCGGTGCAGGTTGTGGGTCTATTTCAAGCCAGTTGCACTAAATTTTTACAAAAAGTGAAAGGAGAGCAGAGGATTGTTCTTCGCTTCACTATAAATAAGAGTACCTCAAGAGGTGGAGTCTGATCTTCACAAGGGCATGAGCACCTGCTGCTCCCATACCAGCCAGGAAGAGCAGCAGGTGCTCTGAAATATCAGACTTTGAACCTAAAACACATGAATCCTTGGATGACCTCCCAGAGGTGGACACCTGCCATTATGAGACTGGGTACCATTTAGAGCATTATTAGAGATTTAGGAAATGAGTTCAGAGCTGGATACAACTCTGGATACAACTCAAATCCCTCGTTTTACAGATGAACAAAGCTAAATGTAACTAACCTGGGACTGAGAAAATCTTGTGTCCTGGCAGATGTCTGAAGTATCAGCTGAGACAGAGACGGGGAGCATGAGACCTTGCTCTGACAGGGAGTGATGCTTTAGAGCTGCAGCATTCATCTGTGCCACGGGGTAGTGAAACCACCTCATTTTTTACATCTCACGCATGCAATTGAAAAGTGAACTTGCAAAAAGGGAATTAATTCAAGAGCTGAGTGAAACTAGCTTGTTCAGTTTGCAGAGTTTTTGTGTTAACTTTCTTATGTTTTGCTTCAGAAAGTTCTATACCCCAGGAGTTTTGCTTTGAGTTTTAGCTTCAAACAAAGCAAAACTGATTGTAAACCACTGTATTTTGACTTTTCAGGTTGAAACTATATGTCAACCAGAAAGTTTCAAAAGCCAAAGTGCAGAGTACTGGTAGCCTGGGGTTTAGTTCAGCTTGTTTTCACGCTATCAAACTGAGGGTCAGAGACATGCAGTGATGTTGAGACCTGGCTTTTCTGTGCAGACCCATGTCTGCATGAAATTACTCAAAATCACTCGATTTTATGTAGTTTCTTCCAGGAATAATAGGCAAAGACATCCCAGAGTTGTCAGATGAAACTAACATTAAATAGTGGCAAATTAGTAATTATTTTTAATAGATTTGTTTCTAGCTAGGTCCAACAAAATTATTATAAAGGTTTGCTTAAACAGAAAGACAGAGATACAGATAGCACTATTTACTGCTGAATTAATGCTATTTGCTTACCTTTATCTTAACAGGCATGACTTGTCAGAAGCAGTATGGTAGTGTCCAGAAACACCTTCCTGAAGGAAACTTTGAAGAAACACCTACTTAAACATACTTTTATCCTTTATTTTATCCACTTTCCACATTTATTTTCTTAGCAGCCCTTCAGCCCAATGGTTAACACATTGGATTATCATTCTTACCAGCCACAGAAAATAATTTGTCTAATTTACAACAGCACATATTACCATATTTCCATGGTCATCATTTAACTTTCAACTATATTAATAATCAAGACTGATTTTACCTAGCAAGCAACCTAAACCCTCTAACTTGACAAAAAATATTTTGTGCTTATTTCTCTTTCTAACCACCAAAGAAGGTCACTACGATGACTCTGGGTATCAGCATTTTTCCTGTGTGATTCACTTACACCAAGCAAACCCTCTAGACCCACATTCTTCCCTTTTTTTTTAATTTCTGCTTAACCAATAGGATCAACAGGTCCCCTTCTCCGTGGGTGGTGATAATGTCAGTACACCACTGCCCAAATAACCTTGCTCTATAGGGAAATGCTAACATTCAATTCTTTAAATTTAAACCACATGTATTTTGGTCTTATAACTGCGCTCTCTATTAACTGCCTTTTGTTATTAATTTGTATCTCTAAAAATCTTAATGAAACCAGTTATTTAAATTGGAAACGTTAAGTGCAGTAGACATCTAAAATCTGTGTATGAGCTATAATACATCAAAATATTTAAATAGTAACTAAATATTTTACCTAACCATTGTAAACACACTTTCGGAATTAATAATGACACAGCTCTGCATATGTTCAGTGTAAAGCTGTGTCTCAGAAAAGCCTTTCTTTTTAGCCTGTTTCAGGGAACACAAGCAATGGCTTTTGAATGGTTTCTATTTCTTACCTTCATCTTATCCAGAAACAAAAAGTGTCATTTAAGTGCTGTCTATGTGAGACCTCCACCAAGAAGAGCAAACTATGTGCGGGTTGACCACATCCAGTTTTCTTCCTGGTACTCTCTGGAAGAGGCACTTTGCATTCATTGCCATAGGGCAACCACAAATAGATGGCTGCCAGTGGAGTAAAATATTGGTATCTGGGACAATACTCAGGGACTTCTTGTTCAAACAACACGAACCACAGTTGGGATAAAGTGTAATGGTTTCTCCAAACTAAATTGTTCCTCACTAAAATTTAACACACAGGCAAATATTAATAAACTAATAGACAGATTATCTCTAAAACTGCAACTATATCAAAAACTAGGGGGAGTGGAAAGACTGTATAAAATTTTCAAGTGTTTTCTGTAGCCTCTAGAAAAGAAACAGTTTATTTAATGTTTACACATGATTTAGATAATATTTACATAATTCTAATTATGCATTTCAAGTTTCATCACATAGATGTCACTTAATACATATAAAACTGTAAACCTTTATGTTGCAGATAACAGAGTTTAGTTACAAGCACATTATCTTTTGAACAGCATTTTTTAAAATATGTATCACCACTCAGGTACAAATTCACACAACCTTTTTTAAAAATAATCTGAATTCTGTAGCTAATTCCATAAACTAAACGTTTCACAACCCAGAATGCATTTTAGTACCCTGGACTGATATTAATAAAAGGAACATCTTTTCCCAGTCTGGCTGCTGGAGCTTACTGGAGCTGGTAAATTATATCAAAAATAACAGTCATCTGAGATGGTTCCAATAACCCAAGAGATATACTCTGTAGGCTTGGTCACAAATTTCAGGGTGCTTAGGTTGTAGCTCTCCAAGGTTTCCCATAATGCACATTCTTTCCCATTTCACAATCACCTTTCAATTAATTCCCAATCCATAAACTTTTATCACATGCCCTGGTATTTGGTAAAAACATTAAAAATTCCATTATACCCTTCTCAAGGGACAAACTGTTCCAAGTTCTCTGCAGGAGTCTTTCTCCACCTTTCAGGCTCAGATTCCCAGTGATCAATGAAATGAATGACACCAAGAGGGTATCTGTTTCTTGTTTCAAACAACCATCACAGCCATGCCTTGGGGGTTCATCCTGAAAAAAGACTGATAAAGACAAAAAAAAAATGAGTACATGAAAACAGTTCTTTTGCTTTGTTTGCAAATTATAAAATTAATATTGTACACTGCTAAATCAGCATTTAGGATTGCCTTGTAAGTCACCCGACATGATGCCTTTTTCTGTAACAATTTCATTTTTAAAACTTCTCCAAACAGAGTCCAAATTCCTATCAAGCATAATGATAGCAACTGATTAAAAAAAGCTCATGGGAAAGTGTTCTGTGTCTATACAAGCCTAATTAATGCCTGTAGTGAATTTTATCCACAATTTGCTACCTTCCAATAGCTTAAATTTTATTTTAAGATTAGTTGTATATTTTATGCATATACAATATATAATTTTTATATTTATATACAACAAATTGTTCTTGCTATAAAAGAACAATTCAGTAATGCTCAACTTCATGTTGTACAATTCATATATAACTACACTAACTAATATATTCAAGGTTTTTAACTTCCCTCCAACTCAGTAGACCATCAAAAATGGACCTGATTAACATAACTTTCTAATCGCCTATGTAATTAATGAAAGCATTTCTCTAATTCCCTCTAGATGAGTGCCCTGGTACCTGAAATTACTGCTTTTTCAGCAAAATTAGTTTGCTGTGTCATGCCCAAAACTGAGGAATTAAGCTTAATTTTGCCATATTCCCAACAGTTTTGAACATCAGACTGCTACGTCCCTGATGAGAAGCCCCAGCTTTCTGGCCAGGACCTTTCGTGGTGCATACCCTCAGCAACAGCAGCTCCCAACTCACGCACAGGTTCATCTCAGCCACCATAATTCAAAACAGACTCTTGATAGCATCCCATTAACACAATAAATCCATACTTGTTAGATACAGAATTACTTTCCTGCCTCTATGTCTTGTTAAACTTAAATAAAACACCTTAGATGGAATGACCTTCACAGCTGTGCTATCTTTAATTATTTAAGCATTTTTAGAGGTATGTTATCTTTTGCAGCATTTATCTAAAGGAGAAATTCAGATGCCTAAAAGAAGGTACCTAATGCCTGCTGGAATGTCCTGGAGGATCCAGGATATCTGCACGTGGCTGGCAGATACGATGTGGGGCCTACAAGAGACCTGCGCCTTTGAACTGTCAGTGAGAAGCCAGGTGGGATCCCCTGGGACTCTAAAATGACACAGGAGGTCTATGTTTAGGCACATGCATTTCTTCTAAAATTAATAAAATAAAACACTAAAATTAAGTTTTAAAACCTAAAAAACATGCCTATAATTTAACTTAAAACGTTTTTTAAATTGCAAAAACTCCAAATAAATCATTTTGTCTAAATCTCATACTTTACTGTATAAAAAAATTATTAGAGATCATCACCACCTGTTATCTAGGCCCCATAAAAATAAAGCACATAATGAACTAGTCACATGTTAGAAAATCATCATATTTTCAAAGTTAAATACTCAAAAAGTCAGAAAAAAATAATACGGGATTAATGCAAACAAAGACTACGGCTTTTAACTATTTTAGAGTGACGTTTTTAATTCTAAGTTTATATTCCATTTTTTCTCATTCAGCAGCCAAGTGCTTGATACTGTTCATGAGAAAAGTGTTGTGACATCCCTAGTTAAATAACTTCTTGAAAAAGATATGGCTGCCTACAGTAAAATTATTTTACATCACTTGGTTGGCATTGCAAATTCTAAAAACATAAAATCAATTCCCACTTTAATGTGTGTCTGGCAGCCAAGCCTTGGAGCTTGCTCTCATGTCTTTCCTCGAGCAAAGTTCCCTTTGATTTCAGGAAGAGTTCTGGTGGAGCATCATATCACAGTAGCAAATAGTCCTCTGTAGTAGCACTTCTAGAAATGGCAGAGAAGCTATTTAATATAAAAGGACAATATTGACATGAGGGCTTAGAGTAGCCCTGGTTAAATTTAGGCTAAAAGATAGAAAAATATTTATAATCATCAGGGCTGTGATGGGTTGGAACAAACTTCCAGTAGGTTTTAGGGTGGTGAAGAAACCTTCTGCCTGGATTTCACAATAAGTTTGGTTTTAACACCCAGAAGACAAGACTTGGTAGTCCAGGAGCCCTCAGCAATGAACCAGCAGGTCCTGGTTCTTTATCACTCAGCCATAGCTTTCTCACTGTTACTATGAGAAATCAAAAAGAATCTCTTCAGATAAAAGAAGGCTGCAGCTAAAACCCAGATGAACACTTAAAGGAAAACATAAATATTATAATTGACATTAAAATGATGATGTGATTATTTTCTGCTTGAGGCTTATTTATAGAGTGGAAAGTGAAATACTACTTTTGCTTACTTCAGACTAAACCCCAAGCAATTCTACTGATTTCAGTCACTTCAATGAGATTACTTGAAGCCTAATTTCAAGTAAATGAGATCTGAATTTAACACCTTAATTCTATGTTTCCTTTGGGGGAACTAAAGCCAAAAGCCAATCATAAAGATTGATTAATTTCACTGAATTTATAGTCAGGAAGGGTAAGTAAGCAGTGGTGAAGATGCCACAGAGAACAGTAAAAAGCAGAAAACAGCTTTAATTAGACATTGGTTTGCTTCACCAATAGTCTGCCCTTTTTTGGTTATATGTCAGAATTACATGGTGCACAAAGATTATTTAAAAATGCAGACCAGCTTTGTCTTGGTTTTTATTTGGAATAAAGGATCCTTCAAAAGCTATATTTTAAGCAAACATGGTTTTTTTCTTCTTTATCACTGCCAAATTCTCCAGTTGAGGAATCTACAATATTTTCCTTTTTCCAGAATGACACCTGCTGGTGGGAGAGACATGGATGAATTGCAGACACTTGATAGGTTTGATTGTAGCTAACGTGCCATATTCTCTGAGCATACTCATCATCTGCGTCCAGCCAAACTGTTGAAAATAAAGATTTGGAATCTGTAAAGATGCTATAAGGAGTATTTTGTAGAAGTGATATAATTTTCCAATCTGATTTAATATTTGCTTTTAATAAATCTCCTAGCTACCTACTACTAAGACAGTGCTTCAGTGGTGTTTCAGTGTTGGATACTAGCACTATTTCGAGAAGCCCAGAGCATTAGTATGTCAGATTGAGGTGAAAGCCAGAAGGAAACCTTCCCTACCCTACGCAAAAAGCTGCTGCACTGCTTCAAACCCTCAAGTGGAAGTAAAGCCAGCTGCTAATGCAACTATTGGTGCTTAACACCCCAAAAGATTAGCATCTCAAAGAGAAGTATTGTGCACATGTCAGTTGACCTGGTAGAGAACCTAGCTAGGAGAGACAGAAAGCAAGTTGTACCTTTGCCAAAACTGTGACAAATACTGCTCAATACATCAAGCAGCACTGGACTCTGTAATGGGCTTGCATATTCATAGCACCTCTGTTGCCTGGGTCTATCAGTGCAGCCTCCCCTCCAGCTAAACTGGAGTCAGACTTATGCTTTTAGTGCTTCCAAAACATTTACAGCAATATTTCCAACAGTGATGTCCAATGATAAGAACATCCTCATTGGGAAGACACAACTTTTTTTCCTTTTTCTGAGACACCAGCCGTTTTCTATAAAGGCAAGCTGAAGGGTAGGTGCTCAAGACCCTGAAGAAAACTCTGAAGTTGGACTCTAAAATATCTAGAAATATGAATTACTGAAGTTACTCTGGGATATTTTTGGACATTAACTTGTGGTAGTTTTAATAAATTAGATTTTGAGAACTGTATGTTTTAAAACATGACTTACAAAGAAATACTTGTGAAAAAATGCCTAGTTAAAAAGAAAACACTATTAGAAATTCAATTCATAACTAGAATTCAAGTAATTATTTTGAATTATGTACGAGAGCATAGGCAAACATACACATTCAAATGTGTTACCCTTGGGTAAATTATTAATATCTAGGTATTGCTATGGCATACCTCATTGTAACATCAAAAGGCAAACGTTCTTGTATTAGATGGCATTAGGCTGCCACTTAGGAGACTTGGCTTCTACTCCTGAATTTATCACTGCTCTTCTTTACGGCTTTGAGCAGGTAACTTCACAACTCTGTTCCTTCAGTTCTCACATCTGTGAAAAGAAGATACCATTGGTTTATTATGGTAGTTAAATGACTGATTTACAAAGATTGTTTTTATACTGGAAATGCAAACACATGAAAAGGGGGTACATTGCTGTAAACTCACCGGTAAATACAAGACACATGAGACTGTTTCAATGGCTAGTTTCAATCCAGTGAGGTTTTTTAAACATATATCTTGCAAAGTTGATCAAAGCTTCAGTCCTACCTGTCATTGTACATAGTTCTGTTTAGTTTATCACTCGTATAATTGTGATTATCAAAAGCTGGAACCATACTATAACTTCAGTTTATCCTCCTTAACCTCCTTAACAAAGCAATGACTTCGTGAAGAGTCCAGCTACAACCCAGTGTCTACAGAGTGGGACCTCAGCCCAGGGTAAGCACTTTGCTGCAAACAGCAGCCAGCTGGAAGCAGAAAGATTGATATAATCCCCAAACCTGTGATAGCCTGGCCATCCCCACACGGTTTGAGCTAACTGAAAAGCAGAGAAGAAATTGCAGAAAAGACACTTGTGCAAATATGTTCCTACTTTTTACTGCTGGAGCTTGAGGAGTTTTACTGAAGTAGGCTTTCTAGCTGCTTCCACTTAGCTCAAAGAGTGTCTCCTTGAGCACATTACTATCGACAATTGACTGTGACCATTTCAGTTCTGTACTAGAACCCAGCAAAAAGACACTTCTCATCCCAAAGCAACAGCACTGCTTTTCTTGTCAGATTCAAGGTCAGCTTGAGTTTTGAGCTCAGGTTAGTGCCCACCCTTAAGCAGCCTTCCCAGTTTTTAATGCTACATTTTGCAAATGAAATGCATGCATGGGATAGAAACAGCCTGGGATTCAAATAAGCCTCTGCACAAGGATGAGAGCTCTGAATCTGGCCAAATTTTTCAGCTCTCTCAACTCTACTTATTGAACTCACATGGCATGGAACAACCTTGGCATTGGGATTACTTTCATGTCCCATTCATTTTAATTAATTTAGGATATTCTTAATTTCAGTCTTGTAAGCCTTGCTTACCAAATCACGAGTTTGCCATAGACCCATCCCACTCCTTACTAGGCAGCTACTAGGAAACTGGCTTGCATCCAAGCACTGCAGCTATAATGCCTTTAAGCACTCTCATCACTTCTGGTAATGTGATACCAGTGTCATTTCCCATACAAGTCCTCCCAACCCTTCCCCCACCAAAGAGCATATGTTCTATGACGAGTCCCAGCTCATCCAAACTTCCTCAGCTGCTAAACCAAGCTATGACCAAAAAGCTCCTCCTCAAAGGCATTCTGGCTTCAGCTGACCTCCTCAGGGACAGCCATGGGCTCCGCAAAAGTGATCTTTAACATCAAAGTTAAGCATTACTTTAAACTGAGCCACACAGAACAAGAAATAACTATGTATGATGCCACGGTTTAATTTTCTCACTGTTTTTGCATGTGTAGCTTTTCCTCTGCCTGATGGACATGTTTTCTTCCCCCTGTAACCAGCTTCCTCCAGTTTTTGTTGATTCTGTACTTCAAAGAGTACCTTCTTCCCCCCCTAAAAAATGTCTTTACCTTTATCTTTTGTTTCAAGCTTTCTTTCTTTGTCTTATCCACATAAATTCTGTATTTGTAAGGGATTTTATCAGCATGTACCTTTTTGTTGCCTCTCTCAGAGAAACCCCTCTCCTTCCAACTGTAGCCATTTGCAGCCAAGTCAGAGGGAACCGTTTATATTTAGGGTACAGTAACTTCTTTGGGCTGCACAGACACCATGCAGCCCCTTCTCAGTGACCAAGTACTTGTCCCACAAGGATGAATTCCAGTTAACTTATGTTTTCTGAATGTCACTTACCCTATTGGTCCGAGGAGGTCTGGAAGGCCCAGGTTTGCAAATGGGGAATGTGCCCATTTTTTCAGAGTGCTACAACTTCTCTGTGATGATTACCCATCAAATCAGATATGGTGCTTTTCCCAAGTGTTTTTTTTTTCTTTTGTATTGGATAGAAGTTCTAGGTAGTTTTCACGTCTGAAACTTTAAGAACTCTACATCTTCTCCACATTTCAGTCCCTTGGCTCCTCAATCTGGATAACTTCAGCAATGCCATGTAGCACTAACCGTTCCTAAAGGGAAGGAAGGATTGATGTACACCTCCTCTGCTGCCCTGTGGTGTGGGCTGGGAGACTGTCTGCCCTGGAAAGAGCACAGTGATCTACCATGTAGTTTATAAAAATTTTCCACTTCAAAATCAGGAACCTTAACTACAGTCCTGCTTCTATTCATTATTCTCTTTAGTGTAAAAACAGGAGGCCTATGAGCACTTGTTTCAAAGTTTCTTTTATTTTATTCTTCCACAGAAGCCATAGTGCTCATCAAAACCAAGCCTAAAATGGGATTGGTTGAGAGGTCATTTGGTGAAGAAGTAGCATAGTCTCATCTACTATGTTTATAGGTACTCTGAGAAGTAGGTCTCTACTTCTGCACGCCTTCCTCTAGCCTACGTCTGGGAAGTCTAAGTCTCTCAGAAAGACATAATTTCTAGTAATTACTTATTTATTTAATTATACTACAGAGATCTCCAGTTCATGTCTAGGTGACAAAGATGAACTAAGCTACAGCAGCCATCTGGAATGATCTCTACAGGTTCTCTTTTAACTAACTTTTCCCAAAGTAATTTTGACACAGACACATTTTGCATTAGGCCAGCAATAAATACTAATAATCACTTTTTTCTGAGGGAGAATTTATGACACACTGGGTTTTTTTTGAGAAAGCCAATCAGTTATTTCCAGCTCACTCCCAAAGCAATTGCATCACTGAACAACACAAACCCCGGGTCTGCTGGACTCCTGGCTGCCCTAACACTGAGATACCTCAAAAAAGCAGCCACCTGTGAATCAGGAAGCTTTGGGGCTGCGTAGCTTGAAGGAGTAGCAGCCTGAGGACTCAGGAGGCTTGGGAAGGGGGACCAGAAAGGGTTGATCCTCCACCTGCCTCACATGAGGTGAGGAAGCCAGAGACCTGCTATCCCACAGCACAGACAAGGTGGGAGCTGGCTATGCTGGGGTAGGGACTTGAGGAGAGGGACCAGAATTTACTCCCTTCTAATTTTGGTGGTGTAGCTTTTGTCCACCTTAAGAGGTGACCTTACCCACTTCATTATTTACTGCCACACCGGCAGTCTGGTCAGCCCAGTGGAGACCCGAGGGGTGGCTGGTGGGGGTGGTGGGGACAGGGCAGCAGCCCCCCAGCTCAGCTCTCTCTGGGGCTTCAGTGGAGCTGATGCACCCCAGGGACAGTACTTTCACCCTGCAAAAGTGGTATTTTCCAATGGAGTATGGCTTCATCAAAAAACTTTTGGTGGGCTCTTGTCTGCAGCACGCTACCAGCTCCAGTTACCAACAAAATATTTAAATCTTTTACAAGCCTTAAAAATGTGAGGCAAGACCAGCATCTCAGCCACCAAATGAGTAATACCTCTGAAACAGACTCAACAAGAAGCTTGTGGGAATTTTTGTCTAGCATTATTTACTACTACAAATTACTTACCAGATCTAGCCTGTTCAGACTGCTGCGCTTGTTACACTAACAGAAAAAAAAGCTGAATTCTGGGAGTCTTTTTTATTGTTGTGTACTCTCAATCTCTTTCACTAAATACAAAAATGACGCCTGGGATTACAATAGCATGATGGAAACTTTCTACTACACTTCAGCAAACCTTAAGGGAAAACATGTACATATGCACTACAGATACTATGTGCATTTCCAGGAACCTTGTCAAAATTGATCACATGAAAAAAACCAAGACAATTAGGAAGAAATCTGCTTCATCAACTTCTTCCATTACTCATACCATAGGGCAGATGTAAGATCAAAACCAAAAGTGTAGTTTTCAAAAGCCTTTTGAAAATTTGGCTGGATTTCCTACCTTGTCACTTCATAAGCCACACAGAGAATGAGTAGTTCATGATCTTTTGAGAAGTAAAACACCACCTAAAGTAGCGACGTGGTTCAGGGTTAGGTCCAAACACCGAATTGTTTAATTCAAGAACAAACCACATTATACTTTGCTTATGCATCTGCAAACAGAATAGGATATGATGAAACAGAAAACTCTCCTTGTGGTTTTGTGTGTATCATCCTTGCCACTTTCATAATTAGAGGACATAGGCTACCATTACAGTCAATTGCAAAGTTCCCATTGACATCAGTAGATGTAAACCAGGCATTAATATTATGCTTTTCCGTTTTCTTGAGGCTTAAACACCTCGTAAAATAAATTTACAGATGAGCTAGTAAATGTACACTTACAAAGAAACCTCCTAAGGAGTCCCCGAAGCCATATTTTTAAATGCTGCTATTCATTCAGTTTATATCGGACAGATTAAGGGACTGACAAACAAGGGTGCATAGATCAAGAACAGCAATAAGAAACACTGAAAATATATTCCAGAAATATAATTCCGAAAATATCAGTTGAAGTATTTGACAAAACAGACTCAGAAGAGGGTTTTATACTATGGGACATATTTCACAAGCTCCGAAAACCCTATCTATTTATTTATCTGCCTATCCATTTCAGCGATCTGTAAATGAAAACATGTACAGTATAAGCAGCAAGCTTTTTTCCTAGGAACCCTTTCAAAACCACTCACATAAAAATGCAAGAAAAGCTAATTGAGAAAGAGAGAAAAAGTGAGCGGGGAAGAGAGTCTAACTGATGAGAAGTCAGAAATACTACCATCCGGAGCTGACATTTTCTTCTATGGAGCTATGTGCCCACTGGGCATAATTTTTGATCTCACAGACTTTCCACATGTAAAACTCCAATTGACTTCAGTGCAAATGAATGAACTGCAGGATCTAATTAAGCCTGCTGAGGTTTGAAAAACAATCTCATACGCTGCCTAAACATTTCCATGAATTTCAGAGATTTTCGAGATAGTTTGCTTAATTCATTGCCAAATAATAATTTACAAATAATCATAGGTAAAATGTGTAAATATAAACAGAAGGTGCACATTAGATGACAAACAGATATAAGGAACTAATAATTACCTAATGTGACCTGATAAAGGCTTTATTAAATGGAACATCATACGAGACATTACCAAAGAAAGAGTTGTGACTGATGGGTGACATTTGCACAATCATCTTGTTCCAGATACTACTGGCACAAGCAGAAAGGCTCTTTTGGCAATTAATAACCACTTAGGAAATGTTTGCTCATTACCACGCAGGAGAAGAGGCAAGGATACTGTTCAGCTCTCCAGAGCAGAATTCAACTATCTTAACCTAAAGACCTTGTTTTCTATCATGCCCTGCTTCATTCAGAAAATACCTTGCACCTCCTCAACGAGTGAGCTGGAGTTCTGCAGTTACCATCCACCAGTTCTCTTCAGTGCTTCTTCATCTCCAGAGTAGACCCAGGCTAGGTATAGGGATGACAGCATATGAGAAAAAACACAGTGCAATCACAAAACTGGAGTCAGTGTTTCAGTGCAAACATGTTGGAAGCTTACTCAGTCTGCAGAGATCATTCTGCTGTTCTTAATTTTAGGACACTTGTCCACATAGCTTGAATATCATCTTAATTAGGTGTTTTGCATATACTTGTTTTTAAAAACAAACTGATAAAGACTATTTCCACTACATGCATCATACCCACAGAGACCCATCAACTAGGATGGTGCCTTCAGGCCCATATAGACTAATAGAGAAACAGACAGCAAAGAATGGCAGAACCGTGGACTAACTTGGGAAGGACCTCAGGAGGTCATGTGGTCCCACCCCACCACTAAAAGCAGGACTAATTTCAACATTAGAAGTGGTTGCTCAGAGCCTTGTTGAGGTTGTGCAACTCTCTGCGTGCATTCAGACTAGTGGCAAAGAGAATCTATGCTGGAGGCTTGCCAACAGCACATGAACAATAAAATTTGTGAGCCCTGAGTCACATCCCAGCTCAGGAAGGATAGGGTCCCTACTCTTGGTTCCACTGCACAGCATCGCTGCAGCTCAAAGTAACACCCAGGGACAACACTACAGAGGTTGCCTCTGGTTTGGCCTCTGGTGCACCCAGCTAGCGACTGCTCAGTCATTCTGTGAGGATGGTGTATGGAAAGTCTGAGCACGGGAAGGAGCTGTGCAAGGCGGAGAAGATGAAATCTCTGGAAATAGTTGCTGTTAAGCTTTAGAAAATCTCTATGGAATATTTGGTAACTGTGTTTTTTTCCATGTCTTGAAACAGTCGACCAAATTTGAAAGGCTTTGTGAGGATGGCAAAAGGCATATACCTGATTCAAAGGCAGAGAAAGGTCTGTCTTTGCTCCAAAACCTTTTAAAATACAGGGGTCATATTTTTTTTTTACTTAAGTACAAAAACATATTTTTCACTAGCCACCTTCTTATAAATAATTCAATCACTTTTCAATTCAAAAATTTAAAAAACCTAAACACCTAGAGACTGACATTGGATAAAAATAAATTTATCTGAAATACATTAAGTTCAGCAAAGCTCTGAAAACAAAACAAAAAAAACCAAACAGAATCTTATAACAGGAAGCTTTAGGAAGCCTTCATCATGGGCAGAGCTGCCCAGTCTGACTGTAATATTGTTTGTTAAGCACTTAGGAATCCTTAGAAGTGAACAGAACCACATAACTGAAGCTGCTGGATTGCATTTCTCTGCTCCCCATTCCTGCTGCAGTATCTTACTGTTAATTACTGTTTTAAACTGCAGCTGGCTGGTGGGAGCACCAGTCAAGTTTATTTTCCTCTGGAATTAAACTCCAGGAAAAGAAAAAATTCTGAATATGCATTGCATCAGGATAAAAAATAAATTTTGAAGTTTGCTTCCAGAGAAAATGCTGGTGCATTCAAACCCCATTAATGTACAGGGGAGGGAGTGCCAAAGGACGAGAGCACTCCACAAATACAGCTGCAATTCCATGAAGTCAGAGCAAGCAGCTCCTTGCCCACAAGATGAGGTAAGTAAGGGATGTAGTGTAACAGTCCACATAACACAAACGGATCTTGCAGCTCTATCTGTGCTGTGAGGCCCCAAAACTAACAACATTAAACACATCATACGTATAGCTTTTGTATTCAGCTTGGATTTCATTTGTGGATTTTATTTGACAGTTCTAAATCCTGATTTTTTAAAAGTATTCTTTTGTCCTGGTTTTTGCTACCAGAAAAAAAAAACTTTAAAAGTTTAGTTAAATTATCACATCTTTCTACCACCATTCTTAGTAAGGAGTTGTCTTTTTCTGAGTTTCCAGTATGCAACATCACTAGCTGGGAAGGGATCACTGATGAACTCTCCATCCTGTCGTACTCAGCAGAAAGTTCGCTACTGATTTCAGAGGAGCAAGATTTTTACCCCACAGGAAATCAAGGTAAGTGGGAAATAATACTCATTTCATCCAATTAAATAGTAAAGCTCACACATTTTCAGGACCTCAGTCCACAGACATTTCCTTTTTCTGTCAGAAAAATACAGTTGGGAGGATATGTAACATAAAGTACAAAAAAGGTGCTGTAACACAGAGTGAGACAAGGGGGCCAAAGCTGTAAATTCCTTCCATCGACATGGTAATCTGTATTTGTAAAAGGCCAATATTGAGCAGGCAGTGAAAACAGAAACACATAACCACATCACATCATTCCACTGCCAGAAACATTCATACTAATTTCCACCATCAAACACACGGTATGATTACTTAAAGGTTTTTTTAACCAATCCTACTTATAAAAACAAAATCCTCAAGATGGTATAACTTCACATTTTCATATTCTGCAACATGAATATACATCAAATTGGCAACAATCTGTACCTTGTGTACAAGCCTCCTTCAGGGTCGTTAACACGGAATCAACTCCTTGCAGTAAGTAAACACTTCTTTTTCTTGTTTTTTATGTTAAAAATTGAAAATTAATCTTGCAAGTCATTTTGAACCAGCAAAACAGGGTTGACAAAGCAAGCACTGTAGTCTGACATCTTTTATTAGGCCAACTTAGAGTTCAAAAATATGCAAGCCTCCTTGACCACACACAAGTTCATGTATGCAGAACTCCAGGCTGGACCCATAAAATGTATTAAACTACCTGCTTTGTCACTACAGACATATATATATATAAAAAGAGAGAGTATATATGTATATAATGTGTATGCATATACATTTGAAGGGCTTCAGAATAAACTGTTCATTGATACAGGTTTAAAATAACAACTCTGAAGGACTGCTGTGGGTTGGCATGTAATCTTGATATATATCACTGGGTTTAATAAAGAAAATTTAGCAGCACACAAAACAAATCCTGCTTCTGATTTCTAATGAGGTCTAATTCCTATGAGAAAACTCATGACTCTTAGTAATAGCGTTAGCAACCATAGGTTCTTTGCTACTAACAATAATAACAATGAGAATACCTGGTAAAGATCTAGCACTCTGTTTCCCATCAAGTGTTTTACAAGGAACAGTACAGAGTGTCACTAAACTTGGAATAGCTACTTGGAATGATACTTGGGATGTTTTATGCTGCTAAAACCCACTCTAAATGGATATATCTCTTCTGCATAAGAATACAAATGTTTTTAATGTTGCTAGGTGTCCACTACAAGGTGTGTGCATAACCTGCTCACCCCTGCTTTTCTTCCCACAAGCATGTGAACAGATCACCACCCAGTTCTTCAGTGGCTCTCAGTCCATATGACAAGCCTTCCACCCAGGGAACAGAAGGGCCAGTTGTAGCAGCTACATACAAAGAACTTATCAAAGAATTACAGTGATGAAGGCAACTACTCTTCTTTCTTCAAGTTGTGGAACCTGTGAAAGTCTTTCTGGGTGTCTCGTTAGGAGTGCAGTCACACCAGTAAATGCGAGATATTAATTGGAACAAAGACTGAAGAATCAGTGTCCTTCAAGCCTTTCTGCTACCAGCATGAGTACTGCTTCGTAATCAGTGATTGTGTAGTGTTTCTACAGCCCTCAGCTATGGGAACTCTGACACCAAATATTGTAGTGGTACCTGGTGTTCTAGTTGTATATGTCTTGAGATGAGTCAGAGGATCTAATTTGACAACACCAAATGTGGCTCTGATAAAGTTTGATAACTCATTTTGAATGAGTTTGAAGTTGATGCTATGTATTTTTAGATTTGATCCTAAACAACAAAGGCTGTTTGGGACCAAAGAGCATCACAGATTTGCAGAAGAGCTTTGTCTGGCTAAGGCAGTACATTCAAGAAGGATCAACATTTTGATCCTCTACCAGTGAACTGGGTCACGTGAAAAATATTGGTAAGTGGATACAGTGATTAATAAGAAATCTGAAACCACCTTTAGAATAAATTTAAGACGTGGCCTCAGTGTTACCCTATCCACCTGAAAATAATATGGGGGATTAGACATAAAAGCTAGAACTTTATTTATCCCTGAGCTGAGGTAATGGCTACTAAAAATGTGGATTTCATTGACAGATGATTTAGTGAACATGATGACAGATGCTCAAACATGGCTACATTAAAGATAAAAGCAACATGCTTAAATCTCATGAGAAGGGATTTTTTCTTATTGGTAGAGAATGTATGTCAAGACCTTTTAGAAACCTAGGAACCACATAATGAGAAAATAACAAAGAATCAGCACTCATAAGTGTCTGGCTGAAGTTCCCACTAAATGGGCTTTGATAGATCATTTTTTCCTGACCACAAAGACACCAGAAGGATTGGCTGGATTGTAGCTCCTCACTGCAACCTATGATGAAAAACACTTCCTGTAGCCAAATTGAAAACCAAGGAGGGAACTTTCTCCCTAGATATATGGGGTTTTTTTTACTTCTAGAGTGAATCTAGTCCAGAGATATCATCTGAGAACATCAACACCATTAGGGGCAGAAGGAGGAGACATCAGGCAAAAATATTGGGACATTATGTTCCTTGAAGACGACAGTTTTATCAGTGACTGGGAAGACACTGAAGATCTAAAAACTAAAATTAGTTATGCTTTTGCTTCTGAGAGTTCAATGTCCACTGCCTGTTGCAGCACCAGTTGCAATGTACTGGCTCAGTTAGTGTCTGGTGTCCTTTTCTTGTTTGGTATCAATGAGGGTGACTGAAAAGCTAGATAAGAGCTGTTCTTCCTTTCTCTGTGGGCCCCAGTGACAGCTGACTGCTGCTACAGCACTGGTCTTCTGAAAATACTATTCTTGGGTGCAGCTGATAACAGTGGGTGGGGCCTCAGCCCTCTCATTAACAGGATACTAAAGGACAGAAACAGACAATTCTAACATGTGGTTCTTCTCATCATAAAGGAAATATCAAAAACAGGTCAGATTAATAACTCCCCAGAGTTACCAAGTCCTCTCCATTAACCATAAACGTTACCTAAGGTGACACACCCATAGAGCAGACATCTGCGTTCAGATTACAAGAATTCCACCCTAAACATCTGCATTTCAGAAAAGGAAAACATGGGGTGTCTCATGGCCCAGATTCACCTAAGAGCTGATGTTATCATCACAGTCTTCCACATTACAAAGACTAACAATTTTGACTCCCAACTCTCATTCACAATGAATGTCAAACTGCACATTTGGAAGGAATGTGGCCTATTTCTCACAAGCAGAACATAGGTTATGGCCACCTTTTCATATGTCTTTCACATATGGCTTAACACCTGGGAATTTCATAAAGCTGACCATTAAAATAAACTGCTTGTATATTAACTACCATTTTATTATTTGCCAACAAACACAGAGAAACACATACCATAACAAAAATATATAGCAACTAGGAAGTAGAGTAGTAGCAAACTATCCCTAAGTAATACATCCAAGCAAACACATGGGCTGATCTGCCACTTTGCCAAGGAACCAAAAAGCAGAGATTTCCAAACTTTGGGGCTGCTTTTCACCCTTGGATGGAGTCCTGTACAGAGAAAGTATATGTTCTGTGATTTAACAGACTCAGAGAAAAAGAATCTTTTTATCTTGCTTTGTAACAGGATTCCTCCATAATATTTTCCTAATTAAAAACTAGGAGTAGGAAGGTGAAAGGCAGAGCTGTTTCATATGAACAAAGAGATGAGAAAGAAAGGCTAATTGGGGCTCCTACTTTCAGTTCCTACTGCACAAGCTATAAAATTGCTGTAATTTATTTCTCAGAGAACTTTATGATGTTATTTCATACTATCTCCCAAGCTAGAGTAGGCCTACAGACCCCCTTTGATATGTTTACACTGAACTAACGTTAACTAATGATGGATACAATGAATCATCTGTTCAGCTGATCAAATGTAGATGTCTACATAAGAGTGAGATGAATTTTCTCTAAGCTCCATTGATTGTATTGGCTAGTTTGACTACAAAGGGCATTTAGACACCCAACTCACATGTAGACACCTATATTTATCCCAAAGGTAAGGATTTAAAATCTGTCTCGGGCCTCACAACTCTCACTGGCAGAAAAGTGAACATTCCAGACTCGCTTAGTAATTAACTAAATGATCTTAACAAAATGGAGAAATGGTCTGAAAACAATAGCAGGCAATTCTACAGAGACAAGACCAAAGCTCTACACTTAAGCAGCAAATGAAGGATGAGGAATGACAGGCTAAGGAGCAGTTCTGAGGAAAAACTCAAAAAACTGAAGATTAATCAACAGTGTCATTTGGTTATGAAAAAAAAGCAGTCAGAATATGACAGGATGTAGTGGTGGTTTGACCCACAGTGGAACCATGCAGTCCTGCATTCACTCCCCCAACCCAGCGAGATGGGATGGGAGACACAACAAAGGGGAATGGGATTAGGAATGAAGGACAGGGACAGCTCACTCACCAGTTATGGTCACAGGCAAAACAGACTCAAACTTGGGGAAGAAAAATCAATTTAACTTGTTGCCATTTCATCTGAGTAATGCAATGAGACATAACAACCACATCTTACAACACTTTCCCCCCACCCCTCCCTTCTTCCCAGGCTCAAATCACTTTGCTCCCAATGTCTCTACCTTCTTCCCCCCAGCGGTACAGGGGGCAGTGAATGGGGGTTCAATCAGTTCATCTCTGCCACTCTTTCCGGCATGAAAGTCCAGGAACAAGGTGTGCCAAAGCGATCTTCCCAGGGAGTCACGGACCTCTTTGGGCTCAGCTCCCAGCTCTGGCATGGGGACATCCATGGGCTGCAGATTCACCCCCTACTCTTAGGGTCCACGCCAGCTCTGGCAGTGAGCAACTCTCAAGGTCTCAACTCAGTCACACTTGCCCTCAGGCTCAGCTTCTCTGCTCCAGCGTGGAGAGGCATATGAAGGAGTCCTTCCACTCTGTTTGGCACAAGTTACATTGCTTTCAGTTTTGGGTGCTGCACATCAGGAAAGGTGGAAAATAAAAAGAAAGCTGCTAGAATGGCTGGAGGTCAGGAAAACTAAGTTATTCTCAAGCCATTTCTAGTTAAGATCCCAAAGAGGTAGCAATGGGCTTAACTTGCAGCAAACAAGATTCAGGCTGTGGACCAGGCTTGCACATGTAACTTGCACATGTCAAAAAGGACAGTTTTCTAAAATGATGAAACAGTGGAGTGAGCCACCTTGAGACGTTCTGAAATCTCCATTCTTGGAAGTCTTGGAAAGCAGGTTAGTCAAATATCTGTTAAGGAGAACATAGGTGTATTTAATTCTGCCTTGATCAGAGGCAAAGAGTAGGTAACCTAAGATCTGCTCTAGCACTGGTTTCTATAAATCTGTGATAACAACCCATTTTAGAGATACAGAAGCAAAATTGTGACTTGCCTATGACTACAACAGTGTGGTATATCCAGAATTAGGACACACTGCCTTATCTCATTCTTTTAAATATCACTAGCCAGTAATATTGACCTACTCTTAAGATTTAAAAATAAATATATATTTTAAATAGCCATAATGTAAAAATAGATCATAGAATAGTTTGGGTCAGAAGGGACCTTTAAAGACCATCTAGAACAATCCCCCTGTCATGGGCAGAGACTTCTTTTACTAGATCAGGTTCCTCAAAGCCCCATCCAACCTGACCTTGAACACTTCCAGTGATGGAGCATCCACAACTTCTCTGGGTAACCTGTTCCAGTGTCTCACCATCCTCATCATAAAAAAAAATTCCTCTTTATGTTTAAAATAAACCTACCCTTTTTCAGTTTAAAACCATTGCCCCTTCTCCTTGTCACTACCATCTGTCTCTGTCTTTCTTACAAGCCCCCTTTGGATATTGAAAGGCCAAAATAAGGTCTACCTGGAGCCTTCGTTTATCCAGATTGAACAACCCCAACTCTCTCAGCCTTTCTTCACAGGAGAAGTGTTCCATCCCTCTGATAATTTTCACATCCCTCCTCTGGACCTGCTCTAACAGGACTAGAATTGAATGCAGTACCCTACGTTGGGTCTCACAAGAGTGGAGCAGAGGGATGCCTGCTCCACTCTTGTGAGGTTGATCACCTCCCTCAACTTGATGACCACGTTTCTTTTTATACAGCCCAGGATACAGCTGGATTTCTGGGTTGCAAGCACACATGACCAGCTTAGGCCAATTTTTCATCAAGTATTTCAAAGTCCTTCTCCACAGGGATGTTCTTAATCCATTCATCCTCCAGTCCGTATTGATATTGGGGATTGCTCCAAGCCAGATGCAGGACCTTGCAATTGGCCTTGTTGAACTTCATGAGGTTCGCATGGGCCCAGTTCTTAAGCCTGTCAAGGTCCCTCTGGATGGCATCCCATCCCTCTAGTGAAAGAACTGCACCACTCATCTTGGGGTCATCTGCAAACATTCTGAGGGTGCACTTGATCCCACTATGAAGTTGATTAAGATATTAAACATTATTGGTCCCAGTACGGACCCTTCAGGGACACCACTTGTTACTGGTTTCCACTTGGACACTGAGAATTGACTGTAACTCTTTGGACACAGCCATCCAGCCAATTCCTTACCCATCTAACAGTCCATCTATCAAACCCACATCTCTCCAATTTACAGGTGAGAATGTTGTAGGGGATTGTATCAAATGACTTACAAAAGTCCAGGTAGATGACATCTGTAGCTCTTCTCTTGTCCACTGATGCAGTCACTCCATTGTACAAGGCCACTAAATTAATCAGGCACGATTTGCCTTTGGTGAAGCCATGTTGGGTATCTCTAGAGACCTCCCTGACTTCCATGTGTCTTGACATATATTCCAGGAGGATCCACTCCATGATCTTACAAGGCTGGAGATGAGGCTGACTGGTTGGTATTTCCCGGTGTCCTCCTTTTTACCCTTTTTAAAAATGAGTGCTACATTTCCCTTTTTCCAGTCACCAGGGACTTCACCTGACTGCCATGACTTTTCAAATATGGAGAATGGCAACTACACCAGCATTCCCTCAGGACTCCGGGATGTATCTTGTCAGGTCCCATACATTTACATATGTTCAGGTTCCTCAGGTCGTCACAAACCTGATCTTCTCTTACAGTGGGAGAGACTTCGCTCCCCCATTCCCTGCCTTGAAGTTCAGAGGCTTGAGAGATGTGGGAAGGGAGATAACCATTGAAAACTGAGCCAAAAAAAATGATGAATACCTCAGCCTTCTCCATGTCGTTTGTCACTAATCTTCCTGTCTTATTTATTAGGGAGGGAGGGGGACTAACCACTTGAAAATTTTTAAAAGTGCGTAACCACATTATTGTTGTTGAATCTGTGAACATAAACTGAGTAATTTCATCATTTTAATGTATAAAATCAGACTTGCATTTGCAGCCACATCAATTACTTAGCATAGTAAATTAAGTATATGACATAGCAAAAGTGATACAAAACTGTGCATAGAATTTAATGCAGTATTTTTGTATCTTTTTAAGTTGCCTGTAAACTCCCTGAAACAAAAGATACCAAAGAAAACTTGAAAGAATGCAGCAGTATGATCCCTGTTGTATATAAAGATCACTTTCATTTTCTTCAGTGACTTCCCTGCAGAATAATGTTAACACTGATCCACGAGCGTGATCTCATTAGATGACCTTTTCAAAACAGATGGGTTGAGGGATCACCATGAAAACTGCAACTTCATAATCTTCTAACATAACTGTTAACACCATGTACCTTCTCCAAAATCAGGCCAATCATTTGCACTGAATTAAGGCAATTTTCTGACATTATATTTCAATTACCTTCTGCCCAGGGTCAAAAAAATACTTTGTAATTTGTTCTAGATGGCCCAAGCATATACTCAGCCACTTCTGTGGGGTCCTTTGGCAATACTACAGAGCCTTCCAGAAAAGCAGTGCTGGGAGGAGGAGAAGTATAAACACAGAAATTAGCATTTTAAAGACAAGTGTTCTTTTACATCTGTGTATGCTTTACCTGCCTATGTTTCTTCCTTTCTGCAATTAATTATCACATTAATCTTAACTATTTCTTAGGAGTTTTTACCAAGTTTTAGAATTTAATTTAATTTCCCAGTTCAGTTGGAGTACAGACATTCTTATCTGTATCACAGAACTCTGGGGGAAAAGTCTAGCATAAATGGTGTGTCTCATGCTCTGCATACTGCTATAGATGGATACATATGATGGCTCTTCTCTGTGTCTTAGGAAAACACCCATCAAAATTGTTGTATGGCATGGTGGGCTTTCATAGGCCAAGCCTAAAAGAGTAGTCACACATGCTACCAGACTTCAATATTTGTGACCGTATAAATTAACCAGGTCATCAAATCTATCAGTTTACAATAAAATTCCCAGGCCAGTTTTGGTTTCTTTAACCCCTCAAGTAGCACTGTGGAAGCCAGTGGCTGTGGGACAGGCACTGTCTTCTAGAAGTCCATTGGTTACACTCAGCATCCGCATCCACAGACACTGTAGCACAGACAGTTTAGCTCTGTTGTCGGGTCAAAGACATGCTCAGGATTTGCCTAGACAAGGTGCTTTGAAAAAATTAATCTGGATCAACCAAATGAAGTGAACTATATGACACTGGATTTATACTCTCAATGACTACATAGGTGTTTAATATTATTTAGGAAATCCACATTAGAAATCTATTGAGATTAATTTCCATGTCTCACAGATAAGAGGTTTTTGTGCTCTGTGGCAGTGACAGTTTCTTAATAGGAACTTTGTAATGTAAGCCACAAAGCCGTCCTCTTTCTTAAGATTTTTTTTCAGGGCCAGGAGATGCTCCATCTAAACCCACAGTTCTTAACCAGGCAACAAGAGGAATGGCAGCAGTTATGAGAGAAGTGATATATCCAGCAGATTAGAAGCTTATGTTTCTATTTGGGGTTAGAATTGGCAATTAGATATTGTACATTTAAATAGTGCCCTGCTGATATCAGCCTTTCCTAAAATTCATATTAATGGGCCATTCCCAATGTGGAGATACTGACTCTCTTTTCATAAGAATTAAAAGACCAGAAGTGATTTGTTATGCACCTGACACAAAAAGCAAAAAATGCATAACTTAACATTAGACATATAAAATACAGATGTCTGCATCTGACCTGTCAGATCATGCTCTACACAAATGAGTCTTTATGGGTGCAACTCTTCTCTAAAACAGACTAGATTAATTTTATACTCAAAGTACCTACTTCTCTCTCCTGACTACAAAGAAGTGTGCTGTGACATGGTGTATACTGTACAACTCTAAAGATAAATTACATTAATGTGTATCAAGTTTTCCCTAATATTTGTTTCCTCTTGGCATGGCTTACTAAGCATGATCAAGTTAATGATGGTAGGTTTCAGATCTCTGGCTGCATGTTGTATTCCCCTGTCCCTCTGCAGGACATCTTCTGTGCATTTTCATTACATATCTGAAAAAAAGTCATATTTTAATGGTTTCTTTTTCTTTTGGTGTGTTCCAGAGATCCAACTGTTTTTCTTTTTCTACAAATAGGACCTGAATGTCACTTGGCTCAAATACTAGTGTCTCAAGACACCATACTCACCTGTAGAAAAGAAAAAGGCTCTAGGGCAGTGTCTCCCATCAGATTTTTCCAGCAGCCCCACTGTCCTGACTGTGACACCACATTAACCCAGACAGATGTACTCCAGTTTGTAAGCCCAGCTTCTCCAGGTGGTGCCTCCCCTCATAGGCAGGGCCTTCACTTGAGGCCATAGTTTGAGAACTGCTGCTCCAGGCCTCATAAAGGCTTGAATTAAGTACATACAGTCTTTTCTGAATAAGACTAGGTGGTGACATACTAATCTAGTTTCCTTCTACAAGAGGATAACAGATGGGAGAAGCAGGAGGTGTTGCATCTTGACTGTTTTTGACACTGACATATTATTCTTCTACCTAAGACAGAGAAATGCAGAGTAGAAGAAACTAGTATAGGATGAGTACAAACTGACTGGGAAGTCATTCACTAGAAGTATTTCTCAACAGTTAGTTATTGAAATGAAAGGATGTATAGAGTGGGATTCCCCAGGAATCTGTGCTAAATATGAGGCTTCTCAATATTTCCATTAACAACCTGAATGAGGGAAGATAAAATATGCTTATTTTTTACCCATGATAATAGAGGCTGCCAGCTGACTGGAAGATAGGACTGAAATTGAATTATCTTGACAAATTGGAGAAATAGTCTTAAAAATAGGTGACAAATCAACAAGGACATAGGCAAAGTCCTGTACTTTCACACTGCCCAAATACAGGCTAGGCAAGAATTGGTAAGACAGCAGCCCCATAGAAGGGCTAGGGGAGCACAGACAGGGTATAATCAATTGTGCTGCTGCAACTAAAAAAAAAACCCAAAACAAACAAACAAACAAAAAACCACCATAGTGGGATACATAAAGAGTAAGACAGTCTTTAGGACACTTGAGTTGTCTGCTCCTTCAACAGCAGCAAGCTCTCAGCTAGAATACTGAGTTTAGTTTGATATACAGCAAAACAGAAATTGGGCAGAGTTCAGAAAAGAGAGGGAATTGTCAGAGGTAAAAAAAGATACGACATCTGTAAGAAAAAGGACAGGCGTGGTTTAGTCTACAGATGACTACAGAAAACATGTCAAGAAAAGACTTCCAACATGAAGAATGGTTAAACACTGGCGTAGATTGCATGAGGGGTGTGTGAAATCACCACCTCTAGATGTCTTTAGGAACAGGCTAGACAAATGGAAAAGACAGAGGGATAGTGGGTCATCAGGACATAGAGAGAGGTTCACTGGTCTCTGAGGTCCCTTCTAACACTATTTTCTAGGATACAGTCATTCTGCATCTTCTAAACTTACTGTTGTGAGCAGTTGTGTTTAAAGTAACCATGCAAAGATCAGCATTTCTCATTCAGTATCCTTGGAGCTGAATGAATCTGAGCTTTGTACTCATTATAAATTCAGTAAGTCCACTAGTTCTCAGAGTTCACTGCACTACAGCTAAGGCAGTTGGACAGCATGCTTTTATAAAGCTTTCATTGAATAAATTTTCAAAGCTGCTACCTAGAGTTTACATTATTGCTCAGCACCACTTCGTTAATTTGGAATCCAGATCTGGTGACTGATTTAGGAAAACAGTTCAGCTAATCCCTAGTGAATAGAAATCCTCAGTCTAAGATTGTGTGGCTCACCAGATTCCCACACGTGCAAATGCAGCAGCTGCCTTGCAAAGGGAAGTTAAAATATAAAGTACAAAGTTTGGGGGTTTTCACATGACATGCTTATTTTCCTTCCTTGGAGATCTAATGCTCCAAAAGGAAGGAGTAGAGACAATCATGAACTTTCCCAGTAGATGACTTTTATAGTAAGGTGGCAAGTGCACATATGTATTCCAGAAAGCTCTTTGAGGGCAACAATTCTGGCAGAAGAACATTCAGAGCTGCTGTTAAAAAAACTAATTCTGCTAATTAGCCTTGTCTCCTTTCTTCGATTAGACGATACAATTAGCATGCATACCCATGTGATATCAATAACCTATATATTAAACTATTTCCACGTTGTTGCTCTCTGCATGATAAAACACCTTCAGGCAGAGTACTATGAATTGTAATTCCTCAGTAAGAGCTTTATGGGAAGGCCCCTGTGCAGATTGCTTCCTGCCTGATAGGAAGCCCTTGATTGACTCACAATCTGTTGAGCTTTGGGAGATCACACAGGGCCCATTTCTTCACATAAACTTGCAATGAGGTGAGCAAGCAGCTGATTCTCCTGGGATATTGAGGTAGGCCAGTCAGTCAGACATATGTTATATACTGTACTTGCTCCTAAGGTAACCATCCAAATTTAGAAATAAATAAATAAATGTAATGAAAATAACTTTTAATTATGACAACAATGAAAAGTCATTTCTCCCTCAAAATTATTATAAAGACACAATAACCGCTCTCACATAAGTCCTCCTGAGTGGCATTGTATTAGTGAAAGCTTCTAGTGCAGCTGAAACTAGCTTCTACTGATGATGAGCACAAAACTTCCACCTACACATACTTGTGAGAATATCCCTCAACTACGATTCTTTCTAGTGTCATATTATTTACAATATGAGTTTTCAGAGCACTAGGTTGCCCAGTCATATATCAATTTATATTCGACCCTTGATATCTCAGACATGTGTCTGAGATATCTCTTCTCATTCTTGCTGTACCCTCCCACTCCACTTTTTTCCACTTTCCCCCTCCCATAGTTTCTTCCACTGTTTCTGAGATTTCTTCTTTTTCCGTCCAAAGGAAGTTGTATTGGATTAACCTTGGAGGCTCTAAGTACCTTTTCAACAGACTGATGCTTCTCTCCTGTTCTCAGGAGCTAAGCAATTTACTTCTACAACACCTTCACCTCCTGCCAATTACTAAATGGAGCTCAGTTCTCTAACAGTACAGTGCAGGACACTAGACCAGAACAGCTGAAATCTCTTTACTAGAAGCTGGATATTCTTGTCCATGGTTACTTTCTAGTAAATGTATATTTACAGGTGCAATGAGAGATCCTTGATATAATGCCTAAGAAAAAAATGAGGCTCAAAATGTAAAGCTACTAATACTGAACAGGAAATATTTAAACAGGAGTCAGATACCCAAGGATCCCAGATGATACTTGGGGATCCAGACCTGTGGTCCCATCTGAGCTGTGCAAGCACCAAATAACTCAAAAAGCTCTCAGATGGATAAGAGTCTCGTGTGGAATACTTTGCCAAAGTTTCTGAACTAAATATACTTCTGGGCAGTGAATTAAGTGTTGCTGGTCTGTTTCCTGAAATCTGTTTCAGAGATAGCCGATGTGTACTAGAAGTGGTTGTGTTGCATATGGAAAGCAAGGGTCTACACAAAGAGGTGTTATTTGTGTTAACTTACAGTTTTTGTAGTGTCAATGTAGATGAGCCACTTGAGCTGTAATAAAAGGCAAGCTGCATGTACTAAAATATAGTCACTATTTTGTGATGAGCAAATACTTTCTGAATATCATTTTACACTGACATGCTTTTAATAACTAACAAGATTTCCTTTTCATATAAATTTTATAATTTTTACCTGTCTTGCTTACATCCTTAGGCCACTGTGGCTATGATATGACTGTCACATTTTAGAAGCATGCTACAACTTTCCATAATCACTGTAAGTCAGTATACAGAATCGCTATAATGAGTTAGATGGTTTCTGGATCCCCTCCAAAGCTTATCTTACCCAAGTAAGTCTGTAAGTCAAGTAGGCAACATAAAAACAAGAACAGGGTGTAACAGCTGATATTTTTTTTTAATACCTATTACATTGAAGAAATGCTAATCCTGAGGATGCATTCTTCTCCCTCAGATGTTTTCCACAACACACTTTTGTTTCTTTGTGGGGAAGAATGACTGCAATATAAGGAAAAAGAGACATAACTGGTACAGGACCTACAAGCTAGACGCTACCGTATCTAGAATTCAAGAACCTAGCCTCTAAAGTAGGATACAAAGTCCCAAATCAAGTGCTTCAATTTGCTGTGAAATACGTGAGAAAATTTGTACTCCCAGAGGAGTGACAAATACCTCACTGCACATTAAGTCACGTGGAGTTAGGTGATACAACAGGCCAGGCATGTGAAGCTTCTGAAATCTCATTTCTTTCTACAGTTTGCATACCTGGAAGCAACAACTCAAAACCAGTTTGAATTCTAGGCTGGAACCTCAGATGGTCCTTAAGCACTGAGCATTGCTAGTATGAGTGAGCACTTCAGCAGGAGCAGTTCTATGACATTTGCACATTTTGCAAATCTCCCCAGCCACAAACACACACATTTCGTTACCCAAACTACTTTCATTTCTGTCTATGCAAATGTACATTACAGATATTGAAGAAAGTTTCTCCATACATTAGCCCTTTAGTACAGTAATCATTTTGGTTACTCTTCCCTGAATACCCCCTAGAGTACTTAGTAATTTATGACTGAAAAGTAATATTAATTAATCTTTTAAAATAAGGAAATATACATTCTGATGTATGCAGAGTAACATTTTTTCTCTATTTACTCTTAATTTACATCTTGATGAGTCAAATCCCCACTGTTACATTGCCAAGTCAAATATAATTTCACCGGTGATTAAAGTTGTCCTGTGGGACTGTACGAAACACGCATCTTTAATGAATTTGGTCCACTAAATGCACATGGCCAAGAAAGAACTGCATTTTATACCTCTAAGCAAAAGTAATGAAGAAAACACCTTTTCAGAGCCACCGGCACTTCAGAGTGCAAATAATTTTCAGTTTCAATAGATGATTATTGATACCTTTGATGTAACACTCTATATAACTCTATATAATAAGTCTAAATCATTCTCCTGGAACCGTTGTCCCACATTCAGAGATACACAAGGTACTCCGGCAGCTTTCAGCTTGCTTGGGAGCTCCAAAAGGCCAGGGCTGAGATGCAAACATATTTTTTAAAAACAGTGGGTTTTTTTAAGTTTATGGCAGTTTTATATTTCTGTCTTTTGCCCTTTATTTTCCGGCTAACGGGCCCCATCCTGCCGCCACGAAGCACCAGGCAGAACGATGTCTGTTAGCAGGAGCACCCGGGGCGGGCGCCGAGCCGGAGGGGGAACCGCCGAGGGCGCCACGGCGGGCGGACCGGAGCCGGAGCCGGCGGCGCGGGGGGCGGCGGCCCGTTGTCTGCGGGAGGTGGGGGGGGAAACCCCAAAAAACGAGGGAGGAAACCACGAGGTGTATTGGGTGCCGCCGTAGAGGAGCCAGGAGGGGCTGATGTTACCAACCGTCTTTTCGAGCTCCGGGCTAGATACTGATTTTTACACGGGAGATGCGGGATGCGGACGCTGCTCGAACGCCGCAGCACGGCAGCCCCGCGTTACCGGGGAGCCGGGAGGGAGCCGGCGGTTGGCTGCAACGGCTGTGCAGAGAGCCCGGGGCCAGCTCCCATCCCCCCAGCCAGCCCTGCCCCGCATGGACTTTCCGCAGCGGCCGCCGGGAGGGCGAGGCGAGCCAAGCTGAGACGGGCCGGGGCCAGGGCCGGGGCCGAGGCCGGGGCCGGGGCCGAGGCCAGGGCCAGGGCCGGGTCAGCAGCCTCCCACCCTGCGGCCCGGCCCCAGGTGCGGCGGCGGTGCCGCAGGCAGCTCCCCATCTCCCTACCTCCCCCCGAGCCGGCTCGGCTGCTGGCTCCTCCTGGCACTGCCCCCTCACAGCCTGCCCAGCACTGCCCCAGCTGTCCCAGCACTGTCCGAATTGTTCCAGCATTATCCCAACTCTGTCACAGACTGTGCCAGGACAGTCCCAGCACCATCCCAGGGTGTCCCAGCACTATCCTAACTGTCTCAGACTGTCCTAGCGCTGTCCTAACTGTTCCAGCACTGTCCCAGACAATGACGGGGCAGTCCCAGCCTGCCCCAGCTTTGTCCCAGCACAGTTCTAGCACCGTCCCAGGATGTCCCAGCACTATCCTAACTGTTCCAGGACAGTTCCAGGCTGTCCCAGCACTGTCCCAACTGTCCCAGCAATGTCCCAGCACTGTCCCAGGACAGTCCCAGCGCTGCCCCAAGTGTTCCAGCGCTGTCCCCGACTTTCCCAGCAGAGTCGCAGACTGTCCCAGCGCTACCACAGCTTCTCCGTGGGTACCTGACTTCCTCCCACGCGTCCCCCTGGTAGCCTTGGGGCGAGGCTCGCCCTCCGTGTACCAGCCAGGTGGCACGAAACGGAGGGATTCGGCGAGCGCATCCCTCGGTGACAGTCCCAGGGCCACGGGAAGGGTTAATCGTGCCCCGCGACAGCTGACAGCCACTGCCACAGAGTCACGGACGGGAAAAGGAGCCGAGGGCTCTGCGGACGGGACCCACAAGTTGCTTTGCAGCCCAGTTGTAGTGTTTGCAGAGTTACCATGAGCAGGGAAACGCCAGCAACGCTTCAGCTCCCCCAGAAAAGTCCGAGTACGGACAAATCCGCAGCTCGGGGTGTCAGGTTTGCAGAAAATGGCCGAACACAAATTTCTTTTGCATTTTTCTGAAAATAAGCTGAACCCGGGAGATAAATTACTGTCTGGTGGTAAATACTGACCAGCAGCAGCAGCTGGAGACGAATCACCACACTGCCAGCATTTTAACTGCAGCTTTTAGAGGAGAGGAGGAGAAAAGCGAGATCTCCGGGCTGCCGCAACCGCCTGCACGCCCACTGGTTTCACTGGCTAGAGTGTCTGCGAGAAAAAGATAAGAGGCTGGTGCAGAGAAACAATTAAAAAAGAAAAAAAAAAGAAAAAAAAAAAAAGGAGCACTAATGACTTGAAAGAGTTGCAGCCCTGCAGAACCGGCTGGGGAGCGCAGCGCGGGTGGCAGCGCCTGGAGGTCCCCAGTCCCTCTGCCTGGCTTCGGGCTGCCACGGGGGCACGGGGGGAGCGGGCGGAAACGAATACCGGTCGCAGGGAGACCCCGCTGCCGGGGGCTCGCCCGCTGTCCCGGGAAAACCTGCGGGCGACGGAGAGGGCGGCTCGGCGGTACCCTGGGGCACGGGGAGGAGGGGGTGAAAGGGCTTCCCCGCCCCCCAAGGAAAGTGTGACATTCCCCCAAACACACACGTTTTGGTTTCAGCGTAGCGGGATGGAAATGACTATTATTAACGGCCAGGTCCCGAAAGTTTCTCTTGCTTTTCAGGGAGTCAGAAATTATTTTTCGAGGTGTTGTCATTACCGTTTCTGCCTTTGCGTATTTCCAGTACACCGGAAAGTTTCCATCGGAGCAATTTGAACATTTTAAAGTAACCACTCTTTTTTCCGGAAGCCAAAACTAGCCTGGGAAGGAGAGCTGCAGCGGGCTGCCGGTGACTCTGCACCCCGCTTCGCCTGACCAAGAGCCGAGTGTAGACATGGCTCCAGCGCCAGGACACCCCGGCCGCGCCCCACCGCCCCCACCAGCTCACTGAGAACTGCCCTGGAAGCAGAATCGGGCACCTCAGACCTCGGTATCTTCCCCGGACGAGTAAATAACCGAGAAGAAGCAGCTACCTCAAGTGCAAAAGGTGGTTACACTTGAAAAAATCCCTATTGCGCTGCTTTTTTACAGCGATATTCCAGCCTTTTCCGACTTTGAACTTTTTTGCTTAATTGCACTGTTTGACGTTCTGCTAGGTGATTCTTCGCTTCTTCCTATGTGCTAAATAACTCCTTAAGTGCCGGGAGAAATAAGATGCCGAGTGTTTGAATTTGGTATTTTGAACGACGAGATTTAAAATGGCTTAATTTAATTACGCCAAATAGGAAGATAACAGAGGCATCTGTAGAGCTCAAACTCCTGAATTTACACCCAAATCTATGCGAAGTTTGACAAGAGACGAAACCGGTAGTCCCGGTGCCACTGGGGCGGGAGAGGCGGGGGGACATACATAGAAATATGGGCTTGGGGACACTTCCGAGGAAAAGGGTGTCCGAAAACAGGACGCTCAGAAACCTGACATCGAGGGGGTGAGCTGGCTGTTGCGCCTGGCAGGCAAATGAGCCGTCACACAGAGATTTAGTTATAATCAGCCAAATTTTTGGACTGGGGAACGAAAAGGGGAGAGATATTTAACATTTGCGGCTGGAGAGAAGGGAGATCCCCGTGCCCCCGGTCCCGGTGCCCGGCAGCCCCTCCGCCCAGGGGCGGCTCGGGGGCCGTTTCTGAAATGAAACTCCCTGCTCCTGGCCACAGCTCTGAAATAATTAAAGCTAAAAAAAAATAAAATAAAAATAAAAACAGAAAAAAAAAGGAAAGGAAAAGACAAGTCGTCGCTGGGACGCCGCTATCCAAACCCAAGTCACTGTATTTCTTTCGCTAAGTGTTGTCATTATTTACAGTATACATCCTCCCGCCAGTCAGTCGTGACGAGCACGTTTTAAAGGCTCCACTAGTTTACACAGAACAAATAGACTTTCCAGAAGAAAGAAAGAAAGAAAGAAAGAAAGAAAGAAAGAAAGAAAGAAAGAAAGAAAGAAAGAAAGAAAGAAAGAAAGAAAGAAAGAAAGAAAGAAAGAAAGAAAGAAAGAAAGAAAGAAAGAAAGAAAGAAAGAAAGAAAGAAAGAAAGAAAGAAAGAAAGAAAGAAAGAAAGAAAGAAAGAAAGAAAGAAAGAAAGAAAGAAAGAAAGAAAGAAAGAAAGAAAGAAAGAAAGAAAGAAAGAAAGAAAGAAAGAAAGAAAGAAAGAAAGAAAGAAAGAAAGAAAGAAAGAAAGAAAGAAAGAAAGAAAGAAAGAAAGAAAGAAAACCAAACCTCGACTCAATTAAAAATAACGATTTTGTTCTTGGACAGCTACCAATTCTTTGCTCTGCCCATCCTGGGACTTTCATTTAACCTCAGTAACACCCTGAAAGGCTGCAGTTTGCATACGTTCTATCGTACCTTCTCAGTCCCGCAACAGAGAGCAGTACCGCAAGCTGCTCAGATAGCTAGTTTGTTTGGTAAAAGAAACGTGATGTGGAGCACGGAGTTAATTAAATCTTGCAGAGATTCAGTTGTTACGAGCAAAAATCATGCAGTCTTTAGCAACCTGGTCGAACACGCTGGATATAGACAACGGTGTCTGAAAAGCTAATTACAAAATTACGCAGCTCACACCAAACAAAAAAAGTTTCCAGACAGAAAAAAAAAAAGCCCTGAAATCCCCAAAATCTCGGTGGAAGTGACTGGTGTTAACTACGGCTGCTGATCCTTCAGCTTCGCTTTGACGCGCAGATCACGCCCATTCCCTCCACAGGTTTCCTAAAATCTTTTCGATCCCATTCTGCGGGCTCGACCTCACGGAGAGCTGTTCGGGGGAACGGAGGGGGCTCCACCGCCTGCCCTCGACCCCCTGCGGGGCTGCCCAAGACCTCTGGAGGCGTTTGAGAGAGGGGCAGGGGGAGGTGGGCAGCTCCCGGGCTGTCCCGAGGGGCGCGGAGGGCTGCGGCACGGCGGGACCCGCCGGGCTCCCGGAGAACTCCGTTAAAGCGAACCGCGGAGGTGCAGAGCGGGGTGGCGGAGCCACTCCCGCTTCGCTGGAAGTGGAGACATACCGTTTCAGCTCCGGCACAGGCAAAACCCTTCTGACCCCCTCCTCCCTCACACCCCTCTCCTCCCCAGCTAGATCTGATTTTTTTTCTCTCCCTAAGCACAAACGCCTTCTCCTCCGCCTTTGACATTTGGGGCTTGTGAGCAAGGAGAGTTCTGAAGTGGCGGTTACCACCGTTCTTTCCGTGACACCATGGGGGGAATTTGGGAGGTTCTTTGAAAAAAAACCCGAAGGCGTTGACTTTCGGTGGTGATGACTGACAGCCCCCGCCTAGCGCAGAGCCGGAGGTGGCTGCGTGATCGTGGCTCGTCCCCACGGTGAGGCAACGGGGACATCCCCCCGTGTCCGGCTGCTAACCCACCCGCTGGGGAAACGGGGCTCGAGGAGCTGCCATTTCCTCACCGAGAAACCTCCCCGAGCCCCAGAATCAGAGCCAGTATTTTCCTGCCCCTCTCCCTGCTTAGGGGCACGGGAAGCTGCTTTCGATCGCTATCGCCAAATTTCGCTGGTTTCTTAAGAATGGAGACTAAAATATCACCATTGCAGGAAACGCACAGCTGCTAAAAGTTGTTAGTAAAGGACATCAAATCAACTCCTCAGCACTGCTGTGAAAGTTTCTAAAAAAAAAAAAAAAAGAAAGAAAGAAAAAAAAAGGGGGAAAGGAAAGGAAATTGGATTTGATTTCGCAGTCCCATTTTGACATGCTCACTGAGTTGCTGTACTTGGCCAATAAAATCCTACAAGTTTGCAAAAAAAGGTATCAGTCATCGTGATAATAACACCAAGAGCAGCGCTCGGAGCGGCGTGCAAACCCGGTAAACGCCTGCCCGGAAAATCCAGACATTTGGAGCTGAGTTTTGTCGTTGCAGTTTGGCTGCTGGTGTAAACGGTGTGTAGATAACTAAAAAGTCAGAATTGAGGGGGAGCGGCGGGGGGCAAGCCCTTCTTTCCAAAAGGCGGAGTTTTTTTGAGGTCATTTCATCCCGAATCTTTCGTCATTTTCCACGTAAAAGAAAGGTGACTGGATGATCTTCCCAGTCCTTCGCCCGGCTGGGGTGATGCGGTAACTTCGCGCACAGATTACTTTAATCAAGATGTTAAAACGTTCTTGGTTCTTCCGCCGATGCTGACGGTGCGTTTCATAAGAGGTCGGTGTAACTGTCCGAGCTCGCTGCAACCTGGATTAAACTATGAGTCTTGAGAACATGGACGTTTGGAGCTTAATCGTTGTTACTTTTATATTACATTACAGAAGGAATATGGAAAGCTGTGTGGTAAGTTTTTGGTAGGAACTTCACAATTTCCTTGTCCATCTTAAAAGCAAAGCAGCGCGCAACAAGTAGTAACTTTTCCCTATAAGGTATCTGTCTATTCCCTGTGCAGGAAACAATCGGTATCCCTTCGGAAAATAAAGTACAGCGTTTAAAGACTTGGAAAAACCCTTTGTCCTCTGCTTAAATTAGCTTCCCCCTCACAAACCAGCCGGTAAACCACCACCGAAGCAGGCACATTGCTCTGTCTGCAAACCCGTAAAAAAACCCCAAACCCGGAGGCATTCCTGACAGCCGAAGTGAAACTGTCTCGATCCAGGCGAGTTTATTGGTAAATCCGGGGAGCAGCGAGCCGGGGGGGGGGGGGGGGGGGGGGGTGCGCGGCAGCGGCGGGAGCGCGCACGGACCCGCCGGGGCCGAGGCGGGGGCTGCTGCCGCCTCTGCGAAGCCATGTAGGTCAGAACGAGTTTCCTTAAGTTACCTAAGTTCGAACAATTCGGCTTTTCTTTACAGACTCCCCAAGAGCTGTTGCAACCTTTCTGAAGGCGGCGGCTCTTGCCGCAGCCTAGCCCCGGCGCTGAGCCACCGGGCTGCGGTGGGGCGGGCAGCGGGCGGGTGCGCCTCAGGGGCTCGCATGTTCCCCCTCTCCAGCTCATCTGCCCTCGCCACTTCCATCACAACGCTATTTTTTTTTTTTATCTTTTGTCTCACAAGTGAGGTATTAAAAAAAAAAAGTGCCAGCGCGTCACACTCCCATTTTCGTCTAAGTTTTAGGAAGCGAATTGCCTACGTACTCTCTATTCAGTTCTCAACTCTTTCCAGGAAGGCTTATTCACAGTTTATAGTTTGGATCAATTCTTTATTATCAGTGTTTGCTACTTTCTACCATCAGTCAATTTTCACACCACCAGTTAAAGGGTTATTTAAAAGAGTTCACTTTTGCCACGGGTTTTGTACGCAAAAGACGATCCGTCTTTTGAGTGGCACTGAACACGTCCGTCTTCGAACTGGGTAATTTTCGTTATTTTTTTTTCTTCTTTATTCTTTCTCTTTTTTTTTTTTTCTTTTTTCTTTTTTATTTTTTACCATAACAGAGCAGGGAAAGAGTAGCCGCAGGACCCACGGAGA
The DNA here is from genome assembly GCA_907165065.1 of Caprimulgus europaeus. Next base: position 96,492,543 of record OU015523.1, on the reverse strand, counting down.
ACTCACGGAGGATGAACAAGCGCCGTGTTCTGTGGCAAGAGCAGCGAAGTGGGACAGAGACCTTTCCGCGGGGCACAAAGTTGTAGAGAAGAGGAAAGCCCGGGATCGGGGGCGCTTCCAGAAAGGAGCCACACTAACCGATTTTATTTTATTCACTCGGAGTTTTCCCAGCCGTTACCTGCGGTCCCCGCGCCGCAGCGAGCAGGGGCCATGCGTGGGCTAGGGCGGGGCGGGAGGGGAAGATCTCCAAGGGACTCGCACTTTCCCCTAGAAAAGCATCATCGGGAAAGCATCCGTTGTCACGAAGCATAACTAAGAGGGGAAATCATCCGCCCATAGATTTCACGAAAGCAAGGAGCGGGGAAAAAAAATCCAAACCTCGCTCGGTCCGACGGATGTATTTCTGCTGGGCGCAGGCGTGGCCCGTGTGTCCATCACGGGTGGTTCTGGGGCGATCGCACCGCCGGTGTCACGGTCACTCACGCCTCCAGCCTTCCTCCTGCCCTCCAGCTCCCCTAACCCCGCAGTGACACCCCGCCAGCGTTGGTGCTGGAGAGCGAGGATTTCCCCGTCTAAACATAGAAGGTTTTGCCAACCGAGCAGGAGTTCTGTGAATGTTTCCCCGAGCATGTTACATGCAGCAGCACCAGCAGCTCCACGGCACCCCGAGGCCGGAGCCGGGAGCGCCCGGGGCAGGCTCGGGCAAGCCCGGTTCCGGCCTCCGCCCGCCCGGGGCACGGCGGCTCTGCCTCCCGGGGCGGGAGGGGCCAGCCCTTGCTCTCCGAAGGAAAAAAAAAAAAAGTTAAAAAAAAGTAAAAAAAAAAAAAAGTAAAAAAATAAGAAGACGCGCTTTTTTGTTGGTTTGGGTTGGGTTGGGTTTTTTTGAGGCTTGCTGCCCTGCGCCGTCCCCGCCGGCGGAAAGCTCCCCCCGTCCCGCGGCACCCGAGGGCGGTGGCCGGGGTGACCGTGGGCGCTCAGGACGGGGAAGGGAAACGGGTAGAAGGGAAACAGGGGGGAGGGAGGGGGTGTTAAAGCTCGGCACCCGTTTGGGAACACGTTCCCCAGCCTTGGCGGCGGTGGAAGGCCCTCCTCTGGTGTTTGCAGTTTTCTTTGTTTACATTCAGTTTAGAAACATTGGCCTTCGGCCAGAAAAGCGCCAGTCCCCCCCTCGCTCTTCTCGGCGGAGGAGAAGACACTTCTCACTTTCATGACCCCCCAAACCCCTCCCCCCACCGCGGGGTGGGGGTCTTGATTTTCCTTTCAGTTCCCTAAATTAAACCCTTCGGTCACCTCGGAAAGTAAACGGAGCTGGACGGTGCATGCACCTGCCCTCGGAGCTTTTAACCGAGGGGTCGCAACAGGTTCTACTGGGGCATGGGGGTGGAGGGTAGCGGCGAGGCGAGGCGCGACGAACCGAGCGGCGGGGCCTCGGGCCCCGGCGCTCGGTTCGTCGCGCCGCGCCTCGCCTCGCCTCCCGCGGGGCGGTGCTGTGCGGCGGCAACCGGGCGAGGAAGCAGCACGGTTCTCCGTACCGTCCGGTTCCCTCCGTGCTCGGAAGGGCTGCAGCGGCGGGTAGGGAGAGCGTGGAGGTCTCTTGTATGCGCCGGGTTCGTGTGTCTATGTGTCCCGCCCCTCCACCCCGATATCTTCTCTCTCTTTCCCCCCTCCCCACCTCGGCGAGGAGTAAGTGCCACCGCTCCGCCTTCTCCTTTTCGCAATGTTGACGCAATCTATAAATAGTGGAACAAAAGGACCAACTTCCTCGCAGCTTTGCTGAAACTGCACAAAAAAGGCAACCGGGGGGGCCGGGGGGGGACTGGTTATTTTTTTATTTTATTTTTTTCTCCGGTGAAAAGGCGAATCCTCCCTCCGCGCACACACACGCTACTGGAAGATTTTTTTTTTTTTTTTTTCCCCTCGCTGTCTCCTACGCTGACAACGTCCTGCAAGTGGTTATTTTGCTTTTGCACAGAGAGAGGAGCCCCCTTCTCCTTCTCTTCTGACAGTAAGTGCCATTTAGCTCTTGCCTTTTCTATGGGGGGGGAAGAGATGGGGTGCTGCCTGCTCGCCTACCTGCCTGCTGCCCCAGAGAGCGGGCAGGAGGGACCAGGCGCTCCAGGGACGTGGGGGTTTGGAGACGCTTAGTGCAGTGTGTGTGGAGGGGGGGGGGGGGGGTGGCGGTACCGCCACGGAGCAAGCGGGGATGTGCGCACGGGGCGTGGGGGACCCGCGGATTTGGAAGGGGAGAGGGTGGGGGTAGAGGGGAACCGGTAAAATAAGGTGATCGGGAGAGGAGACGGTTGCCGCTGCCCGCTGAACAAAAGCTGACGCTGATATTAAATGGGCTTTTGTTAGGGGGAAGTCTGTGTGTGTATGCGCGGAGCTGAAGGGGGGGTTAACCCCGCCCGCAGCAAGTTGCCGTGCAGCGGAGGGCACCTTAGACTTGTTTACCGCTCGGCTCGGCGCTCACCGGCGTGTTTACCCTGCACACACGACGTGGGGCTCCCCCCCTTTTCCCCTCCACTACCCCCCCCTCCTCCCCTGGGCGCGGAGGAGGGAAGCGTTTGGGGAAGGAGGGGGATGAGCGAAGCAGGGTTTAAAGGCGGGGGGATGCGCGGTCAGGAGATGCTGATACGATCACGCGTAAAAAACACACACGCACACACACTCCCCCCCCTCCTCACCCCTCCCCGTTTTGCCAGTCGGATCGGTGCAAGCGCAGGCAGTTACTGGCCGGCGGGAGAATTACATCATCCCCTGCTCCAGTGATGCTAACACCTTTCGTGCCGCTAACATGCGCGCAGGGAAACAAGAAGCGGGGGCGCGCCTGTCCCCCCCCCCCCGGCTCGGGCATACGCCCGAGCCGGGGGGGGGACAGGCGCGCCCCCGCGTCACTCACACACACCCACCCCCCCCGACTGTTTACAGCGCTCACACAGGCGGATTGTGACGTCGCCTGAGTGACAACCCGCCGCGACACGGGGGGGGGGAACTGAGGGGGAGCGCGGCCCCGACACCACAGCAGAATATAGGAGACCCCCACCTCGACCCCCCTCCCCAGTGTCAGGAGTGTAACGTTATAGGGTCAGAAACTTGTTGCAGTAATGGGGGAAAGTGTTTTTTTCGAATCTGTGAAAATATTGAAGTAGTACTTACCCACTGCAAAGCCAATAAATCCATATCACACTAAAAAACAAACCAAAACAAAACAAAAAAAGAGTTTTACAAACTAAAACTTGTCAAAAATTGTTTGCTGGAACGCAACGGCGTAAAATTATTACTAACACCTCAGCATTTACTCACTGCAAAATTCAAGGAAGCATGAAGCCCTATTTAGGAGTACACACAGCTTTTAATGTGTTCATGGTTGGGGCTTCTTCAAAGTGTATTACTTTTTGAAGTTGGGGTGTTGCTATTTGTGCAGAAAATAGACTGAGAAGCTTTGAGCTCCTACTGTTACAAAAGTTAAAAGGAAACAAAGTTGAGCTGCTAAGTCGGCAGTCTGGAATGAGTCAATAGTGTCTCCTTTGTCCTGCTAGCTTTCTCTGCTCTAGTCTGTTTTTGCTTTATTTCCTCTGCAGAAGCAAATGAGCATTTCTATCCTCGGTATATTTAATAGTTAAGGCTTCCTAAGTCTCCTGACTTCTGAATATTCTAACCTACCAGTAAAATTCAAATATATCTGCCTTTCCAGGCTGTATACAACAGTCGTGATACCGGCAGTGACAGTGCGCTCACTTATCTATCCACGTAGATACTTACACATTTTCCATTATCTATAATTAATGGGGCAAATTATTCTTGCTTTGTTGTAGTAAGCCTAAGTAAGGGCAGTAAGGGAACACACGTGCCTTTTTAAAGTATTCCATCATCTCTTGTTTTTACAAAGGAAAAACCCCAACAAAACAGAAAAGAGATTGGGACAGAGACACAAGGAGATATTGTAAATAACTCCCCCCCCCTCTATTTGTTTGGGGATTCCCTGGGAGTCTCAGGGGGCAAGGAGGTAACATAGCCGGCTTTTACAACAGGATCACAGGTCCTGACACAGGGTCACAGAGAATCTATGCTTGGCTAGCCCTGTGCTCCAGTTTTGTTTAGCTGGTAGGTAGTCCCTTGAGGGATCAATGTCAGCTTAAGCACGCTAACTTCTACAAGCCACGGGTTGGCCAGTGACGGAGAGCTCTAACTGGCTCCTGGAGGGCTCCCTAGTTCTGCTGCGCTTGGAGCTCTAGCACTGCTGCCAGGCTGCCTCTTCGGCTCTGGAGGTTGTCACAGAAAGAAATCAAAGTGGCACAGTATAAAGCAAACCCTAACACTGTCCATTTTCTGAAAACAAAAGGTGGGTAGATGTACTAGGTGGATTGGAAAAGCAGCTTGGGTAGGGACGTGGCTTATAGACTGAGGCACAGAAACTGGAGCCAACTCCCATCATGGTGGGCTAAGTTTCTGTGTACCTCAAACCCGCTTTGCTCTCAAATTCTGGCCTTGGGACTGGTATTAGTCATTCTGCAGATCTGCCACACTCCCAGAGACAATAAACAAATGTCAGTTCCATATCCCACATGTAAAGGTATTAGTGTTCAGCAAATAAAATAGGAGCATGCTTTCTCTGTATTACGTACTTGCCTTAAATTAATCCCTTAAGGAAGGAGGTACATGTATGTATATATATACACACACACACATACATGTCTCCTTGCATTAATAGCCCCTTCTGGTTTAACTATCAAAAAGCACTGGAGACTAGAGTTGGCTTACTAAGTACAAAGAAAAGTGAAACTGTATTAACTCACTGGGAGGTTGAAACTTGTATTTTAATATATCCAGTGTGTAGTTTTTACTTAATTTTATGTTCCAACACAAAGGCTTTTTAGGTCTGCAAGTTCAATATAACCTTTTGTTGTTGTTGTTTTATAAAAATAAGGCTTGTTTATTAATATCTAAGTCTGCCTTTCTTTTGATTACTTGAATTACATAAATGAGTAATTTAGCATATGACTATCTGAATGACCATTCCTTTCTCTTTTCACACTTGAAAAAAATTATCAGTCAACTTCTGCTGTATGTTGTATCTGTGATCATTCTGACTGTACCATTTGGTGTCTGATAGCTTTGTTTTGTTTTTTTTTAATGTAATTCTGTACTTCACCCCTCAGTTCTTTTAAAGGATTCCTAATGACAACAAGCAGTTTTCTCTGGTGACCATAAAGGCCTATGCTATTAATTTCTGCAGCTTCTGTTTAAAACTCTAAACACAGTTATATCTTTTCCGTTGTAAAGGGTGTTACTAATTTATACTGGGAAATTTGACTGCTACAGACAGCACAGTCTTCCTGGTTCTGCAAGCAGGCAGTTCCAGTGTTTCAGCTTTTGCACAGTAGCACTTTAACAAGCAGCAGCCATGCATAACTAACAAGACTGCAAGTCCAGTTACTGCTTTTAAGAAGCCTGTGCCCAGCTCTTAAGTTAGCCAAAATGTCCGGTTTATATTGTTGCAGCCATATGACAAAACTATTAACCACAGGAAAGTGCAGTAGTTACTCACAATGGATAAGATACAGGGGGAGAAAAAAAGTTTTTAAAAAATGGAGCCTGGGGCACAGGAAGAAAGCAGCACAGCTCCAGCTATCCTTTTATAGTAACTGGTGTTTTAGGGAAAGTGGGAAAGAAAAGAAAACTCTCTCTTCCTTCCAGCAGCTATCCAGTGATGGCATGACCCTTCTAACTGAAGACTGATAGCATTCTTGGAGAAATCTTTATGCAGGTTTCATTTCTAGTATCTGGAATTTAGAAGTATTGTTTTCTCCAGTTCCTTCTCTTGAACCTGCTTCTAGATTCTGGGTCTTAGCCTCTAGCTATATTGATGGATGTCTAATAGAACAGTTTTCAAGTTTGGCATTAATGCTTCATATAAATTAATATATATTTCCTGAATATTTTCAAGTACTGTAGTAGTTTTCATGAATATTTTCTACACATACAGTTAACATTCTGAATACTACTTATGTCTACACGATATTAGCTAATCAGGGCATTACTTTAAAATGTGTACATAATGTGTACACAAGATACACCTAGCACAGACTAAAAAAGTACTCTCAGCAAGGATTACGGCTACAAATAAATCTTTTGTAAAAGATGAATGGAAATTAGGAAATCAGTAGAAGTTCATCAGCCCTTTAGACTGTACAAGAAGTAAAAAATAAATATGCTGAAAACTAGGCAACACTAGCTGGCAAAACAGAATAGTGAAACCACTGTACTTTTTCAGGACTCTTTGTATCCTTGTTTCTGGCTGAATGTGGTTATGTGCATGAACATCCTTTCTTATAAAATAATAAATTTCACAAAGATTCCACTGTATGACAGTGTACTGATTGGCTGTCACAACTACTGACTAAATATTAATTTTGGTAGTCCTTCCAAGTTAAATCTATGAATTACTATATCTGGATAACTTTTTTATATCCCTACCCACGAGTGAAACTCCAACAAACCGATTTCCTGACCTGCATGTTGTCTATATGTGCTTGCAAGGATTTGTTTAGTAATTGATGTTAGTTCATCAATTTTACTTTTATTAGTTGGTTAGAGAAATATTAAAGAGTCTCTTTTGATTCTGAATTTATTTCATTTTAGCTTTACCACACTAAGCAGTGCGATAAACACTGCAGACTAACGAGAAGGAGCTCCACATTAGTGCAATCACTTCAGTTTTGTAACTCCTACAGATTTTTATTCCTTACAAGCAATGATTTACATACCAGTGAGGGAAGATGAAAATGAGGGGGAAGCTCATTATAACCCTGTATGTGTACTTAGTTTCTCCTAACATGGACTAGATTAAACCTGGCCTGTGTCACAAGAACTGTGAAGGGTGAGAGCAAAGGGGCCTTTCTCATAATGGTCATGCACAATTAATGCTCTCTTCACTCAACAGAGAAAACCCTACCCAAAATGGGAAGGAGGATCTGGGCTACTATTCTTTCACCTTGGCTCCCCACCCCCACCCTTTGAGCTGTAAAGAAAGGATCAGGTTGCACTATTTTAAAAGCTGGTGCAGTACACACGCTCCCTCGGTATATGGGAGAGTGCTGGGAGAAAACCTCTCTCAGAGCTCCCTGCAGGAGCACATACTGCTTCGCAACATCCTTTACTCAGGCCTCTGACTTACCAACAGAGCTGAGCCTTCAATTAAGTGATGGAAGTTTCCTCTGTAAATGTATGCTATTTTTAGGGACACACACAAATAATATTATTGAACCAACTTACCTCTGACAGATGGTTTTGAAAGCTTCATGCTTGACACAAGTCAAAAGCTATCACAGTTGCTCAGCACTACAGGTAGAGTAGACCTGTAAATAAATGAGAAAAGAAATTAAGCAGTTTAGCATAATTTCCTGGACACGCTTAAATTAACTGGATTGATTAACACATTAAAGAATGTAATTGGTCTCTCTTTCATCCCACCATCTGAGTGCAGATTGCTAGTTACTGTTCCTACAGAATGTTAAGTTAAATCATACAGCTGATGTTAAAATTGTATCAAGGTGGAAGATGGACAGTGTTTTCACCAGGATTTGGAATGGGAGTTCAAACGAGGGTCATAATCCTGTCCCCAACTCAGAATTTCACCAATGGGTTTTAGATTCTAAGATAGGGACAATTAAAACTGTCCTACCTCTCATTGAATCTAAGAGACAAAATAATGCTCACAGGATGTCCCAAGGCTACATAAAGACTTTTTAAAAAGTCTAAAATAACCTAAGATCTGAAATAAGTCTTTAGAAACATTTTGTTTACCTGTATATTCGTCTTTTCAAAATATAAAAGTCACAGTTCCAGAGGCAAGGTACTTAGTTAGCAGTGCCTACTGAATGTCAAAAGGCTAATCCAGCGAGGAAGATGTCCCTCATGCTGTATCATATCTCCATATAAAAGAACCCAAAAATTATGGTGATTTAAATCCTCACCAGTCCTCTACACTCTTCACGTTAGATATGAAGACCTGACTGGGAAAGGGCACTAAAAGCCTCGTATCTCATTCCGGGAAGGATCCTTCTGTAGGAATTGTGGAAGGAAGCCATAAACCTCCTCCTGTTGGGATAGGCTAAGTTTTGCAAGAGTCTGCACAAAGCGCTGCATAGATGCAGGGCTGTGAGTCAGTGGCACTCAGAGGCTAGAAGAGCTGTATCATTATGTTATCATCTGTCAAGGAGCCCAACAGCGAAGAGGTTATAAATGCTGTTTAATCTTGCCTCAGCCACTTCTACCCGAGCTCTGTGAGTTTTAAAAGGAACAAAATCTCAACCCAGGCTTAAAAAAAGGCTGAAATCTATAGATAAAAAACTGTATATTAGATCTAGGTATTATTATTGTAGTTGTTAATAATACACAATTTCAACATACAGACTGGCAGGCATTTAATTTGAAAGCAAGAATGAAAATAATGATAGGTTGTGTCAATGACAACAAATTTACAAGTAGTAGCGAAACTGTCCTTTTCTCATGGATAAGATTCATCATTCTAGAGGGGGAGCCTGCTGGAAATATGCAAGAGGCACATGAAAATGAAAGAAAATATGTTTAATGGAAGATGCTGAGTTGGATGACTGAAGTCTTCATGAAACAAGCAAGAAGTATCCTATTTACTTTCTGATGCTGTGTAAATGAATGAATCAAAGCCCACGCATTCTCTTGCAAATCATGTCACAAGGATTCTACCTCTCTATGCCCCTGAGACCATGAGGGACAATGTACTGACCCCTGACAAGACTCCTGCCACCTTTTCTTTCATATAGCAAGAACTTGAGCCTATGAGTGCTATACATCACATGCTGCCTCCCCTTCCCTTTTTTATTTATTTTAGCAATCTATACCCCGCAAAAAAATTCCTATCTTTTATGTCTCTCTGCAGCCTTACTTGCACTGATAAGTTTCTCAGTACTTAAGCAGACATGTGTTAAGGTATAAGGAAAAAACATAAAAAGATAAGATAATTTCAGGGAGAGATGCGGCAGCTTTTCAGAAAAAGGAATACTTTATTTCAAAGAACAGAAAATCTTTTTCAACTGAAAGAAGCTCATGTTTATATTATCACTAAAGCTTTCGCTGAAAGGGGAGGAAACAGTAACTGTAGACAGTAGTTCAAAAGGAAGTTCTGTTACAGTACAGACCAAAAAGTTCTTACAGTGCATAAAATATGTAATCGATGCTGAACTTCTGCATATGCCTTAAATACTGAGCTGTGAGTGTGGACTGCTTTTTAGTGTGTCCAACAGCCGTCATGCTGTTGCAAACCTATGCAAGAAGATAATTAATACAATAGCATTCACCAAGCACAAAACTGAGATACTCTTTCATCAAAACTTCTCCAGCTCTAACAAAGACATCATTCAAAAAAAAAACCCCAAAAAAAGCATTTCAAAGACCACTGTAGATGCTGGACATAGACCGATTCTTGAGTTAAAGACAGACATCCGCTAGCCAAAAGGAATAACTCAAACAAAGGAGAGACTTTCAAGTTCCAGACTTTCAAGTTTGAGACCTCTAGTCTGAACTTATCTATGTTTTCACACATCAGTAGGTTCAGTGGAGTTAGAAATATCCAGTATGTGTAATGAAAACAATCTCTATCAGTGGATACAGCATGAACATGATAACATATGTTTTCTAAGCCTAGAGCAATTGTCAAGCAATTACTATTTGTCAAGGCAACACACTTGATAGTCAAGGGCATCTAACCCTTCTGAGGCAGATCCCAGTGACTCCGCTGCCCAGCTTGCTTTAATTTGCTCCGAACCTGTGTTGCAGGCGCAGGTTTCTCTCGCTATAGGCAGCGAGCAAGCGGAGGGAGGCAGAGGCAGCGGCAAGGGGTGCAGTCACTGCACCATGATGGCTCATACAAGCAACAGCTGCCAGGGTTTTGTTCCAAGACGAAGGAGGGCCGGCGCAGGTCAGAGGGGACTCATGGACAACTGATTATTAACCAGGGCTTTCTAAAGCACTTGCAAGGCCCATATTGTGTTTGTTTAGGACCCAGAACTACAAGTGCATGTTATCAGCAGACTGGATGGATTGGTTTGTGTCTCTGAGTTAAATTGTCAATTCTAGTTAGCTTTTAAAACAGAAAAGAGAAAGACCTTGTCTTACACAGTCTATTTTGGTCCAGTTCTACATTTGCTTCTTTTTTTTTAATCCATTTTAAAGGCCCTTATTCAACTAAATATACTCTCTTTACAAAATATGATTCTCTTTGCTATTGAGATTGTTATTTCATGCCTATATAATTTTTCTTTAATCATCTACACAACTAACCTCTGATTCTTTTTTTTTTTACATTTTACGATAGAAATTTTAATGTCTTTTCTTTATCACATGATTCAGTCTTCCAATTATAATTTGTAAACTGTGTGTAGACGGAAAGTGGAATTCAATTAAAATGCAGTAAAACAGCACTTCATTTTTTATCAGTTAAATCAAATAGCCATAGATGTACACAACATGTAAGAAAAAGAAATATCAGAACATACTGCACTGAAAACTTATTTATTCAACAAGGACTAATCACTGCTAGTTGGTGAACTGAAATGACTGTTTCTGGTCAGCACGACCTCCAGAACTTCAGAACTAGTACATGTCATCCTCTTACAGTTTTCATTCATGGACCTGATGAAAAAACTAAATTGTCTGCTTTTTCATCTCTCAGTAGATTTTTCAATTTTGAGTTATTAATATAAAGTAGATGAGTCCATTAAAAGAGAAAAAAAAAAAGCTATCAGAAGCAGGTTCAGCATGATGTAGGTTATAGTTCCAACTGTTCTGCCAGAGACTTCCACCCCTTCAGTGGTTTGACTTCCTCTAAAACTTTGGCATAAAAAATGTGTTGCATAGTATTTTTATTGTGTTATTTTAAAGTACTATGCTAAATTTAACCTTAATATTGGCTGCCCTACTTCCATACTTAATTTTAAGTGGTCTTGTTAAAAAAGAAACATTTAATTTAAATAAAGCATACACATAGAACTCATTAAACATATATGAATCATTCCAGGAGGCCACACAAGTGATAGAAAATGTGGATTCCTTTCTTTCTCATTTATCAGGCATTTATGCTAGGGTATCTTCAAAACAGAATGGGTTCCTACTGTGCCTGCTGGTGTACATACAAAGTTAAGGAGACAGAGCCCTGGCACAGAGGTTTGCCTTCATTCGCTCAACACCTGAGGTGTTAAAAGTAAAAAGCCAAACAGGAGAGGCTTTTTTTAAAAAAAAAAACATTGGCTGTGTAGGTGCAGATTTACCAGCAGCAGGAGGCAGCCGGTGAAAGGATGCTATGAGGGGCTCTAGATCATCCCCTGTTCCTCCATCCCCTCCTAATCCCCTCCTCCTTGAGCTCTAGCTGCATTCACCTGTGCCTATCTACTGAAAATTGGAAGGACTTTAAGCTAACCAGGACACTGAACATAAGCATCTACCACCTTAATGTCTACTTAATATAGAGACTTCCCATTGAATTTCCTTGTCCTTGCTAAGTGACTTAGGAGGATAAACCTACTATTCAGACAACTTCCCAAGCTGAAAGCAAGAGAAGTAAAGTTATTTCTCAGAATGTCCAAAAGTTGAGATCATGGCTTGCTGAATTTTGGAACACAACTCACCAATTTGGCATTACAGATATGTGGATTTGATTTTTTCACGTAACAAGGATCAGAGTGAATTCCTTCCCCCAAGTTACTGTCATGGAAACATGGAAACAACACTATCCCTTGGATTTTCTAATAATTTTTTTGCTCTTTTCTTTGGTGGTCTCAAAGATTTCCTCTCTGTAGTAGACAGAATCTGAAGGCCAGCATAAAGAACAAGAAAAGTCACTACTCAAAATTACAATGGTAGCAACAAGTTTCTAAAGACATAAAGATGAACAAAGTTTGGCCTAGGTAAGAGCATGATTATGTGAGAAAAAAAGAGGTGAGGTAGAGGCATTTCATTAACATATGTCATAAAATCTTTGAAATACCACAGACTGTAGTTAGCAAAGTTGACAGTGCAATAAAAGGAACGAGAATGACTGACTAACTGGGCTCTGGTTGGCTGAATTTAAAGAGGGGAAGGTCCTCAAAGTATTTGTTTCATTTTTGCAAAAACTGCGAGTAGGCCAAGGTTCATAAATAAACCTTATTTTAAGAATGCAAGAGAGGTCAGACTGGTTCAGGCCAAGCTTACACTTGGCCCATTTACCTACCCTGAAGAGCAGACCTAAGCCAATTCTGACCCAAGTATTCTCTCACAGGACCAGGACAAGCACATTTGATAATGCCCACGGGTTCCAGCATCCAACTGTTTTAGCCCGGGGTGGGTTCCTGAGCTGATGTGGTTTGTCTAGTCAGTGACCTTTACTAGATCTCTCTTCCAAGGCCTTGTGCAGTTTCTCCTTGGTTCCACGTGAACCCCTTCATCCATACTGTCTTTAGGCAAAGACTGTCATGAGTATATTACCCACGAACATATAAAACAATATAATTTATTGTATTATTAGCTTTGAACCTGCCTACTGCCAGCTTCATCTGATGAATGCTCATTTTTTTATTGATACAGAAGGGGAAAAGTTGATCCCTGTCCATCCTTTTCATGTGTGATTTTAAAACATTTATTGCTGTTTTGAAGAAGTGTTATAGGGGTGCTGTAATTAAAGTCTCTGAGGAAGAGTCCATTGCCCCTGTGCAGGAAATCTATTTCTTCTCAGCTCTGCCAATCAACCGCCAGTTTGCCTGCTATCTGTGGCAGATGCTGAAGCTGCTATTGCACAGAAGTCCTTCCAGGATCCTGGGGAACTGGAAGCTTAGATGAGCACATTCTGAGAGAGCCATTCTTTCCCACTGTTAGGGAAGATGCATTAGAGGAAAAGATGCAGTCATGCATATTGTGCTCTTAAAACCCTGCTGGTCTTTCTGCAAGCAGAACCTAAAAGAATAGTAGGGAGTGGAAATGAAGAGAAGAAAATTTGCCAATCCACAGAAATCAGCCCCATTCTAATAAAATTATTTGCTAAGAACTAAAGCTCAAGGAATCAGTGTAAACTTTCTCTAAAAACTGAAGTAGAAAACTGAAGATAAAGTAGTGCAAGCTTCCTCTAAAGGAGGAGGGTATTGTTTCTAGAGTTTGGCAGTAGACCTTAAGTGGGCACAGTTAACATAGCAATTAAAACAGCAGAAGCTTGTGAGAGTTTCCTATTTTTTTAGTAGGAGATTCATAACCCATGCAGTATACTCCCATTTTCCCTGCTACGTGTTTTACAAGGCACATGAAAATTTCTCAAGCAGACACGAAAGCCCAGTTTCTCTTAGTGAAAAATTTTACGGATATGTAAGACATGTCTCCATTCTTATGTAAAAATATAAACAAAGGCCTTTCAGAAATCTTACTACAAGGTAAGGTATATTGTATCCCTGTACAGAAGAAGATAAGCAGTTGTTGAAGAAAAATGCACTTTTAGAGAAATCATGTAAACTCCAGCTAGTGTCAAAGCTATTAAACAGTCCCGTACTATTGAAGTAAAAGAGGTTAAGGGAGACTGATGATGCTAGGATACTCAAAACGGAAAGTATTTTCATTTGGGTTTCTGAGTAACTCTAGTGAAAGTGTCTCTATTTGACACAAAATGATCTGTACTCTTGCAAAATAGTTTCTGTCAGCCGATTTCACCTAGGCAACGCCCAGTCTATCTGCTATAATCATACTGGATTTGGCTGCAGGATCTGATTATTGTTTCAGAAGAGTATGTTTGGCTAAGCAGGTAAAGAGACTACTGAAAGTTTCACAAGACACAAAGAAAGGTTAAAAAAGAGCAATACAAACCCCATGTTATTAAACAGGTAAATAAAGCATTTTTCTTCATGAGCTCTCAGCATCCCTCTGAGACAAGACACTTATATATTTAGAAAAGGACACCTATTCCTGCCTGTAATGAACAAGAGCGCATTTAGGAGTCCTCATTTGAAACAGGCAACTCTGGAAGACAGGTCATTGCTGTTGACTCCCTGCTACGATGGTTAGATATGCTGAAAGTTAGAAAGGCTCAGAGCCTCTAACAGTACCAACTCTAACCCCAAATGTTGCCTGGTTCTGACTGGCTTAATTCAGAGCCATATGTCACATAAAAGTTCCTGAAGATGGACTTGCCCCTCATTGGTTTGTTGACAAAACATATAACTAATTATCACATTGACTATCAGCACTTGTTTGGTAAGTCCCTGAAAAACAAAACCAAATGTACTTTTTGTTCAAGGCAGAGGGTCCTGACTCTGATATTTATATGGAGACAAAGCGTTCCCTGAACATCACAGAGATTTGAATGTGAGCAAATCCCTGTTTCGGAACAGACTTGTCAGTCACCCAGACCCTTGGTACATTAAGGTATGAAGACAACACTATACCAACTATTGTGTTTTCAAAGGTTAATGAGAAGAGGACTTCTTTCTGTACCATAGACATCTGATATGACATGTACCAGGTAGTTGCAAGGCTGTGGTTCCAGTCAACTTTGTGCACAATGTAGTACAAAATGTTTTGTGAGAGACTATAAATGCTGAGATGTTTTCACTGATCTTAAAAGATGACCTAGAAGCTGATTTAATTGACCTACTGTCTAGGATCTCTCCTCTGGGAAGTAAAAAGCTCTTGGTTATAAGATGTATAACAGCAAAACCATAACCAAGTGTTTCAAATAAATGTTGCTGGTTTTGTAAGTCTGAGAACTATTGATCATATAGCTTTAGACCTGTGTAAAGTGAATCAATCACCTGTTGTGGTACTACACTTTTACACTTCAGTCATTTAGCTTCTGAGACAGACTGTGATGATGCCTAATTTTTTCCAGGAGGAGGCAGAGGGAACATAAAACCGGCAGAAAAATTCCTGCTTAGTTCACGAGAAAGACTGAAGAGTAGCACTCTGTAATGCAGTCCAGTGTTCCTATGAGGAATCTAATGTCTTTTCTCTGCTGCATGGACCCCTATTGTAAAAACAGACATCTTGCAGGCTGGCAGTTCAAAATCCCTGAGGATTAGTGATTGGTTAGGAGATTATGGATACTACTCCAGTCTGAATTTGAAATAGCAAATTAAAGTGCTGAGGCATTGATAGTTGACACTGAGCTGCTAGCTCACTCATCCTTTCTGTAAAGTTGTAGATACAGCTCTGTCACTGATTTGTAATGGTACATTTACTTCTGCAATCAGTCGTAGAAGGGAATCTGTTTCTGGTGTTTATTGTTTCTAATAAGCTGGATAGCTTGATAGAGAATAAGAGAGAAAAGCCACGAGACCAACAAGTCACTCAGCTCTATGTACGACACTGAACTGAAAATACAAAAACAATCAGTACTATCAGGGCTATAAATACATAAGGCACTCAAAAGAAAGCCAGCCACTACCAAGGTCCCTGCAGGGAGCGTGCAAGTATTAAAATAGGTCTTTTCAGGCCCTGGACTTTAAAATACATGAATCAAAGGCACACCATATTGCTGATGAATCTTTTATTCCTTGCTACATGCACAGGCAGCAACTTGTGCTGGGAATGACACTCCTCGTGCCTCCATCAGACTTCCCTGCCAATACAAAGGGATCCTGGTAATGGCGGTGTCCCAGAAGCTCAGAATCACTTTTAAGACACTGTCATAAACCATAACTAGAGCTGTACTTGTGGAATTTAGAAATAAACTGATTTATGTTCAAGGGAAGTCTTCTCCCTCTGCCCCCTGCTGTATGTTTCCTCTTGGAAAAAGGAAATGTGACTATAGGACATGTTGCTCTGAAGAATCCCATTAGGGAAAATCTTAAACCCCAGTAACTTATGACTCCTTTATCCATATATAAAGAGATATATCTAGTATGTTAACTCAAACTCTATTTTGCTAATGGTCATAAGGAGACTTAATTTACTGCATTAAATTAATTATACTATTACATATAAAGTTAAATGAATCCCATGGTACATGCACTTCATTATTTCCATCTTTGTGGTATGATGGAAATAATGAAATCATGAATGTTTGCACTCACGTTGCTATTTAATGCCCTGAGGATAGTGGACATGAGGGTGCTTCAAGTAGTAGTCTGCTGATACCATCTAATGGACTCTGCTTGGCCAAATAATTTGTCCTTGCACTCACGGGGCACATACACGCCAGCAATGAAATCCATCTACACAACCACTCAAAGAAGCAGCCAAAAGCATCCCGCATGAGTTATTCATGCTCTTTATAAAAATTGGGCAATTAAAATAAATCTCTGTGCTTTGGCCAACGTAGATGGAAAACGGGGCCTATACAAATTAACACACACACAAACTGCATTATGAAAGCAACTATCTCTTTATACTGTTACTGTACATCATGCTATTACTCTGGAGAGCCCAAAACTACATACAAATACACTTTTTAGTACTCCAGAGAAAATATTTTCCTAATTCTGACATTTTCTTATTTCTCAAAATTGGCCAAAAAACTTCCACACTCTTAAGTGCTAACACTTATACTTTCCAACCTTTATCCAGCCATAGGATTCTTTCTGAAGTACAGTCCCTACTACTTTGTCCAGTCCAATTGCAATTATATTAAATAAAGGGATTACGATCACTGTAAAACATTATTAAATCTGCTAAAATAGAATAAGTTAGAATAACTGCATACCATGTTTTCCCAATTCTACTTCCAATTATACATTCTCCTGCCAACTTAAATAAATACTATATAATTCCAGTTTCCTTGTATATTCTTGTTTACCTCACTTAATCAAACTGCATATATTATTTTTCTTCCTAATCACTCTTTAATTATTCTTACTGTTTCTGAATGTCCTTATTAATCTCTAAGAAATACATTTAAATATTAAATAATAAATTCATTGGTGCCTTTGAAAATGGAGCTTAGAACCTTCTATACTATTAGTTCTATATTTTTCTGAGTATCATACTATCCAAAATAGATACAGGCACCTTGTTGGTGGTTGATTTCTGTAGTAGCTGCATTGGGGCTCAGAAGATATGTAGGAAA
The DNA here is from genome assembly GCA_907165065.1 of Caprimulgus europaeus. The sequence goes on along the minus strand of OU015523.1, from coordinate 96,475,487 downwards.
ACTAAATTTCTTATCATAAGAAGTCCCCCCTGGTTAAGTAAATATTTGTATTAGTCAGCAAAAATAATTTTTAAACCATTCAATAAATTTTTAAATGTGAAATTTGAAATTATAGTTTGTTTTTTATAACTTCAAACTATAAATATAAATGGGAATGTTCAATTACAAAAATTATTAAATTAATATACATGTTGAAAAACAAGTTCTGACAAGTAAAACCAGACAACCTTAGATTTCAACTGTAAGTAAAAGGAGTCTTAGAAATTTTTTCTCAATTTGTTAAATTCATTAAGGCATCTAACAATTTAGAAACATTATTCTTTCCTCATGATACACCTTGGACCATAAGCTACTTCTTTGACTTCTGTGAGAAGTCAAGACACTCAAATTTCAGAGGCCTTTTTAAAGCAGTATTTCACTTCTATCCAGGAATTATATTTTCCTATCCTTGCAAAAAAGTGGGAGTTAAACATTCTAAAGTTATTTGCTACACATGTTCCTCCAAAAGTTTCTCTGTTTTCCTTCTACATAAACTGTATTAACATAAAGGTGCAGTGGTATGTGATTCATATTCTTGAATAATTTTATTCAAGTTGACAACAATCTTTCTCCAGACTGGCTTGTATTTTAAAGGTTTCAAGACTTGGGTGGTCTCTTTGTAAGTTAATTCTCAAACAGCATAAGTAGGTGTCTCCTACTTTGAAGAAAAAAAACCCCAAACAAACCATAAACCTAAGCCAGGTATATCTAGATGATTCAAGTGCAGTGTTAAACAGAATAGTTATACTGGAACCCCTTGGTTCTATGTCAAGTCAAGAAGACAGAGTGAGCTACAAAAGTGAAGGGATGCTACTTCTCTTACTTAGATCTTCCTCTCTGGGAGGTTAACTGAGGTTGATTCTTGATCAATCAAATTTGGGATTGATTCTTGATCAATCTGAAATCAATCTGAGATTGATCTGAGATTGATTCTTGATCAAACTTGATTCTCTGAACACTGTTCACATTTTTAATACAGCTGCTTCTAATAACTGAAATGTTTCTAACACAATTTCAGGGAAGAAGGTACAATGAAATGTTCATTTGCAAATGTTCACAGCCTTTCCTGTTGCAGACTCAATAGAATAAAAAACACTGGCAGATAAACACTTTAATTTGAAGACTTTAATTATTGTTTGATATGAACACGTAAGTCTTTAAGCAGCTAACAGATTTTCACAATAATAAATATAAATGATTTTCTCATCATCCTTCAAACTGAATTTCTTAGAAAGAACAGACATGCTAGCCACTATTCTGAATAGACTGAATTCTGTCAGTATTCTAAATAGGCAAATGATCTTCATTGCTTCAGTATTCTTGCTCTCTTATGTTACATATTTTATGCTCTAACAAAAGCCTATACACAAATGATTCACATTATAATCAAGGCCATGAATGAACCATAACATGAACCATAGATATTCTTGAATGTTGTTGAGTACAGGAAAACAAAGTATCTTGAGGTTTGGAGCAGAAATACAAGTGATACTTTCTAATATCACTAACTAATTTCACTTTAGGGTTCCATTGTCGCAATATAGATACTAGGTTTCACTTTTATTACTAACAGGCTCTACTTATCACAGTAAAAATAGGTTGTTAACCACAGAAAGTAAAATTCATCATCAAAGTTCTGGTTTTGTTTAGGAATCAAACTTTTTCAGATAATCTGTCAAATAATGAACTCTAGTTATCTTTATGTGACTTACGTGTTTTGAAACTACGTATGTTTTTGAAACTACATGTGTTTTGAATGCAGAATACTTCCCCATGATAGCTACAAAGCTATACATACCTGGAAAGCGTGTGCTAGATAGAATTAGAGGCCAAGGAAAAAGGGTATTGACAATGCTGAAACCAGCTTCCTGCCTGGAGGATCGAGTAGCGTAAGCAGAGTAATAGTACTGCTTGCGTGAACAGGTAAAATGCTTTATCCTTATCGACGATCTGTAAATAGAAATTATATGTATATGAACTTTAAAATTAAAATAAGTGAATATTAAAATATAGAAAGGCATACAAAATACAATAATACATCTACTGACAAAAAGTGATACCTGCTTTTTTGATGATTTATCATGTGTTCAGACTACCCAATTTCATCTCCATGTTCTGAATTTATTTTTCAAATTACTTTTTCATATTCCAGATTATTTATTGAGTGGAGTCAACACTCATGAAAGAAGATAGATGTAAGAGCATTGTGATGACAGAAACTTTTTGTCTAATCTGTTCTAAATTGGCAGTGAGGAAGATGTTCCAGCATCTCCAGATTGCCTGGTTCCAGTCTTTAACTGTCTCATTTGACTTAGAAGGAATTTCCAAATAAGTAGTGTGTTCTTCTTCACTGTAAATTAAGATAATTTTTTCTTGTCCTTGAACAAATGGGTACAAAAGACAATAGATGACCATCTTCTTCTCAAGAATCTTCATATGTCATATTATTTTCCCCAGTCTTCTTTTCTCTAGACTAAACAAATACAACTCTTTTGAAACACACCTTATAAATCTTGCTTTCCAAAAACCTTTTCACTCATGTGGTATCCTCTGGATTCACCTTTACCTGGAAATCAAAATCACCTTCCTTTTTTGGAAATCAGTAATGACACTTAATTTTCTTTGAATGTAGAATAATTCACTTGTTCTTATATTTTTCCTTTTCTTCAAAGAACTGGATAAAACAGTGATTTGTATAAATTCTACTTAGTAATATGATAACTTTTATTTTTACATTTAACTGCTAAAATAACAATTAAAATATTCTTCATAAATAAGGAGACAGATAGATGGATGGACAGGCAGGCGTAAATCTAGTTTTCTTTAAGAATCAAGCATAATGGAAGGAAGATTTTACTCAGACCCCGTATTGTCTCAAAATAATGTCTGCTGAAATGGGGGTAGAAGGATGTTGCTAGTTGAAGTATACTATGCAGTCTCTTTTTGATTATTACAGAATTATTAATTAATGGTGAAAGTATGTCATGTTCTGCATTGTTTTCAATGAGCTTTGTCTGAATAAAGCAGAAATATTCTGGACCAAGAAAAGTAAAACAACGGATGTAAGATAGTAACAGATTAAAGAAGTGCTCTAAATGCTGCAGCGGCTGACTGTCTTCACATTTACTTTCAGATGCCTACCTTTAAAGAATATAGTCTCTTTACTTTTTTTTAACCAGAGATAGTTTATCCTGGGAATCTCCAAATTACTTCATTGGAAAGAAGGAAAAAAAAAAAGAAGTTAAAAACTGGGCAGCAGTTTATGACATCTAGCCCAGATTTTCTGCTTCTTTGCTCTACTTCACTTGCACAGACTATGCAACTATACCACAGTCACATATGAAAGTTCTTCTAAGAAGCGGTTTCTACAGTTTGGTTTTGCTTTTTAATATTCACATAGTTTATTCATAGGGTACTTTCAAAATGAATTCCTGAAATTTAGTAGTTGATCTTTGTAATCTAGTGAATCTATCAATCTGCAAAACATCCAAATCCCATGATACCTAGGTGTGCTCTCAATATACTAAATGAGTAAAAAGGCTTAAGGACTCTCAGCTGCATTACGCTCCTACTCAGAGCCACCCATTCCTCATCTCCAGAAAAACCTTTTTACAATTCCTCTACCCATCAGCCAAAATTCTGATGTAGTCATCTTCTCCCTGCCATACTCCAATTTAGCTTCCAGCAGCTCCTAAAAACTATGTCCTTCCACTTCCTTGGGAAACACAGAGAGGTAAACCCCCAACAAGTGAATATTTAAGCAGGAGTAATGGGAACAGAATGCCTTCACAATGAAGAGAGAAGCAGTTTATGAAAATGTCTCTAGCAGACAGTCGTACCTGCACTATCTGCCATAACATTTTTCAGCATCTCTTCTCATAGAAGTCTTAAAATGACTTGTTTCCTCAAAACTGGAACTACCAGTTCCGTCATTTCAGACATTAGGTTTAGAATATTTCATGTACTCAGAGAGAAGTGGACAACTTCAAATATTTACTTTGGTTGTTTCATGTCATTTTCTACAACTATGCTCAAGGGGATCACAGTATTATAATTTTATATAATGCATTTGCATTTCAAATTTACAAGGTCATTATAAGAAAGAACGCTCTTTTTTTCAGCTACGTATGTAATGCATGTGGCAGATTTGCTTTATGTTTTTCTCCATCTATGTGTGTATAATTCCACTTTCTTGCATTTTTCATTGATATTATCTTGCTTTTTTCAATGTGGTTTCTATTATTTGCATGAATATATTTCTATTATTTGCACGAGTACGTTTCTGTTATTTGAAAGAACATTTCTGAAGCCAAAACAAGCCAAAGGCACAGAATTGTACATTCATACTACGTGATTTTTCCCAACATACTCCCCCACTGTGTTGCACATGCAGTTGATGGCAATACAGTAAAGCCAGAATAGCCAGTTAGCTCCTCCAGAAAAGCTGCTTGTATTTCTGCAGGACTGCTTAATGTATAGGCAAATTTATTGCTGAATAGTTTTTATGATGTCTGTTTGCTTCTCAGTGTTCCATTAAGAATCTTTTCCTATTAAGAATTGTTTCCAGACACCTACTCCCAATCTTTCTTCTCAACTTCTGGCCATTTTCCTTTGATCTACAGCATCCTAAAATTTTGCCCAATTTATTTATTTCATTTATGTCCTTTATATCCTCAGCACTCACCAGAGGAACTGACCCCCTTTCAGAATCTGCCTACAGTTTTTATCTGAGCAGTGTATTTCCTATCTTCACCTCTGAGTAACTTAAAAGACAATACTCAACTGAATGCTAATGCTTTATATTCCAACATTTTCCCTTACCATTTTATTTTCTGTCTTCAGATTTAAGCAGTTAATCCTAGGTCACAAAGTAGTCTATGAATGTAATTTTATTTCCCCTTTTTGTGCACATAGTTTTCTACAACCTGTAAAATTAGAAGTGATCATGAAAATAACTGGTGACCTCACTAGGTCAAAATATGACCTGGAACCTAGTAGCAATTACATCACATACTGGAAAACTGTCCAAGTAATACAGAGATTATGTTAATCCCAAGATATTATTGCATATCCTTTTTTGAAATCTGTATAAATATTCAGTAAAGCACTTATCCCATCATGTGCATGGTGAGGTCACTATTTTATATTGAAGTGTACCCACTTCAGCATCAGGTCCTTCTCAGAAGTCTCAGAATAAAAGACTATAAGCAAATGCCTTATATTTCAGGTTTTTAATCCTACAAGGAGGTCTACATAGGTGGGAGCCAAACTGCATCTGAAATAAATCTATTTACCCAAATGGTTATATACTGACTTCCTTTTTGTAACCTTGCTTATTTTGAAAAGAATATTCATTCATCTAACTGGCTTTCCCATTTACATTTAAAAATACCTCCACATCAGATGAGTACTGTTTTGCCTTTTATTGTCCTCCTCTGATGTTCTTAATTTACTGCTTTTTCAGATTCTCTGTTTCCTTTCCTTTTAATCAAGTCACACATTACATTCAAATTTATGCATTCATTGACATTTCTGTTCAAGAAACAGTAGTCTGAAAGATACATATGGATTACTGGTTTTCCTGCCATTGCAATTTTAATTTAGAGCAGGTTAATACAGTTGTAATTACGACCAACTCGATGTAGTTCATAAGGCTACACCTCTGTGCTAAACTGGGCCCAGGCACATGCTTGAGCTCTACCATCTGAAAATCCATGCCATTTACCTGTTAGCATGCTCTTTGGTATCCTTTTGGCCCAGGCCAACAAGCACTCCAGTAAGACACGGTAGAATTTGGGGAACAGCATGGGTTAGGGACTGTTCTTAGTAGGCAGGATGAACCAGGCCACCCTGCTTCAGGAGAGCAGATGTGTTAGCCATGAGAACCTGAGCTGTAATTTGCTACCGGCTCTTGACTGGGTTGTGGTCCATTTTGTTTTCTAGTACCAATGTCTAAGAAATTAAATGCAGCTGAAAATGGGTAGAGGGTAGGCGTAACTTCTAATGCTCCCCTTACCAAACCTGAGCGAAGGATGAGACCTGTTGGCATGGGAGAGGGATAGACCAGCATTAGGCTGACTGCGAGTTCCCCATGGCAGGCAAATTCTCAGCCTGTGAGTAGGAATGGGTCTTGGCTACCTTGTGCTACCTCCAGTGGGCAGAACAAGGGTAGAGAATCTGGACCCCTTCCTATTTTCCAATACTTTTCTATATTTTCAATTACATTTTTGTTTGCTGTATCTTCAACTATCTTTTCAAATAAATGATCTGATTTGTAGACAGTTATCTCAGATTTCCTTTTGTGCAGTATTACTCTATTGGAAACAAAGAGAAAAAATAAAAGTTGAAGAAATTTGAAAAAAAATCTGCTTTCCAATGTTTCTTTAAAAGTTTAACATATTTTTAGATTGTATTAGCAAAACTGTACTAAGCGGATAATTAGGCTTTCTGAGAGAGCATCACACGGCCCGAGCTTTCTTTCCATTTTATTTTATCTTTGCACGACGGCAAGCTTAAAGTTCCTATTTCCAGTTCTGTTTTCTTTTATCCTACTTTATACTTCACTAAACAATTATTTACAGTGGAATCTTGCTCTTATTCTATTGCAGTGTTATTGCTGAACCAGTTTTCTGCGATTACTCTTCAAACTCTTTACATTTCTGTCAGTGATTTTCACAATATGATTACTCTTTCTGGACTCTTTATTAAACCAGAATTATTGTGCATTGGTAAGGTCTTCATTTTAGATATACTTTTTTTTTTTTCCTGATCACTATCAGATCCAGGACAGAATTAACTTTAATTACTTCTTCCATTTAAGTACTATATAAAAATATCCTCCTGTAGCCTATTTTGAAACATTTCTTGCATGTAACTCAAATTCCTCTTTTACAGCTTTTCACACATCTATTTTCATATACAATATATATACATATATTATGTGTGTGTATACATACATCATAATTGTCGAGATTCACTTAATCCTGGAGAAAGTCAAATGAAACAAACTTTCAACACAGTCTTCATGGATTTTGCATCTTCCATTTTCATTTGTGAAATTATTTCTGTGTCTGCCAGCCTTGTGAATTGCAGGACCTGCAAGCAGTATGGTTGTTTTATAAATTATGCTTTCCTCACCTTATCTTCCTTATATAGCAACAAATAGTTACATTCTATTTATGTCTTAGCCAGACTTGTTTGTAATGTGACTAAAGAACATTTCATGGAACCTGTAGTGGCACTGCACCTCTCAAGACCACATGTACCTAAGTGGTGTTCATTAACAGAAAGACCTAATTTTTCATTATTATTTCCTGCAGGACTTTATAGATGATGTATCTTTTCACATCTCAGTGTAGCAATATTCACTCAACTTTATTCTCCTCTTGGAAGTGTTTCCCAGTTATTCACTTGCTGAACAATCTTTCCTGTTTTATTAGTATTTCCAGCTATGCTTTCCTCACTGTTCTTCATACATTAAAAGATAGACATTTTAACTGGTTGTTTTAACTGAGATATCACCACCCAAAAATTGAAAATCAAAAATTAACTTCAGTGCAAAAGTAATTTTATCTTCAAACAACAGCTCTAAATTTTAGATTAGCAGTATTATTAAACAAGCAATAGTTTTGCAACTTAAAAAGTGATATCAATACAGCACTCTCAAAAACAAAATCATTTTCTAAAACTATGCTAATTCAAGCCAGTTTGATGTACTTCCTTCTAACAATAATAAGCCATTGTTAGAATTTTATTATTTCTCATTATGAGTAAGACCTTATTCTATAACTACTCTACTGTAAAATGAATACAAGTATTAAGTAAGGGACTATTTCAGGATCTGTATTGTATTATACAGTTAATAGAAAGGACAAATCTTCAGTAAGCAGTAGTGACTTAACTTTATGCATGCCAATTTATACCATTTGAGGATATACCCCAGAAAATCCTAACATGTTTTTCCATAGGTTTTAATATTCTTTATTTCTTTTTCTGTGGATATTTTTTATATGGTTCATTTTTACAAAATTAGTTGCAGTTGATTCATTCTAACAAAAAGCACACTGCTGCTACCGTACAACACAAAGTCTTGTCATCAGTGTAACTGTTTTAGAGGTTACAAATTTCCTCTGCTTTCTAATCCCCGTCTGTGATGTCATCCTCATGCTCAGTAAACGAATCTGGTAGAGAAGGTGCATTACAATGGGATCAAAATTATGCAAAGTCCTGCTTATAACTACACTAGTTAAGAATTTTTAGGCACCATAAATTATGTTCTCAGCCAGATCTCAAATAATTTTCTAGGAAGCTGCTGTTATTACTGTTCTTGCAAATTACTGTAAGTATCAGAAGAGGCTTCAGAATCAGAATTTACACATCTAAACCAAGAAGTTATGAACTTCACTATTTATGTTTTATCATGTACTTGGCATTCCTTTTATTGCAATCCAAAGAACTCAGATTCTCTAAAGAACATATAGTATAGGTAATAAAATATGTAGGTACCTAGCCCTCAGAAAACATTAACTTTTATTTAATATTTCTGCTATAACAAAGTATGATTTGCAGAAATTCTCCTGATTTTATGGATATACATTTTCTAGTTGCCTTTTTTAAAAAAACTTTAACTGCTTATATTACTGTCAATACAAAGCACTCTTTCCATTAGCATTTATCTTCATCTGCAAAGAGAATCTGAAAACTTCTGCCATACCATTTCTGAATGCAGCATGTTTGCTTTCATTTGGACGCTCTTTTTAAGTTAGCTTTCCTATCTTGAACAAGTACTGTAAGTCTATATTCTTACAGGAATGTTTATCTCTGTCCATAATTATTATTCCATCGATGTAGGAGGCAAGGTACTTTAATTCTATGAAGGCACATGTGTCATAAAAAACTTAAAATGCTGTCACTGAATTTGTCACTTATTTGGCTTACTGGAAGTCCTAAAATAGCAGATCTATCCAGTGTTTAGAAGTGAATATATTCTTGAATATATATGATAATGCTTAAGGCAATATTTTACACAAATGGATGCATACATAAGAGAAAAATGGATCAGTGTTGAATCAAAAGAGTTAGGAGAGTTCAGTGCAGAAAGGAACTTGAAACTTAGGTTAACAAAAGGAACAAAAAAAGTGAGAAGACAGAGAACTCAAGAGAAGGAGAGACCTTTAATAGGTATAAATCAAGAAAATATTACCATACAGAGGAAAAAAATAATTTCACCTTTTAATAAGTCAGACTTTACCAGTACACAACTTTTAAAATCTACCCCACCTTTTGCAAGTGAGCCATATAGGACTCAATTTTTAAAATAAAGACTAATGCTATATTTTGATAAATTTAAATGTCTTTAATAAAGATTTTATGTTCTTCACAACTGATCTTGCATTTCTACAAACTTCTTGAAATTACAAGTACATGAGAGGACACCAGCACATTTTATATGAAGGCAGAAGAACAATACTTCTTGACTATTCAAAACCATAAAAAAATTCATGAGTGCCATATTCTTCTTTTTCTGTGTCTTCACTACAGTACTATCTCTCACACAAAATACTGGTATCAGCATCAAAGGAAAGGGTCAGCAATCTTCCACATCAGAAGTGAGGACAGTACTCTCAACATGGAAGGTAGGATGGTCAGAGAGGTAGAAACTGGAAAGGTTCAGAAGAGAAGGTAGCTAAAAAGATTCAGGAAAAAGAAAAAAAAAGACAGGGAAAGATAAGATAACAAGATCGAAAGGGACAGGGAAAAACAAAATACACAGGAAATAGCAACAGTAACAATTGTGCTTATTCATTTTAGAAATAGTACGAGAACAACACTGACAGAAGAAGTGAAGAATAAGTCAACTTTTCTTAAAAAGAAAGAGGTCTACAGAGAAGACCTAGCATGGTGTGAAATGCTCAGTTATTCCTCTCTTAAGGTGACGGGCCACTTACTTAACTTTAGTTCGAGCCAGACAGTTCAGAGTAGGATTCCTGTGAAGTCAATAGACTGAAACAGGCACCTTCAGAGAGGGATTCATCCCATCCTAAGGTCTGAATCACATATCTGAAATGTAATTAATTTTGTGAAGTTCACTATGTATTTCTGAACCTAACAGCATGTCTTTAAGCTGAATACTTACGGATAACAACATCTGGATTGAAATAATATGAGAAACAGCATATTTTCAACTTCCTTTACTCTGAACAAAGAAAATTTACTGATGACTTTCATCTGCACAGAACATTTAATAGATTTGTGCTGCATAATATTTTTTTATTACTGAACATTACTCTTGTTCACTATACTGGGCACAAAAATGAAGTGACCCAAATAAAAGAAAGTTTGCTTTTCTATTAGGACTGATTATGTACTAATACTACTGAGGCTTTAAGTTATCTGCTGTAAGTAAAAATCAAAAAGTTTGACATCACTGGGATTCTGTTTTCTTAACAGACCTGATTCAGGAAATATCCCATTTAACTGATACTTAAAGTGGCACTGCTGATACTTCAGTAATTTGTTACTAAATACAGTAAATACTGTTGTGAAAAAATGCTGACATCGTATGTCATGGTCATGGATACTTACATTATAATGGTTATTTTAAATGGACTATAATTAAATACAAGAGTCATGGGTGAAGGGCTGGTTTAAAAGTTGGTATATAGCCCAGTCTGTGCGGGAAGCTTCAGTGTGGAGCAGGTCAGCGGGGACAACTTCTTCATACCACGTTCACCAGCTTGCCAGCCCAGACACAAAAACAAGACTCTGCTTTTACAGAACTGCAGTACTAAAGCATAAATAACCAGAGAAGAGGATGGGAAAGGGAGCTTTCCTCCTGGGCACTGATCTGGAGGCTAGAGTATACACCAAAGGCACAGTTCACAGTCTGCACTTTCTTGTTAGTATGGAAAGTCCGAGAGACATAATCCTATGCATACAGTGGTCTTCCATTAATGACTATTTCAGGATACAGCATCCTGATACTGCCTATTACATGAGGACAACACAGAGTTGTCAGTTACAATGTGATTAAGAAGATACCTTTAAAATCTAAACATTGATCCATTTGAAATGTGATTTTGCACTGAAGAATTTATATGATCGAAACAATTCTAAAGTCATGTAACATAAAATAGTGTAAGACTAATGCAAACCAACATAACAGTAAGGGCTACTTACTTAGATAAAATACAGTATGAAGTCTCTTATTTAGAACTTCTAAAAGTTGTATCTGCATTTAATATCATTTTAATTTTAGAATGAACAAAAAGAGTACAGCTATGTCAGTTTTTCAGTATTCATAGCTTCACTGGGTGCCCTTAAGAACTGCTGCCTAGTGACACAGACACTGCACAGGAAAGGGAACCCTATCATACAGGAATTTATAGAGTATTTTTTATGCAGACTTATCTCTCTCTATCCACAGAAATTAACACACCACCTTCCAAAAAGTAGACTTTACTACTCCAAAATGATTTGTGAATTGGCACCATAAGGCCACTCCTTGCTCCACCCATTTTCACTCTTTCAGTCCCCAGTCAGCAATGGGGCAGCTTTAGAGGGGATGCTACTCTGCTGAACATCAGCTCAGGGCTCAGTTGCACTAGAGTGTTGGTCAGGTGGACAGTTAAGGTGTTTTATGCATCAATTCACCAAATGAATATAAGAAAATGGGAAGTCCCTATCTCTGTATTTAAAAACAAACAAGTTTTTAGTATGGTAATTCATAAAGATCAGTTAAAGTCACTGTATAAATATTAGTTAATTGCTCAGTTTAGAAAGTACATAATTTCTCTAAAGATTTACTCTCTATACTACCATATATACTCATGGGAATCATGCAGTAACTAAGCATATAAATGAATAAATTACTGAATTAAATATTTTTTGGCAAATTCCTAATTTATTATATTTTATTACAGCTTATGGATGAAACCCAAACACTGATGTCTAACCTGTAATGAAAGCAAATGTAAGTAATCCATTGTTCTACAGCTGCATTTGGTTATAAATTAATTGACTTTGCCTAGTCCTGTTGAACAGTGATTCATTAGCAGTTTTTATTTTCAATTTCAGTATTATTACAATTAGGTTTTGCACAAAAATTTTGCCAATCTTAAGTGTTATAGCCCACCCACCTGCCTGTGCCCTTCCCAAATGGCAGTGACTAGAATTAACAGCAGAAATATATGTTAAAAAAACCTGGCTTTGATTTTTTTGATGTCTAATAGTGAGGGTTTTTAAGAGCTAACTTAGGAAGACGTAACATCAGGGCAGCCATCATTTTCTAATCGGACAATGCATTTCATGGTTCAGGGTGGCCCTGTAAGTCAGTTTAAAGCAAAAACACACCGAGTCAAGCATACAGCTCAGCACAGCAGTTAGTCAGAAAGCTGAAGTCTTAATCTGTTTTCCATGTGAGCATAAAGCATAACATGTCTGAGCACTGCATACAAAATATTGTAATACAAAATACTTACCTGACTCCTCCCTTTTCGCCCTATTATTTCTCCTATGTTCATTACATTGTTTTGCATCTTTCCCTTCCTTCTGTAAAGGAAAATAATTTCCTCCTCTCCATTTCAGTCTCTTCCTTTCACATTTGCTTTTTACCTATTCACCTGTACAATTTCTGAAATTCCAAAATATAAAAGGGCTACGGATACAATCCTGGGGTGAAATGACAAGTCCTGAAAGCTTTTAGCATGGCTACAGATCAGTGACTTAAGGTTTAAAGTATTTGTGCTCTCTCATTTCCAACAAAGATATAAAATCACTGGAATAATGTGTAGCAACAAAAATCTATTTAGATAACGGTAATCTTAGAATGAGATCACCATCCTATGAAGAGCTCTGCTCATACAGTAAAACATAACAATGATTTTTACTGATTTGGAACTATATTATTATCTCTGATGCCTTATTTTTTATGCTTGGCTCTTAATAGAAGCACACATCCACTCCTTTCCTTTAGTAGCCATTTTAAATGATGCACTAAATGCTTCAACAAATAAAATGATTCATGTCTTTAAATACTTTATAACCAGCTTATGGTAAGATATTTAGAAGGAGATAAAAATAGCTAGAGTTAAGACTAGCATATTGTACACAAACGTAAATATTTTTTCTCCTGTAGCAATTCATAAACAACATTTATTACCTGTATCCATGACATAACATTTTTAGATGCCAGCTCTTCTAAACACAAAATCCATCTTTACAAGATTTTTTCAAGTAACTTAATAGCCATTACATTAAATGTTGTTTCACACATAGTATCAACATTTGATGTTTCACTGACACGATAACAGAAAGTCAGCTCAGTATAAGTTACTTTGTAGAGGATAGTGCCAAAACTTCAAGGTGTTACCTCTCAGTAATCATGAACTCCTGCAGCCTTTAAAGACAAATGACAAGCAACAAAAGTAGAGCCAATTTTTAGGGGCCAACATTGACTAACTAAAAGAGAGACCTCTATATCCACTATAAAAATCTGCCTAAGAAAGAAACACCAAAATAGTTTTCCATTAAAATGTACCCTCTAACAACAACAACAAAATGTATCCTTTATTTTATTATTGTTACTGTGATCTTGCTACCTAACCTATTTGTATTGTCATGTGCTGAAAGGCTTATTAATTACTGAATTTGAAACTTGTACAGAAACCATGCTTCTGGCTATCTAACTTTAGTCATAGGCATAAGTATACAATCATATATTAAGAAGGAAAACTGTTATATGAAAGTTTAAGATTTATGAAAAGATCTGTGCCAAGAAACCACCCCCCATTTAAGGAAAACCTTGCATTTAGGAGGATGCCCAAAGGCATCAGCTTTCAATCTTTCTGCAGACTCTAGTCTTTATGAACAACTTTTAGGGGATCTGCAAAGTACTAATTAAGAAAAGCAACCATCCTGTCAGTAAGCTTCAACCTAGCACCAGTAGGTGCAATCATCCGCTGGATTAATTTACTTATTTATTTATAGAACAGTCACAGATCATAGAAAAATGCAAATCAGAGGGACCAGGCTTTAAAAATCTGAAATTTTTTCTGTTGGTTAGTAAGACAAACATGATCTAAAAAAATCATAATTCATCATGGGGAAAAAATCATCACATTCTAATGAGTACTACACGAAGAGGGGAAAAAGAACAAAATAATTCATCTATGATCAGCAGATTTCAAATGGTGGAATATGTCTCACTTGGAAGAGATGCAAACTGTATGTTGGAAAGGAGAGGCATTATTATTTTGCACCCGGCACTTCCACAGCATCTCATTTGACTTCCTTTGTACTCAGCACTGGTAAGGCCTCACCTCAAATACCGTGTTCATTTGTGGGCTCCTCACTACAAGAAAGACACTGAGGTGCTGGAGCATGTGCAGAGAAAAGCAACAAAGCTGGTGAAGGGTCTGGAGCACAAATCTTATGAGGAATGTTTTTTTAGTCTGGAGAAAAGGAGGCTGAGGGGAGAGCTTACTGCTCTCTGCGACTACCTGAAAGGAGGGTGTAGTGAGCTGGGTCTCGTCTCTTCTCCCAAGTAACAAGTGATAGGATGAGAGGAAATGGCTTCAAGGTGTGCCAGGAAATGTTTAGATTGGATAGTAAGAAAAAATTATTCACTGAAAGGGTAGTCAAGCACTAGAACCAGCTGCCCAGGGTATTTAAAAGCCATGTAGATGTGGCTTTTGGGGACATCGTTTAGTAGTGGACTTGACAGTGTTAGGTTTACAGTTGGACTTGGTCATCTTAAGGGTGTTTTCCAACCTAAATGATTCTATGATTCGTCTGTCTGCACCTGCAGTGCAGAACCCCACAGGTAGGAGGCAGAAGAAAGTATAGTGGGAGAGAAGAGAAGCTTTAGATGGGAGGGATTTGTGGGACCATTTGTACCTTTGTGTAACTGTTCCTGGAGAAGCAGGAAAGTAGGTTTTCCACTTAAATGGGTGATGTGCAGGAACTGCAGAAGAAGCTGAGGTTCCAGAAGACACCAGGAAGGTTGTAGCTAGGGCAATTGTGGAGTGAGCTAGATTCAAACAGAGAGCTGTAGCCATATTCTGTGGTAAAGTGACTTCCAACTGACCCAAATATATTTATCCACCTGTGATCTCTCCAACTCTTACAGAAACTCTGTTCTGATCACTGATCACAAATTCTTTGTTCACATACGCTCATCCCCAGTCCTACCCATACACACCATCACCACTTCTGTACCCATATGTCTTGCCTAGACTCATTAATCCCTCAATCCTGTCACTCACTGACACCAGGAAATAACCTTTTTCCACACTGCAGCAGAAGTCACTGTCTCCCCCTTACATGTTCCTTTCTGATACAACACAGATTCCCCTCGATCTCATATTCAGCTAGTACATGAAGCCTGAGCAAAGACAACTTCAGAATCATCTAAGTTAGCAACAGGTATTTAGAAAGATAATAAAAAACATGCACAAAGCCCCCAAGTTTCCCTACATGTATCAAAACACACGAGTAAGAAATATGGCACAAAAAAAGGTTACACAGAGCACACTGCTCCATCCCTCCCTTCAAACCATCTGGTTGCTGTGTGAAACATTTTCTGCTTCTTTATCTGATTTCCCCTGGGATTAATTTTAAGGTCTGCTACTGCTTTCAACTTTCTGAAGTAACAGCAAACTGGTATTCTCCATTGCCCACAGGTTTGTAAACAATAGAAGTAAAACTGATCTGCCCATCCATAATATTGCTACTTCCAGATAAAGAACAAACAGAAGTGCAGATTTAGGAAAATGGGACCAGTTTACTTTTGATTCATGTTTGAAAATTTATCATCAATCAATGAGGTCTACAAACTTCTATTTACAGAAAAGCTGTCATTCTACACAGGTTGGATTCTGGCCACAGCTGGTTCAGCACAAGTGGACTTTTCAAGATCAGTAAACAGTTAAGTTTTGTGCACTTGAAAAGATGTATCCACAAAACTGTGGCAGATAACACTGGTGTTAAGCAGCCTTCTGCGATCTCAAAGATCACGTAAATTAAAATAGTGATCAAAAGCCCCTTGTTCTTCTACTACGAAAAATAGGGAGTTACAGTCCCCTGTTAAATACTTCCATGTATTCATGGTTTTAGAGACCTTTCTCACATTACTTACTCCTCAGTCAACATTATTCCAAACTGAGGAATTCTGATCTGTTTACAGTCCCTGCAGAAGAGCTATGCTTGTACCACTTAAGCATCCTTTTCTATATCACATACAGTTCTGACCAATGCTCAAAATTGACCAGCATGCCAGTGCCATTCCTCTGTTTCAAATACCATTTTGCCACTTTTTTGCTAGCATCAACTTCACCTAGAATGATTTTAGGAAATTAACAGGTACTGCTAAAAATCTATGCAAACATGAATAATATGGCTTGAGAGCCCTGGCTTCTCACAGCAGCAAGCACCCTTGTGACAGGCAGGAGCTCCAAGATCAAAACCTGTACCTTAAGCTCATTGGGGCTCTGAAACTCTGAGAAATAGAGAGGAAAAATATTCTCTTCAATTTGCAGCCCTTGCTGTGGTTAGAAAAAACAGCTACAATCCCTGCCCCTGAGGGGTAGGACTGGTCCCAGCCTGCTGAGCTCAGTTTACAGAGTGATGGCTGCTATAATTCAACAGCCACCGCCTCTCTCTGCTGATAGATATGGCTGAACAGCAGGGTCAGCGATATCTGGCCTCTGTGACAGCCATGGCTTCTAGATCACCACAGGTCCTGCTGTGAAATCCTTCTGCAACTCTTCAGGGCCAACATTAGGTCTGACTCCAACTGAATACTTTCTTTTTATCATCTGCAATATTTATCACTGCACTTTTTCAGACCATTTAGGAACAGGTGGACCAGCAAAGGTGCCAGTACAAATCTTTGTGAGGTGGCATTGTTAAACTGCCCATTAGTTGCTACACTGTTCCTTATCTTGTAACCCTTTACTAATCTACAAAGAATTTTAAATAACTCAATATTTCATTTTGTTAACAGTTTTTGGTTACAGAGCTTTTTTAAAACTTTTGGGTCACCCTTTCCTGTGTATCTGTTGACTCCTTCAAGCAACTAGCAAAGCTCTAAGACAAAACTACCTTGTACAAAAGCCAAGATCATGGTTAACTATTACACCTACCCATGTTCCTATTAATTATAATCTTTATCACATTCACTGGCATTTTGTCTGTCATGGTAGTCAGACATAAGTCCACTAGTCCATGGTCATCCCTAGAGCCCTTTTTAAAACTAGTCCCATGTTGGTTACTTTCCATTCCTCTATTATCAAGGCTAGTTTAAGTGATAGATTATATAACATAGTTCATGGCTCACCAGTTTAAGTTTTTAATTTCTCTAGGACTATTGAATGAACAACATACTATCTAGCAGATTGTTAATATTTATTGAATCAAATGGTTAAAAAAATCTTTTATTGAGATTTCAAATCTGAAATATTCCCTATAAAGAAAAATTTTTATATGGAGATGTCCCTAATCTCCCTGTAATAAACCTTGCCAATGCAAACAGTTCATTTGTTTCTTTTTGTGATGGCTTTATCTTGAAATATTCTCTTTATCCACAATTACCTATTGAACTCGCCTCCCTACCAGCAAAATTAACACTTGGGGAAAAAAAAAAAAGTTTTTTTGCTTTTAGGATATTAGCCTGTTGCATTTCAAAATCTTTTTGTTCCGCCTTAAAGTAGGTCTTTAACTTGCCAGAATTGTGCTCTTTTCTGCTTTGCTTGCTTGGATTTCACTTTTTGAAATACATCTATTTAATTTTCTAGTAACTTCCTTTATTCTTCAGTTGTGTTGGACAATTCTTATTCAATTGGGTTAGAATCAGAAAGCAAAGTCCCTGCACCTCTTTTAATATTTATTTAAACTGTATCTTGATTTGCATGCAATTCTTTTTTTAAACAATACTGGACTTTTAAAAAATTTTAATCTTTTTCTCTCCTACAAGTGTGAGAAACTCGAGTATGATATGAGATATCGCTACTGAGTGGCTTTCCAATACTCACTTCTTGTGTGCTAATCTAGACCAAATCAAGGGCTGTCTCCCCTCTTCTGTATTCTGTAGCTGGCTTGCTCAAAAAGTAGCTCTTGATGATACCTAAAAATACAGCCTATGCATGATGGCCTAATGTTAAGTTTATCCAGTCTATATATGGATAACTGAGAACTCCTGGTTTGTTCAAGCTTTCCGGTTGTATAGCCTCTCCAGTCTCCTGCAGTATTTCACAGTCACTGTCTCCATCCCATCAACCATTCCAGAGCTCTTACTAGACTTCTATTCAGATACAGAACCATTTGTAATTATGTTTTGTGGTTTATTCTTATTAAATTAACTTATTTTGACTATATTTTATTTGCTATATACAGGGCCTTTTATCTGCATAGTCCAATGTACAATCTCTCTACCAGCTAGGCACTAAACATTCTATCATCTCTGTATAGTCTATACACTGACATTTCAATGTACTTTCGAAAGAAAGAAAAAGGATACATGCAAGCCCACTTCTAGAAAGAGGGTGACATACCTGGGGAATTCCTGATGGAATTCATGCTTACCACTCTGCTGAGGAATCATTACCTTCAAGGCACAATGGAAACAGAGCAGTGTGAGATAGCAATGTACCAAGATACCAAATCAAAACTAGTGTAGACTCCTTCTCAACAGAGATTAGATGGAATGTGAAAAAGGACTGACCAACAGGATGGCTGAAACAACTGCTTATGGTTATTCAAAATTTCTGTACCAAGAGATGCTGTGTTAGGAAGGGAAGGCACTAAGTAGAAGAAGGATGCTAGGGAAGTATAAAAAAAATCCTTTAACTTTTTGCACACACTGCAGAACTTCATAATATTTGCATTTACTTCCTTCTATGAGAAGGAAGTGTCTGTTCTTACTGCTGTGGAGAAGAGAAGAGAGGTACACTTTCAGGACACAGTGCCAGTAGCTCTTGACTTGGGTTCGACAGTTGAGAAGGCCTCTGGGGCTAG
Source organism: Caprimulgus europaeus (assembly GCA_907165065.1). The sequence goes on along the minus strand of OU015523.1, from coordinate 96,456,437 downwards.
CATTTTATCTGTTGGCTGCAACTCACTACTTCTTTCTCTTTTGTGAGGCCTCTATTTGGAGCACCTTCTTTCAGCATTAAATATGACGTGACATTAGGCACATGATAATCCCAACAGCTAAACTGCAGTATCCAGTGGGTATTCATTATTTATTTATTTGTATTACCATGAATCTTGGGAGGACTCAGCCTGGACCCTTTCTCACTATGTTGGGCCATGAATAAACACACAACAAAAAGTAGATGTGCTGGAATTCTACATGAAGAGACAACAGAGAAATTATGGCAGAGTACAAATGCAATGACACAGTACTACTGTGATAAGCATTGGCATTAATATACCTGCAATATAACTGCTGTCTAGTTGGATTGTTTTAAGCTTCACGGTACTAAACCTTTAAGAAGATATTTAAAGGAAGACAGTGAACAGTTCTGTTTATGAAGAAGTCAACCAATACATGAGAGGCAGCTGAGGAGAAAATATCCAGTGTGGTCTGAAAATTTAAAGACCAAATGATGGAAGCTGGCATCATACGTTGATCAAAACCAGAATCAACCTCTTGATACTCAAGGAGAGGCATCAAGTAGAAGTAGTCTTGATGGGCCTTGAAAATAAAGACAGATACCTTATATTTATTGCTTTAGACTGAAGCAAGAAATTGAAAATACCAAAGGAGTAAGTTTGGAAACTGATATTCACAGTAGAGTAGCACTTTTACTAGATAACAAGCATGGCAATACTGCATTTGTTAAGTCAAAAGAAAAAGATTTTCAGTGAAGACAAGATCCATGGATAACCTGGATAAAAAATACAATTGACAGAGAAGAAAAACCATCCTCAAAGAGGTGGAAAAAGCTTGAAAAACGCTCAGATTTAGCCTAGATTTGATGACTTACACCAAATGACAGCATGATGTTGTCATTCACAGAGGATGCAGAAAGGCTTTGTGAGGGCCTCAACCTAAATACAAAAAAACCTACTAACAAAAGACCAATAGTTGCAACTGGAAACAAAGAACTGAAGGCACTACTAAAGAAAATTTTCATGCATTAGATCTCCTTAGGAATGGAAAAGATGGGAGAAGGTATACGAAACACATAAAACATTGTTTTTCCTATAAATACTATGAAATTAGAAAATTATTTAATGTCACATTTATTAGTAAATTATTGCAGGTATCTATGCTACCACATCTTGACTTTCAGGAGTTGAAGAAAAACAATGTTTGTGATGTTATAATATGATGGGTGCCTCATTCAACATAAACAAAACCATGCTACATCCAGCTTGGAGACAGGACAGCCACTATACAAGCCACGCACAAACAGCAGCAGAGAAGATCTCACAACTTAAACTTACAACTAATAACATTCCTTTGCTCTTCCTTCTTAATGCACAGAACCAGGGCTATCACCTCGGTTTGCCACTAAAGGAAGTTTACTCTCTGTTGCTGTAGTTTGGTATTCCAGCTCCTGAAGTATTCCCAAGCCCACACAATGTGTAGCTGTGTAGCAAATGCCCACTCCCTACATTCTACAACATCAACTCCTCTTGATATCTGCTTTCTTGCTGTTGTCCTAGTTTCAGTCATTTATGGCATCACATGTGTTAAACCAAACAATTAGATCAGGTGCTCAACAATGGGCATTAGCAACAGTGAGTAGTGGAGAGCTGGTTACAGCAGGAGACAATTCAGAGTTCCTTTTCTTCCAAATAACTTTTGTAGCAGCACTACCACACACAGAACAGAGCTGTGCCCCAACATTACCTCCCTCAAAGTACTGGGAAGTTGCCATCACAGGAAGGAGAAGCAGTCACACCTAGGTGATCTGCCTCTCAGTGGCGATGAGTGAAAAAATTTGGTCCACGTGGAACATCCAGGGGATACCTCACACCCCACTCACTAGCACATCACTTTCCTCCCTTTTCTCACTTGAAACTAGATCTATTCTAAGGCAATTATTTTGATTTGGTGTTGGGGCAGGGCAGGGTAGGCATGGCTAGAGGTTTAGGGTTTTTTTCAGTCAACTAATCTCCCTCTCCTTTTTTTTTTTTTACCCAGCTTAGTGCCATTAAGAATAAATATGGCCAACGGGATTGAAAGGTGAAAACAGTAAACCATTAGGTCTAAGCATTTTAAAAACAAAATATGCTGATGAAGTTTTTTTTATGCAAAACAAAACATCCAGTGTTCTCAAATCTTGATTTCATTTCATATTGAAAAAATCTCAATTTCATTTTATATTGTAAAATCTCAAAATAATCACTGATAAGTTTTTAAACTAGAACTTTGAACAAATTCCCATCCTGTAAGGGATATAATGAAATTGTGTTTTGAGCGCTGTTGAAGATGATACATTTAAAAATCATTAAATTCTGTGTTTGAACAAGAAATTATGGCTTCTGCTTAGCACTTATTGTAGTTTAGCATACATAACCCATTGTCCTCTCTTCCTAGTTGTAATCATTGCCTCAAATCCCCAATTTAAACAGGTAATTTGCAACTAATCACTGAGTCTTCTTCAAAGCCCATATACTTCCCTCCAATTGAAAAAAAAAAATAGAGAAAAGTACTTACTGCAAGTTTTAAACTCAAATCTATAATCTCTTCAGTGCAATGAGAAATACCAGTAGCTATGTATTTCGTTCTCCTTTTGGGCATATTTTTTCCATCCATTTTCTGTTTTTTGGTTTTGTTTTGTTCTGGTTTTTGGTGGTGTTTTGTTTTTTTTTTTTTTAATTGGACTGTCTAGTCTGCTTTTGATCTGAGTTTATGATTTCTTCTTTGGTCTTGCTCTTTCTTCAAATTACTTTAATTTCACGCTGCTCTTGTGCCAAACAAAAAAAAAATCCTGTCCTTAATCTTTATTCATCAATTATCTGTGTCCTTACTCCATGGAAATAATCTCTAACTGTCCTTACATACAACTCCTCTAGACCTTTACACTCCCTTAAAAATTATTCACAAATTCAATAACATTTCCATAACTTCCATTTTTCAGATACTAAGATGCCATTGAAAACATTCTTATATTTGAATAGCAGAAAGGAAATAAAGCATCATAAAAAAGGGCCTGGTGTTTATAATACCCGTTTTGTTACACAGGGAAAACACCTACATACAGTTTTTGCTCATTTGTGTATAAAAATAGGAGTCATAGCAATGACTATACCCATAGCTACAGGAAAAGAACTTCCTCCTTAATCCAAGCTTAGATATTTATAGTTATTTTGGGTTAATCTACTGGCATATGATATGGGTAATTATTATTGATTAAGCACAAAGTACTTAGGTACAATAAAATATGTAGTTCTTGCCTAAGACTATAGCTAATCAGGAAGCATGATCAAATTCACTCATAATGCCAGCTCAGTTTAGTTTAATTTAACCAAGTTACACTCACACAAGTATAAGTGTATATTTATTAACATTTCAATGTTCAACTCAGTGAGACAATTGTTAGTAAATCAGTTTGCAATATCTACACAAATGTTGGTGGTATAAACAGTTTTTATAGATCTATGAAGTTCAGGAAGTTTATGGGTGAAAATACAGAGCAAGTCAGAGATACACTATTGTGAAAATAAAGAAAACAAACAAATTAAAACTCCCTACCTAATAGCAGTACAGAAGGACTCCAGGTTCACATGGTGAATTACCCAAGAATAATGAAGTCCTAATGGATATATTGTATATATTTTCTAAAAAGAACTGAAGTCAACTGACATAAGTCAAACCTCTTGATTCACCTTTTTATCATTATTACTTTGTCAACATCAGTAAAGACTAACTATTGAAAAATTCAATCATTTCAATGTACTTACAGCTGAATTTTCTCATCATGTGACCAACTATCCACAAAGCCTCAGTGCCATTAAGAAGTTTTGAGGAATATATTATTTGGTACTGCCAAAAAAACATAATTAAAAGAATGCATGTAAATGATACTAATTTTCTAATTAGAAATGTTTCATGATTATTTCATGTCTAAAGTACATTTGGGGGAAAAGCAGAACTTACATTATCCCAAAAGGCAGGTTCCAGCACAATCAATGATACACTGACAGAATTCACAGTAAGGAGTCACAGTAGGGTCCTGATCTTGCAACTGAACTTTCACAAAAAGATCCCTGCACTACTGCAGAATCTCCTTAAGTTCAATAGGGCCCTACCCACACATAATCAATTACAGAGTCCGCCTATGTGGGAGTAACAACAGCGAGAACAGGATCTGTTCCTCCACACACCTGCAAAAATATTGGGATAAAAAAAAAAAATTAGTAACATGCAGCAAAACCTACTGATAGCCTGTTTTATTACAGCATTTAGCACATAATAAAGCAGTTCCAAACATCTCTGAAGCTGCCTATTATTTATAGGAATTTTTAGCTCCTTCTTTAGAGCATGTTGGCTTAAAATTGCTTATGGATATACATGTAGTGAGAGCACTATATGGGAGCTTTTACTGATACATATTTGAAAGAGAAATTTGTAATTACTATTTTCTAAAAATTAATTATCCTAGTTTCTTTGGTCTATGATGCAAGTAACTTTCTAGTGCTTAAGCCTTCTTAAAATCTGTCCCACAACACCCATTTTGGGGACACAGAATAGATCTGTGAACTTATTGACATCCTCATGACTGTGAAAGTATTGGACCACATACAGCAGCATCCAAGACCCAGGTCTTAAAAAATACATGATAAAAAGTAGTTTAGTATTAGTCATTTTTAGACTAAAAAGTGTCAGCTTTTTTAAACAAAAAGTCCTTATGAAAATCAACTATAATTAATTATTTGCTAAGTTTAAGCTCTTAGTGAAGAGAAGGAAAACACAGGAAGCACACAACATAATGTTAAACAGGAATAAACCACCACTTTGCTGTTCACTCAAAACTTAACATTCATTATTTGACCTTACTGTTCTTATAAAAAAGGTATCTATGCTGATCTTTAAAAGGAAAATAGTGTAAGTTACAATGTTTTATATACTATAAACCATTTAAAAACAGGTTAGCCATAGGTTCCGTGAAATAATATTTAACTGGTGGAACTATGCAAGAGTACTGGTGACAAAGGTTGTAACAACAACCACTAGATCCCAGAAACATGTAGAAGACATTTCTTCATTCCTTTATTACAGATAGCATTGGGGAAACAATGATCTTTCTCTTAAAAAAAAAAAAGCTAGAACCAAATGAAAGGATCTGAGAATCTAACATAAGAACCAAAAGTTCCATATAAATGGAATGCAGTCTTTTTTTTTTTTTTTTTCCCCAAATGACCAGTTGTTCTCTTACTGGCTTTGATTTTGTGAAACAACAGACATGAAAGTAAGCAGAAAATGGAGGAGTATCACAGTTTTTCATTCCTTGCTGCCAGGTTGATGGTTTTCAACTGGGTAGGAGGACAAACAAAAATAAATAAAATACACATTTCAGACTTTATAACAAATTTCAGGGAAGTTGTGTTACATTATTGAATTGGAAGTGTTTCTTCTCATGTTATGGCTTTTAAATTTTATGTTTCATATGCATGACTCCTAGGCTTCTGTTATTCTGAGAAAGTCAACTGTTTCTAAAGAACAGTGCTACAGTGCTAAGTTCTGTTTAAAAAGTGTTACAAGATATCTTGACCCCTCTCTAACATTATGCAGAAAGTTTAAAAATATCAGACATCTGCCAAGTTAGTGCTACCTTCTACAAAGTGAGTGAACCAATGCCTCTGGCAAGTCTAGCCTGCCCATTTCTCACTGACTGAGAAGAATGGACAGACCATACCTTTCAGGACAATTGTGGTGCCCATAATCATGCAGCTACAGATTTATCATTTCCCAAATTGCAGCACAGTGTGGTAATTTGATGTAGCCAGATCCTGATACTGTTTTCTGTCCCTGTGCCTAGCTCCACACAGGAAGGCAACTGGAATACAATACATATTCCCTGCACTGCTCCAAGAGTGTAGGTTGTAGGATGGGACAGGGACACGTATCTGCAGTCTAATTACAGTCAGTTTCTGGGGAGAGCTGAAAACACAGGTTTATGATTTTGACAGCCTAACAAATAGCTCAGAGCTAACATCCAAACATCAAAGAACTGAAATACTGAAGCTGTCTCTGATGTGGACAGGAAAAACACGCATCGAATCTAGGTATAGAAACTACTATAAAATTGAATGATTCACAAGTGGTTTGGGAAACTAGAAGGTCCTAGCAAAAACATTTTTTTTTTCATGACTAGCAGAAGTAATGAAGTCTAGTTACCTATCAGCATGCTTGTACGTGTCACCAACACACTTGTGTCGTAATCCCAGGCTGACACTACCCTAGCTGGTTTCCCATTCCCTTCTAAATAGATTTCCCTAAATTCCTGCAGAAAAAAAAGCAGCCTCTGACTTCTAGGAGAACAAGTGAGAGCTCACATTGTGGCTAGGTCTGAGCTACACATGCGTTGACTGGCAGACCAACCTAGCATGCTGACTTATCGAGTCAACAGGTTGAACTGAACAGAAAATTTCTGATTCCATTGCTGCAGCGTTTTCTACCCTGGGGGCACTAATTTGAGTCCTTTATCTACTCCCAGCTGCTAAATTTCACTCAAATTGCAGAAACTTGACTTTGTGACCTCTATATCAAATGCAGCTGAAATTAAGTGGTGGATTCAGAAGTTATTAGGAGACAATACAATCCTATATATCTTGTTTTGTTCAGAAACTGGGCATGAAAAAAAACGTACCACAATCGTTGTGAAAATAACTAACAAATTGTATGTCACTTACTGTTTTCATTCAGGAGTTACACCACAAACTCAGCTATAACTGAACACAGATTTTTACATGTGCTAGCATACATGAATCCAGAAAATGTAGAGACTGTTTCAATACAACTGGCTTTGTTTTGCCACTGTGAACAGGGCTCTAAATATATGTCACTTCATAAAGGTGAAAATCAAACAGAAATAAAATTTTATATATATTTTTTGAACATACCAAGACTGTAGTTGACTGCCCTTCATGGAGATCCCTGCTTCTCTTCCAATTCCATGCTGTCTCTCCTAAGGTTTAAAAGAAGGTTCAGTGATATATAGCTCAATAAAGCAACAGTGACATTAAGTCTAATTAACCTATTCAGTGTATCTGGACTTTTCTTTTGTTGGGTTTTTGGTTGTTTGTTGGTTTGGGTTTGGTTTTTTTTTTTTAGAATAAGTATAGTGATTTTTTAAAGCATCACCTTAAAATCTTGATCTTACTGTCTGGATCCAGATCCTAGTATCCCAATTTAGGGAATAATTTTTAATAATCTGCAAGTCCCAGTTCCCTTTTTTATAAATGTGATCCACAGTGTTCTGCTTACTCTTTCTATTGATCTAGCACTAAATTTTGACTTGTGTGTTTCTCCCCAAAAAGACACAGCTGAAATATGAGGGTTTTACCTGTTGTTTGATTCCAAGAACTGATGAAAGAAGGAAAGAAACTGAAAAATTACCTCTCCAAAACTCCAGTAGAAAGAAGAGAGACAAAGAATAGTCAGTGTGGAAAAGTTCATAGAAAACTGGACATTAGAGGAAAGGTTATCAGGAAACAATGGGTATAAGAGGAGTCAGGGAAGTGAAAGTGATTTAACCAAAAAGGGGATGGAATAAAAGGAACAAAATTATCTTTTTAGCAGATCAGTGAGAATGAGCTTTTCAAAACTGTTTGACATTGGCTTCTCTCTTCCTCTGTTGCAATAAAAGAACTACATCAATTCCAAAAATGCTTTAGGAAAACCTTTAAGCCACTTAATTTAGACTATTTAACTTCAGGCATATGGACTATCTAAACTCTGCTCAACTAAACAACTAAAGAAGTGCTTAAATTTGAAAACAAATTTAAATAATCTTGGAATAATTAGCTACGTCTGTAGTTATCAAGCACGCATTCAGATCTGAGCCCCAACTCCTTACCCTGCTAGCATGCAGACTCATACTTTGGCGCTAGTCTGGATCCGGCCTGTCGGTTATCAGAAAGGCAAAGTCAAGTACAAGAGGCAAGGGACTAATGTGGATTCAAACACTCCTCTCAAAAGCCATAATCATGCAAGTGTTGTGACTTAAGTACAAGATTAATTGCTTGATGAAGCAGAATGTAAATAATTAAGTGCTTAAAGTTAATTCAAGCATCAGGTCTCAAAAAGAAAACTAAAGAAAAAGTGGCTGAGAAAGAAAAAAGAAACAAGTTGTTGAATCTGTATTAAAAATAAATGACCTCTGGATTATATCTCAGTGCACTCTGTCTGAAAACTACTGCTTCTCTCTGGGTCAAGTATGAAATCTTACTTTTAATACATGAAATGGTATATAATCCTGGCAAAGGTTAAGTTAGTTCAGTAGCTGATAACAGTACTAAAGTGATTCTTAACAGAGGGTGTAGTTCAGTTATTGGTATAAAGGGCTCACCATCTCTCCTGCCTACTTAAACACACTTGCAGTTCCAAACCCAATTTGGTAAATAGCTAGGAGAGGGTTAATAACCCATATTCCAACCATAGAGATAGGAGGAAATGTGGAAATAGTAAGCTGCTAGCAAGGTTCTGTCCCTTTTACTCTTTACTCTACAATTCAGTTACTAAAGGCAAACTGAAATTGAGCCACTTTTTGAGATACCAAGAAAGGTCTGGGGCATCTCTCAGCCTCCTGTGAACTTCTGATCATTGTGATCTGTCTCTTGAACTACGGATCATTCTATGCACCGTTATTTTAAGCTGTCACCTATGAAAATGACCAGGAAGCCAATATCAACACTCAACAACTATATTCTTACACACACAACCCCCTGCTACCAATATTCCATCCTTCATCTATAGCTGTAAAAAAGGAAACTCCCTGTTTTTAAGATGTATGCCTAATAAATCCATACACATAAGAATCATTACTTAATGCAGGTATGGTGCTAGTGTAAAAGTAAAGACCTGATTAAGGCAGGGAGTTAGAGATAAAATTAGTTCCTCTGTCAATTCAGTCACCTTTTCATAAAATGGTTAAAAAAAATAATATTTTGTTCTTCTCAGGAGAATTATGAGCATTACTAAAATTTTATAAATGTTTTGAAGCTCAGATTTCAAAATTTCCCAGAAACTGGGAAACTAGAGAAGCAACTGAACAACTTAACACTAAGCTGTCTTAAAAGAAAGAAACTGAACAGCATAAGAGCAACAAAATTAGTACTGGCTAAAGCATTTCCAGATCCCTCACTCCTGCATTAATTTCAGTAGCAATTCATTTAAATGCAGGCATACATATCTGCAAAGTTTAAGCTTCAATCTTTCAAATAATTCCACATATCTGAACTTCACTCCTCTAAGTAGTGCTACTGTTAAAACTACTCATGCAAACAGAGTTAAGCACATGGACCGGACTAAGGCTAGAGCAAGTAATAAAGAAATTAGCTAATGAATTCAGTGTATCACTAACAATTATTTTTGAAAAGTCAAGGACAGCTAAGAAGATAGCAAAGCTTGAGAAATCAACAGCTGAAATACTGGGGGAGGGGGATAAATTAGGTTATAGTCCCAGCAATTACCTTACAAAAAATTTAACTTCAATATTTATTAAATAACAGAGTCAATGCTAGGAAGAAAAAATAATGGAGCATCCCCTCAATAACTTAATAATCACAACAACCACACTATTTTCTCACCATTTGATGAGTCCTGTTCAGTTCAAGGCTGAAGTTCATGGGTGTTGTTGAGAAGATCACTTGGCGACCACTCTGCTGTAATTAATCCATGAATAAAGAAGGATCTTCAGTTTTCACGGATACCAAGCCAGCACTTTTCACAACCATTAAATGCACAAAAATATTAAAACATTTAGAAGTTACAGTTAGGCCATTTCAGCAAAGCTTTACCACAGAACTTAAGTATAGTAACAAATCTTTCTTAAATCCTTGGGGATATGTTCATTATTACGAGTCAGGCCTATAGCTATGTTAGAGTCAATACTATAAGATCTGAATGAAATATAGTAAATCCAACCTTTTGACTGCACCATTAGTCTTTATCCTACATTGAGCATTTTAGAGGCTGAAAAAAAAGTTGAAATTTGGATATTGAAAAATAAGGAGGTAGTCTTCAGTGAAAAAAAAAAGCTAGATTTTTGTTTTGTTTTGTTTTTTTCATCTGGAAGTTTATAGGAAATCTAATAAAGTAGATGCAAGTCCTAAGCCAGCACATCCTTCTTGCCTGCCTACACAAGCTTCCCTAGGTCAGGTCTGTTCTGGCAAATTCAGAACTCAGTTTTCACTGTACAATAGTAAATGCTGTCCACTTCAGTCCTTTCTAGATTACAACCTCTGTCATTGCTAGCAGACTGAAATTGCAAAAGCAATGAATTACTAGGCCATTAAACTGAAACTTTAAATTTCAACTGATACCAAATTTACAGAAGAGGTCTGAAGGGAGGCTTAGATGAATCTATAATAGGGATCTAGAAAACTGGATGAGCATCAGGGGCAAGGCAGGGCTCAAGTTAAAAAAATAAATAGAAAAAAAAATGTGAATTCTCACTGGCTGTATGTCCATATGCCATAAAAACACAGGATACAAAAATAACATGTAGATGTGCAATAATTTAAAAGATTATTATAATTACTACATGTGGGTGTATCTTGGTGCCTTCCAAGTGGTCTAAGTTCCCTAGGAACTGGACCAGATGAAGGGAATGGAATAACATGCAAGTACCCAGGCAAGCCAAAGAATCTAACTAAAAAGTTACACGGTAATGACACCATGCCAGTTTTCATTACAACAAATTCTTCTAATCCTCATGGTCGTAAAATAAATCTTAGAAACACATAGCAAGGTAATTTGTAAAGTAACGCGTGCCTGCAACAGAAGACAGCCTCCAGCTTTCTAATCATCCCTGACTAGCTATGAACTTCTGTGTGATGTTGGCAGATAAGTAACTCGCTTTGGTTTCGCCACCTCCCAACTGGACCTAGGAAATTCAGTATATTCAAGCACAAAGTTTGCTGCATGTAGGAAACTCCACATACAGGAAGCTGAAGGGAGGTAATCTCAGCAATGTGGCTTATTGTAAGTCCATCTCTTCCACTCTGTACTGATTTTCTCTAGAATTTTAAATTAGAAATTCAGGGTCTCAAGATTCTCCAGGGCCTAAATCCAGGATTTGTAAAGAAATGCCTACTAGGTCTCTAGACTGGATCCAGTTCTCAACAGTTTCCCTCTTGTGACATAAGAGAACTTGTGCAATAAGGCAGGAAAAGCTATAATTTCTAGAGACAGAACTTCCTCGGTGCTGGTGCAAGCCTATTGTGCCTAGGAGCTAAGGGCCATCAGAAACCTAAGTGCATTTTGCTTGAAGAACAAAACACATTACTTTGACCTTGCCTCACTAACATAAATACATGACACATATATGGAAGAAAAGACAGATAAAATAAACTGAAAACATTCAGCTGCACATGCTCCTTCCTCTGGCAACAAGAGAACAGATAATATGACAAATACTGGTCATGTCACTTATTACAGTATGAGGAGATTCTCTGACAATATAATGACACTCTCTGAGGAGAAGAATCTATAACAGAGGGCAGGCACTACTAGAAGGTGTTCAGGTAGTGCTGTAAGGAGAACTGTATGAGGAAAGGAGTCCATTACAGAAGCTGCAGCTTAACCTTAACTACAGCAGATAAGACTTTCACCATTCTGACGAGCCCAAGTTGTTTGAAATAGAAATTTGATCTAAAGAAACAACATCACTTTTGGTGAGGCTCAAAATCCCTTTCTCTCCCTTCTGTCTTCAGCTGTGTTCCTGCTGTGACTTTTTGGCTTCACTAGTCACTGAGGAAACAGTCTGATGATGATCTCCCAGATGCTACTGCCAGAGAATGCAATACACACCTCGTATTACATGGATTTTTAGACTATAGCAATTGCCCTTCTTACTTGTTCTGATACTCAGTTAAATATTTACCTGTTCTGATCCTCAAATTATTATAATTGTGCATTATTTAACTTAAGAGATATGAATGGAAGATGTAGATCAAGACTATTACACTAGGTTTATATTTCGTGCTGTCCTAAGTAATACTGAGAATAATGATTGTGTAATATCTCTATTAGCTTCTTAAGTCCAAAACACAAGAGCATAATAATGAAGAGGACTACTCAGTGTGCTTACACATAATAATATACATTTCAGTCTGTACAGGATTAGGGCCTATGTGCATTAAGTATGGCATGTGAGAGCAAGCATTAGATACTAGGGGATGTAAAAATTTCACTTTCATTAAAAAATTAATGAAACCTTAGGAATGACATCTGAAAGGACAATAGTGTGATTCATATAAGAGAATACCATGTCCTGTTGAGCAGAATGACATACTACCTTCTATATTTTATTCTTACATTATGGTTGAAAAAATGGGTGAAAAATATTAACTAGAGTTATTTTAGAGCAAATCTAAACATAATCTGAGTACAGAGAAGTGGTATCAGCAACATCATAATTTTATATTTTTCTTTATTATTTTCATTGCTATTTCTACTGCAAAGTCCTTTTTTCCCAGGCACATACCATTCAGAAAAAAAAAAAATTAAAAAACTTTTACTGTTATTCTTTTCAGGTGAAAGGCACACTTTTTGTAAATTTCACTCATGGCAATTTCAATAAAATAAGAGCAAAAATGTAAATACACTGCAAATAATTTATATTTCCTCCTTTTTAACAGAAAGGTTTTATGGACTGAAGTTTTGTCATCTGGCTAATTTTCACTCAGAGCTTGGTTTAAAAAATTAGGAATCAGTTTCTTTAGCAATACCAAACTTCAAACCTGAGAAAAATATAGTAACATAAATACATACTATTATCTATGTGATTACTTACATGTTGACTCGCACTACTTTTTCACTAAGGAGCTCCAGAATTACATATTTTCTGAGTAGCTGTAGTTTTCGTAGCCATGATGGTGTAAGCTTTTTAAGCCCAAAAGCTTGCTGTTCTCAACTGTGTCAGTTGGCTAAAAAAAAAAAAAAAAAAAAAGAGAGAGAGAGAGAGAAATACAGAAATATTACCTCTCTCTTCAAAACTTGTTCTGGTTATACTTTTGTCAGTGCAGCTCTAGAAGGGAGCAGTGGAATCATGAGAAGCATTAGGCCCTGAGCCTGCTAACGTTTGTCTGCAATAGTCCAACTGAGTTGACGAGGACTAGCCCACAGACGTGAAGGGAAGAGTTTGAAAGTCAGTGGGAACTGACTCTCGTTATGTACTTTTGAAAATCTTCCCCAACGTCATGGGAACAACAGCTTGCAGGTCCGAGGCCTCTGCTTTTTGACTGCTTTCCTTTCCCTTTTTAAAAGTTTATCAGATTTTTAAAAAAAATATAATAATACACTGAAAGCGAGAATCCAGCGGAGCCGCTGGCAGTGATGGGTCGGGTCTCCCTCCAACGGCAGGGTCCGCTCAGCCCGAGGAGAGAGCCCCTCAGCAGCCACAAGTCAAGTGCAGGCGAGGGCTTCGGGCGGCACTGCAGCCTGCCTTCCCTCCCCGGCTTTTGGCAGCTCGCAACCTCCATCTCGGTCTCCCCCTCGGTGAGACGGGGACACGAGCGCTAACCCGGCGATCAGGTACCTTAGGATCAGTCAGAGCTCGGGGCGGAGGCGCGGGGTGAAAATGAAAGTTCCCGTTTCCCCCCGAGCACTGCGCGCAGCCGGGGCGGGAGCGCTCGCAGAGTTGAGCCGCGCTCCCTCAAGTTCCTCCGAGAGATATTTTTTTTCAAATGACCAGTGTACGGCACTGCGGGCCCAATCTGCCCCGGGATGCGCCCACACAGCACCGCTCCGCCGCGCTCCGCCACAGGCTGCTCTCAAGCCCGGGCGGGGGCGGGGAGGGGTGGTGGTTGCGCGGGGCGGTGGTGGGGGGTCGCCGGGCCGCTGTCGCGGAGCCGGTGCGGCGGAGCGCGTGAGGCGGCGGGAGGGGGAGGGGGAGCGGCGGCTGCCAGGGCGGGATCGGGCCCGCGGGCTGCCTCCGCGCGATGTGGGCAAGCGCCGAGCGCCTCAAACCCTCCGGCTTCGGCGGGGTGCGCGGCTGGGGGGCTTGTGGGGAGCTGCAACCTGAGCGCTGCGGGAGCCGCGGGGGTCCTCGGAGGGCAGGGGGGGGCGGAGGCGCTCTTCATATTTTCCTCAGGTCCTCTGGCGCGCATCGCCCTCCCCCCGCCGGCTTCCTCTCCCTACCTTCCCAAAACGCGCTCGCTGCCCCCCGCCGCCTTTACCTTGACAAGTCCGCGGGGCCGGCGGAGGTCTCGCTCCCCCTCTCTCTCTCTCCCCCACACATCTCTAAGGCGCCACCTCTCCCCCGCGGGCCGGGACCCCGGGTGACATTTCTCCCTCTCCTCCCCCCCCCCACCCCCCCATTAGTGGCGGTTGGGTTGGTAGCGCGGGAGCGCGCGCTAGCGGGGAGGGCGTGGAGCGCGCGCTGGCTGCTAGCGGGAGGGGGGTGTAGCGGGGGGGGAGGGGGAGGGGCGGCATTGACAGCGAGCGCCGTGTCCGTAGCGCTGCCTCAGCCCGAGCGCCGCTCCCCCCGCGCGCCCCCCCTCCCTTCCCGGCATGCCCCAGGGCAGCGGGGCTGGCTCTAACGAATTTGAATGAAGAGCCCTGCTCTTTCGGCGCCATTTTCGAGTGATGCCCGATCGCATCGCTGCCGCGGGGGAGCCGCGGCTCGCAGGGCCGCCCGCCGCCGCGCCGGCTGCCGCCAAAAGTCACTTTCTTCTCCCTCCGTTTCCCCTCCTCTCCCCCTCGCTGCCGCTACCACCACCGCCGGGCTTCGGAGCGGGTGCCGCCACCGGCATAGGCGGTAAGAGCCGGAGGGACCGGGCGCGGCTGGGGCAGAGGGAACCGGGCGGGCGGGAGAAGCCGGTCTTCGGAAAACGGGGGCAACCTGTGACCCCTGGCCGCCCGCAGCCGGGAAGAGTCGCCTCAGGAGCCCGGCGGGCAGCGGGGTGGGAGACTCGCGGAGGCGACAGCAGGTCGCGCCGCTGGCTCCTGGGCGGATCTGTCACTCGTTTCCCTCAGCCTCCGAGGGTGGGAGCGGGCGGGAGCGGCTGCCTCCTCTGGCAGGTAACCCCGCTTCCCCGGGGCGGCGGCGGGCAGCATCTCGTCCGGGCGGCGGTCCTGGGAGACCCGCTTTCCACCCCCGGCGGCCCGCCCCGGGGGAGAGCAGCGCGGAGGCCGGTGGGGGGGCGCGGGGCGGGCGGGAGGCGCGGGACAGCCGGAGCGGAGGCTCGCGCCGCGGCCCCGGTGTGCGCCCCGCTCTCCTGTGACATGACAGGCTTCCCTCTGATCTCCCCCCCTCCTTGCCACCCCTACCCCCCTCGCGGATCCCTCCCTCCCGCCTTCTCCCCCGCCTCTCCGCCGTGGAAATTTCGGGGCAGCACTTGGGACACGGCGGCTCCTGCTTCCCGGCTCTGCAGCAGCAGCCAGGATGACTTCCCCACTCACATGCACATCTCCCTTGCTCGCCCCCCGCTGCCCTCCCCCCCCCCCCGCCCCTCCTCCTCCTTCTTCCTCTCTCCCCGTGTTTTCGTAACCCGGATTAATGCCCCTTCGCTCTTTCCCTTCCCCCTCCCCCCCCCCCCCCCCCACCCACCCAAATAAGAGGACAACCTTCGCTTTTTTTCTCCGCTTGTTTCCTTTCCATGTTAGCAGATTAACTTCTCTGTTTAAGCGCTTTCTCCACCTCCCACTTAAGCGCTTAATTTCCCGTGTCACGATATCGGAGCCGCCTTTGGTAGAAACCTGGGTGACGGTTATGCTGCCACATGCTATCACATTTATCATCTCCGTCCCTTTGGGTATTAATGAAGGACCAAAGTGCTGTTCATCGCGTATTGCACAGGGCTATTTTTTTCCCCTCAGTTTCCTTCCTGAACTGGAGCGGGGGGAAACATAATCCGAGGCCATTTGAATCGTGCCAGCTATTTGTAGGTGTTTTTCCTCTCCTCCAACACACCCCAAAACCGAGTAAATACCCTCCCCATAGATAGCCCAGCCTAATGTTGTGTTCAGCGCTGGCCATTCACCTCCTCTTCTCCGCCTACAAAATTCTCTGTCTCTGTCACCCGGGTCGCTATTTGTCATTGGCTTAGCTATTTTTTGGTGGCTGTTTCTATGTCATTTCTCGGTGGCCAGCAGCTCTCGGTCTCTCGTTGCTATATAAGTGCGATCGTGCTTATTGTGATAGGCGCCGAAATCGCTCTCGCAGTCTATCTGCTGCGCGATTCCCCTGCTGCACACGCATAATATGTGACACGGTGCCTTTTCCTCCACGACGCCGTTTAACCCTCTCGGGGCTGGGTTTGGCGTGGGCGCTCGCGTTTCGGAGTTGCGCACACAAGCACACAAGACATCTTTCTCTTGCGGCAGCTCCTCGGTGGGAGCGCAGGCAGGGATAACACGGTGCAGCGGGCTGGGGAGCTCCATAGCAGCGCGGTAAGCGCAGGCGCTGGCAGGCCAGCGGGCTCCTTCCCAGCTACAATTTCTAGCGTTACTTTTTATTCCTCTTCCTACTTCCCTCTTCACTTTCGACCGCCCGACCGTTTTTTGGGGTTTTTTTTGGTTGTTGGTTGGTTGGGTGTTTGGTTTTGGTTTTTTTATTATTAGTATCATTATTTTTCCGGAGGCAGGAAGGCGTATGGATATTTTCCCCGATGCCGTGCGCTCGGGGCCGCCGTCGAGCTGGCGGGCGCGCAGGATGCGCAGCGAAGGCAGCAGCGTCGGGCCCCGTGAAGGCGCTCGTTCCGCGGGGACCGGACCGGCTGCTGCCCCCCCTGGTTGCCTGCGGGACGCAGAGCCGGGGCTGGGAGGTTGGACCGGGTCACAGCCTTACCCCCCTCCTCTCCCCCTCCACCCACACTCCCCCTTCCCCCCCCACCGCACATCCCTCCGAGGCGTTCAAAGCCAGAACCGGCCGCCTTGCGCTTCGCTCCCCACCGAAAATAACGAGTTAACCGAAGAACGTAGGAGGGACGTAGAGAAGAGTTGGGGTGCAGAAGTGCTGTACAAAAGATTTCTGTGTACATGGCTGAGAGCGTGCAGTCTTAAAGTGAAATGCAAAACTTAGCGTTTCCAGCATGGCAACTGGATTGTGATTCAAGGTATTTTCTGTGTAACACAGAAATACAATGGTTCAAGGAGGTTTTTCTGCCTCGGATCCGTAGTTTCCCTGGATTCTTTTAATCCAGTACACAAATTACACTTTTTCAGTCCTTTTTTTCCTGGGAATAGCTGCTTCGTTTGTCTCTGCAATTCATACCTTTATGCCCCGATAGCTAGAAAATACGGTTTAATCTCTGAAATTGCGATACTAGTAAGATTCTATTGAAATTTTGGCACTTATTTCTTTAGATTTGCATAATTACTTTCAGAGTGTTTTCAGAAATGTTTTTAACAGTTAGTATGGGAATGTGCACAAAGCTGGTTCATTGTAGCTGTATATACTTTGAAATATCAGGATTTGAAGAGATTTACACTATTCAACAGTGGAAGTGCACTCAGACACTGACTTTCACTTTCAAGGAAATAACTATCCTGACTCCTAGCTAAATTAGAAAAAAAAAAAATCTATAATTCAGTATTGTACAGGTGCATATGCATTTTTTCCCACTATTTGACAGTCATGTTCAATAGCATGCAATTTATACCTATTTTTCATTTTAGTTAAAATCTGTGCGTAGCACATATTTGACTACATGGAACAACTGTTCTTTTCAGCTTTTTTATTTCTCAGCTACACCATTCCCACATTTTACAATTACATAAAGGTGGGTGTGGCTAAAATGAAAGGAGTAAGCAATCTAATATCAATATATAGTGTATGTTAAGTAGGTTTTCCTTTCTTATATTTGATGTACTCCTTATTTTGAGATATTTTTGGGGAAAAAATAATGTAGCTTAAATAAACCCTGTAGAACTGCTTGCATTTTTCACCTTAGTTAAAATGTCAAACATTAACTGGGATTACTTGGCCCTGGAAAAGTTGCATTCAGAGGAAATATTAAATGAACTTAAAGATCGAAACATAAATATTCATATTATATCGATAAGTGAAAGTTAAGGTTCTGTGTTTAATAGGACATCACTAAGATATACCATGTAGCATAGTGTGTGTATGTGTGTATTTATTTTTTTTTTTATTTGTTTCTACTGAGTCTAATCCTTTATCTTGATTCTTAGGAAAAACATCCAAATAAGCTTGTTGTCTTTTTTTTTTTTTTTCTACCCTCTCCCCTAAGTCCACTAAGTTGTACTGAAAGTTTCCAAGAGGTACCTTTTCGTTTTATAGGTATAAATGTACTGAAGTGTGGAGTAACTCTGAGATTTTTAATTTTCATAAATAACAGTAATTTGAAAGTGTGACTGTATGTGACTTTTCAGTGCATTAGGGTAGTATTACATGGGAAGCTTGTTGTAGTAACACTTTAAAGGCAGACTATATATACGATAAAAGGTGTCATGGGGTTCTTTTTCTGTTTGGTTGGTTTTTTTGCTTAGCTTCTGGAATTCTGAACTTCTTACTGTTCCATCCACAGTGTAATGTCATGAAAGGAATTTTGCTGCTAAATTGTAGTTTTTATTTCCTTAATTATCCTTATGACTAATAAGTCAGATTCTGTAGTTAAGTGCAGCTGGAACTGCATACACAGTACCTGTCTCTGTACACCCTGCCTGTGAACACTGTAGGGAAGGTGCACATCTCATCCATCTTGAATGTCAGGAGCCATCCTAACAGGTGTATCAATGCTTTTTTGTAACATTTTTACATGTGTGCAAGCACACGACCTTTCTTTACATAAAAAGTAGCCACGGAACAGTTAGCATTTCCTTTGTAGGACCTTACTGGGTTTTTGTTCTTTGCATTGGGAAGCAATTAACTACTGAATATATAAAGGAGAACTGAGAAGCTTACCAGTATATTCTACGAATATGCTGCAGGTATTCTGTTTTTTAGATACAGTCATCCACCCACTCCCAAAGGCCCACTGCAAGTCATTCCAGTATTTTACATTCATTACAAACTGTCAAAGGTAGAGCGCATCTTGGACTAGTTTTGACTGTGAAAGAAATAGGGAATTAAATTGTAGGCTTTTGTGTACAAACAGAAAAATATTTTTAGTATAAAGTTTTTAAAACTAAAAATAACTTTATGTACACCAGTAAGTGTTCTTACAAGTAAGATTTTTTTTTAAATTTTTTTTTACATATATAGATATTATTACAAGTTCTAAACACTTAACATCTGACACTGGAATCTGATCTCAAAAATTATGATCTTTTATCAGTAATACTTGGATAATTTTGTTTGAGCAGGCTGCCCAAATTACTCTTATACATAGTCCTCTGTGAGGCTTCTCACAGACACCTATTTTTTTAATAGAACTAGTAATGTATTTTAATTATGTAAAAAAAAATTATATACAAAGGGGACATCAAACAGAGTGGAGATGAATAAGCCACAGATCTTTGGTAACTTTTTTGACTTTTTAAAATGTTGCTTTGCAATTTTATTTTTGTTTTGTACATTATTGGTGTGAGTTATATAGCATTTTTAGGTAACTGATGTCTTAATACATAACAAGCTAGATGAGTTAGGTTTCAAAAGGGATCTCTTTATTGAAAAATATCTTAATTTTTGATACTGGACAATTTCAGAAATGGTTAGAATGGGCTAGGTATAAAAATTTCTGCCCATCGTTAATGGGGTGTAAGGCAATGTCTGTATTGATTATTTTTTTTAACCCTTTATTGTAAGTTTAAAAAATTCTCTAATTCTAATGAAGAAACTTTGGGCTGTATCTCTTCACTAGACAGTGGATAGTACCACAACTGAGGAACAGTTTTGATCTTAGATTCGTATGTTGTGTGAGAACTCCAGCAGGTTTACATGACTGTTAGAGGAGGGTAGCAGAACTTGAGCTCTAGTGCAGCAAACACTTAAAGTTTGGCAGTTTTTTACTTTAATATTTGCATCTAATAGTATTTTTGTGGATCATTACAAAAATAAGTTATCTTTACAGAGAATATTAATTTTATAACTTTATATAATTCTAAACACTTTTTCATATCTCGGTAATAAACAGTTGTTAATATATAAGCATGACCTCACACACATACATAGTCATTAACACATACACACAACAGCAGAAAATTTAAATTATGTACATTTAGCTTTTATTTTGTTAAGAGTTTCCTGAGATGTCTTTTAAAACTGAAGATGATATTGTTCTATTGCTCATAACTGAAAAGTAGCAGACTTAGTGATCGTTATTAATGTCTAAAGGAAACCACTGTTAGAAATAGGACCCCCCCCACCCCGTGACTATTTAGTTTGTTTTCAGACGCAGCACTGAGTGTATCCACAGTAAATAGATTATTAATAAACTTTTAAATATTGAATCTGGTTGCAACTAATTATTTTATTTAACATGAACTAAAATTCACTTGAAGATTTGATCTGAGAAAAAGATAATTACACATTGAATAGGGCTTAAACTTGTGTTTTTCATTTTAAATGGCTTTATGTAAGTCAAATTTCAAGAAAATCTTTTAAGTATGTTAAATCTCAATATAACCATGGGAGGGGGAGGATTTTCAGAAGAACTTTTTTGTTTCTGGTTTAAGAACAGAAACTTTTTTTAAAAAGGTGAAATATAAGATGTGTGGAATACATGAAAATAAGGACAAATTCCTTTTTCTTGTTAAAGCAGGGTGCTTATTATAGTTCCATAGCAGTGAGGGGAGTTTTAGTATTTTCTGGAATAAGCTTAAAGAATAAAAAACAAATTTATGGAAATATTTGTAAACAGGTGACCTGATCTAGGCATCTGCTACTGACTTATTAGGCATAGGTTATGTCTTGTCATGGTATCTACAGTGAAAATTCAAAATAAATAAATTTAAGAATGTAGCTGTCTGAATGCATTGTTGCCTTCAGTAGATATTTGACTCTAGTTACTGCCTCTATCAAATTATACTTTGTTCTTACCTGATCATGGCTAATTACTCTCATGGCTTTTTTTTTTTAAGTTTTAAAATTTAATTTGAGTGTGTTATATGACTGTAATATTTCCATTATATGTTTTGAAGTAGCTAATAATCATAGGCTATATTTTGATAAAGGCAATAATGGTACTGCCTTGAAGAGTACCAAAAAAAAAAAAAATTAAAGCTACTTAAAGAAAAGCACTAGAAGTTAAATACTTAGCAGTCAATAGCTTATTTTAGGAAATATGTCAGTAGCAATCACACATCCATTAAGTAGTTTATACTTACCTGTTTGCTTGTTTGAGGGTGGAGGGGGAGATTGGGGGCAGAGGAGAGGGAGAACAACAGCCCCCCTGCCCCCCCCCCCCCCTCCTTTTTTTTTTTCTCTTCCTCTTACTTTCATCTTAAAATGCTGTGGGAAGAATGAAAGCAGAAACATGCTAATCTGATTTGTTTCAGGAGGCTTCTGATAATAAAAAGGCATATCACAGGTGTTCCTAATCAAGTCAGTTTGGTTAAAAAAAAAAAAAAAGTATTTTTAAAATTAGGATTTCCTGTAACATAGACAATGCGAGGGTCAAGCCGATGACCTACAGCTATGTTTGGGGATCAACCATGAAACTGTGGGTGTTGGAAATATGTTATAATACATGACATTTTTATTGCAGGTTTCGACCTTTCAATAGAGAGCTGATTTTGGTGAACGGCTTACTCCTGTGATTGAAAAACTCTCTGGAAGGTTGATGGAGCATAAGCATGGTATATATTATATTAACATTTCTCTTATTACATATGTTCTTTTTAAAAAATGTATACAGTAGTATAACTTATTCAGATTATTCAAAATAGGCCAGTTCTGCTCGGTTTGTTCAAGATTTTATAATTTAAAATAATTCTTCTTTACACTCTCCTGTAAAATTATAAAAGACTAAGTAAAAGTATTCACACAAGCTGTGCTCAGAAGGAAATAAAGTGTCCAAAAATATGTATAAAAAGCTGAGTTTGCAACAGCTTTGATCATTGGACTTATATAAATTCTCCATATAGTATTGTTCTCATATTCTTGTCTTAGGAATTACTCCAACTGAAATATTGCTAATACAAAAGTAAAGTATGGATGATATAGTGTTTATTTTTAAATAACTTTATTTTTTTGCTGGGAGAATGTGTTAAAGAACAGAATTGAGAGCTAGCTGAGTGCATTTCAATGTACTGTGCAATAATTTGTTTTTAAAGGCATAATAAACTAGCTACCTAACAAGCAAAGAAGCAGAAAACAGGAAAAAATGATCCTCAGGGCCTCCCACCTGTACTAGAATAGTCAGAAATTTTATTTATTTTATCTATTTGTCAGTAAATAGATATTCTGTAGTTTAACAGTGAACATTTAAGAATAATTAATATGGACAATGCTACACTCATACTGCAAGTCCTGCTTTGCACTAAAAGTACTAATTTGGCTGAAACTGAGAAATCCACTCAGAGTAATCATAACCTATCTACTTGTATATGAATAATCTTAACTAACCATTTATATAAACAATTGAAATTAAAATAGTAACTGCTCTTGGATTGAGTAAATTTGTTTAAATACTAAATGGAGTAGTAAAAACTGTAAGACTTTATCTTCAGCGAAATACATTACAGTACAACAAGTTTTATGAGCATGTCGTGACTTTAGCAATTCCAGCTTTCAGCTGGAAACCAGTTTTTATCCTTAATCAAATCTGTCTGTCCTCAAGAGCACATTTTTTTTGTAGGAAGTAATTGTACCATAAAATAAAAGAAGTTTTAAAAACCAAAATTTTAGATTATTCCAGTAACTGCTAATTTATACTAAGCAAATCCAGTGAGGTGTAAATTTCATATTTCCTATTGTTGTAACTAATGGCTAGTGTAACTGAAGAATTGCTGGCTCTTACTAGTAATACACCTCCTGTTTCAGAAGTATTTATAGTAGACATGTTCTGAATATATTTTTCATATAATACCATTATTTTAGTCTAGTTAAGACCTCCTGTGAAAAATAATCAGTTCAGAAACAAAACTTTGAATACAGAAGCTATAGGAAGTGAAACATAACTTTTATATAAGCTTTACAGTTTGTGAGTAGTGAGTAGGTAATTCTTTAATCCTTTCTTTCTATGTTTAAAAATCACAGTGAAAGTATTTTTATTACTGCTGTAACAGTGTTTGGGTAACATGCCTAATATGCACCCAAATAAATAAATATTTCACAGTATGTCCAGAAACTGTTCTCTGAATGTACTGCATTTCTGGATTTTTTTTTTTCCTTTCTTCTACCTCTCACAGGAATATAAGGATTTCACAGACCACTTATTTGAATTTGTTCATTCTTTTTCTTTTTTTTTTTCCTGTACAAAAGCAATTACATTCTTGTTAATGAAAATCAGGATTATATTGCAAGGCAAAGGTATCTAAGGCTCCCTTGTGACATATTTAAAAGGTGAAAGTTTGATGGAGTGTTCCTTGGTCTGACACAAGTTCAGAGTATTTCTCATAGATTCTTATTCAGCAAAAAAATATGGCTTCTTGTTCACAACTACAAATGAAAGGGGTTTTAGATTTAGGGCCTAATCCTGCAAACTTCTAAATACACAAGTAGTCCTAATGACTCACTACCATGAACAAGGATTTGCAGAATCATGTTCTCATTAGATACAAACTTCATTTCCTTTAATGAATAAAAGATACTAAAGTATTTTAAACTTTTAAACAAGTCTAAATAATTTTTCTAAAGCCCAAAGAGAAGGATTTTTGCAGTAATGGAGTAATATTCTTACTCATTTACAAGCTCAAATATCTTTCAAGAGTGCTGCAGTTGTCAGTTATCATTAGAGTCCACTTTCTAAGTGTTGATTGGCTCTAGAACATTTTTATGCTGAAATTTGGACTTTTTTTTTTTTTTCTAGAACTGTTTTGCATTTGGTAGTCAGCATGGCTGTTTCATGACCCAAAGAGTAGATGAAACTGTCAAGAGTTGTGGGGTGTGTTTATTTTATTTTCTTACTCAGACTGCTATTGCAGTTCTTATTTAGCAAAACTACCATTTGTTTTGTTGGAAGTTGAGCCTGAAAGAAGAGTTGCAGTGCTGGCCCCTTAAAAATTGTTGGTGAGGCTATTGCAAATTGTACGCTTGACTTTGTAAACTGTTTTGCAATATCTAATTGTAATGAGGCTGAAAAGATAAAAATGTACAGACTTCTTTGCTGAAGTGCTTCTCGTGTGTAACTTCTCATGACCAATTTTACTGTTCGTCCTATAGGTACACACTTGAAGCTCTACAGACCTTGTTGACTGAATCATGATTTGAAAGCTGACAATGAATGCTTATTGCTCATCTAAAAGAACTGTTGCAGTTTACTTTGTCAACTCATCTATGCTTTCTTTAAGGACTTATCTTCCTTTTCAAAGGCAGCTTAAATTAATTTTTCTGGAAGAGATATGTAGCTATAAATGCAACCCATGCCTAGTTATTGCAACACAGGTAAAATCAGCCATTGTTTGAAACCCTATGGTATCTTAGGCATGGCTGTTTCAAGTTTTGAAATCTGAAACAACTGAATTTTCTGTATTTTGTTAGTTTAAACTAGATCCAGCCCTAACATTACTTTAAAATGGAGTTTTGTATACTATTAGATTTAGATAGACATTAACTTTTATTATTAGATTAGGCAATTAATGAAACATGCATATGGGAAGGATTTAAGACTGGTATACTTACACCTCATTTTCCCTTTTCTGTTGATAAAATGGTCTTGCAAGGCAATAGGAAAAAAAAAAAAAACCCAAACAAATTACATGCAAATTCTTTAGGAAAAATAGTTAAAACATTCTAATTTGGATATTTAAATGCTTATTCTTCTCACTCAAACACAAAATTATGAAAGTAAGGTATTGCCCCTTTTTATTATTTTCAATTTAATATATTTGTTTCAACAAAAACATAAGTAGAAATTTATGTAAACCCATGTGGGTGGGAGAATTAGAAATATAATCAGGGTTCTTAAATGTTCAACTACTGTATTGACGGCTCATTAATCCACCTTGTTTTAGACTACTGTTCACACACTAACATAAAAAAGGGCATGTATGAAGATGCAATTGGTAATTTAGTGCATTTGAACAAACCAGTGTTTCTAGCTTTGCTAATTTTGAATTTATTTTAAATGCATACATATTCATAGTATTTTTTTTTCTAAATTTGTTAGGGGCAGGATTTTTTTTCCCAGAGAACAAATTTTTCCTGTTACATCATTCTAAATTTTTACAGCAATATTTTGAGAAAATTACTGCCTTTTAGCCAAATATACTACTGAAGTAATCTACTCAAAGCAAGAAATCATCAATATCTATTTTTTTAATTTCTGCAGTAGTTAAAAATCTTAGTAATATGCAAATATCTAAATTATTTACACCTTTCCATTAACTCACTAAATTTTAGGAGGTTGCTTTTTAATTCCTGTGAGTGTCCTAAATTTTTTTTGGTTTGTGGGTTTTGTTGGGTTGTTTTAAGCCTTCAGGCTAAAGATTTTAATGATTTTATCCATCTACTTTTTAGTTGATATGAAGAATGATTTTTTTTTTTTAAATTCCCCCTCTCCCCACGGAAGGAAATGTGAAATTAATATGAAAGTTAACATAAACATTTTGAAAGTATTCCAATTGTGAACGTGATTATGATCTTCCCAACTTTAACTGATAATTTCCTACTTCCAAATAGATATAGCATAATATAAGTCACTTTTAGATTGAGATCGGACTTCCAGTGGATCTGATAAATTAAAACACTTGCTGTAGCATTTCTGCATTCAGACTTTTCTCTTTGTAGAATGGGTAGATACTGTGGTCTTAAGTGTGTTATCACTTTAGTAATTCTGAAAACACTTTGCTTCTTCCTGTTACAAGCTAGTCCGTATTTTAGTCAAGATCAAGAATTAGAAAAGGAGGGATGCTCCATCTGTTGTGAGATGTTGTAACGGCTCTTACGAGAAAGTTTGTCTCTAAATTAAAATATATATTCAAAGTCTATTGCAGACAGAATTCTCTGTTGATACTGTCACACTTATTTCAGTATCTTGCACAGGCAAAAAACCTGCTTATCAAAAAGAATGGCTATGTACTGGTTACTCTGTCCCCATGCTCCCAAAACAAAAATATTTTTTTCCAGGTTCTCAGGAGAAGGGAGAATGATGCTTTTCATGCCAAGCTCAGGAGGTATACAAGCAGCAGTCAAATGTATATTTTTTTTCATCTGTTTTATTATCTAACTAACAATATGTTTCAGTTCTCAGGCAGAGTGTGTATCAGTTAAGGATTGTAGTTCTGTATGAGCAGAGTATTTTTTTAAACAAAGGGTCATATGCTCATCTTTAATACTATCTATGTGGAAATCCATAGCCTATATGATATACAAATGTTACTAATATGTTCTCCATACTTCTTTGAGTCCTAAATTAATGGCCTCTCTAATAAATTCAAGAGTAGATAAAATACGGTTTGAAATAAACTCACAGGAATATGCTTGCACTTCTCTTTCTGGATTTACCAGGTTTAAAATTGGGATCTTCGTTTGCATGGTGCCTGTTTTGCATCCAGGTTTAGAGTGTAACTAGGAGACTTTTGAATTAGCAGTGAGAGAATAATTCCTTCCAGGGTATTAGTACTGCTAGACTGTGTTCTGTTTTTACACCAGTAAGTCTGCTATTTTCATTAAGGTTTTGATCCCAGCTGTGTCACTGTAATTACAATGAATTTGGCTGTGAATACTGAGTGTTTGTTTCAGAAATTGATATTTTTGTGAAACTGCATCAGAAACTAAAAGAAATGTAAAATACAAGAACGTTCATAAATTATGTCTTAAATTTATTGTCCTTGATTTTTTTTTTCTATTTAGATATACAGATTTCTTCTTGCTTTTTTGGTGTGTAACACTTAATTTGTCAACCTCACAGTCTTCTGACCTAAAAACGATCATTTAAAATGTTGTTAAAATTTTTTTGTTTATGTTATTTTTAGATTAATATAACTTATGTTGCTGACCCACTTTCCATTATGTAAAAACCTGAACAGAATTTGTCATTGAGGTAGGAATTCATGAAGGCTAACACTAGAGGGCAATTCAAGGCAGCAGCTTACCCCAGAACAGTTATGGGTGTCTGTGGCCCTGTGGTGAAAAAGAGGGTCTCTCCCAGGCCAGAGCTGGTCTTTGTGCTTACCCTCCTAAATAATTTATTTAATTCACTTTTCATGTCCTTGAGTGCTCCGCTCAATGAGGAGGAAGTTAAGCCATTTCTTATGTTTGCTGAATTAGAAGTTAAGGAACATCTTCCACAGGCTCTTACCTCACTCACTCTTGCTACTGTCAAAAAGGCATAACTTACTCAGTGTTTGTTTGTTTGTTTTTAATTTCTTCTCATGTGCTACATTGAAACCTCTGCCTGAAAGATACTGAGGTTTGGGAAGTAAGGTAACAGCACTGAAACTAAAATGCCTTTTTTTAAATATCAAGGAAAATGAAATGTGTGGTGAGTAAAGTATATTCTTACAAATTTCTTACACAGTAGTGCAAAGTAATGCAAATTAATAAGACAGTATAAATATGCATTTCATTTAAAAAACCCAAAAAACAAACCACACCACAACAGGATAAGGCATCAAACAAGTACTTTGTGTCTATAATTTTTTAAAGGAAAATATATTATATTTAATGTTAAAAAAAACCAACCAAAAAACACTTAGCTGAAGTAAGATAAGATGAGCAATCAGTTGCTGTATTTAATATTTAAATGTGGAGGAGAAATAATCTGTGTATATTGTGCACAATTTATATAACAGTGCATTACATAATAAATTACAGTTTTCACTGTTGCAATGTTCATTATAGGCTTAGAGAACATCCTGAATGCTTGTAAATAATAACCTGTAATGCAAATGGTGATGTCATGGTTTTTGAAAAGCACTCAAGAATTCTCATTTTAGCAATGTAAATTCATAGAATCATAGAATTATATTGAAATATATGCACCCAGCCATGTAAATGCTTTTGCTACAGTACAAATTTCAACACAAGGGCATTTTAGAAGACTGTGTGTTTGTTTGTACCCATCTCTTGATCTAATTTTATATGCGTATATATCATTTATTATTATATATTTTATGTGTACTTATATATTAAGAAGCTAAGATTAAAATGGCATGATTGTTCCAACACTCTGTACCAGTTTTTCAAGTAGTATTATCTTTGCAGTCTTTTGCACAACTTACTATAAATGTCTAAAACTTGCTTATAGCCACTCTGACAGTTCCACAATTCCATAGAAATACTGCAATGCCTTGTCACAGTAAACATTTACACCTGTCTTCTGCAGGTCTGATCAGCAGCTCCAGTGCAATTTGAAAATATGTAATCTGCTGGTAATGATGTGCCCAACCTTAACTGGTGCTGGAGCCTTTGGAAGAGAGATTGTGTCATCACACAGTATATAGTCCAGCAATGACCTTGATGCATCTGTGAAAGAAGAAAATAGTTTTCTCACTTCTCATTTTGCAAAATGCACCAAGAAAAAAAAAAGAACAAGAACAAGAACGTGTGGAATTTAACCCACTGAAGCTGTTAGATTCTTTGGCTTTTAGGAGAGGTTTTTGGTTTTGTTAGTGGGGGGAGGGCTGCTGAGGAATTAGTTTATAATCATGTACAGTGATAAGGAGGTCTTAATCACTCAGACGAACTCTTGATTTTGAGAATGTGACTATTTATACCAAATCTAGCTGAATACTCAAGTGCTTAAACCAAATATGTATGTAAGCTTTTGAGGAACTGAATTCTTAGTCTTTTGCAGGTAAGACACTACCAATTTAAGAATTAAGCATTTTTGTGTCAATGTGACTCATCTTTTTATATTTTTTTTTTTCCTTTTACCAGCTTGATTTTTGGCCCTAAATCAGAGAGATAAGTTCTGTTGTGAAGTTAAGGCTGTCTTCAGAATTTTGTTTATTTGAACAAAGCAAAAACAAATGTATAAGTACCAGCAATGTGCAGACCAATATTGCAGTACTGGTCTGTTCTGTCTTTAAGCAGGTGGTTTCATGTGGCAGGCTGGAAGAGAGACTCTTTTTCTTCCCAGCTTTTGACAAAAAGATGACGCATATGACTCAGAATTAGAAGGGGAAATCTGCCAGTTTGCATCAGTTCCTTAACTTGTGGGCTGCTATTCACCACAAGGAAAATCAGTATACTCGCACCAGTGCTTCTTGAGAGATGAGGAGTAATCATTTCCTTCAGAAAGTGTAGGATGATTGGAGTAGGCCTTTCATATGTTACCCTATATGTTATTACTACTATATGTTTCCTGTAATATGATGAATTTCAATTGTATTAAAATTTTAGTAAGGAAAAAAAAATGTTCTTAAATGCTGTATTTAGTGTTTAAAATAGGAATCAGACATATTATAGCTTAATGCAGAGTAAAAGCAAAGGAATCTGCTTCCTTTTGAAAACATAAAACTTCTGTTTGGCTGACACTGAAACTCAAAAACCATTGTAGATCTTCACAGTCAAAAGGTAAGTTATTTTGTTGTGTTTTTTTGTTGTTTGTTTGTTTTTAACCTAATTCCACATATTTTAATCACCAGTTCCAGCTTTTAGGTAAGTTAGTAGGACTGAAAAAAAAAAATGTAGTAACTTTGAGAGCAGAAGCCATCTGTTTTGAAGGGGAAAGTAATCACCTGAAGTAAGGAAGATCTGATTTGCAAAATGTCATGCTTCAGACCTGCTGTAAAAGATAATGCACAACTTGGTGATATTTCCAGTTCTTTTATATAGGTTTGGGTTATGATGGAGGGAGACTTCTTGCAATACTGATATTTACTTAAAGAAAATACTGTCAACTAGCCTTTTATTTAAAAAAAAAAAATCAAATGCTAATTGATCAGAGATTAATGTCTTTTTGATTATTTTTTTTAACTACTAGTATGCTTTAGGTATTGGATTATAAATCTTTTTCTTAATATATTAACTTCTAGTTAATTCAGCATGGTTTTACTTTAAGCTTGTTAGTGAAATATTGAAAATCTAGCTTAATATAAAGCCATAAGAGGCACCCAGCATCCTTATCTTTTTTTCTTTTTTTTCCTCCAGTGGATAAAGTTCCTTTTATTTGGCAAAACATTTTTTGTTTTGCTTTGAAAAAGCATATCCTAAGTGAAGTTCTTTTTCTAGCTGGAAAAATGAACTTCACTGCTTAGCAATCTGTGCCAGCCTTAGAAAGCACCGTTTTATTTTGCATTAGCTCAGTTCTGTGAGTAGCGGGTCCCACTGACTAAGTGGGGAACTGATCCATAAACCTTTTTGAAAAGGGGTATGTGCATCTGTGTTAGATGGTATCTCTTCTATGAATATTTCACAGAGGGGTGGGGGGGAAGGTTAAAACAGCCTTCTAAGTTGCTGCTCCTGCATATTTTCTCAGGAATTGAATAAACAATAATCTAAGTAGATAATATGACAAGGAATGCACACCCCAAAGGTGTTAAAGGCACTCGAAACTTCTTCTGAAGTGACTAGTTAAATAATGAAGTTGTAGAAATACAGATAAAGATTGGAAAAATCATAGCAACTACTAGGAGGTGTTCCTCTGCTGTTAACTAGTGGATTCCCTGAACAGTTGAGTTGATTTCTTCTAACAGTTCAGTTTCACCTTTTGTAAGTCATACAGTTGTCTGTCATTTTATAGATGTCATGTAGGGATGATGTCAAGAAAAAGACAAATTTACTGTCTGAGCCAGAAAGCAGGCTTACAAAAAGCAGCTTCTTTCAGGACACGAAAAGCTCTTTGTTCTGTGGCCTTGGTCTTTTTGTGCTTTGACCCTTATTTTATAGCATTGTCACTCTGACCCTAAATCTTTGGAAGCAGACATGCAGCAAATTTAGCCCTTTACAAGTGGGGTTGCATTCTTAGCTATGGGCCTGTTTTTTGTCTTTAGGCATTATAGTTCTATACAATGCTGAGATGTAACAAAATCAAAATTTAAGATCAGTGGGTTTGTGTAGTGCAAGTAGCATTATTTACATATCAGGCTAAATTATTTTTATATATATTGCTATATTCCTGTCCTATAATTTATTAGTATTTACCAATTTCAGATAAGATAGCAATTAGGAAGGCAGTCTGGTTAGCACTGACTAATGTATTTTCCACTCTCCCAGCAGTACTTTGGAAACTGATCCTGTGCACAGACCACCAGGGTTCCTGCAAAATGCTACTTGAGTATTAAGTATTCTGTTGAGGACGAGAAATGCTTTGCTGTACATTACAGAGTTAGATGGCTTAAACAGCAATACCGCATGGCTTTTTTTCCTGTGTACCAGCTTAGAAGAGTACAAAATTTTGTACTAGGCCCGTGACTGCTTCCTGGGCTAAATGAGCAAATCTTCTGAGAATTTAATAAAGTTTTTGTTTGTTTGTTTGTTTTTTTAGTTCTTTAAGAAAGAGTGGATGAAAAGGACAGAAAACTGACAGTTAGCTGATATGTTTTGAATTTTTCTTTTTTTTTTCTTTTGAGAATCTAATATATTTAAAAGGAGAATAATTTTCCCCTCTCTTAATAATTTTCCACTATATAGCTGGTTTGTATTGTATAGGTATTGTTATTAGGAGAAGGATTGTTCCATTTTCTTTTTTACCAACAGTGATTCTATATACTTCAGATTTTTGTAAACTTGAAATAGAATCAGAAGATAATCTTTTCTGAAGGTAATAGTGTAATGATCTAAGGATATGCTTATTAGAGAACTTGAAAATAAAATATATATTAAGTATTTTTTTTTAATCTGAAAAGATTTTATGAAGTTAAAAAAATACTAATATAAAAACTGAAGTTATATTTTTAAGACAGACTTGGCTTTTCTTTTGGTAGATCCACTAGATAGCATATTAATTTTTTTTTTGTGATAAAATTGAAAGGGAAGGAACATTTCAATGACCACTGTAATGAAATGTAAAACTTATTTTGTAGAACTCTAGAAAATAGCTTCTTCATTTTTCTTAATTTCGTATATGTTCTATCAAGCAGAAAGAATGCTGCTACAGACTGAAAGTGTTCAACCAGTTTTATTCCTGTGTGCATGCCAAAGGTGCTGGGAAGACAGATTTTTTAAAGTGGTGTACAAGCTATACCAGTGCAATCAAGAGGGATCTGGAAAGCTTTTCTAAAATACAGCTTTTCCACATATTCTTAGAACCCAGAGCTTGTTACACTTTACAAGTTCCCTGTAAAGTACTTCATATAGCAGTTTAGTTAATGCACCAGCATCTGACAAAACACTCTTTAGAAGCTGGTAAAAGAGGTGAGAGGACTTTGTCTTATTCAATTTTATTTTTAAGCTAGAGTTGATACTAAAATATACTGATAATATACTAAATAATATACTAATACTGATAATATACTAAAATTTATGTTGATCATGTGTGCTACATCAGTTTCCCTTAGTTCTGCTTTTTTAGCTAGCAAAAATTGTTTTACATCCTGCACTTGGTTCAAGTCAGAACTGACTGCCTTCAGTTTCTTGCCTTCTGCATAAATCCACTGCATTTTGCTTGCTGTTCATTGCTCCAATAGAAGCTTCAGTATTACAGTACCAAGTAACTGTCTGTGCTTTGGTGTGTTTTCATGACTGCAGCAGGGGGGGAGAGTGCACCTCATACAAACGAGTATATGAGTCAAGCTGATATAAGTAGCAGTTGAAGTGCTGAGATGAAGTAAAAAGGGTGTAAAACTGAATCTGATGCTGTTAGACCATAACTGCACTTCCAATTTTCCAGGTATTTTTATACTTCTTAATTTCTTAATGGTTTTACTTCCTGGTTTTTATTTTTAGCTGTCTTTGTTATTTTGTGTTTATCTCATGCAGTAGTTCTCCAGCTAGTCTAAATATGTTTGTTTATGATCCTTGAAGAGATGACTGGACACATGATATAGATTCTCCAAATTTAGTAACAGTAGATTTCAGTAATCAGCAGTTATCTGCTTAACTTTCATTATTAACATTTTACATTGCAAACAACTTCTATAGTTCCCCCAGTCTTTTGCCATGGTTATGTAGGGAAAATTGTTGACACGATTGGGCAATAGTTAACAGAAAATCTCTTTTTTTTGTCAAAGTTTGTATGCTTGACCTTACCCATAACTTACAACCAAAAGTCCAGATCAGTGCTCATTATCTCTATTAAAATATTCACCTTTGTGTTTAGAAAATTATCCAAAGTATTAATTGTGACTTTTTAATGTAAATTTATAATAGTCTTAGAAATATTCAGCTGCTTGGTAGAAAGTATGGGAAGATCTGTTACATGTGGAGAGTGTATATAACCTCAATCCTGAATGACTGTTCCTTTCTGAGGTGAAGGGGGGCTAACTCATTGCTGGATTACAGTCTTTTAATTGAAAATTAAAAAAAAAAAAAAAGAAAAGAGAAGAAAATGCCACCACAAAACACCAACCCTAGCACAGAATTGCTAGGTTAGAGACAGATTGGCTTTCAGAAATGCAGTTTTAAACTTGAGTTCAAAAACCTTAATCTTGCTTCAGGAGAATAGCAATTAATGTATAGAGTTTATTCTCTACACTGATATCTTTAAGGTAATACTATGAAATATTTCAGCTGAATCTTTTTTTCCCCTTTTTAAAAATGTATGCAAATCACTGCTGATGACACTAAGAATTAGGGGGAAAGAGGATTCCTTAACAAAAGCAATCAGAAGGCAGGAGTAAAAGAATATACTTCTAAAGGTAAGCTTTATGAATAAGCAAGAGTTATAAATTCCAGTGTGTTTGCTATATAAATATTACAGTGTTGAGTAAGCATATGACAAAAATAAAGTGAAACTTTTATTGTTTAAATTGGTGGGGGCAGGGGAGAGTAAACAGTGCATTATCAAGATACAGCTGCATACACTTTTATTTAGATCTTACAATTTTGATGTTTGAGAAGTGTTTAGATTTCTCAGTGAAGTGAGATTATCTCTAATTCTGTTTTTGCCCAGATGAATGTAGTAAAAAGATATAGATATATATATATATATATTTGCAGCAAGAGTTGAATTATCAGTGTGTTTATCCATATTGAATGGTGTATGGCACTGAACTGTGAGCTCTGAGAAGAGAGCTTTGCAAATTCAACAGCAGTTGTCGAAAAAGTTATCACTGCAAAATATCCTGCCTACCGTATGAGTAAGTTACTCTCTTCATGGATCGCACAGAACAGGACGCACTTGTCAAAACTACCCCAACGCTTACTGTGCCATCTGAGTGCAAACCCTGTCTCATCTCAAGTTTAAACTAAGAAGCTAAGCTGGGAAAACTGATATGGAGGTGTACTTTTTGGTGTCTGTGCTATGAGGGAGAGTAGCTCTAGTGGACAAACAATGTAATGCTTTTAGACTGTGGAACACCAGGGGTCTTTCAGTGTCTTACCTTGAGATTTCTAATTTTAAACTGAAATAAGGGTGGGAAAGGTTCACAATGAATAGTGAGGCACTAGCCTTGCTTTCATAGTGGATCTATGTTGCTTTGCATTAATAGGTAGCACCAGCAATGGAATATGGTTGTGGGCAAATGGTGTATAACACTATCAATGAGGAAGACATTTTGTCCAAGAAATGCCAAGAGAATGCTTTTGTTGTATGAGCAAAAGGTGCAAGTAAATATTTAAGCTTATGTCATGTTCTTGGGCACCCCAGGCAACACACAATATTTAATAGAAAGGCCTCAATATGTTTTACTCCAAATCACTGAACAGTCAGATTGTTAGCTAGCGGTACCTTATTGGATGCAGTATGTCACATAGAATTTAAGGAGTTTATTAGTAGTTATAGTAGCCAGCAATCCACTTGTAGCTGGTTTTCATGGGGTCAGCAAGAGATTGAATTGGGCTTGGTGTTGTCATAAACTCTTAACCATAAACCAATAAAAACTGAACATTATATTTAATATTAGACTTGATCTTTGATAAATCAATTAAGAAATACTGAAATCAAGGAAAGGTTTCTTCCTTGATCAGGAACACCCCAATTTCAAAACCAAACACCCTTTTTATCTTTTTTTATCTTTTTTTTTTAAACAGCTTAATTGTTTTGTTGTTTTTTTTGTTTTGTTGTTTTTTTCTAACAGCATTCCTGACTTCTGTGCATGTGTAGAGAGCATGCTTCTATGGAATTTCAGTTCAGTGTTATCAGAATACTTCCTTCTTCCTCAGCAGAGCCCTTGCTTTCACGGGCTTGGGGGGCATCTAGTGGAGCTCCCTGCCTTCATGATTCCCAGCTTTTACTGAGATCTTCTCTGTCTGGCTCTCACCTACAGACCCCCATCTTAGGACAAGAATAGAGGTAGGAGAAGCACTCTTGATAGCATGACTGTATTAGCTTTATGACCAAAACATAGAGGTACAAAGCTTTGTACAGATACTCCTGGATTTCAGTAGATTTCTGGCTTATCTGTCACTTATCTTGGTCTTCTTCCTTTCATCCTTTTCCTGTTCTTCAACCTGTTCTTTCACATACAATGTATTCAATTTTATGTGAAAACTTGCTTATTTTCCTTACAGATAAAATATATTTTTAATAGCAATGTAGAAAATAGTAATGTTGTGGTCTGATTTTTCATTTGTTTGTTTTGATTTGGGGTATTTTTGATAGTAAAGTTTTGCTGAGGTTTTTTTGGGTTTTGGTGGGTTTTTTGTGTTTTTTTTATATATAAAATTAAAACCTCCCCACAATCCTGTAATGCATGTGAGGTTTTGTGTTTGTGCTTTGGGCAGGTGGGGGGAGTTACTTGCAAGTCCTCTTACTAAGGTACTTACTGTAGAAAATAGCATGGTAGTTCTGCCAAGTCTTCGTTTCATGGTGTATGTAGTTTAATTTTAGAGGGATTTACTTAGGCAACAGAAAAAAAACCTCCATGCTTAAGCTAGAACCTAAAAACAACTAGGCAATTGAAACAACAGTATCTAGTTAAACACACATAGTTTACAAATGCAGATTTTGGCCTTAGCATACAAATGAGAAATGTACTTCCAAAGGTACTAAATGTTGCAGCTGTCTTATTTCCTTTCAGTCTTTTAAGGTAAATCTCCAAGTAAGAAACAGTATTGTCTCTTGCTGGAGAACATCTTTTGTATTCTTTCCCCAGAAAAGTTTAAGTAAATCTCTTACTTCTGTCTGGCATTTTTTCTTGCATCTATCTTTTCTTTATCTTTGCCTTCCACAATAGGTATATATGATGGAGATTTTTCTTTACCTCTTCCTCTCTTGGATTATGCCTAGCACAGTTTCTTCATAGGGGAGAGCAACTGTTACAGCATACCTTTACAGTTAGGTTTATTTTGACTTTACATTCAGGTTTTACTTCACCAAGGTAGTAGGTAAATTGTGCCTATATAATCTGGCTTGCCTATTTTAACTGCCTATTTTTAAAAAAGCAAACAAACTTAGTAAGAGGGAAAAAAGGTGTAAATATAGTTGTGCTTGTATAAGATATACTGGAAATGGCTCTTTTATACTGTTCCTAAAGTAGCATTTGTACCTTGATGGATATATAAAAACCTCAGTGTTGCTGCAGCTACCTCTAAACTTACACTGGCAAATCTCACTTTTAAATGGCATGTTTGTAGCAACAGACCCTTCTAGCAGAGATTGTCCTGCTGCGTTACTGTAGGAGTAAAAATAGGAAGGGAGAAAAGCAAAACGCACCCAACTTTCCCCCTTTTGTGGCCTGCCGAACTTTTCTGTGATTACAGATAGCCCCGTTAATTTACTGAAGTTGTTTTGTCATGAAATTACTAGAAAGCTTATTGCAATGGAATGGAGTGCTTGGGTCTGTGCTGTGTAAGTAAGTAGCTTTTATCTTAATAAATTGGTATAAAAACATTAAATAAAGCATAATTCATATTACCTAGGGAACCAATAAAAGTACTGTAGACACTTAAAATGCTGGCATACATTAAGAAAAGGATGCCCATCAGGGATGTGAATTCCCAGTCCCTTGCCTACCTCTTCAAGTAAAGTAGCATGATCATTCTAGTTTGGCAGCAGACTAACTCCTGCTCCTAATAACAGATAAATTACTGTTCTTGCTAACAGTCTCTTGTAGCTTGTTTCTTGGTTTTGTTTTTTAATATATTTTTTTCCCTGAAATAGATTTAAGAAGCATTTGTAAATCAGTGCAACCCAAAACTGTGGCAAGGGTAACCTGCAGAGGTAACAAATGGATTGAGGATTGATACAGTACTTGACAGAAGCTTATTTTTAAATTAGCTCTTACTCTGTTATGTATGAAAGTTGGTTTTTTGTCACATCATAGTTTTCCAGATAACCAAAAGTTAGGCTAGAAATTAACTCACTTTTTTGTTGTGTTTTGGAGTAAACATCTGCATAATCTTTAGTTCCTCTAATGAGACACACAGTTGTCCAGTTCCTGGTTCATGTCCCATTAAAGTATTATGCACAGTTGACAATAAAGTCTAGAGCTTCACAGTAAATAAACAGTCAGCTTGACAATGGACAAATGTTTTATAAACATTTTTGTAGTTTATTAATACAACTGATGTCAGTAAATGAAAACTAACATTGAATAAGAATTATGCATTCAGCTTTCAGCATATGTTTCCATTTCCTTGAAGTCTGGTAGACACCTTGGCATAACGTAGCAGCACATAATGGTTTGTGGGTTTTGAAAAGGTGCAGGCCATATTGTGCTGCCTCAAAAATACAAGGATTTCATCATCCTGAAGAGAAATATCACTTATGAATTAGTCAATCTTGTGATGCTGATGTCTGTCATACTTTAGCAGCACGTAAATATTGGTGTTAAGACTGTAAATATCTCCAGTATTAACTGTGCTGCTGAAGTAAGGCTAGTCGCTTCTGCATGTGATTCATGAGAAAGTTCATTTCATGTATTTCCTGATGCCTTTTTGTTGTTATAATTTGTATATTGATTGTTTATGGACACTTTCTTAGCTTTTCTTTGTATTTTCATGATGTTTAGGACTTCATAGTATCAGATGGTAAATATAGAATAGATACATATATAACTTTGCTTTGGTGTACATGAAAGCTGGATTTATTAAAGGAGCCATCTCAAGCTACACCTGTCTAACAATGCTTTGGTAAGTGTGTTTGTTTGTATAGATTTTAAAAAAAATATAAAAATGATATTACTTTAAATGTCAGTATTTCTTTGTTAAAACTCTTAAAACTGTGTGTTCATTTTTACAGCATTTTCTTAATGAACAGAATAGCAAAATGTTTTGTCATGTTCTTAACGAAGTGAGCATATAAAGCAAAAGTGTCTTCCAAAATTTTAAACAAAATTTATTAAACACTTTATTTCTTAAATCACTGTGTCTATAGACAGGTAACAATTTTATGGTTAGAAGTTTAAACTGTGTGTTTGACTGTGAATTTACTAATTTTTTTTCCTCATCTTTCACTGAGATGTTTCTTTTGCAGGGGAATCTTTCATTGAGATTATTGAAAGTGCTGCAGTGAGAATGGAAATTACTTGGGCTCCTTTCCTTTTAAAAGCTGCATGCAAGAACTGTGTGGTGAGTCAAATGTAGACTAATGGTTATGTAAATGTCACTAATTTTAGATACAGTCAAGATCTGAAAGTGTGTTTCCTTTTAAGATTTTATTTTTTTCACTATCATGACTCAGTATCACTTGCTAATCTCATTTTATTAACCCTGTTATATTTTACCATTAAAATACAAGTGCTTTCTTCAAATAAGTGCTCACAGATTCAAATTTAAACATCATATAATTGTTTTAAAAAGAGATAAAAAGCTTATCTGCACTGGGGATTTGTTTTGACTTCAGGCTTCACAGGCCTGCTACTGGTGCAGTTGCACAGGTACAAATATGACGTAGATTAATATGAATCCTAGTTGTTGTAATTTATAAATCTGCATTATTTGACCATATGGAATTTCAGTCTAGTGTGTGTGCTGGTAAAAATCATACTTTTCTTGTCTGCCTCTGCTATGGATTTGAACTGGTGAAATTACTGGTAGCTAAAATTTCCAATTTAGTTCAGACAGACCTGAGCAGTTCTCAATAGTAATCCTATACAGTATTAGATAGCCTACAGCTTTTCATAAAGAAAACACTTCTGTGTGCACATTTACCTACTACAGCTCTATGTGGCCAAAGTGGGGTTGACTACTCAGGAAAAAATATGTGCTCTGGCATGAAGTTGGATAGCTTTCTCTCTGAGGCTTCTTTAAGTAGCACCATGTTATATTTTCTTATCTGTAACTGCTTAATACTAATGACCTGCACATACATTCCAGCCGTTGGAAAACTTAGAAATGCTTGGAAAGGCCAGACTCTATGGGTTATAAAAGAAAAAGACATTCTTCTAGTGTTCCCCTCCCTTTAAAGGTCACTGACTTTTGTTAGCACACTGCAGACTCTGGTACTTGCAGAGGGACAGCCATCTTGTTGCCCTTGTAGATCAAGTATTCTAATGTATCTAGGCTTTTTCTCTGGGACTTCTATGAGTAGATGTGAATCTAAAGAGCGGATCAGAAAGATTTGAGAGCTTGTAACAAGTCTATTTGCATGGCTTTGTGAAAGTCCAGCGGCCAAACCGTTTGTTCCTGACTACTATATAGTGCCAGTGCAGGCCTGCATGTGAATAGTGAAACAAGCTGCTTCCTTCTGGTTCACCATGCAAACCCCTATAAGTAGCACTAGGCAGAGGATGGCAGGGCGTGGAAAGAAGCAGAAGGGGAAAGGTTGGACTGCCTTGTTCCGTGGCCCTAACAGCTTATAACAGCTTAGTGATGTGATGAAAATACAACATGAGCATTTGCAGAAGCAGAGCTCAACTGAGGAATCGAAGTTGTTTCTATCTGGATTAAGAAAATGACTTCAAGTGCTTATGAATGCCCACTCAAATTATTCAGTTCCTAAACCTTTGAAAAGAATGTCCTATTTCTCACATGGTTCACAGTTGCCTTAAATAATATTAGCGATTGTATTTTCCAACATTTACCTGCACGGGCCGTGCCGTGGCTCACAACTGAATGGAACTCCTTCTGTATCGCAGTTCTGGGGTCCTAGCTTGCTGTTTTCAGTTCCAGTGCTTATTTTCTGCTAGGCTTAGGAACTGTATGGGGAAAAAATGCTTAATTCATATAAAAGGGAAAGAAAAGAGAGGCCTGCTTGAAAATAAACTGGGGCTAGTAGCTGTATAGGAGTGAAGATAACTAGTGACAGGAGTATGTCTAAAAACCTAATGTTGAATGGTTGGAGCTGAGAACTGATTGGGGAAGGACAGATCTGATGAACTGGAAAATTAGAAGGATTGGGATAGGTTGGGCAAAGATCTGAGGGTTTTGTTTGTTTCTTGAAATTGAAAGCAGCAGCAGCCTGACAGAAGGGATCTGGCCTGAGGCAAAGAGAATGAGTCAGGCTTGGGGAAAAGGGCTTGCACACCTCAGATCATTCCTAGCATTCACTAGAGTGCTTTGCACTTCAGATCTAGAAGGGAATGCAAAACTGTTAAGTAGTAGCTTTTGCTGTCATCTGTGAAATCACTTTCAATTTCATCCCCCTCACTGTATTCCACACAGAAGAAGGCAACCTTACTAGTGCTCTCAGCTACTTACTGAATTTGGTCTTGAATAGGAATCCCAATATAACAGAGTAGTTGAGGTTGGAAGGAACATCTGGAGATCATCATGTCCAAGCGGGGTCAGGCAGAACAGGTTTTTTAGGGCTGTGTCCAGTCAGGTTTTGAATATCTTCAAGGATGGAGACGGCAAACTGTCCTGTTCAGATAGAATTTCCTGTATTTCATTTTGTGCCTGTTGTCTACTGTCCTGTCACAGGACAAAACTGAGAAGAGCCTGGATATGTTTTTGTTACTCTCCCTTATTCCCATCAGCAGGCACTTAAAAACTTTTATATGATCACACACGCACGCACGTCCCTTTTTTTCTTCAGGCTGGAGTCTCGGCTCTCTCTGCCTTCCTTCATGTGAAAGATGCTTCAATTCTCTCATCATCTTTGTAGAAGCAAACAAAATATTTCAAGTAATATGGGATTTGGAACTCAAAGGGGGAAATGCTTTTGGAGGAAAAAAAAAAAACCAAAATGCAACATAACTGTAAAAGGAACATGAAGAGCACAAAATGAAACACTAAGAAGTTAGATAATTCCTGCTTTAGGATTCTACAATCTTCATTTGCCCCACTGTGCTAGCGTACTATGAAACAATCTCTGTGATCATACAGAATATTTAATCTAATGGTAGGATTGGCCTGGTGTAGTACTGAGCCAGGGCAGATGTTTGTGGGCTGCACAAGCAAGAAGCCTGATGCTGCTATGGGTGCTGCAGAAATTGGTAGAAACAAAAGACTGCAAGTAGAGGAAACCATGTCTTCATGGTTATGTCAGATGAGAATTTGGATATGGTTTATTTTTCTGCCTTTATTCTTATGTGACGCTAAACAAGTTACCAGGCCATTGTTTT
This sequence comes from Caprimulgus europaeus, assembly GCA_907165065.1. Next base: position 96,414,847 of record OU015523.1, on the reverse strand, counting down.
CATAGTATTTATATTCCTCACTTCAGAGGTGTCTGACTGAAGACCCTCATGTCTGACTGAAACAATAGCTGTTCACATTTGCAGCTAAGCTTCTTAGGAGTTATTTGAATTAAAATACTATGTAATACTGTGTCTGTCAGCAATCTTTCTATCTTAAACAGGGTACCTCAAACTGTTGCCTACTAATATAGTTTCTACACCAAATGTCACATTTAAAATAGACTAAAATTATCTTGAAGGACTTTTGGTTTTTGTTTGTTAAAAAAACCCACTTTTGTTAAACAGCTGTACTACAGCAATGTATTTTCTCTTGGAATTTTCTATGGCTTCTATTAATTCTGATCTCAGAGCACAAGGTGAACATTGTGCATCTTTTAAAGACCAGATCTGCAATCAACTTTCTTTGTTACCGACTCAAGCTGAGAAACTGCATTTTCATGTTGTTGATTCATGGTCTATTCATCTGTGAACTCCAAAATAGTGTGATTTTTGTCCTATCTTGTCACTAATTTGTTTTGCATATACAGCTGTTATTATCAAACACTTGTTTGTCCCATTTTCGAAATGTGGTTTCATGAGTAACACCGTCAATATTCTGCAAAGTCTTTTATGCACTAAAGGTAATGTTCGTGTTTGAACTTCAGCATATTTTACAATAAATTTACCTGTAAAGATCTATGTTGCAGAAAGAATGAAGTAGTTAAACTCTTAATTTCTTATGCACAGTGGTAAACAGTGCATCCTTAAAAATGCAAAGTGACTTACACCTATGTATTTAGGACTTCTACAGGCCATTGTTCTTCAGATTTCACAAGCAGTTTTCCTGGTACTGCATATGGTACAGTTTACTGGGTGAGAGTGAATCTGGTATTTGATATTCAGATATAGAGATCTTCCCTTAATCATGGTATCTTGTTAAGTGTTGGAGAAGTCTCTCCTAATAAGATAACAATACTAATGATTGAAATTTGAAATGTTTAGACTCCCTTTATGTTCTTTATCACTACCTCCTGTCATAGAAGTCACAAGAAATGATTGATAGAAATATATCTGAAGTGTTGAGCTACTATTTTACCACAGTTGAACTTGAAGCAGAGGGACAATTCTTCGTTTAAAAAAAAAAAAGTTTAAAATGTGTTTGATGAAAACTTATGTCTGAGATGTATATGAATCTCCTTTCTAAGGTAGCAGTTATAAGTGTGTATCAGAAGAAAATGTTTATGAACAGAAATAAGAAAAAATGATGGAGAAAATGCAATGGCATGAGTGACATTGTTCATCTTTCTGTGCAGGGGCCAGTATCGCTGGGGTGTTACTTCTCACTCTAAACAGTTTATTTCTGTTGGAAGTTATTTAATGGCTCTCAGGTACGACTCCTCAGTATTTTTTCCAAACTTGATTCACTTATAATAGCTTTGTGTTCATAAATCAAATGGAATTAATCTAATACTGCTTCTGTCTCTTAATGTTCAAAAGTTCTGAAATTAACAAATTAATTATTGCAGCATTTACCCAGTTTGAATCTTCAGTCTTAAGTATACAGTGCTGAGTAGCTAGAGGCTGAGATACTTAGCTTCTGTTGAGAGATGGGAATAATATATCCGTAATGTTTTCTTCTGTTTATAGCCATAGGAGACAGCCATGGATAGAAAGTTTCACATTTCCCTATGGTTTTTGCAGGGCAAGCATGTGGCTTTATTACCTATAAAGGAACCTTCTGTCAGCAGCTTTTACACTTTTAAGTGGTAAAGTAAAACATTTTGGAATCTCTCATAAAATACTCCAGAAAAACTTAAGTATTATAAAATTTGAACTATATAAGGCATAAATTATAGAATATAAAGTCTCAAATGTATACATATTTAATATTTTATTGAAATAAAGGCAAAGGAAAAGCTGCAGGGATTATATTATTGGACCAGCTAGAATAGTCAACAGTAATATATGACTATGGTTCTGCAGTCTTGTGATTCTCAAGCCAGAGGAGTTTGGGACTGACAGAGTCTTCCTGTTTCCTCCAGTATTAGTCTGGCTCTGATATTTCCATGGTGGTTTCACGGGATGACTTTGGGTTAGTTTTTGGTAAGCTCAGACAGCTGAATGTGCTTGCTGTGTGAGCAACAGTGCTGGCACCAAGGAAAAGTTCCCTCTGCTCTCAAGAATGGCAGTCTAATATTCAAGTTAATTTCCACTGCTTAAACCAATATTAAGAATATTCAGGGCCTTATTCTTCCTTTCTTGATACTTCTACAGACAGACTTTGCCTATCTGCTCTTTAAATTGGTAGCAAAGGGGCTAACAACATCTTGGTCTGCCTCTTTCCTTCTACAGAAGATTGGTATCTACATATGAAACTAACCCAAAAATGCTCATATAGATCTACCTTCTTAGCATGTGAAAATAGCTGTGATACACCTTTCCTGTCATCAAGACAATGTGAGAGTTTCCTTTTCCAGTAAGTAATTATCTGTTATTTCCAGACATATCAATAAATATATCAACTGTATTATCCATCTATGTATAATGAAACTTCAGAGACAAAAATAAAATATTTCCAGTAGTATCAGACAAAGATTAAAAAAGAACTCTTCTGTTTTGGAGGTATGAAATCTGTTAAATGACCTGTGCAACAACCAATTTTAGGAAGTGTGTGTGAATGGTAGGTTGTACAGTCAGAAAGAGGATTTCAGTGCAGATTTGGTAACATCATGTAGCCAGACAGCCCCCTGTTGGTTATATTGTTGTGGAGGTTCCAGAAATGAATTGTGCTTGGATTCAGCAGTTCGCTGCACTCAACGAGCTATTTTTTTAATTCCCATATCACAAATAGAGATACAGGGTGGGGGGGAAATTGTGTGCATTTGTGAAAACTACCTCTGAAGCAAGTTTTATCCCTCTTGTGTATGAGATAAATGTCCAAGCTTGGTTAAATAGAGTATCTGCACTCAGTTTCTTAATGTCTTTAAAAATAAGCTTTCATTAAGAGCTGCAGTGAAAATGTAGAACAGTCGTTTGTCCTTGTGATCAAAACTTAAGACTAGCATACTTTAATATCAAATTTACAGACTTGCTAATGCAAAGTATTTAGATAAACTTCTGTCAATAATGCAGGTAATAGATTTTAAAACACAAAAGTTTGTAAGCCAGCAGTGAACTAGCCCGGCATAGGCCCCAGCCTTATCTAATGACTGAGACTCTCTTGCAGGCATATCTAGGAGAGCTTCTGCTGTTTAACAAGGTACGCTTTTACCAAGAGGCTTCTCTTGTGGTTTTAAATTTTTTTTTAATTCAAGTTTGCTTTGCTTTAATCTCTTTTGTATGTGGCTTAAGTTGCTACCAGTGCAACTAGCTGCTTACTTCCAGTTTTTCCCTGGCATTAAGACACCAAAAATCTTGTTCTTTGAAAGAAATAGGTGTCTAAAATATTGGAAAATTGAAGGATATTGATTAGGTATTTCCACTTTGGGTTTTTTAAGTGTTTGTTAAGGGAACCCCAAATCTGCCTTGTAGTGATCACTGTACATCCATGTGGTCATGGAGTGCTGTAGATACTGTGTGCATGTATGCAAGCACCTATTTTTCTAGAATCTGATGATGTAGCTATGCTTAAAAGGCACTATTTGTGGTGGAAATAGGCGACCTAATGAAATTTTCCAAGAAGAGCACTCTCAGAGGCACAGGATCTTCTGTATAAATAATACAGAGCTGATCTCTTTCTGCATCAGGTATGGCCTAGGTTATAAAAGCTCATTTTTTGAAGAATTTGATTTGTAGCTAAAAATCCGTAGCTGTAACAGTAGTAGAGAAACTGATGTGAGAATTAATCTACTACAACACAATTGGCATGATGCTGAGAAAGCCAAAGTACTTATGACCTCTTTTTCTTTCTTCCCTTTGGCACATATTAAAAGATCGATGGTATTCAGATATCTTACAACAGCTAGCAAAAACAACAGAGGGTAAGAATACATGCTGTGATTGAAGAGGGGAAAATGTGAAAGACAGGGACAGACCAGAGAGCTGCTTAAAAATTGTCATGACCTACTGAAATCCATCAGAAGCGTTTAAGAAACTGGCTGAAGCAATCTCAAGGTGAGGAGACTCTCCCAAGAAACAGAAAACCTGGGTTTCAGATTCTTCAGAAGCCCAAGTGGATTCGAGTTCACATCTCCTGCCTCTGGAAAAAGAGCCCAGTGGAAGTTTCCCACAGATGTTCCCCATCTTGTTAAATCAAGGATATGTGCAAAAAAGAATAGAAGCCACAAAAATGGTTTTGTTCAAAGGTTGTTGGCAGTGATAACTATTACCGTTAGCAGATGAAAGCAAGCTGCAGGTAGGATTTCAAAGGGCAGTGGAATTTGTTTTTATTGGACTAACTGTGCAGTTCCTTGCAAGTTCCATATTCTTTTCCTAAGATGTTTCCTGAAGTAACAGTAAAATGAGCACACAATAAATACAAGTACCCATTAAAGATCACTAAAGGAATACCGTATGTTTCCAGTAGATGAACACTGAGATAACTGAATATTTGTGAATTGCATCACAGACCTCTATTATGCCGAAGTTCTGGTTTTTATTGCTAAAGAGAGCACCAGTAAAGGTGGGTTTATACTGCTTTATGCTCCTACTTTCTCTAAACCTGATGAAGAGGGAAAGCAGGGAGCAAATAACTGTGTTAAAGAATTTCACGGCAGTTCAACAGCCAGCAAGGGTATTCACCTCTTCCCTCCTTTGCTTTCCCGTCATTTTTTTTTTTTTCTTAATGTTTGAAGAGGAAGAAGCTTTTTGAGTGCTGCTTTTTTGGGGTTTTTTGCCTTTATTTTTTTTTTTCTTTTTGGACAAGAAGGTTTACATTCTTCCCAGGTTAGTGGAATTGATAAGAGCCTGTTCTGAGTGGAAGAAGACTCAAATAACTTACCCTGATGAGAAAAATGACATTTTTCCTCCTCTGAGGAGCCATTTATTAACCCCATTTCCAAATTAGCATTAAACTTTAGGACTTCCTCAATGCTCTTGGAGTATCTGTGATTTTTATTTTGTTCAAGCAATTCTAGTAGCTTAGAACATGCAGGCTACTTGCAGAGCTGTGATCTTGTGATCCCATTATTTTATGCTTATTCAGGCATAAAACAAGTATCCTGAGAAATACCTTAATGCTATGAAAGTATCCTCGGTCAGTTACCTCTAAAACTGCACTTTTTCCTCTTCAGCTATGAGCAGATGTCCAGAGAAGTGGATATTTTTAATTGTAATTGACAAATTCTTAACTTTATTTTTATTTTTTTTCACATTTATTTCACAGTTCTTGTAAAAATAGCACCTGGTCCTGGTGATTTATAGTGTTTGAGTTTCTCAGGCTGCCAACAGACTCTTCCTTTGAGACGTCTAAGCCTAGTGAAACTGCTCTGATTTCCCCATAAAGCATGTCCTTGGGGTACAAATTTCTCTGTCACCCTCTATATTAAAATCAAATTATTAATATTGAGCTTCTTTTCCTTTGCCAATTTATTTCATCTTCCTCCTGGTGCTACATAGGCAAAACCAAAAAACCTCTTGGATTTGAATATCTTTAAGAATACTTGGAGTTTTTCTCCATGTGTATTTGTGCGTTTGTACACAGGCACCGCATGCAGCCATTGGTACCTGAGCATCTGATACTCTTGTATGGGAGAACAGCAGCACCTGTGAAAGCAGGAACTGTGTGTCTTCGTGGAAGAGCAGTGTTCATCCTGCCATCCTCTTGTACAGTAGAACTTTCCATTAGCCAGTGGTACACCAGGTAGTCTTTTATTATTCACTAATTTATATTAATGCTTAAATAGCTGTTAAAATTGGATTTAGGTTTTAGAAATTGTAGTGTTTCTGTTATTTTTCTATTGGAGAAACTGCTTTAGCCTAGGAGGAATTCTGTATCAATGCATACCCCATTGAATGAGCGGGACCTCCCTAGCACTCGCTCACTGTGTAATGTAGTGATGTCATTAAAGACTACCCGCATAAGATACATTCTACTTGGCTTGATGAGCATCACATGAATCTTCTCAGAAGGCTGGGCAAGCAAAACATCTTGCCTCAAGATGTCATGAGTGATACATGCACCTGGCCTCTGGTTCTAGTTTGCCTGAGCAGAAACACTGAGAAACACCAGAACTCTCTTGCTGTTCCTACTTCTTGCCCTAGGCTGTCAGCAAGTCTCCTAGCATAGATAGACCTTGATTAGAGGGTGAAAAGGAACAGAACACTTACAAAACAGATCCTGATTTTCTCCTACATAAATTCCTCTGAAGTTAAGTGTCTCTCAAACCTGGGAACACCAGGCTGTCTGATGATGTGGAGTTGCAATTACCTTGGATATTTCATGGTATGTGGAATACAGTTCTTGGATCTCTCAGCAGCCATGATACTAGAGCAGAAATTATCAGTAACTTTGTCACCAAAATTAATTTTGACAAGGTCAAATGTCAAATCACCTTTGGATCCTCCAGCTGAAAGCAGATAGCAATCCAGCACTCCACTGTCAGGGCAGGCTGAGAATCGCCCCTTATAAGCCTCCATGGGTGTCCAGCCTTTGGCATTGATTCAACCATTCTCTACTCTGCTGGTATGAGAGATATTTTTCTGTAAGTTTGTGGCATCCTGTAGGCCTAGTTCCATAGAAAATATTCCTGTGCTCAGTCAGAACCAGAAGAGGACTGAAAGGTTCTCATGTAAGGCTCTCTAGCTGGATGTGCTATGCCAAGTAGAGAGGTGAGGTGTGGTTCACACTAGGGTAGCTTATAGAGGTGGGAACTTCCTGCATTTTTCAACATCTCTACATTCTCATTAACATTTCTTAAATGCCAAGGGTCCTTGAGGTGCCATCCGGACCTACAACTTCAGCCTTCAAATAAAGTTGTTGCTATGTCAGCAGCTATCAGAGTAGTGTCCATGTTTCATTCTCTGTTTCTCACCACAAGGCAGCTCCTGACTGGTTATCAGCATCCAATGAGTACAAAGCCTTCAAAGATCCACTTGGCAGGACAGTTTTACCCAATACCCAAAACCATTACTAAATACTATCAGGCTGTCTTGGGACAGCCTTCTCTGGAAGGAAAACTGTCTCCAATAACAGCAAAAACTGATGCTTAGAACAAAAAGAAGACAAAGCTTTATTTCTGCTGCAGAAAGACCTACCTTCCCAAAATGAGGGTCCCAGACTATGAAGCTGTGCAAGCTAAATAGGGTATTGTTAATTAATATTTGCAAATACTATTTTTAAATGCTAGGGAGGAATTTGGGCATGGTGCAGTAGAGACCGTTTATAGCAGTAAAAACTTTTCCAGAGACTGGTATCTTTATAAAGGCAACTTCTTTATGGGTTTTGTGAAGTATGAGCAGCTATGCCATGCTTTGTGATCTGTCTGTATAGACAAGGTTATGCACACTATTCTTAGGTCCCCAAGAGAGTAAACACCAGTGTCCAAGGGCGGGCATCACAGAGCACAAGCTTTCCAACTGTACAGACCCACCTGCCCTCCAGCAAAGCTGCACAAGACTTAAAGAGAAAAAAAACAACTTCCTTGTGTGTAGCAGTTCACCTGCTTCTTTCATCAATGTGGCAGTGCCTGACTTAGAACTAGAACGTTTCAGATGTTCCACCCCTTCCTTTCAACCACTGAAGTTGTTTTGTAACAGGTTAGTGCCCACCAGCTGCTGCAGAGACAGGCTTGTGTATTCTATTTTAGTCTGTCCCAGGGCGTTTTAATGAGAGCACGTTAGATTATTAGTAACATTGCTTCTTTTCCTACTTTCCTACACTTTACCTTTTAAAAAGAGAGGGGAAAAGGTGGTAATTACTCAATTCCAGTACAGTGTTCACCTTGGCTGTCCCAGATATCAAGAGATGTGAATGCATGCATCTGAAAAATCAGATATGGAGTAGCATTTTCAGCTAGCAGGTTTTAATCACTGGGTTAAAATGCCCTGCTCTGAGTTTTCAAAACAGTTATTTCCATATTGTTATCCACCCAACCTGAAGGAGCTGTGTGGCCTTTGTAGCAGGAGTCATTGCCTCCAGTAGAAGACCTGCGTGCTTGTCACCACTTGTTTCAGAAACAAACAGAAATCCACATCTTTGTATCCTGAGCGCTCTGGATGTGAACTCCTAAGAACTGCCATCAGATCCTCTGCTCATGGCTATAACTTGGTGCTGGGAGTAGACAAGAAGTTAGTAGACATCCCTCTACAGAATATAGATAATCAAAACCATAGCAGATTGATGTTCCATTAGCTTTGTACAATTTCACGTGACATTCAGCTTTTTTATTCAATCTCAAAGCCTACCTCAGTTCAGTGAGAGCACGTGTCAGGCTTTCATAGCTAAGAACAAGAGACTGCCACAGCACAGCTTGTAGAAATTATAGCCAAGGGAGCAGTCGCACAAGTGTCCCTGTGCCTGTTAGTGCATTATCCAGCCAAGGCTCTGCAGAGAATCTCTGAAATGAAAGATGAGTCTAGCAAAAAGATGATCTTTTGCTCATTTTCTACATGTATCTGTAGAGATTTTGGGACTGCACATAACACAAGTGAATTCTGTATTGTGGTATCACACTTCAATTGTCAAAGAAAACTCTTGCTGAATAACAGCAGAAAACATGACTAGCCTAACCAAAGATGGGAGAAGGATATCTGTTATATCAGGGCCTGTGCAGTTGTGATTTTTTCATTCACGTGCTTGACGTGGCCATATTAATCATTAAGCCATGAACGTGTTCCAGGGATCCACAGTTTACTGAGCCATCTTCAGAAGATTGGTTTGGACGATTACAGGTAGCAAAGGAAAATTATATGGCTTAAGGATCAATTTGTAAATGGGGAAAACGTAAAGTAGTCTGTTCCAGAAGATACATTTCCAGTTTATGGAAAATTGGGAACTTTCTAATAGGGTTACTGCTCATAGTGCAACTGGAATTGAAACAATGGTCGCCAACAGGATGTATCCAGTAATTATCCAGGAGGCTTTTAACCCCAGCGCTGCCAAAGCAGTGCTGGTACTCTGGTCTTCAGAGTTTGTCTATTTGGCCCCCAAAAGCTTAGCTTCTCTTTCCAGATGCAAGGCATCAACATGATTAACCCATCTTACATCTGGATCCTGCAATGTTTCACTTCACAGCATCACTTTCACTGTCCTCCAAGAGAGAAATTTTGTCCTTCAGGTATGCAAACTATTGAGGTAAAATATTCTGCGGATTCACTTACCTAACGCATTGGAAAAAAAAAACCCATCCCTATAGTCTCATGAATGTCTAAGTCTTGCATCTACGTCATTCTGTGCCTTTTCCACGTTCCATTAGCAGCTATCACCCACCTGTTCACTCACCCCTGTGAGATCTGCTTTTCCTTCTCTGGTGGCATTGAAATTTCTGACAGCTCTGCTAACCATCCTCCCTTCGATACAGTAAGTTGTGCCTCTTTGGTCCCACAAAGGCAGCAACGCTTTCTAGGTTACTGTTATCCTTTAACTCCCTCTCTGTAATAGGAAAGAAGTGAGTTTGCTTTCTCCTGTGGATCTCTGCCTGCGCTTATCACATAATCTTTTCCTGTGTTCCAACAGTGACCAGGCTGAGCAGTGAGTTGAAGACATAGAAAAAAGATGCAGATATTAAAGGACAGAAGGAGCAGCATGCCTTCTGTTTATTGTTAAATACAACATTGTAAATAAAATGGTATGTCAGCAATTATTTTATTACTCAGTTTAGTTATCACCGGGGAACAAAAACAAAAACCATAGGCCATCTTTTCAGAAGGCCCTCAATGAAAGTTACAAACTGCCTTTGAAATTCAGAGAAAATTGAGTTCCTGACTCCAAAGTACTAGTAAAACCAGAGACTTGATGTTTCCAAGCTGTTGCCTTTTTTTCTAGTGGAGAATCAAGATGGAACTATGTTGCAACTTTTAATTCTTCACAGTTTCAGGAGCACCCAGCTGACTGGTGTAGCCGAAACTTGCTTAGAAAGCAAAGCCCTAAATTCACTCTCTAAAGTAGACTTGTGCACCCTATTCTTTCCAACCTTTGGGGCTACATTCATCATCCCTCTGGCCAGAAAGAAGCCACCAATTACTGAACCATTGCATTAGAATGGAAACAGCAGAAATGGAGGAAGGATTCTTGGAAAAATTTACACATCAGATCACACTTCAGGGGGTTATTTCAGCAGAAACTACATGATGGTCTAGAAAACTGACATTCCTTTTTTTTTTTTTTATTAGCAGTCAGATTTATTTGTATTTTATGCGATGACTAGTGATTTACATCCCATCCACCCATTTGAGAATATTCAGGGCTCCAGGCATATCTCCAGCCGGTTCCAGACTATTCAAATCATTGTTGGTCCATCCATTTACTAGTCACAACAAGGCCTTCTGTGACTAATTATGGCCTGACTGCAGCAGGAGAGGCAGCTTCAAAGAATGGGAATCTTCAGACACACTAGCAGTTCCCTTGGTTCCCAAATTCTTTATTTATGTGGATTACATTGAGCTGACAGATTTAACTGGGCTGTTGAAGATACAGTCAAAGAAGCAGAGTCACTCCCTTCCCTTTTATTGTTTTCTGGAGACATAACTGTCATACGCATCTGTCACTAGAGAGAGGAAGTTCTCCATCACTGGACTTGATTTGGGCTTTTATACTCTGTTTCAGTAGCATCTGGGAATAGATCAATATAATATTTGGTAGGGAGTTGTATTTCCTTGTGATGCACTGTAAATCTTTTATTGTAGATACTCTCACTGTTTATTGTTGAAAATCAATAAAAATAAACCTTGTAAAGTTAAAGCCTGGCAATGATTCAGGACAAATTGGAGGGAAGGAGTAAGAGTCAATGAGACTCCCTCCCCCTCTTGGATAGCTCCCAGCTTGTTTCCCAATTCAATAACACTTTCCAGCAATCTGGGAACAAATCTTTTTTTTTTAAAAAAAAAAAAAACTATTTAAAATTATGAACGCTTTGTTGTGATCTCAAACAGGACTTCTGATCCACTTTGTTGGCTTTCTGGTACTGAATTCAGCTGTGGATCAAACAGGAGTATCACCCTGACTGTGTGTTGGATTTACCTTAGAATTTTCCCTTCCAGGGACAGACAAAAGCACATCAGCCTTGCTCAGCTCGGATTAAAGGAGTTACTTTTGAGCACTGGAAAACTGGAAACTAACTAAAACAGGTAAAAAATGGGAACAGCCCAATGCAGAGGAAGGTTTCTCCAAAGTCAGAGCAGGACTTACTAGCCCTGTTTGCAAGCCTGTAGAAGCAGGGCAGGATGCAATTACTCCAGCATCATTCTTTTACCCTATGGCTATTAATTTCTCATATACTGCATCTTAGGGTGGAGTCTTCTACTATTTTCATGAGATTCAACTATGCAGGGAAGTGAAAAATTGTTTGGAGTTATTTAGTTAAGGAAAAGACTTCCCAGTAGTAAGGCTAGCACTGAGATCAGTCTTTTTTAGTTGAAGCATAGTATCAATTGCAGGAGCCTTATTTAAACTTCTGTTCTTAATCAATGACACAATCTTATGAGCAGTGACTGTAGAACCTGTAAGAATGCAGTGACTGCACTTCCTAAAAGAACAAAAGCCCTCATGAATTGTCATACTGAAATCAATACCCAAAGAACAAGAAGCTGCTTCAGGACAGACTGCCTCCTCCCTCGTATCAGCAGATTATGGGACAATTCAGGTGGTAAATAAATGACAAGTGCCCAAAAGAGATAAGAAGGACGTAAGAAAACTTCCTAGTATGCGAAGAAGCAGACAAAAAATTACTTAAAAGCACAAAAATTTAATCAATTACTATGAAAGGAAGTCAACATGGTGCAAGGACAGAGGGATGGAAAAAGTGTGGTGCCTCTATTCAGTTGGGATATCCAACAGGCACCACAAAACTGTATGATAAAGCCCTTCATAGTCTTGAATACAGAAATACAGGACTAAATCCAACTATAAAAGTGGGGAAACTAACTAAAATAAGAGAGAAAATATAAAACAAATGAGGTGGTGTCTTTCCAAATCACCTCCCTTTTGCAAATCTAGCAGCAAGTTAACAGACAATCAAGCTATTTTAATGATCTACTCTGCCATGGAAACTGCAGCCTGTGTAGGACAGAATGATGGTATTACCTTTTAGTTTCCTTCCAGAGATTTTACAGTTCTAGGAGTCTACTTGAGTTAAAAAGCAGAAGAACGCTCACTGCTCACTGAGTGAGCGAGAGGGCTTCCCCCCAGCACTATGGCAGTCAGTTTCTAGCACCTCAGGCAGTGGAACAATTAGCACATTTTTGTTGAATCTAAGGGAGAATAAAAAGGCAAATACAGCAGTTAAGTTTACTGAAATCAGCAAATTTTGCACCTTCCCAGGAAAAAGGAATTCTCTTGGCAATGACTGGAAGAAGTGGATCATGTCAGTGATCACAAATTCCAACTTCACTGGGAAAAAAATGTATAAATGTTTCAATATAACATTCCTATTTAATTAAAAATAGAGCTAGACATGATCAATCAGAGTTCCTGGTTCTGTCGTATGCAAAAGCAGGACCATGTCACCTACAATACACTCCAGCCCAGCAGAGATCCTTTTGTGAGATCCTAGAGTTGACCTGCCTGCCAAGATTTAGGTGAAAGTACCAGAGGGGAACCAGAAAATATTCATCCCTTTGTTCATCACCAGTTGTTACTGAAATGGTTGCACCAAACATCCATTTTGCCAAAGCCATGGAGTATGAGTGATGGCATAGGTTCAAGCTCCAGGGCTTTTTACAAATGGAAGTATTTCAAGTTTTCTTTCACTTTTCTTTTTTTAAAAAAAAGTAATCCAAACTTCAATTTTCAAAGTGGCTGCTACAGCAAGGAAAATAAAATCACTACTTCTGCACTAGGTAAAGTATCCTGATTTTCTTACTACAAGGGGTTCTGAAACTAATCTCACTTAGTTTACACAGCTGCTATCAGTGATCATTTAAGGCATGATATTTAAATACAGCCTCAAGTCCATTTTTCTTCTTTTCCCTGTAAAAAAGTTGCCACTTTTGTCTTGTGTTTCTTGCTGTTAATGGTAAGTCTCTTCAACAACAACATTCACAGTCACTGACTCACTCAATACTCACCATTATTGGTTTCAGTTTTATCCGAATTTGAGGAATGGGAACTTTTCTGGAAAGTCAGTACACAGACCTCAAAATGAACTTAGAAAACAAGTAGTGTCCTTGTTCTACAGCAACCTGTCAGGACAGTCATCCCAGACAACTTGTCCGCTGTGTCACCTGAACAGTCATTAGCAGTCTGGCCTCAAAGTCCACCGTGACAGGCCTTCTGACACAGACCTTCACAGAAGGTCCTCACAGAATCAGAACAGCCCAGGCTGGAAGGGACCTGAAAGACCATCTGGTCCAACCTTTTGTGGGAAAGGGAGCGCCGATGAGATTATCCAGAACCCTGTCCAGTTGCATCTTGAAAACCTCCAGTGATGGGGAGTCCACCACATCCCTGGGGAGGTTGTTCCAGTGAATGATGGTTCTCACTGTAAGAAAAGTCTTTCTTGTATGAAGACAAATATTAACATACTGACATTACTGACCAAAAAAAATCCCATTTGAACTTAAAACCCCCCACTTACGTTCCTCAACATTTACTGCACTCACTATATAACCTGCAAACAGATTAGGAGATGTAGTCCCATAATCATATTATTCTGAGCCTAGAAAGCTCCAGAACAAGCAAAGAGGACCTCAGTGTTGATGCTGGACTTCTGCACTTGTGTCAAGCTAAAATGCACTACACTGGTAGCAAAAGAAAACAAGACGTCCAGTAGTCTGGGAAGACCCCTTTCACTGAAACTCCTAAGGACAACAAACAGATGGGTGATTCCCACCACCCACCTCCATTTTTAAGAGCCTGCAAATAAAGTAATAAATCCACATTTTAAAGCTAATGAAAAGCCGAATCTAATTAGTCAGCCAAGAAAGCCCATATGAGCTCTACTTGGCTGTTTGCAACTTTGGAAAGATGGTGTTTTATCAGAAACAAAAGTTGGATTCAAATAATGAATTCTTGAAGTTATTGCTATCTTCTTTCCCTGCCTTGAAGGGAGGACAAAAGATTCTTAATTTATAAGGCCTCATTAACTTACCTCTCTTGGTACCTGAGCTAATTTTGGCATCTTTACAAAACATTGTACGGGGCTAACATTCCCAAGGCTTTTGAAGACACTTCTGCCAAGCCTTTCTCCGAAGTATGTTTTGTGCTTAACAAGCATTAATAATCCTTTTGTTAAAAGTATTTTGTTAAAAATTGTACTATTCCATCTGAAGGATGGTTTATCATATTTTCATTCTTTTTATAGTTAAAGCTCTAAAAACTAACTGTCCCTTTGTTCACAAAGACCTTTATCATTTAATTCTCAGCACTGAAGAGCAGCTTAATGCCTTCAGAGTGGGAGGAGAGGACAGAGGAGTATTCTGCAAGAGACAGTAACCCGTTATTTCATGGACACTGGTGGTGGCCTCACAAAGCCACATTCTCACGTCTGGAGCCACACAGCAGTACAACTTGGGATGTTTCCATCACGCTGCTTTCAGCTAACTGCAAGAGAAACGGTGTACGAGTTTCTTTTGAAAGCAGAAGCGATATTAAATCGTTGAGGTTTGCATTCCTTCTCCAGCCACTTCTCCAAACTGCTGGGATCACAGTTGTGTCAAGCTGTTATTTCTTCATGTATTATCATGTATTTAAAATCTACTTACACATTAGCACAGAGCATAAAAACCATTTTCTAAAAGGAATGACTGATTTTTTGCAAGTCCTAATATAAATTTTAGCCACAGAGAAAAACAAAAACAACCCTTGAAAATGCTGGAATCTGGTCCACAAACCCAGCATTGAATCTGTGGCTCCTTTATTTAGAGCTGAAGAGGGTGGAGTGGTAAAAGGCAGGAAAGCAATTTTTTTTTCCTGAATACTTGAAAAAAAAAAATTGTTTGTTTGTTACTTCCCTCAATAGTTGCAGTTTGAAACAACACAACAAAAAAGGCCGCTAGAGCTGACACACCCCTCTTCCACCTTCAAAAGATGACAGGGAAAAGGCTTTACTTCCCTTTCTGCACTTGGCTTCTCTTTGCCTGTGCTATCCCCGAGCTCCCTGGGGCTTGGTTCACGCTGACGCTAAGGCCTGCTGGCCTCTTCATCCTTTCAAAACTGTAGCATTCAACTTTTTCTTCACTGGAGACTGTCCTGGTGCTTATGAGGCGAAATCCATCTTTGAGTAAAGTGTCAAGGAGCAGGCCTAGCACATTAGTACCGTTAATCAGCTTCCTATTATCAGGCTTTATGGAAACATACCTAAAATAGGAAAAAAATAGTTACAACAAACTTTAATTACTTCTTGAAGGATGGAAACAATTTTTTTTTTTTTAAACAAACCAGGTCCTTGGATGGTGCAAGTCAGCACAATTGCACGGGTTTACAGCAACCAAGGTTCTGGATATTTTTTTCCTCCTTTGAAGACAATTTAACTCTTCCCCTCATTATAAGAACAGTAATCCTCAGCTCGTCCAGTTAGGCGTTAGAGAGGAAGCACTTCTCCTTCACCCCCATACCAAAGCTTCCTTTCTTAAGAAACAGCTGCAACAACCTCCTTCCCATTTCATTTCACAGAGGAGAGGCGAATGGCACGCTCGTACAGTGCTGCAAGAGTTCTTCAGGAAAGAGCAGGTGATGGAAAGGACACGAAGAGACATTCCCCCCAACAGCATCGCTTTCATTGCACAGGATCTCTCTCTACAAACAGTGACATTTATTGCAAAGTTACCTTGTACAGCGGGTCTTGTGGCAACAAGTATGAAAATCATTTTCACATTCCCTCAAATGATTTTACTTGATATAAAGTACAGTTTAAGAATCTATCCAGACATTTTAAGGAACAGAAAAAAATATGGTAAAAAAATACATAAGCTGACAGGGGTGAAACTGTTCCACAGTTCACAGAAAGTACACCAACATTCATGGAAAGCACAAAAAAGGTGAAAGAGTCCACGTCACCACAAAGGCCAAGTCGATAGAAATTCAGCAGGCAACATAATCAAACTTCACTTGTTTCATTAATCAAGACAAGCTTTTCTACTGATCTGCAAAGGACAATTTTCACCAAGTCTGAGGTAATAAAGGAAAGAATCAGGAATATTTTTCCCACTATTGAGGTTGCTGTAACCTACTCAATCAATTGTTAGTCCATTAAAATTAGTAAAACATTACAAAATTAAGGTTTGGCACATAAATATACGTTGCTTCACAAATGCAAAGTGTTTTTTCTTCTACTTGCTTAGCTAAAGAAAGCTAGAAGAAAGATTAACTTCATTGGGGTTTTTTTTAAATAATCAAAGGACTGCTGTGTTGATTCATATATAAAGAAAGAATAACCCTTTTGGAACTATTTCAATTAAATTTCTATAAAATTCCAGATGTTCCAACAGCCACAGAGGACAAATTAGGTTACATTTTCTTATACAGTAAGAACGTGTCTCCATACAATAGAGATATCCAGTAAAAACTCATTTAAAAATGTAAGTTGTCATTAGAATACGATACTGCTATCACAAAAATCACTGATATAATTTAATAAAAACAGAATCTTGCTCTGAATTTGAAGAAAACCCACTGTGTAGCATATAGTTAATAATCCACCCCTCCTCCCTCCCCCCAGTAAAAGGCTCTACAAAAGCTTTCCAGTCCCTGAATTGCAATCTTAGTTCTACTGGTGTTTTCAACACTGTTCAGTCATTCTCTTCTTCCCCTTTTCCATATCAAAGTCTTTTGGACCATGAGCTAGTAGAGATTTTAGGTAGTTCCCACCTTACTTATTTTGTTTCCTTTCTTTTCCTTCCTTTTACTCTGTGTTTTTCAAGTCTTCTAGAAGGTCACTGATGCCATGAAATTCTAAAGCCTGGGAGAGCAAGTGAGGAGGAAAGGGGAGACGGAGAAAAAACCCAACAGAACTCAAAAACAAGCATCAAGAACAGTATTTTGGAAAGTTGAAGAGCAGGCAAATCAGTGTAACAGGAATTAAACTGGGTGTTTCAGAACTAGAAAAAAATAACATTAATCTAGCAGAATGAAGGAAAAATATCTCTCTTCTCCCAGACAGCTGTCTGATAGTTTCTTTATAATGCTGGCATGTACTTAATGAGCTAGAAGTCACAAAGACATTTCAATCAATAACGAGAATTCACACTAGGAAGAGTACCTGGCCACAAACTGGCTGCCTGCAGAGTAGTCAGTACCACACTGAAAAACCAGGTCATGATGAGAAGGTCTTTCCAAAGGAAGTGGGACGAGTGGTTTCTGAGAAGGAAAAGGGCTGTTCCAGCTCTGTCCTGACTGCTGCCCTGTAAACACAGTGATCTGTCCAGCTAGTGTCTCAACAGTGGTACTGCAGGAACCAAAGATCCGGAAAAAGGCCTGCACCTTGTGGAGAGAAAAACGCACTTCCAAGATCTCCAGCCTCGGCTTCAGCAAGTGTTCCTGGCTCAGGAGGTCGGCCAGAGGGTAGAGCTCATAGAATTCTGCTTCTCTCTGCAGCCTCTGATAGTCTGAGAAATCAGTAGGTAAGGAGAGCTGGAGAGTCCTCAAGAAGTCCATGATGTAACTAAACAAAGTTCCATCTCTGTCCACAAAAAACTCTCCATTCACCAGTTTAAATTCCTGGTCACTGTCGTTCAACATCCGTGCTAGCCTGGACTCGGGGAACTGCTGCAAGGTAGAAGCCCGCGTTACAAATCTCACACCTCCCACACTCAGAACGACCACCTCTCGATTGCTCATTGCTGCCTCAGCCACTCAAGAATTGCAACTCTCTGATGTTCCTGTCTTGATGATGTTTCCTAAACCGCAAGCCATCTGCAGCTGCAAGAACCATTCAGTGCTTTTAGCAAGTGTTTGGAGTGAGGTGTGGGGCAGGGACAGGATTCCCAGGCAACAAAGACGTAAATATCATGTACAATAGTTTTGTTTGCAGGGTTTGGTTGCTTGGAAACTTTGTTTCTTGGAATTTAATGTTTTATTTTTGAAATGAACAGCTTGCAAGGACTACTGAAAGACAGTGAATTAACCGTCTCAACTTACTAAACCTTGAGAGAGGCCAAGGAATATCCCCAAAGTACGGCACACACCACCTTTGTTTCACAGAAATGTCAACTAGATGTTTTCATTCTACGTACTGCTGTTCATAGGACCACTGCAAAGAGGTTAGATGTGCTTCAAGCAATATATTTCAGTATTGTATGCTCTTAAAGAAGGGCACTTCAGAGAACTCAAGCTTACAGTTCACTTTAAATCACTGCTATCCTGCAGCCAAGTAAATCCACTCAGAAAACTCCATTCACCCCTGAAACAAGGTACACAAAAAATACAGTATCAGTAGAAGAGCCTATATACGTTCCTGTGCTAATGCACTTCCAAACACCAACAACATCCATACTCCTGTCACGTTACACACTCTGTTCCAAAGAATCATCCCGTCATTCTTCCCAGCTTTCAGAATTACGATCTGGAGAGACAGAGAGGGAGCAGAGAGACACTGCTCTACCTGCAGCCTTTGCAGGGCTAGAGTGCAAGCTGCCTTCCTGGGGCTGACCTGTGTGTGCCTTTCACCTCACCAAACTGTCTACATTAAGGCCACTTTTTAAGAAAGTGTGGCTCAGAGAAACAAACATGGATCTAACAAAACAGCTCAGATACCCCAACAATTGGATGCTGGAAAAATAAACTGCAAAGTATGTACTATCTTGCAGCTTCTTCTTCTCTTACCAACCTCAACTGATTTCTCTTTAGAGAAATTATCTTTAGAATTTATGGTTGTCCTGAAGATATATTTTTGTATAGAATGTGTAAAAAATAACCAGTATCTACAATAATGTGAATGCACAGGATAATTACAACATTTGGCTATACAAAATAAATATATGTATCTATTCCGAGTGAGAAGTAACATCCTCAGATAGAAAGTGATTCCAGAAGGTGAATGATGCACTCTGTCTGCATTTTGCCGTGGAAGGGCAGCCCTCAACAAGCCTCTCAGGACAGTGCTCTTCTCAATCACAACTGTTCTTTCTCTTTCCTAACCACCTCCCTTTTTTTTTTTAAACTGCAGCCTTTCAGGAAGTGATACTTTTTATCTTATTCTACAATTACATTAACATTAAACTAAGTACACAGTTTGGCCCTATATTTTGGTAAGGAAAATGATTTACAGTGAATAATACTCCCATAAACACCACTGAAAGGAGAGTCCAGAAACAATGGTCTTTTCCAAACTCCATTTCATCTTCTGGCTTGTCAGTGCTCAAACTACATGAACAGTATGAATGTTTTGGGAACATTTGGAATCTTTGAACGTTTTTACTGGAAGCTTTTAAAAAAACAATTAATTTTAAGAAGTTCTATGTTTTCTTCACCAGATGTCTCTTAGTTCTTACATTTCAGTAGGGACTTCACAACAGTTTATATTTGCACACAAACTGTGCGACATTATCCAGTACAACCAACGTATAGTTTTTACACTTTTCTCTTAGAAGTGAAGCTCCATCTGTCATCTGTTCCCAGTAAAAGACTGCATGATCTGCTATCTCCACGGTATCTGCCAAATAGGACAAGCTAATTGTAAAGATTTGAGATTTCCAGCACTGGAGATTGTCAACAACTGATTCCACAAAGGACATTCTGGTGACTGCAAGAACAAGCAAGCAAATAAGAGAGGTCACTATAAATCTGCGCGAAAAGACTGAGGGAATCTTGAATTTAAGAGTGTTGTTTTCCTGAGGCAAGGCAAGTTTGTCCACATCAACCAGTTTTATTCCATTCCACTGGCTGGTGTCAAAGCTCTTCATGGTAGGGCTGATGTCCACACTGGAACAAGGTAAAGGGGTTTCTTTGAGCACCTTGATTTTTTCCCTGAACTCCTGCATCTGTTGCAGAAATATAATGGGCTCAGACACATCTTTGAAGGCCTCTGCAATGTTAAAAGCCATCCGTTGCTCTTGCAGAATTGTGTTCAGTTTATTGATTTCCGGGTCGTAGGCCTGCATCACTGCAAGCTTCATGGTCTCAAAGTCAGAGAGAATCTCGTTTCGTTTCTGCTCCAGCGTGTGCTGCAGCTTCTCGAAGAACTCTTTCACCTTGTCAGAATCTTTGGTCAGCATCTGCAGAGCTTTCCTCTTACTGGTTTCTAAGGTGTCCAGCCGCGAGAGGGCATCTCCACAACGCCAGGTTTCAAAGCCCTGAAACAGGGTTTCAAAAGCCCGCTTCTCCTGGGAGTAAGCTTCTTCGATAGAGCAGAAAACGTGCTTCGTGTGGTCGCCGCGGGTGGCACAAACCCCACAGATCAGCTGCATGTCCGTCCGGCAAAAAATGTTAAGGGGTTGCCCACTGTGCACTTTGCACACAGGCATTTTTGGAGTGACTTTGATTTTGTTATATTTCTCCACGATACCTTTCAGGGAATAGTTGACTTGCAAGCTGTTGACTCCAGTAATGGGAGTTTCCTTCCTGCACGTGGGGCATTTGAAAGGGGACGGCCTCCAAAGCACATTCCGCACGTTTCCCTCAAGAATCCCTTCCAGACATTTTCTGCAGAAATTGTGTGAACAGGGCAGGACACGAGGATCATCAAACAGGCTGCAGCAAATGGGACAGGTGAGATCTTCCTCTAGGAGCTCCATCATATCCTAGGAAAGAGAAGAAAGATGGTAACAGAACTTATAAAATTTATTTATCCTCCAGGGAAACCACGCAAAAACCAATCTCCATCTGAGACGTGGCTCAGTGAGAAAAGGATCCACTTTTTTCTCCTGTATCCTTAAGACAGAGCCGGAGCTCGGTTCTTGGCGGCCAGTCCCGTTATCTGTGGTATGTGGCCACCAGATGGCAGGCACAAGAATGGCTCAGTCTCCAGGCAGAACCATTTTTGGACTCTCAACTGGAAACGCTGGAAAAGAAGGCTTGCCAAACCCAGCAAGGACTCTGAATGAAAATAACTCCTGTACCCATAATAGCAGTTCAAGACTTATATCTTTCCTCACTGATGCAATACCCAGAAACTGGATTTTCACAGAAGATACCCAGCTGATACACCCTGCTAAGATTTCATTACTCCCTGCTTGCTCAACTCGTCCAAAGCTTCCAGTTGCAAGCCTCACGCACCGCTACTGTAAGAAGGCATTACTAAAATCACTTTAAAAAGTTAGCTTTTTGCTTGCTCCTGCAATAATTTTTGATAACCAAGTGAATGTGTTATTGTTGAGCTACTCAGCACACAGTTAAAGTACTTCAAAGAACAACTGCCCATACTCCATGATAAGTCATCATGAAACAAAACTGTTAACCATTTTTACTCATCCGCAATCTCCATTCCCCATTCCCTTCTCACAGCATTCATGCCTTAGCGGTTTCTTTTTGTGGACAGGACCTACAGGAAGAGGATTTACCATGTACTCCTTTGCACTGGAAAGTCTCAGTGAAGGGACTCAGCCCACTACTCTCCCAGTGTCTCTAACCAAAGCCAAGTTTTCAAATGCAGACACTTAATAATTTACAGCATGCTCTAAGAAAACAAATAGCTAATAAAGATCAAAATGGGTGATGGTTTGTATTAGCCAAAACTCTCAAACACTTAGTTTTCAGCTCTAATAAGAAAGATATTTCCCTTGTATAAATTCCTTCCGTATTACACAATATGTAATCATATACATATGTAATAAAATTCCTTTTATAAATCAAAAGAAGTATC
Organism: Caprimulgus europaeus; assembly: GCA_907165065.1. Next base: position 96,393,038 of record OU015523.1, on the reverse strand, counting down.
ACAAAAAGGAGGATCAAAGTAGGCCTGTGACAGTAAGGCATGTGAAAGAGCTTTTTAATTATTTCTTATGTTATTACTAAGGTTCCTGTCCCCTCAAAGAGATATAAAGTGGCCAACACAGAAGCCAAGAGGAGTGCTGCAAGGCAAGATCCATGCTGCACAGGACAAGAAGAACAATAAAATCAATATGGAAGCAAAGACAACTAGAGGGAAGACAGGCAAGGTCAATTCTGAGTTACTTTCACAAGAGGACAGACACAGTCCCAGCGAGACTTCACAGTAAAAGAGCCATTCTTGAGAGGTATAAGCAAACCTCCCATACTTTGCCAGTGATGAGGAGGAGGGCTATTCCCCCTGCTTGTTTGGCTAAAAAAAAAAGCTTGAAAAAGTTGCCAGCTTTTCTACTCATGCTCAGGACTGAGGTCATCAGGCAGAAGGCAGCCACCATTACAGCTAGGGACAAAGCCCCAGAGAAACAGTCTAATGACTCCATTTACCACCCAAGTTTTCCTAGAAGACTGCAGGTCTCATTCAGAAACTTCATTTTCTGTGAGAAGAAAGTAAATTTGAAGCACCTCTCAGTAATAGAACAACCAAGGTTTCTCTTCCATCCTCTTCCTGCTGCTAAAAAGAATGGGATGACAGGAAGAGGATGATTTTGCCCCCATACGCTTGAGTCTTCCTATTTATGAATAACTGTCTCTTTCCAATTTGTACTTACAGCTTTTAGCCACAGTAGCAGCATGAAGATCAGTTTTGCTCATGTATTAAAAGGATAATAACTACAAAACTAAAATGACAGTTCTCCATTTTTAGTAAATGGAAATTCACAGTGCAGAAAATATTTGCTCTGGTCCAACTCCTTTACCAGGGAGGATTTTACCTCTTAGTTAAGAAGCTGGAAAAGCAGCCTGACAGTGAGGACTGCAAACCCCTGCAGAAAATGCTTACTACAACACGTTCCACCAAAATTGCAGGACAAACATTGAAGACTTTCATGCTCCTAAAAATACAAAAAACATATACAAAAAGGTTTCATGATCCAAATAAAACTGTTCTTGTGCATTCCAACCCCACTTATCCAATTAAATAATTATGCTTTACAAATATAACTGAATTTCAAAGCTTTTTTTTTTTTCCCCCCTCCTCTTACAACACCACCAGTAACACCAAACCAAAACTACTGAAAACCTGCATGACCGGTTGGGACAGCCAAACTTCTGTCTTATTTCGGACATTAATTTCAGAGAGTAAGTTGCCTGTGGATTGAAACATCCCTTTGTATTAGCAACTTGGTATTTGTGTGAGGAACTACAGCAACATTTCAACTTCTCCATTGGGAACTTCTCTGTGTAGCTTCTGATCCAGGTTTGGATGGCCCTGGAATTCCCCACAGCATAGAGACCAAAAGGCACAGCGGTTTCTTCCTTCACCTGAGCTACATAAACTCTCTGGGTACAAACCCAGCAGATGTCACCGATCAGAAAGAGCAACTTGCACAATTTTAACATTAGGAAGAAGAATGGCAAAACAAATCAAAACATAAACACAACACCAACCACAGTAGCTTTTTCACATGCTCCAAAGAGAAATTAATCTAGCATGCTTCTCAGCAGAGAAGTTGGGTTTATCAGCCAGCAGCAGGCTGAAAGCAAAACCAAAGTTTCACCAAAACTTCAAACAAAACAAAAGATAACTCTTGAATTACAAGTTTCCTGCAATGGCGTGCAAGTATTCTAAATAAAACTTGAACAAGTCAGACTGCATTTCCACAAGCAGCTGAGCTAGTCAGGAGAGGTCTCATCTCCTTTCCTTTGCAAGGGCCCTGGCCCTTGTCAGGACCCCCTGTGAACAATTTCTCCAGCCTTCTGTCAGACGGGTGTGCTGAATCAGCCCCAAAAAGGGTCCCACACAGATAAGGCAGGAGGAAGGGAGCTTCTCCTTCCACCAGCAAAGACCTTAACTTGGCTCACCCCATCAAGAGGAACTGCAAACTAATGGAGTGTAATGGTCAGCGTAGACTTTTAACACGGAACGACTGACCTCCAGGTGCAGTACGTGTCCAGGTGACCAAAAAGAGCTGAGGAAAGTGTCCATGCTTTAAATCTGCTATTTCATGGCCCAATAGGAGTACCCAGTAGATCCAACATGTTCAGCCTTCAGACAGCTAAAAAGGCCGGGAGATACAAGCATTTCTGGTTCCGAGCAGTCACAGCCCCAAGAACACCGTTCCACCGATACGGTCTGACAACCGGCTCCTGCCCGGAGGGATCCCCAACCCCCGCCGGAACAGCGGCATGCCTGTCCGGCCCGGCCGCGCTCCCCAGCCGCCGGCAACGGCCTCCCCGGGGTCACAGCCGCTCCGTCGGGCACGGCCGCTCGGGGGAGGGCGGCCCTCGGAGTCACCTCGAGCCCTGCAGAGAATGAACCGGCAGCGAGGCCCAGGCGGGACGAGGACTGCGAGCGAGACCAACGGCAACGGCCCCGGCAGCAGCAGCCCCCGGCCAGGCGCAGCCCGCCGTGCCGCCGCCTCACAATGCCGCGGCCTTCACTCGCCCAGCCGGGCCTGCCCCTCCTGCCACCGCCGCCGGCCCCGCCACTCACCATCCCGGGCCGGGGCTCGCGGAGAGGTCGGGGAGCGGCGGAGGGACCGCGCTGCCCCCGCCGCCCACATCGCGCGGCACCGCGGCCGGCCCTCGCCACCGCCCCCTCCGGGCCCGAGGCTGCCGGCCGCCGCTCCCGCCCCCCGCCGCCTGGCCGGGCCCGGCCCGCCCCGGCCCGGTCCGACATCCCCCTCTCACCTCGCCGAGCCGCGGCGGCGCGGGCAGCGGCAGCGGCCGCGGCCGATACCGAGGGCCGTCACCCGCCGACCGCCCCGCCGCACGCCCCTCCTCGCCGCGCCCCGCCGCCGCCGCTCGGCCCGGGAGTGGTGGGCAGGCCCCGGCCCCAGCCCGCAGAAGCGATCGGCCAGGAGCTGCTGCCCGCCGATCCGGACGGGGTGCGCCCACCCACCTTGGCCAGCGGCCGCCGACCCGGCCCCGGGGCAGGAGCTGCTGCGGCTCTTCCTCCTCCGCCTGCCTGTGCGCGGCAAGGAAAGCCCCCGGCGCTGCCAGGAGAGAGGGACGGGCGGCCTCGCAGCCGGGCGGTGGATGCCGCTGGGCTGAGCCGGTGGCCGAGGTCTGCAGCCCGAAGCAGGCTGCCTGCTCCTCCGTCGAGCTCTGTACGGGTTTCTGTTGTTTATTAACTCTGCTAAATTAGCCTTCAGACTGCAGCTCCCCGGCGCGTGTTGCGCAGTGTAACAGGGAATGCTGCTGGGTGGCAATTCCGCTCAGCATCCTCCACCTCCTGAAGGCACTTGTTAAGTAAAATAACATCATTTTAGCCAGGTATCCCTGTGTGCTTTCTAAAAGGATGGAGATGCATTCCTTTTCGCTTTAAGGCACTGGCTGTACTATTTCCTACTGTTGAATCTGTTGGAGAGGAATGCATGTCCAACCTGTGAGATTCTCCAGCAATAACACTGACTGGTCCCAGTGAGACAGAGCAGGAGGGACGCCGTGTCCACCTGGGAGGACCTTCTAGTTATAGGACTGTGAAACGGGCTGGAAGTGCTGAGACTGTGGAGAACCTTTGTGATTTGTATCTTTTTTGCAGTCCTTCTGTACATTCTCAGTCAACGTAACAGCTCTCACATGGAAGCCAAACTGAACTTACTTTTGAGTTAGGTTTTGTGAAACACTACATCTAATGCTGTTCCAAAACACACATACTCTGCCTCCTGCATCCCTGTCACTCACCCACCGCAGTCACATCACTCATTGGCACAGGGGAGACTATTCACGTTCAGGACTACCCACACAAGTAACGTCACAGGCTAGACCGTACTTCTGTCAAATGAAGCTCCCTCACGCACCTGACATCTTTCTTCCAATTGTTGAGGAATCTGGATTTTAAAAGCCATTCCATAACACGCAGAGACTGTCGTTCCCCAATTTACTGCAGACAGAAAAGGAAGAGCTCTGCTCTTCTGCACCTTCCCTCCTGTCTTCATCTGAGCTGTCCTGCCCTCTCAGCTGGACTCAACGGGAACAGTCTGGCCAAGGACAATCATTGTTGAAAAACCCCTTCAGAGTGCTCACACACTTGGCCATTTCATCCACTATCCATGGGAGAATGGTCCTAGAAGGTAGAGTTGGTGCAGAAAAGCAACCAAGATCTCTAGGTGCACTTCAGTGGCCTGTTTGTTTCTTCTTAATTGTCCGGCATCTTCTTTGCCATTTATTAAAAACAAGTAATTGCAGGTAATTTCTGAAAAGTGATGGCTTAATCCATTCCTCAGCTACCCAAACTCATTCAAGTGATATCCCAACACTTGCACATTTATGTTTTCCAAGTATGCCTTGCCTGTGCTTTCCCAACAGCCATTTTTATATCAAGAATTTCCTGATTATACTAATCTCTTTCATTTTATGGTTAAAGACTTTAACAACAACATGGCAGTTTAGATTCATCACTTATAATAAGTTCATATATTTCTCATGTAACTTTTTTCCTGATATATTTTAGAAGTACATTTTATTCTCCATTAATTCTTTGGGCTAGTCCTACTCTGTCTTCTTATAAATGAAGAAGGAGCTGTACGGGTGGAAGAGTGGATGCTTGCCCACCTGGGATATCTCTTCTTCATTAGGACCATCTCAAAGCATTCTTTTCCCTCTTGCCTGGGCTTTCTTCTGCCAAAGGTGAAACCTTAAAGTTCTGGGCAAACACCGCACAGGATCTCTGTGCTTGATGCATAGAGACAATGCCCAGTCAGGACTGGTACTTAAATGTACCATGGCTGTCCTGAGTGTGATTAAATACAATTTGGGCATTCTGTCTGACTGATAGAGTTGCACACAATCATTTTGCACACGTGGAAGTCCATCTTTCTATAATACCTATCTATATAAATGGCCTCAAGTTGTGCCAGGGGAGGTTTAGATTGGATACGAGGAAAAATTTCTTCACCAAAAGGGTTGCCAAGCATTGGAACTGCCCAGAGAAGTGGTTGAGTTGCCATCCCTGGAGGTATTTAAAAGACATGTAGATGTGGTGCTTAGGGACATGGTTTAGTGGTGGGCTTGGCAGTGCTAGGTTAATGGTTGGACTCAATGATCTTAAGGGTCTTTTCCAACCTAAATCATTCTGTAAGTGTTTTGTAAACACTTTGTTATTTATAGAGGTTTGCAATAGCAGTTTGCTTATAAGCTTGCATTCCCACAGCTGAGAGCACAGTGTCTTCCTGAAGCAGGAGCCATTTGTTAAAGCTTCAGAGAAAAGTTCTGGCTGATGGGAAATAGAGTAGAGCTGTGGCAATATTTCTGTACCTAATAGAGAAACAAACCCAAGGGAAATGTAGGCTCAAAGGAGAGGCCCAACTTGAAGGGAGGTGTTAGGATAAATGCCACAGGAGGGTTCAAAATACAGAAGTAGGAGTTTGGAAGGAATTATAAAACACTGGCAGTTCCCAGACTTACGAGACAAACATCGTGTTTGTTGTAAGACAAAGGGATAGCACCTACTGTCATCTTTAAACTACAGAGAGAACCCAGATCGTGGCTCTTCTACTAAGCATTATGACAGGAGATTTATGAGACTGAAGCTGTATGCTGTGATTCAGTCAGCGAGCTCAGAGCTGACTGCTGCTGCCCTCCTGGCCTGCCCCAGCTCTGCCACCCAGCTTTACCGAGCTGATTCAACCCGCTAAGCCAGCAGAACGCTATTCCCTTTTCTTTGTATGGGATAGTTTTCTGCTGATTCAACGAGCTAAACCTGTTCAGTGCAAGATTAGACAACCATCAGGTTTCACATCAGAGGAGTGAAGAAAAGAGGAACAAGGTTTTCCCCTTTCAGTGGAAGCAAGCCATTGTAAGTGACTCAAGCTGTAGCAGGTAATTTTACCCTGAGAGGTAGATTCACGGGGGGTTAAGCCAAGCTGAGACTGTGCTACTGGCAAAAGAGATAATTCCATCCTTTTCCCTTCCCTTAGTCATGCTTTCCTGATGCCTCCTCTCCGCTGGCTCCAACATTCATGTGGCCACATGTTAGGCTAGATCCGCTTGCCAACAGAGCTGAAAGCTAATCCAGTTCAGAAGAAGAAAAAAACCAAAAAGTTTTCAGCAGGATCAATCCTGGCAGCCAGCTGATCCCACAGCCGAACAAACACCAATGCCAGGATGAGCCAGCGAGAGGACCTGTTTTGGTGGCAGCCTGCACACACGTCAGCATAAACCAGAAGTGCCCCCACAGACCATAATTTCACAAATGCTTCCAGCCAGCTATTGCCAATGCTGCTGCCAAAAGTAACACAGCCTTGCCCTTCAGCCACACCAGCTGCTCTTTCCGGGCCCCAGGCACCCCTGTGCTGTCCTGGAGAAGGTGCCTAACACAAAACTGATTGATAAATGTAGCTGGAGTTAAAAGTAGCCTTTTCTTTTTCTTTTTTTTTTCTTTCCCAGGTTTGTAGTCCCCATCAGTAAGGCTTCTCTGAAACCATGCTAACAAAGACCTGTCAGACTGTGATTGTCTCCTAGGGTGAAACACCCCGGGAAAAGGGCATTTTCCAGTCTTACACTTGGCTGCAAGTCTGCCTTTTACTTCCCGCTGAAGGAGGTTAATGCTTCACGTCCCGTTGCAGAGGTGTCAGAGCACACACAGAGTACACTCTGGCCTGGGGACAGTGACTTCCTGAAGCACACTGCTTTATTCAGCTGTGCTGCTGTGAGCATTCCCTCAAATGCAGAGAGACAATCTGAGAGGTGGGGACCTAAAAGCAGAAATAAATCTGCATGAGCTTTGATGCCAATAGCAGTTTGATAAGAAAATGCTATAAGATAACACAAATAAAGAAACTATTCAAAACATCTCTGTGTATCAAACAGCTTACTCATGTATAAACGTTTCACAGCTATATCATATCTGACTACATTTCTTTTCAACAGATACATCTGGACTATATTAAGCACTCCAAACGAGGGATCAGAGAAAGCAGTTTCTTGTTTTTGTTCCATAAAAGCTACTTTTAATATGCATTGTAGAAATACCAGGCATTAAAAATCCATGAAGGATTGTCAGCGATCGAAATGATCAACTGCTGTTCTGAGGTCTGAATTTCAGAGACTGCCCTGATATCTGCAGGGTCTCCAGTGACTACTTCAGCAGCACTGAAAAGCTCCGTACTTTTACATACAGAACTTTGACCCACACTGTTAACTAATATTTAACATTTTCCCAGATTTTCCTGCGGGGGGTGGGAAATCAATGATGAATTCAGTTATCTCCTTAGCATAATCCTATTTATTTACAAAAAAAATGTACAGCCACGTCCCATTTCCTTGCACGCAGAGGAAGCAAATGGGAGGGAGCACTGTGCAGCAGTCCAAGTTTGCTGCTCTAACCAGGATGCCTGCCCAGAAGAAGCTGTCCCCTGGCTTTTTCTCGGGGCCATGCACCACTGCTTCTCCCACTGTCTGCTGGCCCTCGCGTGGTGTTTCCGGTCCCGGACATGCACACAGGCAAACACAGCTGCAACCAATCTGTGCTCTCGCTGCCGCACTCGCAAGCAGTCCCCAGAGAAATCTCCCTGACTTTCCCCAAATTAGTGCTTGCTCATAGGAGTTAGCTCATCTTAGCGCTTGGCCATGTAGCCCTGTGCCGTGGGCAGCGGTTTCTAGTTTTCAGCTATCCTACGCCATAAAAGAGCTTAATTGCTCCTTCCTGCACAAAGCACGGCCAGCACGCCTGTCAGTTTTAATGAGGTTTGTGACTGCCTATAGATCAAAGCTCTGCTCCGGTGGGTTTTGCTTGTATTGCATAAAGAGGAAAGGAGAAGTGACCTCCAAAGTAAATAGAACAACGAGGAACAAAATGAATTCTCGTAGACAATTTTTTCTATGACTTGGCAAGCATCAGATTAACTGTATAAACCAGAAGATTTCCTACAGAATGTTAATCCTCACAAGAACACATTATAATGAAGATTTCAAAAGTACAAGCACAACCTGTTTTTCATCTGAGACCTTGTCTGTATCATCTTCCAAACCACAGGCCTGACCCTGGGAGTGGAAGGACTGCTTTCAATAAACAAAACTTGATTTTCCAGTCCTGCACTATCATTTACTTCTGTGCAAGTTGCATGGAGACATTACTAAATCCATTCCAGCATATTTAATAACTACTTTTTAAATTGGTTTTCACAGGTGTAAATGCCTCCACAAAGCTCACAGCAGTGGAGAAGCAAGTCCCAGTGGTTTTTACTAGCAGAGCAAAGAGGAATTATTTTTCTGAGAACTGATTAGTTGTGTTGCATTACATGCTGTAACAACGGGAGAGAGTTCCTCTCTCTCTCACAGATTTGGCGGTATCAGGGAACCTTCCTGAAACATACTCCTCTGCAGCCAGGAGATCTTCTTTGCAGGGCTAATGAGAGACAGTTGTATTTTGTGAATGAAGCTCTGAGGTAGAGAACAAAACAAGTCAATGACCATGGTTTTCTTTCAGCAGGACCTCCAAATACGCCTGCATTTGTGAAATGGATGGGACTGGTTGTTTTCGTCTTCTTCTAACATTGTTCTCAGAAAAAATGTCTCTGCTGCTACTGTTCAAGGAAATAAAGTTAAAACCCTGTGAGCAGAAAACATGTTTAGGCATGCTGAGCATAATTTAGCTTCCAGTGTGGGAGGGTCCTAAATATTTGGCCTCCCCAGTGACAGAAATGCACATTGAAGTAAGGCGAAAGCTGAATTAACCCTTCATTATCAAGCACAATTATACTTCTCAATATTGGAGCCCAGATCTTCATTTCCTTGGGGCAGTTCTTTGTGCACTCTAAAAATTTTGGTGTTGAAATATGCTCTAATCAGGCTGACAAGTACATTTACAAATATGGTACTACCCTGCTGGAACGGCTCACCTCATCCTCCGAGAAAGGCGTACAAATAAGCCATGTCTCTTACCAGCTGACTCCTGCCTTACTTCCACCGGACTAACGTTGCTGCTTGACTTTGTCTGGTGCCAGAGCCTTTACTCAGGGCACGTGTACATCTTTGCCGCTGTTCCTGCACAACCCATTGTGACACTGAGCTGCCACCAGCCGCTGTCAGGGTGCTCAGCAGCCGGGCTCCGCACCTGGAGGGAGACAGGATGGGTGCAGGGATGACAGCTGCGCTGACCTTGGTCCCCGGAGGCTTCCTGCCCACTAAGCACATAGGCACTGGAGGCAACGTGCTCCAAAGCAGCACTGGCAACTTTCCTAAGCTGTGGCATGCGCTTTACAAGTGCTGCAGTCTGCTGGCCTGTAAAACCAGCTTCTCAAGGTAAGAAAGTAGTGGAGGAAGAAACTGGCAGGAAGGAATGGCCAGCAACTGCTCCCCAGGGCCCTGTCCTCTTGAGTCCAACTGATATGGCAATGCTGACTTCTTGGGGCAAGATGTGTTTGCATTCCCAGTGCTCATGTTGCAGAAGAAAGGACTTATTGGGGAACAGAGAAAAAAATGGGATGGGGAAAAAATTTGGAGGTCAAGGCTCTTTCTAAGTTGTTTTTTGTTTGTTTGTTTGTTTGTTTGTTTGTTTTTAACTACATTTACATTTGTCATTTAGGGTTTAATGTAACAAACCCGCAGTGTGTGACAGACAATAAAAATCCCACAGTGACTTAAATGGGACTAATTATGTGAACAAACTACCAATGAGAATCATGATGCCCTCCATACGAAATAAATAAACATCAGTTTCCACCTAATATTTACTTCTTAGAAGTTCAAGAGTAATCCCATTGGCATATTTTAAGGAACTGAGCTCTTGACCCTAAATGTTTATGGGCTGTAACAGTAAGTCCAATAAAAGAAAGGAGACATTTTAAAGCTGCTCTTAAAATCAGATTTGTTTTAGGCACAATTTTGAGAAAGACAACGTTTCACCTCATGTTTCAAGTAAAGGGGTAAGTGTGACTGATACAGCCCATCAAGACCAAGAAGATATTTCTTGCTATGAAAATTTCTTTTAACAAGGGGTTTTGAATATCTGCCTAACACTCCCCCCCTGCCTTGAAGACAGATAGCATTGTAACACATGGGTTACATTAGTTGCATCATATTATATACTGGAATAAAATGTTAAGGGAACCTTCTTAGTGAAAGCTGAAAATCATGAGAAACAACAATTTAATTCCAATTAATTAATGGTTTGGAGAGAAATAAGTCTTTAAATATATATATATTTAAACAATCTGCTGTCTGCAAAACATTCTAGATTAACAGTTCACAGCACAGCATCTACTGGATATTTTTCTGTAGATAAATAAAAATGTGAAGTGGGTACAGGCAGGCTTCTATAGCCACGTTATCACCATTTGCTATACCTGTTGGAGCCCAGTTTGTGGCCCCTGTTCTAGATACCGTGTGCTGTAAGGACAGCTCTAGGGTTTTTGCTAAAGAAATGCTTCTGTAACCAGAAGTCAAGCTACAGATTTTTAAATTCTGTGGCATTCTGCCTCCGTGAAAGGGTCACAAAGCTGGTCCCAAAGAGTGCTTTGCGATAAAAGGGTAAGTGCAATGACAGCATGCTGGCTTTTCACTGTAGCAGTCTTTACAGTTGAGTTGGACTGGTCCTGAATAAATCAGGAAAAACACTCTACCAAAGCGTCTGAACAGATGAGAAAATACTCCAGGAGCAAACAAGACCCCAAAAGTTCAGAGTTAAGGCTCCTTAGCCAGACATGTCTGGAAGATGAGGAGAAAGGGTAATCCGTAGGGAGTGAACACCCCGGAGGCGTGTGGAGACCCGGGCGGGAGGGCTGGCAGGCCCCGGCCAGGCCCGGCTCTGCCAACCTTCTGCTTCAGGGAGCCACATCTCTTGCGAATTTTCTGAGAAAGAATTAAAAAAAAAAAAAAAAAAAAAAAAAAAAAAAAAAAAAAAAGGGGGTGGCAGGGGAAGGAAAGAAGATAAATGGGGTTGTTGTTACTTGGAGCCAGGAATAACCGACCAGTAAATTTCCAGGAAGGAGTCCCTTCCCACGTGGCCCAGCACCGTGCACTCTGTTGGTGTGATACCTGCCATCTGCCAAGCGGGATCACTGTCCGCTTTCATACGGATGTATTGATGAAAAAGCTGCCCTTTACAGATATATACACACATATATATATGTGTGTGTGTGTGTGTGTAAATTGTCCTTCAGTTGGCAGGCGGGCGGCCGAGCGCCATGCCGCCCCAAGCCACCGCCACGTTCGGACACAGCTCCCAGCTGTGGCGCAGAAGGAGCACGTTTCCGGCTGCACGCGCTTTAATGTCACGTTTCACTTCCTGAGGAAAGGTTGGGCTTCAATGGGATTTTTTTGACCGTACCCGATTCCACCAGACCCCCGGCCCGAGCCGTCCCCCGGTGGGCGCTGCCCGCCATGCCCCGGTCCCGCTGCCTCCCGCCATGTGGCGCCGGGTCGGGCAGCGGGGAGAGGGCCCCCTCCCGCTGCGCCGCGCGGCGCCACCTCCCGCCAGCCAGGGGGCGCTGCCCCGGCCCGCCCCCGGGGCCGCCGTTGCGCCTGCGCGGGGCGGTGGGGTCCGGCCAGTCATGGCCGCCTCCGTCTTCTGCTGCTTCTCCTGGTGCCGGGATGGCGGCGCCGGCCACATCCCGCTGAAGGAGATGCCGGCCGTGCATCTCGACACGCAGCGTATGGGTAAGTGGGCGGGCCCGGGTGCCCCCGCCGCCAGACGCCTGTGATGGGCCGGGGGCGGGCGGAGGCTGAGGGGCAGTGGCGGCGAGGCCGCAGACCCGGCGCCCGGGCGCGGCTGGGGTAACCCGTGAGGGGAGAGGGGGACCGGGGCTGCCTGTTCCCGCGACGCTGTCGGCGGGAAGTTTGAACGCGGAGCTGGACGGGGGGTCGGGTTGTTTTCACACGGTGTAACCGTGCCGGCTCGAGCGGGAGTGAGCGGCTGCCCCGAAAGTTTGACCTCCTCTCAGTGAAGCGTGCAGGGAAAGTCGCTTTTGGGCTCCCTTGTTAGAAGGGTTTGGCAGTTTTCAGGAAAAAAAAAATTACTTTAGTTTAAATTCAGTTGAAGTTCATCAACGGAATGAGTATGTGAGGATGTGCCCCAGTCTCAGAGGGGATCATAGAATCACAGGATGGTATGGGTTGGAAGGGACCTTAAAGATCATCCAGTTCCAACCCCCTGCCATCAGCAGGGATACCTTCCACTAGACCAGGTTGCTCAAAGCCTCATCCAACCTGGCCTTGAACACTTCCAGGGAGGGGGCATCCACAACTTCCTTGAGCAATCTGTTTCAGTGTCTGACCACCCTCACGGTGAAGAATTTCCTCCTCATATCTAATCTAAATCTACCCTCTTCCAGTTTAAAGCCATTACCTCTTGTTCTATCATCACCTGCTCTTGTAAAAAGTCCCTCTCCCCAGCTTTCTTGTAGCCCCTTCAGGTACTGGAAGGCCGCTATAAGATCTCCCCGGAGCCTTCTCTTCTCCAGGCTGAACAGCCCCAACTCTCTCAGCCTGTCCTCATAGGAGAGGTGCTCCAGCCCTTGGATCATCTTCGTGGCCTCCTCTGGACTCGCTCCAGTAGGTCCATGTCCTTCTTATGTTGGGGGCCCCAGAACTGGACACAGTACTCCAGGTGGGGCCTCATGAGAGCGGAGTAGAGGGGGAGAATCACCTCCCTCGACCTGAGATGCAGCCCAGGATACGGTTGGCCCTCTGGGCTGCAAGCGCACTCTGCCGGCTCATGTTGAGCTTCTCATCCAGCATTACCTCCAAGTCCTTCCCCTCAGAGCTGCTCTCGATCCATTCTATGCTCAGCCTGTATTTGTTCTTGGGGTTTCCCCGACCCAGGATGTCTGAAGGGGGGAGGTTGAAGATCTTGGCCAGGTTAGGCAAGAGGTTGTGAGTTATGGCAATGAAGACACAGCAGGAGCCGAGGCATACCGAGTCTTGTCTGTACTGCTTTTTGAGCATCATCCTTAGGATCAGCTATCCACAAAACCATGACCAGGCTTTGTTGAGAAGTGATCTGAGTCAGCTGCAGCAGGGCCAGGGAAAGAGCTAGGAGGAAAGTGGTGTGGCCGATCCAGGGTCCAGTGCTCAAGTGCAATTATTAACCTGTTTTTATTCGGTCATATTAGTGGACCTTGGCTGTCTCCCATGTTCTTGACCATGACAGTAGTGCCTGAAGATGAAGTCTTCCACTGGAGAACAAAAACTTAGCAGAGGGGTTTTTTTCAGTCTGTATTGGCAGGCATGTTTCTAATAAAAGGATTTTTTCAGAGAATAATGAAACACCTTTCAATTCCATCACATATTTCTACCCAATGTGCCTTTCCTTCTCTTAGAAAAAAATTCTTCTCCAGCATATAGAGACAGGGAACAGGGCTTTGTTCTCACAGTCAGCCTTTTCTGACTAAATTGTAAATTATGCTTCTGATGTGGCTGAGCAAGGGTTGTAATCAGCATGGTGCTGAAAAACCTAAGAGGTGAAATTAGAGCAGCATATAGATTTGAAATAAATAAACTCTAGTTGAAAGATGAAGTAGCCTGTAAACAGCCTTCCTTTTCTTACTTCGAAGTGTGGCCTATCATCATAATTCTCACAGACTGATGGAGCTCTTACTTGGGGCTGAAAGAACAAAACCTGTTCTCAATGTTTAGGGCTTTTGAGGGCTGCTTCCAGGCTTCTAAAAATGTTTTGAAGTTTTGCGGGTTTTTTTCTTCTTGCAGGAACAGATGTCGTCATTGTTAAAAACGGCAGAAGAATATGTGGCACGGGAGGCTGCTTAGCCAATGCGCCCTTGCATCAGAACAAGAGCTATTTTGAGTTTAAAATCCAATCCACAGGTTAGTCAGCAAAAATGTACAACTTTAAACTTGGAAGGTATGTCAGACTGCCTGCTGGTGGTCATATCCCACAACACTGAGCACGTGCGTCTTTCTCGTTGCATCCTTGAACTTGGGAACACTGGAGAGTTCTATCAGTTGTCATTGTGTAAAAGGAAGTTTTTTTTTCTTTTTAAATTGTGGCTCTGAAATATTAAAAAGAATGGTAAGTGTATTGCTAAAGGAGTGCAAATACTAAACCACCATATTGTTTTGTATGCTGTTATATGCATGTTTTTCAGTCAGTGTATTTTAGAAATATTTCATGGTAAATAAGTGCTTATGACCATATAAAACACTGTAGCTAGGAAGTATTTTTTTTAAATAGTGCAGTTTCTCCAGCAGTATTTGTAGCTATTTGTCTACCTTCATTTGCTTTTAACATGCACTGTGTTTTCCCAAGCAAGGGTAACACTCCTTGTGCTACTCTTTGCTTTTCAAATCAAATGTGCAGCGCTTATTCCGACACTGCCTTATCAAAAGATGCCTTTCAGCACCCTGTTTCTTCATTTGTTTTGCACAGGTCTAATGCAGGGGAGCTGAAAGTGCACGAAATTTGGAAGCGTTATGCTTTACTAATAGGGTGGGCTTCACTAGTACAGAATGTACTCTGGGCTTGCCTGTCTTCTAACATTAAAAATCAGCCTGTATTTTTAAAGACAACAGACACTGTGAAAAGGAAGCTGTTCTTTCCCTAAGTGTGTAGGGGGAGGGAAGAGGAAGGGAAGTGTTAGTCCAGAGACAGGCCTGGGGCTTGAGCCCAGTGCTTTTTGGGTAATGGTTGTTTACATTCAGTTGGATTGAAGTGCAGGCAGAATGAACACAAATCTGTCCAAAACACCTTTCAGTCACACCAGTTGTTTAGTTTTAAACTACATGTAAACCCCAGCTCAGTCTTAATTCGGCAATTTTAGTGTCCTTTTCTGCTGGAGGAAGAAGCCACTGTAGCTGTTATTCATACATGGTCATTATTCATACAGACACAGTATCCATGTTCTTATACTTGAGAAACTCAGGAAATAAACTCTCTTGGTCCCTATGAGCTGTGTCTTGTGTATTCCTGTGTCCCAGGACAGGAGAACTGTAGATCACTTAGCTTAAAACTTTGATTCCCAGAAGTGTCTTTGCACAGTCTATTAAGGGTCATCTAGGGGGTCACCCTGACTATTGGAAAGTCTTTTGAAGTCTACTCTGAATCTTGTTCATGCTCCTGCCCTGTTCAATCTGGGTGTGTAAATATTAGAATAAATTGTTCTGCAATTTTGTCTTTTGAAACTAATTTTCTGATAATTTTGCTTTGTTTTAGTCTTCTGTAAATTAAACAGTCCCAGTTTTTTCACTGTCTCCTTATAGGTGATATTTTTACACTTTTGATTGGTTTTGTTGTTTCTTCTAGAACATCTCTGATTAACCTAATTTGTCTTGAGGTGTGATACTTAAAATGGATGGGATGCTCCAGCTGCAGCAGCAGCAGCCATCCCTCGTCTGCTGTACATACAATATGTCTGCTTTATACACGCCATACATCTGGAGGTTTTCACAACAGTAGGGCACAGGCTCACGCTGAGCACGTGGTCTGTGATAACCCCCAAGTTATATTCTATGAACTGGTTGCCAAGCCACTGTTGTGTTTGTGCCATTTACTATTCCTACTTACCTGCTATTCTCTGTAGTTTGGAAAAAGCAAATGCATTTTTCTTATTTCAGACCTCTTAACCAATTTGTCAGTAAAATTAAAAACTTGAGAGGCCTCTGAAAAGCTTGCAGTGCTGTCAGGTTTGTATTGGCAGCACATTTAATAAGCACATGGTCATGTATTGAAATCATTGACGTGAATAAAGAACAGTATCTGACTTTGGGGATTCAATACAAAACCTCAAACCCCACGTGAATAATCTTTTTTGATTTGACAGGGTGCTGCTGCTGAGCAATCCTGGAATACAGTTTTCTAACCAGTTGTGCATTCATGTTGATGTAACTGTCTAGACCATGTTTTCATAATTTGACTATTTGAATGTTGTATAAGGTTCAAAAACATTACCAAATCTAGATCTATCATATTTACAATTTCTTCTTTTTCTCTAAGCCTAACCTAACCAACTGATAAAGGAAATTGTGTTATTCACAAATCCATGGTAGTTGGATTTATTTTTTTATATCCTCCTACATTCTCAAGAGTTTGTTTCCAATATTTTTCTGGGAATAAAAGTTAAGCTAAGTGGTTGCAGTTCTGTGGAACCTCCTTTTTCAGGATAGATGCTCTTTATCTTCAGTCTCTTGTGACTGCTTGTACTGGGTCTGGCCGGGCTGGAGTTAATTTTCTTCATGGTGCTGTGTTTTAGATTTGTGACCAAAACAAATCGGATAACACAGTAATGTTTTAGCTGTTGCTGAGCAGTGCTTGCACAGCATCAAGGTCTTCTCTGTTTCTCACTCTGCCCCCTCAGTGAATAAAATTGGGGGTGCGCAAGAGGTTGGGAGGGGACACAACCAAGCGGATGACCCTGCCCAGCCAAAGAGATACTCCAGGACACATAATGTCACGCTCAGCAACAGAAGGGAGGGGAGGGGATTTAGGAAGGTTAGCCATGTTTTGCCTGGGAATTGGCTGGGCATCGGTCTGCCGGGGGGAGGTGGTGAGTCATTGCCTTTGCATCACTTCATTTTGTTTTCTTTCTTTCTTTCACTTCTCCTTTGTGTCTTAAACAATTTGTATTTTTACCCACAAGTTTACTTGGTTTTGCTCTTCCTTTCTTTTTCCTTTGTCCCACTGGGGTCTGTCAGGGGAAGTGAGTGAGTGACTGGGTGGTCCTTAGCTGCCTGCCAGGGCTAACTCACAATAGTCCTGGTATTTCCAGGAGATATTTACCGGTAGCACTGCCATGGCACTAGTTAAGAACACATTCTGTATGCTGTCCTGCTTCAGTCAGGTAGTCTTCAAAATAATGTTGAGTCTTTTTCTTACCATGTTAATGTCACATTTTAGGGATTTGGGGTATTGGAGTTGCAACCCAGAAAGCAAACTTGAATCAAATTCCACTTGGTCGAGATGTCCACAGCCTGGTGATGAGAAATGATGGAGCTCTCTACTATAACAATGAGGAGAAAAATAGACTGCCAGCAAACAACCTTCCTCAGGAGGGTGATGTGGTGGTGAGTTTCTTAAGACTTCTTTATCTCCTCTAGCTGTTCCCAGATTCCTCTTACAGCTCTGTGGTCAGGCTGTTTCAGTCACATTGTTGGGCTGGCATCTCCCAGTTTGGAAAGTGCTGATACAAACTCCCATTGTATTTGAACGGATCAGCAGCCTGGATATGAGTGAACTTCATTCTTAGCACTGATATGTTTCTGAATGAGGGACAGACTTTACCAGTGTTTGAAAAATAGCCTCTAATGTTCTGTTGTGGTCTGGTTGCAGTATCTACCTGATGGACAACTCCCATCACAAGGGTCCTACGTTGTTTGAGATGGGACCTTTCTGAATAAATAATGTGCTGGAATGCATTATGTAGCTGTGCACCATGCCTGGTGAACTCAGGATCTAACTGGTTAATGATTGGAAGGACAGAGCTGAGCAGAGATAGGTCCTGGCTGATAGATGAATTGTATTTTTAGCCAAACTTTTGTAGGGAAGGAGGGATACTAGGTGGGAAGGGGGTAATGCTCACTGGGAAAATGATTAAGAATGAGAGCTAATGGAGAATGTTAAGATTTTTTGTACCTTGCTCTTCCAGGTGAATGACAACACAAATTGTCACACTCAGCCATAACAAAACAGTGAGAAAAATAATTCAGCTAACAAATAAGTAATTTATTACCTTGTTAGTGTTTGCTTTCTGCTATGTAGTCAACATATGTGTAGTGTTGTGTATGAAACCATGGTCTGTTGCTGCTGGCAGTTGAGCTGAGAGAGGCTTCTGTATGGAAGTATGGACAGATAAACTTAATTCATAGCATCACTATTTATTAAAGTTATTTCCATGAGGAGATATAAACAAGAAGACTACAAATTGCTTAATAAATAAAAATAATTGAAAATTTTGTATTTTTTTAATGTGGTGAAGAACAGTTTGGAAATTTGTTTTGTAAAGTGTCCTTAGTAAGATTTGGTGTGCAATACTGTGCTGCATCCAAACTGCATGAGTGTTAAGGAGTCCTGAGTATTTGAAAATACAAACATTGTTGGTCATTTATTAACTTCTAGTTCTTTGCAGGAATATTTCAAGTGAGGTTCTCTAGGGTACTGTGGTGTTAAAATTTGCCTGTGGCTAAGAAAGCTAAATTAAGTAGCAATCTTATGTGTGTAAACTTGTTGATGCTTCTTTGTTAATTTTCTGTACTTTGTAGGGCATTACATATGATCATGTAGAATTAAATGTGTATTTAAATGGGAAGAACATGCATTGTCCAGCTTCAGGAATCCGGGGGACTGTCTATCCGGTGGTTTATGGTAAGTCAGGGGTTTTCAAACTGTTCCACAGTATGGACAATAGTTTTGTACCAAGTCTGTCTTGTGAACTGTGTATTGTTCTCACTTAAACAGAACACACATCAATCATTTATTTTTGGCAACTACAACAATAAATTGCATGAAAATACAAACCTAGGAAAATAAAAAGTATATTTTCACCTCATTTGTAGTGCTGCTTAATAGCCAGTAAAAAAAAAAAGCACTGCTTGCTGACTACTTAGTGTCCACATCCAACAAGCTGGGGAGTTACTGCACTCAGTCTAAAAATTGACAGGTAAAAAAACTGTGAAGCAGATGAAAAAATGAAAACCAACAAATTCAAAGTAATGTAGACTTGTGGGCTAATCAGAATTATCTCTGAAGGTTGGTATTTATGCTTTTAATTTCCCATGCTTCCTAAATGCATTCAGTGTTACATACAACTGGATACTGAATTGCTGTTTGTATTTTCTAATGGAAGTAATAACTTTAATGTAGTACTAGGACAGCTGCTTGCTGTATACTGGTGCAGCTCTTTGCTGCTATACCAGATTCATGCCCAGGTTTGAAACCCAGCAATTGGTGAGTGAATTGTGGTAGCTGTTTTGCCAGCAACCATTGATACAACACAGCAGTTTTGAACAAGAAATAAATACCATTTCCCATTGGTCCCTACATAGGCAGTTTAAGAAAGAATTTATAAATTATGGAAGCTGGAATTTGGCCAAGACATGTGTTAACAATTTACTCTTCCAGAACTTGGTGGTGGTTTTATAATTCCCAAGTAGTCAGAATTGTGTTTAACGTGTCATCTGAAAGGCAGCACCTCCCCCAGCTGAGGGCACAATCAGTGCTGCGCGCTGGGTTGGCTCGGAACTTACAGCAAATGACAACTTCTCGTCGGATTCCCCATTTGACACCTACAGCCATCTCCAGTTTATCTTTGTTCCTTTGTGAGGTTCGTCTAAGTAGTAGCCCTTCCAAAATGATTTTGTTCTTGAGATACCATTAGCTGTGTGATATGGATAATTTTTTCATTCCATGATTAGTTCTCAACGAACTCTTGGCATGTTCCCGTTTATATCTCGATACATTTGTCATGCTGAATTTTATGAACAGGAAGAAATGCTCTAGGTGTGTTGTAGAGCCTTTGAAGTCTCTAAATGTAGCTGACACATTATATCTTTCCAGGCTTTTAGAGTGGAAATTGTTTTATATGGTCATTTTGTCATGTGTTCTTCAGCCACATGATGGCGCTGATAAAATGTTGTGGCAGGCAGTAGCGGGCCTGGAGCACTGCAGCATCTCCTTGTGCAAAAGCCTCGAGCAGCCAGAAGAGAGTTGCTGTGTGGTAACTGATTGCTGCATCTTCCCTGTGTTTTGGAAATGGTGTTACCTAGCGTGGAGAATGCAGATGGCTTTCAGAAAACATTTGATGTCATGTTAGCCTACTGTAAATCATCTTTTTCTCTGACTAAAGAAGTTCTGTGCCTAGGGAACACAGTGACCTTTTAATTGCCAGGCTCTGATTATCATCTTCCACAAGTGGGCATAATTTCATCGTAATTATCATGTCTCCTACATATAGCTATAACAATTGCAGCCTGCAAATTGCTTTTGTGTGGTGCTTACTTGGTAAAAACTTTTAACTATCAATGTCCTTAATTTAATATGAGCTACTTCTAGTCATGTGAAAGGATTTGACCATCGAGAAGACAGTTTCTTAAGCATTTATCCTATCCATAATTCAGACTAGAACTGTAAATATCTTCTGAAAAGAAACAAGATAGAGCAGGGAAACACAGTGTCAAGCCTGAGAAGGTAAAACAGAAAAGTGGACTTAGAGGTTGTTCCTTCCAGCAGCTGTACCTCAGGCATTTTTGCTTGAGTGAGATGCAAACACTGCATAAGTACTGCAGAACTGTATGGATAAACTAATGGGAGTTTTAACTGAGCCTAGGCAGGAAAAATTCCTACCTTGGCTCCAAGATACCTAAATTCCAACCCTAAATATGGAGATAAAGCTTTTCTATTTTGATCTAATATTGCTAGTGTACCAGGTTCATCTTGGGAGAAGTTGTCTCTGAAAGAGATCTTGCTTTTTCTGACTGGTTGGGTATTTCAGTTTGCTAATGTGAACTGTGAAAGCTTTGCTCTGGAAATCCTCAGCAGTTTATTTTTTATATTCTACATTGAAGGTAGTAACACTTGTGTCTCAGATTATGCAGAGGGTCCAAAACTGGGAGAGGTATTACAAAAAACCATTAACTTCCAACTTCAAGAAGCAGTCGGAGAAGCTCTCTTTGTATCGCATGCTAAAACAGATGGTCTGACACCAACCACTGCAGACATCTGAAATCTTGTGGACCTCCAGAAAAATGATTGCAGACAAATGACACTCCAGCAGAATTAGGAAGTGGACAGAAAAATACACAGCTGAGGAGGTGACAGCCTTGCAATATGTATCTGGTAGCATCCTTAATATGTAGATTTCTGGAGAAATAGAGTAGAAAATTTGGAGGGAGTTGCCTGAAGCCCTGCTAACACTTCCAGTGAAATCAGAGGCAGCATTCTCATTGACTTCACCGAGGACCATTACCAGCTAAAATAGACAGCAGAAGAGAGAGGTGATTTGCTGTCCTTGGGTATGTATGTAGGGCTTCAGTAAATTTGTTGAAGAGATTTATTTTAATTGTGTTGTATATGTGTAATGGATGTATTGGAGAATATTCTTCATGGTTTGAGCGTAGTATGCAATCTAGTAAGATGATGAGATCAAACTGTAAGTGTTCCTTCTCTGATTCCTTCTGTTTGGTTCTCTTCTGCAGTTGATGACAGTGCCATTCTGGATTGTCAGTTCAGTGAATTTTATCATACACCTCCACCAGGGTTTGAAAAGATCCTCTTTGAGCAGCAAATCTTCTGAATGTCTTCATACTGAAAGTTTGCACCCTGCACTGTTACAAAAGCGTCGTCATCTTTATAAAGCTTCACGTTACTTTTAGGAAACATATCTGTATTTTTAGTAAGTACTTGTGACCTTTGTCTGCAAAATTAATGTTAACTGCAACACAGGGAACTTTGTTGCAAATATGAGATTTCTGGCAATGTTCCATGGTTGAAAATGAGTGTTTTGGGGCAGGGTTTTTGTCTGATTTGTACTTGATGCATAAGGACACTAAGACATATTATTGTCATCAGTATTACATTCAGTGTTTTGAATAAACTGGAGCTCTGTAAAGCCAGTAGTTCTTATGCATATGATAGCTATGGAGATGGATAGTTATTATTTGTTTCCCAACTTTTTTCACCCAGAAGTTGTGTACTTTGCTTGAAGGAAGCACTGTGTTCCTAGTCTGTGATTTGGAGTTGCAGTGTCCTGGTTGTGCACAATAACTAATAATGTGATGGCATAACTAGCAGCTAGATACTTTTTGGTTTTTCCCTGCAAAGTCTAATTCAATCTATTCCCTCAGTCTTAGACCAGCAAATATAACTTATCCGTTTCTCCTAGCTTTTCATTTGCTTTTATTTTGACAAATAATAGGACACTTTCTAGTAATACTTTTTCATTAGACCTTAAAAAGTAAACCTGAACACTACCTGTGTTTTTGAGGACCACCATGCTGTGTTACTCTGGTAGGACAGTAAGTACAGGTCACTCAAGTTCGGTATGCAAAGAGCCAGGTGAAGGGTATGAGATGTTATGGTGAAGCCTTACATCTAAACTGTAAATTAGATTATTCTTTTATGGAATAGCTTATTTAATTTCTTTGTGAATCATTTCTAAATGATTAATGGCTAAGACATTGTTCTAAAATGTGATGCCCTGGAGTATAAATTGTGAGATGCTTTTTTCCCCCTCTTGTCATATTTAATATACTTCATAGAATAATTTTTATTGTAAAGAAAATCTTCATACTGGATGCTTGTTTTTTGGTTTTGGCTCTTCCTAGGTTAATGTATTTGCATAAATGAATGCTTTTATTTAAATATTTTTAGAAATTATCTGATTCTGAAATTTTCAAATACAAACAGCTTTCTCAAAGCCTTTCACCTTATGATTTTCTGCATCTGTCGTTTCATTCTGAGTGGCCCGTGCTTTACTTCCTTTTAGCCTCGCTATCAGATGACCATGTTGGGTGGAACTTTTCAACTCGAAAGGAATGATGCCCTTGTCAGCGTTATGGTACAAAGCTTGGGAGATCAGAGTGCAATTTTATCATCTTGCCTTGAAATCTGCTCTGCTTTGCTGTGGTCAGATAGGTGTTCCAAGCTAAACAAAACATTCATGTGTTCCATTTCAGTTTCCCCAGTAGTTGTGGGAGCAGCTGTCCCTGCTAGGGCAGAGGCTTCTACGGTGGGTTGACCCTGGCTGGACACTGGGCGCCCACCAAAGCTGCACTGTCACTCCCCTCCTCAGCTGGACAAGTGTGGTGGGTTGACCCTGGCTAGAGGCCGGATGCCCACCAAAGCCCACTCTATCACTCTCCCTCCTCAGATGGGCAGGGGGAGAAAATTATAACGAGAAGTTCATGGGTGGAGATAAGGATGGAGAGAGATCACTCACCAATTACTGGCACGGGCAAAACAGACTCGACCTGGGGGAAAAAACAAATTTACTTTATTACAAATCAAAATCAGAGGAGAATGAGAAGTAAAACCAAATCTTAAAACACCTCCCCCATCCCTCCCTTCTTCCCGGGCTTAATCTCTTTCCCGATTTTCCACCTCCTCCCCCCAGCGGCACAGGGGGACGGGGAATGGGGTTGGGGTCAGTTCATCACACGCTGTTTCTGCCGCTCCTTCCTCCTCAGGGGGAGGACTCCTTCCCCGGCACCAGCGTGGGGTCCCTCTCACGGGAGACAGTCCTCCACCAACTTCTCCAATGTGAGTCCTTCCCATGACTGACAGCTCTTCACAAACTGCTCCAGCCTGGGTCCATTCCATGGTGTGCAGTCCTTCAGGAAGGGACTGCTCCAGTGTGAGTCCCCCACGGGGTCACAAGTCCTGCCAGCAAACCTGCTCCGGCGTGGGCTCCTCTCTCCACGGGCTACAGGTCCTGACAGGAACCTGCTCCAGTGCGGGCTTCCCGCGGGGTCACAGCCTCCTTCGGGCATCCACCTGCTCCGGCGTGGGGTCCTCCACGGGCTACAGGTGGTCATCTGCTCCACCATGGACCTCCATGGGCTGCAGGGGGACAGCCTGCGTCACCCTGGTCTGCACCACAGGCTGCAGGGGAATCTCTGCTCCGGCACCTGGAGCACCTCCTCCCCCTCCTTCTTCACTGACCTTGGTGTCTGAAGAGTTGTTTTCTCTCATATCTTCTCACTCCTCTCTCCAGCTGAAAAGTGTGCAGATTTTTTTCCTTCCCTTTTTTTCCTTTTTTTTTTTCTTAATTATGTTATCACAGAGGCGTTACTGATTGGCTCGGCCTTGGCCAGCGGCGGGTCCCTTCTTGTAGCCGGCTGGCATTGCCTGTGTCGGGTCGGACATGGGGGAAGCTTCTGACAGCTTCTCTCACAGAAGCCACCCCATGTCCCCCCGCCTCCACTGCTACCAAAACCTTGCCATGCAAACCAAATACAACAAGGGAGAGAAAATATAATGAAAGGCTCATGTGTCAAGATGAGGAGAGAGATAAGAACAGAGGGAGATCATTCACCGATTACAGTCGTGGGCAAAACGGACTCGACTTGGGGAAATGAATTTAATTTGTTACCAATCAAATCAGAATAGGATAATGAGAAATAAAATTCAAATCTTAAAACACCGCTCCCCTCACCCCTCCCTTTTTCCCTGGGCTTAACTTCACTCTTGATTTTCTCTACCTCCTCCCCCCGAGCAGCAAGCAGCACAGGGAGATGGGGAATGTGGGTTGTGGTCAGTTCCTCACACCTTATCTCTGCCTCTCTGTCCTCCTCAGTGGAGGGACTCCTCACATTCTTCCCTCGCTCCAATGTGGGGTCCCTCCCACAGGAGACAGTCCTCCAGGAACTTCTCCAACATGGGTACTTCCCAAGGGCTGTGGTTCTTCGAGAACTGCTCCAGTGTGCGTCCCTTCCACAAGGTGCAGTCCTTCAGGAACAGACTGCTCCAGTGTGGGTCCCCAACGAGGTCCAAGTCCTGCCAGCAAACCTGTTCCAGTGTGGGCTCCTCTCTGCTCCAGCATTAACCTCCATGGGCTGCCGGGGGACAGCCTGTCTCACTGTGGTTTTCACCACAAGTTGCAGAGGCATCTCTCCTCTGGCACCTGGAGCACCTTCAACCCGTCCTTCACTGACCTTGGTGTGTGGAAGTTGTCTCACATATTCTCACTCCCCTCTTTGGGATATTGTTCCGCACAGATTTTAACTTCTGAAGTATGTTATCACAGAAGTGCTGCCTCCAACACTGATGGGCTCGGCCTTGTCCAGCAGCAGGTCCATCTTGGAGCCACCTGGCATTGGCTCTGTCAGACATGGGAGAAGCTTCTAGCAGCTTCTCACAGAAGCCACTACCAAAACCTGTCCATGCAAGCCCAATATGGCTTCCACACAGACTGACATTCAGATGGACGATGCTGCCCTCCAAGTCCCAGGTTGCAGGGAGTCCCTGGGACCTCTCTCTGAGGCCTTGGGAGATGGCCCTCTGTCCTTCAGGAGGTATGCTGTCTTGGAGAAGCTGTGCTGCCAAATGGAGGAGTTACAGGAGGAAGTGAGCAGGCTGCAGCACATCACAGAAGATGAAAGGGAGATAGCCAGGATCTTCTCTGAGACTTAACAGCTTGAAGAGCCTCAGACCCGTCTGCAACAGGGAAGCGGGCACTTTCTACCTCCCACTAACAGCCAAGGTAAGAAAAACATCTGGAGAAGGGGAAGGATGGAAGTGGTGACTTCTGGCATCAAGAGGAAGGTTCCTGCTCCACTCAAGGGCTTACAACTGCAGAATAGGTTCACTACCCTCACAGCTGAAGAGGAGCTAGGTGTGCCTTCAAGCAAAGAACCTGGTCTGTCTAACCCTAAACCATGCAAGATTTACAGGAATAAATGGTAAGTCGAATTTGGTGACATTGCTGCAGAGGACAGAGGAACCCATCTGTCAACACAGTCAGTCATCTAGAGAGGTTTGCTGCCTTCTGGGGACCAGGATCTGGGATGTTGTGGAGGAACTGAAGCTCATACAGCTCTCTGACCACAGCCTCCTTCTGTCAGTCCATATAAGCGCAAATGATGCTGCCAGGGGAAACCTGGAGAGTATGAAAAGCGACTACAGAGCTCTAGGGGTGGTACTCACAGGCGTGGGGGTCCAGGTGGTGGTCTCAGTCTTGCTGGTGAGGAGAAAAGGAATGCAGAGGAGGGTGTGAATAGAACAAGTCAATTAGCTGCAGAACTGGTGTTGGCAACAGGGTTTTGGGTTCTATGACTGTGGGACACTGCAGATCAGCATCTGCTTGGGAGAGGTGCGACCTACCTCACTAGGGCAGAGCTGTTTTTGCCAATTTTTGGCTGACCCTATTAGGAGAGCTTTAAACCAAGAATGACAGAGGAGGGAGAGAGTGAGGGAGTGACATACAGGTTTGCTAACCAAAGGGCATGGGTGGTATGACAGGGAGGATCATAAAATCAACAAAACAGATTTTAAGCAGGGTCACCTCCAGCGCTTGCATGTAAGCAAGGAAGTGCCTACAAGGCACCATTATGGAGAAATTCCTAGACTTTTTCTAGGAAATCAACATGCTGGGGTGCCTTTCCGAAGTGTCTGTGCACTAACACGCTCAGAGTGGGGAACAGAGTCAGTGATCTGTGTACAGTTGCAGGGCTACAATCTTACTGGGATCACAGAGACTTGGTGAGATGGTTCCCATGGCTGGAGAGCTGCAAAGGAGGGATACAGGTCTTTAGGAAGGACAGGATGGGAAGACAAGGAAGGGAAGTTGCCCCTTGCATTAGAGAGCAGCTCGAGTGCAGGGAGCTCTGTCTGGGGTTGGATGAGGAGACAACTGAGATCAGTTTATGGGTTAGGATTAAGGAGAGGACAGGTAAGGTGACATTATAGTGGATGGCTGCTGTAGGCCACCTAACCAGGAAGAACAAGTCGATCAGGCTCTGTAGACAGATAGAAGTAGCCTTAAGTTCATGGTCCTCATGGACCATGACCTAAGGCCATGGTCCTCATGGGGGAATTCAACCTCCCCAATATCTGATGGAGGGACAATGCAGCAGGACAGAAGCAATCCAGGAGGTTCCTGGAGTGTGTTGATAACTTCCTCCTCCAAGTGATAGAGGAGCCCATGAGGAGAGGTGTTCTGCTGAACCTCATACTCACCACCAAGGGGGATGTAAAGGTCAAAGGCAGCCATGGCTGCAGTGACCATGAAATGGTGGACTTCAGGATCCCGAGAGCTGGGAAGAGGGTGAAAAGCAAGCACACAACCCTGCACTTCAGCAGAGCAAACTTTGGCCTTTTCAAAGAACAGCTTGGAAAAGTCCCTTGGGATAAGGTCCTGGAAGGAAGGGTGGCCCAGGAAAGCTGGCTAATATTCAAAGATAGAATCATATAAATCATTTTGATTGGAAAAGACCTGTAACATCATCGAGTCCCACTGTAAACCTAACACTGCTAAGCCCACCACTAAACCTTGTCCCTGAGCACCATGTCTTTTAAACACCTCCAGGGATGTGACTCCACCACTTCCCTGGGCAGCCTGTTCCAACGCTTGACTACCCTTGTGGTGAAGAAATTTTTCCTAATATTGAATCTAAACTTCCCCTGGTGCAACTTGAGGTCATTTCCTCTTGTTCTACCCCTTGTTACTTGGGAGAAAAGACTGGCCTCCATCTCCCTATACCCTCCTTTCAGGTAGTTGTAGAGAGCAATAACGTCTTCACTCAGCTTCCTTTTCTCCAGGCTAAACAACCCCAGTTCCCTCAGCCGCTCCTCATAAGATCTGTGCTCCAGACCCTTCACCAGCTTCGTTGCCCTTCTCTGGACACGCTCCAGCACCTCAATGTCCTTCTTGCAGTGAGGGGCCCAAAACTGAACACAGTGCTCAAGATGCAGCCTCACCAGTGCCGAGTACAGGGGTAAGAGAACTTCCCTGCTGGCCACACTGTTTCTGGTACAGACCAGGATGCCATTGGCCTTCTTGGCTACCTGGGCACACTGCTGGCTCATGTTCAGCTGGCTGTCAGCCAACACCCCCAGGTCCTTCCCTGCTGAGCAGCTCTTCAGCCACTCCTTCCCAAGCCTGTAGTGTTGCATGGGGCTGTTGTGACCCAAGTACAGGACTCAGCACTTAGCCATGTTGAACCTCATACAATTGTCCTTGGGCCATTGATCTAGTCTGTCCAGATCCCTCTGTAGAACCTTCCTACCTTCAAGCAAAGCACTCCCACCCAGCTTGGTGTCACCTGCAAACTTACTCAGGGTACATTTGATCCCCTTGTCCAGATCAGTGATAAAGTTGCTAAACAGAGCTGGCCCCAACACTGAGCCCTGGGGAACACCACTTGTGACCGGCTGCCAACTGGATTCAACAACTGTTTAGGCTCAACAATCCAGACAGTTTTCCACCCAGCAAAGAGTACACCTGTCCAAGCCATGAGCATGCAGTTTCTTCAAGAGGATGTTGTGGGAAACGGTGTCAAAGGCTTTCCTAAAGTCTAGGTAGACAACATCCAGTCTTTCCCTCATCTACTAAGCAGGTCACCTTGTCTTAGAAGGAGATCAGGTTAGTCAGGCAAGACCTGCCTTTCATAAACCCACAATGACTGGGCCTGATCCCCTGGTTGTCCTGTATGTGCTGTGTGGTGGGTTATCTCACCACTCAAGATTATCTGCTCCATAACCTTCCCCAGCACAGAGGTCAGAATGACCTGTAGTAATAGTTCCCTGGATTCTCCTTCTAGCCCTTCCTGTAGATGGGCGTCACGTTTGCTATCCTCCAGTCCACTGGGACCTCCCTGGTTAGCCAGGGCTGATGATAAATAATGAAAGTGGCTTGGTGAGCACCTCCACCATCTCCCTCAATACTCTTGGGTGGATCCCATCCAACCCCATAGACTTGTGTATGTCTAAGTGATGTAGCAAGTAGCAAACCATTTCCCTTGGGATTATGTGGCCTTAATTCTGCTCCCAAAGATCACATCCTCCAAGCTCAAGAGAGTTCCATCCCAATGAATAAGTGAGGCAAAAATGCCAGGAGGTCTTCATGGACGAACAAAAGAGCTCCTAGCCAAACCCAAACACAAAAATGAAGCATACAGAGGGTAGAAGCATAACCTGGGAGGAACACAGAAACATTGTCTGAGTATCCAAAGACAAAGTTAGGAAAGTTAAAGCCCCAATGGAATTGAATCTGTCTGGGGATGTCAAAGACTACAAGAAAGACTTCTATAACTACATAGAAGACAAAAGGAAGACTAGGGAAAATGTGTGCCCATTGATCAACGAAATGGGACACCCAGTGACAGTGGCCACGGAAAAGGCCCAGGTACTGAAAACCTTCTTTGCCTTAGTCTTTACTAGCAAGATGAGCCTTCAGGAATCCCAGAGACCAGGGGGAAAGGTTAGTGCAAGGAAGAGGTACCCTCAGTGGAAGAGGATCAGATCAGGGAATACTTGAGCAAATTGAACATCCGTAAATCCATATAATGGACTTGAAATTATACATATATATCCTGCACCTGGGTTGGGGCAACCCCTGGTATCAATACAGGCTGAGGGATGAAGAGATTGAGAGCAGGCCTATGGAGAAGGACTTGGGGGTACTGGTGGATGAAGAGCTGGACATGAGCCAGCAAGGTGCACTTGAAGCCCAGAAGGCAAATTGTATCCTGGCTTGCATCAAGAGAAGCGTGGCCAGCAGGTTGAGGGAGGTGATTCTGCCCTTCTACTTGGCTCTGGTGAGACCCCACCTGGAGCACTGTGTCCACCTCTGGAATCCTCACCACAGGAAACACATGGACCTGTTGGAGTGAGTCCAGAGGAAGGAATGAGGAAAGGCTGAGAGAGTTGGGGTTGCTCAGCCTGGAGAAGAGAAGGCTCCAGGAAGACCTTGTTGCGACCTTTCAATACGTAAAGGGGGCCTATAAGAAAGATGAGGACAGACTTTTTAGCAGGACCTGTAGTGATAGGACAAGGGGTGATGGTTTTAAACTAAAAGAGGGTAGATTTAGACTACATATAAGGAAGAATTTTTTTCCAATGAGGATGGTGAAACACTGGCACAGGTTGCCCAGAGAGGTGGTAGAAGCCCCATCCCTGGAAACATTCAAGGTCAGGTTGGATGGGGCTCTGAGCAACCTGATCTAGTTGAAGATGTCCCTGCTCACTGCAGGGGGGTTGGACTAGATGACCTTTAAATGTCCCTTCCAATCCAAACTACTCTATGCTTCTATGATATATACATCTATATATACCTGAAAGGAAAGGGAAAACGTGTGTCCCTTTTCCTTTTGATATCTTCCAACAATGCTTCCATCAGTGGTTCTTTGCCATGAAAGACTACTGAGATGAAAGTGCTTCTTGTGGAATTACATTTCTCATGCTCCTGGGGAAAGGAGGAAGTATTTAAAGAAATTCTTATCAATTCATCTAACTGCATCCAGCAAACAACTTTTTTTAAAATCTGCTGAGTTTAAGAATATTTAATAGTAAAAGCTGCTGCCTTGAGCTTAATGTAGACTTGCTTTAAAATACAGAGATGGCTGTTCTCTTCAAAGCTGCTGCCTGAAATGGAAAACATTTTGGTAAATATCAAATATTCAAAATAGCTGATGAATTCACCAAAAATATGAAAAGAACCTGCTTTTATAGCCTTGCCCATTTCTCACCTTAAACAGACTAAGATGCATTTGTAATACTGCACAATGTAACTACACCTCTTGTGTAAAAACTGGAAAACTACTTGTTATATAACTGGTGACATAGGGAAACTCTATAAAATAAGAGGGGGGAGGGGGTGTGAATAACTGCATTACCATCTGTTTATAAAAATGGAAGGAGAGCACCTTTTTCACCTGAAAATAAGTTTTGTGGTGATAGTTCAGAAGAGAAGCAAGGTTATGGTTAACTCCACTGCACAGGTAAGAACATGGACCACCAAAATAGAATATGAATTAACCTGTGTCTCAGCATGTCGTTTCAGCATCTGGCAATAAACCCAGGTGCTTTCCCAGATGTGTTCCCAGTCCCAGCTTTGCCCAGAGCAATGACATGCAATATCTGTTTCTAAAAGTTGCACTAGAAAGTAATTTTCAGTTAAGATTTAGGAACATATTTACTAGTAGCAAATTTGTTTTAATAAGAATTAATCGTGCTTCCCAGTGAAATGGTTGAGGTATTTCCACTAATTGTTTGTACCCAAATGTTTTCTTAATCCTTGAATGATATAATTTGGACACTCTGTCTCTGAGTGCAAAGCTTTGTCTTGCCTGTTCCTGTATGTTTTCTGAGTCCTTTTGAGATTATACCGTGGCAGCAAGATATGAAGTCTGAACCAGATTTTATTTGTGCATCCACAAATCAATAGAACTGACAGGGCACATAATATAGGTTGCATATGGATTAGTTGAGTTATTATTTTTATAATATTGAAACAGTTTATGGTGCTTCAGGGATAGATTAAATTAGGTGGTACTATCCCAAGGAGATTAAAATCCTGATTAGATGCTATAAAGCTAGAAATACTTTTCAAGAATTGCCTGAAAAGGTCCTCTTTGACAGAAAAATCATGCCAAGATACAGTAACATGGATGATCTGTAATGAGAAACTTTGTGATTTGCATTGGATCTCTTAAATCCCATTAAGAGCAGTTCTACTCCCAGGCCTACAAAGAGCATTCAGAGATGGTAGGACATGCTATTCCGGTAAATGTTCATGAGAAGACAGACTTCCATGAGTATTCACACAGTTTTCGCTTTCTGCAGGCTTTCTTGGGAATGTGCATACAGCTGTGTGCAAAAAAAAAAGAAAAAAAAAAAAAGAAAAAAAAAAAGAAGGAACAAGGTTCTAGTAATTGATGTGAATTTCTTGACCTTATCTGAGTGAGTTCTTAGATTATTTTTGCGATACTCATTAATTTTTGTTATCAGTTTGTATTAATGCTGCTCTGTATACTGACAATCAATCAAGCTTATGGCTGAGATAAGGTTTCACAAAGGTCCACAAGCAAATCAGAGAAACACAGATTCTTGCATGTCTCTCTGAATCCAGGCTTTAAGGCCCAAGAGTCCACCTCTCCCAGCATCCCTTATGTGTTAAGAGCCAATGTTGCTTATGGAAATAGAGTTAACTATTACCTCTCGCTGTAGTGAGGGAACCTGGTTGCATAAATATGTCCAAAACTATGCTGCTCAGGTATTTGCAGGGAGCCTGCAACAGAACATTTGGAACAAAGCTAAGTGCCAAACGATTCTCTTCACTGTCCCTTCCCTTACCAAGCTCCACAATAAAGTACTTTTCAGATTATTGACATCTTGGATATGGATTTCTAGACAAAAGCTCAAGGGAAAAGCTCAAGGGATTAGGGAGAACGCTCAGATGTACAGTGGCAGACCTTTTCTTGAGTGCTTCATGTAAACTCTCTGTTGGGGCAAATCTTGGTGGCTTGAATGCTGAATTTTTGCAAGTTGAATATTTGCAAGAACAAGCAGGTGGTAGGGCCGATCCTTCCTAGCTTGTTTAAGAGCCCTTTTTTTATTTTTATTTTTTTTAATTTTCCTTTTTTCCCCTATCCAGTTATTTTAGCTTTTCCTAGCGTCTTTTCTAGCCCTGTGTTGGACCTAAGGAAGCCCACCTGATCTGGCTGCCAAGATGAGTCAGCAGAAGAGATCTTTATCTTCCCACATGGTTTGAACATCTGACACTTCTAGGGAAGAGGAATAGCTGTTTAGACACTGGAATTTCCTTTGCTGCAGTCAAGAGAGGTGGGCTGGGGATTAAATGAGATTGAAAGAACATTCTTGTGGGGAGTCATCTGCTGAAATATACCAGAAATTCAGTGTTAAGAGAAGTGCATAAATAAAACTAATGTCATTTTTCCTTAATTCCAGAACGTCAAGAAAAAAACTGTATCTTTGCGTATATGTATTTAGGTTGGGTTGTGCCTGCAATCTAGTTCCAGATAATACAGGGAGAACAAAAATAGAAGCCGTCACATCCATGGGAAACTCTGGCACGTTTAGCAGACAAGACAGTTCCTAGCTTCAAGAAACTTGAAGACTTGAGTCATATTTCTTGGATGTGCTCATTATATTGGCAAGCAGTACATGTTCAAATCCCCATTGTTGAGAAATCTAAATTCCCTTTTGCCTGAAAATATCTGTAGTCAGTATAACATGGCTGATGACCTTTTCGTAAGTGAAAAAGTATTACACTGAATAATGATTTCAGTAGTTTGGTGAGGATTTTGTGTGGAAAAAGTGCAGCTCTTGGCAAAAGTAAACTCAGGCAAAGTCCAGATAAGCTGGTGGAAGTGGCTTGTTTTGTATAAGTTTGTAGCATGCTCCAGACAAATTCCTCTTTTCCTGTATGTAGGATGGAAATAGGGCTTCCTGCTTTGGGGGATCATCTAGAACACATCTAGGGAGGGCAAGGCAGCCAGGGCCGTGTTCAGACGGCTTGTACCCTGATGCCTGTCACAACTCCATCTCTCCATTGTCTGAGGAATCAAGTTTGAGCAGTCTGAATCACTCATGACTAATCCAATGTAGTAGTTATAACTCCTAAATTAAGCTCCCTGAGTAGGGGGTGTGAACACACCTTCAGACTTTACTGTGAAGGGAGGGCCATCTAATTATCTTAAGAATCTGTATTTTGTCAGAGATTTCTTTGGGAGAGGATATTGGGCTGCTTATAGCCTGTTTCCTCACTTCTCATCTAACTCATCATCTTTTCTTCATCTGCTCTAAAGGCTAATTTTCCCACTGGTATTAAAACAAGTGATATGCCAGGCATCTACTTGTCACAGGCTGACAATTCCCAAATTCTGGAAAACTTTGTCCCTACTTAAAAAGCGATGGTCAACATAATCCTGTTGGCTAAACTCCCCGGGGGAGACACATGTCACGCAGCAAAAGAGCTCTGCTGATGCTGCTTGGATCATTTCCTCAAATGGAGCGAGCAGTAATGACAGATGGCCTTTTTTCCAGTGCAACTCTGTGTATCGCTGAAGCTTTTCCTGGGTGGTATAAGGAAGCAAACCAAGCTGCACACTGGGAGTAGGGGCTCCAGGGAGAGGAGCCAGAGCTGGACCAAATGGTGTAGATGTAGCACTCAGGGATATGGTTTAGTGGGCATGGGGTGATCAGTTGATGGTTGGACTGGATGACCTTAGAGGTCTTTTCCAACCTTAACAATTCTGTGAGGGCAAAACCAAAATCCTCTGCATTTGCTTGTTTGCTGGTGCTGCTGTCCCAGTGGAGTGAGAAGGGAAGAGTCAGTGATGGTAACTGGTGGGAAAGCACACTTCTTCCACTCCAGCAGGGCTCTGGTAGAGCTCTACCCTAAAAATGTTGTATTAGATCACACAGAAGGTCTGAATCAGGTAAGCCAAGCCAGCTCTGTCAGTGAGGAGAGGGAAAGGGTGATATCCCCCCAGTGCAAGCAGGAAGCAGCTTCTGGGCTAGTGAGTGTTAAACTGTCAAAAATGTTGCTTGTAGCTGCATTGCTGCGTTCAGGAGGGTGTTACTCTGCTAAACAAATTCCAGTTTTACTGAAATAGCTCTGTCCTCGCTAGATGTGCTTTGCAGGATAGCACACTCCATTACAGTACCGATAAAGCTGTCCTGTTGTGCGGATAGCCCCAGCACCGCTGCTATTCGTTCTCCCCTATAGAATGACAATCATCATATTTCTGTTCCCTCACCCTTTGTCTTCATCCTAAGAGCCAGGGATGTCAGATCCATCCTAGGGTAACAGCCAGATCCCCCAGGTTCAGCTGTCAATTTGGCTCTGCATCCATTGCTCCACAATGAGCCTCCCGCTGAGGGCAGTTGTGGGGGAAGGTAGGCTGTGACCTTGTGCAGCAATGAACTGCTTAGCCGTGCTTTATTGTTTAGTACCTTATTGTTGCTTTCAGGATTGCTCTGTAAGAAAGTAAGTTCCCTTTTAGGGCCATCTCTGTTTCTGCCCTTTATTTCTCTTCCTGCCTTATTTTCCCGTCTCTGAATGTAGCGACACCCATGATTTATAGCAGCACAAACCCTGTGGCGTTGATGTAGAAGGATCTGCAGCTGCTGGTGTTAGCCTGACTGGTGAATTGCTCAGTGGTTTGGACTCCTCCTAGAGCCTGGAGTCATTCTGCACTTAGAGTTAAGTTACGCTGCAGCGGTCGCTCGGTTCCTCTCTCAGTCTGCGTGATCTTGTCTTCATGTGGAGTTGTGCTGGGCTGCAGCCAGGCTCCACTTCTCTGTGTCCATGTATTCCAGAAAATATATCTAACACATTCTCCTAGTTAGCCTGATGCCCTAGTCACAGTGCTTTCACCTCATCCTGGTTTACTTATCCTCTGAGGAGAGGAATAAGCACAAGTCCTGATTTCTCAGCAAAACTGCTTTGACCATTTACAAAGAAGCTACCATTGCAGTGATTGAGCAGAGCTACAAGCAGGGTGGCACCTAGAGAAAACCAAGCAGGAGGAGTCAAAGCTGGCCTGCAAGAAGGCTGAACACAAAAACCCTGATCTAGGCACAGCTGGACTCCCAGCCAGTTACCCTCTTGCCCAATGTGGGCTTCCTTTCCCTGTGCCATGCACGTTCCCAGTCACATCAGGTTAAAATGAGAACAGCTTGTTCCAGAAACAAGGTTACACAAATCCAGGCATGCCATGGCTGCCTTATGAAGCACATGATGTATTCTGGTCCCATGAAGCGTGCATTTAGACAACAGTGTAAATCTAGACACATTTTCTGTTCAGTATGTCTCATCAAGGCCTTTTGTTTTTGTTTTAATTGAGAGAACTTTAGCAAGGCTTTTTATCCTCAGTCTGTATGAGTTTGAAAAAGGCAACTTTTATCTGTGCTCTCTCCCAATCTGTTACCAAAACCCATATTGCAACAATATACAAGGGCCTGAAAGCAGTGCTCTGCACAGCACCATGTTCAAGCACTAAAAAATTAACTTGAAAATTGCCTAAAATTCATTGCAAACCAGCACCAACGTATAATGAACCTAGGTAGTTCCCTGAGGTAATGGTTGGCTGATGCCAGCTAGAGCCAGTAGTTTTTCCCCTTTCCCAAGCTGGAAAACTTGTGAAAGGCACCTGGAGTGCCAGGGGGTGCTGTTCCCCTGAGTAGGAGTGACATGCATTTGCTGAGTCTTTCTTAGCCTGCAGTGCTAAATTGCCTGCAAAATTTAAAACACACACATTGGCTTATTGGCATTGATGGCAGCATGTAAATCATGCAAAACCCATCTACCAGGCTGTTGGTGGGGCAGGATCTGGCATACACTTGGCCCCTCGTTACACCTTTCACCCAGAGCATTGGTGGTTCTTGCTTAAGACACGATGCCTGAAGATGCTCAGAGCATCCTGAATTGCTCCGACTCTCCTTTTAAGTACCAGTAGCTGCCCCATGTTCTTTTAAATACCATGATTTTTTTTTTAATAAGATATCCATATTGGGTGAAGCTGAAAGTCTGCTCAGCCCAGCATGCAGCTTCCAACTGTCCAACAGGAGCCATAAACACAATGGCCAAAAGTGGGTTTGTAGGGAAGACCACAGCAGACAGCAGGCATGTGATGATGCTTTCCTGAGTACCTCATAACTACTCAAATTTATGTAGTGAAAATCACTAAACAAGTCTCAGCACAAGATCTGAGATGGGAAGTGACCACTTTGCCTAGAGAGGTTGTTAATGGATTGTCCTGGAGGTAGGTGGTTTGAAACTCTGCAAGCTGTGGAAGAGCCTGATGACCCATGTCCTGGTCAAAAACTGTGAGTGCAGCAAAGTATAAATAAATAAATAGTGCAGGCAACATAGAAGAGGCATCACCTCAGCATTTCCATCCCAAAGCAGCAGTGGTCAGCTATGACCCATGCAGCTTCCCAGAAAACATCACTCAGTCTGCAGCCCATTCCCAAGGGAGTCTTTGGAAAAAGGTATTCTGTAGTAGCAGAGGGAATAACTGTTTCAATCCCTATTCCTGGAAAACAGGCAAAGGCATATAACACTTGTGTAGTAATTTCAGGGTCTTCGGAAAGACTCAAGAAATATTTGCATAATTGATTTAAAACTCCACATTGGCACCAATAAGGCTGTCCATGCTTACCATCTTCCTCATGCTGGCACTAGGCTTCATAAAGCCTCATGAGCCGTCCAGACCAGGAACAGGTTCAGCTGCAAAACACTGGGGAAAATGTGTATTCAACAGTTACATTGGCTCTGAGGGAACGAGGAAAGAAAAAAAATGTCTTTTTTTTTTCTAGACAGAGGCCTAAAGCCCAGTCTGTACACCGCTTTTCTGATGTTCAAGAAAAAGGCTACAGGGTTTGGGAGATGGGTAGAGTTTTCCTCCAGAATTACAGAGGTGTAATTCAGGATGGCACACACAGGTATGTTGGCATAATGATATATTTCCCTCTTTTTGGTGTACATAAGTTACACTGCTAATACTTTTTGGCTGGAATATCTGCTTCCGTGCTCGGTGAGGAGAGGAAGAGGCATGAGGATTATATAGTACCAGAAGAATGAAAGTGAAACAACTTTTGTTTGGATGGGCCCTGAGTGTCTGGCAGGAGGAACAGTACAGTCTGGGAACTGTTTTGCAAAGCTGCATGTTTCAGACTAATTCTAGGCTGTCAATCTGTGGCAGAGATAGCTTTTGTTATTTTTGGTAATTCCTTTTCTAATGCGTTTTGGTGGAGCAAGGCCCTACAATAGAAGGCATTTTCCTTTTCAATCTATTGAAAAAATAAAAAGTTCCTAACTCCAGTTCCAAGAAGCTTAGCTGTATGGCCACACCTTTCATCTCGAAAAGGAGCAGGGGCAAGTTCCCCGCCTTGTAGATTTGCAGAGCAACTGTGATAGGACACATAATCCATCCATCTCTTTTGTAAGCCACGTAAAACCAGCTCTCCTTCACTGAGAAGTACCTGTTTTTTTCAATGCATAAGTGAAAAAAACCCAAAAGCCATGAAAAAAATTTGGACTTAGATGCAGATGCAATTACACCCTTTTAAAGACATTAGTTATAGCTTAAAAAATTGTAAAACTTGGAACCAAACCTGGTTATATTTTTTCAGTACAATTTGAACACTGGGACTGAGCAGGATAAGGGAGGATCCAGCTCTGTGAGGCACCTTCAGTCCTGCAGCTAGGAAGGAGCTGATCTTGGCATTGAGTTTCTGGACCCAGCATAGAGAATGATCCTTCTCCCCTTCTCAGGAAGCGCCCGTACGCTCACAGATGACACCGAGCCTTTCTCCTGCAGTGCAGGCAGAGGCCAGCTCCCTGCTTCCTCCTGCCAGCTTCACAAGGGATGGGCAGCAACAGGAGGGAGCAAGGGCTTGCTCCTTCTCCAGCACTTCACTACTACTTAAGGCTGCAGCAGCCAAATCACATCAGGCCTCAGCTCCACCCATTCCCTGAGCACAGCTCCTCCCGTGGACCCCTCCCTCTGCTGCCTCTCCTTGTGGGGCCACAGCAACATGCCCTACCATGCACAAAGGTATTAGTCTAAATAACATTTAAGATTCATAAATAGTATGGTGTATAGATCCTTGGTGCCATTTGAATATGTAGCTGTTGAAATCTGATTTCTAATGCCGTTAATGATGTTAATGAAGAGGAAAAACTATTTTTTTAAATTGCAAGAAACAAATAGCAATCTTGTCTCCTTTCTGATGGGCCATAAGACCTGGGAAAATAGCTACTAGCAACACTATTTGCACTTGCAAGAAGCATTCCTATTTTTTTCCAGTATATTCTAATGAATTTTTTCAATGATGGTAACCCCTTCATAAATATCCCATGGTGTGGTAGCAGCATTTTAATCAGCAGGCTTTGGTGGAAAGTGAAATATCCAAATTAAATTATAAGCTTGAGTATCAAGTATTCTAGGGAATATGCTGTTTTGGGACAGGGTGACCTTCACAACCACTCTTTGAGATGAGCCCCATAAAAACCTTTTTGAAAACCTCTGCAAATGAAATGAGCTAATGTAGCATTTCACAGGAGAGGACAGACTTGCAGTCAGATGGGAATGAAGGCCACAGGAGAAGAAAGGCAACTTAGCAGATGCTAATTCGCACCTATAAATGACTGTGAGCAAAAGCAGCTGGGATTGAATTCCCCATTCCTTTTCAACATAAAAAAAAATGCAGCAATATTGGCTTAATCACCCTTAGAGAAAGGCTCTTGGCGGGAACTCAGCAGGGGCAGAGAGAGAAGAGGAGACCCAGGATGTAAGTCTAACAGCAGCACCAAGACATCTGGCTACAGATGCCCAGAAAGGTGCTACTTACTGCCTCTGCTTCTGCTCCCACCAACGTTATGTATGGCAGTGCAGCTGCGTGGCGGAGCACGCTCCGGCTTCAGCAATGAAATGGCACATAAACAGTGAGGAGTCTTGCTCAAACCTCAGTCTATTATTATTATTATTATTATTATTATTATTATTATTATTATTATTATTATTATTATTATTATTATTATTATTATTATTATTATTATTATTATTATTATTATTATTATTATTATTGTGGTTGCTTTCTGAGAAACCTATTTTAAGCATGCCAGCCCCTCCAGTGTGCATGCCCAGAAAATGCACTCAATGTTAATATTAAGTGACACATTCCTGGATGTGCTTTGAGTCTTCACACCAGTTTTTGCTTGGAAAGGAACAGGGCACTCAAAAGGGTCAAGCTGCAGCCTGACCCAATCCTTTACAAAGTTCGGAGGAGTTGTGGTGCCGGAGTTCTTACCTTTGACGTGTAGACTGGCTCACCAACTCCTTTTCCCTCCTGAAATCTGGCTTATCTCAAGTAGCAGTCAGCCCTTTCCATTTTTTCTTGCGAAATTCCCTGTAACGGTTTTAGAGCTTGGATGCGAACACCTTTGTTCAAAATGCAAAATGACAGCAGCAGATGCCTTTATAGGCAGTAAAAGGCTTGAAGAAGGGCCGAGTAAATAAACAGCAAAAATTAAATATATAATATTGCCACACAGAGAGGAGCTTTCTCTTCAAAATGAAGCAATTAACATGTACGGACTCATTCCGCCGGGCTGGGAGGAAGCAGGAGGCACGTTATTTAAACGAATTGCCATGTAGCCCATGATTATCATTAGGATTCATTCAAACCCAGGCATTCACTAAAGCTTCTGCTCTGCGGCTGGCTCCGGTCTGCCTCTCTATCAGTACCTATTGTTTCATAATCTCACCATACTCAACGCTTTTTTTATCCCAACCAAGTCTGCCTTGTTTATTACCCTCCCCAGTGACTAAGCCGAAGCGCGTTAACAATGCACGGTTTCATGCGGCTCTTTTTCTCATGTTAGCTGAAAGAGAGATATCTTCTCCCCTAATTGCAGAGGATCTCTTCAGCTTTGCAATTTCTGTATTGAAAGCTTGTTTAGGGGAAGGCACGGGGATACACATAAATCTGAGTGCTCACTGACAGGGGCGATAATTGCCCTCTCCCTCCAAGCGTGGCAGCGCCCTCCGAACCAGCTCTGCACAGGCAAGTTTCTGCAAGGCGGACGGGAACCTCGCACGTGGCTCAGCAGCCACAGGCTCACTTCCTCCGTCCCAGCCAGATGGTTTCCCTCTGCTAACAGCAGCCCAGCTCAGGCGGGCTCTTCAGAGCCAGATCTGGCTGTTCCTGACCATGCTCTGCCCAGGCAGCTCCCACCTGGGGTCTGCAGTCGAGCGGGACGGGGATGTGCTGCCAAGGGCAGAGCTTGCCCCTTGCACAGGCACCACTGCCACCGCATGCTTCCCACAGGGAAGGAATCACTTTGAGGTGATTTCCCCTCTCCCTTGCAAGAAGGTAGGCCATGTCACAAATATTTGCAGGTTTTTAATTTTTTTTTCTCCTTTTGTTCTGGTTCAGAAAAACAAATCCACCTCTTTTTGTTGCTTTTAGAGCATTGACCTGACTAAGGGGGAATCTGGTGTCCCAAGTGTCAAGGGGAGCAGCCTGGTCATCTCCAAGCAACCCCAAACCATGCATGGCCACCTTCCCCATGGCACCTCTGCAATGCCCCCCATGCTCGCAGCGTTCTGTGGCAGGTGAGTTGCAGCACCAGGAATCCCATCCCTGCCCAAGCTCCAGCATGTTTACATCTCCCTCAGCATCTTCCCTTGCCTTTTCTCCTCTTCCATGAATGTCTGTGCCTCTCAGCACGGGCTGAGCACATCCAGCACCTGGGCCACCCTACTGCATGGACACACAGACTCACCATCACTCACCTCTCCCCTTCTGCCAGGAACACACTGCAAAACCACCCGTCCCTCCTGCAGAAAGCTGGCCCTGTTATCTTCCACAAAACCTCTGCATCTCTCCTATCAAAACCGCAAAATCACGTTTTCAGGAGGAATTTGAAGCATCCCTCTGGGTGGATTGAACCAATTGGAGCCGGGTTATGTTTTGCCTTTCTGCGTGCTGTGCTCCAGAGACGTGCATCAAAGCCTCTCCACCCACAATTAAAAGGAAAGCACAGCTCTAGGTACTTAAAACACAAAATGTAACATAAACAAATACATATTTCATACATAGTATGTCGATAGAAATATTATATAGATTGATATAAACTATACACATTGCGTATTTACATATGAAACCTTGATGCTATATACTATCCCTACTTCTATACTATGTTCATTATGTTTACATTTATCAAGATATATTATGGCTATGCAATGTATGTGAGTCACTGTTTATAACTCAAATAGGACATTTTTTCAGACTCACTTTTCCCTACAGGTCTGAGAAGAGAAGCCTGCACCCAGAGGCAGAGGCTTGTGGTCCATGTACCACAGATGGGGATGGAGAGGGGTGTCTCAGAGGAGCTCCAACATGACTGGGGAGACCTTTACCAATTGCAGGCCAAGGGCTTTGCTTTACATCACATCCCATGTGAGAGGAGAAAGTGCTTCCTCAGTTCACCCCACTTGCTGGTGTCTGAAGCCATTCCTCTGCAGATTTAAGGTAGCCTCTCCCTTGTGGTAGCCCAGACCTGACCAATACCAAGTAGGGTACCCAAAAGGTACCTTCCACTGCAAAACAACCACTGGCAGCTGTGGGACCCCGAAGGGACCTGTGACCATGTGTGGCACGGCAGCTGGCCACATGTGCTCACCTATGCTAAATCAGCAAAAATGAAAACCAAAACCAAACACGGGTATCTAAGAAGGCTTTTTCCTTCAGTCTGAGCCTTGAGAGTGCAGCCAGCTGTGCTAACCCAGCCTTCCCATCCTAAGGCTGCTGGAGTTAACACAAGCAGATGAAACCCCTAAATAGAGAGTGAGAGGAAAATGTAAGAACCAAAATAGCAGCGTTTCGCAATTTCTATTTTCTGAAACATGCAGATATACTAACAAGGACGTCTTAAGTCTGTACTCCCTCCAGAAGAGGAAAGCCACAATAAAATACTAACAAAAGTGTCTTCACTGCATGTTGATTTGCCCACTCCTCATTTTCTCAGCTTTATCCCTTGTGAATTTTGAAGTTCATTTACATATTCTCTGACATTTCTATGCATCATCTGTAACTGAATTTCATAGCAATTAACTCCCCAGGACATATCAGTTGCAAAAAGGAAGCCTGAGAAATAAGCTCAAGGCATTCCTGAAGATGGACATTGCACAGCTAATGATTACTCATAATATGTATAATAATAAGGATGGTGATGGCTATGCAAAGACTAACATATGGCATACAGTAATGTAAATATTCTTCACTCAGCCTTTTTGCTTTTTGTCTTGACAGTCATTTTGCTTCTTGGAATGTCAATATTGAGAAAGAATTAACTAACAGATTAAATTACAAATCCATCAACTCAAGAGTATTGTGCTCCTGCAATTAGGATGTAAAAAAGATACAAGCAACTTCCTAGAGAGTTATTTTAAAATATTTAAAGTAAAATAGCAAATAAGCATTAAATCAAACACTCCAGCGCTGACTGACTGATGTTAGCTTACCCAGGCTCAAAGAGATTTTTTCTTCCTCGAATGAAATCTTTCCTGTGCAACCTGGTGTAGGGAACCTGCTTTGGCAGGGGGGTTGGACTAGATGATCTCCTGAGGTCCCTTCCAACCCCCACCAGTCTGTGATTCTCTGAAATGTGCACTGTGATGTGGTGTTGCCAAAGCAGGGGCTAATTACGGTTTCTTTAGCACATCTGATGCCACCTGAGTACAGCTTTCAGCTTCCCAAATTACTTGTGCAATCCCAGCTCCTGTAAGGGATTAACCTGCTGGCCCTCATCCCAACGTCTTGCTCAGGGCTGGCTGGCTCTTGGTGTGAAATCCACAGCCCTACACACTGTGGTGATGCTCCTCATACCTGCACAAACCTGTTGGAGCTCATCTGATCTGGTGTCTTGTGACCAGCACGGCACAGCAGCTCAGGGTACCCATGTTTTCCCTTAAGACTTGAGCTCTCCTCATCGTCTCCCTTTGCACAGGCCACAGCAGCATCCTCTGGGGACAGGCTTGTGGCACCTTGCAACCAAGATGGCACATCTCAGGCCACCTTGTTGGCCTAAAACTTGCCATCTGGCTGGCCCTCATCCCCAGCACACTGGAGAGTACAGGCAGCACTGTAGACCCTTGGGCTGGAGGTACCCAGGGTGCAATGCTTTATTGCATCCAAA
The DNA here is from genome assembly GCA_907165065.1 of Caprimulgus europaeus. Next base: position 96,349,873 of record OU015523.1, on the reverse strand, counting down.
TAAGTGTGATTGGGAGGGAATGGGGGGATTTGGTATGGGAACAAGCGTGGCAGCGCAGAACGGTAGCTGCCACCCCACCAAGCACCGGGTGACCCCTGTAAGCATCAGCTGGGCAGGTGTTGCTCCAGACTCCCTGTGATGGCAGAGGCTATGGAGACCCTCCTCCAGCTTAAACTAGACTTGCTTTCTTCAGCACAAGCCTGACGGGGATGTAAGCAGTTAAATCCCTGTGGCTCACTCAGACAGAGCATGATTTTATACAGCCCTGCTCTCTCCTCCTTTCTGCCCTACAGACTTAAGATCATACAGTTTGCTTTAATTTCAACTTGGGTTTATTAAAAAAAACCCTAGTTACTCTCTAGCCAGTTTAAACAATTGACAAATAATCTGCCATGGCCAGGCAGAGAGGAAAAATGTGGGGAAAAAATACCCTGCCCTCACCTTCCAAAGCAATATCTGCTCCTCCAGCCGATTACAGGTGTCAGGTTGCCTCAGGATCCCTTGGTGATTTTATAGGATGATCCATCAAGGAAACACATTACACAACTCTGAGCTCACAGGTTTATCCAGGTGGCTGCCAGCCAACGTGCATGCAGAGATACAGCCTGGGCCACGGGCCCGCCCTCCCATGGCAGGGTGACTTTGCTGGAGACCTGGGATGGGCTTTGTGGTCCACATCGTGCCTGGAGACCTCTGCCCAGGCATTGCTCCTGGTACTTACAGGGATAAAACCGTGGTGGTCACTTCAGAGGAGGAGCTGATGCTTTTTAGGGCAGCATCTGAGGAATGATGTTAATCCATGGCAGCGTGGAAGGTCTGGAGGAACCTTGAGAAGTTCTCAGCGTATAAGAGATAGTGTATAGTTATCAGATTTCATTCTTTTGGAAGGGGAGAATAAAACTCAAAATGTGATAAAACTGTGTGATTTTTGAATAACTTTGGGTTTTGTCACCCAGAAGAGGCTCAAAAACGCAGTAGCTTTTCCCCACTTTCTTTCCCAGACACACTGATGTTTGCTGTGCACCAGAACCAACCAACATTATCAGCAGTTTATTGTGTCCATCACCAGGAGACACTCAGTACACTGTAATAGTCATGCTGTTGTGAAACCACTTTGGCATATAATTCAACAAGTGTTGCTGCTCATTTAACCTTTTCATCCTGCATTGTGCCAAGAGCCATGAATGCTTTTAAGAGGGTGACTCGCATCCCTCAGCAGTTTCCAAGGACACTGTCATCCCTTTAAAATAATTAATATGTGATTCATGGCCAATAATTTCATAATTTATATGTGCTTCTCTGCTGCGTTGGGGACATTTTAAAAGTCTTTGGCCCCAGAGTATGGACATCTGTGTTAGGAGGCTGAAGGTGATGGGCACAGCCCATGCCACTCACGCTTGTTGCTTAGACAGGCTGATGTGTCGTGGCTAAAGGAGACAATTTAATCTTTAGTCTTCCTACTTTCTCCCCAGTTTAAATCAATGCCAAAGGCAGAAGGGATGCTCTTGTGATTTGGCTTAAATCTGTTTCCGATCTGGATAAGTGGAGTCAAGATCAGGTATTTTTATGCCATAGCATGTGGTTTCTTACTTATAACCGTGTCATTTCAAGGGCAGGTTGGAGAAAGGAAGGGAAAGCAAGGGAAAAGCAACAGTCCTGCAGCAACAAAACCTTTCATAGAAACACAGAACCACTGAGGTTGGAAAAAACCTCTAAGATCATAAAATCCAACCATCAACCCAAGATCACTATGCCCACTAAACCATGTCCTGAAGTACCATGCCTACATGTTTTTTTTAACACCTTCAGGGATGGTAAATCCACCACTTCCAGCCTGTTCCAATGTTTGACCACTCTTACAGTATTTTTCCTAACATCCAATCTGAACCTCCCTTGGTGCAACTTGAGGCCATTTCCTCTCATTCTATCACTAGTTACCTGAGAGAAGAGACCAACATGCACTTCACTACACCCTCCTTTCAGGTAGTTGTAGAGAGCAATAAGGACTCCCCTCAGCCTCCTTTTCTCCAGACTAAACAATCCCAGTTACCTCAGCCACTCCTTGTAAGACTTATTCTCCAGACCTTTCACCAGCTTCATTGCTCTTCTTTGGACACATTCCAGCAACTCAGTGTCCTTCTTGTAGTGAGGGGCCTGTGTTTTCTGGGGGAAACTTTCTATGGGGGCTCATCAAAGTGGTCCAAAAAACCCTATGCCAACCAAACTCACCATGAAAAAAACTTAAGTGCAACAAAACTGGCCACCAGTGCCCTTCACAGGACTTGTGCCTGCTAAATCTAAAGATGAAAGATGATGCTTGGAAAACCAATTACTTGAGCCTTAATTGGGTTCTTTGCTCTCCCATGTGTTGGCTCCCTGTTGCTCAAGAAGAGATTTGTAGGACCAGGGCACAAGCTTTGCTGAATGTCACAAGCAAATTATCGCTGGCAAGAATGGTGAGTGTGTAAGTGACAGGGAAGGGTTCCTGGTGCCACTGAGTGCAGGGCAGATCACAGAGCAGAGCAGATGCTGTGTCTTCAGAGACAAACTGTAGTTAAAACTCATGAGGCATTGTTTGGAAAGGGACTGACATGGCATTACCCATTATTTTGAAGGGTACGTAGGATAGAAAAGGTGGCGGTCAGTCTAGGTCTGAAGCAATCTGACTTGTGGCCTCTGCTTCACTAGCAGCAAGCATCTGCTCTAGGTCCCTTCACCATTTTTTGGCTTCTCACAGGTGGGTTAAAAATCCAATTCCTTGAGTTGTGGCACCTTGGGAAGTCACTACTGTAACTCACTGGTTCGGACCTATGCTTGTGACAGTCATCCAGGTTGCTGCTGGTGTTTCCCATGCCCATCACCGTGGCATCTTTCATCATCGTGACTGGCCTTTGCAAAGGTCTCCTGCTGATCTGCCAGAAATGCAACCTGGACAGCAATTAAGGAGAGATGATAAAAGGCATCTGCCCTCTAATTCATTGTTTCACTTCTTGGCATCCTTTTGGGGAATGAACTGAAATATAGATGCTAAATAATATTCACTATGAGGGATTTATTGCTATTTTAATGCTATAAATATCTTCCTAAAACTACAGCTCCAAATAACATGTATATATTGGTCAAATATATCTAAGATGTGAAATTTTAATAGCTGCATTTGTCTTCCTGAATTGCATTTCTACTAGATATACAAAATGCAATCATATTTCTCTCCCTTCCAATATGAGTTTCTAATGATCTGCATAGAAATCTTATAATTTCTGCATTAACTGTTAAATGTAAAAATTAAATGTAAAGTGAAGATGAAGAGTGAGTGGCCTTCTTCCCTCCTCATAATCCACAAGGATTTTTCTCTCCAGCTTCAGGACCCCCACATATATTCCAAGTGCTTCATATCACTCACAAATGTAACTGTAATTATTAGCAAACCACCACCGGCACCTAGCGAGAGTCCAAACAAAACCTTAGCTATCAACCCAGGTACTTACATCTGACTGCATCTTGGTCCTTGGAGCCTCTGTAGTAAGCAGAGATGTTTATTCTGGCACTTCCCCCATAGCAACCTATGAGGTTTCAGATATAACAACCATCAGTCAATGTAGGTTGAGCATATTTGGAGTGGAGAGACCCCCTGCACTGCTGTCACGGCTGTACGCTTAAATTAAAAAGTGCAGTTATCTTTCGTAGCCTGGAGCACTGTTATCTCTTCAAATACAAGAAGCCCCATTCCTTTTACACTGATGGAGCAGTGCCAGGCATTCAGCAAGTATGATCTATACAATCTTTTTAGAAAAAAAATAAAAATCTGTGGTATTGTCTTAATTATCTGAACTCTCACTTATTACTTGGAACGACAGAAATCTGTCGGTAATTTTGGCAGAGCCGGCACTGATTTTCTGCCAGGGAAGGAATTCCCCATAGCCAGAAGGGCGGCTTTCAGTTTCTCTTCCACTTGGCTTCCCTCTTGTTTTAATACCAGCTTGCTGAGTGCTGACAAGGGACGTGGCGATGTGCAGAGCAGAGGAGGACAGCAGCACAGCATTTCATAAAGCCAGCAGCGCTCTCATCGAGGGGTGAGAGAGAGTGCGTGGGTCTGCCGAGGGGCTCTCTGAAGGGGACCCATCCAGGAGTCCCTCCAAATGGAGGTCCCTCTCACTATCATTTTTCAAAGTGGATGAAGAAGTCTCTCGGGGTTTTGGGGTTTACCACTGTTGTTTTTCCTCCCTGCTTGTATTTACATTGGCAGTAAGTGAAATACCGAGTCGCGTTGCTGCAGGCTTGCTGGAGGGCTTCTGGGAGGCCGCGGTGGTCTCTCATTTAGTAGCTGGACAATGGCAGGAAAAACAGCCCGGGACAAGGGAAAAAAACCCTCTCTCCCTTTTTCTCTTTTCCCTCTGGATCAGTTCCCTGACCTGTCTCACCCCAGCCTGCCAGTCACCCATACTGGCTCGTGGTGAGGCCCCTGGGGAGCAGAACCAGCCCTCACAGCTGGGCTGGCAGGGGAGATGCAGCCTCAAAAGGCAGCACCCCTCTCCTCACCTAAATAAATTGGTATAAAATATAAATTTCAGCTCAATTTCAGTAGCCACACTGGGCTGGCTGACACCCAGTTCAAATCAGCCAGATTTTACATCAACCATGTTGAATCATCATAAAACTATGTGCAAACAAATGCTTACAAAAAGCTCCCTCCCCTCTCAATTACTCCACAGTCACATTTTTTATTCCTGTTATGTTGTCATCATCACACTTCGGCTTCGACAAAGCATTGCCAACACTCATGCTGTTTGAGGTTGCACTTTAAATCTGCTGCAGCTTGAGACAAACAGTGAAGTAGGAACTACAGTGCTCCTTATGAATTTTCTTTTATCCTTTTTTCCTTCTTTTTTCTTTCTTTTCTTTTCTTTTCTTTTCTTTTCTTTTCTTTTCTTTTCTTTTCTTTTCTTTTCTTTTCTTTTCTTTTCTTTTCTTTTCTTTTCTTTTCTTTTCTTTTCTTTTCTTTTCTTTTCTTTTCTTTTCTTTTCTTTTCTTTTCTTTTCTTTTCCTTTTCTCTTTTCTTTTCTTTTCTTTTCTTTTCTTTTCTTTTCTTTTCTTTTCTTTTCTTTTCTTTTCTTTTCTTTTCTTTTCTTTTCTTTTCTTTTCTTTTCTTTTCTTTTCTTTTCTTTTCTTTTCTTTTCTTTTCTTTTCTTTTCTTTTCTTTTCTTTTCTTTTCTTTTCTTTTCTTTTTTCCCTCTCCTCTCCTCTCCTCTCCTCTCCTCTCCTCTCCTCTCCTCTCCTCTCCTCTCCTCTCCTCTCCTCTCCTCTCCTCTCCTCTCCTCTCCTCTCCTCTCCTCTCCTCTCCTCTCCTCTCCTCTCCTCTCCTCTCCTCTCCTCTCCTCTCCTCTCCTCTCCTCTCCTCTCCTCTCCTCTCCTCTCCTCTCCTCTCCTCTCCTCTCCTCTCCTCTCCTCTCCTCTCCTCTCCTCTCCTCTCCTCTCCTCTCTCCTCTCCTCTCCTCTCCTCTCCTCTCCTCTCCTCTCCTCTCCTCTCCTCTCCTCTCCTCTCCTCTCCTCTCCTCTCCTCTTGCCTTGCCTATTATTTTCCTGCCTTTTCTTGCCTCTTCCTGCTTTTTATTTTGCCTTGCCTTGCCAGGCCTTTTTCTTGTCTTGCCTCGCTCTCTTTTCTTTTTCCTTGCCTTGCCTTGACTTTTTCTTCCCTTGCCTTGCCCCTTACCTTTCCCTTTTCCTTGCACTGATGAAGAAAAGCTGAAAAATCCCTCCTGGGTTCACCTTGAAGACAAAGCCAAACTCAGGACTGGCTTAGCTCAACACCCACTGCTGGAAAAGAGCAGTTGGTGAGTCTGTTTCACGAGTGGGTCAGATGTCCCTGCCCTGGGATGACAGCACCCATTGGTGGATGCCAGGGACAGGAGTGAGCGGTGCCTCTGGGATGCAGCCAGATGCCCCATGCTGAGCTCAGAGATGATGGAGCCCAATCTCCTCCAGCAGGTCCACAGCAAGTCCAGCACGGTGCCTGGCATTGGTCCACCCTGGCCAGTGAGTCGCGGGGCCTTGGTCACCTCAGCCAAGTCCCATGGGGACGCATCGGGATGCCCTTGTGCCAGTCGGCCTGTGAGAGCTGAGCAAGGAGCTGAAGACACTTGCATCTAAGCAAGCTCACTTGCAGATGGTGGGATACCATTGTAGCAAGCAGTTGTCGTCACCCGTTCTGCTGCTTGCAATAATAAAAAGAGACCATTTAGAGCTGTACAGCTCCAGCTGGGACCGTTTCCCAGCTCCTGGCTCTGTATGTACTTCTCAGCCATGTCCCAGCTTTTCTCTATGTCATGCAGAGCCTGAAGTGCCTCAATCTGTGTGACATTAAGGGCTCCTGTCTGCAGCTCTGCAGCCTCCTCACTGCTCCGTGTCTCCCCGCCATGCTGCTGGGCTCTGTGAGTGGTGGTTTTCCCTTGTCAACCCACATTGTCTTTCTCTTATTCTGATGGCCCTGCACCTGCAACACCTGTTACAATGGTCTCCCATCTGAAGTGATGGTCATCAGTGTGAGAATCACCTTCCTTTCACACCTCTCTTCCTATTCACGGGCTGCTGCTCTCAGCTTACATTAAGGACCTGACAAAATGTGCACACAAAGCTTCACAAACAACTAGCATGTCCCACCACCGTGTGCTCCCACCAGCCCTAACAGCTTTGTAAGCAGGAACCACCAACAGGGAGTTTGAGGGGGTAAAAAACCAACCAACCAAACAAATATGCATATAGTTACAGTGGGAAACTTGTCTGCAGGGAGGGCACTCATGCCACCAGAGAGGATGCCCAGGGGAGAACAATCCTCTGGGGACCTCCTGTTCCTTCTCGTCCAACTGGCCATGGGGCTGAGTTTTCCTTTCCCTTCTGTTTCTCTCCTTTTATTTTTTTATCTTTCCAAAAAAGCAGCTATTACCTCTGGAGTCAATGCATGCCACCAGTCACAGCAGGTCCAGCTGTCTCAATATCCTCTGCACCACAACCTTGGGGAAGCTTCAGGCAGCTGAGCACTGATGGCAAAGAGTGCCTGCCAGCCCCTGGGCAGGCTCCAGGAGTGATGCAGAGCTGGGCAACCAGGAGACGAGATCCATGTGATACCTGGTGGGCTGCAGGAAGAGATCCATCCAGGCACAGCCCTGCTGGAGCACCCTCACAGGACCAAATCAAGGTCCATCAGAAAGGCAGAGAGCTGTGAGCAAAGAAACTGCCTGCGTGGATGATTCTTCCTTCATTGTACATTAGCTTCAAACACTTAAGGCAGCATCAAAGATGAAAACAAAACAACTCACAAGGCTTCCTGTTTTGATTAACAGCTCCAGTCCAAAGGGGGAACACATGAATATACAAAATGAGGTTCGGATCCATTTTCCTGCCTCTCCTCTTCCATGGCACCATTGCAGTGGTATTTCGCTGGGAAAAGTGATGCCTAATGGATTCCTGGTGCACCTGAACCACGTCAGGTATCATTAGAAAGCCATTCTAAAGGATGAATGCAGGCCTGCTTTAAAAAGTTACAATGTTAAAATAGCATTTGCTCACTTGACACACCTGACCCTACAGCAGATCCCTACATGTGCTCAGAAAATAGCTATTTACATTCAGGACCGAAACGAAACCTTCTCCCTGCAAGCACAAACCCATATGCCTAGCCTTATGCATGTGTGGCGTCTGGCTTATTCAGTGAAAATAGCTGTGCTCATTGTTATTTTCAGGATTTGGAGAAGCTATTGCCATGGGGACTGAAGATCCAAATAGATCCTGTGATCAGATCACAGGAGGCTTTAAAATAAAACTGCAATTTCTGCCAGTAATCACGTGAAACCAGCTTCAATGTGTAAGCATGAGGGCTCACTGCTTTGGTGACTTCTTACACACTGAAGTTACTAAAAGAAGAAGAATATTATATGTTGTTCACAACAGCCTGGTACCAAATGTATAATTATTTGTAGGCTTAAAATACGCAGAACATCTCAAATGAGCAGGAGATGGTGGCAGTAGCCAGCTATAGTGGGTCTGTGTTGGTACCAGAACCATAACTACACTTGAATTTTCTTCCATCAAGGCACACAAAGGGAAGTGTCTCTTGTTCCAGATTCACATAGCACTGCATCTGAGACTTTCTTATCTCTGCAGCAGGACAAGCTATTATACAGATACATATATATCTAAATCTCTCTCTATATATATATATGAACTTAGACCAAACTAGAAACTAAAACTTATTTTGCAGAACAGAAGCTATTGGAATCTGCCTCTACTTCTGTGTAATCTCTGCAGTGAAGAGATCTCAGGCCATGCTATCAGCTCTGGCAAATGAAGTGATGTCAGGGCAGGTTAATACCTGGATCTGAGAACACAAAAGAAAATCCGCCTTTCTAAGGATGCTGTAATCAGAGATGCATTAACCAGGGATGGAAGCACCCTGCTCTGGGCGGGTGCAGGGAGGTGCTGGTTGCACAACAGGCACCCAGCGTGGAAATGCACATTGCGTTGATGGGAAAAAGGGGAGGGGGATGGACCAGAAGCTCCCTCAGATCCATCTCAGGAAAACTTTGCCTTGTCTGTCATAACTATTTGCATTAAATTTTCTTTGATTATACAAAATGTTTTTAATCTGTGTTAGTGAAATATGAAATCCAAGTGAAGGCTTCTGATAACCTTTAACAATGTGAGCACTCAATATAGTTTGGTGTCACTGCAATTCCACGTTGTGATACTTCTGCTAAAAAAAATGCCGATTTTCTGCAGCGCAGGTGTAAGTCCTGCAGCTCTCAGTATCTGTGTTTAGGAGAAAAAGTATATTGCTAACATGTGCCAAAATCTGAAATGGGTCATCGTGCTTTGTGATGGTGTGGTGGGTTGACACTGGGTGGATGCCAGGTGCCCACCAAGCTGCTCTTCCTCAGTAGGACAGGGGGGAAAAATATGACAAAAAGCTCATGGGTTGAGATAAGGACAGGGAGAGATAAATCATCAGTTACCATCATGTGCAAAACAGACCTGACTTGGGGAAAATTAATTTAGTTTATTGCAAATTAAATCAGAGTAGGGTAGCGAGAAATACACCCAAATCTTCAAACATCTTCCCCCCACCCCTCCCTTCTTCCTAGGCTTAATCCAAATTTTCTCTACCTCCTCCCTGCCAGTGGTGCAGGGGAATGGGGAATAAGGGTTGTGGTCAGTTCATCACATGTTGTCTCTGCTGCTCCTTCTTCCTCAGGGGGAGGACTCCTCACACTCTTCCCCCGGAGCATTGTGGGGTCCCTCTCACGGGAGACAGTCCTCCACAAACTGCTCCAATGTGGGTCCTTCCCATGGGCTGCAGTTCTTCACAAACTGCTGCAGCATGGGTCCATTCCATGGTGTGCAGTCCTTCAGGAAGGGACTGCTCCAGCGTGGGTCCCCCAGGAGGTCCCAAGTCCTACCAGCAAACCTGCTCTGGCATGGGTTCCTCTCTCCACGGGGCCACAGGTCTTGCCAGGAGCCTGCTCCAGTGTGGGCTTCCCATGGGGTCACATCCACCTGCTCCGGCGTGGTGTCCTCCACGGGTGGACACTGGCTCCACCATGGACCTCCATGGGCTGCACAGGGACAGTCTGCCTCACCTTGATCTTCACCACAAGGTCCAACCAGGGCCAATCAGGTCTCTTGCATGTTTCATAGTCCAGCTGTAGCCCTGAGATGGGTATACAGGCTGGTTTGCAGGAGCTTCAACACCTCTGGGGAGGACAGACCATGGGCATGCATCCTGCCAACCAGCAGGAGTGGGCTGTGGCAACAGAACTGTCTGTCCTCTGCTGAATCTTACCAACATCAGGCCTGGTCAGCACACCCAGCTCTGCATTGTCCATCTGGTTCCCACATTGCAACCACATGGAAATGTGCAGTACCATCACCCTGCTGCAAGTGATGCTGATGAGGTCAACCACAGAGGATTGCCCCAAGCTCACCCAGAGTCTTCAAGACAAAGACAGATGGTTCATAGCAAGTGGATCCTCCTCACTCTAGAGCTTACAGGCTGAAATATGCACTGTGGCTGATGAAAATTGTCCCATGACCCCAGTGGCCATCTCTTCATAGACAGAGAGCAGCAACCTTCAGTTGCGTGCATGACTCTTGCCAGATGGACATCCTGGTTTTTGCTAGGATAGAGTTAATTTTCTTCTCAGTAGCTAGAAAGCACCGTGTTTTGGTTTCAGTGTGGGATTTGTTATGAGAAGAAATGTTGTAAGCTACAAAAGCACCGTGTTTGGGTAGTTTGCAAGTGCAAAGGACTGTGAGGGGGAAAGTGTAGCAGTCAGCAAACCCCAGAACTGACAGCTGGATATGCCAATGAGATATTCCATATTGTGTTGTATCATGTTCAGTGTATTAACTGGGGCTGACCGGAAAGGGGGGGATTCTCTTGGGAATCACTTGGGCTCGCTTTTCTGGGATTGCGATTTCAGTTTCGGGGTTCCTTTTCATTCCTCTGGGATTGCTATCAGCGCGTGGTGAGCAACTGTACTGTGCATCACACATTTATGTATATAGTTATTATTATAATTACTATTTTAATTTTATTTTACTCTAATTATTAAATTGTTCTTATCTCAACGCACAAGTCTCCTCACCTTTACCCCTCCAATTCTCTCCCCTATTCCCTGGGTGGGGGAGAAGGGAGAGGGGTGTGAGTGGCTGTGTCTTGTTTGGCTGCCAGCCAAGTTAAACGATCATAATGGAGTACAGGGGACTTTCGGTGGCTGACCCTGAGTCCCAGGGCTCCAAATACAGCCTGTCCCTTGCCTGCTGTGACACTCTCCATCTTGCCGCAGTCTCTACAGCTTGCATGTGGACTTCAAGGAGCCCTTTTGCCTAGAGGATACACCAAGATAAAAGTTCTCCTGGCAGCAGCAGCACAGCCTGGCACTGCCACGGCTGATGGTCCTGTCTCCCTGTCCAGAAGGGACATGTAGGAAGTCACATGTGATCATATAGTTGGCACAGGGCCACCCGCACAATGTCCCCAGGGTTATAACACATGGGCTTGCACCACTAAGGATATCATCCAGCAGCATTGACTCTCCCCTCCTCTTTGCCATGACACAAAAGTAAACCTCTCCTGCTCCAGAGGGTGAGGAATGTGGCATCCCATTCCCTGTGACTAGCATGTTTAAAAGAGATCTTCATTATCCCTGCACTTTCCCAAACAGGATGACATTATTTACCTGGTTGCAGACTACTTCTGCAGTTACCTTCCTCCCAGACATTCTTCCCTCTCACTGGCTCTACTACCATATTCTGTGCATCCATAATGAAGAGAAGAAATAAAACTCCCAATTATGCCAATTAAATTATCTACTTTGAAATATAAATTAAGAGAGCCATCCTGCGGACAGTCACTCCCAGGTCCTCAGGGAGCTTTCCTGTAAACTGCATCCCTTTGATGTCTTCTTCAGGCGCAGCATAGTCTGTGACAGGGATTTCCTGGCCCTTTTTGGCTCTGGGGCTGGACTTCAACTGGTGCATCTCCGAGCTGCCTGTGCCAAAGGCTCTGGGCCATGGAGCAGGCTGCCCGGAGCTGCTCCTACCAGAAACACCAGCAAGCCCATCAGGTTTTGTTGTTTGTGGCACAGCCCAGCACAGCTCAGCCTCCTGAGCACCTGCATCCCAAGCCCAAAGCCTAGGAGGCTGGTGGACCCATGGCTCTGCAAACAGCATCTCAGGAGCTTTGCTTGGATTGAAGCTTGGAGCGGGATGGCATTCTGGTTCCTGATGACAATCTGCCTTATATTTGGGAAAGCTGTCCAGGCCCTGGTGTAAGACCCCTCTGGTTCTGCAGCAGCCTGGAGCTCAGACATCAGGAGAAAGGGATGTTTTCAGCTCTGAGGTAGGTGCCCATGCCCTAAGCACATACCCCTCCTCCTGGAGCTTGGGCTGCCTGGGCCTGGGGCCAGCTTTGACAGTGCAGCTGCCTGGCCTTGAATCAAAGAGCTGTTTGAGAACATGCTTTGGTGGGGACTCACTCCCCTTCTCTCAGGAACTGCTTTTAAGCTGGGCTCTTGTCCTTGGTCTCTGCCTGTGCTACACTGCAGATATCCTTGTACTTGGCCACATAACTCACTGGTCTGCACCCTGATGTGACCCGGGACCTGCCTCATCACTAGGGTCTTTTCTAGTGGTTGGGCTTTTGACTGACTTCAGCTACCATTGCCCAATGAAGCTCTTCTTAGGTATTGTGGCAGCAGACCCTTGTCCATGAAGCCCTCACCCTCATGCCCACCTTGCTGTCACCCTCAACTCCAGCTCACTTTCTTGTGTGGAGCTGCCTGACAGTGGGAAACAGCAGAAAATGAGAAACTGGTGTGTACTTACTCTGGGGTTTCTTGTGAGAATAGCGGAGGAGGAAAGTGATGCTCTGTCCCAGGAGGAGCTTCCCCTAATTCTCCTCCCAGTCACAGTGTGGGCAAAGATGCTGAGACAGCAACTTGGCTCAGACTGAACACAGAGGGCCTATGAATAACCAGAGGTTTTACGGTTCCTCCTTCACTAACAATGTCCCCCAGATTCTGGAAATGCTAGCAGACCAGCCAGCTGCTCCCTCAGTGCTTCTGTTCCTGGTTTGCAGATAATGAGGCATTTGTAAATCCCAACCCTGGGCTGTTCAGTAGTTCTTCCAAAGCCAGCCTCACACCAGCTCCTTCACCACCTCCTTGTGTTGCCCCCAGAAGCGACTTCTCCCAGCAGCAAGGGCAGCTCTCTGGGACTGGTTCTGGCATAAATATACTGAGGAGGGTCCTCATTTCCCTGAGCCCTGTACCTGTCCACACAACACCTAACAGCCCAGTGGAGCTGCCTGTTTTTTCAAACTGCCATTAACTGTGCTGCCTATGGGCAGCTGAATACAGTGCAACACTGCAAGAGAATTATTTATGACTGTCAGGTCTGTTGAGATACTGTTGAAGGACTGGGAAAGGGTATCAGAGAGACAAATTTGGTGAGGTACCATAGCCAGGGCAGGGTTTCCTTGTGTGCACCATCCTAGCCTGTGGCTGGAGCCTTCTGCCACAAAAGCATCTGTTGTCACCCCAGACTGGAGTCTGCTACAAGGTAAGCTGCCTCCAGGGTGGGTGACTGGAGAACCCAGACCCTGGCATGAAAGGGACAAAACAGCAACAGGACAGCCTGGTGACACCCAAAACCTAGTGCTTTGAAACTGGAAGACCACACTGTACCCTGAGAGTATTTGGGTGCCAAATTTATAGTGATGTGGTTCACTGAGCATTAACTTTCTGCAGTAAATATAAGGACTATTGCAGGTCAGACCAAAAGCCTGTCTTATTCGGCATTGCATCTCCAACAGTCACCAGTAAACAACTGTCTTAAAAAAACCATCATCACAGAATCACAGGATTAGAACAAGGAAAAAGTGATGCTTCCCCCAGCACTTTCCCAGCTTCCATCCATTTTCAGATTAGGGGTTTCCTGACCTGGGGGTGCGGATTTCGTACACCGCAACCTTCCACAGGCTCCTCTTCAGTGGACCTATCTCATCTCTCCTTGAGTGCATGTTACCTCTTAGTATCCAGGGTATTTGACGGCAGCCTTTGACAAAGTTGGAGCCTTTACCAGCATTTACCTCACATTCCTTACTAAGCTTTAATTACTATGACGTAAGAACGTAAGTCTTCTCCTGTGAAGATAAATTTTTACTTCAGTGATGGAGAGAACTGCAAACATGCAGTAACAGTCTCATCAAAATGATGCACGTATCCTAAGGGAAAATTAGTGTCAAAGGCATTGTTTGTGGGGGACTTTGCCTTAGTTCACTTTATGCATTACTCATCTCTTTTTGCCAGAGAGCAACACCTGATGAGACGCTGCTCTGCCAGTTGCTGGAGAGCTATATATATGGTGTGGACATCTATAGATGATCCGGGGAGGTACCTCAGCTGTACAAGTGTCTAAGCCTGTGCCAGTTATGCCGCCTCTAACAGACATAAGAAAGCAAGGGATGAAAGTTAACGCCTGCTGGGAGTTAGCACACAAACAGTGGCAAATTTTGTAGAAAAAAGCTTTCTCTTGGTCTGCCATGCCAATGGTAACACACAGTTACAGCTGACATGCAACCCAAGTCAGAGATGCTTAGGCATCCCATTTCGAGATGGGATGACACGAGACCCATGAGTGGTTTACGTTAATTTAACAACTTAAGTGTACCCTTCTGTGGTTACAAGTTGCATGATTTTACAGACTGTTCTTGGCAGATGGTTTGTAGCCAAGTCAGCAGCAGTGGTTTAAAATGATACCACCTTACCAGCTGCCTCACTCCTCTGTTGGGGAGGCATCCACACCTCCTCCACCCCACAGGTCTTGCCTTCAACTGCTCGTGGCTGTGAACAGAGAGACTGAGGAGCTGACGCATTTTTTTTGCCTCTCCTGCCTTGCCTTCTAACATCCACTAACAGGGTGGGACTGACAACAGGTAGCATCTTAAAGCACTGCACCTAAATCTCCCCAGACCTTCTCAGAGGGACTGCCAGCAAGAGCATGACTCAGTTTCCAGGTTCATTACATTTTTTTTTACATGCTGGTTTTCTTGCAGCTCTGTTGCCTGGTGGATCACTGGACTGACAAAATCATTGACTGCAAAAGAACAAGTGACCGGCTACCACAGGGTGAGTGGCCTCTGACTCTGGAGCTGCAGATGGGTTCCTGAGCTGACCACATGCACTTCCCAGAAGATGGCTGGGTTCATTTTGTTTTGCTGAAGCCAATAGGTTGTCCCAGAAACAAGCACAGCTCAACTCTGTTTAGTAATAGTTACTGAAGAGTTGTTATTGTCCCACATCTTTGAATTATGAAAGATCTTTCCTCCTCATAGTTCTTTAAGCTATGAAGTCTATGTTGTCAGGGCACTGAAGGCACCCACAGACTTCACTGGCCCTAACCAGCCAATTTTCCTCCCCTTCACCTCTTCCCATCACCTGGGAGCCCCATTTCAGCCCAGCCATGACATCAGCATACGCATCTGGGCTAAGGCTATGGTGGAGCTGGAGAGCTGCACCGCTGCAGTGTCACTGGGGCAGAGAGGGGGCTGAAATGGAGTGCGAGGAGGCTGCTTAGGGACAGTAAATCCTATTAGTGTGCTCATGGCCCTGACCATACCTTCCAGGTCTTGGTGACAAGAACACATTGATATGAAGCTCATATGGTGAGGAAGAATGGCCACCCTGGACCACATGATTCGTTCAGTTTTCAAAGTAGCAAAGTACTCCCTATATTTTAGCAGTGTCTGTTAATTACAGTGGCAAAAAGTAGTATTTGCTTAACTACATCAAAATGTTTTCTCTCTGAGTACATGCAAGTTTAATTATCTAGTCAAGAGCTCCACCAAGAAGCTTTATTCAGGCAGTAAAACTAATCAAACTTTCATGTAGCTCTGTCTAAGAGGCATTCAGTTCCTGAGTGTCTACTAAGACTAATGAAATGCACTATAGAAACTCTGAAAGGCTTATATCAGGGATAGGAAGAAATGGGAAAGAAGACATCGCCGCTGTTGTATCTATAAACCCTGCCTGGTGGAATGGGTGTAGATTTATGGATTGGTAAATTGAGTTGTCCCAGTCTGGAGACACTTCATCATTTTTTATTTGCAAGTTTTCCTTTCACCTCACAGATCATGCTGGATGGAGCTGAACAAAACTCTTTTGTTTGTGGTAATGGTGAGTAGCTCCTACAGAAGATAAGTGCAACACTCCTGCCTGTCTGGGATTGGATTGGCATTGCTCTGATGTCCTACCAGCCTGAGTGCTCCACAGCTGACAGCTACATCCACCTTCCCTGGTGGGTAAAACAAAGTTCTCAGCTACCGAATCTGCTTTAGCACTGTCTTGAAGACAGCTGGATCCAATTCTCCTTCAAAAGAGCAAGTGCCAGGGCCTAGAAGCCACCTCTGCCATTAGTGATCTTGACAAACACTGGTCATGACATTTGGGCTTTGCCAGCTCCTGGCTCCATCATCTCTTCCATTGAAGTTGTGGATGCCCCCTCCCTGGAAGTGTTTAGAACCAGGTTGGATGAGGCTTTGAGCAACCTGGTCTAGTGGAAGGTGTTCCTGCTCATGGCAGAGGGGTTGGAACTGGATGATCTTTAAGGTCCCTTCCAACTCAAACCATTCTATGATTCTATGATTCCATTAGTAGCAATAATGGTGCAGCACACCCAGACAAAACCGTTGGGAAAAGACACAGAGGCACGTGCATTGGGAGCCGAAACTACTTGGATACAGGAGGAATGGAAATGCTACATTGATTCCTCAGATAAGAACATTTGGAACGCAGCTGAACAACAGTGAAGAAGAGCATTAGTCTTCCAGATTTTTATTCATCTCCATCAGGCTGCAAACCTTGTTTTGCCAGAACCATGAGTTACAAGTTATAGTCATTTGAATGCTATAAAGAGGGGCTGGGGGAAGGCAATTAAAAAGCTGAGCTGTCAATTAGAGGGAGAGACTCTGAAAGAGAAAGAGGTCTGTGAAAAACTTATATATAGCTCTAAGGGTCTGTTGCAGAATCTGATGTGGTGTAAGCAGAGCTAGATATGAACGTTACATGCCTTTGTTATTTTGGGGGACTTGGTTTTGGTTTTCTTGGATATTTTCTTCCAAAGAAACAATACTCTGCTTTATGGAAGGTGTGAGATCACTGCATACCACTGTCTATAATTACATCACCGCCATATATCCCCTTTTCTAGCCTGGAAATACTAGGTGGGACTCAGAGCTGCTGTATTTGACCCAGCCTGCTGTGCCCAGGCTATTGACCTGAAGGTCCTGGATCTGTTTGCGGTGTACGTAACTGCCACCACAGCTGCACTAAGGACTTGAGTGGGGCAGCTACAGTAATTTTGACAGCTTGGGGACAATTTGTTGGACTGGCAGAGACTATTTGTGCTCTGCATCAGGATAGGTACAACACCCCGGGATGCACACGGTTGCCATGTATGAAGGGCACGTTCGCAAAGCGCTGGATTTGCCTCCTGGGTAGGGCTCAAGCGCTTGCACGGCAGGCGAGCTGAAGGAGGCTGGGGCTTTCCAAAACATTCGGATTTGCTCGATGCTTGTAGTGCAGCACACGGCAATGAGAGCGCAGCGGAGGGGCGCATAGGGAGGTACGGAGCAGATGCCGGGCGCACCCTTGGGTGGCGTGGCCGCCACAGGCTGGCTCTGCGGGTGAACCGTGGCAGCGAGGTCACTGCACAGCGCATCTGGGGAGACAACACCGCGGCTAACGAGGGTGCGGGGAGCTTCCTGGAGGCCGGGGTGGGCCTGAGCCCGCCGCAGCCCCCCCGACAGGCTCGATCCTGATGGGGCAGGCGGGGACCCCGGGAAGCACAAGGCCACGGAGGAGCGTACGCAGACCACTGCCAGGCGCTCCCCGCCGCCCTCGGCGTTTCCCGGAGCCGCACAACGCTCAGCATAGCGGCGGGACCCCCCAGCCGGACCCGCGCAAGCCAGGGCCGGCGGCGACCCCGGCCGCCCCGCAGGACACGCTCCCGCCCGCTCCACGTGCGAGGCCGCCGTCCGCCGGGCCTACAAGGCCCAGAATGCAGCGCGGGGCCGGCCGCGGCGCAGGGCGGGAGCGCAGTCCCCGCCGCCGGCCCCGCGCGCCTCCCTCCGGTCGCTGCGCGGGGCGGGCGAGGCCAGGCCGGGTGGGGGAGCCGCGCCGCCATTGGTGGAGCCCGCCCGTCGCGTCACGTGCGCTCGCGGCCGCTCTCCCAGTCACTCAGCAACGGCGCGCGCGCTCGCCCCCCTCCTTTCCCCCCTCCCTCCCCCCCTCGCGCTCGTCACGGAGCGTCCCGCTTCCCCCCGCCCTCCCCTCGCGCGAGCCGCCGGGAGCCGCCGCCGGAGCCGCCTCGCAGGAGCTGGTGGGAGCCGCCGCCGGGAGCCGCCGCCGCTGCCATGGCCGATAACGCCGCCGCCGCTGCCGCCGGCCTGGAGAACCACCGCATCAAGAGCTTCAAGAACAAGGGCCGCGACGTGGAGGTAGGTGCGGGGCCGGCGGGGCCCCGGCCGGGCCCGGCCTCCGCCTCCGGCGGGCACGAGAGGAGGGGCCGGGGCCTGGCTGCGCTGGCGGCGCCACCGGCGGGAAGGAGGCGGGGAGCGGCCGCCCGGGGCGGGCGGGTGGCGGCGGGGAAAACGCCCGCGGGGGGTTTTCTCTCCGTCATGCGGGCGCGGCCGGCGGGGGGCGGAGGAGGCGGCGGTGGCGGGGGGAAGGGTTGGCGCGGCCGGGCCGAGCGCAGTCCCGGCGGGCGGTGTGCGGACCCCGCCGCGCCCCCTCCGCCGCCTCCCCGGCTTCCCGGGCTGCGGGAGGGCCCAGTGGGCCCCGCGCCGGCGGCTGTGCCCGGGCAGGGCCGGCAGGCGGCGGGATGCCCTCCCCCCGCTCCGCTCCCCTCCGCCCGCAGCGCTCCTTTCCCCCACCCCGCTGCCTCCCCGTCCTGCCTCCGCCCCGCGCCCCCTCCCCCGTGCTCGGCGGGACCGGGGCCGGGATGGGGTGGACAATAGGGCCGGCTGCCTTTGTGCCGGCCCCTCTGGGCCCTAGTAGCCCTAACGCCGGGGCGAGAGGCTGCCCGGCCCCCGTGCCCTGCTGTGCCGGCGCCGCACACGGGAGCCGGGACTGGTGGTAGGGGCCGCTCCCACACGCTCATCTGCCTTTTTACAGTGTGCTGTGCTGGCCGGTTTTGCTCCCTGCACCGCCTAGAATCAACCTTTCCTTTTTTTTTTTTTTTTTTTTTTTTCATTTTCGTTTTTATTTTAAAATGCTGGTAGGCACGTAAGTAATCATCTGCTGGGCGTCTCCGTCTAAATCGGGAAGGAGTGTGGTGCTTACTAAGGCTAATGGGATAGTAGTTTACTCCCCCGAATTTGAGAGAGATTGAGTGATGAGAATCTTATTTATTCCCTGGAGGTATTCCGAAGGTCTTCTGAATCTGTGTGTCATTAGTGGGGACATCTTCAGTTCTAGTCACAATGGAAAAGGGACGAAATCACAAATCTTGTGTTTTAAATGTCTGTAATGGGAAAGGAAGGAGGAGGGAGTTGTTCTGAAATCAGACTAGGATTGAAATCGGATTAGGATTCACTGGAGTGAAAACCTAAGTGTGTGTCAGGTTACTTTGGCTTCACCTGAGGGTATTTTCCATCCTTCTGTTGATTTTATCACTTAAATTCACTTCTGTAATCAGTATAGCTGGAATTTTAGTCCTTTGAAAGCACGTTTTGTATCTTAGCAGAATTCACACCTCTGCTGCTATTGTTTGGGTGGAGACAATTTTATGCAGGTCAGGCTTAGCAGCAGCAGTGTCTTTAAGATGACATTCACTGTATAAACTAATCTTTATCTTAATTTTTGTTTACCTTGGTGACAGTGAATCTTTCTCACAGAAAATACTGTATGTAAAGAGTGGGTTAACTTCAACACTTCTAGCTAACATTAGTAAATGTTACAAAGTAACTAAAAATTGCCCATCTGTCAGTTGAGCAGTTGCTTTTCAGGGCAAGGAGGAAGCGTGGTGGGTTACTTTTTCCCCTTCTCATCCGGTGAGACTCTTCCTGCTGCTCCTCATTCATTTTGTCCTTGTGTCATCTCCTCGTATTGGTTACTGGCTTTGTTGCTGATTTCTCAGTCACTGGCCTGAATCCATCAGAGCTCTAAACAGGGAAAGGTTAGGTATGTTCGTGCCTAGCGTGAACTGATCTGTCATCCATACTTGCTTATATTATAGCATGCCCGAGACTAGGGGAATTAAATATCTGCCTCTGTGGGGGGGGAAGAAGGGAATTGACTGCCTAAGCCTTACTGGAATTAGTTATACCAGACCAGCTAAGGTAGCTTAGCTCTCATTTTTTCCTGAAGGGGAATAATTATTTTAGAATAGAGTATTTGCTGTTACAGAGAAGTATATCCTCTAGGGTTATCTTCCAGTGTGCTGACTGACTTCCTTTTGTGGCTGAGCCTAAGACTATTTGGCAGATAGCTCCAACAATGTTAATGTCATTAAAGCTTTCATCCGTGCTTTTGAAAAGAGTTAAAATCTAAGAAGCATCTTTCTTTTGGGGGCAACAAGCATATGAAACGCAGAAGTGTGTAAAAGTTGTATACCCATGGAGATACGATAAAATGAAATTTAGATTCATTTAAAGGACTGTAAAAGGTTAGAAACGTGTCAGCGTCCCATAAAACAACTTAATTTCTATTAAATGTCTGAAATTTTCTACAACACCTCCTTTTGACTCTTTGCTGGTCATGGTATTTATTTAAAAGTTTGTGTTAGAAGTACCCTTCTAAGTAAACTTTGTCTAACTTAAGTCTCTAGAAGTAAAACAACGTAAGTTAAGTTTATAGTGAAGAATGAAGGAGCACAGCAGTGCTATGTAATTGCCGTTACTTACTGTGCTTCTTTTGAGATACTGGTACACTGACTGAGCTGCTGGTTGGACAGTTTGTCTCTATTTAGTGAAAGTTATCAGTTGTCCACAAAATGTTTCTTTTCTAAATCAGGTATTGGATGTAATTCCCAACTGTTAGCAATTAAATACATTTACAGTTTTACATAGAGATCCTGCCTTCAATTTTCTGTACTTAACTTTGGAAACCAGGAGACATCAGTTCTACTGTTGACATTGATCTGCATCTACATGTTTTGTCAAATTCCACCAATGAGAAAATAAGTGGTTAGGATGGTGGAGTAATAAATCATGGCCTGATGTAGATTTTTCGAAGAACATAATCTGGACAATACTCCAAACTGTACGCTCCAAGTTCAGTTTGAAAACAGTGATGTTTGAGTCACCTTCTGCCTGGAGACAGTCACCACCTTTGAACTCAGCAGGCTCGAATACATTCTGTAGTAATCTTCCTTTGGCTTCTAATATATACTGATGAGTTGTTATTGATCCCCTCTGGGTACAGGCTGTTCTGGCAGACCAAAATATTTACTCCTTTAATTTGTAGTTAACTTGTATTTTATTACTGGGTTTGCTAGGGCATATAATTGTCTTTGCATGTAACTTTAAGGGAAACAAAAGATGAGTAAGTACTTTTGTGTTAAGACATACCTCAGTACCCCCTGCAACTTTTCACTGTGCTCCTTTTTCTAAGAGCAAAGAAAGGGATCTGTTGGGCAGAAGTCAAAACTTCTGAATCTTTGACCTGCACAGGTTCACTGTCCTTTTCCTAGTTTCAGGCTTGGGTGGAAGTTTCTTACCTTTTTGTTGGCTTCCTCTGTTAAGGAGGTAGAGTTGTGTATATAGAACTGGAGTTCTGATTTTGAGGTATTAATAGTTCCAAAAAGTATTTAGCTCCCAAAAGGCATAGTAGCAATATCAAATGCCAGAAACAAAGTGTTACTCACTTAATATGAGTTTATGTTCTTGCTTTTATTAGTGAGACTCTTCTATTTTTATAGGTACTGACATGTGATTAGCAGCAGACAGAGCTAACCTGAACTTGCAGAGCTGAGTGGTAAGGAGCCAAGACACTAGTGGCTTCATCTGGATGAACAACTGCCAGAACAGTTTCTCCTCACAACCTACTCAATTTTATATTCTCCAGAGATGTGAAAGGGCTTTTTAAATTGTCCCATATGTAAAGAGAAATCTTTCCTGTGTTGATCATAATCATGTAGTCTTAAGCCTCAGAGGGTTTCTTCTAAATGTACAACACTGATTGTTCCAATGCAATTGAGGTTTTACAGGACAAGATTAAACAGTTGCAATTGCTTAATTCATAATACCCCTTGTAACTGCTGCATTTATTTGCTTATATTGACATGTAAGCTAACTTAGCTTTCAGAAAACCTGATTTGAACCTTCTGCTTTCATCTGTTAGCAGATTTGCAGCTTAATTCTTTGCCTAGTAACATCCTTCTTAGACTTTTTTACTCTCCAGCTTCTTGGACTAGAAGTGTTACTTATTCTTTATTACAATTGCAGTCACCCATATGTTGGCTCACTGTTTTGATGTTTTTAAGTTGTCAGATCAAACAATTCAGCCCATTTCTTTTTGTCAGGCTTAGTCAGCATCCCTGACTAAAACTGAGGAAAAATTCTTGGTGAACAGAGATTTTATAATTTGTAGGGCTCTCTGCATGACTTATTGTTATTTTTGTGTGTGGTGCAATGAGACTATGTGGTCATACAATTAGCAAAATGCAAACTGCATCAAAAATAAATTTCCATGTGCACTCATTTAAAGAAAAAAGAAAAACAAAGAAGAAAACTAACTAGTCACAGCTTGATGCGTTATAACCTGAATAACTTTCTGTAAAAACACTTAATAACTGGGATTAAAATTTCCTTTTTGTGTACTTGTCATACTCCTAATCATAAATCAGAAGAATACAAGTCCTTGATCTTCTGTTGCTTAGGCCATAGGATTAACTTCCTGAAACTTGTTGAAGGCTGTTCACCAAAAGGAGACGGCCACTCTGTTGTCTTTCGCCTACTCCTGGTCTGTTTGGTTTTAAGCTTCAGAGGTCCTGACCACTGATATCTTTTCCCATTACAGTTGTTCTGGGGCAATTGCGTCACCTTTTGGTCTGTATAGCCTTTGGGTCCAGGGACTTTGAAGGATCCATTTTTATTCTGTACCTTCAGTGTTCTGATCCCAGATGAAGCAGAGGAAGAAAGTGGGCTTAGCCCAAATCTCCATCATCAGCTCTGGCAGGTTCAGTGTGTTTACTGTTGCTGCTTCGATAACGGCATGGATCTAGTTCTTGAGGATGCTTGAATTTATTCACATTTTTCTGTCATGCTGCCATCAATTTTTTTGCAAGCAGAGGAATATCATTCTGAGGAGGCCAAATCTTTACAGTCTCTGGGCATCTGAGAAAGGTATAGGTTGACTTAAAGCTGTGTTCCCATCAAATGTCAAAGGCTTTTTGCAGTGGAGGTACCGTAGCTGTGCAGTGTTAACAAATGAGCAGATGTGCTGCTGCCAGCTAATTTCTTGATACTGTTCTGTGCACTGACTAGTTTTTTTACTGTCTCTCTGTCCTCCCCTCAAACACTGCATGAAACAAAGGCAGCTTGTAGCAATCCCAGAAAGCCTGTTACTCCCACCTACTTTACAAAAATCCAGTTTCTTTCAGGACCTCGCTTTGACAGATTGATCAGTTTTCTGCCTTTCACTTTGCAGTCACAGGAACTGATACTGGAAAAAGAAAAATTGAGAGGGAATAGGACTGTAACAGCTGATTGAGGTTGGTTTAAGGTACTGTGGACCTGCTGTCTAAATAGCCTCACTGGCTCAATGAATCTCAGTAGTTTAAGTGAAAACACAGGTGTTGGGTAGCTTCCTGTTGGGAACTGGATTTAATATAAGATCCAGTACTCTCATGCGGAGTTTCTAAGCTCTGACTCCTGCAGCTTCTTTATTACCCTTTCAGGCCAGTATACTCTTGGGAGAATATAGGTGTATGTGTTTTGTACCTTGGGAAGAATTACATGGGCAGGAAGTAAGAGCTACGTGTGGGAAACCTCCTCAACTGTTATTGCTACATAATTCTCCAAACTTTAGTTAGTCTGCAGGTAAATAGTACAATGTTCTGAAATGTTTCTGACTTTTTGTCAGAAAACACTTAAGTCCACTCTGCATATACTGTCTTGTATTTTCCATGTGAGGTTCAAAATCAATGGAATGCGTTGCATTTGAAAATTATTAAAGACACAGATACCTTAGGAAGTAATTGTTTATTTCAGAAATTCCTGTGGAGAAAACAATTTGGAGATGGCATCTCATGATGAACATAATCTTCATAAGCTGATTGGGATCTGTGCTGGCTGTATTGAGGCCCAATTATTGCTGTTTGTTGTGATATACCAAGCCTTAGCTAATCTTTCTGTAATTACAGAATTTGTTTTTCTTTATTCTTGTGTATTTCTAATGCTGCAGCAGTTGCTCTGGTATCTCTAAAGCTGCTTCTGTTAAAAGACTGATTTTTAACTCATAAGCTGTCAAAAGTTGGTAGCAGCGTAACTTTCATACTAGTTTTAAGGGCTCTTTAACTGTTTTTACATAATTTCTTTGAGGCTTTCGTAATATTTGTGCAGTACCAGCACAAATCCAAGCAGGACATTTTGCCCTCGAAAACTGTGTTATCTGAAAAGTCAACGATTAGGAGGAGGAGGTACCAGCTACAAGTGAGTGATCAGATTTGTGTATATTGTGGGGTTAGAAGTGGAGTGAGGCATCTAGTTTATAAGATTAGGTCAGAAAAGGCAATGAACTGGTTGAAGCTAATGGGGCAGATCATCATGTAATAAAGACAAATTGACAAGTGAACTGACTTAAAATTAAAAAGAAATGTAAAACCTACGTATATTCCAAGAATAGGGTCTATCAGTTGTTTTCAGAATAGCTAGCACTGTGAAGCTTTTACTGAGTTGGTGTTCCTGGATACTTCTGTAGTAACAGAAGCTGTGGACTTCACATTCTGTTTCACAAAATTTGGTATGGATAGTCAAAGAGCTAGTTTCTTCCCAGAATGTAGCCCTGTGTCAGAACTGCCTGTGCCTTGAGTGAACTAGTTGCAAAGCTCCTTGTGTTTTTTAATTTTCTGCTCCTTTAGCTTCCTGAGCCAGCCCTTCATGTCTGGAGAACACTAGTGCTGGCTCAGAGCTGGTCAGTGTGAAGGGAAGGAGGTATATGTTGTCTAGTGGTATTTAACTTTCATTTAATGGATTGTTATCTCTTCACAGTCAGATTGACACCATTAAATCTGCAAGGGAAGTTCCATATCGTTTCTTCTGGGTCAGCTGATACTTGTCTCCTTTCTCAGGTTAAGCAGATGTTACAGTCAGTTTCAAACTTGTTTTGTGTGTGTTTAATAAATACAAGTACAAAATAGAAATATATACTGCACAAATAGCTGCAGAACAGGAGACAAAATGAATATCTTCCCTGTTCAAACACCTATTACTGAATGACACATTTCCCTCATATTCTGTCATGTCTGATGAGCTGAGGATCTCTTCTTGTGTATTTTTGACCTTGGTTATTGTCCAGTTCAGTAACAGGTGGACTTTGGAGGCAGTGATAGAAGAGATGATTTGCAAAATCAACTTGGAGAAATCTCTTCCTCAGAGTTTGACTTGTTAGCTTTAATGGAGATGTATTTTAATGACTGCTCAAGCCCCTTTGCAAACTTGCTGGTGTGGAGCAAAGCTCAGTTGCATGAGGAGGTGGTCAGACAGGGTGTGAGGGTGACTTGTGGCCAGGTTTTCAGAGATACGGTAAGGAATTCCTGCCCAGGTGCAGTGTGAGATTTCAGGTTTGCAGTTTGCAGAATGTCCTTGTTCTTAGTCAACTACACTGTAAGTCAGAAAGTTGATGGAATTATGTCAAGGGACGTAGCTCTCGCCCAGGTAGGCTAAGGTCACCCTAAAGAGCAGACACTGTCTTTGCACGCAGCTTTTTGGCATCAGGGTCTCTTACTTCTTTTCGTGCTCACAAATGTTAGATGCAAAGTCAGTGGTAGTGATTTCTCTGCACCAAAAGTCTGACTTGCAGCCAGATATAGAGGGCTGTCCACATCAAGAGAGGATCCTGAAATGAGAGAACCCTGCTAGGAGTCAGCAGGATCCTGTTAACCACTGTCCGTCACGTGTGCGAGAAGAACATGGGCTGGTAATGGGTAGTGTTCATAACACTGAACAAGCAGCAGTGAAGAGCTGCTTCCAGACAAGAAGAGATTATTTAAGGAGTTCTGACACAGGCAGTCGATGTGACAATGCCTTTGAACATCACAAGCTGGCAGAGACAGTTTGAAATCTGGCAGTCCCCTCTTCCCGTGCCCACTGCCCATAGGGGTGTGGCCCACGATACCTCTGTGCTCAGTGTAACCAGTGCTTCGGTGGGCCCTATAGCTGTGAGGTTTGGAGGAGTTTTGTATGGGTTCTTGTCCCTCAAAACCAGACCACTTACGGTCATCTGAGCCACTCGTCAGGGCTAGCCAATACCTTTTTTATGGAAGGACTTATAAATTGGAATTTTTAGCAACTGAAGATATCCTCAAGGAGAGAAGTACGATACTCAAAATGTTCAAGCAACAGAAGCGTGGAATCAGGGCTTATGTCACATTAAAAGGTGAAGTAGGAGCATCTAGAATTCATGATACTGAAATGATTAAATCAGAAGGGTTGCTGACAGGGTTCGTAAAAGACACAGGATGTTGCTGGAGTGTATTTTCTAATTTCTAGTGCTTCATATTCTTCTTAAGTTATCAGCTGAGTTTGTTGTTTTCTCTTGCATCTTGAGCAGAATGATGTCTTCGTAGATTTAATTAGGCAGCAGCTAGCACATGTTTAATCTTTTTTTGCCTTTTCATTATATCTTTCAAAAAATAGAAAAAAAAAAATCTGACTTCATTTGGACCATGTAATATTATACCAGAAAGGCTTGCTGTGCTTGAATTTAGCTTTGGACTTGATTTGTTGTTTTTTCATGGAACCCTGTGAATATATGCAAATTGCAATTATTCTTTCCCATTTTATAGATGGAATAATAGGACTTTTTTTTTCCTCGCTTCACAAGGAGGTGCTTATAAATTTGTCATAGAGTCATAGAACGATTGTCTGAGGTACTTCGATATTACAGTTGAAGATTGTTTAAGTATCTGGAAAGGGAGTGTCTTTGTTCAAACAGATTGCACAAGAAAGTATCTAGCTAGTATTTAGCTTAGTAGGTTTTCTTTTTTCTTTTTTTTTTTTTTTTTTTTTTTCCTAGGGGAAACTAGTATAAATATTTGGCAAGCTTAAGAATGTCTGGTCTTCTGTGGCATTTGCTCCAGAAGTCTGTGAGGCCTTTCTGACCAAACACTTCATTTTGTAATTAGATTCTTGAAAGTGGTTATCTACAAATTTATAAAAGCTTTTAAATTTAAAAGAATTTATTTAAGTCTTTATGCTCATCTAAAGTTCAAAATTTTAGTCTGATGTTTGCACCTAGTTACCAGGAGCAGACATTTTAATTTTGCTCTGCTGTTTTGTGTTTTCACATTCTGTACACGAGTGAAGACAGTATTTTGGCTGTGAGATGTGGCATTAAAAGTGGTAGATTTGGTGTCTGGTAACATCTGCTAGAAAAAAAGGAACCTGTACTTCTGAACCTGAAAAAATGAACCTGAACTTCTGAATTGGGGTTTCTAGACTATAGAAGAGGAAAGGGACTCCTGCTTTTTTGCAATGGCAATCAGCTGTTCTGCTTGAATAGACAGGTCAGTGTACTTCACCTCCTCAGTAAGGGAATGGTAGGGGCACTTGCTTAGAAATTCTAGGAGAGGACAGAAGTGTTGTCATGCCTTGGGAGAGACCAGGGAGTGATGTAGGTGTTTCACTTGTTCTCCCTCAAGGACAGGATAAGCTTCTGTTTCTAGGAGATTCTAAAGCATCTGCTACACTATGCAATACAGGAAAATAACAAATATCTTTTTAGTGTTCATACATCTAAATAGACATTTATGTACTGTTAAAAGCGTATTCCTGTAACATAAAACTGTAAGAAGCCTCAATCTTCTAACTTTTTAAAAAAATGTGAATAAGAGTCACTTGTGGTTAGGCTATATTGGTTATCCACTGTTCCTGGTGCCTGTTTGTCATATCACAGTATTTAGATAAGGCAGAGCCAGCATCATTGTAAAATCCAGTATGCCCTTCTGATTCAAAAAGGTACAGGATTGATAGAGGTACCCTTCAGACCAGTAGTTTCTTGTAGCATAAATGACAAAACTCCACAGTTAAGTTCTTCAAGGTAGGTGCTTGTCAAAGTGGTTCCTTGTCCTGTTAGGAACACAGGACAAAACAAATATTTTGAATCAGTTGGTGATCCTTGCTGCCTGCTGTTGGTCTGCACAGCAATGAGTTAGCTTGGGGTGCTGTGGGATTACCTGAAACCTTCAGTTTGACTTCAGGTGGAGCCCATATAGCTGAGCTGGTCTTTGGTCTGATGTCAGTAAAGGTGTGATTAACAGTGTTAAGATCTTAATCTGAATGGAGATACTGCACAACTGTAGACTAGGTAGCTCGTCCTTGATTCCCACAACAGCAGTAACTGGAAATCTACTGGATTCTGTCTTCCTTCCCCCTAGTTGAGTTTTGATGTTGAATAGAGAGTTCCAGCTTTTCTCTTATTCTAAATTGGAACAGCAGATAACATGTTGATTGTATTCTGGGCTGCTTTGTGTCCTTCAGTATTGGTGCAATTTGTGTTGAATGCAGCCAACTAAATTGCTTCAGGTCCAGTCTCCTGAGGGTTGTTTGATATGTCTGTACTTGTAAACTGGGTAATTGGTATATGGAAATTAAAACACGAGTGCTCACATCTCACTTCTTTGCTGGTAGCAACTCAGCACGCAGGTTAAACAAATGCAGAGAGGATATGGGGACCTTGAAGAATATGCTTACAGAAGAGCTGGTAAGAAAGCAGCTTAGCAATTGCTTTTCTGCTGGGATCTTTCGGAGCAGTAGAAGTGGGTAATGTAGATGGGACGCTTTGCTTCCATAGGACTTCCAGGTGAGTCAGCACCATGAGCAAAAATAATTGGAGGCTTGTGGTTTTCCATATTGGCATGCATGTCTGACTTCAGTGACTCATTACCCATCACTAAGTAAAAGAGTCACAGTGGATATCTGATGCGTGTAGTTTGCTGAGACTAGCCAGGTTCAGATACTCGAATTATCTTGCCACAGACTGGCTAACAAAAAGCAGCTGGTATTCATTTTAGGGGCCCCAAACTGGGGATTTAAAAAAAATCATAATAATTAAAAAAAATAGTGTCAGCTCCAACTGCAGAAGAACTGGTTTTCCTTCAGTGGCCTTTATTAACCCTGAGGAACATGAGTCCCAGACAGATTATGGCACAAAATACAGGAGCGTAAATATTGCACTCTGCTTCTAACGTACCTAGTACTGCATTAAAGGTTACAAGCCAAAAGGAAACTTGATACTATTAAGGTTCTGCAGAGTGCAGAGAATCTGAACCAAGTTCAGATACTTTCTGCAAAATAATAGTCTGTTTCCCTAAAAGAGGAGCAAATACCTTTCAGGTCAAACAGTAATTGAATTAAATGAAACTCTTGGAGTCTCAGGTCAGGGTACAGGCCCATTGTAAGTGTATTTGGTTGCTTTGGTAGATCTGTTGCTTGTACTGTGGAATCCATGCCCCCTGCCTGCATTTCTAACTGGGTCAGCACAATTTAATATGGAGCTATGATAACAAAGCCAGGGGTGAAGTTGTTCTAACTTTGTAGTCTATATAACTGAAAAAACATCACTGTTTTTCTTAGAAGGACAATTTGGAGCTTTTTGGGAGCACTTGGTAATTAAGTAAACCCCAAAATTGGGTGTGGGGAAGAAGAGGTCTGCCTAGAACATAGACTGAGGGGGGGGAAAAAGGCTGGGTAATAATCCCTGATGTTTGTAACTAAAGGAATAAACCTAGCAGGAAGGGTTAATTTTGACAAAACATTTTTAGTTCAGTATGGATGTTAAATCTTTTTGCATGTCCAAAAGAAATAGAAGGGATCAGTGCGCACCGTGTCACTGATTTTAGTTCTTTCAGTTGTGATTAATTCACCTTCAGACCATGGTAATGCTATCCAAGAATTTTTCCTTAGAATCATAGAATGTATTGGGTTGGAAGGGACCTTCAAAGGTCATCTAGTCCAACCCCCCTGCAGTGAGCAGGGACATCTTTACTAGAGCAGGTTGCTCAGAGCCCCATCAAGCCTGACGTTGAATATCTCCAGGGACAGGGCCTCTACTACCTCGCTGGGCAACCTGTTCCAGTGTCTGACCACCCTTATATTGAGAAACTGTTTTCTAATTCAACCTAAATCTACCCTTTTCCAGTTTGAAACCATCACCCCTTGTCCTATTGCTACGTGCCCTTATGAACAGTTTTTCCCCAGCTTTCTTATAGGCACCTTTCAGGTACTGAAAGTTACCCCTGCTGTAAGGTCCCCCCCGGAGCCTTCTCTTTTCCAGGCTGAACAGCCCCAACTCTCTCAGCCTGTCCTCATAAGAGAGGGGCTCCAGCCCTCGGATCATCCTCATGGCCCTCCTCTGGACATGCTCCAACAGGTACACATCCCACTTGTGTTGAGGGCTCCAAAACTGGACACAGTTAAGGTGTCCAGGTAAGGTGTCACCAAAGCAGAGGAGAGGGGCAGAATCACCTCGCTTGACCTGCTGGCCACACTTATTTTGGTGCAGCCTAGGATATGTTTGGCCTTCTGGGCTGCAGATGCACATTGGTGGCTCATGTCCAGCTTTTCATCCACCAGTACTCCCAAGTCCTTCTCCTCAGGGCTGCTCTGAATCCCCTCATCCCCCAACCTGTATTGATACTGGGGATTGCCCCGACCCAGGTGCAGGACCCTGCAGTTAGCCTTGTTGAACCTTGTGAGGTTCACCTGGGCCCACTCTCCAGCCTGTCCAGGTTCCTCTGGCACATTGACTGCACCACCCAACTTGGTATGGTCAGCAAACTTGCTGAGGGTGCACTCCATTCCATTGTCAGTATCATGAATTAAAATATTAGACAGCACTGGTCCCAGTATGGACCCTTGAGGGACACCACTTAGCACTGTCTTCCATCTGGACATTGAGCTGTTGACCACTACCCTCTGGATGCGACCATTCAGCCAATTTCTCATCCACTGAACAGTCCACCTGTCAAATCCATATCTCTTCAACTTAGAAGGATGTTGTGGGGGACTGTGTCAAAGGCCTTGCAGAAATCCAGACAGATGACAACCATAGCTCTTCCCTTGTCTACTGATGCAGTTACTTCATTCTAGAAAGCCACCAGGTTGGTAAGGCAAGACCTGCCCCCAGTAAAGCCACGCTGGCTGTCTTGAATCACCTCCCTGTCCTCCATGTGCTTCAGCATAGTTTCTAGGAGGATCTGTTCCATGATCTTCCCAGGCACAGAGGTGAGGCTGACAGGTCAGTAGTTCCCAGGGTCCTCCTTTCTACCCTTTTTAGAAATGGGTATAATGTTTCCATTCCTCCAGTCCCCAGGGACTTCACCTGACTGCCAGGACTTTTCAAATATCATGGAGAGTGGTTTGGCGACTTGACCAGCCAGTTCCCTCAGCACTCTGGGATGCATCTCATCAGGTCCCATGGACTTGTGTATGTTCAGGTTCCTCAGATGCTCATGAACCTTGTCTTCACTTACAGTGAGAGGGACTTTGTCTCCCTGCTCCCTGTGTTGTGGGCCATCACCTTGAGAGCTGTGAGGAGACAGGCTGCCAGTGAAGATTGAGGCAAAAAAGCTGTTGAGAACCTCAGCCTTCTCCTCATCTGTTGTTACTAGATCACCATTGTTGCTCATCAGGGAGATATACTTTCTTTAACCTTCCTTTTCTGGTTTACATACCTTTAGAAGCCCTTCTTGTTTTACTTGGCATCCCTTGCCAAGTTCAGCTCCGGGTGCTCCTTGGCCTTCCTGACCTCGTCCCTACACAACCGGGCAACGTCCCTGTACTCTTCCCAGGATACCTGTCCCTGCTTCCTCTGCCTGTGTAGTTCCATCTTGCCTTTTAGTTTGACCAGCAGGTCTCGACTCAGCCATGCTGGTCTCTTGCCTTCCCTGCCTGATTTCTTACACCTGGGGATCAAGAGCTCTTGTGCTCTGTGGAAAACATCCTTAAAGATCTGCCAGCTCTGTTCTGCGTCCTTGTCCTTGAGAGCTGTTTCCCAGGGGGTCCTATTGACTAGCTCTCTGAAGAGCTGTAAGTTGGCTTTCCTGAAATTCAGGGTCCTGACAATGCTTCTCATATTGCTGTCTCCTTCAAGTATTGTGATTTGCTTGCAATTCTTGGAGTAAGCTGTATGCACTTTGGAAGTATGAACAGGTAGAAGAACATGATCTCCATCAGTGTCCCTTTGTCTTTGGCTGAAGCCAGCTGTACCAGAACAAGTAGAACAATATCATCAGTCTAAGCCTCAGCTTTACACATACTAAAAAATTATGTTCCTATGCAAATATGGAATATTTGATTTGCAATTTTAACCAAAGATAGGCAGCTGACAACCTTAATCATCTCAACTATTGTATACAAACAAGCACTTGAATTTTTTTTCCTGCCCGAAACCAGCCCAAGGCTTCTGCATTTTCATGTGCATTGCAGTATTTCATGCTTGTTAAAAGGTGTCAGAGAAGGAATAAGGAAAAAAGGCTAGTAAAGCAATTTCTAGGGGAAAAAAACAGCATTTACTTCATGAATGCAAACACCTTCTCCTTTCACTGTATTTCACCCACACCTACATTGTAAAGTATTTGAACTGTACTCTAGGGTATGCTCATATGCAGGAGGGGAAGTATTGGTTAAATCAAATCCAGCTGTTGGAACCGGGCCAGTTTTTTTTCTGTCAGTTAGGCAGGTGGAAGTAGTCTGGAACTGACCTGCTAATACTAGGCTCTTCGTACCCTGTGTGTTGAATCAAGCTACGTTAATCTGTGTATTCAAGGTAGCTCTTTCCTGTAAGCACGTGTCTTCTGGTTTTCTGAGACTGGTTCCTGTAATGTTGAGAGGCAAGAGCAGATATAAAGAATTTAAATGACTATTTATCTTTTAATGAAGTTTGTAAATGCAGAGAAATTACAATCAGTCAGTGAATTTGTTCTCTCTTTTCTACTTTATTAAGTGAACTTTTGGAAGCAAATAAATGCACACCTGACCAAGGTTGATGAAAACGTATCTTTTGTATCCACAGAACAGCCAAAACTGACATTGGTGTGTGTTTTTCGTCTTGTCAAGGTGAGCCTGGCTTTCCCACTTCCATGGGCTAGCTGGAGGGTGATGCAGGCTGGTCAGCATGCAGCAGAGCAGGAGCAGCTGGCAGGCCAGCCGCCCTGCCACTATTGATATGCTGGCTGGCATAAAAGCATCTGTTTCCTGCCTTTCCATCGCTTATGTTTTCTGGACTTGCTCCTGTTGCAATGGAAGTAGTGTAAGTGTGTTGATTAAAAGTTGTCACTCCTTAGGTATCCCACTTAATGAGGTGGCTAGTCTGAGTGAGCACCACACTGAGCTCCAGATCTTATCATTAAAATGGTAGATAGATTTTTAATCATTAAATTATGGTTATGCTTTAATCTTCCCTTTGACACAATTGATGTAGCTAAAAGCCGTTAACGTGTTTAAAATTCACACCACTTACTGTTGCAGCATTTGAATGTTTTTTTTCTGCACAGAGCATGTATGTTATTAAACACCTTGTACATGAAACTTCATTTTTAATTTAATTTAAGAAATCTTTTTCCCAGCATAACAAAGGGAATGTAACAACTTGAGCTTCTCACTAGTTGCATCGTTCACACATTTAAGAGTTTTCATTTTCTGATTTGTACTGTAACTGGGGATGAAGTAATTTTATCAGGTATCCAGAATCCTTGTCTCTGAAAGTGATATACTTAAGGGGCTTCGAAGTGCTTATGATCAATTAAGACTGATTTTAGATATGACATAGAAATTTCAGATTAACAGAAACCCTAAGACTAGTTCTGATACTTCATTGTGAATGAGATCTAACTTGCATACAACAGTACCAATGTTTAAAATCATTCTTTCATAAATAGAAGGACTGTTCTGACTGTTTTGTTTCCAATGTGGTTTTGTCCTTTTGAATTAGCTTGAATTTTAACTTTTGCAGAGTTTTGCTTGTTTTGTTTCACACTCTCCCCCAACCCCCTCCCCCCAGGGGAAACACACTGCATTATTGATTTGCTACAGAGGGTTTTGGAAAATGTGTTATCTTTTTCTGAGGTACATTATACAAGGTACAGCTGATTGGTTTCAGGATTATTTATTTATTTTTTACTGAAGCTATATAAGTTGCCTTTTCAGGTAGTTTAATGTATTATCCAGTTAAACATTTCCTGTGTTAAATAAGGGCTCAAGAAACCAGAGAATCTTGCTAGACTTAATTCTCTCCTCTAGAATCTCAATAGTATTAAATCTACAAAATAATCTTTTCTTCGTTCGCTATGAAGGTGCGGATGGTCCCTCCTAAGACATCAGGTGGTAGTGTTGCAGCAGTGATACCTGCTCTTTAACATGTAGTGAGTATTTTAATGCATCAATTCAAAGTAATTCTTTGAATGTGCTGGTGGTAAGGGTTACTGTTACACTGATAATTCAGAATTGCAGAGGGTTATCTTTACCCATTTCTTATTGATATCAAGAGTTTTATGTATGGCTCTGTCTTTCTCATAAACCAAATATCAACTGAAAAAGCAGGAAGACGTTTCCTATCTCCACAGGTGACTCTGAAATTGAGCTTTGAATTTCTTGTCACCTTCTTGTTGGAAGAGAGATACCAGAGCTGAAGAACTGATCTGATGAGGCTGGCTGTATTCTGTGTTGCTTCTGCCCATTGAGTGTGTCAAAGGCAGTTTTACAGGGACTGAGGCATTCTTTGCAGCCTTATTTTGGGCATTGTCTTGAGGCTTGCTTTTTTTTCAAGGTCTAGTGTCTCTTAAATCTTCTGCCAGCTTAGCATTTTTGTGTTTTGTATCAACCTGAAACAAGGTTCCCTTACAGCCCTTAACACAACAGCCCTAATGTGCACAGTGATTAATTTTATATGCCAATAAAGAATATTTCAGTTCTGATACTTTGATGGAACTAGGGATTATTTTTCTTTCAAGTGGAAGGTGTTAGGGAGCGATTCTTGGCACACAACACTTGGTGTGTGGCTTTGGAAAGGTATTCAGAAATTCAGGGTAGAAGTGAGAACAGTGATTTATCTAAGAGCATTTAGTAGATTTTTTGGGTTTTTTTTCTGGTTTATTTTATAAAATAAAATGCCAAGGAAATTGAAATTAAGCCTACTGCTATACATTTACTTTTGGCTTGTTACAAGACTTAACAGTACTTGGTGCATTACTGTGGTTGTGTCAGCCTGTCAAATGCACTGGTAAGGAGTTGTTCTTCACAGATGGTAAACTGGGGAGAAGAAATCTCTGGTTACAAAAGCCTTATGAACTTAAGTCTGACTTGAGCTATATGTAACAATGGAGATGTAATGTTGTAGCACAACTTGGTAAGTGTTGTGTGTTCTTGTTTCTTAATAGTACATGCTGACTGATAGTTACTACCAATTTTTCCTTTCTGCACCTTGCATATGGTGCATTAATACCACTGTGTTTAGGAGTGGCCTCATAGTTCAGACTCCACAGGAGTAAACTGTCATCATTTTTGTGATTTGTTGGGCTTTGCCTATGCTGAGTTTTTCCTTTCTGAGGTTTGGAGGTGGGTTTTTTTGTTTGTTTGTGGGGGGTTTTTTTTGTTAGTTTGTTTTTGTTTTTAATTCAGTGAAACAGTTCACATTTGTCTTGGGAGGCAGTTTTAAGATGTACTGTTTCAGTGTGACATGAAGTTACTTGTTCGAGTCCATTAAGCTGAGAAGTGACCATAGTCACATGCTGTGGGTGTCAAATGCTGTATTAGATCCATTGGTAACATCTTGCTGGGATGGACTTTAGCAGATGGTTGTCCTCCCAGCCTGAAGACTGGTGGGGTTAAGTTGCAGAATGATTTTGTTTCTTCTCTCTGTTTTAGCTGACCTGTGTTAGCTGGGGAAAATGTTTAACCTTTCTACTACTGTATAAATCTCTTGTGAATGCCTATCAGTTCCCTGCATTCTGGGGCTTGCAGGTAGTGTAAGTGTGGTATTGTCATTACAGTGGTAAAGCTTCCTTAAAGAGAGGCTTGTGATGGTACTTAAGCCTTAACACTGTTTTTATATGCTGTTGGATTATAGTATGTTTACTTCTGAGGATGTAGGAAGGTGCTGATAACCTGCTGTACTTCTAAAATGCTTCATCAGAAACACAAGCTTTAAATACTTGCCTTTTAAGAAATGCCAAATCAGGACAAAAAATAACTGGATGACTTAAGACTGGTTTTGGGGGAACAAAATTTGGGCTTGGCCAACCGCACGCCACCAAGAGATAAGATTAGGAATTGTGCCTGTCAGTCTGCAAGTTTTGAAGTAAAGCTTGCAAAAGCCCAGCAGGAGAGTCCATTATATAGCATGGTGCTATACGTATGCCTGTATTTCCTGTAGTCAAGTGAGGTTGAAGATGTTCTTGGTCTTAAGACTATGGTCTCTCGAGGCAAGGATAGCCAAATTGCAGGCATCCAGACACCTACCATAGAGCAGTCCATCACTAGTGTATCAGCTCCTGTGGTAAAGAGGAGAAAATCAAGGTGGGGAACAGTCTGAACAAATCCAAATTAAGTAGCAGATTTAAAACTTCAGGCCAATATCAAGTGCATACATGTGCTTTTCCTGTACAGTCTGTAATTGCGACAGTTGACATGTATGAAGTGGAATCCGTGGGCTTAAATATATTGGTATGCAATGCTCATCTTGTATGTCAGGGACATGACGTGGAACACTAGTATCATCAGGTTAGAAATACTGTCAGCATGCATCTCTGTGAGAGCACTGGTCGTGGTCTGACCATCCAGGCAACGAAGTTGAACTGCCAGAATGTGCCACAGACTCCTTGGGAACTTCGGTCCAGTATTCTTGTAGGAAGACTCTAGCCCTAACACTGTGCTCCTGATTCTTGGATGATCCTGGTGACACCAATATGCTGAATTTATTTAAAGATGCTGTGGCAGCAGGGAACTGCAAAACTGGGAGCACTTAGTTCAGTGGGGGCCAGATAGCCTCAACCTCACAGAACTGGTAAGTGTTAAGTGATATCCTCAGTTATCAACCTGCTTGTTCCGTGAATGGAGAAGCAGCTCTGGACTTAGTGGTGAGTACTGCCTATTCTGCCTTTTAAAGGAGGAAGGAAAAAAAAGAAAGGAAAAATGAACCAGAGCTGCTTTGAAAGAGAAACTACATATAGTAAGTTTAAAGGGAAATACAAAAGCACAGCTAAAAGGGTAAAGCCCAGGTAGTATGGAAATTGCCTTAAGATGCATATTAAAGCTCAGAAAATGTATGGTACTAGTCAGCAAGAAGGTCCATGTAGTCGATAATCTTTTTGAAGAATCTTTCTAAAGAGTGACAACTTTGTAAATGAGGAAAAGATAGAAGATTCTTGCACGTTAAATGTAAAATCATAATGGAGTAGTCAAAAGTTTTGAAGATCGGTTTGATAAAAGCAAAAAACTAGTAAAAAATATTAAGGTGAAATTGCAATAGGGTAGGATCAGTGGGGCTGAAATAATGGAAGTATTGAAACAAAGATAAACCCTAATTGAAGAGCTGAGTGAATTATTGGCCTTTAGGAAGAAGCTTAGAGTCTTCCCAGTAGAGCCTTTATGGATGGATGACTGAGTAACTGGTTTTAGCTGAAGCATTCTTAGAGGAGATTTTAGAGTAAATTGATGAAATGAACAGTAATTCCTTGCTCGGGACTGCACTGTATTTGTGTTTTTCTAAACCAAAAATATTAAGCTGCTGAACTGAACATAGCATATAGTCTTTCTTAAATCTGCCTTGCTTCCTGAAGAATGGTACGTGGCAAATGTTATGGTTGTCCCCTAGAGAGCTTCAAATTTGGTCTGATTTTTCTGCTCAATAGAAAATATTCCAGGTATTGTCACACAGATATATAAAAAATTCTGGAAGTAAATTGTAACTAGGAAGGAAATTGAAAAGTAAATTGTGCCTTGTGTCCATTAAATCACTGAGATTTCAAATCTAGAACATACAATACTGGATTTTGGGGAGAAAATGCTAATGGATATTTAAGTTAACTTATTTGCATGTGAGGTACCCCTTAAAATTTAAGATAAGTAGGAATAAAATATTAGATTTTATGGTGGAGTGAGGGGGTTGTTACTGGTGGGAAGTTCTATAAAGGACTTTGGTGTCTAGCACATTTGGAACGATAGAGAGAGAACTTTTATAGAGAAATCTGAGACAGCCTTGTCTAACTATATTTTTTCCATTGAAATGCAGAGTTATTATGCAGAAGAAATATTGAAAAACATTTTTAGGCTATTTAGTGCCTTTATATTTGATGCTGTTTTTAAGATTATTCAAATATAAACTTCTAATATAATGAGAAACTTGGATGACTGGTCTTGCTAGTTGAATGCTGTGACTTCTCAGGTTCTTCATTTGTCCATTCCCTACCTACCCAATGCCCTCCCGTTCCCCAGCAATCCAGTCCTGTCATGCTGAGCTCCTGCAGCAGGCTCAGATGGTCTCAGGAATCAAATGGTTTAAGCAAAATAATGAGGTGGGGGGAAAGTGTAGTTCTGGTAGATGTTCTAGTGTCCTCTTACTGTAATGAGGACTTGCTTTGTTTAAAGGAGTTACAGTTCACACTTGTAGATGTAAAAGGAGAATTGTGTCTGTGTTTACTGGAGTGAGTTGGTTATTTAAGCAGTGGACAAGAAGACAAGCCTTCCTTACTCTCAAGTCAACCTGAATAATTAAATGAACACTGCTTTGCAAACTAGTTGGGAACAGTGAAGCTAAGATAGTGTTCTAAGCACTGAAATGACATCCTGTGTAGATTCGTGGTGTGAAGTCTGCTCATTTCACTTGCCCATGTTAGAGCTCTAGCATGTTCGGTATTTCCCCTGATGGATGATGAGGAGTGTTGGTATTCTCTGTGTACTGCTGGTCTTCACTGATACTTTTTTGCTTAGGGAAGTTATTTGCCCTAACTCATAAGGAACATGATAGTAGCAGTGAAGGTCAGTAGCAAGGATAGGACATAGAAAGTATTTTAAAAGGCTAATTTTAGTTGGTGTTGGTGATCTTTCTAGGCTGCCAGCGGTCATCCAGTCCTGATTTTCTCTGAATTACATTCTGATGGTACATGTCTTTTCCACTGATTGTAAAGTGAACCTAGGGAGATTGCCTCACTAGGCTAAAATTGTTCTTTCTCAATCTTTTGATCTCTCTTAGCTAAGAGGTATAGCAGCATCCTAAGTGCCCAATATCTTTAGGGAGCTGAGTTATTTGTGGACTGGTTTTCCTTTACAATGTTTAGACTATAGATCCTAAGCACACTTAGTGCTGCTGTACTTTGTTTCCTTTTGCAACAAGTCTCATCTGTCTTGTTTGCATTGAGCTCAGTCATGTTCTGTCACTCATCCCTGATTTTGGCCAGATAACTGTCGTAGGTTATGCGTTTAGGTTGTGAATGTGGTTATACGTGAATATGAGAGTGTCTAACCCGTATTTATTTCTTTTGATGTGCACATATAAACACCTGGAGAGTCATTCCAGTGAAACTCAATGGGGAAGTCAATGTTTTCTGCCTTTGGGATACTTACTGTGGTTTATGACAAAGCTTTCTGTAAGATGTGTAATCTTAAAAAAAAAATAAAACCCACAGAAAACATAACCCCCCCAAAAAAACCCAAACAAAACAAAAACCCACAAAAAACCCCCAAATAACTTGCAAAAAGCAATTTATGCGTCGTGCTAGGAAAGACTGAGTTATAAATTATGCACACTCTTTTCCTTATCTTTGATGAAGAACTGCACTTTTGACCTAGAAACAAGTGATTCCAAAACAGAATGCTGCTCTCTTTACATACAAATATTTTTTTCTTTTTATTTACAGACTATGAGAAGGCACAGAAATGAAGTTACAATTGAATTGCGGAAGGTGAGTCTGGTTTTGTTTATCAACTGTGTTACTTGGATAATAAATGTTCTGGTGTCTTAGCTAAATACTTTGCCATAAGCTTTGTTTTATGGCTCCAAACTTATATAGAAAAGTTGTAAATTTGTAGATTACTAACTATAGATTCTAATATTAGTTTTACTCTCCAACTCCTTAAGCTCAGTATGGCAGAACAGTCCTGCTTTACTCCAGTGTATTGCTTGGAAATAATCCATATTTGGTTTCTGTACCAGTTCTCATATTGTTACAGTGAAACTGTCAGCTGTTCAAATATTTAAAGTCTCTGAATTGGGAAAAGGGAGTGTTTTAGCATTTAGACAGTATGGATGTTCTTTTATTTTGTTTTCTGGAAGTTACTGCTTCTGTGCTGTAGAGGGAGTTAATTTTAGGGTCAGACTTCAGTTATATTGTGTAAATGCCAATATATCTGGGAAGATAACGACCAAGAGATGCGATTGAGTTCAGTACTCTGCCTAAGTACAGGATTTGTTACACTCTCATCATTCAGAACACTTCCATCAGCCTTTCTAGTCACCTTAAAGTCTTGCTTGCTTTCACAAGCTAAACTACTCTTGGGATGTGTGTGTAAAGAGAAGGGATTACCTTGTATCTGCCTTTGGGGTGCCCTCAGTATATTTGAGGACTGATATTGTCCCCTTTAGTTTTATCCTGTTGAGACAGATTCTGTTCCTCACCCTTTCACTGAACATGCTGTTTCCTAGATTTGACTTGTTGCTGCTCCTCAGATCCAAATTGCCTGTTATCTTTCTGGAAGTGTGGAAGTCTTGAAGGATGCAGGCCACAACTGAGGTTCAAATGGGACACTGAAAAACAATTCTTAACACAGTATTCCTGTTGAGTATGTTGTTGACTTGGCACTCAGTCTGTGATCTGTTTTATCCTTCAGACACTTCTTACAGTACCACACAGCAGGGATAGTTGTTTGTGTTCTCTATTTGCATAGTTAAATAAATGCAGAGGTTGGAAACATGATTGCTTCTCATCTTTTGAATTGCATCGGCTTTTTCCAGACTTTGTTAACTTAAATTCCCATTCTGTTCCCCAGTGTGCTTCAAGGCCTCCCCACCTTGGTATCGCCCATGTTTTCTAGTGTTTTCCTTAATGACTTGATGAAAGTCTGTGCTTTCAATATTCTAGATGTAGGCCGAGCTCTTTTGGCTCTCCTGTTTGATGCATGTCTCCAGTTTGCCAGTTGAGTCATTGACAGTCTGAGTGGGGCTTACTTAGGAGTGCACACCCACCCAATTTAATAATTATTGTTTTTTTACACTATTTGCAAAATGAGAGACAAGACAAAAGCCTTGCTAAAATCAAGGTGTAGGGTTTGTAAATAGAATTTATGGCACTTATCTCCTGATTGTGTACGAGATACGAGAAATCTCGTGCAAGTATTTTCCTGGGATCCTTCTGCTTTTCTTAAAAAAGAGACTTTTCTCCTCTGCCCCCCCCTCCCCCCCACCCCCCAGGCCTTATAGAAAAATGTCTGTATCTCATTACAGTATAAAAAATAAATATTTCTAAGATTCATCCTGAGACTATAAGAATCAGTTGAAGAAACCTAACTGGACCCAGATGACTGAAAAAAAAAATAAAAATCTTCATACTTACATGAGCATGATATGTCATCTAAGAACTGTTTAATGCTTTCATATTTTCCTAATCAAAGAAACTAGCTGAAGTTGTCTGAATGTGTTGTGTAGCTTAAGCTGGCTATGGCCTCATCAGTACTGGTAGGTGACCGAGGGGTGCGGAAAACTATTTCTACATACAGTAGCAAGTACCAAGTGAAAAACGAAATCAGACAGTTTTTGCTTAAAATGAGGTTCAGGTCATTCATTTCGGTATCTGAATTATCAGCAGCTGAAGCTTATGCTGACATGTTAGAGGCTGTCTCTGTTCAGAACTGGTGTGTTGGCACAGTGTAAAACTTGCTGTATAACTGAAATCTGTACTGGGAAGATCCATTCACAGCACTTGGGCAGCCTGTGACTGCTAGCAAAGCAATGCTGCAGAAGATGACTTGGCTAATGCAGCGTCTCTTCATGCAGCTCATTAAATTGGGACTGCATGTGAGCATTCCAGTGCAGTCTTTGGAGGGAGCTTTGCAGTGCAAAGTGAGAATTTTAATTTTAATTTAATTCTCATAATTGGTTTTTGTAACAGGTCACAATTTCAAGGCCATTTTATTACAGAAGCATGGTGGGAAGCAAGTCATGTGCTTAAGACAAGGCAATGGATTGTTTTGTTTGTAAGGAATCTTGCATGTGCCGGTAATATGTGAGTGGAAATGAGGAAGAGGAAGCCTATGAGCTGCTAGTGACTTTTCACTGAAAGCTGCACGTGCAAAGGTCAGTTACACATTTAGAGAAGCTTAAGCGGGGGATGTAGGTCAGACCGTAAATCAAGAGTGAACGGCAGCTGCAGAGCTCTTAAATGCAGGAAGTTGTGTTCTTCTGGAGTGTTTGCTGAACATCTTCCACTGTGGAGTCCAGAAGAAGTCTGCTTTAAGAAGAGATTCAGCATGTGTCCGAGTTGTTGGTTTGCAGCAACTGACCTGGTGCTGGTAGGCAACTGGTTTGCTGTGGGAAGTCTGTGGCAGATGCGAGGCCATTGCTTCTAGTGCAGAATTGGGACTGGAATGTAAAAGGATATATTTTATTAAGCTCCAGCAGCGGAAAGGATAAGCTGTAATATCATTGCCTCAGTCTTCATCTTTACAGCTAACACTGTGGCCCTAGCATGAGCATGCCAGATTCAGGAAATGTCTGTGTTGGCATGACCTTAGTAATCCACCCGTGCCTCTCCAAAGAAAGGGATATCTTCCCTGAATCCCAGCCATCCAGATGCTGACTGCACACCTGGCTTTTGAAGAAAACAGGCAAATTGAGCATATTCTTGATCTGTACAGTGTTGACACACTGCGTAGTCATGGATTTGTCTTTTGAATCAACATGGGTATAAATATTAAATGAATGGATCTGATGAAGTTGCTTACGTCTCTGTTTTTTAAGATGGAATAAATAAAAAAATACACCCCTTTGAACAGTAGTAAACAATTTCTGTGTGCATTAGTGTGAGGTGTTTATTCTTTTGAGATTACAGACATCAAGGTCCATTTGCAAGACATTCTGTGTTTCAAAATACATTATCTCTGTTCACTGTCCTCACACCACACCACAGCTTCTAGAAACTTTTTTCCTTTTTTTT
Source organism: Caprimulgus europaeus (assembly GCA_907165065.1). The sequence continues at coordinate 96,306,958 of OU015523.1, read as the reverse complement.
TTTTTTTCCTTTTACCAATCACTTATTATTTGATAAGGAATTCAGCTAACAAAGCTGTCTCTGACATAGAAGGGTAGCAGTCATCTGGCAGAATCCTGGCAGAGGTATGAGTTGGCACCGTGAGCCAGTCAGATGACACTCCTGATAGTCAGGTGCCTTTTTCTGATTCCGTGTTGGCCTTGCTGAACATGTGTTTTATGCATTTTGGGACTGGACCTACTGTACTTCTGGAAAGATAGTCTTGGTCTCTAGCTGTATTGTTAGTGCAGCAGTGGGCCAAAGAGCTTAACAAGTAGCCATCTCTCTTTCCAGAAAGGTAAGATAACAATGTCAGTTTTGGTGATGGAGGCTGTCCCACGATTTAGAATTTAAACTTCTCACTATAGTGTCTTGGTGAAGTCTGATTTAGAACGTTTATCACTTAATTTCAGCATCACAGAAACCCCAAGGCTGCTCTGTTAGCAACAGGGACCCTGGAATTAATTGGCTCACCTAGCTGATAAGTCTCACTCTGAAGGGGAGTGGGCTGGGTGAGTAATGGTTCAGATTCAGTTTTAAGTTTCCATATCTAAGTGAATCCTGTAACTCCACTGCTGTGAGACATCCTTTGGTTCTGGGCACTTAATTTTCTTTGAGGAGGAGGCTTGACTTGAGCTGCTTGTATGCTTTAAGAAAGGTAGTCCTTAGCCAGGTCAATGCCATGGTCATTGAGTTAGATGCCACCCTTCAAAGGCAGCCTTAACACTCCTAACCTCAGCAGAAACAGAGGATCTTGTCCTCCTTTAAGGCCTGCTAACTAACTGGAATCCTAAGAACTTCCAGGATCTCTCACAAGGTTTATTTTTTACTTTCTTGGCAAACTTGGCTGCCTCTGAGACCGCATAGACGTGACCTCATGAAAGCTCTAGTTACCATTAAGTTTGATGCAAGGCAAAGCAATTATTTGCTAAACAAGTGGTGGATTGAGGAGCTCTTCATCTTGGTGGGAGAGCTAGGGTGGGAAAAATCATTTTCTGATTCTAAGGAAGTCTGAGAATGCAAAATTTAAAAAAAAAAATAAATCACATTTTCAGGTTCAGGATCATAAAACTTACTTTGGTTACACATCTTTCACAGTTCAGTGTGAATGTTTTCATTCATGTAAAGTACATTTTTTAGGTGTAAGTCTACCAACTTCAAAGAAACAGCTACAGTCACAGGGAGACTGAAGCACTATCACTGTGTTCTTCCAGAGGTCTCCCTATCCAGTGCCAGTAGCGTAAATTCTTGGGGAAAAAACTTGCGTCTATCCTGCCTTGGGCTGATTCCTCAAAAAAAGACCCTAGAAGGAAAATTATATTCTCAGAGTATTCTTCTGGAGACTTAGCTGAAAAGGGCTATGAAGAAATTCCTTGGAGGCTTGATTGAATCCATTTTAGTAAGAACATGCTTTTGCCCAACTTAACAGGCCTCTGTGCTTGAGGCTCTGGGGCCACATGCTGGTGTACATGTATGTGTGTGCTTTAGTGAACCTGCCTGTCTTCTGAGACAGATGTGCACTAGCCAAACAGGAACATCATGACTGCTGTCTATTGTCAGAAAAGTGAGTTGGCAGAACTCAAATGCAAAGAAGTTGCCTTTGTTGTCTAACGGTGTATCTAGCTGTGCTCTTTATCTGAAGAGCAGTCTTGGAATCTGTTTGACTGCCTTTGGATGCAAGGAACCTAGTTCACTAAGCATGCAGGATTTAATTTTGATATCCATGGATAGTAGGATTATCAGACTAATCTGTTCAGGCTTTTTTACAGGTTTACAGGGGTTTCTTTTAAACTCTCTGTACGTGTTAATGAGTTCTAAGTGAGTAGAGCCAACTAATGGTCCTTTGCTAACCATTAAAGAGATGGAATCTTTCCCCAGATTCATATCCAAAAGCTGTTACTAGAAATTCACTCAGGTTCTTGTCAAGAGACCCGGTCCTGAAGTGGAATTGAAAGCTAGATTATATATGTTTGATGGGCCAGAAGTGGAAATGTTATTCCTTTGTTACCATCTTCACCATTGGTGGCCTCCCTGTGGGATATCTCCAGTCCTGATAGCTGCAGAACAGTTAGTTGGAGCTCTGGTTTATTTCATCTCTCAGCATGCTGCTGCCACTAGGAGAACAGTCCCCTAGTGCCTGTTCCTCTGGGGATTCATGGGATTCTACTCCAGGTAAATGGAGTTTTTGTGAGGAGTGCTGTTTGGAGATACCCACTGCATCAATGTACACATGGGGAATTGCCTGAAGGAGAGAGACAAGGTACTGTTTGTTACTGTTCTTGTATAACTGTATGTTCATTTACAACCTGCCCTCCTTTCCTCTTTGTCCAAGTCCCTGGAAGATTTCTAGGGAAGTGGAAGAACTTAAAAAAGGTATTCATCACCAACTCTGTGGCTGCAAGCAGAGAGAATTTGTGCATGCCCCTCTAAATTCTACTCAAGCAAATTATTTCAGCTAATGGTACTTGTATAGAAGTGCGCTCACTGTGAATAAACATGAAGTATGTATCAAATAATGGTTACAGGCAGGTAGTCTTTCTTCAGGTGAAGTGGCATGGAATAATCCAGTGCTTTGTCCACTGACATGCTCTAGACTTACTGCCTTGTGTTTATGGAAGGTGATTTTCCAGCTTTTTGGCATCTGGAGGCCATGCAGCTTATTCCTGCCGTGCTGTGAGGATGCTGTTCAGTCACCCACAGTGGGACTCTCGTTTTGTTCCAGCTCTGTTCTCTGTGTTGTATTGGAGGTTTGGACTAGATGACTTTTAAAGGTCCCTTCCAACCCAAACCATTTTATGATTTACTGTTGTAATCCAGCTGCTGCCACCAGATATTTCAGGTTGCTTGAGAGAGGATCTCAAGATACACCTTAATCCCTGCTTTCTAGGGTAACTGGGTACCTTAACCCTTATGTTACGCTCTAGTGGAAGCACAGCCCTGACAAACACTTGATTGCTCAGGATGAGGTATACATTGAAGAGATACACACATCTGTAGAGGGATACACATTCAGTACCATAGTTGTTGCAGTGTGACTTTGCTTTTTGCATCTAAAAACTTCTGGATCTTTCAAGCTAGAAGATGCATTATGTTGTTTCAACTGTTTCTGGTTAACTTCTTTTTGGGAGGAAAACTATTGAGGGTGGAAGTAATGTGTGTGATAGATGTGGCTCACAGGGATGCGAATATCTAATATTCTTTCTGTTTTAATAATTCAATCTTCATTCCAGGTGGATGCCATCTATTTAATGTCAACACAATTGAGAAGACTTTGGCCTTATTTAAGTTTCCACTTAAAATAAGAGTGAATTAATATGACTTTAAATGGCTCTTACATACCCTCTGCATTTTGGTGGGATTTCAGTTGAAGCTCTCCGGGGTGCATCCATTCTGTGCTAGTGTAGATGCTTTTGTGGGGAGCAGCATGGAATGGTGGTGTACCAGTTTCTCTCCCCAAATATGGGGACAGTTCCTTAAGGTCAGAGGATTCAGTGGTGGGACAATCTGATAATACAGTAGTGCGAAACACCTAAATGGGAGAATCTCCTGTTTGGGCTCTTTAAAAGCTTTATCTTTTTTTTACTGACAGAAGAAACTGGAGAATAACAAATGAGATAATGTGACATTTCCTGACTAGAATTTTCTTTTCAGTAAGTTCAGTAAAAAGTTTGTTGGCTAAATTCTTGACTATTCTAGGTATTTCATCATCTTTTATATCAAGGGATCTGCAAGAGGCTTTTTTACAGAAATTAAAAAATAAAGATCACCTTTCTTTATTGCAGGATCTTGCAGAACACATAGTTGAGTGCCACTGATACCGAATCATTTGTTTGAAAAACAAGTATATATCATCAGGTGAATTAGCATGGATGACAATTCTTACATCAAACATATTTTACAAAAACCCTGCAAAGCTCTTTCCTGAATTTTCTGAGCATGTGACGTAGAAAATCCAATCCAATACTTCTAGGAAGAGTGGAATCAGAAAACCCTGCATTGTACCACAGTAGTTTGCTGTGAATGACAAGTAAGATGGATCCTTCCTAGTAAATGGTTTAATATGAATCATTTAACTTGCTCCAGCAGACAGCTGGTGACAGTTCTGCACTAAGACCTCAGTTCCTTCAGGCTGCACCTTTTCTGCAGACTGGGAATGTCTGCTGGCTGGTGTCTGCACCCTCATAACTAAATGTGTCTCCCTGTACATTCACACATGAGTGGACTCTCACCACTGTGAACTATGACAATACTTGAGGGGGAGAAGAGAAGGACAGGAGAAGTGAAGACATTAGGACGTTCCTCCAGCTTCAGTCCCTTCTGCCAGGCTTGGCATGTTTCACCAGAACAGCTGATCCTGTAGAAGCCAATCATGTGAGGCAGGAAGGAAGCCCTTCCTGCGTGGAGAGGTGTGTGTAGTAGCTGTGCACTGAAGAAAGCTGACTGTGCATGGAGAGGGCCTTTAGAAACTGAGTTTGGTCCCTGCAGTTGCCAAAGCATAGGCTATGGTTTTGACAAACAGTAGGAAAATAAATTGTACTTGAGCAAAGCCAGATTGACTTGGGCTGAATGTTGTTTGCTCTTTACTTAAAATGGCAGCACCAAGTACTTAGTGTGGAAAAATAAGAAAAGTATATCATAGGTCTTCCTGGTGAATGCATCCTTCAGTGTGTGCCTGCCTGATGCAGTTTGTCTGCATGACACTGTTTTCTCAGCATTTAACTGCCTGATCATTTCCATTTTCCTTCTCTCCAGAAACACTTGACAGAAGCACAAAATACCTTTAGTGCTTGTCTGTGTGGATGTGCTCTGAGTGTGCTGCGTTACTGTACAGGTCTGGAGAGGCTGCCGTGGCTAGTCTGGGTGATCTTGTGCGCTCTTTGGGGATTTAGGCTCTGGGCTGAGACCTGACAGAAGTTAGACTATGCCAAATTTGTGGAATGTTGTCTTCTGCTTTAAAGGGCTGTTTAATTCTGATGCTTGTTTATTGTTTTAGCATTGTCTTATCTGAAAAAAAAAAATTATCTTTCAAACTGAGGCTGGAAAAGTTGTTTTAGATTATTTTAGAAATGTCTATGAAGTAAGAAAATAACAGAAATTTTGGACCTGAAGTTCCTTTTTTTCTATATAATATATATATTATATAGAAAATATATAATATTTATATATAATAAAATAAAATATTGGAGATTCCTTCAGAACATGATTCTGTTTAGAGGCTTTTCTTTATATATTACAAGCAAAGCATGATATAGTGCAATCTCTGTAGTCAGTACTGTTTGGCTATCAGATAGTTGTTTGGAGACTGAAAAGCTTGCCTTTCCTTGCTAATATGGTAGATTTGGTTTAGGTGTTGTAGCCGTTTGTTGCACCTTTTCAATGTTTTGTTCAGATATACATGCTGCATCGTCATCTGCCATCACCCTTTCTATCATTGATTGTACCTCTAGACACACCAAACAAAAGATTAAGTCTAAAATTTAGAAAAGACTGCTTCATACTTCTGAAATACACTTTTACAACATTTTAAATTTGTAGAAAAGTGCATTCGGATACAGTTACAATTGGTTATTTGATTCCTTTCTTTTTAAATTAGGGCTTTAGGTGTTAGATTATTCTAATGAAGCAGGGTAGAAATGTTAAATGAGTACCACTGAAAAGGTATTTTTTTCTTCAGTAATTCCTTAAAGACTGGAGGGTGCTTTAAGTCAGAAATTAGACTAACAGTGTGAGTGGGAAATGTTACATGTGTCAGCATACATGGGGCGTACTGCTTTACACACAAGATGAAAATACACGTAACCAGGAACTTTGAAGGGGGTTTAGCTGAAAACCGATCTTACACTCAAAAATAATTTCTGTTATGTGTGACTAAATCACAGAATCACAGAATATTAGGGATTGGAAGGGACCTCGAAAGATCATCTAGTCCAATCCCCCTGCCGGAGAAGGAACACCCAGATGAGTTCACACAGGAAGGTGTCCAGGCGGGGCTTGAATGTCTCCAAGGAAGGAGACTCCACAACCTCCCTGGGCAGCCTGTTCCAGTGCTCTGTCACCCTCACAGTAAAGAAGTTCTTTCTCAGATTTAAGCGGAACCTCCTGTGTTCCAGCTTACACCCATTACCCCTTGTCCTATCATCGGTCGTTACTGTGAAGAGCCTCGCCACATCCTCCTCACACTCACCATTCAAATATTTATAAACATTAATCAGGTCCCCCCTCAGCCTCCTCTTCTCCAAGCTAAAGAGGCCCAGCTCCCTCAGCCTTTCCTCATAAGGGAGATGCTCCACTCAACTCAACTGCATGTTGATATCATGCAGAGCTATGTATATGGTAAATGTCTGTTAGAAATTGATCCCCAGACTGCAAGTTTTAATTCATTCAGGTGTCATGGATTGTCATAGTTCTGCCTGTGATTGGCAAACTGCTAGATTCTTACAGCTGCAATACCGTAAATTCTATTTGCAGTTACAAATGCCTTTATGAAAGCAATCTTATCTAAGCTTCTGTTTTGAAAGGGGCCATTACATCATCACCCTGTACTAATAAGCATTAAGTGTCTTTATTTTTCATCATTTCTTTACAGAACAAAAGAGATGAACATCTTTTGAAAAAAAGGAATGTTCCCCAAGAAGAAAGTTTAGAAGATTCTGATGTTGATGCCGACTTCAAAGCAGTAAGTTCCTTGATTCTAGAATTATTTTTAAAACTTTGGTGATGTCTCAAAACAGTATAGTCTGGTTTTACTTTAACACTGGAAGTCTTGCAGTTATTTGGAAGTAGAATTATGAACTAATATGCTGTTAAAAATAGTTTGATTGTATTAAATGTTTAAAAACAATGTAACTCAGCAACAAAATTACTAAAACTTTTTTTTTCTTTTCAAGCAAAACGTAACACTAGAAGCTATACTGCAGGTATGTTACATTTAAGTAATTTTTTTTGCTACAAGTGCATGTTCTGTGCATTTTTAGGGTTTACTTGTTTTGTTGTTTGTTTTTTGTTTTTTTTCAGAATGCCACAAGTGACAACCCAGTGATCCAACTGAGTGCTGTCCAAGCCGCAAGGTAAAAATAACTAAAGGCACAGAAATAGATTTCTTACACATTTTTCTTGATGAAAGTTACTTACTTTACTTTTACATTTAATTTCACAGGAAACTCCTATCCAGTGACAGAAATCCACCTATTGATGACTTAATAAAATCAGGAATTTTACCAATTCTGGTAAAATGCCTAGAAAGGGATGATAAGTAAGTATACTTTTAAAAATGTTCACCTTTACTGAAAATCTGCATCCAAAAACCCATCTAATTATTTCAAATGAAACTGAGGATTCATAGCACCATATAATCTGACACACTGGATCACATTCCTTGATGATAAGCCATAAGTTCTCCAGGAATATTTGTCCTGCCACTGAAATGTCATTTTAGTTCTTAGAGCTTGCATGAGTTTATCCAGCTAATGAAGAAAACCTTACGAAATTTCTCATTGTTTTTGAATATTTCAGACTTTTTTGTTAATTGTTTTTAAGAAACTTGACTCAGACTTACTGTGCATATTTGTGAGAAGGAGAGAACATGCTGGTTGTGAACAGGGCTCTTCTCTTTTCCAGAAAACACTTGTCCTTTTCATTAAGGTTATTAGCTTCAGTTTCTAGCTGCTTTCGTTCTCACTGCAAGGTGAGTTTCTTTCTGACTGTGCTGCTCCCTCACATGATGGTACAACACAGTGAGCATGCTCTGGGTTATGATTCTGTGTTGAAAAACAAGATCTTTAGTAAAGGAGGTAGAGAACATTGAGCATGTAGTTGCAAGAATTTAATGACATGTAAGAAAAATGCCATATTCCACAATCCGTTAGCCCATTATTCAGATAGATGAGGTACATTTGAGGTAAGTGTTTCAGCCTATCTCTCTGGTCTCAACCAGCCATAAATGTATTTACAGTATTTCTATTTTCAAGGTTATTTCTGCATCCACAAGGGCTAGAGACTTCAAAAATGCTTATTGGCATTTTGAGTATAATTTGGTGGTTGCAAAAACATGAAGTGCGAGTAGCTTTGTTTGTAGCTTGTTTAACAAAACAGTTTCTTAGAAGGCAGTTGGCAATGATGTTCAAATCAGGATAGCGTTTTAAACTGGGTCATGAATGCCTGTCTGCTCTAAAAGTAGGTGGTTCAGTGCTGTGAACATTCTTTTAATTTGATTTTTCTGTCTACTTTTTGTATAATCTGCCTTGTAAATTTTTAATAAGCCTTTTGAAATTGAACTCAACATTTTCTTAATCAGTCCTTTTAATTGTGATTGATTGCTATGTAATATTTAGTAGAGGTAAATTCTGCAAAGGCTTCGTATAACAGATTGTTAAATCTGTTGTTCCTGTTATAATTGAAAGCTTATCACAAGAGGAAGAAGAGAAGGACCGACCTAGAACTAGAATTTTAATGTATTTGGTCCTAGAATGTAAAGGTTTATAGATAGCTGCTGGCAGGTGCTATTTGTTTTTACAAATCCTTATTTACACAACTTGGACCCTCCTATCTAGTTCTGTCCCATCCCCAACAGAAACTTAAAATGCTTTGGAAACTAATGCCCCAAAAAAAGCTTAAAAGAAGCAAGTGCTATGGCTATATATAAAACATAATTCATAAAGACCCAAAAAAGCATGGACCTTAAAAATAGTCACCTAACAGTAAATATTCTTTGCTCCTCCCAAAGCCAGACACCTTACTGTTAATACTAACCACTATAAACTGTAAACTCTTTTATAGCTTTTAGAACTCTTAATCTTTAGCTTTTTCTTGAACAACACTTTTCATGCAGACTATTTTACTAAACTGCTGTAGGCATAGACAGCAGTTGACAGACATCTTGGAAGACATGTTCTCCCAGCTTTCATACTGTTTGTAACTAATTTTATCTGCATTTAATAAGTCAGTTTTAATACAGGTATGATGCTGCCTTTTTAATACTGGTGCTAGATCTTTCCCCTCTCTGTGATGGAGCAGAAAAATGTCTATCCAAGTACACCAGCTTACACTTGATCTGGGATATAATGTTAGAAGGGCCAAGTTTTTATTAGTTATGGCCAGACATGGTTAATTTATTGAGAATTACTAATGGCAGAAAGACAGTTGTACTTTCTTCACTGAATAGGAATGGTGACTGGATCAGTTGCAGGTGAGGAGGTCTCTTTTACCCATTAGAAAGGCATAGTTAAATTTTATGATGAAGGGTGCTTGAAATCGTTCGTAGAGAAGAGATGACTAGTTGACTAGACTAGTGGTGAGCTTCACTGGTTGGTAGGTGCTTCAACAAGTATTGCTGCTTTTATTTTATTTTATTACTATTATGAAGTCAGAGTGATGAGTGGTTTACAAAAGGTTATAGAATATATTTTTTTTCTTATAGTTTTTCTTCTGAAATGTCCAGGCTTAGAGGGTTTTTTAAAAACTTTTAGCGCAGTGACACTGCTTAAATGTAGAGTGTCTCAGAGTGAATATGGCTAGTAATGCTGAAATGAACCATGAAATAATCTGCAGATCATGTTTCAACTTATTACTATAAAATTATTTCATTACAGTCCTTCATTACAATTTGAAGCTGCATGGGCATTGACTAACATAGCATCAGGCACTTCTGCACAGACTCAAGCTGTTGTACAGTCTAGTAAGTATTACAGTTTGTTTATTGAGGGGTGGTGGATATTGTGGGTAAAAGGGAAAAGGGGCTATTTGGATAACAAATGCCATTTGTTATAAAAACTTTTTAATAAATGCATCTCTATCCTCTTTCTCAAAAAAAAAAAATCTACATTTGCTCTTAAACATTAATCTGTTTGTCACTAACAATTAATATTAAGGATCTCAGACCTGATTTTCCCATAAAGAAGACAGAGAATGACAGGTGCTATAGAGTATGACAAAAAATGTTAGTCCTTTCTAATTCTTGGGTCAGTTTGTGAAATCATGTACTGTAAATTCCCCTGTGGCCGAAACTTACCTTAGGCAGTAATTCTTTCTACCTCAAAGGTATGTTCCTAAATCTCATTAAAGTTGTTAAATGCATGTAGTTATATAGGGTTGCTCATTTAAATACAGAGGTAAGAAAATTACCATCCTTCCCTTCACCATATGATTAGTTATCTCCTATACACACCATGGTTATTGTGCTGCCTTCATTTCTTGTTTAACCAGATGGTAAGACTTCCATTATGAAAAGGGAAATAAATTCTGAACTTAATAGAAGATAAATTATTTAAATTAATTTTTCAGGATTATATGTATAGCTTTTATGTATCAGCATGCTTATCTTAAAACAATCGCCTTTATGCTAAATACAACATTTTGTCATTAAACAGGAGACTGTAGATAAGCAATTATATAATGAATTATCTTGCCTTATTAATATTCAGTGTTTTTATATGAGAAAATGGTGACTTAGTTATTTGATTCTTTTTTTTTAAGTGTATGAACCTGCTGTTCAAATCAAAATGCCGTTTTGTATGTTTTAATAGCTAGTAAAATATCCCACTAATTGTTAGATTCTACACAGATAAGATAATTGCTCCGACAGAATAAGAATGCTTATCAAAATGAGCTTTGGATAAAAATCCAAAGCCTTTTTAAAAAAATAAACATCTTGAATTTGTTTCAAAAAATCCTGATGTGATTTGGGCACTTCTGGTTTTAGATTGTTTTTGTGGTGTCTAAATATCTTTGAAAATTTCTTTTTCTTCCTTTTTCAAGTTCCACAATGTTATCATATTTGAATGAATGAATCTAATGAAAAGGCTGTTTATAGTATTAGCTTTGCAGAAAAAAGTCTGGAAAAAATCTTAACGTAAAAATTAAAAATAGAACAAAAATATTTGCAGCACAATCAAAAGCATTGCTGTTGCCTGAACAACTACTAGAAGTTCAAGCTGGAATATGTCTCTCCCAAAATCTGTTTAGCTAATGCTTGAAAAGAAAAAAATGTGATAAAATTACTTTAAAGAAGGAAAAAATATTTTCCAAGCTTTACTTCTGAAGAGAAAATGGAAGAAGTTTAGTCTAAGTTGCTGCTTTGGCTGGGAGGTGACTAAGGGAGAACAGCCTTTCAGCTCTACTCCCTTTCGATAAGGGATGGCTTGAGGAAACAAAGCCATAGGCCCTTGCAGTTATAGGAGAGGCTGCTGCAGCCTAAATACAAAAGAAGGAAGCCTCCTGCAATCAAGAGGGACAGATGGCAGTTGGAGGGCCCAGGAAAGAGAAGTACTATACACACAGAATAGATCTTGGCTGGAGCAAATTTGGAGCAGAAGTAATTAATTTTTTGAGAGCAGTAGATTGAATAACCTGCAACTCGTGCTGCTTCAGACTGTCCTCCTGGCTGAATGCTGATATGAAATAATTTCATTTGTGCTTTTGGAAAGCATACCAGGATTGAAGTCTAATATAAACTACATACTTGACCCTCCTTTCTGAAATATGTTGAATACACGTATGGCTGAAGTGTAATCTCAGTAATCACTGAGAAGGAAGCTTGAGCGTTCCACTTGAGCTAATAGAAGTGAGATGATTGTTAGAAGAACGGAGAGAGTGTTCTTAAGCAACAATGTGTTGCTGCCTCTCCTGATTTGTCAGTTGTAGGCAATTGCTGAATTATTCATCTAGGGCAGGAGGGAATTTTAGGTTTGTCTTTATTCTTCTTTGCTCTGTGTTTTTCAGGAAAATACATCAGAGACTTTTGGCTCGTTATCACTTACTAAGTTAGCAACAGGATATTTGTTCACAGTTGCTCACAAATTATGTTGCAATTTTATAAAATTTCTGAAGCTATTTCTACAAGAAAAAAAATTATTGCCTTCAACAGTATATAAATTGATCTATTTTCCTTTGCTGAGACAGACTATAGGATGAGTATGATCATATATAGATTTAAAAAACTGCTGCAAGAATTACTCTTTCAAACAGTTGGGATTGTCTGAAGGGAAGAAGTGCATGGGAATAGTAGAGGGATGGTTTCTTAGCTCTGTTAAACTTATTTAATTCAGCAGAGACTGGTACCTAAAATCAGTACCACTTCCTTCATCTGCTCTGTTGCACGTGTTATATAAGAACAGATTAAAACGTGTCTTGGGACTGGCAGATGGGTGTAAATCTTCACTGCATATGGCAACTAACTATAGCCACCTCTTGGGAAGAAGCTATTTTTCTTAAAGTCAAGATCTGAAGCATGTTTGCACAAGTAGGCATGTCATTCTGCTAGGTGTGTGTGTATTGTGATCTCAGATAAGTGTAAAATCTGAATTACAGATTTTAATTAATTAAACCTAGCACCTACATACTTGAGGCTTTTGAATATCACTTTGAGAAAGACAGGGAAATGTTTAAATGTGGGGAGCATTGTCGTTTAATAGTTGCTTTTTCTTAAGTCTATTCTCCTCCCTCTCTGGATATGTATAGAAATGTTTAACGAAGTTTTGTATACTCTTCATAACAGAAACATGTATCTTAGTATAAGGTATGGTATTAAAAGTGTTGTGTTTTGCATTAATCAGTGAAAGTATTGTATATATACCATGTTCCAGTAAAAACAAATCTGACCTTTGCATTCTATAGATGCAGTACCCCTCTTCTTGAGACTACTTCATTCACCACACCAGAATGTTTGTGAGCAAGCTGTCTGGGCTCTCGGAAATATTATAGGTAACTCTTGTTGATACAATGATTTGAATTCAGGGAGTGTTTCACTTTAGAATTTTGACTTTTTGAACATCGGCATTATCATATCAGACTATGTTTCCTCTAAATTCTGTGGCTCAATATAATTTTTCATGTGGCCAGGATTACTTATGTACATCCTATTTTTATTCTGAAGAATAGTATCACTTGCTACACAAAATATTAACAGGATAAATGTTGTGTCTTGTAAAATATACATACTTACCTGTATGTATGTATATTTAGTTGAACACGACCTTTTAGTAGTAGACCGTTGGTGAGGAAACATAGAATTTCAGTATCCCAACATGTCATTGCATACATTTCAAGATTTTCCATTTTTAATGTAATTTCTTTTACAACAATTTTCATTTCTGTAGGTGATGGTCCTCAGTGTAGAGATTATGTCATATCACTGGGAGTTGTCAAACCTCTTCTGTCCTTCATCAATCCCTCCATTCCCATCACCTTCCTTCGGAACGTCACATGGGTCATTGTAAATCTCTGCAGGAATAAGGACCCCCCACCGCCTATGGAGACAGTTCAGGAGGTAAATAATTATGAGACAGATAATTTTTTATACGCTGGACTAGAAGCCAAGTATTTTACATGGTCATACTATGGATTTATGCATGGTTTTTTCCCACTGTTATGCCACTTACCAGTTATTAAATGAAGAGATTTGACCAATTTGATGCTTCTTACTAAGGCAGTAATACAGGTATTTGTGACATCTGAAACTGGGTAAGACTAAAGACTGATGAGCCATATATTAAAATGGACACAACAAAAAACAAACACACTAAAAAGTGTTAATGCTCATACTGAGCATTTTATTTTTTTATCAGTAAAGGCTATGAACATGATTCTGTATATAGAAGTATTCAAATGTAATTATTTTCAGTGAGAGGAAATGTAAGGAGACTAGTGAATGTAGTGTAGTTTGTGATTTGACTGGCTGTGAACATGCAATGTCAAGGCCCCACTTGAGAAGCATCTGAAAATCCTTTTAAACTGGTGAACAGAGCAAGTGCTGTTTATAGAGCTAGAAAAGCGATGCTACTTGACTAGAACTGTAGTTGTAATGTACATAAAGCTCTTTAAGATAAATTCCAAAGTGTAGATACAGTTTTTGAAGCCAAGCAAAATATAATATTGTGATCAACTAAACTTTAATTACATTTTTAAAATTAAGCAGAGAACAGAGAAAATTTACAACTAATATTTTAGCAGATAAAACCCCCTGTTCTAAGCAGTCTTATGGCTCAGTTTTATGTTTTCTCCATACACTAATACAAAAACAAATTTTACTGTAATCCAAGAGGATTTTATATATTGATATGAGGCTAATTATTTTTATTATATTTTGTGGTAAAAAACTTGCAAAATAGCAGATCTTATCTCTGTTGTTTCCTTATTTTCCCTCAAAATACAGTCTGCTCTCTGTGTGTCCTTGAAATATAGTACTGTCTTGTAGTTTTACAAATTTTAAATATAATATGTATTTTTTTAATACATTGAGGGAATTGCCAGCTGCAGGGAAGTGTGTGGATGCAATGTGCTAATGCAATCTCAAGCTAAGCTTTGTGACTGCAGTGCTTGGATTTGTGATTGTACAGCCAATATTATTCTACTGTAATGACTGATGAACTTCTTTTCAGATTTTGCCAGCATTGTGTGTTCTCATTTACCACACAGACATAAACGTAAGTAATTTCTAAAGTTTCTTTGTGTTCTCTGGAGAGAAAATGCTGCAGGATTGTGTTTAAGTGGCAGTCTTGTCTTTGTGTGTTAATTTATGTATAATTGAGTAGTATATGCACAATTAAATATGAAAAGTAATATAATTGTAGTCATTCAGAACATGAAAAAGGAAGTGCAAACACTGTTTCTGACATCTTTTCTGTAAATTTTTTTTTACCCTTTACATTGGAAACTACATTTAAAAAATCCTATGTTGTGGATTTGAGCACTAGAAATTTAAAGTGCCAGCGTTACCATCAGCTTCACTTTAGTTCTGCCCCAATTTATAATTTTGCACAGATGATATAGAATGCATGTGTAGAAAAAAATATATATTTTACATATCAGTCCAACCAAATATTGTGATCATATGGATAAATCTGACTTTTGTAATAACCTGTTGGGTGCTTGACTTTGCAACCCATTTAACTAAAGAAATCACATACAAAAATATACTTAAATAAACAGCAATAAACTATTGTTTTGTGGTGCCTTTGGCAAATTTTCTTCAGGTTTTTAATACTAAACCTTCAGTACTTCCCACATTCCTGATCCATGGTTTTACATATATTTCTAAGTCCTAGAGGGGTGGACTTCCTGAAGTCTTATATTGGGACTTCAGGAACAAAAATCTGTGTAAGGGATACTGAGTTGCTCTCCTCCTCTCAGGACTTTGTAGTGTCTTTTGACTCTTGCTCCCCATAGTGATCCTCAATTTAGGGAAACAGGAACTGACCTGGTGGGTCTGGAGATAGAGCGTAAGATTGGTGGAACTGTCTTTCCTTAGTTCCACGCTGTGGTAGTGGTGTTTCTGCTGCTCTTTTAATGGTGCAGTGGGCTTGGTTCCACAAAATATTTGCAAACAGTTTAATTTGGGATTTTGCCATGATTTTCCCAGTGTAATAGGAGTAGGAGACAGCACATGGTGACTTTCCAATTTGTAATTTGGACAAACCTGAATGGAAATTCGTAGCAAAACCAAACATACTTTAAACCTATAGGCTTTTTTTCCCTGCCAAATTTGAAAGTTTTTGCAAGCAATGATTGTGTGAGAGCTTCTGGAAGTAGATATGAGACTGTGATGCCAGGTTTTGACTGATCTCAATTAGGGTGCCCGTCTTTTTGATCCTGAGAGTCAGGTGCTAGTTTGGAGGTACCAGTCTGGTCCCAGCCTCTCTGTACTGGAGCAGCAAACCTATCTTTGGAGATGAGTCAGTGATGCAGGTAGGTCAGCCAATAGTCCTGTGAGTGCTTCTGGCGGCTGCTGCTCTCGTCACCAACAGGGCTGTGGGGCAGCAAACTGGTGAGGCACCATCTCTCACTGCTTCTGCTGCGATACTGGCTCCACTGCAGCACATTCTGCTGTCCCTGTGACATTAGTAGGTGAGGGCAGCAGCAGGCTGTGTCAAGAAAGCATTAGGTCTGTGCTGTCCGGTCCCTGGAGCTGTGTGGAAGCAGCCTGTGGGTCAGGACTTTAAAGTCCTTCCTCCATTTCAGTACTGTGGGATTTAGCTGTCTTAATAGCTGGACATTTTAAATGGGTGTCTGTTTTAAAAGTAGAGTAGATCTAGGTACCTCAGCAAATTATGTCCTCAGTTAGGGCCAGATTTCTCTGCCTGCAGTTCCTAACATCATCTCTCAGTGATGTGATAACCCTCTTTCTGCTGGCTTTGTTTCTGCTTCAGATACTACCTTTCAATGACTGTAACTTTGGTTTTTTGAGGGCTCTCAAATCATCCTTGTCAAGTCCTCAGTTGACCTAGTCTTTATTTTATTCTCCTAGTTTTTAGCTGGTTTTAAACTGTTCAAGTCTCCTTATCCTTGCCCCCCAATCCTCTCCCCTATGTGTGTGGGGGAAGTGAGTGAACGGTTGTGTTGGCTGCTAGCCAAGGGCTAGCCCAGTGAAACTCACATTTAAGATACGAAGATTGCCCTTCATGGTAGTAATTTCTCTGTGGGTTCTTGCTTTGCTTGAGCAGTTGCCACCTTCCAATAGTTGCTAGTCCATTAGTTGGTATAAGAACTCCTTTCCTTTGCTGTTAGATTTTAATCTTAATATGAAGGCAGGAAAAGGTGTATATCCAGAATAGTTCGCAGTTTCACTTCAGAACTGCACTATGTATGGATCAGAAGTGCTAAGGTGCAGATAGATGGATTAAAGACTAAAGGAACTTAGGTATTCTGTAACCAAAAGATAGCACAGCTAAGAAATTATAGCAGCGTTAGGAGTCTGGGTTGGTATTTCCTTCAGAAACTTACTAGCACAACTACTTTTTTGAGCTGGTTGTCTATCTTTGAAGTGCAAATCAAGCCCAACAGTTTACCTTTGTGAGAATTTGTATGCTGTCACTTTAAGCATCAATATGTGGTATTTAATTAAAAAAAAAAAATTAGAGGACATATTGAAATTATTATTATGGACCAATGACCCCAGTTTTAATAGTTGTACATAATAATCTAACATTTTATTAATTAGGTCTTGTCATAACGTTGAGTCTTTCCTGTAACTAAACTGCATGCTTCCCCCCCCACCCTCTGACATGTGGAATGTTGATCACTACATTAAGCCTCTGTTATATGGATTTTACTGTTCAATGTGTAAACAATGTTCTTTGCAATTTGTAGATTCTTGTGGACACTGTTTGGGCTTTGTCCTACTTAACAGACGGTGGAAATGAACAGATACAAATGGTGATTGATTCAGGAGTTGTACCTTTTCTAGTTCCTCTTCTGAGTCATCAGGAGGTTAAAGTTCAAGTAAGTCTGGTTCAGTTGCTATTGAATAGTCCTTTGTAAGCTATTTTCTAAAAAATCTGCCTTAGAGTATTGGTTAGTGGAGTACAAAGGTGAGCATTTATAGCTACGTTTGTTGCAGGTAAAACTGAACAGAAAATGTTGCCTACACTGGGGAAAAAAATTATTACAATTAAAGAAAACTTGAACAAAACAGTTCTAATATAGTTTTATGTAAAGTGACAGGTAAAACATTAACTTCCATTGTGTGATTACTAGGGATGCTTTCCTTTTGTAGTCCTAAAATATTTAATGACAACAGATCTTAAGTGTTCCAGAATTCAAATTATATGCACTTCTTTGTGTTGCTGTATACATTGTTGTGCACAGTCTGTCTGAATAGCTCATGGAAATTAATTAAAAGGTTTGGGACCTTTTGAATGTTAAAATATTTGTAGATGCTGAGTCATTTTAGTAAAGTAAATTTCTAATAAGCTACAAAAGGTAGGTTAACTGAGCTTGTTTGATTAATTTCAAAGACAAAAGGAAACTAAAAGTTAGTTAATGTGTGCTTGATTTTTATAAGCCAACCGTTGAAATTGGGAGCTCTTTGATGTACCTGTGCATTTGTCATGTTTGTTCAGTTTGTACTTCGGATGAGACTTGGCTGTCTTGAAACTGATAATTTCTCAGACCTGTGAAAAGGAGTCTTTCTGCTATTCTGTCAATTGTAAAGCATTTACTAACCAATGCATAAAGATATAAAGTCCATTTCTGAAAGTCAGCTGAGAGTGAGAAGAAAAGTAGTAATGGGTTTTTTAATTGTGTAGTGGAGAGATGAATGGAGAAGTAAGCAACCTTGGCAGACATAGTCAAAGCCTAGAAACAGTTAATGTAATTGTAACTCAGGTCAGATAAATGATGAATTAACTCTTCTATTGTTTTAATATTCTTTTAATTTCTAATTTTCTTTACAGTTTTTCAGTTGAGCTGCAGTGCGTCTATTCAGTAAAATGCTGTACTGTGTGTTTCTGTTTTGATGAAACAATACCCATTTTTAGGATGTAGCTTAGAGGATAAAGTGCTAAATTGTGTTTTGCAAAGTGCTTTTATAAAGAGATGTCTTAAAATGATCTTTGTTTTAGCATAAGTAACAGCAATGTTAAATTTTAACATCCATTTTTTTTTCCTTCCTGCTTTGGCTATTCAGACAGCAGCACTGAGAGCAGTGGGCAACATAGTAACTGGTACTGACGAACAGACACAAGTTGTTCTCAATTGTGATGTTTTGTCTTATTTCCCAAATCTTCTGACACATCCAAAAGAGAAGATAAACAAGGTATGATTTGTTTCTTCCTAAATTAATCTTTTTCTTTAAGAATTAAAACAGTAGTTTGTAGAATATTACAGAAGAATTTCTTACAGCTATTATTTCCAGTATGTGAGCAATTTTGAGGCTGGTGCTTAATTAAGGCTAAAGCCAAACAGCCATAGTGAGTATCCATGCATTGGTGTTGATGCCTAGTGCTTTTGAGGAGGACTGATGGGTTTTGCTTTGGAGTTATCTTTGACAGTTCACAGAATCACAAAAGGGTAGGGGTTGGAAGGGACCTCTGGAGATCATCTAGTCCAACCCCCCTGCCAAGGCAGGTTTGCCTAGAGCAAGTTGCACAGGACTGCATCCAGGTGGGTTTTGAATGTCTCCAGAGAAGGAGACTCCACAACCTCTCTGGGCAGCCTATTCCAACTGCTGTGGTTTGTTTCTCCCTGCCCTTCTAGCTCTCAGAAAAGAATGATGAAGAGCTCTTTTTGAATGCCAAGAAAGGAATTATTTTTGTGTAAGAGGAGTCTATAAATGCTTTGAGTTTTAAGTGTATGTTGTGAGGGGCAAACACAAATAAAAGTCACATATATAATCTCCTGAAAAATGGAACCCATTATGGTTTTTTTTCCTGAAGTACTTCATAACTGGCTGCTTGACACATCTCTCTTCCTTGTATCAGCACAGAAAGCTACTACTGAGCTGTTAAGTCAAATATTACAGGATAAGCCCTTTTTTTGTATGATGTTTTACCAGTTTTCCTATTTTCTTTGCAAAACTGATCTCAAGTTTAAAAACATGGCTGTGACTCCAGCAGTGCAAAGTATATACAAAGTTTAAGTCAGTATTGCTCCCAATGTATGGAGACACTCCTTGTGTAAGTAATAATCTGGCTCTGTGAATTAATCATGTCAATTTTATATTGATCCCTTGTGTCTTTGACATTTACAATGCAATAAAAGTTTGTGTGCTAAACATGTTATGAGGGAGGAAACCTGGAGGTTCTGTTTAGTGGTTGGTCATGGTGCAATTTCAAGTTTTCAGGTTGTTTTGTTTGGTTGTGGTTTTTTTGGTTTTTGTTTTTTTTTCATCGGTTGACCATCTTTTTAAAAGTGTTTTGCTTTTTTATTTTGTCCAATTGTAGGAAGCAGTTTGGTTCCTTTCCAATATCACAGCAGGAAACCAGCAACAAGTCCAGGCTGTAATAGATGCTGGGCTAATCCCGATGATCATACACCAGCTGGCTAAGGTCAGTCAAACTATCAGCTATGCAAGTTGTCATCCTCTTTTTATAAATCTGACACGAGGAGTCTGTGATTTTTAATAATAAGCTTGACAGATGTTTCCATGCTGATTTTAATGAGCTCTTAATTTTATTTTTCAGGGGGACTTTGGAACACAAAAAGAAGCTGCTTGGGCAATTAGCAATTTGACAATAAGTGGGAGAAAAGATCAGGTATGCCTAGTAGGATTTCAAATTGTCACTAAAATGTTGCACATGCAGCCATTTGTAAGAAGCACAATGTTGAAAGCAAGTGTTTTTTTATATTTAGGTTGAATACCTTGTACAGCAAAATGTAATCCCGCCATTCTGCAACCTTCTGTCAGTAAAGGATTCTCAAGTGGTACAGGTGGTGCTGGATGGTCTGAAAAACATCCTGATAATGGCTGGTGATGAGGCTAGCACAATAGCTGAAATTATAGAAGAGTGTGGAGGTAAGTGCTTATAGGCTTTTCAAAAATTAAATTTGCTGGATATTTTTCTGTCTTCTCCTTGCTGCTGTTGGTATTTACTACTGCATTTTTTTTTACCACGGGCTATTTGAATGAGCAAATGAGACTTTTGTAATGAGAGAAATGAATTTTTTTTCTGTTTAGTTCGGTTTAGGGATTGTCATGTTGGAGGCAATCTCTGAAGGAGCTTTCTGTAGCTTATGTAATTTTTTAGGTTTAAATGAGAATTGTAATTCTTTTAATTTGATTATTGCATACACTTCTTCCTGTGATAAAACACACAAGTCTTGCTTTAGTTTATTGCCTTGGAAGCAGTAGTTAGGATCATAATTGCATTACAGACCAAAGCAGGATGAGGAATCGGGCTTTTGGATATTGCAACACAAGTTTTATCATGTGCTGATTAATGCATTATAGTAAGATAGCAGGAAAGGGATGTTTGAGAACTTACTGTATTGAAAGTTTTTCCCTTGTATTATACCATATCCAGTTTGAAAATGCAACTAGGGTTTTAATCTGCTCTTGATGTGAGACTTTGTTGCCTTGTCATTTTAAACTTGTATGCAACACAAATGAAGCCACTTCCTTTTGGTGATACACTGAAAGCACAATGACTGGAACAAAAACTGTGTAGTAGTTTATATATATATAGTAGATATTATTATATATGTGAGATATATATACATATGTATCATTCATATATATATATGAAATATGTATATATAATTCATATATTTATATGTATAATTAAATATATATTTATATATATATATATATATATAAAAAATATGCATATAGTTCTATCTCAAAAGAGAGAAGATTCCATTATTCTTTCTTCAAAAAATGGGATATTTCATGGCATGCAAAGGTTAACAAACTACTTTTTTTTCCCATCTTAGAAACAAAGATAGCTATTGTGTTAGATAATATTTGCAAACTGAGCTACATCTTTTCTAGTATGTTTCAATAGTAATGTTTCATTATTTTTCTTTTTTTTTTTCCAAATAGTAATTCACTTCAGTTTAGGCTTATAAAACTCTTCTCCATTTTCTTTTATCCAGGGTTAGAGAAAATAGAAGCCTTGCAACAGCATGAGAATGAAGACATTTATAAACTAGCATTTGAAATCATAGATCAGTATTTCTCTGGTGATGATGTAAGTATGCTAAAGATTGAAGAGTGCATGCACTGCGCTGTTAGCTTCGTAAATATATTGTCATTGTTCCTCAGTTCCAGTTGTCCTGAGCATAGGTTATCTGGGAAGTCAGTTTTCCTGCTCCTTTTTCTGTACAGCTTCCCTTAATTGAAAGTTGTTGATAAGTTTCTCAATACCAAGAATTTTCTTTAGCAACATGAAGATGACTGCTCTGGTTTTGCCTTGTAAATTGATTGATGCTGACTCAGTTTAGTCACACTGACATGTAAATTGACATGTAATTACTTGTGATTAGAATCTAAACAGTTCTCTAGCTCTCCTTTTTACTTTTTCCGTGCATCAGTCTTTGGAGTGGGGAGGTGGATCCTTACTTTGAGATACATTACTGTATTTCTGCTCTGTAATTGCTCAGTCTATATTCTGCATTGAAAAGAGTCGTCAAACCCGTAACATTTTCTGCAACTGATTGATCTAGACCATCTGATACTTTGTTGCTCCCTGATTAGATATTTTGACCCTTTGGGTTCTAGCTCTTCCCTGGTACTGGCTGCTTGTGAGTGCCTCAGAAGCACTTGAGTGAGTAATTTGAAGGTGAACAATAATTGCCTTTTCTAGGCTGTCTGGGGTGTCTGCAGTTCTGCAGCCTAGCAGAACTATGTCTTCAGTTCTTTTCTTAAATTGAACTCTCCAGATATCAGCTCTTACTTTAGGACTCAGTAATTTTCAATTCATGGGCTGCAAAGTTTTTCACCAGAAGTTAAGATAAGTAAAAAGTTCAGTTTGCTTGTAATCATTCTGGGAGCAATGTCTAATAATTTCCATAATGGCTCTGAGACTTCTTTAGTTACCTTTAGTTAACTGTAGTTGTTGTGGGTGGAAAAATAGCCCTTTTGAAGTTAGTACTCCCTTTGGTGTGTTTACTTTATACATAAACTAATGCAATTTTATCTATGCCCGATTTGCTGAATTTACCTTCTTCACTCAGGAGCAAGGCTTTACTTCAGATTATTGTTTATACTGTTACTGTATTTTCTGGGGCTTCTGAAACTTAAAACTGTAGAAATTCCGTGATTGGAAGATAGAATTTAAAACATAAAAAACCAGACAAATTTTCAGGTGGGAAGTGTAAGTAGGAAAGTAACCCTCGTCGTTTGAAGACCCGTGCAAAAAAACCCACCCAGCTAACCCAGAAATAAAATCCAAATTGCCCTAGGGAGACAAGAGAATGGTCATGTTAGCCTGCTTGGCAGTGTTAAGATTGACAGCCCAGGATTATTCCTGCCTTCTGTCACTTCAACATCTTCTGTATTCTCATGAGATGTTGCTGGGTACTAGATATCCCTTCATTGTTAATCCCATCTGCTCTCTGCTGAGCCCTGTAAAGTGCACAGGCACGTACTTCAGTGCCAGCACTGGCCGCTTCCTGACTGTAGTTTGTTGTGTTAAAGGCATGTGAACTTCGGTAACATTACTTTGTAGTACCCCTGCAGAAGGCAGAAGTGCTAATTTATCAACTCACAAACCTTTTGCAAAGCATTCTGAAACCAGATTTGATCTTCATTTGGGCATGACATGCCCCACTCTTCCTCCTGATGGTTGTTGCTGTCACCGAAGGCCTTAATCTCTCCCTCCAGTTTAGGCATTGTCACCCAAAGTAAAGAGAAACAAAGGTTTTAGGTGAGTCAGTTCTCATGCCTGCACTGCTCCAAGGCCAGATCTCAGAAAGCTGTTGAGACCCCCCACACAAGGGCTCTTACCTGCTTCAGAATGACACACGGTTTGAGAGCTGTATAAAAGTGCTCTGAAACGAGTAATTCCTTCAGATTCTGATAGGAGATACTGAATACTATTTTAAACTTTACATAAGTATTTATATCAGCTGCAGATAAAAATTGTTCTCATGTTGAAAGAAAATGGGAGAAAGCACAAAACTAATTGTGGAATTCACAACTAGTGATTAGCCAGCTCCAGAAGTACTGAAAATTGGCATTGAAAATTAAATTACACAGCTAAAATAGCAACTGCTTTGACCAAGCAGCAGGCCACTCTCTAACCATTCCAGTTTTCTGTTTCCCTAATGGTATTAGCACACAGTGGATGTGTTCTTCTTTTTAAACCTATTTGAGGAATTGAATTGGGAAAACAGATCTAATTTTTTTTCAATAATATTTTAAAAAATATATATATTAACATTTGTGAATCCCTTCTACACGTGCTGAATTGCACAGGGAATTGGCCTCTCATGTGTTTTTGTTGTTGTATTTTGTAGATCGATGAAGATCCCAGTCTCATTCCTGAAGCCACTCAAGGAGGTACTTACAACTTTGACCCAACAGCCAACCTGCAAACAAAAGAATTTAATTTTTAAGTTCAAAAAAGTGCAGCTTCTCTGTCCCACACCAGTATGAAGCACCACCAGATGGCTACCAAGTGAAGAAACAAAAGGCTCCAAGACACACATGCCTCTTCGTTTTGATGCTTCTAAAGCAAGCCATGTATCGGTCACTTTGCAGTTGCCAAACGTCACTATCACATGGACTGTAAATGCATATGCATGATCTCTTAAACTGTTTCAGAATTCTTTTTAACAGTCCCAACTACCTTTTTTGCCTTTTTCCTGGTGCCACATGCTGACAACCGCAATCTGCAGTTCTGTTAAGAATATTCCATAGTGGTGGCACATTGGCTTTCCACGGAAAAGTAGCTTCTTTGGAAAATGGTGCGCTGTGGATCAAGACACTTTGGTATGATGCGTACATTTTGGAAGACTTTACAGGGGCCCAGTTTGCTCTGAGCCTCCATCATCGTCCTCCACAAACATATTTTCATATACTTTATGTGGAAGAATAGATTCAAAAATGCAAGCCAAATGAATTTCATTGGTGAAACTGAAATAAAAGTAACTTAAAAAAAAAAAGAAAACACTTGGCAATTGATTAAACACTTAAGTTTAAAACAAACAAAAAAACTACTTCAGCTATCAGTAATTGATGTGTGTTCATTAACTGCCTCAGAAACCAGGGTTGGAGAATGAACTGTAAATTTGGACTGGTAAAGCTTTTGCCATTATACCTAATTTTTGAGAACAGCGAGCCCTATTTGACCACTCACTTCAGCCTGTGTGTTCCTGCTGTTTTGAAGTAATCAAATGCTGTGCATGGTATTTTACCTGAGCTACAACCTGTTATGGACTTGAACTTCTGTTTAAGCTGAAAGCAAGAGTCCCAGACTGTAGGGGAGCGGGGTGGGGGGGTAAGAAATCTGTCCAAAAATGTATTAGTTAAAAAGAATCTTGCTTTCAACTTTCAGTAGTCAATATATTTTGTTTTAAATTGATAATTGGATATGGTTGATTTATATTGGGTTTAAACTGTGGAGCTTTCATGTTTACTGTAATTTAGTCTTAAACTATTTTTTACTTAGTAACCAGTGCTTATGATGATGTGGTTGGCAACAAACCAGCAACTACTTAGAAGCGTCATAAAAGCTTCATTCTTGGAGTATTGGAAGAGTAATTCAGAAATTAGTCTCAAATCTTATTCACATGATTGAAAAAGATACAAACTGGTTGATGTGTGAGGCTGTGTGGAAGCTGCCGTTATTCAGCATAAACCTGATGTGCAGCGCACATTAAATAACTTTACATAGGGTATCATTGCTTTTGGAAAATAGTCTGACCCAGTCGTTTTCAAAGGGATTTTTGGTATTGCTGGGGTGAAGGTGGATAATTTTGAAATTCTGTAAGCTATCACACAAACTGGTTTTGTTGCTGTTGTTTACTGGGTGTAATTTCCCAATGCATTGATGTGAAGGGATAGAAAAATCTAAACTAATTTAGTTATTGGATGTGGGTTGTATTTACTGTGATGAAGATAAGGACAGATGCCATCAGAGCTTTGTGGATCAGCTGTTTTTCCACTGATGAACAACGCATAGCAGGTGTGCATTCATTAAATATATATCTGCCAAGGTGGAGCCACTTTAAAGAGTGAGTTGTCTTGTATCTCAACCGGATACAAGCGTATGTTTAAACTGCAAGATTTTTACTTGCTAGATAATCTGTTTTAATATAGTGGTTTGGCCTCTGATTATTTATAGGTTTTATAAATTTTAGAATCAATTTCTCTTTAAGGTGGCTCAGATTTTTCAACTCTTGTGCACATAAAATTGAGTTGAAGTTCATTGTGCCTTTTTTCTTTTCCCAAAAGTTGAGTTGAAGCTTCATATGGTAACTGCATCCTATTCACACACTATAGTCTAAAATCTTGAAACTGTGTGGTGTTCGCTAAAAAACTAAACAATAAAAAGTCAAAGTTAGGTAAGGTCACAAAGTTTTTGTGAAATTAGAGTTCCAGCAGATGTCATTGTGAACAAATATTTCCCCCCTTCTAATTCAATTTAGTCTCCCTACGTGCCGTATAGACTGACGGATACCCTGTTCAGCCTGCACTCGCTATTATCCTAGGGATTGCCTACAAATTGATACCGAAACAACAGTTTTCCACTACTGTGAAGATTTGATCCTTTTCTTGCACTCAATGCATTACATTAAAAGTGAACATCGGAGAACTGGGTACGGCAGGACAAAGCGTTTGCTCAGTTCTTCCTGTTGTGACCTTATCAGCTTTTGATTGGGATTGCACCATTTCATAGTTAATAAAGGAAACAAAGTATATTGCTGCACTTTTACGTTTTCAGAACAGTGTTTAAAATTGCATTGTTTTTATTATTTTTTTAAACTATCAGTTAAAATAGACTAAAACGTTCTTTCAAAGAGGCATCTAAATGTGTTCCTAATTTTGTATATGGGCTTAGGTTTTGTAACCAATAAAAAGCTGCTATCAAATACTATAACAAAAATTCAAGACCTTATTTTGGAGATTATGAAACTGCTTAGTCTTCACAGATTGACTTAGGGATTTTTGTCTTTGCCTAGATATTAGTTAGCAGAGCTCCACATCAAAGTTTGATGTTCCAAGAATAAAGTAAGCTAATGCAGTCATCTCTGAAACTCTGGGTGCTGTTCCAGTACGGAGGTTTATGCTTTTTAAGGAGATGTGTCCCAAACGTGTGAGGAGGCCGTGGTGAGTGGGCTGTGGCTGATCCACATAACCATATTAAATTGTGACTTTAGTTTAAAGGTATACCACGGTGTCAGGAAACTTCCATGGTCTTTTTCCACCTGCAGAAACGTCCTTTCCAGGCTCCCAGTGCTAGGGTCTGATTGCTGAATCAGCACTGATTTTAGGCGCGGGATGCCATATGAGCAGGCCCTGTTCCTGCCCGGAGTGCCTTGGGAGGAGGGGATGTGCACTGAGAGAGGAGGTGGCTCCTCCCACTGCTCTCCATGGCTGGGAGGGATGGCCCAGTGTCCCTCACCTCAGGCACAAGTGACCCATTCGGGTTGCCACTCAGGGTAGTTTGGAGCTAAAACAGATTTGCATTGTCCAGCAGCCCCCTAATTAGTACAGTCCTGCTTTAATTATATGACAGCACCAGTGGAGAAAAGCCTCTTGAACTGCTTGAGAAGTTCCTGCAATTCTGCAGCTGTGGCTTTGCTGTCCTGGCTCTGTGTCAGTCAGGTGAGTCACCTGGAGAAACCCCTCTCTCCCCATGGGTAGGCTGATGAGGGAGATAAGCTTCCAGTGCCTTATTTTAATCTTTGCAAATATTCTTCCACTGGGATATAAAGGATAAAGATCTCAAAAGAACCCAACCACTGTTTCCAAAAGCAGTTTAATCTCAGATTCCTTCAACTTTCAGTTGACAAAATGAAACTCTTGAATCGTGGTTTTTTTGCAACTTGTTAATTGTCCAACAGGTCTTACCTAGATGACTTGAAAGACACTACATTGGAACAAAGAGTGCATCATTTTAAAGGACGTAGGAATAAAACCTAGAGGGTATCTCAATGTTCCCCATACTTATAAAAATTAAAGCACTTTCATTTTGTTTGCCTGATCTGCTAAACAGAGAAATGAGTAAGATGGGCCAAGAGGCTTTTTTTTAAATTTATTTTTTTTAAATCTCAGTGGACTGAATGATAGTTCAGGCCCATTTTGTTATTCCCATCTGATCTATAATGTCCTCTGGATTCTGAGTGTGTTTCAAATTAGTCTTTTCTACCAAAGCATTGTAGTTGCGTTGTGTTCCTTCTATTTAGTTGCATAAAAATTACTCCCTTTTGTAGCATAATTATGCTTCTATTCAGACATATGTAGGACAACAAATTATGCCAAGCCACTCGAAAGCACTTTTCAAGAAGAAAAGGAAAACAACAGTAGAAAACCACGGTCTCCAACAGGCAAAGCCTTGGTAGGTTTTGCCGCAGGGGTTTGTCATGATTGCCACCATCAACTCCACAGCAGTGGGGACAGGGTGAGCTGGAACCACCTGAGCTGCTCAGCTCTGCTTCAGGGCGGTACGTCACCTCAGGCCGCTCAGGTAAGTTGCCTGGTGTTAAGGCGCAGAGTTACAAACTGGAGCAGCTTTGTGCTTCCCTGATTCTGGTTTGTGTGTGGGTTATCCTGCTGCAGGAACGGTAACAGGCAGGTCTGACCTGTGCTGCTGGCTTACACCCAGAGATCTCCAGCTGCCTGCCCCTGCAGCAGCATGAGCAGCTTCCTTTTCAAATGCGTTCCTCACACAGCTTTCTTGAGCAATATACAAGTTTATAAAGGAACATAGGAGCTGTTTTTTTCCAATCTTAGTTTTAAAAAAGTATGTTAGGGACATTACAGCCTTGTGTATCACACCTAAGAACATTAAACCCATGCTTCTTGTGTTTTAAAATGAAGGCTGAAGTCTTTGCCTTCACCCATCAGCAGTAAAGTAAGGTGAATGTCACCATGCAACCTTGGAGGAAAAATTTCGTGAAGGATTTAGCCCACAGGAAGGCCTTTCCCTGGTCACAGCGATGGAACTGCAGGAAGAGGTTAGTTTTCAGTTTGCTCAACATACATTAAGTAGGGCCCAGGGATGCACAAAGATGCAGAAGATGCATTAACCATCCTCCTTGCTAAATGGGGCCCTGCAGAAGACAGTGGTGGTTGGCTCTTTCTAGTGTGCTGAAATGAAGCATCAGGGACCTCATGTCTGCATTATTTGCAAACTCATCATCTTTAGTGGCTTTTTTTCCCCTGTTGGTTTGTTTGGGGTTTTTTAACCCTACCTTGTGGAGCCAAATGATCCCACACACAAATTCTCTGTGCATGAAGGAAAAGGGAGGATGACATTGAAATATTTTGCCAGTGGCTTCAGTAAGTTCAGTTCTAGGTTTGTGCAGGGAGATGCTTAGGGAAGCTGTAGCTCTCACCCTGGGATTAGACCTATTGCTGTTCCTTTGTTGATGCAGTTTACCCCTGGTTTCCCCTTCATTCCGTACTTCTGCACCTTGGTAGGGCTCCCTGAAACCCAGGTACTGCCTGCATTTTATAATAATGAAAATAAGGGAAAAAGTCCTCCTGTTCTCCTTGCCATGGTGACCCTAGCTTAAGGGACAAGCAGCCACAGTTGAATTCTGGCCCTGGCCCTGCAATTGTGAAATTGGTTCTCTGGGAACCGTTTGGTGGTCTTGGTTTTTGTTGTTCTAAGCACGGCAGCACATAGGAAATCTCAGGGAATGAGATGTGTGTAGGGGGAGTCTTTGGACTTGTCAAATTTCTCATGTTTAAATCAAACATGTACAAACTTTTCAAAAAATGTGTAGCTTCATAAAAAACAGGTAGTCTTGCAGTTTTGTTATCACTCGATCCCTGTCTTATTTCATGTCTGTGGTGGTTTAACCCGGCCAGCAGCCAACCACGGAACAGCCGCTCTCTCACTCTTTCCCCCTCAGGGAAGATGGGAGAGAATTCAAGAGGTAAGGGTAAGGAGACTTGTAGTTTGAGATAAGAACAATTTAATAATTGAAATAAAATAAAACTTAAAATAATAATGATATTAAAATAATAATAATAATGATAATAGTAAAATATACAAATTAGTGATGTACAGTGCCATTGTTCACCTCCTGCCAACCAAGCCCAGCCTGTTCCTGGATAATGATCCTGGAGGAGCAACAATCTTGAAACTGCAATTCTGGAAGAGTGAGAGCCCCAGGGAGAGAAAGAGTCTAAGAGACTCTCATTATTACACTGAATATGACATTATATGATATGGAATACCCCATTGGCATATCCATATGCCAGTTTGGGTTTGCTAATTTTACTATTCCCGCCCTCGTCCTTTTCACCTGCAAACTAGCAAAACACAGGGAAGCTGGAAAGTCCTTCATCTTTCAGCAACAATTGAAGACATTAGTATGTTATTAATGTTCTTATAACAAATCCCACACTGAAACCAAAGCACAGCACTACTCTAGCTACTAAGAAGAAAATTATCTGTGTCCCAGCTGAAAACCAGGTCAGTCTCTGAGCAATTGCCTTTACTGGTTTAGAATAAATATTAAAAATAAAAAAAAAATAAAAAGAGTTTAAAAATCCACCTTTTTTCTGCATGTTTAGAAGTAAAAAAAATAGTTCACCTGCTGCTAAAACACATGCTGATGCCTGCATCTCACATGGAAAAATTTCTGTCCAAAGGGCTCATTTGTGAACACGCAGAAGGAGCTGGATGTGCAGACACTGTGTTGGACACTTGGTGATAATACTCACTTCCAGCTCTCTCTGTAATCTGTGTTTCAAGGCTCTGTGCTGAAACGTTTAACCCTTTGCTGAGAAAAGGGCACAGTCCTAGGGGAGTATTTAGCAAGACAGCATCTTGCTTCTCCAGCAGGAGCATGTTACTACTCTCCCTGCTATGAGACTGCCGCAGTTTTAAACCCACCCTCGTTGTCAGCAGCATGGAGCCAAGTGTTTGTGCTGAGCTCTGCGTGGCTATCAGCTTCCAGGGAGATGTTCTTAGGGGAGCTCAAGCAGAGGTCTGTGCTTGAAATATTAAAAACTGATGGCAAGGGTAGAAATCACTGCTGGTAATGGTCACAGTTTTCTTTGTATTTGGTATTTTAGTCAACACGGGAGCTCTTGAAATACTCCAGGGGTTTTACTGACCTAAGCAGTTGCACATTAGCCTAAATTTAATAGAGAAAAATTTGGCCCTTAAATATAGGAGAGAAAATCTGAAAATGTGAATCCTACAGATTTAGAAATGGAAGTTTATTAAACCCCATGATTCTTCTTCATGGAACAGGTTGCCCGAAGAACCTGTGGATGCCCCCTCCCTGGAAGTGTTCAAGGCCAGGTTGGATGAGGCTTTGAGCAACCTGGTCTAGTGGAAGGTGTCCCTGCTCATGGCAGTGGGTTGGAACTAGATGATCTTTAAGGTCCCTTCCAACCCAAACCATTCCATGACTCTTGACATAACCTAGGGACTGCTTCTCATATTTCCAGTTGCAGGAATACTGCAACAAATATTCCTCAGAGGCTGTTAGCCCATCAGATTTTTGTTCTTACCCCAACCCCAATCGCCTACTCAAACACTGCATGATTAAAGTGAAAAGGGCCTGGGGGCTCTTTTCTTCTCCCCTCTCACTTAGAAAAATTAGAGAACATCAAAAAAAAAAGGTTGTTAAACTGCATCCATGTTCCTTCCAAGCTACGTTTGTGTGAGAGCTGGAA
Source organism: Caprimulgus europaeus (assembly GCA_907165065.1). The sequence continues at coordinate 96,275,925 of OU015523.1, read as the reverse complement.
GTGGTGGCAGGGGCAAAAGCTTCTCACTAGGAGGGTTTCACCAGCAGCTGCAGGCTCTGAGCCTTGGGGCTGACCTCCCAAGTCAGGCTATTCCCCTCTGTTACACCTGAGAAACTCGGTGTGCACCCAACTTGCTCCTGACTTACTCTGTGTTTAGTTGCTTGGAGCTGTGAAGCGGACAGCTGCACGGAGGCGGACTCGTGCTGTCCCTGGGAACCGAACAACTGACCTGAGGTGGTTTGCTGCTTAAGAGCCTTCTGGTGGCAGTTTGCACCTTGGAGAAGGTGATTGCTTACTTACAAAAGGTTAAAAACTGTTCCTTTGCAACATCTTATACAGGCATATCGCTGCAATAGGAGCATGAGTTACCATCACCAGACTTAGTTATTTTAGGAATAAACTATATTGTTTTTGCTGGGGGCAAAGGGGGCCACTTGGCAGTGATGGACCATAAACTGAAATCTAGCTTCCTTTTCATAACCTGCTGCCTGCTAACTGCTGGGTGTTGGAGCAGGGCACCTAGCCCCTGGGGTGGTGTCTCAGAAATTGTGGTCTCCATGTGGCAGCCTGAGCAGATCGGGGAAAAACCTGCAGTGTATTTTATGTGAGGACATTTGAGTTTGTTTCTCATGCTCCCAGCAGAAGGGAGGTGAAGAAAATGTTTTGGGAAGCTTTGTACAGTCAGGCTTTGGGTTTGAAGGTCACAGGTGAGGTTTGGAGTTTTCCCCTGGGACTCCTCATCAGGAGAAGCCTCATGGTGGCATCTCCAATACCCATGTTTGAGAGATTGCCTCTCCTGGCAGCTTGCGGCTCCATGACACATGCTCTCCCATGGGACAACAGCAGCCTGGGACACTTGCCAATGAAGTCCTTGGCCTCAAACAACACATGGTGCAGTGCACTGCACCACCACCAAGGAAAAAGAACCTTCTAAAGAATCTTCTAAAGAACCCAGAAGTCTGCCTCAGCTTGCAACAGTTTTCCTCCAGCTCTGCAGGAATGGCCATGGTTATCAACACAGCTTCTGGAGGACATCTCCAGCTTTCCAGCACTGCCAGGTCTGCTGGAAAGCATCTTTCCCATCAGCTAGGTAAAGCTGATATCCTAGCCCAGACCTCACCTTTACCTAAACTCAGAGTTTAAAGCCTCCTTAAGTATAATGTCAGGAGAAAATGCTGAAGGGAGGCTTAATATTTTAAATGTATGAAGTGCAGCTGCAAAGATGAAAGGAGCAAACTGGTCTCCATGCCCACTGGGAATAAGACAAGAAATGCTGGTCAACAAAGGAGTCTAGGAGGGATGCTAGAAAATCTCCTGTCGATAGAAAGAGAGTCACCAGAGAAATATACAACTTTTATCTCCCACCCTGTTTAAGGAAAAGTCAGTGAAATCCCATGGGCAGGAGCTGGGGAGTGATCAGCAGACCTGGGTATGGCCATGCCTTCTTGGCATCTCCTCTGGTCTGGTGAGTACCAGAAGTTGAGTTTCCCCAGGGCAATGGGAGACAAGGCCAAGTGACTCCTCCAGTCTGGTGCCCAACTGCATGAGCTGAGCAGAGAACAGGCAGTTGTGGCCTGGTTGCATTAAAGGAAAATAATTTATTTGAGAGGGATCTCTCCCCAGTTTATCATCGATCTATCACATATATTACAGCCATGCCTTTGGTACGCCTGTGCCCACAGAGCAATGCCCAAATTTGCTAAAAGGGCTCGAAATGCTGAGGGGAACGTCAGTCTGCAGGCTGAAAACCACCTCCCAGGCAAGAGCTTGGCATGCTCACAGCAGAGCCTAGCCCTGGCTACCTCCTGGCCTCCCTGGTGGGGGAAACTCTGGTCCCTCATGCCCGGCCCTCGATGGAGTGCAGAGAGCTTTGTGCAGCCTTGGAGGAAGTGGGGGGACATGGGACAGACATGTCTGGCCCGTGACGCAGCAGCGTGGGTGCCCAGCCACTCTGGAGGCTTGAAGGGTGGCTGGCTGGTGGCTCAACACCTCCAAACATGCAGGGCACGTTGGATGCCTCTTTTTTTGGCTCCAGCATTTCTTGCCTCTTGCAAAAGGAGCTTGAATTCTTCTCCTCTTGCAGCAGGCGTTTTGCAGTGCTGCTCCTCTCCTGCAGGCTCCCAAAAGTCAGACTTGGGTGTCACATTGGTGTCAGCAGCAGCCTGGCAAGGTAGCAGGAGGGGGATCCTGTGCCCACCAGGGCCCCTGGCACACAGTAGGGCAGGAAGGGTTTGTCAACTGCTGCAGCAGCCACCTGCACCCCTCCCTGCTGCCGGTGGTGGGACCGGCAGTCAGGGCACCCCTGTGCTGCCCACTTGCTGTATTTATTCCTTTAATCTGTCACCTTCTGCTGGGCTTTGTGAGATCTCTGTTAGCTCTGTTGCAGATTAAATGCATTTCAGCCTGAGCAGCAGCAGTTGTTTGCCATGGTGTTTCAGTTATGGCTGAGGACAGACCAACACACGCTTCTGCAACAGCTCCTGCAGTGTGGGAATCTCAGTGTCTTCAAGGTTTCCTGGAAGTTTGCTCCTTGGATGGGTCCCTCTGCTTGAGAATATCTTGTTCCCAGACCCTCCTGCTTGATGAGTGTATTTTCCCAAGTGAGAGCAGTTGTTAGGCAGGATGCTGCTGCCAAGGACCTTGGATAGGACAGCAGGGGAAAACCACATTATTTTGCTTCCAGCTCATTCAGGTAAAAAGGTGTCCTCCTTACACACAGCCTGCTGTGGCTGTAATCCACCAAGGGCTAAACCAGTGTGAAGGCACGGCAAGATTCCCACTGACTGTTCCTGCAACTGACTCAAGTGAGCATCACCCACACATCACCAAACCTGGAATGACAAAGTCTCTCAGAAACACTACTATAGCTTTTAAAAAATGTTTTTATTTCACTGCTTCTAAACCTTTAAAAAATAAAATGAAGCTTTTATGGAGCACTGATAATTTCTGCTTTTGAGAAGATCTTTGTCCCGAAGCTACAGTGCAGAGCATGTACCGCAGTATCGGCTGCGGCTTATTCCCTTGGGCTGAATGTGCTGGGTACAGTCGCTGAATACAGAGATGTGCAGTGCTGGGAATACACAATCCTGTGGCCCAAACTAGGTATAAATAAACCAAAATCCAGGTGAGACATGACAAAGGCAGTCTGTCCCTGACTTCTTAATTTTCTTGAGTCCCTAGTTGATGACTTTAATGAGGCAGTCTGGTTTGAGTGTAGCTTTTGTTTTGCAGCTGAAACTTTCTGCACTGTCCCCAGTTTATAGGGTTTGGTGGGGGTTTTTTTGTTTTTTTTTTTTTTTTACAGACGTATTATTTACATTGCTACTTTATCTTTTTTCATTTTTAAAAGATTGACATGACTTTTCATGCAGGACTCGTACTAGCATCATGGCTACAACATGCAGTCTCAAAGTTCACATCAAGTATGTTCTCAAAAGTTCTTTCCTTGCACCTATTTTCTTTCCTGGGGTCCATCACCTTCAAGAAAATGGCAAGAAGCTCCATTAAGTTCCAGCACCAAAATGAAACTGAAATAATTTAACTAGGATGCATCTGCCATGAGGAGGATGGCAGAGAGTGTGAGATGCTCTCATGTGGCTGGAGCACTAATGGCCATGAACTGGGTGGTCAGGGGACCACATCTCAGCAAACGGCTTCCTGCTGGTGAGGAGATCAAAGTGACAGGCAAGAGCCAGGCAAGCCAGGGCCAGCCCTGAGGACACAGTAAGGCACAGCCATGAGCCAGTCTGTGGAATTTTGGGCTTCTTCCTCTGACTGAGGCCCTGATCTTTCCAAGAGAGTTAATGCTTGACAGGGTGCCTGCTGGATTTCACAAAGGAGCTGTTCTCCCACAATTTTCCTGCATTCGTGCTTTCCTGTCAGCCACAGTATGTGAGATCCCATGCGATGGTAGAGGTGGCTAATGGGGTCTTCAGCTCTTTGAGGAGAGGAAACAAGGTCATTTTCTTACCTCTGCTGATGGTGCTGGGGGGATGCATAGCAATATGTGAGTGATTCTTTTATGTGGGATGAAGATAGAGTGCAGAAAAGAACAACAAAAATATTGAGGCCATTATCTTTATCAGAGATACAGCAGCATCTGATTGAAATAAGTCATAAGTGCTTCCTCCCAGGGAGAAAATACAGGAGAATAAAGGTCTCTCTAAGGGAGAAAGCCCAGGGTAAACCAAGAGGCAGAACCAGCACCTTCCTGTCAGGCCATGGTGCTCACGTTGCCCTGCAGGAACCTCCACCAGGACATGTCCCCCACCCTCACAGTTTTTCCCATGCACTGTCTTTGAAGAGCTGATTTTTCTTGGAAGCAAGGCAGATGTTGTCCCCATCCTCCCCGGGGCAGCTCTGGAGACTTGAGACTACTTTCCCATAGTTGCAGCCCAAAACCTGCTCTACCTTTGCTGAGCTTCCCTTGCTTTTCTGGTGATGGACCCATCCCATTTTGCAGAAATGGGCATCCTCAGGCATGTTCTGTCATGTTTTTGTCTCCATATTGACCTTTCCCCAGGGTCAGGGGGAAGCTACTTCTCCATCCTTGTGAAAGCTCAGTCCTGAGGAATGTGGTGCAGATACCTTGCAACTGCTCCAGCCTTGAACTGACTCAAACCTCGTGTCTCTGGAAATACTGCCCGTGTTGGGGGGCATCGGTCTTCATTTACACTATTATCAAAGAAAAGAACCACTGTTAAGTGCTGTCAAAAGCCAGAAAACAATGAGGTGTTGTGGCCTGTTGAAAAGAACCCTCACTGCCACATCCAAACGTGGTTAGCCAGCACAGGCCAAAAAAAAAAAAGAAAATTTAATAAAAATCTGAGGCCTAAAGGAGAATTTAAGAACAGTTCATCAGCTCTAGGTACTCCGGGGAAATTGTTTCTCACAGCATTTATCAGGCAAGACATTGATGGTGCAGGACTGATTTAAGGCATTAGAGCTTTGGAGGTGACAAGCATCAGATCGGGTTCATGCTTCTGTTCCCACCACAGAGAGGTAGCCAGGGGTGTGGGCAGAGGGGGACATGATTGCTTGGTCTGGATCAGAATCGCCTTTCACAGCAGTCAGATAATTTATCTTTTTTTCTTATTATTTTTGCAGGAATTTTGTACAAACTGCATTGTGTAAAGTATGCGGTGGGGGGATGACGTGCTCCCAGCCATGGATGCACCGCTGAGGTCCCAACCCAAACGCCAGCCTTCACCCAGAGTATTTAACGATATCTGGATGGCAAGCTGAGGGCTGCAACTCAAGCAAATACATCACAGAAAAAGAAAGATGGAAACTGTAACACTGAGGGTGCCCTCCTGGCTGGAGTCCATAAGTGCAGATGTTTAGGGGATTAATGCCACTCCGCGTGGCACAGGCTGTCCTGTAGAATTACCAAGAAAAAGAGGTAACAAATGTCCCTCCCTAGAGCTGGCTTCTTCCTGCAAACCTCCATGCTGCTCCCTTTGAACTGGGCAGGAGTTTTGACACTGAAGCATTTAAGTGCTATTGGGTCAACTTCCTGCAAGCATTTGATTAGATCTATGCAGGGCTCATTCAATTGACTTGTTTTAACGTGCTTTCCAACACAGGAGAAAAGATAAAATAATTAGAAGTAAATTCTGTGTTGCTGTTTCAAACATTATGACCCAGCATTGTTTTGACAGCCTCTAACAATGGCATAAATGAGCTGAGCAATGTGACCAAGTGTCTAGAAAAGCCTTATTCCAGAAAACAAGGATGGAAAATCACATGATGCCCCATGAGATGGGGTATTTTGCCAAATTACTGCTTCAGGGGAAGTGAGAATGCTTTCAGTAACCGGGATGTTGCTTCATCAGTTTCAGGCATTCAGGGTTCCCACTGCCAAGAACAACCCCTTCGCCACCTCCCACCTCGCTATTTTAATTTTTAACTGGTGGTATCTACCAAAGGCTGGTGGTTACCTCTGTTTGCTGCCAGAGGAGCATATTTTTTTCTCTTTAAAGGGAAATGGGAAAGCTTCAGTGCCTTTTCTCACCATCAGCATACAATCCTGTAGAGTCAAATGTATACACTGAGAGCGAAATAAGAGTAAAACAGGACAACCCTTCAGTCTGTGTTGAGTTTAAATTATTGCTGATCCCCAACCGTAGTGTACAATACTCAACTTTGTACCGCATGAGATGCAAGACTGAAACACCAGCAAACTCAATAAAGGGAATTTTTCTGGCATGCTAATACAACACAGGGCTTTTTGCATTGTGCCTCTAGGACTACTGTTCAAAACAGCTGGATGGGCCCTGAAGACGAGGCTTTTTCATGTAGTGGTGACCAGGTTGCACAGATGACCTGAGCTGGTTCATCTCTGTCTAGATGCTGGCACCTGTGCTGTCTCACAGAAACTGCTTAGTCTACCTCCAATGGTGAAAGACTCAACACATGCATTGGAGACTTGTGTGTTAGAAGCAAACAATGACCACTTACAACAAGCCAAAGGCAGGTCAACCTGCTTATGTTAGCTGAAAAGATTGAGAGATGTGATTTTGTCCTCCTTACCATGCACACACTTTTGTCACATAATTCGTTATACGATTCAATGCTGTTTAAGTCTACTCATAACAGTGATCAGTTAGGCCAGATCAGCACTGGAGTACTATTTTATAGCATATAATAGTTTTTATATATTAATGCAGCTTAAAAAATGTGACTTTTTCCAATGGGAAGGATTTCTTATATTGAGACTTTCCTATAAATGTCATATTATGTTTCTTCTTGACTGTTTAAGCCTTGTTTTCCAGCTGCTGCCTTCTATGAAATGAAGCTAATAACAGCACCAGAAATAGCTGGGTGATTAATTCCTTAAAAGCTGTAAAATGCTCTGGTATGAACAGAAGGGGATTTCACTGTTTATTGCTCCTTGGTGTTTCTAGGTTGAGTAAGTTCTTCTTGAAAGCAGCTGTCTTCTGCTGCCTGAGAATTTTGTGTCCTTCCCCCACCACTTTTAATTCATTTCATAATAAAGTAGGGACTACTATGAAATTTCTTAATTTTTAACCCTGAATAACATAATTTTGGTTATAGGAAGCCCTCAGGCACATATTTTGTAGGACTTACGAATGGTAGGTTCAGCAAGATCAGACAAAGACCATCACTGCAACAAGGGACCCACTCCTATCATGAGTTGCCAGGGGCATTTTGAGTGCCCTGGACACAATTGAGTGTGGAGAGCCCTTTGGTCACCAACCTGCCTGTGCCCATAGGTGCCCATAATTAACAACAATTGCTTGTAGAGTGGTCTCATCCAGTTCAAAGAAGTCTGAGAGATGGGGCTTTGTCTTGGATGTTCAGTCCACCATGAAGATATTCAGAGGCTGACTGGCCATGCAGACATGTTTCCAAGCATCTAGAAGTCAGATCTGATTTCTTTGTATTTAAATATAATCCAAGGAAAATGAGGTATCATTTTAATGAAATCAGTATTTGATAAAAAATAAGAAATGGAAAAGAAAGACCCCAAACAAGAAATACAGAAATTAATATATACGCATCCTTGAACCGCATTGCGCCATCCAATCCTGACTCACGTCCGTGGCTTGAAGATTATGCCTGTAGATACCGCAATAAAACCGATTAGCTGTTGGCTGTGTGAAGTCCTGCCCTTACGCTGCTCCAGTTCAGCCATTCCCATTTAGCAGCTGCTGCTTTTCCAGCTGATGAACATGTGATTTGAGCTGAGTGAGAAGCAGCATGGGGCACGTTCAAACACCTCTCCATGGGCACCAGGATTGCTGCATCGGGGCTGGGAGCCGTGTAAAGATAATAATCCCCTCTGTCCCTTGTGTGCATCTCTGGAATCATTTATATGGCTCTGGCAAAAAGCATCCCCGCTGAAGCACTGGACGCACACACAATGGATGAGCAGAGCCTGGCGACTGCGGGACAAGCTGCGGCCGGTGATGAGAGTCGAAGAGATGGAGCCAAAAATGCTTCGTGGTGGGAGTTTTGCTCAGAGGTCTTCCAGGTGGGTTTTGGTGGTGAGAACCTGGGTGTTTTTCAGCGTGGCACGTGCCAGGGCAGGTTTGCTCATTTTAGGAGGCACCTGGAGGCTGGCATCCTCTGCAGCAACCCTGCAGGCAGCAATGGGTGGGAAAGGGCCACTTGAGGTTTAGGTTTGCCCCAGGGCTTGCTTCCTCTCCACGGGCCCTGCAAGGGGCTGCTCTTGGGACGAGGAGCTCTGCTCCAGACCCTGCAGCAGCTCTCCCAGGATGGCCAGTGCTTCCTGCAGGCCCTGTCCGGTGTGGGCGCTGCATCCCCGCAGCACCCAGCGGTGCCCCGCCAACCGCCCCTGCCGCAGTCTCTCCCCCAGCTCTGCAGGAGCCAGCGCTCCTGGCACGTCCTGCTTGTTGGCCAGGAGGAGGACAGGGACGCCAGCCATGCTGGGGTGGCTCAGGGCTTCCTCCAGTGCTGCTGCTGCTTCAGGCAGCCGGGCCGTGTCTGTGCTGTCGAGCACGAAGATGAGGGTGTTGGTGTCCTCCAGGTAGTCAGGCCAGCTTGCCCGCAGGCTGTCTTGTCCCCCAACGTCCCAGAGGGTGAAGGATATGTGACAGGGTGTTTGCAGAGACTCCACATTGAAGCCCACCGTCGGGCAGGTCTCCACAGCTTGGCCGGTCCTCAGCTTGTACAGAAGGGTGGATTTGCCGGCGAAGTCAAGCCCCAGCATGACAACTCGAGCATCTCTTTTGTGCTGGCCTTTGGAGATCAGCTTCCCCATCAAGATGCTGCTGCAACTGTGGCAAAAAAATTGCAGCCAAAAAAAGAAAGCAAACGTATTTCCTCAATAATGTCAGTTAATAACTGAGAGCTCAGTCCTGCCTCTCTGAGAGAGCACCCTAGGTTTGCTGAAGAAAGACACAGGCAGCTTGCTTTTGCTTCTCTTTGTAGCTAAAAGGAGGTGAGAGCTATTATTCATGAGGTGTGGAGCAGTGCCAGGGAGCGCTGCTGGAAACAACCATTTCTATACCCCAGCTCCGCTGATGCTCACTTCCATTTTCATTCGTAATCTGAAGTGGTCGGTGCAAGAGAGCCAGTATTTTGCAGGAAGAGGTGGGGAGATGGTGGAGCAAGTTTCCTCCTCACCATGTACAGAAATAAATGAGCTTTTGTTCACTGGCTTCTCTAGGGGAAATCCACCCCCGGCAGGACAGGACGAGGAGGAACCTGGGTTTCAGACCAATTACACTGGGAATTTGCTGAATCACAGCTCAAGGGTGTGGATTTTAACATGAGCAGTAAGGCAGCTGGCAATTTTTCTTCCAGTCTTATGGCAGAAAGTACAAAACCAATCTCCGTAGCATCAGCTTTCACTACCTGTTGTGCAGGTGGTAATGACAGCAATTTAAAAAAATGTACACAAGTAGGTTTTTTTAATGTCTCATCAAAATACGACCAGTCAAAACACCTTCCCCAGGGTGAAAATCTATAAAATTCTTTACGGCAAGGTATTTACTAAATTTTAACTTTTGTAAGTGAAGCACAGTCAGTACTCCATGGCTAAGGGGGTAAGAAAATCCCTTAAAAGAAGGAAAAAATGTTTAACAAGATACCACCACTTGAACTTTACATGCCAGAGGCAAAAATGTGCTGCTGAGACAGCTTCCAGAGCCTGTTGTGCAAGAGCAGCTGATGGTAGCCAGGAAGAGGCCCAGCAAAGCTGGTATTTACCTTCTTTATTGGTTGGGATTTGCTCCTAAAAAGCTGCTCAGAGGCAAGCAGAACTGAAAGCAGCTGTAAATCTCACTTTGTGGCGTTAACACAGAGCTGCTCTCCAGTCACCTTTATTTGAGAATGGAGAAGGAAATGCAATCCATCTGTTTCCCTGTGACCAAGGGAGACTGTGGGAGATGCAGTTTCCCTAGAGATGATCTCCCCATGACACCTCCCTGTCACAAGCCACCATTGCTGGGGATGAAGTTCAGCACATGGAAGGGACTGTCTGGTCAGTGAGCAGGTCGCTGGTGGCCAATCAGAGGTGTATTTCTTCCTCTGGGGGCAAGATGTGTCAGTTTTCCATCTTTTAAAGAAAGGAAGATGAATAAGAAATGAAACAACACATGCCAAGGAGCGCAGCCCAGATAGGCTGCAAGGGATTGCAAGGGGTTCTACAGACCATGTTTTGCAAGATATTTCTGTGATACACATCTCTCCCATAGTTAACCCACAGACCTGCTTGGCACCAAAAGCCTCCACGAGCTTTGTGCAGCTTGTGGATAAGATGTGTTGCTATGGTCGGGCTTCGGGTTAATTCAAAAGCTAATGCTCATTTACAGCAGTTGTTGCAGAGTTAATCTAACGGTATAAAATGCACCACCATGCACGTAATAAATCATGCAGTATATGTTCATGTGTGATCTTTTCTGAAACCAGTTTATAAATGGAAAAAGGGCAGGAAGCTCTCTAGATGGGAATTAAAAAAGAGAACTACAATGAGCAGCGGATCCTGATCCTTCAGGGAACTGTTTGCACACTCTGCAGTGCATGCTGCTGCCTGAGGGTTACTCATTTGTCTGACTTCTTCATTTTTAAAAACAAGTTAAATTGTTCTCTGGCTCCTTAATCTGCTTGTTCTCCATTTTGGGAAAACTTTCCTCCCCATATTGCACTGTACTGTAAGGTCAATGTAGCTGGTATTTTTCGACATACCAGTGGGTTGAGTGAATTGTTTTTTGATCTTTTCATGTTTCTCCTGTCTTTGCTACTGCTCATCTTCTCTGAGGCTTGATAGGAGGCTGTGGTACACATCTGTTTCATCTGACCAGACATTCATAGCACTGAAATTTCTTTTAAGTAAACCAAAAGATAGATACAGAAAGCAAGGGTGGAGATTCTACCATCAGATGAATAATTGAGTATTTGAAATGTGATGTGATGGAGTCTTTATGGCATCACTTTCTAACATGCTACCAAACTAGGCTGCTTCTGTTGAAAAAATAAAAGAAAAGAAAATATAAAGAAGAAATAAAGCCAGAATAAAGAATGAAACTAGGGTACAGTTTTGTTGAAGATTGCTTTCAGATTTTCTATGGCACAGAATAGAGTAATTCATGGGCAAATAGAGGCAACAGCCTATTTTCTTTCTTCCTGCCAATTATTCCAAATATGGGGTGCAAACTGTGCCTACAGAGTCTGTTCCACCCACAGTGATGTTATAAAGGCATAGTATTTCCAATAAATAATAATTTATTGTTATTGTCTGTTTAAGAAAGAATAAAAGGAAAGCAAGTAAAAGCAGATGGGATGAGCTCTGAGTGAGTCTATTGCTGGAGCAGAAAGGCAATACACTAAATAATTCAGAAATTGTGATCAGAGACAAGGACAGCCCCTACCTCAGCCGTGTCTTACATGGGCCGAACAAATGTTCTTGCTTCATGTTTCATGTCTCTGAATTCACAGAAGCAAAGCCAGTGGTTGCTAAATCCATTTATAATTTCATAGAATTTCAGTCAATGTATTTGTTTGCTGTTTGCTAGGCATACATTCCTCTGTTTCCTAGATATGCATCACAAAGAGCAGCCATCAGGACTAGTACTACAGGAGAGAATCCCCCCTCCTCCCTATGCCCTAAATATTCCAGTAACCGGAATTTTGTCCCAATCACTATATTCACTGTCAAAGGATGTTGCCTTCACTCCATGGGGCACAAATAGAAGGAAGAAAGATACTTTAAACTGAAAGAAGGTTGATTTAGATTGGACATAAGGAGGAGATTTTTTACAGTCAGGATGGTGAGACACTGGCACAGGTAGCCCAGAGAAGTTGTGGATTGCCCATCATTGGAAGTATTGAAGGCCAGGTTGGATGGGGCTTTGAGCAACCTGATCTAGTTGAAGATGTCCCTGCCCATGGCAGGGGGGTTGGACTAGATGACCTTTAAAGGTCCTTTCCAACCCAAACCATTTTTCAATTCTGTGATTCTGTGACCTGCAGTAGGACATGAAACAGGCTTTTGAGAACAAGCCGATAGCTGATAGTTCCCTAGGGAGACTGTGTAATCTCAGAGTTAGATCATGATGCTCTTAGCATGGCTGTTAAGGTAGTATTCATAGCTGTGATGCCATACACCAAAACAAGGTGAGCTCTGAAGCAAGGAGGTTTAATTCTAACCAATTCACTGGAAATCATAGAATCATAGAATGGTTTGGGCTGGAAGCGACCTTAAAGATCATCCAGTTCCAACCCCTCTGCCATGAGCAGGGACACCTTCCACTAGACCAGGTTGCTCAAAGCCTCATCCAGCCTGGCCTTGAACACTTCCAGGGAGGGGGCATCCACGCAAATCAGTGTTAATCATAAAGCAAAGGTGCAGCTGAGTCCATCAGAAATGCTTCTCGAGGAGGCAGTGCCCCTTATTGCACATCACCAAGATACCGGATGTATCCCAAAAAGCCAGGCAGGAACATCCAAGCAAACTGTATGTCAATCCTTCCCCTTTATTAGTGCAAAACACTTCCCATTAACATCCCCACTGGCACTGCACAGCCACTGCTGCTCTGTCTCTTCTGTTAGACATGCAGTGACCTTTGCATCAAGGAGGTAATTAGAAGCATGTGAAAGCTTAGTCCCCCTTGGCACTAAAATCAAAATATTATCTTCACTAAAACTATAAATAATCTTTCATCAGAAATAGTTTTTCATCCAAAACTGAATTTCTTTGTAGATAATATGGGTATAATATGGGTCATTTCTAAATGACCTTCCAAATCTCACCCAATATCTGTGTGAGTATCAGAGCATGGATGGCACTGAGGGCCCTCACCGTCCCTAACTAGCCTCCTTGAGGGTGTCCCTGCAGTGTCCCCAGGCAGCGTTCCCAGCAGTGATGCTGTGGAGCTCGAGGCAGGTGCTTCACCCCCAGCACTCCCCTCCAAAAGGCATGGCCCAGAGGGCATGTCCCTGCCCAGTGGTGGAAGGAGCTGGGGTGGGGTTTTGGTCTAGCCCTTGTCACCTCTTTGGAAGGCAGCTCTGGAGGATACAGTCGTCAGCAGAGGCAGGAATAACAGGAGTAGATCCAGTCCTTACTGAGTGTCTGTCCTAATGGCATGTTTGGAGCAACAAGTGGATCACAGCCCAGTGGAGGCAGAGTGTCCCTCCCCATCCAGACTTGCTTGTGTCTCTGAGGAAAGCCACCAAAGCTGCCATTCACCCAGCCTGGCCAGTGTTTTCTGCAAGATCTCCTCACAATATCATATGTAGAAGGACCACTAATGGAGGAGATGTTCAGACTAGCAACTGTCAATAAAGCCTGCTGGGAGCTGAAGGAGGCCCTGGACACAGGTGGATGTGTAAACCTGGAGAGCCCACACATCTACCTGCTGGCAGTCATCTTGAAGGGGAATTCCTCTGAGTCTCAGCCATGAAAGCTCCTTCAGAGCTGCAGAGGACCACTGGGTTTGACTTAGCCAGGACTGCAAGCTAAAGCCACAACAAAGCCAAATGTCATGCTCCAGGCTTAGGGAAGTTTGGCCTTTTTCTTTTCTGTATCCTGGCCCATTCCTCTTGTTCTGTCCCTGATTTCTGGCATGTCCTTGGGAAGCTCACCTCATGCTCTCTTGCCCAGTGCTCTTCTGCTAACAGGCTAATGCCAGTTTGCTTGACACGTGGCCAGGAAGCTGCCTGTCCCATCAGGGTCAATGGGTAGCTGTGAGAGTTGGTGGCTGAAGGCAAGCTACTTCCTCCTGAGATTAAGTCCTGGAGGCTTGGAAGCTGACTTAGTGTCCTCTGAACAGTACAGCCACAGGCTTTGACGTGTCTTAGAAAAGCCTGCCTGCAGTGACATCTCTTGAGAACACATGATTGCTCAAAGCTGTTGACCAACTCACAAAACACATAGCAGATGTTAAGCGCCTGCCCTTCAGGTGCCCATCAAGCACTCTCAGAGAGGTTCTGGTACCTCCAGGACATTCCTGGTGGAGTTGGAAATAGGACATTGTTCTCTCAGCCCAGCTCATCCCATGATGTCTGGTTTGCCCCTGCTTCTTGGGACAAACATTTGAAAGGAAAATGGTTTTTGGTAGCCTAACTGGCAGTGGATATGCTATCACCTTTGCATTTGCCTTATCACAGTTAACTCTGCCCAAAAGGGTGTGACTTCAGCTAGGGAGCACAAAATGTCACCTGCTAGACCCTCCCTGATGCTGTGCCACAGTTTTCAAAGGAGAAAGCTTGGTCCTTGTCTCTTCTTAGTCCCTCCCTGTCCAGCCTGCTCTGACCCCTGTGTTGAAGGATGGCAGACACTAGGACACAAAAATGCCCACAGGTGTGAGGTCCTGCTCCTTGTTCAGCACAGTTGGATACCATGAAAGGGACTCGATGTTTGTTTGCTTTCCCTTTCAAAGCACCTTGATGTCAGTGAGATGGGCAAACTGCAAAATAAAAAAACCCTATTATGTCTTTTGTATATGACTATAGAATGTTTTTCATATATATAATGTTATTCTAAATTTGTAATTTCCGAAGCTGTTTAGAATTTTACCAGGATGCAGGTCCTCTCTGTAGACTCATTTATTCAAGTGCTACCCAAATTGTTCTGGTTTTTTCCCACATAAATTGGCAATGCTCTGTACTCTTCTGTCTGTACCACTGGAACACTCGTTCCAGGTCTTCTTATGTCTGTGCTGGTTTTGGCTGGGATAGAATTAATTTTCTTCATAGTAGCTGGTATGGGGCTATGTTTTGGATTTGTGCTGAAAACAGTGTTGATAATGCAGAGATGTTTTCATTCCTGCTGAGCAGCGCTTGCACAGAGTCAGGGACTTTTGTGCTTCTCACACCACCCCACCAGCGAGTAGGCTGGGGGTGCACAAGAAGTTGGGAGGGGACAGGGGGGATAGCCAGAACAGCCAACCCCAACTGGCCACAGGGATATTCCACACCATATGGCATCATGCTCAGCATAAAAAGCTGGAGTTAAACCACAACAGTCCTAAATCCACAGATATCTTCCTCCTTGACTCCTAACACCTCAGGAGGCAATTCAAAATCAAACTTCTTAGGCTTCCTTAGCTGTCCTAATGCCATCACTCCCTTTTCTGTGACTATCTGTTAGCTCTTCCTCCTACAGTTGGTCTCTGTCTCAGCTTAAGTCATACATTTGTCTACGCTACATACTGCATACCCGCTGTTTTGACCTTAGAAACTAGTTAAAATATAGGTCTGACTATCTTGAAATGCCTTAATCTCAATTCTTCCATTATTCTTAAGGTTTCCAATTGAAAAGGAAAAAAAAATATAAAAAAATGGGTACACGTACAAAAATATAAATGTTCCATTTGACAAAAAAAGGCTCCTACTGTGTCCTCTCACATATCCTAGTATTTGCTCCTCCACCCGTTGAATGTAAAAGCTTTCTATTTTTTTTTAATGATTCTTTCAGTTAGTAACATGAGGAAGCCTTACAGAGGCTATCTAATGATGCTTCACCACACTTGCCAAGTTCCAGAGAAACAGTGAAGTCTCACTCTCAGTGCTCCTCAAATTCAGGGGTTTTGGATGCAAGGTTTTGTTTGATCATTTGGTTTTAGTTTTCGTCTTGGCTTATAAGTTTAGACCATTTCATAACAGTGAAGGAAATTTAATGAAAATATTTTCAATTATCAACAAAACTGAAAGCTACAAGCTGGTCTTTACCACCTCTCTGTCTAGTAAAATGGATGAAAGCAAAGGAAACCTGGGAAAATTCAGACATTGCATTTTACGTGGCTGGCCACGGAGCGTCACTGTTATCCCACATTTCTCAACGGAGAGCCGATCTCCAGAGGAATCAAACTGCTCCTGCCAAACCGCAGATGTCAGAGCTCCTGCTGTGATCGGGGGAGGACTTCCCTCAGGCCTTTGGCACCCTTTTGCTGCAGGATCACTTTGAAACAGGTTTTGCTGAGCAACAGCTGTACGTACATTTTGTGTGCCTGCTCTTTCACACCCATAGAAAGCTGACGGTGAGGACTGTGGAGCAGAGTTGGAATAGGATGCTGGCTACGTGCAGGTGACATTTAGCTCCAGATTGTTTTCACATCAGATTTAGCTGTCATCGTATCCTATGACTCTGTAGTTTGAATGAAAACAGTTAACTGACTGATGGAAAAAATAACACTGAATGAGGAGGGGAGAACTTCCTTGAAGAATCTTCTTCTTTCAATATCCTTTAACAGGTGACCTGGTTTTGGCTGGGATAGAGATATTTTTTCTTCCTAGTAGCTAGAATATTGCTGTGTTTTGGATTCAGTATGGGATTTGAGATGAGAAGAATGCTGATAATAGGCTGATGTTTTTAGTTTTTGCTAAGAAATCAAGGACTTTCCAACTTCCCATGCTTTGCTAGTGTGCAGTGCTAGTGTGAAGCTGCAAGGGGAGCATAGCAAGAGCAACAGACCCAAACTGGCCAATGAAATATTCCATATCATATAATGACATGCTCAGTATATACGTGAGGGTTGGCTGGGAAGCTCTCTCTCTCTCTCTCTCTCTTCTGGGATTGGGTTTTGGGGATTTGGGGAATTTTTTGGGATCTCTCTGGGATCACTAGCAGGGAAAAAGCTGGGCATTGGTCAGTGGATGGTGAGCAATTGCACTATGCATCACTGTTTCATGTGTGTGTGTGTATATATATAAAATTTATATTTTTTTTCAATTATGAAATTGTTTTTATCCCAACCCATGAGTTTTCTCACTTTTACTCTTCTGATTCTCTTCCCCATCCCACCGGGGTTGGAGTGAGCAAGTGGCTGTGTGGTGCTTAGTTGCTAGCTGGCGTTAAACCATGACAGTTGCCATCATGACTCTTCACTCTTTGTGGTCACTTACAGCGTTGTGGATACAGAACAGACTTTTTAATCTACAACTGACAAGATAATAAATTCTCCTAAACTTGAATTTATCTGTGACTGTGCAAACCTTTGTAATCTCCAATTTCAACACCATATACCTAGGAATTAGACTGCTGATTCAGGCTGCATTAAGGTTCGGGGTGTAATTCCATGCCGTCCATTTCAAATCTCAAATGTTCCCAGATTGGTCACTTGAGAAAAGCACTTCTTAGTCACTGGCTGTGGTTATCAAAAAAAATGTAAACTGAGGCTATCAGTGTGAGAGGGATCAGCATCTGAGCTAAGCCACCAAGGATAGCAACGAGTTACACCTTATCTGTGTACTATCTTAAGCAACAATTCCTTTTATTCTATAAAACTTGTCTCTGAATAAAATTGCTTTGCCTGGTTGGCCTATTTAATGCTTTCATAACATTTCCAGTCTGTCATAACTGTTCCAAGATGGATATAAGGTTTCATGTCCCTTTTCCTTTAAAAAAGATTATGGAAGAAGGTTGCTTTCTGTTATTGCTGGCTTTTACAAAAAGCCAAACTAAAAGAATAAGAACTCAAACCAGTTATTTGAGAGATTATAAAATTACTTCTGCTCCATACAGAGCACTTCTTTAGCTGTTCCAGCTGATTGTAAAGCTCAGACACAGTATAAACTGCCTGCAACTACTGTTTAAGGACTTACAGCACATGCTAAAAACTAGTTAGTGATAACTAATAACATGAAACTTAAACCCACGTGAATAAAGAACCTGACTGGGGTTAAAACAACTGTGTTTGTAACTAAGCAGGTCTGTTCTACAGTACTAAACAGGATCAAAGTTCTGTTTACACAGCTCCACCTTTGCACCATTTCCTAGCAATGCCAGGAAAGGCAGTTGTTCTTGACAGACAATTCCTTTGTAGAGCCACAAACACAAGCTGAAAATAAGTGTTGTCTATGTTCCCTTGCCAGCTCTTTTAGGGCTTCCCACAGAGGCTCTGATGCCACTTTTCCACATATCTTCTTATTTATGCCTTTTCTTTTTGTTGCTCCAGGATTTGCACAACCTATTCATCAGTGCCTTCCTGATGCCGGCTAAAGTCACTCAACAGCACAGTAAGCAGGAACTTGGCAGGGAAAATCTCTTTTTTACCCTGGACCTACTGCTGTGCCTTCCTCGCTTCATATTCCAGGGCAGAATTTCTTCAGCATCACTGATTCCCTCTCAGAGCAACCCATCCACGCTTGATTCCTGGGTACTGAAAATGATGTTTCCTTTCCCTTTTTATAATTATAACTTCTTTTTAAAACAGCTTTCTCCTAAACTGACCAACCCCAAAACCAGATTGATACTTCCAGTGGGCCCTACCCTACCGCTTTATGTTTCAGATCAATCTGCTTTCCACTCACTGCAAACCCCAGCTGCCTTCTGACCCTGTGCACAATCAGGAAAATAAGTAAATTTTAAGAAAAGCGGAAGCCATTTCCTGGTGACAACTTTGTGAAACAAAAGAGCTCTCTTGGGAGGGCTGGCCTCCAATCTTCCCTTTCCTGGATACTCCCCCACAGCTCTGTCCCCTACTTGATCTACAGGTGTAAACATGGAGCTGCTGTAAAGAGGTAAGGTTATGTCAATGCTAAGTTCTAACCGGTGTCTAGAAACTTGCTAAAAACTTCTGAAGAGGGAGAAGTCTTTATGTGACCGTGTCAGAAGACAGTTAATACTAATCTTTAGCAACCAGCTGCTTTGAGACATTACAGGCGCTAGCCTTCGGGACAGCACGGACCCTGCCACGGCCAGCGAGATTCTGACTGCAGCCAGGGCGGAAAGCCCAGGCTGGCTGCAATCCCACCTCGGCTTCCCCTCGGCTTCACGCCCGTGAGGATGCGGGGGCAGAAAGCTGCCATCCG
This sequence comes from Caprimulgus europaeus, assembly GCA_907165065.1. Next base: position 96,257,187 of record OU015523.1, on the reverse strand, counting down.
GCACTGCCGCCGCGGGGAGTGGCTGCCGAGCCCGCCAGAAGCCCTCCGAGCGAAACCAGCCCGCCGAGCAGTTCGCGGGGCCCTGTCGGCCACGGAGCGCCGCCCCAAGCCCTCACATGAGCCGGTCTGAGCACCCTCAGGGCGATGCCTGCAGAGACGCCGGCGGGGCAGGGTGCTGTGCCCGGGCAAGGTGCTGTGCCCGGGCAAGGTGCTGTGCCCGGGGCAGGAGCCGCAGCTGAGGGGTCAGCCCGGCCGCCAGCCGCTCTCGCCTCACGGGGGCCCGAAGCGGCCCCGCCGGCTGCTCGGCGCCGGAGGACAAGCGCCTCGCGGACGCCGCGCGCCGGGAGGGCAATGGGAAGGGTCACATGGCCACAGTTACAGTGACCAATAGGCGGTGAGGAAAGAGGGGTGGCGCACCACCCACCGCCGGCCACGTGACAGCGCGCCCGAACGGTCTAGCAAGAGGGCCCCCCCGAGGGTTTGCATCACGTGATGCGCTGCTCTACACCTCCCCCCCCCCACGCTCCTCCGACCCGTCACCACTGTCACGTGCGCAGTGCCGGCGCGCGCTGCGCACCCCTTCGGCCCCTTGGCTTGCGGCGCGCGAGGCGGGCAGGCGGCGGTGACGGCCCTGACAGGGGTAACGGCCGCCACGGGGACAGCTCGGAGGCAGCGGGAGCGCCCAGCCCGGCGGGCGGAGCGGCCGCAGGGAGCCTGCCGCGGGATGTGGCAGGGGCCGGGTGAGGAGCGCTTGACGCGGTAGAGTGCGCGGCCGGGTCGTCACCCCGCCGGCGGCGGGCTGGGCGTCCCCGTCAGGGCGCTCTGAGGGCTGCGGTGTGGCGCGGGCGGGAGCGGCTGGGCGGAAGGCACCGCGGAGACCCCGGTGAGGGACTGTAGGGCTGGTGACACGCAACCGGAGGAGGAAAGGATCCTTCTCACGTCAAGGGGGCTTGATTAGGGGTCGTCATCCGAGTGACTTGGCGAAGCGTTCTCCTGCTCCGCCTGTGAATTTCTCCCCCATAGCTCTCTGAAAGTCTCTCTTCCTGCTTGGTGCAGCTTACGGTATGTCCTTACAGGTTTTTTTTTCTGATTCATGGTGTTTCGATTCATCCTTTCCTTTGTTATCTGCTTCCTGAAAGCTGAGAGCTAACTTACTGAAAAAGCGGTTTCTCGACAATTTTTTTTTTCCTCAGTGGGGTCTATATAAATAATTTGTGTTTCTTCAGGTTTTAATACAATTCTTTTAAACCATACGCTAAAGGAATATTTACTTCTTAAAAGGAACTTTCAGAGTTGTAATTTAGGCAGTTTAAGTGATCTCTTTTGGAAGGCATGACAAAAGGTAAAATGGACTTTAATTGTTTAAAGTAGGGGTGGGGTTGTGAGATAAAGATGCCAAACATTGTGAATGGAAGTGTGTTTGGAGCACAAAGGTTTTTAGGAAAAACAATGTTTGGAAGATGCAATAATGGTTTAGACCCATAGTATGAACATTTTCCTTTGAATGCTTATCTCTATATGCAACAGATTGAAATATAGATATTGCTTTAGAAGATGTCTTATCCTGAATGAATGGTTTCAAAAAGTTGTTATGGTGGGTGGATGCCTGTCATCCTACTAAGGGTTTTTTCCTATGGCTAGAACAATCTTATGTTCAATAGTATTCATGTATGTGGTGGTTTTTGCTTGCTTGTATCTCTTTCGGTTGGTTACTTAAAGCAAATAGGTCTGGTTGTCAGTTCTTAGATCAGCAGGTTTTTCCTTCCCTGTATTGCTCATAAAAGGCATCCAAAAATAAATTGTGCAGAGGTTTGAACACACGGTTTTTGTCACAGAAACCTTCTTGCCTTATGTAAGGCCTAAGGAAAGTAAGTTAAGGCACAAGATTTCAGGGCGTGCAATATCTTCTTGTTGTCAGGAAGAAAGCTGCAATAAAATCACTTGGTTCACGTGTCTGATCAATGTCAATAGTACCTAGTGTTTCCCTGTTCTTCCTCAGTACTGAAATACGAGATTAAAAAAACCAAGCATAAACTGGAGATGACATGGGAAAGATTAATGTCTAGGATTTGACTCTTTCTTGGTTAAGGTGTACTTAAAATTAAAAAAGGGCTCGAGTGTGCCAGTCATTTTGTGTTGTTGTAAAGACAGATATCCCAGCTTTTGTGTCCTCACTGCTGTTTATAATTCCCAGAGACAATTAGGAGAAATGAAGGCCTGAGCCTGCAGTTTCTTTCTATGCAGGAGTAAGTCTGCCGAGCTAGAATAAACTGCAACACTGGAGCCTGAGGAAAGAGTGAAACAAACAAACACGCAATTGTGTTCAAATAGCCTTTACAAATAAGGGGATAATCTTTGAGGAGTTAACTATAGTTTTCTGTTGCAATGACAATTGGTACTGTTTTCCCAGTAGGATGTTGTGTTCAGCTGTTGTTCTCTCCAGCATGGATTTGTGTAGCTGAACTATAAACTCTGTAAAAATTTATCTAAAAGAATTTAACAAAACATTTTGTGAACACTTTTTTTTTTTTGAGGCAGGGAATCGTTTGCCTACGTGTATGACTGAGAATCAGCCTGAACACTGTTTCTTTAGAAAGCAAACTAGTGCTAAGTTGAATGCATAGGCAGCATAGAATTTTTGAAGGGCTTCTGTCTCTGAAAGCATGTAGCTTTTTTGAATTGTGAGCAGATCTAGATTTTTTCCCTGTTAGTGACTGCTCTGAGTTCAATTTCTTTTTATCATAATATGTGGCAAGTTCAGTTTCCTTCTCTACAAGTCATCCTTTCTTGCTTATTTTTAGCTTCACTGAAATTCAAACAATCATCTTTGTTTCTGTTCCTGTTTGTATACTGATATTGCTGGATAATTCAAGGATGTCAAAGCAGTTAGAAGGGGAATTGTTGATGTAAGCTCCCTCTGCTGGTTAGTTCGGCAGGAGATATAAAGCAATATGCTCTATAGTTGTTCATCACGGAATCATGCAGCAGAAATGAAAAGACAGTTCAAAGCAGTGACATACAGTGTTTTTGAAAGCGACTGTCTGCCAGAACACCAAGTTTAAGCTTATGACTTTTATACTTATAAGGCTTTTAATTGCAATTAACTTAAAAACTAGGAGTCGATATGTGGTGGATACTCCTTAGAACTGCTGCTGCCATGTTCCATACAGAATCTGAACAATAGCTTGAAAGCTAGTATATTGAGGCAGCTATTTGCATACACATTAAAATAACTTCATTACTTTGGACTCCATGTGGTACATTCACTGCAACATTGCACTTACAGACTTTCAGTGAAGGTACTGTTGTTGCACAGTATGTGATGTAGTGGGGTCCAGGCCTCCACGTGATGATCAGGAGAAGTAAACAATAACTCCGTGTCTCTTACTGATGCAGTACAGGAAGGGCGAGTGAAGGACACTGCGTTTCTTTGTGCCACTGCTTGCAGCGACATTACTGAAGTTTCCTAGATTTGCCCAGAAGAAACTCTGCACACACCTTTCCTCTCTATGTTCAGGCAAATGATGCACAAAGATGAAGTCTTGAGTGTGATTGGTGTGAAAGGTCAGTCACAATATTGCAGAGTGTCTGTCATTTTGAAAAGTGTGCAGTATGACTTAGAGGGTGCTAAAATTAATTTAGTTTATGTTTTATAATGCTGAGTTACTTTACTGACATCTTCCTTTTTAGTACTGTATATAAATATATATTCCCCAAATACTTTTTTCCCACTGTAGACCTTTTTTTCCCATCCTGTGGCAACTAGAGCTTTTTTTGGAAAACTAGGAAATTGGCCAAGGTTGTAAGCCTCTTTAGAGAGGTGCTTATACCTAGGTTGGGTATTTTCTGTGGAAAATGGAGAGTAAGTAGTTAAAACAACTTTCTATGCACAGTTAAAGGTAAGAAACAGTAGTCTATGTATAATCCCCAGAACTTTCAGGTTTGTGTGCTGTTTCACTCATTTAGACATAAGCATAAACAAAAATAGCTGCTGTTGCTACTGTAGAAATGTTGCAACTGAATGATGATAGGTACTCAAGCAAATGGCAGCATCTAGGGGCAATAGTTAATATTTGTAGAGGAAGCAAAAACTATGTGTATTTGTTTGGGGAGAAACAGTACATGTTGTAGAAAAGGCAAGAGATGTTTTCTGTTGTTTGGTTGGGTTGGGGGGGGTGTTTTGTTTTAAGGATTTTTGTGAACCCTCATTGGTTGCTTAAACCTGGAGAAGTTTTAGGATTGAGATTTATTAAAGAAACTAACCTGCCAGTGGCAGATGAGTTGTCATTAAAAGCGTTTTAGGGAAAACCTTTGAAATACATTTGTAGGATTGTAGTAAGTGTTGAAATTGGAAATACACAGCATTTTTTTTTTTAGATAAAGCAGTGTTACACCTGTCAAAAATTGTGAAGTTCTTCATCTGTGGATGGAGTTAATTGCTTATGTCTTCGATCTGGAAAGTCTTGTGTGCTTGAAAGATTTTCTTTTATCTGCTGGTATTAGTTTGTCTGACAAGATATCCACTTGAGGTATGGGAAATGTGGAGTAACTCAAATAGGTTTTGTGAGAGAGTGGTTAACTGAGTCGTACGGTGGTGGAGAATAAGCCAAGCCGACTAAAGACCTAGTGCCAAGAGCAGAAAAGGAGAGATAAAGTAGCACATTTTAAACTGGTTACCTTTAGAGTAGAATAGATCTCGGGTTGCTGTAAAGCTTGTTAATGTTAATTTACTGGGACATTCTCCATCAAAATAACATTTTGTCTTCATGTCTTAAATTGATGGGATGTGTTGAAAAGAACTTCAGTGAAGAGAATATTTCTCTTAATGTACAGTTTATGACATGTTTGTGCCCTGCCAATTGTATATTATGTGGAGCAAATTAAATAGATAAAGTCAGAAGCAACAATTACTTGGTCTGCTCAGAAGCACAAGTCACTGCTGCCTTCTTTTAATTGATTGATAGTGTCATACATTAAAAGATTTGCCAAAGTGAAGGTAACAAATCTTAGCAGCTAAATAATCTGAGTTTGTAACTGGACTAGAAATTAAGAAGGCTTAAATGCATTCAAATCTGTTTAGCTATGTAGCATGTGCTGGGGTTCTGGCATCAGGTAGGCTTTTAAAAGCTGTTCTACAAATACATCTGTTACAAGTGTGCCATCTGGAGACTTCAGGTGTTTTTAAGACCTGCTTCAAATGTGAAATGTAGGGTGAAGTCAGGCTCTTAGTGGGAGAGGTGCCTATAGAGCAGAGCTGGGTTTGTGGGAGCGAAGTTAGGAAATTTGATAAGGAGACAAATCTGGATTTTGTTTGTGGGGGTTTTTTGTGTTTTTTTTTTTTTTTTTTCACTGTGACCTCAGTGTTTCTCAGACTTTTAAAAAATAGTAATAATAAATCCCCTTCTTCCAGAAAACATCTACACTGAACAACCTGTGTTTTAGGATTGACTGCTGGTCTTGAATAGCTTTCTGAAGCCATGTCTTGGTTGTCAGCACAGTTTTAAGAAGCAAGCATCAGAAGCAAAGGAAAGAGGCTCTCTTGTGTTCTCACTGTTGTCCATATCTGATACCCAGGCATTATCAAGAAGCAGCCTGACTTGAAAGCAACAAAGCAAAGAATATGGGGATGGGCTAGGACTGGCGCAAACACATGATCTAAATGTTGATGAGAGGTGGCACCTGGATAGAGAATGCCTTTCTTACCCACTGTATGGCTCCTTAGCCTTTTTTATTTTTTAATGGTTTATTGTTATTTGTATCATGTCACTGACATTCTATGAAATTCTTCACCTAGTGCTTTTCAGATTTCATGAAACCTGCTGATACCCCTGAGCATGGATGATAGATTGTCAGTGGCAGAATCCATTCAGGGTATGAGCAATTTTACAATTTTTCTGTGCAAGATCCAAGGCCTAAATAAGCTGTGTAGGTTTGTGTTGACTGTCAGCTTTGTTCTTGAGCTGGTGCAATCACCCTGAGGAAACTTGGAAGAGGGAGCATTGTAAAAGGATGGATTGTTTACATCTGTGTTCATTGACAGAAGATGTCTATACTCAGTCTTGTTTCCAGCTTTTGATATGGTCTAGCTTGTTTCTAAGTAACAGATTATGACAATTTTACTTAATAACTTTTATGTGTTTTAGTCCTTAATTGTAGAAACTCGTGAGTTTGTCTCATGCTTTTGTGCTCTCACAAATAGATTTGACCATAATAACAGCTTTTGATTACACAAGACATGGCAGATTTAGGTCATATGCTCAAGAGTCCCAGCTTTATTTTTATTTGCAGTATTCACATAAACAGCTTGCTTACATGGCATATACAGATTGCAAGACTACAAAAAAATTTCACAAGTGAAAATTTAGTAAATGGGAATTTCAACTGAAATTCTCTCTGAAAATGCCCTCAGAAATCCAATCTGCTACCAATGGATAATTACTAGTTCACAAGCTTTTAACAAATTTGCTTCTAGAACAGCAGATGTTTAGCTGTACCGAATACAGTTTACTTAAATATCCTGTTAAGAAAAGATCTGTTCTTGCAATATCCTACCAGTGATTTGCTATTTGTTCACCTTAATACAGGGAAATATAATTACATATTTTGTGTAGAATAGAATGTTATACTTCTAGAGACACGGCACATCTTTATTTTAAAGGTAATTATCTTATTGCTTGTTGATGAAAGTGCAAAATACACTTTTTAATAAGCTTTTGTTTTTATTACAGCAATGTTGTCTTACTTGTAGAAACGTCATGACACACAGCAGCATCATGGTGGATGTAGGAAAGTGGCCAATATTTACCTTACTGTCACCTCAAGAAATAGCGTCTATTCGGAAAGCATGTGTATTTGGTACATCAGCCAATGAAGCTATATACATAACGCACAACGATGAGGTAAGGCTGTAATAACGTGGTACATATGCTCTACAATTATTTGTTTTCAGAGTCCACTGAATACTTGTAAATTAGTAGCTTCTGAAAAGCATTGTGTGAAATTTGTATATTTCAAAACATGTTGGATATAACTTGTAATTTTTTTTTTTAGTCTTGTATGGGGACAATATAGATGGAGTACTTAGAAAACTTACAAATGACAAAGGCCAGGATGGATTACATGTACTTTTGAAGACAGTCAGAATTCAAAAGAAGTTGTGGTAGCTTGAAATTAAGTGCAAGCACTCCAGGTATGAAGATACAAAATGAGGTTATGGCTTGCTAAGTAACAATACAGCAGAAGATTATCTACAGATTCTAATTCTTTGGAAACTCAGTGCGAGTTAGCATTGTGCTGCTAAAAGAAAACAGGGCAGCTGTTCTGGGATGTATTAATGGGCGGGTTTCTTGTGAGACTGGGTAAAGTAGGATTTTTTTTCTTTTTCCTTAAGTCCTATCAAAGCTGGCTGTAGGCTGAGCTTCCCAACCACAGCTACTCTTTACAAGCTGCTTTTAAAAGCAGGTAGTGTTTTCCACTTTCAGAGTTTAATACTTTTTATAGTGCAGTTCCTGCAAATGAGAAGCCTAGCTTCCAGGCCTGCATGGATCTGAAGAATTCAGACCAGTCAGTTAACTTTCAAAGTGTCCCCATGCTGGCTCTTGAGCTTGTTAACTGCCACAAGGGAAGTCTCCAGCCCTTGAGAGTCCATGGCAAAACTCTGTCCTGGCTTTATGAGGACCTGGATAATACTACATCCGTGTGTACCTGAGTAAAAATCACTTGACATGAGTATTCCTCTGTTTTTCAGGTATTTGTTTTTGGACTGAATTGCAGTAATTGTTTGGGAACTGGAGATAATCAGAGCACAATAGTACCAAAGAAATTAGAAGCCTTATGTGGAAAGAAGATTTCTAGTCTCAGTTATGGAAGTGGACCCCATGTTGTACTTTGCACTGAAGGTAGAAAATTAACATTTAGTCTAGAAACATAAGTTACAGAGTTTAAGTTCCACTTGCATTTAACAATAATGAATTAAGGTGTAATAGTATTAACTTGTTAATTGGGTGATGTACACTGAGGGGTTCTCATTGGTCTTAAGTGGAACTAAATGTATTCTGTAACAGGTAAAGTAAGTTTCTGTTACGTTTCCATTATGTTGCAACTGTAGAGTTTTACTCTGTCATTGTGAGGTGCTCTGTCTTACCTGTGCACTGTCATGTATTTCCACAATAAATCTAGAGGTTATACTGTCATATATGTATATAAAGTAGTTGTATACAAAGTAAATAATTTTTTAGTATACAGATGATTCTTGTAATAATTTACTGTTTGTTAATGTCCTTTCATGTTGGCAATTTTCTGATTTCTTAGAATTCTATCTTTCTTAACTTCCTTGGAATTTTTGGTGGTTTTTTATCATAAACTTCATTATTTTTGCAGATGGTGAAGTGTATGCTTGGGGACATAATGGTTACAGCCAACTTGGGAATGGCACGACCAATCAGGGTATTACTCCTGTTCAAGTTTGCACAAATCTGTTAATAAAGAAAGTGGTGGAAGTAGCCTGTGGCTCTCATCATTCCATGGCGCTGTCATTTGATGGGGATGTAAGTTGAAACCTGTTCAGACCTCTTAATCTCCTTCTTGAAGTGAATAGTGCAGGTGACCTTGCAGTCTGAAGTTCTCTCTTTCTCTACCTTTTCTCCTGCTGCCTCAAACTGGGGTTTCCTTTTCTTCAGAGCAGACTTGAAGACAACTCAAAAAACACCCCCACTCACAAACCCCAACCAAAAAACCCCAACCACATAAACAAGGGAATAAAAGGCTAGTAAACTTTGGTGTCTTTGATTTGTCATCTGTCTCACAGGGATCAGACCAGAAAGCTGTGCCACTTACAGGTGAAAGAATGGTTTGTAAGGTGCAAAATATAATCTTGTTAATTGCTTGAAATTCTGTTATTTAAGGGGTATAATGAGTTGTTTACATTCCCTCCTTAGAGTTTAGTCTGCTTCTTGTAGTCTTCATGATTTCCACACTGGTACTGTGAAGTAATACTTGTCTGCACACCTCTGAATACCTTTGTGGTAGCTCATGAAAGAGCGCTTGGTTTATATCCAAGTCTACTTTATGCTGTTTGTTTACATGGCTTAAGGCTATGTGTCAGGGGAAACGTGTGCAATTAGTTTCCAGTTAGTCAGATTTGACCAGTGTGTGTGTATCTGATTTGAGTTGCGTGTTACTGTATGGAAGAAAGCCCAGGTTCAGCTCTGCTTTAACAAAAGAAGAGTTCTCATTTTAAAACCTTCCTAACAATGAAGATGGAAACCACAATTCTGTCCATCCTGGTAATCTGAGCATGATCTTGTGGTTCAGTACTGAATCATAGTGCAATAGGAATGCAAAGTAGCAAAGCAGTATTTTGAGGGTAGGAAAGAGATACTGTGTTCATTTAAGTGGTTGGTGTGTGTTGTATGTCTGAAAGGAGAGCCTATGCTTAGCAACGATCTTTGTTGTCATGTGTGACTTGGTTAAACTCTAAAATTTGGTTTGCATGTGGGAAGGCAAGGGTGTTCATGTATTGGTTAAACTAGTGGTGCCGGCTGCTGTGTGGTAGTTGCCTGTGATGGTCATGCTGTCTCTTGTAATAAATGTAACATGCCTGAAATCTCAGTGGAAGAGGGGAAGTTTCTTTGTATTTACCATGGAGTTGGTATTTGCAGCTCACTCACCATTGTGGCCAGTTAATGTACTATAAATCTATCCCTAGCATACCTTGCAGTAGCTTAGTCTATTTGTTCTCTGAGGTACCAGAATTGACTGTACCGAGAGCAGTGAAATGTGTTAAGCAGACTTTTATTTACAGAAAGATTTGACTGCAAAAACCTTGAGTTTCAGAATGCATTGAAGTTGGAAGTATTTGTGGAAATACATGGCATGGTTGACTTGTATGGTTGGTTCAGTGCAATTTTAATGCAGTGCAAATTTTAAAAAGGTATATTAATGATAGATGTAAAGGACTGCAGACATGCGTGCTTCTGAGAGAGGAAACATTATCTCTTTGGCATTTTGATCTACCTTCTGAGATGCTCTTCCTTGATTTTTTTCTGTGTTATTGAAATGAAGATATTTTACAGATCATCTTCAATTATTCAGTAGGAATCAAAGATCCAGCAAGTGCAAGTAACAAAAAGCAAAGGACTAATACTTTCTTTTGTTCATTTTAGACATGGTAAATGAGTTATGCTGGTGTGAGGTTTTTGTTCTTTTTTTTTTTCTTGTGGTGAGGGAGATGTTTGTTTCTAGTGACTGACTTTTGGTTTGGTGTCTCAGGAAAAAGGAAGCTTCTGGCACCAAAGGATGGGCGGACTTCACATTAGGGTGTCTGTCAGTGTGCTTTTACTGGCTAGCATGTCTGTGGCTGGGTATTTCCAAGAGGACAAACTTTTTAACTGAGTGAAGCACCAGAGAATGAACTATTAGAAATAATTTTATGCCAAGCTATGGGTGTGTATGCATGTAGTAAAAACTGAAGTAACTGAAAATACAAAGATCTCCTTTCACAGCTCTTAAAAGATACGAGTGTCCAGCAATAACCTAGTTTAGAATTCTATGAAGAAAACTAAACAGCTGTAAAAACTAAACAGTTTGTCTGGGAAACATAACATTCTGGCTTGTGTTCCTTTTTCCAACACCACAAAAGTATAAAGACAATCCACTCACTGTCTTATAGTCTGACTTATATTTAATATGGAAGTATGTTCCTTTTCTTTCCTTTTGTAGTCAGATGCTCTGTTTTTGAAGCAAGAAGCTGAAAAAAGTTCATATTTGCTAGGTCAATCCTATTGCTGTTTATGATTTTCAGCTGTTGAAAATTAATTTGAAGCATTTTAGCTCATTAAATAGGATGGTTTACCCAATCTGTTGCTGCCTACAGTAAAATTATAATTTATTACTGTCATTACTATTATTAAGGCTTAAGCTGCAGTTTTTTGTTTGTTTGTTTTTATGGACAGCTTTACGCTTGGGGCTATAATAACTGTGGTCAAGTTGGATCAGGATCTACAGCAAACCAGCCAACTCCTCGTAGAGTTTCTAACTGTTTACAGGGTAAAATGGTAGTTGGCATTGCTTGTGGTCAGACCTCCTCCATGGCTGTAGTAAACAATGGTGAGGTAAGCATTGCTGCATTCTCACATTCTTTATTTGTTACCCCAGTTGAAGAGGTTAATGTCTGAACATGGAGAAATGCTGACATGGAGTGCTCAAGTCAACAAAGTTGTATTGATAGAGTTGTATAGAGTTATAATGATAACTTCTCTGAGACTAGTTTAAGGAAAACTCTACAATTAACTTGAGATGCTGTCTTTACACTAAACATTCCTTCTTATGGCAAAGACTGTTCTGTAACATAATTCTTACTGAGTCTGCAACTGCAAAATTGGAACAGTTGGATTAAGCATGTCGGTCTTGTTTCAATGCATTGTTTACCATAGGACTTCATTAGATTTTTTGGAAGCATGGACAATTAAATGGTTACTCTTTCTGCAAGAATACACTGACTGATCCTGATTCTTCAACACGTTGCTAAATTGCCAGCAACAAAACCAAGCCAAGCTTTTGAATATTGCCCTAGTATTGTGCAACTGTTCCGTTTCACAGAAGTTTATGGTGCTGTCTTGCTTCTTGTGCTTAATACTAAGTCTTCTAAGACTACTAAATCTTATTCTATGGCTTAATTTTATTTTCCTTTTGAAATCAGGTTTATGGCTGGGGTTACAATGGCAATGGTCAGCTAGGTCTTGGAAACAATGGCAATCAGCTAACGCCATGCAGGGTGGCAGCGTTACACGGCGTGTGTATACTCCAGGTATGTCTAACATGGAAATGAAAATACATTTGTGTTTCTAGCATCTGCTAAAACTGTATCTTTGGAATCAGACCTGCTTCTAGATTTTGCAGTTCAAATATTGAATTTTTTTAGCTCCTATAAGTTATGTTAGGCTTATAAAAAGTGCAAGTAAGCTTTAAAATACTTGCTTTTGTAAATGTATTGAATCATTTAAAATTAGCTAGTGCAACTCTAAGTAAATTATGCTATGGATACAAATGGTATCTTTGTTACAAAGCTGAATAAATAAAATGCACTAGCAAAGACAAGAAATGAAGGGGAACAAGATACTCAAACTAGATTCTACTTTAATATTGTAATTAGTGCTTCAGAAGTGAGGGGAGAGGAAAAAAAAGTCATGGGTGTAGGTTTGGTTGTTTGGTGGTTGGGTTTTGTTTGGTTTTTGGGAGGTTTTTTGGTTGTTTTTTTATTTCCCCAGCTAAAGAATAAAACTAAAAATTGGGATTTCCTGGGTTTTTAGTAAGGTTCTGGGGAGTTTTGTGTGATAACTTGGGTTCAACGTGTGTTGGCTGTTGAACTGCAGCTCTCACAGTTTGTATAGTATTCAAAATATCAAATTCTGAAAGTGTTTCAGGATTGCAGGATGTGATGCTGAAGTTCACTGTTCTTTGTGTGAAGAGTCTGCAACTGAAAGCAAGTAATGGCTAGGCAGACTTTGCAAGGGTGCAGTAAATTATTTAGGAATAACCAGTAAAAACTACATTAATGAAGTTGGGACTTTTCCAGTACCTACAGTTAATGTATTTTGTGTTAGCTTTAAGTACTGAGAAAGAAGACATTGTAGTGCTAAATGAAGAATTCCTGAGATATTTAACATCAGCTAGACTAAGGTAATGTGTGCAATAATTTTGTTTCTTGTCTTTGTTTGGTTTAGTAGTAATGCTTCTACATTTACTTACAGATTGCCTGTGGCTATGCGCACACTCTAGCACTAACAGATGAGGGTTTGCTCTATGCCTGGGGAGCTAACACTTACGGGCAGCTGGGAACTGGCAATAAAAGTAACCAGCTAAGCCCGGTGCAGATCATGATGGAAAAAGAAAGGTAATCTTGCTGAAGCTGTTTCTGGATTGATAAATCTGAGCATGTATTACGCAGTCTCTAGCACTGGAAGCATATGTGTGTAGGGCTTGGTGGATTGTTTTTCTATTGCTAACGTTAAAAGCATAGGAAAGGATGGTAACATGCTGTTTGCTGTAGACTGAGTGCTTGTTGTTATCTGTAATGATTATTGAAAGTAAACATACTTTGTATGTACCTGTTATGGAAAGATAATGATTGACTAAGTGTTAGGCTATTCTAAATATGGTTTCTTTGTTTAAAAATTTGGAGCTATGAAACTGATAAGACAAACTTTTAAGCTGTATTGAGGCTTACATTTAAAAAAAGGGGGAGGGAAGGAAGTGCCACCTTTGTAACCAGTGACATGGGAGGAAAAAACAATTTTCTCAAAGGCTGACAATAGCCAGCCACAAAAACAGAACTCGATTTACAAGATTACTAGAGCTAAGGGCAGATAATACCACTTTTATCAGTGGTTCAAATTAGTACTTTGTAGTTTCTTAGTTTCCTAGACTCATAAAAGAATAAACCTAGTCCTTGCCAACCCTCTTTCATCACCCTTGCCATCCTCCTATTTGGGATGGCTCTTCTGCTGTTCACCTACAAACTTGGACCTCAATCCCGTTCTCTCGACCATGTGTGTACCTATGGATTAATGTATCTCTGCTTGAAAACCTCTTAGTCTATAAATCCCTAACCTGTAAATCTCTTAATTTGTAATCTCCTCTTAACTAGAAAACACTTATGATTGGTTTTTCTCCTCCATTTCTGAACTGTCTTTCTGGGAAGTAATTTCTATTTTTTCCTGTTTCTCATACTTAACATTAAATTAAAAGCTGCACAGTACTGACATTGTTTAAAATCTTAAAAAAGGGGGGAAGGAAAGAAGAAAGGAACCATAGCAATAAAAAACTACTGAGATGAGGTTGGCTTGTCTGTGAAGGAACTGACGCTAGTGAAACAAAATTAAATATTTTTTTAAAAGGCTTTGGAAGATAAATGTGTATGTTTACAAATAGACCAACTTTGTTTCCTTAGCAATTTATTTCTCCAGTGAACTAGGAGGAACTGTTGCATTTAGAACTGCATGTGAACTCAAGCATGGGATTATAATAAAACTGGCATTTATTCAATGACTAAAGGAGGGAGAAAATATCATAGAACTTCTGCTTGGAATCTAAGGGAGAAGTAAGTCACTTGAACTTACTCATCTTGCTTGACTTGGCTCCCTTGGAAACAGTGCTGTAAGTGGTGAGCTGTCATTTCCCATGAAGCATATTACTGCTGCTTCTCCTGGTCTTTTCACTTGTGTAACTCTTTTGTTATATGTACTGTGGTGACAGTTCCTTAGGAGGTAGCATTTGATGTTGTCTTGAAGAATATTACACATATCGCTTGTAAGGAACTGTTAGACTTTGTTAGTTTGGAGGAACAGTTATGAAGATCAACTTCCTGAATTTTGATGTTAAGCATATGCTTAACATGTTATCCTGTATGTGTACTGTAAGTATACTGTACATGTACTATATATGTGTTATAATATATCTTCTATTATGCTTCTTAAGTATAGTTACTCTAATAATGGTGTAAAACAACCAACTAGTGTTTTATCTGCCAGAAATTATTGATACATCCACTGAAAGTGATTGTTGATTCTTTCTATATTTTATCTTGAAATAATTTTTGCACTTAAAAATGTGGGCTTTTTGCCTAAAAAGCTTTTTGCCTAAAAAGCTAGCTCTTCATGGATATTGTTCTGTAAAGGAAGAAACATTTTGCTGTGTATATTCTTAGACTGCTTGCAAAGATATTTATTTGTCCCTGTTGATCTGTTTCTGGCACAAAGCGTGAAATCTTCTGATGCATTTTTATTGTGGAGAAAAAAACAGGAAAGGATAGCTTTTATTTTGAACTAACACTGCAACTTCCCCTGTTTTTTGTTTATCATGTGAACAGAGACACTGAAAACTTCCTTGTGATCCTTTTAATGGAAGTGTGGCTCTTCTCAGTTCTTGTAATCTTTTGGGTAGCAAGATAGGGATTGCGTGAGCTATGGGAGAACAGAATAGATAAGTGTGTGTCAGCACCTCTAATATTTTAAGGAACTATGTGAGGTGGGTGAAAATATAGACTTTATTTAAAAAGCAACCATAGCTCTTCAGGAATGTGGAGTTAAGTGCATGTATTTGCCTCTCCTCAAATGGAGCACTGTTCATGTTCCATGCTGAATCTCAGTGTCGATGAAGGGAAACTAACAGCAAAATAAGAAGTCGGAAATACAGGTAGTAGGTCAGATCTCTGTCTAAATACAAAAAAAAAGATTAAAGGTGGGGTAGAAGGGTTTCTTAATAAAGGATTTGTTAAAGGATACATAGGATCTTAATCTCAAAATGAAAGAATATTTATGATGTCTGTTTGGAAGAAGTTCTGAAAAATGCTCTACAAAAATCTTAGTAGCATAACTTTCTTGCCTGTTCCCTAACTGGAAGTTTTGTAAGCTCAAGAGCCTTTCTGCTTGAGAATAAATGTCTGATGTGCATTGGTTTTTAAGGGGAAAAACAAAACTTTGTTTTGCTTCATCCCTTTCCCATGACAATGGAAGAAAAGGAGGAATGTCAGCTGTTGAGAGTGACATAATTAAAGCAGTATCTGATTACAATAAAATCTACAAGCAATCTGAAAATGTCATTGCAGTTTTTAAATATTGATCTGTTCAAACAGTATCACAGTGGTGCAGGATGAAGAAAGGAGTACAGGAATGTAGATGCTGAGTTTGGCTGTTATTTTGGTGAGGCATTTGGAAAGTCAGGTGATTCTATACCTGTAAGTATCTTACAAGGTTTCTTTTGTTTGCAGGGTTGTGGAAATTGCAGCCTGCCACTCTGCTCACACGTCGGCTGCCAAGACCCAGAGCGGCCAGGTGTACATGTGGGGCCAGTGCCGCGGGCAGTCAGTGATCCTTCCCCACCTCACTCACTTTGCCTGCACTGACGATGTGTTCGCTTGCTTTGCTACCCCTGCCGTTATGTGGCGTCTTCTGTCAGTAGGTGAGAACAAGCTCCAGAATGGCAGCCAGTGCTGTGCTGCAATCTCTGTGTATATCTGTAGTCATTAGTACAGTATTACCGCTTCTGTGGCAGGGTAGTTCCTGCTTTAAGGGAACCGGTAGTGGAAACTCACTCTTTTAGCTAGTTTTTTTTTTTCTTCTGAAGAAAACAGTCTACTGTAGCAGCTAAGGATCCAGAACAGGGTTAACAAGATTGTTTTCTTGACAGTATACATCTGGAGGGAACCCTGTTTTACCATTGCACTGTGAATATTGTGTATTTCCCACGTTTGTATTGTTCAAGCTACAGCTCAGGACTGGGAAGGACTCCTGGATTGTTAAACATAACTTTTTTCTCTTAAAACTATTCCTACTTGGCAGACTGCTCCTGATGCTTGTTACTTTGGTATCTAACAACTTTGAATTATAAGTGTTGTCTCTAGCTTTCTCTCCTTAGTATTTACCTTTCCAATATCAGTATGAAGGAGTGAATGTCTCTCCTATGTTTCATGTTAAGAAAGTAAAGTAACAAATTCCAGGTTTTCATTTTGTGAGATGATTTCTCTCAACTTGATTTAGTTTGACTTTCCCAAACAACAGGCAGACTTGTAAATAATAGTCCCTGTATAACAAGACCCTAATACAATTGTTTTCTCTGTTGGACCTTTCTTCTTACACTGCCTTGCATTACATTTTGGGATGCCGTCTCTGGGACCAACAAATAAACGCGAGCCTTTCTTCTTGATTATGTTTGATTCACATGCTGCTAATTCTAATTTAACCCCAAATATGCTATAAAGTGCGCATCTGGCACTTCCTTGAAAACATGAAGGTGTTTTCATGTTCAAGACATGGAGGTGTTTCCATCTTGGATCTGCCACTTCAGTTCTCAGGATCACTTAGGAGATATAATGTGTTGTCATATTGACAGCAGATCCTAATTCCGTTAGTCTCTGTACAAAATAGGTTTTGTGGGGGGTTTACATCCTAAGTAACGTTTCTCCAGACTCAGACTTTATCTTTGCATGTGGCTTGTGCTAACCCAGCTTCTCCATCTGAACTTCTCGTTTAGCATGTTATCACATTAATACAGGTGTGGGTAACAGCATCTTGTCTATAGAGGAAAACCTTTACTAAGGAGAGAGATTAACTTGAAGTGATCTGCTTCTGGGTAAATCCAAGTCTTGTTTTATCCCACTTCTCACTTTCTCCATTCTCTAATCCTCTGGGATATGTGTTAGCCTTGTTCTCTGTGGAGGTCTGATGGTTGTCCAGGTCTGTTGTTTTTTTTGCTAATGGTGAAGGCTGTTTAAGTCACATCTCCCCAGTTTCAGTACCTTTCAAGTTCCTGATTTTTATGAAGTATTCCCGGATTGAGTATAAAAGGTATTTGAATTTTGTTCCTGTATTTTATTTCCTCTTAGCCTTTGGGGGTTCTTCCCCTCTTATTCTGATAATCCTACTTACTAAATATTTAAATCAAAAGCATTCATTCTGGGGCCATTTTTAATCTCCATTTTCCATATGCATTTTTTTTCCTTCTTCACCTTTTTTTATTAATATAGGTTTAAAAAAAAGCTCTTCCCCCTCCCACCCCGTCCTCAGTGAGAGCTAATTCTGCATAAAGGTTATTGTTCCACTTCCAGTTATAATGACTCTGCCAAAAAAGTGAATCGGGGATTCGGGATTGCCTGTGGTAAAGTGCAAATCTGCAGCCTTTTTTTTGAGGAATGAACTTAAGGTATTTAGAGTGAAAGCTGATCTACTGCATAGCTTAAGCTAAGCTGATGATCTAGAAAAAAATCACATGAGCAAATGGAGGGGGATTGCAGCATGGTTTAGTTAACCCTGATGAGCTGCAGGTTCTGTGGATGGTGTGTGTAAATCGGAGAAGTGGATGGTCTTTTGTGGCACAAACTTGACTTGTCTGTTACAGCAGTTTGTTATAACAGTGTTTCTTTTTAAACACCAACTAATTTACCTGTCCCTAATGGTGAAGAGTAAACTGTGGATTGTATGTGGGTGAACGATATGGAGTCCCGTGGGACACAGGAGACAGAACACAGCCCATTATACTGGGAATCCACTTATTTTTCTTTTCCATACTTTGCTTCTCAGAAGCCATGTGTTTTGAAACACACTTTTAAGATGCATCAACAGAAGCTTCAAATAGTGCGTTAAATGAGGTTTTTCTAAAACTTGGGAGTTCTTGCTTTACCACAAACCTTAGCCAAATTATGCTGCAACTCTTGTATGATTTCTGGAGACACAGAATGGGATGTCTGTGGGACTAGTGCCATAGGCCTTGATATAAAGAACTATCAAAGAGCTGTGATATCTCAGCTCTAATCCGCTTCTAGAAGTCCTGTGTCTTGGTTGTACCAAAAACACAGTATCTGCTGTCTCTCTTCTTCAACAGCACTGCCTTTGCATTTCCTCTTGTCATAACTGACTAATAAACTGAGTATAAAGGTGTCAGTGATAGTTCATGTTAGTGAGCCCTGGCAAAGACCTTAACAGACAACCTGCAGGCTATATCCATTCTGCCAGCACAAAAAAGTGGTCAGCTGATGGTGTGTTTTCCTGCTCCTTAGGCTCAGATCACACCATATCAGTGCGGCTGAAGTACTGTACACCATGTCTCAAGTGAGTTGCAGGTGATGCTGTAGACTCCCATTACCAGCAGTTTGCAGGTTGCAGAGCTCAGCTGACCCAGCAGTAGCCCTGAGCTTCCAGGAGACTGGCAATGTCATTGGTGTTGCCCAGGTGCAGAATGAGAAAGGAAGTTCTCCAGGTGTTTTCCTTGGTGCTGTGCTACTTCTGTGTAATGAGCTGGAATGGGCACTGCTGCCTGTAGCTGTTGTGGAGCAGTCCTTGCCAACAGGAAATGACACTGGATTAATTCATTCTTCCCATTTCACTGCTTAAGCAGATGAAGCCCCAATACTGACCTATTTTCCTTGACATGCTCTTAGTTGAGCTGCTAGCTTTGGTTAGTGGGGTGTGTGTTCTAAGATGCTTAACATGTTTGTTTTGTTTGTTTTTTAAATTGTTTCTGTAGAGCATGAAGACTTTTTAACAGTAGCAGAATCTCTGAAGAAAGAGTTTGACAGCCCAGAAACCTCAGACCTAAAGTTCCGTGTGGATGGAAAATACATCCATGTCCACAAAGCTGTTCTGAAAATCAGGTAGTGATGTTTCACAGCTCTTGTTTATACAGAGTAGTATCTCCACCTAAGGGGGGCAGGGGGGAAAGTAGGGAATAGAGAGGGATCCTTAAACCTGTAATATATAGCATCTATATATCTGTAATCACTTTAAATTAAGTGACTGTAAAAAGGAGTTGAATCAAAACTCTGTCTTAAAATGGTCTATATTGGATTTCCACTAAGCCTGTTTGTTGTTTCCAGGATAATAAATTCTGTTAAGTTGGCCTGATTGCAATATCTACACAGACGTTTCTGTAGCATAGATCAGATAAGAATTTTATCTTGATGCCCAAGTATAACAATGCCCATGGTATTAGAAACCAAAACGTGGACCACTGGCTGTGATGGGGTGTGGTAAAACATTTGTGGGCATTGCAGAGTGCACCAAATGTGTATTTCAGGGGGACTGTGATGTAATGTTCATGCGTTCATATAATAGTGTTCCAGATGATGTCTTTGTCTCTTAGGTGTGAACACTTCAGAACCATGTTCCAGTCGTACTGGAATGAGGATATGAAGGAAGTGATAGAAATAGACCAGTTTTCTTATCCTGTGTATCGTGCCTTTCTTGAGTACTTGTATACAGACAGTGTTGACCTTCCACCTGAAGATGCAATAGGTATTGCTTACGGTCCAATTCTGTTAGAAAGCGGCATCCAGAAAAACTGAGTCGGGATACAGAATAAATGTATTAATATAGGCTTCCAGTCTAGCCTGCAGTGCCATTTACTGATGATTAAGCTGTCTTTAAAATACTGTTGTAGCAAATGTACTACAGTGAAAGTGGTGCATATTTAGAAATAAACTGCGAGCAGTTTTTTCAAGGTTGGGAGAGAAACTGTATTCCTCTGAGTTAAAATACTTGCATAATTTACTAAATCGAGTCACTTGTTGTTTAGGGTAATATGAAAGAATCTCAGTAGACCTAATAGGGGAAACTTGGACAGCAGAGCAAAGAGCAAGCTGTAATTCAAGCAGAGATTTTTATAATGATAGCTTTTTGCTCGTGTTGTGGTGCCTGTTTTGTGACAGTTCCCCTCTCGCAAGCAGTTAGGTATGCAAATCAGTGGAACAGCTTGCGTATTTAGGGAGATTAGCAGAGTTGCAGTATGAGGTTATAAAAGGCCTTTCTTGCTGTGTAATGGTAAAATACATTTTTCTGAATAGTGACCTACTTGCAAAAAGCATGTTATAGGCATGTAGAATATTCTATACAGGTTATTAGATGCAGCCTGTACCCCAGGAGCGTAAACTATTGTTGAGAGAGCAGAGGTCATTACAACTGACTAACATAATGGCGTTTTAATTGCAGGACTTTTGGATTTGGCTACTTCGTACTGTGAAAATAGACTGAAAAAACTGTGTCAACACATTATCAAGAGAGGAATTACTGTGGAAAATGCATTTTCATTGCTCTCTGCTGCTGTCAGATATGATGCAGAGGTAAACTTCTAAACTTCAATCTCTTAAGTAGGTGGCTGCTTTCTGACTTAAACTGTGGAGGAAAGCAGCCAGTTATATTTTCGTATAAACTCTCTCTCACTATCAGATAGTACTCGTTGCCATTTTCAAAATTTGAGAACATTAGACTTACAAAAATGGTATTTGCAATGAGGGATGGATCTTGTTTGTTTTTCCATAAATCAGTACTGGGAAGGCGAACTACTACACAGATATCTAAAGATTACCTAAGTCCCAGGCTGAGACTTAGTGTCTGTAAATGCTTGCATTGCTTAAATTCATGGTAAAAGGTTATGACACTGTGCCAAGCTTCATGAATTTCTATTTCTGTGGGGAGAAAAAAAAAACCTGTAACAAAAAATTTCTGAGGATGAAAACACTAACTCTGAAACAGAGGAAGGGTTTAATACAAAGCAAACCCCATAACATTATGATAAGCAGTCTTGTAAGACTTTGGTTACTTGTTTGTGTGGTGTGTGTGATGTCATGTGGTGGTAGGTTTGGAAATTGAGTGCAACTGGGTTTTTTTGGTTGGTGGGGTGTTTGTTGCCTTTTTGTTTTGTTTAGCTACAGTCAGATACACTTTCAGTTTTCACAGTATGCTAACGAAATGGCAGGATAGGAACTGCTCTGTGGGCCTAGTAAATTTGAAGATAGAGAAACTGTGTGACAAGGGGAGAAGGCTAGCAAAACTGCCCTGCTGTGTCATGTCTGACTTCACTGCTAGATCACTAACACACTGCTCCATGGGCTGATCAGGAAGTATTCCTGGGCTTGCTTCGGCTGTTTGTACTCAGCATAGTATCTGTGCATCATGTTGGCAGCTTCGCGATTGGTTAGTTTCTAACTTGCTACTTGTGCTTATAAAGCGGTTTTGGTGCTCAGTAAATCAACTCATTGCTTTTCGTGTACGTAACATCCAGCAGTTGGCTTGCAGGTGCCCTAACTCACTCCAGAGCCTTAAGCGTTGCTTGTTTGTTACACCTTACCCAAAGGGCTGTGTTAGCATCTGAATTGTGGCTTCAGTGCTACTGCAAATAATGATTTCTTTGGTGGGAGTTAATAATGGAAACCAGAAAGATTTCTGTATTTTAGCTTTAAAAGACTTTTGCAGGCTGGATCTTAAGTATGCGGTTGATTTTGCTTGTAAAGTGTCAAAATAATCCAGTTACTGTGCCTTGGCTGTACCCCCTAGCAAAAGGAAGTTAGAACAACAGGCTTAAGTGCTACACCAAGGAGAGAATGGGTGACACTGAGGGGTTGGGTTGTACTAAAAAGTGAGTTTTACATGCAGCAGTGCTAGCTGGGGGCTTGAAATTGTTTGGGTGATGTAGTTCATTCAAGGGACTATGCATCTGGAAGACAACAGTTAAAAGAAACTGCTTCATTAATATAAAATACCTCCATGACATGAAACTCTCCTGTACTTTCTTTTGGTGATCGACTGAAGTGGCTACAACTAGGTCAGGTCTGGCTTCTTACTGTAGCTTGCAAAATAATCTTTGGATGTACCTTGTGCCTTTATTTACTTAAGTCTATATTAAGTACAGTTTGCTGGGAGTGCATCCATCTGCAAATGAAATTCAGCCTTTTTTTTATACAAAACTTTAAATTTTACAAAGTTACTAATACTACGATATTTCTGTTTATTGTATGCTTCTGTTGCATTGACTTGGAATATGATTTTTTTAATAAAGCAGTGCAAAATACTGTAATGTGTATGATGTAGTTTTGTTTAAAATGCTAGTTCATTCTGGTATTTAAAAAAAAAAAGAAAACCCTCAGTGTTCAGTTCTAATAAGCGTGTCTTTTTTCGTTGCACAGATGCCACACAAGTCAAGATCTGCAGCTTCAGAATGCCTGGTTTTAGGCCAGGATATATTTTTATATTATTGTTGTGTCAAGAACTCTCACTGGCACACAGTTGCTCTAGCTTTCAGTACTGACCTTAAGTGAAAATGTGAATGTTAATCAGTTGTTCTTACCTCACGTGGCTTAAAGAGCTCTGCACAGCTGTTACCCCTTACTGCAGCGCCCAGTGTGCTGAGCAGCTAGGGAAGGGTGTGTTCTCACGCATAAAGTACTAGTTCCATACACTCAGAATAAAGAAATCAGAACATTTGTGAGTGGGGAGTTGCTATTTTGTAAGGGCTGCAGAATCCTCCTTATAGCACCTTAGATCTGCACTGCAAAGAATGGATTTCCTCCTCAAAAGAGGAGCTGGAAACAAATAATCTGAGTGGGAAGCGTTCTGTGGTCAACCTTATACTGACAGCAGCTTCCTCTTGGTTTTTAGACATCTTTTATCTGTGACATCACGTGGGTGCAGTGGTGGCTGTGAGGCTTTTCGAATCCATTAACGAGGGCACTTCCAAGTAGACTCCAATATCCAGAGCCCACTTTCTGCAAGAAGTGCTGTGCTGTATTGTGCCACAGAACTTCTTTTGAGTAATTTCTGGGACATCTGTGAAATACTCTGTAACACAAGCCTGGTTTTGATGCACAGAAAGGCCTTCTGCCTCAGTCATGCTTTAAAACTCTCCAGGCCCTGAGCCTGGTGACCCGCAACTTGAGTTAAACCCTTAACTAACCAGGAACTCAAGCACCCTTACATATAGATTTGAGTTTGCATTATGGGTCAAAAGAGATGCATCTTCTTAATCCACAGTCTTGGTTATAGTCTGCTCAGAACAGCTGATTTTTGTGACTGCAGCTGTGTAGTGAGAACTTTTCCCTTTGTAACCATGTTATAGGGGTAGAATCACTGTTTTCTGTTGCATTTACATAGTGATACTGTGTGGGGAAAAATAGTGAGAGCCACTGGGTTAATGTGTTTGTCTAATTCTCTGCAAAAATAAAGTATATACAGGCATTCATGCCCAAATGTAATTTTCTGTGATGGAAGTCAAAATAATAAGATTTTTTCTTTTTTTTTTTTTTTTTTTTTGTTTAGGACTTAGAGGAATTCTGCTTTAAGTTTTGTGTCAATCATTTGACAGAAGTGACACAAACTACAGCATTTTGGCAAATGGATGGTCCCCTCCTAAAGGAATTCATTGCTAAAGCCAGTAAATGTGGAGCCTTTAAGAACTGAAATGAGGCTGTAAGTTCTGGGTGTTTGTAGGGTCTTTGCAGGTACAGCAGGATGTCAGAACCGTACGGGTGACAGCCAGTCTTACCTGGCCTCTTGTACCACATGTGAAAGGCCACAGTGAAGAGAAATGTTTTCTGTGCTCCAGAGTGAACTGTTGTAAAAACATCAAGTGAAATATTCACTTGCATTAGCAAACCCCGATGGTGGAAGCAGCTCAGGACTTCAGACGGAGCGAGGAGACACTCCAGCAGGCGAAGGATACCAGCCGGGGTGACGGACTTACCTTTCCCGCCTCGGAAACCTCGGCTCCAGCACACCGCCTGTCAGCGTTTCCAATTTACTTGTAGGGGTTAGAGAGTAGTCTGACCTGAGCCACTGAGTGATGTCACTTAAATGATTAACTCCCTGGGATTATCGCGAAGCAAATGGCATGGATCTCTTACTGCATTTGCATGATTGTGAGTGAATTTGCCATTTGCTGTGTGTAATTAATCAAGTGTATCCACCGCTTTGAAAAGCGTGCAGAAAATAATGTATCCTCAAAAGCCTACGCAGGTGACTGTGAAGAAAGGGGTAACTAGTAAATCTAATGGGAAGTAAATTTCTATATTTGGGTATACCGTAACATAAGTTGTAAAGTGTACTTTGTGTAATCTGTTCAAGCAATATTTATAATGGTTAATAGAAAAAATTTCCTCTTCAGCAACTTCAGATTACATTGGTTCCCTTGGAAGGGAAGTGAGATACTGGGGTTTTGCATTTAAGTGTTGTACAAATTTAAACTACATGTAATAAAATTCACTTTTTTGTACCTGTTTGCTAGCGAACTTCTTTGGACTTTGAAGAAAACTGCAAGCTTTAATGTTGCGTAGAGCATATAAGACAATTTAAAAAAAAAAGAGCATGAAACAAAACCAAACAAAACCAACATCAAACCCAGCCACCCAACCAAATGAAAATCAAACAAACAAAGCCATAAACCTGATTTTTTTTTTTTTACTATATATAACAAATACCTGTGATCTCAATTTCAGAAAAGAGCAAATTTCTGGGAGGGCATTAATTTAGACCCCACTGATTACAGCCTGTGGATCTGCTTTTTTCTACCAGTGACTGTAACCTTACAGCAGGTATGGGTGGACTTACGCACCTACTAGTGTTGGTGTGCACTTCTAGTGTTACATTCCCACTCAGTCCAGGACAGAGAACCTGGAACTTGCATCTGAAGTTTCAGATACCTACAGGCCTATTTGGGGTTATGACTTTGCCAAGTTTTCAAAGCCTAGAGTTTGTATTGCTGACAGAGACAAGGAGTGGCTGCAGAGTGATATTGGGAGTTCACTCTAGGATAGTCTGACAAAATGCTTCCAGATGTGCCATAAATGTTTCTAACAAACAACTTGTTTTGGATTTCAAGCTTTAGACTGAAGGTTGAGCTTGGCAGGGGTGGAGCAGAGGAGTACACTACGCTGCCCTGGAGCCTGTCAGTAATTCCGATGGCTGCTACAAGGGAAGAGAGCTCGCACAGGATTTTGTATCTTTCCCGCGACAGTGGCTTTGAGTGTTCCTTTGTTCCAAGTAACTCCGTACCCCACATTAATACACTTGTGGTTGAGGGGGGAGTTTTCCAAGTAGAACAGGTGTGAGTGGTCATAAAAAAAATCAGAGTGTTGTGTTCTGTTGGGAACCCCAGAGCTGATGTTCTGAAAGCTGTTATCTGTGCTGATCCCCACCTTCTTATAGAACAAGCTCGAGTTACAACTTTTCCTAGCGATGGGGAAGAGGAGAGCTGTTTTAACAGGATGGCGCTGCAGCCTGTCATGGCAGGTGGGGGCTGACATGATCACCAAGGCAAGGGATGATTGATCCTGCTCTGCTTGCTGTGGAGAAGCAAGGCGTAGTTACAACTACGGTGTGACAGGATACCCACTCCTTGGCCACAGCCCATGCAACAGTGGGGCTAGCACCCATGACTAAAAAACACATAGCTTTCTTAAAAATGTTTTATTTTCTTAACTTACCCTTTTGTAGCTAAACAATGCTTTTTTGTATTCAAACAAATTTTTTGAGATAAAACATGTGGAAGTCGTATTCTTTCTTAATGGAGAAAGGAAGATACAGTCCCTTGTTTGATCCATTTAACCTTGTACACGTTGTTTACAGCATAATGCCCCACCATATCTGGTCTGCCCACAAACACTGTTTCACCACTGCCGTTACAGCAGAACTAGTTATACATTAAGCAGTCAATCAAGAATCATTTAATTTAAAAAAGCCCAAAGTTCTGTTTAGAATTCAGAAGGCTTCTTTGAGTGCAAGTTCTGCTAATTTATCTTCTTTGGAAAGCCAGAGCAGCAATGTGATGCTTAAAACATCACTGTCCAGACACAGACAGCGAAGCAGCTACCGCACACAGTCAGAAGAGGGCTCCCAAAAGTGTTCTGTGGCAGCTGCTGCTCCCTTGTCTTTGAGAAAAGTCTTCAGTGGAGGGTTTTGTTGAGCTTTAAAAACAGTTAAATTTAGTGTGTAACACTCATTGACCCGTGGTAAAATTTGAAGAAAAGGGCAACTTAAAATTATTGCAACAGTGAGGTATAAAATGAGAAAAACACCCAGTTCTTGCTTGTGTCTTGGGGTGGGGACAGGGAGGAATTACTTAAGACACTGACCAGACATACTCTATGGTTTCTATCATTAGAAAATCCTAAATATTGACACCATTACTGACAGAGTTAGGGGTTATTCAGACATGGTGCTGGATGTACTAGCGCTGTTCTCTGGGGTAGGAAGGACGACTTCTTTTAAGTCCTGCAGTAGTTCAATCTTGTTATCCAGTCTTTTCCTGCTTTCCAGAAGTTCCTGGATTTTTTCCTCTGTTCCTATTAGGAAAAACAAAGGGATAAGAGCTTTTATTCATATGTAACTATTATTAACTTTAAATACATGTTATAGATGCATTAATGCTGTGCTGCAGAGGCTACCAACACGTAGCTTAACCTACAATAAACCCTCTGCCTTTCTGGAGCAAAGGCTTTAGCTTAACACCCTGCGCGCGGTCTCTTCGTTAAGAGATGGACCATACAGTGTACGAAAACAGATGAGCTGAAGTTTTAAACCATGAAAAGAAATCACAAAGCAGCAGTTACATCCTTTGTCATCCATATGCTGTAATCTCCAAACTAGATACGTTATGGATTTAATTTAAACCATCACAGCAAATGTAAAAATTATTAATTTAGTTACTAACCCAATGTTACCTGGCACGTGAGCTTTAACAGTTCCATTTTCAGAATCCATTTGTGTGGGGACTCCTCCAATAAAGATGCATTTTAAAGCTTTACAAATAACATCTCTGAATTACACACTTGAAGCAAATTTACAAGCCTAATGGATTTTAGCCAACAACGACAAAATTAAACCTTAAAAAGAGATGGTTTGGACAACTGCATTCAATAGCTAGACTCTCAAAAACCTGCCTCGAGCAGTTACTGTTCCTGCTTCTGGCAAAACAGCTATTGCCAGCACGCTGGTGGCACTGACCTTATGTGCCAAGCCCTGCCTGACCGGGTCTCTGCTCCTCTCCTCTCCTTCCACTTTATGAAATCAGTGAGAGCTCGGAAACAGGCCTCACTAGAATGCAGAAGCACATCCCGTCACTGTCCCACCACAGTCTCTGTCCGCTGTTTCTCGGTGTCAGCTCCACAGCTGACAAGACAGCAGTGGAAACCGTTGTTTCCACTGCTTGCCACAGGCAGCCCTTCCGGCCTGTCCATTTGCTATCAAGTCTGTGTGGTTAAAGGAACCAGCAGGCACACACCTGAAGAAAAAGCTGGTCATGTACAAGGGGGAGCTGGAGAAAAAACTCTTAGAGAATACTTGAATAGAAATTACTAGATTATCAGAAATAAACAAAAGAAAGAGCAAACATGATCACTGTGTGACTGTATTCAGCATATGGGCCACCTACAGCTGGCTCCACTTCTCTTCTTCCAAAAGGATGTGGCAGAAACAGCAATAGCCCAGAGAAAGATGTCAGTGACGGGAATGACTGGCCTATGGGAGCGCTTCCATAGGAAGGCAGGTAACAGATTGGGAAGCTCCCACCCCATACAGATGATGAACTGAAGGGAAAGAGTATGTATTTCTGTAAAACTGGGAATGGTCCGAGGAATGTGAACCTGGAACGACTGCACTGGCTCTTCCGCAAGACAAGTGCTAAGGGGCTCTTGGTAAAGGTACAACCGTCTCAAAACGAAGCATCGCCGCCTTTGTCTGCACAACCACTGCCAGAATTCACAGCTACAGATCCCCTGAAAACAAATGCTACCAAGGAGCAAAAAAGCTACTGGACAGATTGCTGACCAGCGAAAAAAGAAGATTAAAGCTGATTGAAGTACTGCCCCAAGCAGGACACACAGCAACAGAACAAAAGGCAAAACTAAAAGAAGTCACTGTTCCTTGGAGGAGAGATGAGAACCTCCAACCTATTCCTGATGAGGCAACAGCAGGTCCCATATGAAAAGCTTTAAATGCAGTCAAGTCTGCAGTAAAGCTGCAAAAGAACCGTTTATCTGACTATGAATAAAGGGGATTTTAAAGAGCAGTATCACCAATTACAGTTCAGAGTAACCTTGCTGTGCTCATGCATGAGGCTTTAGAACAGGTTTTGCATGATGATCGAAGAAGTGAAAAAAAGATAAAATGAAAAAAAAATGCATTGAAGGTAAAGCCTGTCAGTTGACCCAAAATCATGAAGTTCCAGAAAAAAGATCAAAGAAGACACAGTATTTATACTTGTCCTATGTTATTTAGTCCTACACTTTGTACGTCATCACAGAGACTTCCTAGCTGGAGCTTGGAAACCAGATTAGGGGACACACACCAAAAAAAAAAAAAAAAAAAAAGGCAAGCTGGTGTTTTCCTTCCCTCCCTGCAGCTTCACTTGTAACTAACATGGTTTTCATCTCAGTGGTTCATTTTAAGAGCAGCTCTTGGATCAGTTTTGTAACCAACCTTCATTATTGACCT
The DNA here is from genome assembly GCA_907165065.1 of Caprimulgus europaeus. The sequence goes on along the minus strand of OU015523.1, from coordinate 96,228,439 downwards.
GGAAAGTAAAAGTAGGCTGATGGTATCAGAAAATAAGATTGTGTGGTACAGGAAGAACCGAGCTGCTCAAGCAGTGGGGAGCTGGGGAGGAGACAACTTTTACACATGAGAATCATGTGGTTTTGTGTTCGTAGGTGCCAATATCAAGGAATTTCTTCTGTAAGCTGAGAAGAGGATGAAATAATTGATGCAGCTATGAAAGAACCAAGTGTGATCCAAGGTTGTATCACATGAGGAGTTTAAAGCAGAGATGTTTTAATGCCCTCAGATGAGGCACTGGCAGAACACTGGCTGGGTAACTGCAACACCAGTCTCCTGTTTCTGACAGAGGAACTGAAATGGGAGAACAGGAGACTGAAGAGAGGAGCCTGGCTTTTTCAGTCGAGTGAAGGGGAAACAGCAAACATCAGCAAACATCACCTTCACACACAGAACCTCAGCATTAGCTCATTAAAACCTGTTTTTCTTTGCACAGAGATAAATTAAAGCAGAAGTTAGAACAAGGCTGATAACTGCTAGAGAGGGAAATGAGAGCAAGAGACTGGCCTATCTGAAAACCAGTTGCAGTAACCTTATTGCTTACAATAGGTGAAGCTCCAGAGTTTCCTTCCACAGCAGTGGTCCCAAGCAACTGCTCCTGCCCTTGTTTTCACGTCACTCAGCATTCTCAGCTTGTCGTTCAATGCACGTTACAATTCCCATCAGGACCAGGTCTGCTCGTAGGGTTTAACACAGCAGCCAGTCTGAACAGCGCCCGTCAGAAAGGAGCGGAGCTGCGCGGCAGGCGAGCTGCCAAAGGGAGGCTGCGGAGGAGGAAGGGAAATCACCTGCAGGAACAGGGCAGGAGTGCGCCCTGCAGGAGAGGGAAGCTCCTCTGGGGCAGAAATCTTTAAAGTCTTTTAAACTGTCGCTTGCCTCCCTCCTTCAGGCCAGCCAGCCAGATCTGGCATACAGTCTTTCTAAAGATTCACTGGCTTTTACTCAACTATTTATATAATGTTGAAAAAAAAATTCCTTAGAAATTTCATTTTAAGTGGTCATTTTACCAAAATGCTCATAAGAATAACCTCAATGCCAAAACCCACACCACTGCTACTGCTCTGCCAGCTTTTTGCACATACCTGAATGAATATTTGTAAGTATATTTTCAAACAGTCCGCAATCAAAGAGTGACATCACTGTCTCTTCATACTCTGGAGAAAGAAATAATTTGATTTAATATTACTGAGTAAATGTTTACAGAACCCTCACGTTAACGCAGAGCCCTACATGAGAAGTAGCACAAACCAGTAATGGCTCATTTTCTATCATACTGATCGCCTGAGGTTGTAAGATGTCTTCCTTCTTGCATAGTCTATATTGAGAAAGAAGGATCAATTTGTCAATTCTACTTTTTTTGTTTGTTTGTTTCATACAGAAAATAGGAAAGGGGATCTACCTGTAATTCCCTTTTTGAGTCTGCACCCTGTGAATAGTCCATTTAAAAATGAGCAATGAACTTCAGTGATATTTCATTCCATTGTGTCAGGACTGTACCTGTAACGGCAGGGCTGACCAAACCAATTCCTCTTGACAGTTCATGTGACATGGGACAGTGCCATCTCTGTTCGAGGTTAAAAACCAGCCCAGAATTATGCCTCAGTTTCGTAACTGAGGCTTCCAATGAAACCAAATATGAAACACCTACAGAGTTCACATGACCATTAAGAGGTTTGCTTAGTGGTGAAGACCTTTGAACCCCTGATGTGTCCAGGACACCATTACTGTTTCTAGCAGCTGCTGTCCTGTTACACACAAGCTGCTCGTGAGGAAGATTTAGCCAGGTGGGACATTTCACTTTCCACGCATGTGCTTCAGTTACTTTGCATAAATTTGCATTCTTTATCCAAAAGTATTATTCATAACTTTGTAAAGTTGGGAGGACAACAGGGGAGGAAGGTTTGAAATTTTCTTTTTTTAACTGTGTTGTGGACAGAGCAACACTAGAGTGGAATCCTCCAAGAACAAAGTGCTTCCGCCTGCTGTGCGGCTGCGGAGATAAGGTAGGACCCAGCTACTCAGCACTAAAGGGGTATCCTCAGGAAGGTGACCCAGGGCTGGGTGCCTGGTATCCGAAAGCAGAGCCCGCGTGGGTCTCCATACCTGTTTCTGAAGTGTTGTCATCCATCAGCTTTTCCTGTGCCAGGTGAAGTGTGTCCAGCATCTCTTCAAATATGTCATCCAGGAGCCCAGCTTGCTTGCACTTCCGAAGGAAATCTATTCGGACTGTTAAAACACAAAAAACCCACTCTGACACAGAAGGGATCTGTAAAGTGGGCTTGACTCACTCGCTTCAGAAACTGAAACTCTGGCTGAACTCCTCCTTCCAGTAACAAACACTTATGCAAATCTCTGGCTCCTCCAGCAACCCACTCAGCCCTTTTCAGTGGGAACAAAAACGTGGTCAGGCAAATGTAAGCACTGCAGTGGGTATAAAATTACCTAAGCTCCAGATCTGGCTTCATTCATCAAAAGCAAATACCTCCACAACTCCCAATGCACCATTCCTAAAGCCTCCTGATATCCCCTAGTGCAGGAAAACAAGTACTTGTCTTGCTTTTTTCTTTTTTTCTTTCAATCCTTGGGATCACACCACAGACTGAACAGGCTAAAGGACAGAAAATAGTGCAGATGAATCAGTATTGGATTTGGTAAGAAAATGAAGGCTGCTTTTACTCCAAGTGATGCAGGCATTAACCTCTGTTATTACAGCCCATTTTACATGCCTACTTTGTCAAATTTGGATTGCTAGGGAAATAACTGCCAATTTTTTCTTCACCTCAGAGCAGTGGGTCAGTGACAGGTCTCAGTAAGATCAGCTCAACAGGCTGTTCAAAAGGAAAAGAGCTACCAGACAACTCACAGAAGTCTGCCCATGTCTATTAAAAACAAAGTTAGTTATTACTGGAGACATCTGTGAGGAAAGATACATCATTTCACTTACACCAGATGCCCTACAAGTATTCTAGGATTCTTTACTGGTAGTAAAAAAACAGGAAAAACATTAGGCAGCCCCCTACTGTGACAGTACTGTGCCCATGTGCTCAGCAGAGCCACGGGAAGGTGGAGAATCACCACTAACGCCTTCGAAACTTCCAAGCAACAGCACGATCCTGAGAAATTATTGCAGCAGGACTTTTGGGGTAACATGAAATCTGCAGAACTGAAAGACAGGTCCAGTGGTGGATTTCACTGTTGTAACATCATATTAATGCAGTAATATGCTATGCTGTGTGTACACCAAGGGTTCAAAAGGTCAGATAAGCATGCGGTGGCAGCAGTAGCTGCAGCAGCATTTAGCGAGCCCCGTTACTACGCAGTGAGCTCGAGCTCCTGTTTGTGGTGCGCTGAACTCCTCTGCCACTGCTGGGTCACTGCTCAACCCCCCTCCTCGCAGCACCGCCTCTGCTAACCTGTTCTGGGGCCCCACCTGGCAGATCTGCACTCCTCTCCTTTAAAAGGGGCTCAGCGCAAGGAGACTGAGGTGAAGAAGAAAGGATTCCATGTTAAGCTTCCCTGCACTGGTACGGAGGAAGGGGGTCAGGAAGAGGCACCCCTGTTTGCTGGAGCCACTGCACAGAACACAGCAGCCAGGCAGAGGAGGGGCGTTACAGCTCGCCTCACACAGCAAGTCTCAGCCAAAGCACAGAGGTTTGTTTGCTGCACAGTTATTGAAACCTGCACAGTCATTCTGCACAGCAGGCTTCTGCTCCCGTGCCAGAGCACGCAGAGTCACTCGTCTCAGAACAGTATCTATTTGCAGCACTGCTGCTATCAAACACCTCCAAGTTCTAACTTCAGCACAACAGAGCACAGTATCTCCCAGTTATTCTATGATGTGAGTCGCACCTTTATGCATGTTGTTTTTCCTTTTTAGCATTTGTAAACTGTTTTCTTCTGCTGTCTCTTCTGTGCTCTGTAAGAAAATCAAAACAACTTATTTTTACATCATACTGACATTTACTGCTCTGTTTTCATTATCTTACCTCCATATTAGCAGAAAGATAAAAAGTAACCCATATTTCTGTAAATACAGGAAGCTTCTCTGCACAGCTAACAATATTCCTCTCCAGACATTGAGTTTTTAAAAAGGTAAGCAAAAAAAGCTTCAAAGCAAAACTCTTTGAGAAAAGCCAAACACCTGGGGCACCACCCTCCTTAATTATTCCATGTGCACAATAGCACGGATGCTAACGAATGCCTACTGCTAATGCCCACTGCAAATGACAGTTAGCTCTCTAGGCCAGATAGGGACTTGTCAGTGTTATGTCAATGACTGGACTTGATGATCTTAAAGGTCTTTTCCAACCTAGGCAATTCTGTGAGTCTGTTATACTAGAAAGGATTTGAGAGGAGAAGGGGAATAGTTTTCTTTTCCTTTGGACAGGACACAGTCATTCTCTGCTGTTCCACACCACAGTACCACAAATAATTCTTAAGCTCTGCCACAAAACTCCATCAGTGTAAAAATGCATTGCTTACACAATAGTAAGCAATTTATCGTGCAGTGATAAGTCCTGGAGCCCCTCAGCTTCTTATTTGCAGTGTTTTTACTGATTTCTGAGATCACTAGCACTGGAGAGCAGCAGAAACAGCACATTGCCGTGGGTCACAGGCCACATGAATCTCAGTTGTAATACCGTAAATGCAAGTGGATTTACAGCTGAGAAGTTCCTGGAGACAAATAACCTGCCCTTGTGAGAGTACTACATAAAAGCTGCAGAGATCGCCCACGTCCCCTCACATGACCTCCCTTTAATCTCAAGACCTGGGAAAGGCAGAAGTTTTTCCCAAGGAAAACTGAATGCTAACTCCTCTAGAAAGGAGAAATCCCAAGCCCCCAAGAGTTAGTGGGAGTTCCCAAGCATACTTCTGTGGAGCCAAGAGAATCACCTCAAAATTTAAAATAAGCTGTATTTACAGGTTTTATAACAACAGCCTCTAAAACAACTCCCCCTGTGACCAGAGGGATGCTCTGCTCGATAGCTCCCACACCCTTGGGAAGGCCAGCTTCACCAGCAGAGCAGAGAACTGCCTGGTCTGCAATGAAAACCTGCACATTTACCATGAGCACAAGCTCACAAATGAGTAAGTGCTGGTTTAAAAGGCCAACTGACTCATCAAAAGCAGTTTTCCATCAAGCCCTAAGCAAATTTGAGGGCTGTAGTACCTCCAAAGAAAAGGAGCCCCCAAAGGGAAACTCTTTCTGGTTATGTCAAGATCACAGGCACCAAGTCAGCCTGGTTTGGAGGTTCCTACTGCGTTTGTGCCACGTCACCCAAGGGCAGCACTGGCTCTGCCTGAAGCAGCCCTAAAGGCAAACAGTTTTGTTTGACAGATGACTAGATGAAAACAAGGCAGCTGTAAAGGAAAAGTTACTGCTTCTGTGAGGAAATCTCTTTCTGAATACACTGGCAAAATATTCACTAAAGAAGTCCTTTGCTGTAGCAGATGTGGGTTCCTGCTTTAGAACTACTTAAAATCAGAATTACCATTTGTTCCGTGATGGTGGAAGGTTTCAACATGTGTCTTCTCCTCTTACAAGCTGCACCTAGGAGTCAAGAAACAACAAATGTGTCAACCTCAGACTGATGATTTCACATCATTCAAATTCTCTTTTCCCAAAAAGCTACAGAAGTGAGGCACTTTGGGTGGCAAGGCAAGAGTATGTTTCAGTTTCCCCAAACACATGACATCTCAGTGGAATTCACATTATTTCCACCTAAGAAAAATCACAAGCCTGAACCATTAGGAACAAGTGCAAATCACTGTAGCATTAGGGTGTCACTTCACCTTTTAAACTCAGTATAAAGCAAACCCCAGTTTTTAACATAAGATTTTGGATTGTGGCAGAGTGAACTGATTCTCCCCAGCAGCAGCACAACCTCTACATGGTAAAAACTTCACACAAATTTATGAAAGATGACTGGTTGCTTTTTTTTCCTCCAGTCAATCCTTGTTTATATTAATACACCCTCAAAACTAAGATTAGGCTAAAAAAAAACTAAGATTAGGTTTTTCATCAACATAATGACCTAGAAAGCCTCCAGAAACACTTCGACTTGTAAGTTTAATATTATGCTACAAAGTGGTTTTAGTGACATGGTATGAGGTCTCTGCAAAATGACCTGCTTTGACTCTGTCCTTGCTATCGGCATGCACCAGCCTCTCTCCAACACTGTAACTGGGAGCTGCTGAAAACAGCACCACCAGCAGAAGAAGATACCTCTGGCAAGGAAGACATGGCGGGAGCAGAGAAAGCTAGAGAAGAGTTCAACCACCCACCAAAACCTGAGGGTTTTAAATGCAGTGGGGTTGTACACTCCCTTCCCATTTAACTCTACATCCTTTGGGCAGCACTTAGTGTAAGGTTCTTCCTGTTAGAACCCATCCTATTAAGAGGAATGAGGAGTTACTCTTGGTACAGGATGGCTGCTGAAACAAGTCTGGGTTTTGGGTACTCTTTGAGTACATTGCTGTACATTTGCATTTTTCATGGCCTGAAAGGAAATCACAGCATCTCACCTCAGCCAAAATAAAGCTGGGTGGCCTGATTTGGAGTGCTCTAGGAGACACTGGCGTAGGCACAAAGCGCTGCTTGCTGTCTAGCAGGACATCTTTGATTTGCAGTAGGATTTTCTCAACCCTTACTGATGTTTGCTTTAGAGATACCTTATAAAACAAGAGGAACACAGTCCAAAGAGCAGCCCAACTCTTCCTGCTCCCCACAGTGTTCTCTGCTGTTCTATGTTTGTGAGCCTTTACTCTGGGTACATCCAACAATTCCAGTTAAGCTGAGGCTGGAGGCTGCTTCCAAGTCCAAGGTGCCCTCCCATCCCTGCTGTACAGTGTTGCAAGGAGACCTCTTGGCTCCTGAGGCACTCTATCCCCTTCCAATCACAGAGCAGAGCCCTGACAGTTCAGCACAGGAATGTTGTCTGGACCAAGAAAAAGGGGATGCTCCTTGACCCCATTTTCTCCATGCTACCAGGGAAAACAAGCCCGGAGAGGCTGCCCTTTTGTACCACCTCCTGCTCCCACACAGCCCAGTGCTGGCTCAGCCTGCCCCAGAGGAACAGCTGAGCTACTACACCTGAGTTGGAGTGCCACGCACACACCTGAGGGCTGCTCAGAGGCAAGAGACATTGCGTTTGGGGAACCAAGTGTCATTCACACAACTCTCACAGCTGCTCCCCACCTCCTGGGGTACACCTGCTCCCTTAGACATAGGTGGGAGAAGCCCACTCAAGAGGCAGGGCAGACACTGCCAGCAGAATCCACTTACTCTTCATAAACAGAGGGTCTCCAAATTAAGTGCCTCTGGAAGATCTCCTCTAGGAGAAAACCATTCTTAGGGAACAAGCCATATATTGCACATGCAGCAACTGAAGATACCAAGACCTTCAACTTCACAAGATTTAAGCCTTCCTTATGAAGGAGGTGGTCTAAAGGGCTGGGCCTAATGCCTTAATCTCATCTCATACTGGAAATGAAGTAATCCTAGCCCTGTCTAGCACTTGGGCAAGAGACTACCTGGGACCTTGCACAGACCCAACAGACTGACAACCATTAGACCAGAGAATTCAAATTAATTTTTAAAAGGGAGGGAATGTCAGGCCTCAAAACCATGGATAAGAAACAGCAAAACTACTAAGTGAAATAAAAAGCTGCATTTGGTTAGTGAACCACAGCAATATCAGGTGCTCAGTGGACTGTGTCTGGCTAAAAAGCCCACTGTGACTAAAAGTTTAAATGATAATCACCTAACCCGCCCCTTGAGTGGCATCTGGGTAGAGCCAGACTTTGCCAAGAAGATTAACCCAAGTTCCCTAGACTTGAGTGGAAGCACACCACTCTTGGTACCAGTGCTCACAGTCTTAACTTCAAAGTGAAGGCCAGCCTAGGACACACTCCATTTTGAGCAGGACTGTACCCGTTAGATTAACAAAAACACACCTTTGGTTAATTCAGTGAGATTCTTGACTACTTCTGAACCAGCAAGGACCAGGACTGCCAAATTATGCTGCATCTGTAGCAAAGGAAGCAAACCCTAGCAGGGGTTGTATAACCCTTCTATTACACTTAAAAAGCTCTTTGGGATCCTTCAGAATGAAAGGCTCTACTTAAAAAACTACTGCAGTGAATACAGAAGATGCAAATGTGAACGTTTTAATGTAACTATGGATAAAACCCCCAAGATGACCACTCCTGTAACAGCCTTCTCTTTGCTAATCAAGTGCAAGCTCGTGCATCACTCGTTAGCACTCACGTGGGTTTTACAAGCTGCTTGGGCCTACTGACACACACAGAGTCAGACTAATTCCATGAAGGATCAGGACCACAATGTTTTAAGTCACTTTTGAGGGAGACTTGGTGAAGATAAAAAATAAACATTTGCTACTTCAAAAAACTTTCTCGATTTTTGTGCATGCACATGGATCTCAACCAAACCCCTCCTGCAAGATCAGAAATCCACTGCTCAATTATAAAGGTGGAGTAACATTTATTTTATTCAAACGAGTTATTGACTTTAGGATGCAAACTTTTAAAACAAAGGAAACCAATGAAGCCATTAAAGAAACTCACCATAGTGATTGGTCCTATTGCCTGGGTCATGTTTTGGGCAGAACACTCTAAAATTTAAGTTCCATTTTAAGAAAAAGAGAAAAAGTATTAATAAATATGTAAACAGTTTTGCTGACTGATTTTAACAGATATTTTCCCCTCTTTTCATTGAACGTAAACTGAAAGACCCTTAAAAAAAATGATGAGGATTTTTGTTCAGCATTACCCACCTAGGAAAGCACCTGCTGTGAAGTCACATAAATGCACCAGCTTGTGTTTCTACTTTCAGAGCCTCAATGGACTCCAAACATTGAAGCTTTGAATTATCAGTTCCATTAATGCAAACTGTTTGGACTTGCTCACTGTTCAGTTACTGAGTCAGACACATTTAACTGGTGTGGCAATCACTGTGGCAGAGGTATTCCTATTGAAACACCTTATTACAGTGAGATTAATGCTGTCAAGACAAAATACCACAGTACCAATATTGCTTGATCGTGGCTACTGCAGTTCTGCCCCCTTGCCCTGTACCACTCAGGCCAGGTCTAGAACCTCTTTAGACATATCTGCTTACCAGTCAGCTTGAACTTAGAAACCCTGCATGATATGCTGGCATAGCCAGAGGGCACTGCACTGCACACACAGCACCAGTTACTCCCCTGGAGATCTCTGTGCTCCTCCCTTCCAGCTGCCCAGTGCTGACAAGGTGGTTCCCAAATCCTGACGAAATAGGGCACCTTGTTTGAGATCCAGGAGCTTAAAGCTGCTCAATCCATTCGTTCCTTAAAGACTTTAGTAATATACGAGATGGGAATACTTTCTCTGGTTCTAGGAGAGCAATGTGAATTCCTTGGAAGAGGCAAAATACAACAAATACAGCTGGAAATACATTCCTTATCTTCTGGATACAATAATGTGTAAAGAATGTGAACCAGCTTCTATAACATGCCTTTCTTACAGAAGGATCCCAAATCACTTTTTAAGCAAAACTGACTTGTCAAGAGTGTGGCTTAGCTGATCTCTTCATTACAAATTATTTGCCAAGACTAACGCTCAAGTGTTTGGAAGCAATTTTTAAAGGGAATGGCGTTTACTAGGACATTTTCTAACTATTGTAATTCTTTTATTTTAACAAAATAGAAGCACTGACCTTAGAAACACAGTCTGTTTCCTTGATGAGCCAGCTTTTTTTGCATTAAATTCATTTTGATACACAGAGAAACAGATTTATGCATGCCTAACAATTCAATCAGAAAGCTCAGTACTGAAGGCACCTTACTTACCTCCCCAAATTTCTAATATTAACCTTTGGAGGTTGTTTTTTTCCTCTTCTCCCTTAAATTCTATTCTTTCTCAGTTAAAAGCAACTTTCTTAAGTACAAGAACATCTTATAAAGAACAGAAAATACATTTTACCACTCAGGCCACTTTATTTGGAAGCACTTCCCTACTAACATTTGTGCAAGATGACAGTACAAATTACACTTATTTCCCCATGTCTACTCTCACTAGCCACTTTGAGAGGACTGTATGCCTTCTCTGTTTTGTTCTATTTGTTTTGCTAATCACTGCTCATCATCACAACCATGGCGACTCAGAATGTAAAAACACCAGTGCTCTCTCTCTGGATTTTTTTCTTTTGAAATGCTTTTCAATAAGTTACATTTCACCATGAAAAAGTGCAAGGGGCTGCCAAGCCACATACACTGTTTTTCAAGTCTTGTTCATCTTCTCTCCAATAATTTCAGGCTAACAACAAATTTTGTGCTTTATTTATTCCACTGATACTGTGCAAAAGTCTTTGAAACCTGCCTCACCATCCTTCTCTAACCCAGCCCTTTTTCATCTTGTCAATACAGGTGGCTATAGCCCAGTTTCCTATGTTTCTATTCAGGACAAGCAACTAGTCTTGCACAGTGACTTAATACAATCCATTTTTAAGGGTGCCTATTCTAAACACCAGAAAACCATCAAATCAAACTCTATATTCAACCACTTCTTTACCAGTTTGTATCTAGACTTATCAGTCCCATTCATTCTTCAACATCTTGAAAGTTCAGTCCTCTTCAACCTGAGGTATCCTTTCTAAAGCTACACAATGAGAGCCATTTATTCTGTGATTATGGAAAGTTTACACCTTCTCAGCTATGCTTTCATGAGCTTTGCAGAATCCTAAAGACTTAAAAAGCATACATTGAACGAATCTTTCCTATGCAGCTGGGCTTACAGCCTTCCAGAAAGACGTATTTATTTTGGACTGAGAGCCCTAGTGAAGCAGCCAGGAGTGCAAGTGTTTTGACACAAAGGACCTACCTTCCACTGCTACTAAGGATTGCACTAGCCCACCTCTTCCTGAAACAAGTAGTGATTAGATGGTCTACCAGATTAATCTAAGACTAACATGGCCTGTGATCTCTCTGGCCTGGCACAGAAATGGACATCAGGGGTTTATGCACCTCAGATTTTACTGTAACTTTAGCACTCCAAAAGGTCTCTAAAGTCCTAATTTCTCTACCCCTTCACCTGCATCCTCCAAACAACTCATTCTACCCACTAATGGCAACACAGGCAGCCTGAGGGCAGCAGGCACCAGGACTAGGCATGATCAGAACAGAAAACTTATTTAAAGTCTGTTTAATTGTGTTAATGTTAGCAACATACTTGAAATACAAGAAGGTCTCTGGTGGGAACACAAAGTTCTCTGCTAGCATATGGAGGGGAAAAATACCAGAATTTGTCTGAAGTGAACAGACCTAGAACTGCTATACCTCTCTGTGCTCAGACCACACTTACCAAAGCTTCTGAATCAACAGAAATCGAGAATTTGAGTGAAATGAATAAAAATCTTGGTCCTTGAAGACTAACTAGATAGTCAGTAAGGACTGACTTGCTCAGTTTTGGCCTAGTGATCTTTCAGGTGTGTTGCTGGCTCAGACACTGAATAGATTCCTTCCCACTGCTGTGATGTTTTCCTGTGAAAGGAAAACATTTTCCCTGTTGCTTGTGAACAGAGGATCAAGCATCACTTTAAGAGAGTAGTATATACTTCCTTTTCAAAAAAAACCTTTTAAAACCACACAATTTTGAAGTCTCTCTTCCTGACACCACCATCAAAACCTCAACAATAATTAGTTAGGAAATACTTAAATACCGGTAGACTCCATTTACTCCGTCTGTTTCTATCGCTGCGTCATCGCAGAGCGCACAGAAGTAGTGATAGCTTCTGCGACAGGCTCTCTCCTCGCATCCCACCGTGGCTCCTTTCTTGCGACAGAAGTTGCACACCTAGGACAGGATGAGGTTTAGCAGGTGAGAATCACAGGCAGCTACTGAAAATCTTGCCACACAAGGCAAATACTATCCTCTGTGGGAAAATGAAATCTTTAATTGCAAGTCACCTCTGTATAACTCATCAGGCAAGTCCACTCCTGCAAGCCCCTACCCTGGCCATTATTTCCGTTACCTTTTCTGCTATTTTTAGCTCTATTTCATACTGCTGAATTTGTAAAATGATGCAAAGAGCCATGCAACTGCACTGGGCAACTCACCCAAGTCCCTTAAATCTTGCCCAAGATATTTCAATACCCGCTGGTGTTACTGCTTGTATTTATGTTTTCCAGGCTAACTTTGTCATGAAAAGAGTTCCCACCAGGAAGTAAAAGAGAAGGGCAGCTGAGGACAAAGCCAGTAAGAAAACCCTCAGATAAATAACCTTCCTTCTGCTAAAACCAGAAGGTGCTTCCCTTTACACTTACAAATAGCATAATTTCGTTTCAGGCACTATCTTAGTCCTTTACCAAAGTCTCTTAGGAAACTTAGACTAAGGATTTAGTCCCTATCTAAAAAATACAAAAAACCCCCAAAAAACAGGACAGTCTCTTAGTCTTCTCTCTTAGGGGGAAAAAAAAAAAGCCAGAAAAATCAACACATTTTAATACAAAATTAACTAAATTAACAAAATTAACTAAATAAACCAAATATAAAGTAAAATCAACATTTCTAATACTAAATCTGTAATTTCTCTAATCTTAGTAGAAGGACAAAGCACTTTTCTGCATTTTTTTTCCAAGCATGAAACAGGCCAGACGACCTTCAGTACTACGAGATATGACTAGGTGCAGATTCAGAAACTCCTTACCAGCCGCTTTCCTCTCTTGAGTTCTTTCAACACTGATGCCACATCAAACCTTATATCTAGATTTTCTGGGTTATACTCTTCAGATTCCACAAATCCTGAGGAAAATAACTAAAGACAAAAAGAGACAACATCAAGAATTAATAGAGAGACTCAGTTTCAGTGCATTCCAGAAAAAAGAGAGGAAGGTAGATCTTTTCTTCTTGCACTTGCCCCCTCTAAGAAAGGCTCATTTTTCTCTGTGTTTTTAAGAGGTTTCACCTACACTGAATAAGGAGCTGTGCTTAAATCTTTTCCCAGTCAAAAGAAGTTCCTCTGTCTATACAGGAGATTTCATATGACCTGAAGGTAAACTAAGAAAAGATAACAAGGTGAGAAACTGAACTTAGCAAAAAGTGTGAATGAAGAAAGTCTGGAAGCCCAAGCTGCCCAGAGTAAGGAGAAAAAGCAATTTGAGAGACCTCCAGACCTTGAACACCTTGTTATATGGCCAGCTGTTCAGCCTTACAGCTGGATGCAACATTTCTGTGTAATAAAATTTCCATACAGTCCAATACTGACAACAGTTGACTGCAGGAGAAACATTAGGAACTTGGTACAAAGCCTGAGAGAAACCCTCAAAAAACATACATGTGCATATTCGGGCCGCTTTGATTCCCACAGAAGTGCTGAGCCATGACAATAAGTGAGGAGGTGGAAGTTTTTAGCAACTTTTTCTAATAATTATATATGGCTAATTCCAAACAAAAATGAGCTACACTTATGCCAACTAGCAGGAACAGTCTGTCTGCTCAGAAGGTGATAGCTGACTGCAAAATACCCAAACAGCACAGAGAAGCCTAAGGCAGAGAAATCAGTGAAGTTGTTTGGGGAGGGAGGGGGAGGGGAAAGAGAGAGAGAGAAAATGTATCAACATAAAACCTGCAAGAATAAGAAGGCTGGAACGGGGAAAGAGAGAGAGAGAAAATGTATCAACATAAAACCTGCAAGAATAAAAAGGCTGGAACAGAGAAAGCCAGAAAGCTGTTCTAGCAGCAGACATCTGCACTAAGCGACCCTCACTGAAGGGAGAATATGGTGTCTGTGCTTGATTCAGCACACCAAGAACCAGCTCCACTAGATCCCAGAATAAAGGGGAGGCATTTTGATAGCAAGAAGAGTAAATGCATTCTAGGATCACAGCACACTTAGAGCTGTACATATATTTTTATCTAATCAACTTCTGATATTTTTTTTCCTTATTTTATATGAGGCACAGACTGGGAAGTTTTTTACCTTGACATATAAAGTGATGTGAGTATTTCCTGCAAAGGTTTAAGTACACTTCTGTGGTCTGTGAAGCCTCATTCAATTCAGTGTCTCAGGTAGATCTATTCCTACTGCTAGACTGTATATGTGTCTAGACCCAGACATGCATGAAAACACAACAAATCAACGTGTCCAGTTGCACAGCCATGTCCTCCCCCTCTCCAAAATTCTGTCCAGGCCCTGTTGCTTTTCATAGCTCTCCAATCCAACCTAAGCTCGCTGGTTTGTGTAATCAACCTTTTAATACAGAGACACTACTGTAGAGTCAAAACCAGACAAGCAGTGGAAACTCCCCCTTTAGCCCTTCTTCTCTACTCCTCTTAGGTACCGACCAACTAAAAGCCACTCACCAGACAGTCCTGATGAGCTGCAATGTTTCGCTCTTTGGCAATGTACATTACAGAACCGGCCTCCCCTTCTGAACAAAAAGCACATGTCCTTCTCACCATCTTCGCCATTCTCTGGAAAGCACCTAGAGCAGGAAAACTGGGACAGAACACAAAGCAACTGATGCAACTATCAGACGCCAAACAGGACCAACAGAGGAAAGCAGAGCTTTTTAGCACCTGCCCTCTAACTGCTCCTTCACCTACATCCATCCCCGGAACCTTGGTGCTTTGCTCCTCCACCAACTTCTAGTAGAATAGGCAAAACTCACTCTTGGGACAGTGGTGGGATGGAAACCAGCTCCCAGAAGCTCCAGCAGTTAAAGCAGGAGAAAAATTGATTTATTTCCTCTTGGAAAGTCACTAACAAGTCATGGGGGGTGGTACAAGAGCTTTTAAGCTTGCTTAACAATATCTGCTCCAACAACAGGCCCAAGAGCAGGAAGCAAGTCATGCCCTAGATGTGAAACCCCTTTTATTTGGAGGTCGATCATTCATAGCAGTGCTTTTTTTAAGCTTGTTCTGCCACATGTGGGTCTGCAAGTCAACTAAGGAGAGAAAAATAGCTGTCCCCAAACTTTTCCTGTGCCTTCCAGGAGTTCACAGAAAACAAGGAAGAAACATTAATTCCTTATTGTAACAAGGATGCAGCAAAGAAGCATGGAGAGGCTTGCAAGTGAAATGGGGCAGAAGACACAGTCAGAAACAAGATATTTGAACATTCTCACTCAGTGATGTAGAGCACTAACAGGAGCTACATAATTTTCTCTATACCCTGGGATTTGCCCCATGGACATCTGTTCTCTTTTTCTGGCCATATCCACTCAAGTCTTAATTGTCCTTCTTCACACATATGCTCTTTTCCCTCAGCAGGTACAAAGTTTTAAGGCCAGCTACTTATTTCATGAAACAGTCTTAAATGCTTCTGAGTAAGCCTTTATCCACATCCCCCACCAGTACTTTAGAGCATCACACCACACATTAGTAGCAGAAGTTTTACTTTGTCTGTGGTTTCCGTGCAAGTCCACTGCAGAAATCTTCAGCAATTACCCACTCCTACTAGGTGTGATACTCCAAACTGCCCTTTGCTGGAGACGTCACCTCTGGCAGCACAAACTCCTGCAACATAAGGGTAAGAAAAAACTGCTTTTACTTTTAAGAAATAAGAAGATTTTGAAGTTAAATTGTTCTACTGAGAGAGAGGCAGTAAGGTCCAAGTACAGAACAGGTAGGAAATGTCACAAGCCAGCAAATCTTGCAACCTTTCTGTGGCTTTCAACAGCCAACCTGTGTTTTCACTAGTTCCCACCTCCCTTCCATAAAGTGGAGGGTGTCATCTCAAGAGAGAAGAACACTCATAGAAACATTTTTTTCAACTCTCCCCTCTCTGGTTCTGACACTGAGAATTTACTTAATCACAAGAAGTCACTTTGCCTCCACACACATCTGTTTCCTTGTTGTTTTTTTTCCCCATCCTTCTATCTCTCGTAAGCAAGATAGGGTAGAGACTGATTTCCAATATCCAGCCTTAGAATTTAAGTATTAAATAAACAAAAATTTAAAGAACTATAAATATTAGTGATAGAATAAAAACAAAGTCTGAAAGAAATTAAAAAGCAGAACAAGCTAGAGCTTGAATGGTCTAGAACTCAGGAATAAGTTCTCTGCAGCAAGCTAATACCTGGAATTGATGCAGATACATAGGCCCTGCTCAGGCCCAGTCAGAGGATCCAGCTCCCAGGGCTCTGGGAATGTCGTGAGGAAGAGGCTAAAGGTGGAGTCTACAGTTCCTGGTGTTCTTACAGGCTCAGGATAAATCCTGGTGCTGCAGGAGAACAGAGAATACTCAGTCACAGTCAGCCTTTGGGCTCCTCCAGTGCCTTTGCAGGAACCCTGAGGTGGTGGAAGGAGAGCTCTTGGCCATTCCCCACTGCAGAAGCAGCGAGCCTGCAACCGCTGCCCTGCTTAGCTCAGTACCCTGGCCCCACAGGAGGGCTGCTTCAGCCCCACGCTCTTCTGCAGGGACAGGATATGGAACTGAACGGGGCAATGGATCCAGCTGGCTGCTCTCAAGGGAGAAGGGAGAGGCTCAGGGCGTGGTTCCAGTTCCAGTTTCATTACCTTTCACCTCAACAACCCCTTGCTTTCACAGGTCTTAAGCCTGCTGCTCACCTGTTCCATTTGACACCCCCATGATCTGCCTGAAGAGGCAAGAAACGGTTCCATACCCAGCTCTCCAGTAACACTCATGACAGCATAGATCTGATATTCTTTCTACTCTTTTGTTAGCTGAAGAATTTGAAACTATTTACTTGTTCCTTGCTCCACATCTTTGATCACTTCTCAATCTCTTCTCTACTGCTGTTATATTCCAAGAGGAGCAGAGGACCTTCAAAAGGCTGGGCTACCATCTACAATACGAAGTCACAACGGTGCTCTGTATTTTTCTCTATTTTTTTCTTAACAATTCTTAATATTTAAATCACATTTTGGACTGCTTCTGAGCATGGCCCTGACACTTTCACAGAACTACATATTGCAGTCAGTCCCCCAGATCTCCTTCCTAAATGGTATCAGGTAGTACGGAGGACATCAGCGTTAAGCTTGTTGCTCTAACATGCATCATCTTCCACCTATTTCACATTTTCACCTGATATTTTATAGTCAAATCACTCACCATCACAAAGTCCTTCTGCAACTCTTCACTGCCAGCTTTCACCTTTATGGCCACAGAAGTGGACTGTGGGAACCCAAGGTGACTAATTAATCTGTAAGAGTTGGAGGCCCTTCCACTGCCCTCCAGTAATGACAGAGCAAACAAAGCTGCAGAAGACAGAGGAGAAGCAGCTGAAGCAAAGAAATAGTCACGTACCCCTGTCTGCTTCCGTGTAACTGTGCTGTTTCCTATAAGCAAGTTCTTTTTGTTTTTCCAACAGTGACAAAATGGCAGAAAACGAAAAACGAAACAGAAAGTAAAAAGGGATGAGATCATCGTTGCCAAGTGCACACAGACTGTGCCACTCCTAAACACGCCTTGCTGAAACACTACCAGTTTGTCTAAGTATGTCCTCTCCAGGGCCAATTCTGAAGGCACCCTCACACATAAACACATAATTTTGCACAGGAGGAAATTAAGGCACAGAATGTCACTCAGCATATCTGTAGGGGAGTAAAGAAAAGAACCCAAGACCCCTGATTTCCAGTGGGCTACTGAAACCTACTGCCCTAGCTCCTGCTCTGCTCTTCTCTTCTTCTCAGTACAGTGAAGGAGTTGATTTACTGCAGTAGGTAGAATGAAGGCAATTACACCTATCACCTGCACTCACTGCGCCTGCCATTTGCACTTTGTGGGGAAAAAAAGCACTGCTGGTCATGTATTAGCTGGGCATGACCTGCACAAGCACCATCCTGTTCATCCCCAGGGCACTAGCAGCACAAGCACATCCAGCCTCTGCTAAGTTTTTAGAAAAAAAAAAACAACAAAAAAACCCCAACAACAACAAAGAAACCCATCTTTCTGATCACCTTTCGCTTTCTATGGGGGAACTATTTTTAAAGATCTAAAAAAGTATTTTTTTTAGAAAGGTGTATGTTAACACATCTGATACAAGTTATGGGGGTGACTGGAAGGTTCCTTATCAGATCTAAACTCATAAGGTCAAGGAAGGTTTGAAGATCATATAGTTCAACTCCCCTGCCATGGGCAGGGACATCTTTCACTAAATGAGCTTGCTCAAAGCCCTGTCCAACTTTACCTGTACACTTCAAAGGATGGGACATGCACAACTTACCCGGGTACCTGATCCAGTGTTTCACCACCCTCACTGTAAAAAAATTATATCTAGTCTGAATCTATTCTCTTTTAGTTTAAAACCATCACCCCTTGTCCTATTGCTACAGGACCTGCTAAAAAGTTTGTCCTCATCTTTCTTATAGGCCCCCTTTAAGTATTGAAAAGCCACAATAGGGTCTCCCCAGAGCCTTCTCTTCTCCAGGCTGAACAACCCCAACTCTCTCAGCCTTTTTTTCAAAGGAGAGGTGCTCCATCCCTCTGATCATTGTTGTGACCCCTCCTGGACCCGCTCCAACGGGTCCATGTCTTTCTTGTGCTGAGGACTCCAGAGCTGGACACAGTGTGCTCCAGGTGGGAGATGTCTGGACTTCTCAATTGCTCCCTGATGTGCTTCATACAGGTACTGTTAACCTTACCTTCTACCGACACATCACTTCTAGAAATTTTAAACACAGCCATGCCATTTTTAAGAGATTAACGGCTGCTGCTTTGCTACAACCACTAAGTGCCACACCTCAGAACTTGAGGAAGAAGGATGTGGATTGATTCGAGGCTGGGATGGGGCCTGCTGAGGTGATACCCCCGCGGTGCTTCGAGACCTAGAGGGGTGAGTTGTCGCCGGGCCTGCCGCACAGCCGCTCCGGGAGGCTCAGGGCGGAGGCAGGCCCGGCCGCGGGTGGCCTCAAAGCCAACGGCCACCGCCGCTGAGGGAAACCCAGGATGGCCCTCACAGCCGCGAGCTCCAGCCGGGCCCATTCACTGACACTCGGGGGGGAGGGAAGGGACTCGCAGGCACTAAAGGGTCGCTGAACACCCGGTGGCCCCAGTCCCCCCACCACCCCCACTTCCTCCCCCGTTTCCACAGTGAGACTTACCGCGGGGGGCAGGGAACCATCCACCCTCAGGAACAGACACTTCCGCGGCCGCTCGTCATCCCCCCGCCCCCCCCGGCCAACTCTCCCGCGCGGAAGTGGGCGTGCCCAGCCGCGGCACGGAGCATGCTCAGTGTGCGCCCGCCGGTGCTCGTGCGGGGGGCAGAGGGAGCGGGGCACCGCCTCGTGCACCGCCCCTCCCCTCCCGCCGCCGCTGATTGGCTGCGGCTCCGGCAGGGAGGGGATGGCGGGGGGCGCAGCGCTGGCTGCTCCGCCGGTCACGTGGTGAGGGAGGGGCGCTCGGCCCATCCTGGGCGTGCCGGGGGCTGTAGGTTCGATACCCGCACCCGGCACTCCCGGTGGCCGCCCTCGAGCAGGCGTTTCCCAAGGGATTTCCTGAGGGGGATGGGGGCATCCTGCATCCTCCCATCGCCCCCCGGTCATTTGTGCACGTCCTTTAAGCAAGCAGCTGATCCAAGACGTGGGCATGAAAAAACATGATGTGCTTCCCACAGCTGTCAGGCCCTTCGTGTGCTCAGTCCCTCCATGGCGGAGGAGGAAGTGGCTGCAGTGCCCTGGCTTCGTACCCGGCCACCATGGTGCTCAGCCAGCACAGGAAGGACCAGGCCATCCCAGTGGCGCTGGTCAGCAGTTTCGTTGGTCAGGAGGTCACAACCAGACTTGTCCTTGGGTGACCGGGGATATTGGCCTTCCTCCCGTGTCAGCTCCTTGCTGTGGGGCTTTGCTGGTGCTTCCTCGCTTGTAAGCCTGACGGTTCATGCGCGGCCTGAGCCCCTCCAGCGACCTGATCCCTGACTTGCTGCCCCTGCAAGCAGAGGAGCGTGCACCAGCTAACTGCAAAGCGTGAGCAATGCTTGGAGAAGCTCATTGCTCTGCAGGTCTCACAGAATGGCTAAAGTTGGAAGGCACTTCTGAAGGTCCCTTCTCAAACAGGGACTCCTAGAGCACATGAACCAGGATTTTGTCCAGATGTTTTTTTTAATATCTCCAGGGAGGGAGATTCCACAGCCTCCCTGGGCAGCCTGTTCCAGTGCTCAGAACTTCTGTGCTGCAGTTTATCCCTGTTGCCTCTCGTCCTGTTGTTGGGTGCCAATGAGAAGAGTCTGGCCTCTTCCTCTAGACACTCTCCCTTTAGATATTTATAAACATTAATCAGATCCCCTCTGAGTTGTCTTTTCTCCAGGCTGAACAGGCTCAGCTCCCTCAGCCTTTCCCCATATAAAAGATGCTCCAGCCCTTTAATCATCTTAGTCACTCTCGCTGGACATGGCCAGGAGTTCCATGTCTTTCCTGTCCTGGGGAGCTCAGAACTGGACACAATACTCCAGGTGGGGCCTCACCGGGGCTGAGTAGAGGGGTAGGAGAACCTCTCTCGCCCTGCTGGCAACCCAGGATACCATTTGCCTTCCTGGACACAAGAGCACACCGCTGGCTCATATTTAACTTGTTGTCCACCAGGACTCCCAGGTCCTTCTCCGTAGGGCTGCTTTCCAGGAGGTCAGCTCCCAACCTGTACTGGTGCATGGGGTTATTCCTTCCCATATGCAGGACCCTGCACTTTCCCTTGTTGAACCTCATGAGGTTCCTCTCTGCCCATCTCTCCAGCCCATCGAGGTCCCTCTGAATGGCAGCGCAGCTGTCTGGCATATCCAACACTCCTTCCAGTTCAGTATCATCAGCAGATTTGCTGAGGAGGCACTCTGTTCCCTCATATAAGTCATTGATGAATAGGTTGAACAACACTGGACCCAGTATTGACCCCTGGGGACACCACTAGATACAAGCCTCAACACAACATACACCACCAAGAGATCTCCTCTTCCTGCTTCACACAGGTACCATGTTTCTGCAAGCTCTTTCATAGAATCATAGAATGTATTGGGTTGGAAGGGACCTTCAAAGGTCATCTAGTCCAACCCCCCTGCAGTGAGCAGGGACATCTTTACTAGAGCAGGTTGCTCAGAGCCCCATCAAGCCTGACTTTGAATATCTCCAGGGATGGGGCCTCCACTACCTCTCTGGGCAACCTGTTCCAATGATCTACCACCCTCATATTGAAGAACTCTTTTCTAATATCCAACCTAAATCTACACTTTTCTAATTTAAAACCATCACCCCTTGTCCTATTGCTACGTGCCCTTATGAACAGTTCTTCCCCAGCTTTCTTATAGGCACCTTTCAGATACTGGAAGAGTGCTATAAGGTTAATGTTTGTGACTCAAGGTTTAAGGCAAAATCCTGCCAGTGAGACTAAGGATTAGGCCTATGTGAAGTTCCTCTGAGTTGTATGGGAAAATTAAACAAACTCTAAATTTCCACACCCATACAGCTCACCAGCTGCTACATAACAGGCACATTCTGGCCCATCGGGAGGCCACACCAAACACAACATAGAGTATTTTTCAATCACTTGCCTTTACCAGCTTTGGCTTTTCAGCACAGCTGGTGTTATTCCAGTTGGTTTCCCAAATCCCTTAGCGCCTGCCCAGATGCAGCACTTCAGAGCTAAGGTCAGCCTCAGTGTCTGTGCTCCCAATTAGATTGTATCTATCAGCCAGATGCTGCTACGCAAAACCAATTCCCAAATCTATTATCTACGTGGTACTGAAATGAGTTGACTCAATTCAAGGGTGCTTGCAGGTGCATTAGTCTTAAACTAGAAAAATTTTCCTAACACAAATCTGTTCTTCAACATGGAACAAAAAAAAGATGTGTAGGAAAACCCACTGCCAATCTCTTGTGATCCCTTCTTTCAAACCAAACCCCTGCTCCACAGAGCCATACGGTCCTGCTGAAATAGGTGGAGCTGGAAATTAGTGCTCTCGGTAATTTTTTGGTATAAAAAAAAGAAAGTGCAATGTACTCCCATCCAGTTTCTTTCACACCTATGCCAGAGGTGATCTTCAGCTGTCTTTGCATTTGTATGCTCACGTTGGGCACTAATATTTACTTCCTTGTAGGTTATGGAGCCCTTATACCTCATTGCATCCCTACCATCCCTCCGTTGGGACAGTCCTGCTCACTGTCCTGCGCACTGTGAGAGTCAGCAACGTCCACACTGCATGGTGTGATGGCATCACTTCACAGGAACCAGGCCTAAATTGGTCTCAGAATTCCCCTCTGCTGGTCCTCCATCAGTGTTGTAAAACCCACACTCTGCTGTAGGTCAGCAGAAACTCTGATTTCAGTGCATCTCCAGAGCTCTGCTTCACGTCTCACTGCGACCAATTCCCATCAGGCACTCTTCTTCTCTTTTGATACCCCTGGCAGGCTGACAAGTCCCAAACGTGTCATTCCACAGGTGCTTTCGAGTGTTTCACTTGGAACATTTCCACCTATTCTTCTGTTGGTGCTTTTACATGATACTTTGCTGAAGCACGGGTGGCACGAGTGGCTATGTTCAGAAATACTCCCATCCCTGAGCTGTGTAAGGGCAAGCAGAGGAACTGAGAGCTGAGCAGAGAGCAAGTTCAGACACTCTCACAATGTCTATTGAACTGGCACAGCCCTTATCTACAGAGGATACTTGCCAGCCACCTTCAGCAGAACCCATTCTAATAAAAACACAAACAAATGCAGAAAAGGTACCTTGTAAGGTAAGTTTGCAAGAGGAAAAGTTATGATCTCTAGTGTGCTCTATCAGATTCACAAGCAGTGAAAGCATCAGACAGCGAGGGGACTAGAGGCTGGGTTGCAACTGCTGCATCTAGTGTATCTTTATGTGGAGGAGGAGAGAAGCACCAGCCTGAAAACAGAGCTGATAAACACAGCTAGACAAGAAGCCCTGTCTCATACACATACCTACTGCAAAATCCATGCTGACAGCCGGCTCTCAGTTGCAGACCACCCAGAGCAAGTAAGTGCTTTGTCTTTTGAAACAACAGAGCTTTTCCTCACCAGCCCAGTACTCTAATTCCCAACAGTGATCTGGGAAATATAATCAACAGCAGTAAATTTGCATTGGGTTTGCATGGCTGGGTTTTGGCATTGGAGGGGCATAGGGGTGGCTTCTGTGAGAAGCTGCCAGAAGTTTCCCCCATGTCTGACAGAGCCGGGTGGCTCCAAGACAGACCTGCTGCTGGCCAAGGCTGAGCCAGTCAGCAATGATGGCAAAATCTCTGTGATAACATAATTAAGAAGGGGAAGAGAAAAAAAAATAGTGTATTTTGCAGCTGAAGAGGGGAGTGAGAAGATGGGAGAGAAACAAGTCTGCAGACAGCAAGGTCAGGGAAGAAGGAGGGGGAAGAGGTTCTGGAGCACAGATTCCCAGCAGCCTGTGGTGAAGCCCATGGTGGGGCAGGCTGTCCCCCTGCAGCCCATGGAGGTCCATGGCAGAGCAGATGACCACCTGCAGCCTGTGGAGGACCCCATGCCGGAGAAAGTGGGAGAAGGTGCTGCAAGATGTGGTTGTTACATCTCACTGTGCTATTTGGATGATTGGTAATGAATTAAATTGATTTTTCTCCCCCAAGGTGAGTCTGTTTTGCTCATGACCATAAATGAATGAGCCGTCCGTGTCCTCATTCTGATCTATGCTCCTTTGTTGTGATTCCCTTCCCGTCTCAGCGGGTGGGGGGAGTGAGTGCAGGACAGCATGGTCCTACCTGTGGGTGAAACCCCCACAAACTGGTTCCTGCTTCTCTTTCATTTTGCAGTATAGCTGTAGGCTTGAAATCTCTACTCTGTAACCATGGCAGTATCCCACAGGCATCTTTCATTGCCATATACAGTTGCCTAAATCATCACTAACTCTTGCAAAAAGTACTTCTCTCTGCACTGTAAAAGAGGAAATCCAATGCCAACACCTGCTAATGACAAAGCAAATACCAACAGACAATTCTGCACTATCTGCCATGCACAGCCTCCCACAAATTCTGGAAGTGAAGGTAAGGTGAACTGCAGGACCAGCTTTAAATCCACCTGCACCTCATGCGCTCTTCTCCTTGACCAAACTCCTGGTAGCCTGGTTCAGTCTCCAAAGGAAGCAAAGGCCCCAGAACTAGGCCAAGAACTTCTCTAGTTCCAACCTGTCCTCTGAAAACCCACACAGGAACAGGGTGACATGGTAGGCATCGATGCATATGGGCTTGGAAACTGGAACACCGTAACACATGAATAGCAGGAGGTTCTTCCAAGACTCATTTATCATGGAACAAAGAAAGTTGTGGGTACAAGGAGCCTCGTGCTCACCTCTTCCATCCCAGGTAATTTGACTACGAGCCAACCGCTTTATTCCATAAATATGACAGCCTGACTGAGCAGCCTTTAAGCAACCCCTGCTAAGCACTGGCTGCATGGCAGTGACCTCCCCTTGAGCTGGGATGCCTCTCAAGGTTACTCCTTGCAGCTGAGAGACCTCTTACCAACTGCAGACCTTTGGTAAATGACCAGTATCACACATAACCTTGTATTATAGTGCACTAGATTTTGTGTTGGTAAGTTTGATTTTGTGTTGGCAACTTTGAATCATTATTATATTCTCTGCATAAGTAACAGAGGAAACCTTGCCACCAAACCTTGTTAAGCCTCACTTTTACATCTTACTTCAATAAAAACACTTTTGCTGATAACTTTGGCAGTGGTTTTTCGAGCGCTCTCAATTGCCCATCCATGACACCAACTCCTCTGCACAAGGTGCAAAAGCCACACACCTGCACACCCATCCCTTGCTCCATTTCAGAGCCACCTCCTGCATCTGCGCTCACTGTCCCCTAATGCAGCTTGTTTCTCTCACCAAACCACACTGCAAGAACTTCTGTGGCTTGCCTGTCCCACAGGACACAGTATGGCACTGAAATGAGGCATGCTGGATTTCCCAATGATTTCTCTGTGTATCACAAACATGGAGAGGGATGCAACCCAACAGAAACCAGTCATTCCTCTCCTGCAGCAGCAGCAGGACTTGTCCAGCTCACTTTGTAGCACAAACACAGCTCTGCAAAACTGTTCTGATTAATCTCCGCTCTGTCCAAGACTGTCTATCCCACTGGATCCATCAGGCTTAGGTATATTTTAATAATTCCTAGCCCCCAAACAGGCAGACTTGCATTCATAACAAGTTTCAGCAAACCAGGTTTTGCTAACTCAGCTTTGTGAAGGGGCAGAGAAAACATTGACTAACTTACTCTCCAGCAGTCATGTCTCTGCTGCAGATGGCACAGAAGCACGAGTTCTTCCAGTGCGCTGTGAACTTTGCTTGCAAATGAAAAGGGAGGGGGTGAAAGACTAGGAGCCCAGAAATTATCTAGGAAGAGTCTGATGCCTGTTCTTATGACAAACGGTTCCAATTCTGTAAACTACAAAACTGGCATTTAAATGTAAATTTAAAAAAACCAAAACCAAACAAGAGATGAAAGGGATTTTAGTTGAATGTAATTAGCACCACAGACTGAAGTGTACTGCTCGCTGTGTCGCAGTCCCTTCCAGCACACAAATCTCCAGGTACTCGACGTGTTGACAGTAGGAAAGTTTTGCCTATAAGGTTTTTTTCCTGCACTTCTGAACTCCACACTGACAGGAAACCTCTGTTTCTGGCATGCTTCCAGCTTCATAACCATAATCCCACGTGAGTTCAGTTCCACCTTTCACATGTCTAAGAAATAAAACACTTGGTCAATGTGTTGGAACAAAGTGAAACAGTTCTGTGCTTACAATTTGTCACCAACGATTTGCATGCAAACCCCAAAATCATACGGGGCAGGGAGCATCATACAGTCAGCTTGTTGGGAGAGAACCAAGAGATATAAGGAGTCTCTGGCACATGCATGCTGCTTTACCTACCAGAGCTAAGGAGAGTGCAATTACCCAGAACCAGGAGAAAATAATTTATCAAGCAGTGTGATAGGGTCAGAGTCTATAAACAACCTGCTCTAACTTCAAGGCTAATTTTGGGAAACAAAAGTCAAACAAACAAACAAAAAAGAAACACAGTTTTGTTATTTTTACTATGTACAGTGCATCACTGAGGTCTGAACAGATCTCTAGATACAGTGATGATGATTATCATCTTTAGTCTGACAAGCTGTTTTAATGCAATTACACTATGTACACAAAGCCCAAGACTCAGAATTAAACACATGCTCCTCATGAACCAGCCACTCGGACAGTACATGAAACAGAAGAAATTTCTAAGGTAGGAAAATTAATTGCCCAAAATGAAAACAGGCAAAATGAAATATGTGAGACTATGATGCTGAGGAACAACTGAGAGAAAATACAATAAAATATAAGTATTACAGAGAAGAGAGTAAGTCTCTGATATTTCTCTCTGGATACGACATAAGGGACATCCAGGAAATTACCAGGCAGCAGGCTGAGAACAAACAAAACAACAACTTTTCAAACAGTACATAATTGCAGCCTGAGACTTGCTGCCTTAGCAAGTTCTGGAGGCCAGAAATGTA
This sequence comes from Caprimulgus europaeus, assembly GCA_907165065.1. Next base: position 96,201,917 of record OU015523.1, on the reverse strand, counting down.
CAGCAAATAAAAAGGTGACTGGGCAAGTGCATCAATGATGATGATCATGATCCAGATGCAGTCCTTAATGTAGAAAAGTTGTAAAAGAGTGAATGCCAGAAAACAAGAAGGCCAGCCTGGAGAACATTCCTTCAGCAGGCTTCTTCCCTAAGCATCTCCTGCTGGCCTCAGTCCCCACTACACACTTCTTTACCGAGTGCCTGAGCAAGAAAGACTCTAGCTAAAGCAAAATCTTTTTTTCTTACACAGTTCAAAACATTGTCTTTACAGTTCCTGGAAGCCCTCCTCACACAATCCACAGTATTTGTGTCAGCATGGACCAGGGCTGCAAGACTCCACGTAGGATCAGTGTTCCCTGGGGTCAGTTTGTCTAGAACAAATCATCTCCTCTTTATTTTAAGTTCTCCTAATACTAGTACCTAGTACTCCCACTGTCACGTGCATCAGCTAGCTTAATTTATACAATTAAGCTTTCCCTTGCAAGGTTTAGCTGCCACCTTCTTGTGTCACTAGCACCAGCTCTCTGTACCTCCCTTTCTGTCATCCACTAAGGCAAGACCCACATTTTTTGCTTTCATAGGAAGTTTTCACTTCTGACTATCCTAGTGCCACCTCCCCGGGACGTGTTGGGCTACACAAACTCCTGCTTCTCTTGGTAGCTGTGAGGAGAAGGCCTGGAGCCAGTTTGTTTGGCCCACAAAGTCTCAGCCTTAAGACCCTGTAGGGTCCAATCCTGCCCTACAGGACCCAGATCTGCTGGCCATTCCTTGACACACAACACTGGGAAAAGCGAATCTTCTTTTTCAAAATGACTATTCTGAGTTAAACCTATTTTCCACTGAAAAAGATTATAACTGAAATGGATGCATCAAAATTAAGCCTCCCCACTTCACATTTCTGTGAAAAACTGAAGAAAAGCTCATCAGTAATAATCAACAGCTGTATTCCTTCAGTCTTTTGTGCAATAAGAAGCCACCAATAAGAAGGTAGTTTTATGGTTTCATGATCTAAGGCCCCACCTTAGCATAATTATTTCCTAATATCTAAGCCCTGCCTTCTCCCCTACTGCCTTGCATGAACATTAAACTTCAAAAAATTCACCTGTTTGTGAAGAACGCCACCCATGGGAAACTTCTGTTGTGAGTCTCTACAAACACACTCTGTGCAAAGAGATTTGGGCAGCAGCTGTGCTGTAAAACAGAATATTTGAGTTACAAAGAGTAAAACACCTTGTCGTTGGCTGAATAATCTATTTTGCATCAGATAATCTGTCACTATTAAACATAGTTTCTTCCTTCCCTTCTCCAATGCACACAGAATCTCTATTCCTTGGTGCCATTGCCACTCATTTTTGCAGAAAGTATGTCCCTCTAAAGTATTATTCCTATTGTATTATGAAAACATTTTTGCCTAGGAAAACCAAGTTCTTTTATCAAGGTGTCCTCCAGAAATCTATGGCAAGAATTCATCTTTAATTCAGGATGCACCACAAATAATCAGTATGTCACGGATGTATCTGCAATAAAGAACAGCTTAAACCTATGCAAGGATTTTGCTCTAAAACACATATTCACGACAATGAAGAGAAATAAGTTACTTGCAGAGTATATGCAGACATGTCTATGAAACATTCACCTTATTGGGAGGTACTTGGCAATTCATTACTATTGCTTGGCAAGTCAGAATTGAGACACTTACTTAGCAGATATGTACACAGTGTGACAGATCACCTTCTGAACCGCTGATTTCAGTGAGGATTGTTATGAGAAGAAATGTTGATAACTACAAGGACCTGGGTGCACTTGGTGGGTGATGCAGAAGGATGAGGAAGTCCAATGTGTGCCTCAAGGGAATTTGATGGTAGGTACAAATAGCCGATGAATTGCTATATCATCACTGCTATGGTTGTTGTGTATTATCCTAGCGGCTTTATATTAAGAATTTCCCCAGGTTAATGAAGAAGGAACTCCAGTGGAACCAGAGCTGGCACCTCACGGTAGAGAAATTTCCTACAACATCACACGACTTCATCTAAATCAGCACAAGCTAGAATTTACAATGGTTGGGGAACAAAAAATGAGGCTGGGAGAAAGCCTGTTGTGGTTCAACAAAATGTGCCATTTGCCCCCTGGGCCCCCAAAAAAGGCTGTTCGAAAATTCAGGAGAAAGATGTCACTCATTACTTGGGATATTTCACTCAGGAGCCTATTGGTACCAAAACCTACAGCTAGGAGGCAGCATGCATCATCTTATGGAGGCACTAACAGCTGATGTGACCCAAACAGCTGTTCTGTCACTTCAGGGAGCATCACGTAGCCTGCCTTGTTGTGCACCTACCACGTATATGGTTTATGCACAAAAGCTTTCTAGTTTGTGCAAATACATTATTTACTTATTTAAGCTAAGACCACTGAGAGAGCACATGCAACTTTCTACTTACGTTAAGAAAGCGACCCACATTTCCTTCCTTTGTGGCATCCAGTACATACATATTTTCTTCATTAGCATTCTTCAGAAGTGTCCTGTCACCATCAGCCTCCTTGCAAAATGTGTCTTGTTTTGACTGCCTGTGATTTTCCTCTTGGCAATCAGCTTTTAGTGGTACATTTTTGGATGGTTTCGCAACACACATGTCATCCAGCACACCTGACTTGCCACAATCAGCACCCTGCAGAGACAGACTCTTTGTTTTGCGTTCTGCACTGTCTTCATCAGCAGGCTCAGTTGGATGTTCTGTGAGATGTTCTTCCTTGTGCTGCTGAGGGGATTCTGTCAATGGACATGCAAGTTATCTTTCAACACCAGTTTAAAGCCAAACCCTTTCCCCTTTTCAGCCTTGAACTCATACCCACCCACCTTTCTTTATTCTGCAAAATGTACGTGGCTTCCTCGCTATTTACAAGTCCATAACAGAATTGCCCTTTCCATGACTCTCATCAATCCTCCCACAAATGACTGCTTCCTGCTGTGGTGCCTAAAGCACTTGCTCAACATTTCTGTGAGTGATTTAGTCTCTCCCTTCTTCTTGATTCCCACTCCAAATCTGTTTCTTCCACATAGCATTTTATCATCATTCTGCACCATAAATCCTGACAGAATCACAAACTGTAATTAAGATAGAAACAAGATTCAAGTGTAAATAGCATCAGTTTTACACTGCCTCTCCAGCTTGAGGTGCTCCCACCCCCACATTATATCCTGTTCAATTTTTCTTGACTGGAACGTGTATTGGGTGTGACACAAGAAGATTTGCAAGACTGACTTTCCCACAATTGCACTGTATTTGAGAAGCTGCTGTCAGCTGCTGTTCAACACGTCCCAGGATCAACTCTGCAGGCAAAAGATTGCCCTGTACCAGTTAGTGCACTGTAATATGCAAGGCAGCAGTAATTTCTGTACCACTGAGCTCTTAAAACAGCCTAGATGCTATACACATAACGTCATTCTACTCTGAGAACAGGCCTGCCTGCATTCAAAGATCACTTCCTCCATTTTAAATCTATCACCTGATGGGGCACAAGTGTACTTAGAGTGCAGTATTTGTGGCTCTGCAAACCTACTTTCTTTTCCTTTCTTTGTTCCACTGGTTAGTTTTGTTTTGCTTGACTGATGAATCTGAGAACTTTTATCTTCATCTGAGCTGGCACTGTGCACCAGTGTATCAACTTCCTTTAAACAGAATAAAAGATAATGAAAAGGCTGTGATGTATTGTTGCTGTATGCAGCTCTGGGTCAACACAGGAGAGCAAGTGGCTTTTAGGACTCTAGGGTTGAAGTTTCAAACCTACTGTAATGCATGGCTGAGTTTCAAAAGTTCATACATTTACTGCAATGCAACATTCATCTTAATTTTAAATTATCCTTCAGAATAACCTGAAGGAGCTCCCCTCTCAATAGAACTTTTAAATAAGCACTTAAGTCCCAACAATTTCACCAAAATTTAAACGCATTTGTGTAAGTTGCTGAACCAAAGCCCAAACATGCTTTTTACATGGTTTCAATAAAATGAGTAGATGTGGCAGGATTTCTCTTCTCCCATCACAAAAAGGCAACTAGGGGAGCTCCAGAATGGACAGCACTGCCAAATGTTAGCATGAAAATCCCACGTGCATTTCTTAAATATAATGAAACCAATGAAACCTACAAACTAAGTTTACCCCAGTTTCCCTCCTTTGCATGTATTTGCAGACAACACTTTCCACCCAGGTCAGATCAAATTCCCCCAACTGTACCAATGCACGAGAAAACTGCACTCAACTCTGACATTTTCTTCTCTGTCTGCTATGTCATTATCTGGGGAGACATCATAAAAATATTATCACTCTGACCCCCTAACCCTGCAGTTAGTTACAACAGGGGAGGGAGGGGGAGAATGATTTCTTAAGGTTCTCAAGGTTGGAGTGTGAGTGGAGACAGGAAGGCTGTGAGAGTAGTTAGTGCTGGTCTCAGGGAACATGTTGAAGGACTGATAATGGAGAAGGGATGGGGTACAGCTTCCAGCACACCAGCTTAGCTCACAGTGTGATACAATCTTATGATAAGATGAAAAGGTCAAAATTAACATAAATATTCAGCACAGTGAAAAATTAATCTATTGAAGCCACTTATTATTATTACCATTTTTAGCTGGCAATTCCGAAAAGCAACTGCTCTGGTTCCAGGCCTTCTCACAGCTGCAATACTTAAATTCCTTGGATAAACCCTGTACAGAAAGGTCAAAAGGAAATTATAAAAGACAAAAAGACCCCCAAGTAACTCTCATAGCACACATTTCTCTAACAGTCTCTAGTTCACAGAACAGAGTACACCAGAGTCTGCAGTCTGGCTGCGCCCTAAATTCTGTGACTATTTTGCCTTTAAGAATTGAGGACCCAGGTTAGGTTCTCAATAGGGAGAGGAAAGGGAAAGGGAAAGGGGAAGGGGAAAGGGGAAGGGGAAAGGGGAAGGGGAAAGGGGAAGGGGAAAGGGGAAGGGGAAAGGGGAAGGGGAAAGGGGAAGGGGAAAGGGGAAGGGGAAAGGGGAAGGGGAAAGGGGAAGGGGAAAGGGGAAGGGGAAAGGGGAAAGGGGAAGGGGAAAGGGGAAGGGGAAAGGGGAAGGGGAAAGGGGAAGGGGAAAGGGGAAGGGGAAAGGGGAAGGGGAAAGGGGAAGGGGAAAGGGGAAGGGGAAAGGGGAAGGGGAAAGGGGAAGGGGAAAGGGGAAGGGGAAAGGGGAAGGGGAAAGGGGAAGGGGAAAGGGGAAAGGGGAAGGGGAAAGGGGAAGGGGAAAGGGGAAGGGGAAAGGGGAAGGGGAAAGGGGAAGGGGAAAGGGGAAGGGGAAAGGGGAAGGGGAAAGGGGAAGGGGAAAGGGGAAGGGGAAAGGGGAAGGGGAAAGGGGAAGGGGAAAGGGGAAGGGGAAAGGGGAAGGGGAAAGGGGAAGGGGAAAGGGAAAGGGGAAAGGGAAGGGGAAAGGGAAGGGGAAAGGGAAGGGGAAAGGGAAGGGGAAAGGGAAGGGGAAAGGGAAGGGGAAAGGGAAGGGGAAAGGGAAGGGGAAAGGGAAGGGGAAAGGGAAGGGGAAAGGGAAGGGGAAAGGGAAGGGGAAAGGGAAGGGGAAAGGGAAGGGGAAAGGGAAGGGGAAAGGGAAGGGGAAAGGGAAGGGAAAGGAAGGGGAAAGGGAAGGGGAAAGGGAAGGGGAAAGGGAAGGGGAAAGGGAAGGGGAAAGGGAAGGGGAAAGGGAAGGGGAAAGGGAAGGGGAAAGGGAAGGGGAAAGGGAAGGGGAAAGGAAAGGAAAGGAAAGGAAAAGGAAAAGGAAAAGGAAAAGGAAAAGGAAAAGGAAAAGGAAAAGGAAAAGGAAAAGGAAAAGGAAAAGGAAAAGGAAAAGGAAAAGGAAAAGGAAAAGGAAAAGGAAAAGGAAAAGGAAAAGGAAAAGGAAAAGGAAAAGGAAAAGGAAAAGGAAAAGGAAAAGGAAAAGGAAAAGGAAAAGGAAAAGGAAAAGGAAAAGGAAAAGGAAAAGGAAAAAGGAAAAGGAAAAGGAAAAGGAAAAGGAAAAGGAAAAGGAAAAGGAAAAGGAAAAGGAAAAGGAAAAGGAAAAGGAAAAGGAAAAGGAAAAGGAAAAGGAAAAGGAAAAGGAAAAGAAAAAGGAAAAGGAAAAGGAAAAGGAAAAGGAAAAGGAAAAGGAAAAGGAAAAGGAAAAGGAAAAGGAAAAGGAAAAGGAAAAGGAAAAGGAAAAGAAAAAGAAAAAGAAAAAGAAAAAGAAAAAGAAAAAGAAAAAGAAAAAGAAAAAGAAAAAGAAAAAGAAAAAGAAAAAGAAAAAGAAAAAGAAAAGAAAAAGAAAAAGAAAAAGAAAAAGAAAAAGAAAAAGAAAAAGAAAAAGAAAAAGAAAAAGAAAAAGAAAAAGAAAAGTTGTTAGCACTTTTTTTGAGATCAGCAACTGCTTTTACATCGTTTCCCAGTTCTCCTTCAGAGAACCAAATTCTCTGTTGTTTTACTCTTTATTATATCAGATCATCTCAAAATAGAGCACCTACAGAGTTTTGCCTTTTTCCTGCTACCACTTTTGACAGTGCAGCTTTCAAACAGGAAAGCAAAGACATTGTGAGGAGAAGGGATAGAGAGGGGGATAGGCAATATATGGCAGATACAGAAAATAACCTCCCACAGAAGAGCCTCACTCCTTCACACCAGGAGAAGGTTGAGGAAAAATAAGAAGCAGTATCTGGCATATACATTTAAAACACCTAAAATCACATTTATTTGGATTATGTTCAGAGTGCAACAGAAAACACCAGTTTCAAAACTACTCTTAATATCTGTACGATGTCTAGCAGTAGGTAACAGCTCTTATTCAAGAAAACTTTCAACATAAAATGTTTATATGTTTTTTTGACACAAAAAACTATCATGGTACTTCCCTGGGCTGCTGATAATGGCAACAAATGCGACTCTTTAAGGCTTTCTTAAGATTTAAACCTCTTTGTAAATTCAAAAGGTGCATTAGCCACAAGAAGTTGTCACATTATTACATTTTTTATCCTTTAAAAAGCAATCTGTTTGGGAGAATGACATGTCAAGCTTAGCACACTGATGTCCTCTCCAGGGTCTCTCAGTTCAGCTGGACTGTCATTTCTTAAGAGGCAGAATAACAAAATCTTTTTGTCTGTTTGTTTGTTGGTTTGTTGGGTTTTTTTTAAACACAGCCCACATGCAAAACATTTTCATTCTCAGAAAGGAAATTTATGAGATTTAAGGTAGCAGTGAGGAAAATGTAACTTCAAAACCGTGCTTCCCTGCCATTTTTAGTAACGTCACTTACAGAAGTAAAATCTAGCTGATTGCTGATAATCATGTAATTTACAAAATTATAGATTCATTAGGTTTCCAAGAGACTGAAATGCAAATGAGAATATACTGGCACATATTTTTTTAAGTTTCCTTTTGCAATTTCATGGTGCTTCTTAAAGACCCACAATAACCTTCTACTATGAAATGAGCAAGAATTTGCAATCATTTATGAGTAGCACAAATAAAGTTCTGCCACATTTACAAAGTAATGTGGCAGAACAGGAATAAAGTTTAAGAAAACAAGCTCCCAACTGCCTTCTGAAAAGGCTACAGCATGCTATTGACTAAGCCACATGGTTATTTTGCAGTAATTTTATTTCAGGAATCCTGACAGGCTGTGACACCCTGACTGTAAAATTAAAACAGGACCAGAACTTTTGTGTAATTCACTGCAAAAGCGAGGTGCTGTCAGACTCCTCTTGGGAAAGGTTAACACTTGTAGCAGGAAAGGTTACATTACAAAGAACAAGAGGTTTCGAGACTGGGAGCAAAAGATGCAACAGTGGCTGATTTGTTATCAAACCCTTCAGTGTAATCAACTATCTTTAAATCATTTATCTCATTTATTAATTATTTCAAATTAGCATAATGATTAATGCACTGAACAGATCAAGTAGACCCAGGAGATGAACTGGATTTCTAGAAAACGCCAAGTGGTACACACAGTAAGTAAAAAATTAATATAGATAAAATACTCTGTCCCACTAGAAGAAATAATCAGGAATTAACAAAAAAGTTGAGAAAGAACAAACAACACAAAGGACTTTCTAGAACAGCAGAACATTAGTTTTGTTATGCTAAAGTTTGCTTTGGTAAACTTACAAGATAAACTTACTTATTTTCATTATCCACAGTCTGAGACAAAGGTTCCTGCTTCTCAGGAACGTCATTTTTGCTAGTCTGCACCAGTTCAATCACTGAGTCTGAAGAGTCAGTGTCAAGTTTTCTTTTTTTGGAAAAGCTGCCATGGCCTCTCTCATTCACAGCACTCTTCTCTTTCAGCTCTTGACCAGCATCTCCCAATACTGGAACTTCAGCTCTGCTCATTAATCTGCCTGGAAGTAAAATAAAAGATTTTTAAAAATTGCTTGTGGGTCACACTCACTATTGCTGCTCAAACTTACATTAAAAAAAAATATAAGAGCATTATTTTAGAGAGTAAAATATGAGTGCATTTATACTGAAGGAAAACTAGCCCTGGCACAGGATGCACAGACCTGCGAGAGGAAAGTCAAGTGTGAGATAGGCTTTGCTCCAGAATGTTTTGACTGTTTGTCTGGCAGCATCACACTGCAGAGTTCTTAAAGGTTCTTCTGTACATTTGATCAACTTGCAAGTTAAGATTATATTGACTCACTTCTCTTCCAACCCCATATTTCCCTGCTTAGCTCTCAGAAAAATTCTAGGGCACAGGGAAAAGACAATTATGCTATACATTTTCCCCAGGTCACCTTCTGTTACCTGAGTAAGTACAAACAAATGTCCCCTTGTCAATATCATCCAGGCAGCGGACGCCCCAGCCTTTCTTCTCTGTGTTGAACACTTGCAACCTGACTTGAATGCCATGCTGTACAACTCTGTTCTGACACATCATCTTGTCACACCTGCACAACACACTACACTCATAAATTCTGTCAGGAGGAAGCAAAACAAGACATGATATAAAATAATGCATTATCAAAAAACAGTTGCTATTATTAATTTCCTTCCTGAGCATTAATAAGGCAGTAGAATGAAAAGATAAAGACTGGCTAAAACTGATTGTGCAGCAGTGCTCTAAAGCTATGACTTTCTTGATTGCCAATTCATTAATTTTAAGAGTCTGTCAGACAGATTTTGGTATAAGTAGACAAAAAAAAAAAATTATTTTAAAGGAGTAAATTCCACAGAAGCAGAAACCCACATGAAGCACCTCATTCTATGCTGGAACAGACTTTAGCAAAGACAATCTGTCTGCCTCATCCTCACTGCAGCTGTCAAGAATTTTAGGATTTAACTAAATATTTCTAAAAGAATTCACAATTGTGCTTTTTTTTGCATTTTGTTTCAGGGTTCACTGGCAGCTTTAATTCTGCACACCAACCATAAACTAACATCACACAGCAACAAAGGACTGCAAGGGGCTCTTTAAGCCTGTGGGTTCAGCCCTCAGCTATTGCAGAAAGCTACCTTGCACAATTCCTGTCCTAGACAGCTGAGGTTACCAGCACCTTCCCCAGGCCAGCTTCCGTGGGAGCTGAATAAGAGAAAGGCTGAAAATTTGCAGCACTGGGATGGCTTTGGAGACTCCTCAAGAGCAGCTGTCTGGTATTTCCTTAGGACTCTGGTCTTACAGAGCAAATGGGTGGACAAAACACAGGGCAAAACCCAAGTTGACTACTGCTTCTCACTTCTTTGGCTGATATATACTGTGATGGTCTTGTGACAGACCTTCCCTTGTGGCAAGTTTCCTTCCCCCCTCCCTCCTCCCCTTGGCATACCTGAATAAACCAGCACATGGGCCAGATGTGGCCCGAGCTCCTGGACCAGCTAATACTATCTTATTCTTCACACTCTTCTTGGACCTTGAACTAAGCTGTGAAAATTGTAGTATCTGCAGTACATAAACATTTTTGACTCCTGTTACTCAAGTCACTTTTATTTCTTTTTATCTTCCTGACCTGTCAGTAAAATTGTGACAAAAACTGAAGGTTTCAGTAATCCAGAAACTGCAGTTATTTTAGTCCTGTAGCACTTACACTACAGAAGTAAAATAAGAGCATACAAATAAAATAACAGTTAATAGTTTGGTCTTTCTTACCCACTAGGAACAGGTCCCTCCAGTCTTTTGTATCTGTATCCATGGGACGTTTTATTACTTGGAGAAATTTTACTGCAGCCTCTTGCAGTTAGCTGTAGGCATGCACATTTTGACCTAAAGAAATAACAGTAAAACATCTCAGAATGTATTTGATGCAGTGTAAATCAAACATAAATCTAGGTAATTTAAGATGTACTTGACTATACCCATACACACTTGTACATGCATCTATTTCCCCCCTCCCCTTTTACTCCACAAGGCCATGTCAGGCACCCTACCCTTCTCTTCATCTCTTGCCTGGTTATCCGTGCTTTACAACAATCACGTTCTCTCCACCCCAACCCTGTTCTTCTGACAAGCTCTGCAAAAGGCACATATAAACAGCTGAAGTACAACAGAAACTTATTATAAACAGGACACTGTCAAATGCACTGACTGACTGACTGAATGAATGAAAATCACCTGTTCTGGCACAGCAACCTGGCCTGTTAGCCACTACTTCATTGCCTTCCTCCCGCCCTAGCCCCTAGTGAAGAACTTCACACTGCAAAGCGAAGAACTCAAGCAATAATGCTGGTCTTCACCACCTTATATCATGACAATTCCAGAGACCCACAGCATTTGTGCAGACAGCAATGGACCAAATCTTGAACCCCAGAATCACACACCAAAAGCATCTCAGCTCTTGGTGGAGTTCAGTGCAAAGAAACAGCATGCTACATGCTTGCTGTTCCCCACCACTCAGCTGAAGCTAAATAATTACTGAAGCTTCATATACTGGGATGTGATTTCAAGCTTTTGTAGGGTCATGGGCAATTACACTGCACACCATCAGATGTAACTGCCCTAGCTATCAATAATACAAAATGAATTCAAGACCAAACAACACCTGCAGACAGAGACCAGGTCAAAGACAAGCACCCCTGAAGAAAGCGGACAAAATTATCACCAAAGTTACATATGTTAACTGTGGCAGATTCCCACAGAATAATATGTAGCCCAGAATTACTGGGCTTTAGAAAAAAACAGCAATGAGCAACACCATTTGAACTGCTCAGAACATTAGGGTCTTCTGTAACCACAGTGTTTCATAGTTTCTGTCTACACACGGGCAAGGACTGGATGTAGAGGCTGTGAATGGGGATGTCTCTTCCTCTGCCCTCATTAACCTTCTAAGTTCCAAATGACCTGATCTCCCCAGGCTCTCCCATCCCATCTCTAGGATACCATTCCATAGCAGGATCTGCAGTAGAAGTTGTCCCTGCACGATCCTTCCCTGCGTGCCAGGAAAATGAGCCTTCCTCTGCCAGCCTAAGACTCTCCCTTCCCCACTCCTTCCCCAAAACTGAGAGATCTGCTTGCCAGCTCCACCTGGAGGAGAAGCACTGCCAATCTGGGAAGAAAGGGAAAGGAACACAACAATCCACCTGTTGATCACTTCCTTCCCTACAACAGAGGCTGGACGGGTAGGAGCACCCAAGTTCTGGAGAAGACAAAGACACAGCAGTGTCAGTCAACACAGAGCATGACATAAGACAACTACTACAGATACTCCAGCAGCATTGGTCCTTCGTTATTTGGCACTGTTTGGTAACGTGTATCTTCACACTTACACCACCACCCGACTATTGAGGCACCACGTGTCACTTGTCTGGGATTAGATTTTTCTACCTACCTATCAATGCAGCCATCGGTGCAGTCACATGAATCAGCAAACATGCTGGAGAAATTGTTGAGATAATATCCACGTGGCCACGATGCCCTCCGATATTTGAAGTAAGGCAATCTTGCGTGGTCAAGATCATTACAGAAGGAAACAGGCACGGACTCGACTCCATTGCTAATATCAAAATCAAACACGAGGGGTTCGGGATTCACAGTATTCCTGCCCAACAGGACGTATGTGTTGAAGGAGAAGTGATCAACAAATAAGAAATTGCACTCTGTTTCAAACAAATAATTTTGCACATCTTGAAAGCTTCTCAGACTTCGACCACAAGGAGCTTTGTAATTCACATCCAGCGACTTTGAAAGGCAGTCTGCCTTGGCGTGGCGTCTTTGGAAGTGAAACAGGATCGGTATCTTTAGAGGATTTTCACCTTTGTAGGAGCCTGCTACTCTGTTGGCAAGACACGCACTAGAGCACTTGTGGTTCTGATACTGCAGGTTTAAATGTAAATCCTGAATTTTACTAGATGCTTCTTTACTCCCTGAACCCGTTTCTTCCACCTTCTCCTTTCTGCTATTTGGAATTAAAAAAAATAAAAAAAAAAGAAAAAAAAAGAGCAGTTTTAGACAACCAGTAAAACACTCATTTTTTTTAGTGGTTCAATATTATCAGCACAGGAAAGAACATCCCATTGCTAGAAGGCCAAGAGTTTCACTGAATCACTGTTTGCATCGTGTTACTGTCCTAACATCATATGAAGACATGCTCAGTGGCATTTAAAAATATAAAGGTAACAGTTTCTTCCCAGAAAGAACTTACATACTAAAACACAGACAGGACATTCAATAAAAAAAAAAGAGAAAAAAAGGGAATTACATCTTTACCCCTCTCTTCCAAATCAGTACCTCAGGCTAAATACAGAGAGACTAAGTCATGTCTCTGACTATCTGCACAGTCTGTGAAAGGCTGAGAACTGAACTAAAAAATTTTTAAGTCCTAACCCTGATAATCCTGGTAATACTCATGGATCTTTATTCACAACCAAATGCCTTGTTTTATTCTGAAATGTTCTCATGTGGTAAATTAGAGAAGTCTACTCAAAACCTCAGGTTTTCCACATAGGTCAAGTGAAAAATATTTTCACTTTGAAAACTGTCAGGATTCAAATCTGGGCTTAAAACATTGAATTTAGAAATACAAGGGAGATTAAAGCCTCTCTCAAATGCACTAAAGAATATGTTAAATAAAGACCTGGAATAAAGTATTTAATGTACTGACCTGTGAGAACCTTCTACAGAGTCTGCAGTGTTGCCGTCTGTAAGATGCTGCTGCAATTCAGGTTTGGATTCCTGTATGTCATCTCCGTCACACACATCAGTTACTGAAAAAAATTGAATGCAAGCAAAAACTTGAGCAATCCACATTTTAATTTATAAACAAACTTATTTTAGATATTAAAGAGATAATTGCCAAAATTCTTTAAAGGCAATACATCGCTATGAACTACAGCTAACAAAAAGCACGCTAGCAAGTGCCTTACTAAAAAAAGAAGCTGCTTTTTATAACTTATACCAAAATTATCTGTTTGCATATAGGTGTGCAAGTGAGTGACACACACTCCCATGCTTCCTCTCCTGCTCCTCCTCTCCTTCCCTTTCCCCAAAGGGGAAAAACTTAGAAGTGCATTGATGAACTGGAGGCAGAAGTGCCCTTTTTCACAGACTATCAGGTGATCTGCATGTTAAGATCTTCCTTGTAGCTTTCAGTGTGCATGGAGACACCATGCATATGAAACACACATTCATTGTTTGAAGTACAAGGATGCCAGGGTATTACAGCTGCCAGAGCCATGCACACGATGACCCTGCCTGCAGCCAGCTCAGGTTCATCAGGGCTTACTAATTCAAGCTTGCTCCACTTGGTACAAGCCATATACACATACACACAAACCACAAAAGTACAACTGAGAGTCCACAGTCCAGTACCTGAGGAAGCTAATAATTAGGTTTTTTCTCTTGCAATGCTAATAGGCTTCTCAGATCTATTTTGTTTATTTCAATGAAGGGAACTAAGTTCTTGGTGAGTAAAACAAGACAAATCCACATGCTAAATAAATACAATTGAGATGCACATACCATTTGTCAGGGTTAAGAGATCACCTAGATTAGCTTCATTCACCAGTGCCCAAGCCTGCCAGCATTCTATGCAAAAACCAAAACAAAACAGATATAAAGTGTAATTTAAGTAATGACACTTATAGGGGACAATAATAATAGGGAAAACAAGGTCTAAGTCCTCAGAGGCACTTGTTTTCTCACAATGCTAATCTTGAGCATTGCAAGACTGATACTATTAGAAACCTTTTGCATCACAGCCCTTAATAGACACATCCACAGATTAGAGTGAAATTACAGCTCATATTAGTAGTTGTGAATCAGCACTGAATATCTTCAGCCTTTTGGAAAGCTGCTGGAATGTTTCCAAACACACACAAACTAGCAGCCTCCAGTGGCAGTAATATAAAAAACCCCACAACTTAGTGTAAGTTTCTCTCTTTACTTTGTCAGCAGATTAGTCATCTTCCAGCTAAGACGGGCTGGATCTTGGCAGAACAAATTAATGTTACTCCTGAATTGGTGGAAATTGCCTCCAGATAGTAAGATCACAAAGGAGAGACCAGTTCTGTCTCAACCTCTTTCCCCATGCAATAAATATTACAAGGTGACAGACAAATGTCAGCAAAATCCATGTTAAAATTTTAGTTTGAAATCTTTGCAGAACAAAGCATAGAAAAATTCAAATTGTTTCATTGTGTCATCTGGGGATTCAAGCTCAACTTTCACCTATTCACTGCTGTATCATTTTGTGATAAAAATCAGGATGTAGGAGCTCAAGCACACAACAAATTACACTACCAATTTAGAGCAAGCAGTACAATGCAGAGTGTGTGGCTATACCAGTTTAAAAGCAGCTTACACTACTGTACATCTTCTTGCACAAAAAGAAGCAATAAGATCCATAGATTACATTTACATGGGTGACTTAATTAAAAAAAAGTATTTTTTCTGAGTCAAATAAACCAGTGAAAAGTGCTTTAAAATGCCAACTACTGAATAATTTAAATTCAGAGATATCTGAATTACGGCAGATACCACACAGCTCTACACAAAGCAGGCCACAGCTCCCCTGCAGTCCAGCTGAACCATTACCAGGATTTCAAACCTTGGTTTGTGGCACTTCCATTCTTGATCTTTTGCTTTAGCAACAGCAGCACATTTTGCACCTGCTCAAATATGATGTCCACTCTTCTACTTCCCAGTTGTGTCCAAAATGTCTTCAAGTCATCTGAAATGCAGATTTCCATTTACAAGTCTGTACAGCTTCCACAAAGTCTAAAAACACAAGTAGCTCCTAGTGGACTTTTCAAAGGCTGCCACTCATTTCATTGGGAGGCACTTCTGAAAAACCAGACAGGACAGCTGTCTTCTTTTATAGGCTTAAACTGTCAGATGTCTATTCCTAAACCTAATCACAAAAGTGAAGCAGAAGTCAAGAGACTTCACCTGGAGTACTGCATCCAACTCTGGACTCCTCAGCACAGGAAAGACATGGACCTGTTGGAGCAAGTCCAGAGGAGGGGCCACAAAAATGATCCGAGGGCTGGAGCACCTCTCCTATTAGGACAGGCTGAGAGTGTTGGAGTTGTTCAGCCTGGAGAAGAGAAGGCTCCAGGGAGACTCTATTTTGGCCTTTCAGTACTTAAAGGGGGCCTATAAGAAAGAAGGGGACAAACTTTTTAGCAGGTCCTGTAGCAACAGGACAAGGGGTGATGGTTTTAAACTAAAAGAGAGTAGATTCAGACTAGACATAGGAATAATTGTTTTAAATTAGGTAGTGAAACACTGGCACAGGTTGCCCAGAGAGGTGGTAGAAGCCCCATCCCTGGAAACATTCAGGGTCAGGTTGGACAGGGCTCTGAGCAACCTGATCCAGTTGAAGATGTCCCTGCTCACTGCAGGGGGGCTGGACTAGACGACTTTTAAAGGTCCTTTCCAGCCCAAACCATTCTATGATTCTCTGACAAACTGGAGTGGCTTCTGATGGTCTGTGATGCCACTACAAGCATGTCCACAAGGGGTGCTGTAGAAGCCTTTCTCCAAACACCAGCAAATTAGTCCCACTATAAATTAATCACCACTGAAACTCATAGACGTGATACAGGAGAATATTTTTGACTGAACTAACTGAACATGCTATTAAACAAAAGACATATGGAAATTTTTCACAGCTGTAACCTCCCTTAGCTACACAATCGGACTATCCTGTCCCATCAATATTTTTTTGTATGTTTTCTAGGTAAAAAAATATTCAGACAGAAGCAGTTTGATAAATTTTGTTCACCAAGTGATATCAGTTGCAATAACTGTGCCTCTTCCTCCACTAGAAATATTTATAATAAACATTTTGTTTAAAGAAATGCTTTTTAAGCTACTGATTCAGAACCTCTTCTTTTCCAAGTGTCTGCACCTTTGAGGTACTAAGCCCACTCATGAAAACTCTTGTTAAAACATTAGCAGTGCATCTTTGGCAAGGACTCCAAAAAGGGAACATAGTTCAATGTTTCAACAGACAATGCTAGAAAAGAGAACAGGTGCTCTCCCATGGTTAATGTTTCTCTTCTTCAATGATCAAGCACGGAAGAGTAAGTAAATCTGTTTTCCCACCCCACTCCTGGAGGTAGAGTCCACTGCCACCATACCAGGTTTACACTCCTCTTTCAGCAGATCTCAGCTGGCAAACGAGCTATAGCGACACCTCCCCCAGCAGTCAGGAAATACTGTGTTCTTGTAAGGCTACTATAAAGTACTTCCCTATTTTTTCCTTAGCAGAGAATTACTTCTGTTGCCCAAGATACCAAAAGCTGAGTAACATTATGGCAGTACTGAGTCTATGGTTACTCTCAAAAGACTCATGGCAGCAGTGAAGAAAGTAACAATCTTTTGTCACCACAACACCAGCTGCTTATGTCACCAGCAGCTAAGAGCATAATATTGAATGTCAACAGGCAATGCTGAAAGCTTTATCTTCTAAAACAAATGATTTGGCACTAACTCTCAACATAATTTCATGAGCTTTTATATTCACAGAAATCTAAAAAAGACATGGAAAGGTCAAAGTCCTGTTACAAAAAATGCCCACAACACTTTTTGAAAACCTACACTACTGCTTCCAAAGACAAATCTGCCCTAGGCCATTCCCACTCTTTTGCTGTGCATGACAGCATCACAAATTTAAAGTAGCGAGAAATAAGTATATTTAATATCTGTGTTTAAAAATATACATTCAGAAATTCTAGTAGAAAGTTCCATCACTGCAGATTAAAACTGCTGTAATTGTCTTACGGTTATCATTTTCACACCAGAAGTGGTACCACATACAGACTACCACCCCCTTTCCCTCCATAAATCCAAATTATACTACCTTCAGTCCTCTCCTCCCTGGAACTGGTAAGGTTCTCTGTTTCAAAGCAGTCACACAGCACTGCAAGAGATGCCAAATGGACAAGTAAATAAGAGCTCGGGTGAGAAATTAAAATGTTTGTAGCTACTTAGTTTTTCAAAATTTATACAAGTAATATGGGAAACACTGTGTGAGAAAGCATTGTGGTGAAACAGTCATCCCATTTTCAAATAAGTCATCCCACGTCCTGTCAAGATCTAGTTGAAGAACACTCAAATGAAACAAGCTGTGTGAGGATTTTTTTTTTTCACATAGGTAATTTCTTATTATCCCTCAAGCATGAAGTTCTCATGAGATGACCCATACTTTCCAGCATATTCATCTGAGCCTACATAATCCCCACTACTTATTAGCTCATGTTTCTCTCTTTTTTTTTTTTTAATTAATGCTGTCAATTCTACAGTACTAGAATTATACTAATTCAATTACAAAAAAATGAAGGCTTTTTTGGGTAAAAATATTACTAAATCTGTTTCTCAAGAGATGCAAGATAAAGCAAGTTATCTCCACTGTTAATAACACTACGGAGAATAAGGCAGCATTCTTCAACAGCATTGAAGATATCAAATTTCTGACTATCACTACTCACAACACCGAGCATAAAACATACCTTACTTCTAAGTTAGCTACTTAATCTCTTCCGTGCTATAACTGAAAAAAAAAATTTCTATTCATTCTGGCACAGGAATTTCATGTGGTTGACTGGGAAAAGAGGTTAAGTAAAGGCTGTTGATTCCTAGAAAGGTTTCTCACAGGACCTGCCTAACAACTGCTCAAATCATACCACAGAATCATGGAATGGGTTGGGCTGGAAGGGACCTTAAATACCATCTAGTTTCAACCCCCTGCCATCAGCAGGGACACCTTCCACTAGACCAGGTTGCTCAAAGCCTCATCCAGCCCGGCCTTGATATCTCTTATGGCTTACTTCTTTTCTCCTCCATCTTCTGGGGCGCTGCACGGAGGGCTGTTACACTCGTTAGGGTAAGGCCAGCGCCAAGCCCAGCTCAGGTCGGAGCGTGGTCCGTGGATCTTGCTGTCATCCGACACCGCTGCAGGGCCAGCGCCAGGGGTCTGCGGGCAGGAGCCGGGCTGCCTGTCAGGCTGGGAGCGCTGGGCCAGCGCTTGCCAACGGCTGACATGGGGCGAACCTGTGGCGGGGGCGAGGCTGTGGCGGGGGCGAGGCTGTGGCCAGGGGCCACCCTGGGACAGTCGCCCACCGCTCGGGGCCGCGCCCCAGCACCTTCCACCCTCCTCCGGCCCGCGGCTCTCAGCTCACCTGGCGATTAAGGAGAGAAAGGCATTAAAGCGGTGCGGCGCCCACCGAAGGACCCGCCGCCACCCCGAGCCGCAGGGGCTGCCCGCGCCCCCCGGGGGGCAGGGAGCAATAGGCTAAGGCCCGGGGGAGGCCGGGTCGATGCCGATGCCCCCACGCGGTGACGGGCCATACAGGGCTCCGCCGAGAGCACGCGGCGCCATGTAGCGCCCCGCGGGGCTTTGCTGAGGGACGGCGCGGCCCCGACGGGGCCTCGGGACAGACCCCGGCCCGCGGCCCGCCGCCCTTCTCCTCCTCGCTCGCTCCCGTCCCCAAGCCCGCGCCCACCTAACGGTACCTGCGGGCGGCGCGCGGCCGGCGCGAGCCGTGCTGCCCCCACCCCAGCGTACGCTCCGCCGCCGGGAGCGCGCACTGCACCGGCACCGCCGCCCGCCAGGGGGCGCCGCCGCCACGATCCCTAGACCAACGAGACTCTCACTCCACCCCACGTGCGTACTAACGCCACAGCGCCCCGCCCTGCGCCGGGCTGGGGACAGGGCGCATGCGCCGAGCCTGTAGCCCCTCCCCCTCCGGTGCGGCGCGTGGGGAGGTAAGCATGATTGGACGCCGAACCTTCCGGGTTATGGCTGTGCGATAGCGTCTCCTCCCTACTACGCATGCGCAAGACGAGGCCGGGCCGGACGAGCGAATGGGAGTGCGCGGGAGGTGGGGCGCTCACGTAAGCACGCGCGCTTTTCTTTGTTGCTATTGGCTGCGGAGGGGGACCCGGTGCGCCCGGCGCTGGCCAATGGGGCGG
Organism: Caprimulgus europaeus; assembly: GCA_907165065.1. Next base: position 96,182,540 of record OU015523.1, on the reverse strand, counting down.
CGCTGGGGGTGGGGGGCGCGTGGCCGCAGAGGGGCAGCAGAGGCGGGGAGAGAGCCGCGAGACAGGAGGTGCGTCCGCCATCTTGGGGCGGGGCGAGGAGGGGGCGGGGCCTCCCTGGGGTGGGGCGGGGCCGCGCCGTAACCCCGAGGCGCCGGGGCCGGGTGCCGCCATTTTTTTGCGGCATTGGGCGGCCGAGGAGGGCGAGGGGGAAAGGGCCCAGTTGGGGAGTTAATCCACTGGGTGAACGTTAGGCTGCAAGGGGGCCCCTGGCCGCTCTGTCAGGCCTGGCGAGGCCTTCGTGGCCTGAGGAGCCGGGGGATGTGATGGCTCCCAGCGTGTGCTGTGGGCCCGCTGTGGGTGAGGCGGCCTGCTGTGCTCCCTTCCCCGTGCCTGTGGGCCTTCCCGCAGCAGTCACTAGGCCCCTGTGGGAAGTTGTCTTGGCCATAGGGGCCCTGGCAGCTGGCCGAGCTCCGGAGGGCTGCAGGCACACAGGTGGGGAGCAGGAGAGAACAAAGGCAAGTTACTGAGGGTTGTTTGAGTCTTTGATTCCAGTCCACCAAATTAAAATCTTTTATAAGGCTATGAGTGTGCTGCTGGTGCCTGCCATTTGCCTTTGCTGGTTTCAGCTGTATCCCATGAAGTTCTAAAGCATTATTGCCTTTTGAGTCAATGTGTGAAAACAAAGTTTACATTGCCCTTAAAATTTTCAGCAGCATTACTTTACAAGTGTTTGCGTTGTGGATTTGTAAAGGGATTTTTCAGAGAGACAAAAAGTAAGCCAATTAAAAAGGTGGGGAGGATGGTTTGTCATCACTTTTTGTCACTACTTTTTTACCACTACCTTAAACTGTAGAGGTAAACATAATATGCTCAAATAACTGTCCAAGCATTTCCACTCTTGTGGATATGATTAAAAATATTTCTTTAACTGTGGGAGGATAGAAATTTAATTTGTCTTGAGGGTGGAATGCAGTGTTTACATGACTTGGAGCAGACCCAGGATCCTCCAGGAGATTTTGATGTCCTGCTTCTGCTTTGTTCTTCTATAAAACCTTTTAAATATTTACATAGGTATGCCTACATCTGTGCCTGTGTTTGAAGTTCACTGATTAGTCCATGAGTACTGCCTAACTACAGAGAGAAATGAGACAACTAACAATAACATTGTGGGAACAGGGTGGCTCAGCATTACTAATGTGCTGACAAATCTCTCAATAAAAATAGTGGTTTATATTTTGAAAAGCGAGATTTGACTGCTGTAATTGTTTACTTTAAAATTGGGTACAAGATTTTCTTGTTCTTGGAATATACCACATTATGAGATTATGATGGCATTTCATAACTTCATAATAATTTAATTTGACTGAATTATTAATATATGTGCACATGCAAGTGAATACTGAGTGTTACGAAACACTTGTGTTATTACAAATTATATATGAGGCATGTAGCAAATACAGAGAAGATGGAGCCCAGCACTGTGATTGTATTAATTGGAAGTTATTTTAAAACGTGATTTTCTCATAAAGTTTTCCTTCCTTAAAATGCCTCCTAGGTGGCCTCCTGTGTTTGCCTCCATGCCTTGAAACCATGTGGTAAGCATTAATCAGCAATATGGAGATGATGTAGCAATCTCATAAACAATGAGTTGTTAAATAATAATATTTATGGTTGGATAACAAGATTGTATATGTCTGCTTGCCTGATATGGTCAGAAGATGATGGGGTTTTGTGTAGATAAAATTGCCCTGTGCTTCATGGTCATGAGCAGCAAGCAAGCTTGAGCCTTTTTCCAGCAATAATTCATTGAAATGTGTTAGGAATGTGGCCATGGTGATGGTTTTACTCGGAAGCGGTCAGAGGTGTTACCCTGCAGCGCTGAGGGGAGCAGCCCCTTTGCTGAGAGCAAGCTGCTGGAGCTTATTCCATCTGCCTCAGCGGGGTCTCTCACCTGGCCCTTGTTAGTGACCATGCACCGTGCTGGTCACTCGTGGTGAGACCCAGCTGCAGAAAAGAGGGCAGGGAAGTGCTGAGGCTGACCCTGGAGGTGAATGCATGGAATCTGCTACAGTGGAATTTAGGACCACAGAATCACAGAATGCTAGGGATTGGAAGGGACCTCGCAAGATCATCTAGTCCATGCCCCAACTGGAATCAGACTTGTGCATTATTCACGTGTATATAAATGTGTTTTGGGTCAGTGTGACTGGAAATGCAATTTTCTGTATTTTAGGAAGTGAATGCAGAGAATGTAAGAAGAGGTAACCAACGTTGGTGTCATCTGTGTTATTCCCTATAAAGTGTTAGAAGCGCTCAGAACCTTTTATTAGCAGCTGGGAGTGATGGAACAAGCTGGAAGCACATGACTGTGCCTCTCAGACAAAAGAGAAATTAGTAATATTCTTGGCTTGTTAACTGACGCAAAAGGAGTGGGAAATACATCGTTCTTAAGGCAAAGATTAATGACTCTAAGGAGTCACTTTTGAAACTTACCCAAGTTTCCTTGGTTTTGCTTTTGTCTAGAACTGCAAGGTAGGGTTTCTGCAACCTAGCAGCAAATTCTGTCAGTGAGCCAGTCAGCTCAGTTCTTCCCAGACTTGTTAGGTGGCAGGAGTTCACAGGCAATGCGGCTCCGACACCCCAGTAACCTGCCTGCAGCACTCCTCTAGAAGCGACATAAGCTTCTTGGGACTCTCCTAGCAGCTTCTGCAGTCTAGACCTGGGCTGAGTAACAGCATGGAGAGGTGAGGACGGCCCCTTCCACAGGCTTACACATTTGCTGGCCCCTTTGTTCGGGTGACAGTGAAAGGGCTGACTGTCCTGGGGAGTGGTGCTGTTGATCGAGTTGCTGACTTACGCTTTTGTGTTACGTAGTTCTGGTCATATTTATAGACTTCAGATGAACGATTGCGTAGACAGGGAGACTGCATATGGCTCCTTTGAGTGGGAGGAGATGAAGCTGGTCCAAAAGGAACTACCTCATCCAGTTCTCTTCTCTGGGGATGTTTTTATCATCTTGAATGCGGTGGGGATTTGGGTGTTTCCTCATATGGCCAGATAGGCTTGGGTGAGGTACAGACCTTGGTCAGACGCCAGAAAATAACAAAGCGGTCAAAGCCATAGACTGGAAAGCCAGGGGCATTTGGAAAATGTTTCCTAATTCTCATTTAGCCTTTAGGCCTTTTCTGATGGGATTGGCTCCTTGTTTTATTGACTCTTTTCTTCTTAAAGTACCTTCATATCAGTTGAGTGTTTTTACCAGCTCCTTCTCTGTCATGTCCTCCCTGTTACCCTTTTTGCTGATTTAACTTGCTCCCTTATACATAGGTGTCCACATCTCATTTCTTCAAAATGCAACTTTAACATAATGTTCTCTTTTATTCCATTGATTAATTTATGGTATGGTTTATATGTAGTGTCTTCTTTTTCACACAACTAATCTTCCTTGAGTAAGATAACAGATCAGAGAACGGGCAATTTTATGCAGGTCACAGATCGTTGCTTCTTTACAGAACACGTTCAGTGGGGCATCCTTTGGTTTATCTTAGAAGTTTTGCTGTAACACGTCCTTATTTATGAAGACACAGACTAATATTGCCTGTAGGTGCGTTGCTTACTAATTGGACTTACACAGACTACTTACAGGCCCTCAGTATGTTTTGTTACTGTGTTTTGTAATTCTGTTGCTATTGTAGATATGTTAGGTTTTAATTAGGTTATTTGGATATTAATTTTTTTAGCTATTAAGTCAAAGAAAGGGGAGATATGGGATCTCTGAGAAGCCTGTAAAATGATTTTGTTCTACCTGTGATGTAAGCATTTTTGCATTCCTGGCAACTAAAAGTCAAACAAATTGTCTATTTGAGAAGTGGAGCTTCTAAAATCATAGACTGTTATGGTCCTAAGGGAATCTTAAAACACAGGCAGAGACTGGTTATGAAAAGGAAAGGAAAAATTTGTGTCACTGTTTAAACAATAGACTCCTTTCATATGGAGGACCTAGATGTCTGTTAATTACCAACTGGCTTGAGGGTTTTGGAGTCTGGCCCAATATGCTGAAACTCTTAACCATCCACTAGCTGGCATATCCTTCCAGGTCTGCATTTGGAGACTGGTAACGTAAGGGATTTCATCTTCATAGACTGTTTATGTAGTAGCAACATTTTCAATTTTCAACTCTTTTTCTGTCTTACAGTCTCAGTATTCATTGCCAGCATAGATTCCAAGCAGTTGCATGAACACTGAAAGAAAGGACTGGTTTAAATGTTAGACAATGCCTGACTAGGTCGAGCAGCATATGCTGTCTTTGCTGTGCCACAGCCCCACCACAGTACACCGATGAAGACCTAAAAGTGTGTCCTCTAATTTTGTGTGACTCGGGTGAATGATCAGGATCTGAAAGCCTGTGATCACAGTTGCACTTGAAAGGGCCTGAGATTTCTGGAAACCAGGCAGTAGATGTATATGATGAAAGGAACCCAAAATAAATGGATGCCTAAAACCCTTTTTCATCTCTCCTTGGGAACATAACTATATATTTATCTGAAATAAATTTTCATGGGTATTTTCTGAAGTAAAGCTAGTGGTTGTAAAGTATTCTGACCCTTTTGATGGGCTCTGCTTATGGGTTTGTGTGCAGACTGAAGGATGTGCACAAAGTATTTTCATTAAATGAACATGTAGTAGACAAAAATTTCTAAGCAATCTTCAAGTTTTAGTGAATTAGCAGTGTTCCCACTCCTAAGAGGTGTTCTGTGGGGTGCTCCACAACTTCTTTTTGTTTTGCCTTTTATTTTTTAAATCAAAGTGTAGAGGAAGCTGCCCTTGTGATGCCAGCTGGTGTAAGGCTGATGGGTTACTGCTCGTCTTGGTAGCAGTTGTACAAAGGCAGAGGAGTGAGTGCCTGGCATAGAATTGGACCTGACCTTTTAAAAGCCCTCAAAAGGAGGCATATGGCAAAAACTTGAAGTCATTATTGTGTGTAGATGGAATAAACTCTTTCAAATAAAACTGAAACCTGTAAGGTCTCAAATATACTAAAAAGAATTTGTCAATAACCATAGAAAACAGAGTAAATACATGTTGCAGTGTAGAGGCTTAACATTAGGGCTCTTAAAAAGAACATTCTGGACCAAGTAGTCCTTAGTTGCAGCCTCCTGTGGGAAAACTAACTTAGCTGAAGAAAATACTGTTTTTTTTAGTTGAGTGAATCTCTGCCAGCAGTTGGTTTGGCCTCACTTTGTAGAGGTGTGGAAACTGGCAGTAAAGTGTGGAGAACAGGAGGAGCAAAGATGGGAAGCAGTATTGTCCTATTAATATTTATTGTGTTTGGTTTTGTTAATGAGCATTATGAAGGGTCAGGGAAACCAGAGTCCTCTGAACATTTTAAATTGTCACTGGCAAAGAAAGAAACAGTTCTGTTCTCGCTGTGCTTCTCAGCCCTCCCGTTCTTTTGCGTCATTGCTCAGAGAACTGGTTGGGGTTTTTTTTAAAAAAAGTTACTTATTTGGCTTAGCTAATTTTATCTGAATAACTTTCCTCATCTAATTTTCTGTGCAGCCACTTGGTATTTCTGCTTCTCTCAGGGAACTGGGTGTGACCTAGGGGCAAAATGAGCATCTGGAGATAGATGGATTGCTTTCTGATTTTGTTTTTGGTGTCGTTTATCCCAGTTTGAAGTGTTTGTGCAACTACTTCTTTACTGTGAGCAAAGTGCTGGTACGGGCAGAACACTTACTGTGTCCATGCTGATGGTCTTCATCACACAGCAGAGCTGTCCCAAGCCTGGACCTCTGTGTTCTCAGTTGTGCCAGATCAAAAACCTTTCCTACTTTTTACAGATAGTGGAGGTGAGCAGGCTTCTTTTGGAGGCAACTGAATTTAACTTCTTTATTATTTTTTTCTGTAAAATTCTTGAATAACTGAAACCAAAGAAGCTATGCTGAAAATGTGAGGCATCCTTTGAGCAGCACTGAATAAGTGAAGTGAACTGTGGGCCCAAACCTTTGCAACTCTTTTTTAATAGAAATGTTACTTAACTGCCTCTAATGTATGAATTTGGCACTCCTTTCACAGAAGTGGATAGATATGCTACTTGTTACAAAGTAATAACAAAACCAATTTAGACTGCATGCAGACTGACATCTTAAAAAGAAGAAGAGAAAAAAGCTTTAATAAGGTTCAGTGCTGAGTGCTGCTGGACAAATAGATTTCATGTGTATCTGCAAGAAAGAAAAAAAAGTCCACCAGTACTGCTGGTTTGCTCAGTTCAGTGTGCACAGACGGTTTCTGTCAAGTCTGTGATAAACCGGTTAAGTGAGTTGTGGTTTGGTACTGTTAAGTTTTAAGTGAAGGATTATTTTTAAGAGGAATTGATTTTGTTAGGGAATTCATAGCAAGGTGCTACAACCTTTGCGTTAGCAGATCAAGATGTGTGGTTGCAGCCCTGGTATAGGAATGAGGAAGAAGGGACAGAATTTTTTTTTAACTTTTTGCTACCATAGATTGCAGAAATATTTTAAAATTGCATCCCCTCTTCCTCCAAAAAAGCGTTCTTGGGTGGATGGGTTTTTTTCTTTTCTTTTGTTCTTTTAGTATTGTAGCCTGAATTGTCCATTGTAGAAATGACTGATAAAGGTAGTTCCAAAAATTTCACACAAGTTACATTTAGTAAGTCCCCCCACAGCTCCTCTCACTTCTCCATGAGCTGCATCTTTAGGGGAAGTAAGAGGGTTTTGTTTTTTTCCAACTGTTAAATTTTCAGAGTGGCTGGCAGGCTGATCTGTCTCCCTCTGCAGTCAGGCCGTTCCTGGAACTGGTGTAGGGAAGGTGATGGCAGGCAGGGCACGACTTCCCTTTTGTCAGCACTGTAATCCTAGAGCTACTTAATCAATTGTGAAACAACATCTTTACATTATTTTACAGCATGAGTTTAAAAAACTGGTATCTCAGTAACGTTTGTGCCTTATGTTTGCTGTTGCAAGAGATGATAATTAAGATGGAAGTAAGTGCTTCTGCATAACTGGACTTTGAAATGTGGGGACAGTTGAGTGACAACTACTGGCTTGGGTGGTCTTTGTTAAAGACCCGATGTCAGTCTAACACAGAGGCACTTGTACAAATTTATAGGTACACGTTTATTGCAGCAAAGAATGCAGTTCACTTGCTCTTAAGTGTTGGAAGGAAATTGTGTGGAGCTTTTTAAGTAAGGGCACTGGCAATTAGTGAATATGCAGAGATTAAAATAATGTGGAAAGAGAGTTCACTTTCAACATCTGTAGTGATCCTGGCAGCGTGTAACATTCAGCTCTCTGTTACGCCTTTTTTTCATGTGCCAGCAGGGAGGCATGACTGGATCAACTTTCCCTCCTCAGGGCTGCCTTTTGATTGTGTGCTCTCACTTTCTGAAGTCCATCAGCAGTCAAGCAGCCGCCTTTCAGCTCTGCAAATAAGCAGAAGACTACCAATTCAAGGTGGTCATTCGCTGCCTCTTGGTTTTGGATACAGGAAAAATTGTCTACAATATACAATTTATTTGTTGTTAGAAATAAGGCACCAAATTTAAATTTATAGGGTGAGGGCAGGATTGCAGGGTGGTTGTAGTCACCTGTTAAGGTAAATACCATGTATATCATGTAATGAATCTCTGAGAAAAGTGTGGATTTGGGTTTTTTGTTAATTTTTGGTTGTGGGTTTTGTTTGGTTTGTTGTTTTGTTTTTTTTTTTACAAATTGGCTAATGTATCTTAGCAAGTGAACCTTCTGAATGCAAGCTTATTACATAGAAATTGTGTTGACCTTTGGTCCTACTCCTCCTCTGCAGGCCATTAATAGGTCTTGTCTTGTACATTACAATTTGTGTTTAGGACTGTAACTGCCTGCAACATTTGAACTCTTCTGTTACAAGCACTGCACACGGCCTTGGGCAAAAACCAGAATTAAAAGATGAACTGCTTTTGGTCAAAGGCAGTTTGAATGAAGGCAGGTTTTGAATGAACTCTGAGGTCAGTTTGTCTTGGTAGTCTTTAGGATATGCACCGTTGGGAAAAGGTTTTTCCCTTCAAAGAAACCAACATTAATGCAAGGAGATACATGCTCCTACAGTTCATCTGTGTTCCACCCTCTTTTGTCAGGGAAAGGAAGATGTTGCCAGAGGATTTCCTGAGGTATCCTCACGCTATTCTAGTTTTTTGGGCAGCAGTTAAATGCTAAGAAAACATGCACAGAGATGTGCCCCATTGTTTTTCCTCTCTCTCGCTGAACTCTCTCTACCCTGTAAACGGAGTGTCCCCTCATTGTAGTTCATAAGCTCGTGGGCGACGATGGCTGCAGAAGTATGGGACATTCCTGTCTTTGAGGATGTAAAACATGGGAGACTAAGCAAATCTTCAGTTGTGCATGGTGTGACATGCTGTTACATCACTAATATATTTCTAACATCATTTACAAGTCTCTCTCAAAGTTAAAGGGGAAAAAGTGTGAGAACCTGTCTCTATCTAAAATGTGCAGAGCCAAATACTGGAAGGTGGTTTAAGCAAAGGAAGACTCACATTTTTATTTAGAAGTGGTTCAAAGGCAGCAGCCAGTATATAGGAATAAGTATAAGTGATTTTTTATAAAGATGATTAAAGAAAACTCAGATTTCTTTAGGATCTAGGGTTAATGAGAAGTTCTAAAAATACCAGGAACAAAAAGGACAGTGACATATGTCTGATAGCTGCACTAAAGTTGTCAACAACGGTGCTGGAGAGACAGAACTGTTAGGTACATCTGTAGTGAGAACAAAGCTGATATTACAAATAATCATATAACAGTGTACGAATCCATCATATTACATCAATAAATAAAGACTGAAATAACACTTTTGAAAATTTGTGTTACAAATCTATGGAGACTGAGGAATTTTTTTTTTTTTAAATGGCTAATGTAAAACTGTCCAAAATCTTAAGGATTGAGATGTAGCAAGTGCTATTCAATGGGATTAACAGAAAGCAGGTATTATAAAATATCTAGTATATCAGTTAGATTAAGGATTTGATCTTGTATATCTAAGAAGTTGACTCCTGAAAATGTTACACTCAGTGAGGAATCACTGAAGATAAAATTTTCTGATGTTCAGTCATGGGATGTTTATTTGAAAAAAAAAAAAAAAAAACCAACCCCAAATGAACACACGGCTGGAAGAAATTGTTAAATCCTTCCTGACAGTTTTATCTAGGCCATGTAGAGTAGAAAAATGTCAAATTATGACATGGTCTCATGTATTTGATTGAAGAGCACATTAACTGACTCTCAAAAGATGGAGTCAAACCTTTGGGAAGTTAATGACCATGAAAGAAGGCTGGATGCACCTTAAGGGTGAGGAGCACTATCCTAAAAACAGCACTGCAGGGCATTAAGGCTCATGGGCAACAGTCAGTGGACAAGACACTCCCTGTTGATAAGAAGCAGCCAAGAGCTGATAGTAGTTGAATACCCTGAATGCAGAATGGGAGATATCCTTTCCAATGTTACTGACCTCACTTGTGGAATATGATCAGGTTTGATGGTGTTGGAAAAACATATCTGTACACTTAATGTAAACAGTGACAAAGAAGTAAATTCTGAGTTTGTTGAAGTGATTTGATCATGTGCCTATCCATGAACGAAATGGAGAGCCTTCGAAGAGCGTACATTTGCAAACATAGGAGCCACTGCAGCAAGAAGCAGTAAGTAAAAAAGAATATGAACTTGCATAAAATTAAAAAAAAAAAAGTGATAACTAGTTAACTATTACACTAGCTTATTGTTGGACTTCATGGATTTTCCAACATTTGAAGTTAATGCCAAGGTCCAGGATCTTTTAGAAAACTGCTTTTGTTCAAGAAGTCTTGAGTTACACCAGACAATAATTCATATTTGTGAGAAGCAGAGAAGATCTTTACAATTTTTAAATTCCTTTGTTAGTAGTAAAAACATTAATTTCTTGTTTTGAGAAGAGGAAAAAAACTGTTTCAAACTTTTTTTTCCAAATAAGGTCTTATTTGGTAAGTCTGTAGGAAGCATTGGACCTCTTTGCAATTTCAGTGCTGTGTAAATCGTCTCAGATCCTTGTTATGTGTTACTTTTAAGCTTCCTAAGCATGTAATCTATATTCTTTTTAAACAAATACATGTGAAAATAGGTAGTGTGGTAGTTGGCTTAAATAACAAGGTATTAAATAACTTAGGTTTACGTCTTTAGTTACTTGGCTAATACGCAGCTGTTCGCATACAGGTCTTTGTGTGCTGAAGTCTTTCAATGGAAGTTCTTATGCTTGTGAAAGTAATTTCATCCTGTGATGACAGCTAGTAGAGACTGTCTTGCTGTGGTCATGGAAAGTTAAACTGGTATGATTCTTACTAGGTGACCTTCTCACAGGATTCTGCCTACTTTCAGTAAACAAGCCATTTCTTTTCTCTTGGGTGGAAGCTTCAAAATTGTCCATAATGCCAGACATAATTTTATGTCCTTATGAGCACTGCTGTTTTGAAATAAATGTTTTCAAGGCTTTTCTCTCTCGATTCCACTATTAGATCTACAGCTCTGACTCCTTGGGTTTGGGAATCTCTGCTCGATTTAGTAGATATGAAATTTTGTCTCCTTGTGACATTGACTTGGATATGACATTGAGAAATGTCATATGAGAGAGAACTGAGGCCTTGAATGCGTATTTGCTATTGGAAAATATGTTCTGCCGGTGTTCAGACTCAGATAGCTTCTGACTATGATACAAGCATTATTTTTTTGCAAAGATACTGGATAACTTCCTATGTCTGGGCTGATACAGTTTGCTTGAGGCTCGTTTTTAATTTCTGAGAGGTTACACCTTAGTCATTTTCAGTGCTAATCATGCCCCCCCCCCCCCTTTTTTTTTGTCTTGGACAGCTACAATCTTTTACCTTTCAGAAGTGTAGATTTTTGTGGCACATAAAGTTGTTTTGTGAATGCACACTGCAAAAACACACACACGGGAGAAGAATTATTAGTGCTTCTGTAGGAAGAGGGTAGATACATAAACTACCATTAGCATGAGAAAACTGTCACTTTTTAAACTATTTCCAGAGGGTGTGACAATGCTTGTAAATACAGATCTGTGTGCTGTGTAATAAAAGAGCTGTCAGATTTCATTGGGAGATGTGTAAGAGAGTGATGTTTGCCAAGAAGATTTCCATCAGTATATTTGACCTGATATAACCTATATATCTAGAGCTTGCCACCATGTGATGTGGTGAGTTATTTTCTTCCAGGTATCCAGAGCCTGTCAGGGATCTTCACTGTTAAGGCTACCCAGGAGCAGGGTTGAATCAAAGCACCCCCAGGTGCCTCAACTGCTCTCCCTCCAAAACAGCCATCATCCTGAAGACAAGCACACTGCTGCATGTTGGTCCTTGTTCAGGACAGGCTTCCTGCACTAAAAAATGCCAGCCTGCAGCAGGCCTGCTGCCATTTAAGGAATTCAGGGAATGCCCCTGGTTTATTAATTAAAATAAAAGGAACTCAGCCCTTAATTGGATACTTTGTGGTTTTATGTGTCTGACATGATAATTAATTTGTAATGTCGGTTGTTGGGCAGCACAGGTAGGGAGAACAGCGGATGGTTTTTAGTAGGGCGTGAAGGTGCATGGTTAGATTTTGCCTGTTGGAGAGTAACAGTACTGGACTTGACAGAATAGCATACAGGTTAATTGGCTCAATAGAGTCAACTTTTGGCCAGGATAGTCTACGCAGCTCTTTAGGGAGGCTCTGAAGGCTCCATCCTGGGAGCAGAAGAATATGTGACTAAAATCTGTAGTAGGGCATTCATGACAACAAGGAGCATTCGTCACCTAACGGGTGGGATGATCACATTAAAGTCACATTATGATCCTTATTGTGGGACAGAAAGTGGAAGCATCTAGTGTTGCGCTGACTGACCGTGTACCTGTCACATGAAGGCAAATATATTTGCAATCTGACCAGTGATGAATATACTTGATTGTTTGTCAAGAGGAATGACTCTGGGGTACTCACGAAGACAACGTCTCTGCGTGCAGCTTGAGCTCGATGAATTCTCGAGGTTCCCTATCCTGATCCAATATGTTAAACTAACATTGTTGCAGGACAAAAACTGGTAAGGAGCAAATTGTGAGATCTGGATTCCCTTTCTCCAGGGGAGCAGAGTTGTCTGACAGAGATTTTCTCATGTGAATTTGGGCAAGTCAGTTTAGAGTAACACTTGCTTAAAAATAACAGCCATTTTTCATGAATTACAGTAATGCTTAGGTTTCATTGTTTGACACTGGAAAAAACCTGTAATTCTTCACCTGAAAGCGGGAGTTTAGATTCTTTTAGCCTAATATTATTCTGGTTTTGGTTCAACTGTTCTGCTTTAGTAGGATTCTTAACTTGCGTGAGAGGAGACTCAGAAGTTTGTTCTGTCTGTGGGCATGGTTTCTGGAGATGTACATCACACAAACTGCAAGACTGTTATCCCAGTCTGCAAGGAAAGTCTGCAGCAAGCTGGGTTACTACCTACTATGTTTGTTTGGGTTCCGTCACTACAGTGTCAAAGCACCTTATGATTTTGAATGCATTTGTTTTTCCACAGGGACACTAAGTGGCTCCCATCTGTGACAGAAATAGGAACTGACTCTTGTTTTCCTTGGTCTGAACTCATTTCTTCATCAGTAGAACACCCTACTTCCATATGAGACATTCTAGTAGTAGTTGTTCTTTTGTCTGAAGCAATCACTTGAGAAGTACAGTGGTTCTGTGGGTAAATCCTGGCGTTTGCTGCCCTGACAAAATAACTAACTGGGATGCAGTAAATCAGTGGTGCTGATTTCCTGTGTGGTCTCTCATCTGGAGAGAGTAACAGTCTCCGAGCTCTCTTGATTGTTCAGTCTTGAGAATCAGAAGCAATCTGTTGTATCTAAGTACTGCAGATATGATTTTAAGTCTCCCAAGAAAATAAATAATTGCTCTTCTAGGGTTTTTCAAGTGAATGAGTGTGGAGTCATTTGTAGCTATTTAGGATGATGATTTGGGGTGATGCTTCAGCAAACCTCTAAGGTACTAATTGCCAGAAGCTGGAAGAGTAGAGTGGCCCTTCTTCTGCCATATATTTCTTTTATACTTTGCACTTGGCATCAGCTACACTTGCAGATGGGATTTGATGGAGCTTTGTCTGATCTGGAATGACAGTTCCTATCTACTGACATTCTTTAATGATATATTTTAGAGGCACATCTTTGCGTATTTGTTTGGTGCCACCTCAATTTCTTCATACTAAAGTGGGTGTTATGGTGAGTGCCTCACAAGAATGTTTAACTTGTGTTTCAAATTAAGCTTAATTTTGTTTGTTTGCAAGTCATCTTGAGAGCATCTTATGAAAAGTTCCTTTGACTTCTATAGGGAGTGGTCAATAGAGGAAAAGTTGTAGTCCATTGGTTTTTATTTTCACAAACTGCTTTCTCCCTTCTCAAAAAAGGGGCCACATGTTATTTGTAAAGAATCATTGAGAGAGTTGGGGCTGTTCAGCCTGGAAAAGAGAAGGCTTAGGGGAGATCTTATAGCAGCCTTCCAGTACCTGAAGGGAGCCTACAAGAAGGCTGGGGAGAGACTTTTTATAAGGGCAGTTAATGACAGAACAAGGGGAAATGGCTTTAAACTGAAAGAGGGCAGGTTTAGATTAGGTATTAGGAAGAAATTCTTCAGTGTGAGGGTGGTGAGACACTGGAACAGGTTGCCCAGAGAAATTGTGGATGCCCCCTCCCTGGAAATGTTTAAGGCCAGGTTGGATGAGGCTTTGAGCAACCTGCTCTAGTGGAAGGTGTCCCTGCTGATGGCAGAGGAGTTGGAACTGGATGGTCTTTAAGGTCCCTTCCAGCCCAAACTATTTTATGATTCTATGTTTGTTATCAAAAGGCAGTTGATGTGCCTAGTATTTTCATTGCACATGACCATTAGTGAGAGGAATATGCACTACTACAGCTTTCAGCTTCAAGCAGTTAGGAAGTTCAGAGTTCTGGTTAGGGATGCTCCATTGTCTTAGAGCAGGGAGGGTTGTAGGGAACTTAGGGTTTTTTTGCATATGTGAGCATGTTGGAAGGGAATGTTTTAACTTGTACTATCCCTCACTGTCTTACTAACTTGTGCCTAGTACTAAGAAAAGTGCTTGCTAAGCTTATGTGGAAACCAGCAACTAAATTCAACATTTGCAAGAAGACTACACAGTATTAATATTGTTTGGATATTTCAGAAATGGGAGATGGCAGATAAATGCTCTTATACACATGAAAGAATTCTGCAGTCTACTGAAGAAAAATGACAGCAGTGATGCAAGGACTGTCTTCCAGTGTATTAGACAGCAAGGGCTTACATGGCTGTGCACATCTTTATTTGTTGCTGCTGTAAATAACTTTTTAGTGTGCTGTGATATGAACTGTAAGGTTTGGCCTCTCAAGGTACACGTGTGATGAGAGGTTAAATTTTAGGATCTTCAGCAAAGCTCTTTTTCTTGTTTGTTCTGAAATGAGCTTTCTTTTTCACATTTTAAGTTCTGTGAACAGACCTTAAAGCAACAAACATGTCCACTGAAGTGGCTGACTGTGCAGAGCTGGGATAAAAGCTGTTTGGAGAGGTGAAAGCTTTAATTATATTAAAAATACCTGCCCAGCTCTTCAGGGAGTTACTGGTTTTGGAGGATTACTTTCTGTTTGCACATTATCTGCAGGTAAAAAGCACAATGTTCACTGTTCTTCCATGTTGTGAGTTCACTGTTCCTCCACTCATGAAAGTGGGACTGCAGGTATGGTTCTTAATTGTGTTTTCTGTTGGAACACAGTAGATGAGGGATGCAATTAACATTTTATAAGTGACCCTTTAGAGCATGCATAAAATTTTAATCTGTTTTATTTTTCAGCTGTTGGGCTTTAGTAACCTCCTGTTTAGAAGTCATTCCTGTTTGGGGTGGGAATATGCAGGGAAAGGGATTCATTTCAACTGACTTTCTCCAAGGATGGAGCTGATGGGTGCCTTTAAAATTAGTAAAATACTAAATATGCTGGCTCCTACTTGAAGTATTTAATACATAAAGGTTTCTGGTAGAAAGGCTGGTGTTGGCACGTCATTGTTTGGGTGAGGTACATGTGAATAATATGTTTAGTAAAAACTCCCGAGCAGTTTGTGCAGGTCTTAAAAAAAATCTTAGCCATTATTATATTTGCATTAAATAAAACAGGAGGAAAAAGGCAGCATGTGCTTAAGAGCACTAGAGGGAGCCAGGAGGAAGAAGAGGGGAAAACCATTGAAGACATGTTTGCATTTTTAGGAATAGTTTATACAAAGCATCCATGTAAATTCTCCTGCTTACTTCAACTAAAATGCAGCTACAGGTTGGCTGCTGCCTCTGGCTGCTCCCTGTCCCTCACACTTCACTAAAGAATTTTCAGTTTTCTAGTCCTGAGAGAGACCAGAAGCTTTTGAAATGGCTGCAGGGAAAAGCACTTACCCCTCTGTAGACTACACCCTTTTTCCCCCCCCTTGTTTTGTATTTGGATGAGCAGCCCAAGGTTAATTCGGTTTTCAGTGCCCGTGACTTTTTTTGGGAGGGGAATCTGTGTACAGGCTTGGTTCTGAGTTTGTCTCCCTCCAAGATTATATGGGGAGAAAGTAAGTGAGAGTGTTGTATTGGGGATCAATTAGATGAAAAAGAGTTTTAATAGCATTAATTTGGAGCGGCTGCATTGTTCTTGCAGGGGATCTGGAGAAAATGACTATCTGCAAGCTTGTAGAATAACATATGAGCACAAAGTTACTGTAAAGTCTCCCCTCTTATTTTATGAGGTTTTAGAAGTGTTGTTGGTCACACTTTTTATATTGTTTTGTCATAAAGCTAAATGCTTTGAGTTAAAGTGTAACAGCTTTACAATGGAGATAATGTAAGTAATTTGGTTTTAGTTCCCCCCACCGCAATAAATCGCCATAACGTTGATATCTTGGATTCTGTAAGAGTAGGACGGAATCCTGTGGTGGGGGTTCTTTAGTTTTTAGGTATTGGAGGGTGGGGGAATCTTTTTAGTATCCTAAAGTTCTTCTTCTTCATAAGCTAGTATTACACAACTAAACCTGTTGCTGTGGAGAATTGAATTTTTATGGCCTGGGGCCTTGCCCTTGAGCAGTTTTGGGGGAAAAGAAGGAAATTTTTTGTTGTTATTATCTGAGGCTGCTTAGGGCTTTGGAATGCTGGAATTCATCTCACAGGAGGTAGACAGACTGGAAATGGGTGATTAAATGAGCAGAATTGATATATATGTATCACGTGTTTATCATGTGCCTCTATAATTTATTGCTACCACACTCATTGTTCAAGCTCCTAATTTCTCTTCTCCACTTTAGCAAAGAAATTGAAAGGGCAGGAGTAATGGACTGGGATTTTCTTCCTTTGGTCTTTATGAGATGGTATGTTTTTAAGTTATGAAAACAAAGACAAACATTTCTCAGAAGTACTCTAACCGTCCTTTGGCCTGAGGACTCTGCTCACTTTAAAGGAAGCAAATATAATGGAATTTAAATATGTGGAGGCTGGTGTCCTTTAGCAGTGCACAGAGATTTTTTTTTCAGTTTACTTTGAGACTATAAAGAATTGGTGGGTTTTTATAATTATGTCATTCCAGATTTGAGATGGCTACAAATTATGAATTGAAGCAAACATTTTTTTTTAAATATTTGATAACCTCTTGGTAACACAAAAAACCCAAACAACCAACAGGTAAGAGCACTAAGTAATTACAGCTTAATTCCTGTGGGATGGTTCAGGACCTTTTCCTGCCAGCTGAGGGTTAACTGCACTGCAGATGAAACAGAGTATTGGAAAAGCAGAGAATTTTCTTCCCCTTTTGCTCCTCCACTTTGCACTGTTTCTCCTGCTGCAATGCAGGGATGGGGGCAGGCATGTTTCTTGCTCTCCCAGTGTGTACAGGGCTCCTATTGAAGCCCAAAAGTATTTCCCCCATCAACTGGCAGAGTTGAGCTGTAAATTTACTCCTCAGAATCAGGAAAACAGGCATATTGAGTCCAAAACAGATGACAGTAATTTTTTAGATAAAGTTCTTATGCTTCCAAAGGGCTGCTTACTGAGAATGTGCTGTGAATGCTTCAGAGAACACCGTGATACACAGATTATCCAGTGGCACCCTTTAATCACAGAATCACAGAATGTCAGGGATTGGAAGGGACCTCGAAGATCATCCAGTCCAATCCCCCTGCCGGAGCAGGAACACCTAAATGAGATGAGAACACACAGGAAGGCGTCCAGGCAGGTCTTGAATGTCTCCAGAGAAGGAGACCCCACAACCTCCCTGGGCAGCCTGTTCCAGTGCTCTGTCACCCTCACTGTAAAGAAGTTTCTCCTCTAATCCAAGCGGAACCTCCTGTGTTCCAGCTTACACCCATTACCCCTTGTCCTATCATTGGACATCACTGTGAAGAGCCTGGCCCCATCCTCCTGACACTCACCCTTCAAATATTTATAAACATTAATAAGGTCCCCCCTCAGTCTCTTCTTCTCCAAGCTAAAGAGGCCCAGCTCCCTCAGCCTTTCCTCATAAGGGAGATGCTCCACTCCCTTAATTATCTTGGTGGCTCTGTGCTGGACTCTCTCAAGCAGTTCCCTGTCCTTCTTGAACTGTGGGGCCCAGAAAACAATTTATTGTCATTTTTCAATCTTTTTTGTGATTTTTCATCTGCAGAATAGTGCCCACCAACCCTGAACTCAACAGGGCAACTGAGGGGAGTGTCTTTTTACCTGTTGAAGTGGTGGTGGATGCACTATGGAAAGGATATTATTTTTCTCAGGAGAGGGGAAAAAAGGAGTTGTTCTCTTAAAAACACACAGTGCAATTTAATGACATAACTTGCTTAGACTCCTGTGCTGCCTTAGGAAAAGCCGGTACCTTAAGCAGTAGCCCAAGGGCAGAGTTTTTATCATTCGACTTTCGCTGTGATGTTTACCCAAAGGCTGCAGTGGCTGATTAAAAAGAAAGGGCCAACCCCCGAGCAGGTGTAAAGTGCTGGGACGCTGCAGGGCGCAGTGCCCCTTCCCTCCCCCTGCCGAGCTGGGGCAGAGCGAGGCACCCATGAAACAGTGCCCAGTGCTGAGTTTTCCCTCCCAAGTCCTTCATGTCATGAAACATCAGCCTGTGCTGGTTGTCCACATGCCCCCTGCGCTTTGTGGAGAAAGATGCCACTTTGGAGTGTGGCTCGTCCCACTTCGAGCTTGGCACCCACAGCATCCCTCACTGAGCTCTCTCTGCAAGTGCCCTGGAGAAGAAGCCTGACCAGGGGTGTCTAACATGAAGCCTTTAATTCTTTGCTGGAGGAATATTTCACTGTAGGTTTGGAGCAGAAATTGCCACTTGGTGTCACTTGTTGCAGAGCTTCTGGGTGCAGCGGGAACAGGACTAAGCCTGTTCCCAGTACTGTTCAGGGCAGTTCAAAACCACGGGGCTGAGGAATCTGGATGATCTGTTGGGTAAAGCGTAAGTGCAAACGGCGGGGCGCTTCACGGGTAAGTCGAGAGCACAAATCTGCTGATCTGAGGTCGGTTTGGCACCTCCTGTGTAAAGGCAGGAGCAGACGCAGGGAGGTTAAGGGAGCAGGGGCTGCTAGTGCCTCTCAGAGCCTGGGAGGGACAGGGAGTGACTGAAGCCAGGCAGGATGCTGAGTCTTGACTCTTCAAAGTGAGGATTTAGGATACTCCTTTTTGCCTCAGTTAGGAGCTGGGACTGCTAGCAAAGCCCTTTAAAAGGTGCTTGTTTCATCTGTGTTCCTCGGAAATGAGGTTTCTCATGCTTTTTTTGTTGCCTCTAATGTAGGGCTGTGCATAGCTACTGCAGGTGAGCCCTAAATTAAGATCTGATGCGACTGTAGTGCTGGTATGCGGCAAAGGCTGAGATTAGCTCTCCAGGCAAACGAAGTACACAGAATTCTTTTCAATAATATGGGACTTTGGCTGGGCTTTGCCCTGAGGAAGAGGGGACGGGAGGTGAAATCTCCCCCTGCGCTGGTGTGCTCAGCATAAATGGGCTTTGCCCTGAGGAAGAGGGGACGGGAGGTGAAATCTCCCCCTGCGCTGGTGTGCTCAGCATAAATACATCCTGGGTTCTCTTTGCTGCTGGGGCTCAGCTGAGATCCAGGTGAAGATGGGATTTAAATCCCCTCCTGCAGTGCCCACGATGGCTGGTAGAGCATCCTCCTTTCCCTGCTCGCAGCGCCTGTTAGACAGCCAGGGCGGGGGGCGAGGGGGTAAAGGCACTCGCGGCTCCCTTTGGGAATGTGTTGTGCTTGCTGAGCAATAGTTGCCAAGAGAGAAGAGTGGAGCATTAAAAATTTTTAATTACATTTTGCTGTATTTGTGTGCTTGATAAAAGCTGGTAGCACAGAATATTTTAATTGTATGATTTTTTTTTCTTCCCCCATCACATTAGCTCTTGAAAAAATACTTTAGGCTAATGCATTTCTTCAGTGGGATATAAATTTTGCTTAGAGGATACCTCAGATTTTTTTTTTTTTCCTCTAGTATTATTGTGGAAAAGTATCACCTTTATGTTATAATCTAGTCAGGCAGGAAGGAGCTTAACTTCAGCTTCTCGGGGCAGGACTCCACTGAAAGATGTGGTGCATGAGCATATTGGTTTTATTATTGTCTTGTAACAGCAGCCGGCTGTTGGACTCCCTTATTTGCATTCTCAGCAGGATGGCAAGGTGAATAATTTAATTCCAGCAGCCTCTGCCACGTGATGGTGCGAGAACCCATCAGCGATGCCTCCCCTACACTGACAGACTTTGGAGGGGAATGGAAACTTACAGAAGTGACGCGAAATCCTCGCATCTCCTCCCTTTACCCTGAAGAAATCTCTCGGCGGAGCAATCGCTTCTTCCTTTGCTTTTCCACGTGTTCCTCTGACGTGGAGTTTGGGGGGTGTGCGAGCCTGCGAGCAAGACGAGCGAGGGACTGGGCAGCGGGGAGGGCAGTGGGGAGAAATGCACACGCAGCCACGGAGCTAGTTGGAGTGGGAACAGCGAGGAGCCGGAGCAAGGCTGCGAGTCCGGCTGCCAGCAGCGGGGAGTGGAAATTTACAGCTGCTTGTGAGCGCCTGTGCATGTTCAAGCGATCCTTTCTGCTAACGCTTTTGCAGGGACTGACGGTCGCTCGGCAGAAGAGCAGGAGGTTGAGTCGGGATCCCTCGTCTCTGCCACGTGTCGATAATTGTCGGGAGGGAGTAATTAAATGGAAGAGAACTAAAGGCGGCTGCTGGCGGCGTGGGCTGCAGGGAGGCGGCAGAGCTGTCTTCAGCACCTGGCCATGGGGCTGCGCGGGGCTGCCTAGGAGCCCCCACCTTCCCACACGCGGTAAGTGTCAGCCGAGGTGATGTCCTCCGAGTGGCAGAAAGTTAAGTGATTTAATAAAACTTTTCTTTTTCCAGTTAGCACCAGCCTTTTCATCATAAACCGTTTGCCTGCTTGTTCTCGATAGTTAGGCTGTTAGCTTTTTATAGCTTTGTAAACTGTGTTACCAGGAGGGGCTTTTTAAAGCAGGCAACCCTAAACAATACTCCTCCTGTTACATAAGGCAGTGGCTCTGCGACCAAGCACTCCGTGTCCATGGAATATCTCTGGAAATGGCTTTATTTACAGTGTGGTTTCCAAAAATAAAATATCTGCAATATATCATTTCTCTTGCTGCTCTCCACTGACTGCCTGCAGCTGCGAACTGGCTCTTGAGATGCAGAGGAATGAGAGCGTGGCCACTTGCATAAGACAGTGGAAAATGGTTAGAGATGAAGGGAAGATGGGTGCGCATGTGAACTGTCACAAGAAACAGCACATGTAAATTAGCTCTCTTGTTATTTATAGTCAATAGGTCTTGTCAACCTGAAATGCTAATTCTGTGCAATGGGCTATTCCTGAAGTTATTATTGGGCAGAACTTCCACTGAGCTTAAGGGATGTTTTGTTTTGATTTGTTTTTTTCTGAGCAAAGGCTAACATTTGTAATAAAGTGAAATTACTGCTATACAAAATTATTTTAATGTGTTATGAAGCTATTGAAAGTAACACAGCAGGCTGGCTAAGAACATGATCAAGTGAATGCTGTATAGAGAGGTAACTTTCAGTAATATTAAAAAAATAAAAAGCAAAAATAGTATTCCCTTCCCTTGCTAATGGGTTTAGAAGAAATCCTGTTCCCTCTTGGCTGCTGCCTATGTTATTTAAATTATATTAGCAGTTTCCATTATTTGTCATTATTATTACTACTAGAAATGGAAATTTAACTTGGTTTCTCTTTTTCTTACATAAATGAAAAGCTGTTAGAGGCTGTTCTGTTAGAATTCTCTGTACTTAAGAGATATTAGTTAAGAGACCTTTTTCTGCATGACTGAGCTTGCAGGAGTTTTGCTATGGACTACAGTTAGGCGTGGAACTGAATTCTTAATTTTTTAGGTTTGAAAGATCTCCATGATGACAAATGGAAATAGGGATCCCAAATATTCTTGACTTATCAATCCTTCAAATTCGGTGACTGTAAAACCACTAGTTTCTTATCTTTCTAGTTTTATTTATCATGAAGTAATAACCTTCTAGCTGGTTCATTAGCATGAGTAGGAGAGCTGGTGTAATCCTATGATACAGAGATGATTGATGGCATTGTGCATATGGTGCCACAGGACGCCGCTTCTGCACGGATTTAGAATCTGAATGTTACCTGGCATTGCAGTGTGCAAATGCCATTTTGTAATAAATATTTAATAATAATAATAATATATGTGGTAGCACAGGACTTGCTGCAATAAAAAGGATGCTAGGCAGCAAAGTCAAACACTCAAAGAGTTCCTAACTTTAATGCTGGCATTTATCTGTGGCGATAGTCTGTGCTCTGTACCTCACTCAGGATGCTCCCATTAACTTGCAGTCTTTCCCATCGTCGCTGCCTCGTTCTGGTTTTGGCTGGTGAACACCTGAGCTGCAGCATCTGCTCCAGCAGCCTTGTCTCTCTACCCTCCTTCCGTCCCCTTCTTTCCCTCTTGTGCTGGTACAGCTCTTGGTAAGACTGTGGGGAAAACTGGACTGGAAACCTGTGTAACCTTTTTTTCCCCCATGAGGCTCTTTTTTGTTAACCTGGGTCAGTTCCCTGACCTGAGTCACCCTACAAACAGCTGTACCACGCCAACAGAGGCTGTAGGCGTGTGAGTAGATGTGGAGCAGGGTGTCACCATCACAAAACAAAGCGTTTATCAAACTGTTGCCTCAGTGACCGGATAGCGATTCACTGGTTCCTTTTATCCCCTGTGTTTGCTGAGAGACTATATAGGCCTTTTGTTTTTTATTGAATGGGCATTCGAACACTCAATTAAAAATAAAATTATTAATTTATTTGAGTGCATCCATAGAGCTACACCACAGCACTTGAGTGAAGCATCACCGTGAATGCCTTCAGTTTCATAACAGTATTGGACAACTATGTGATATTATTCTCATTCTGTAGAGGTGATCAGATTAAGGGCAGAGCTGCCTACTTATTTTCCATATCTGATCTTCAGAATGCTTGCCATCTGCTAAAAAAAGATGCTCATGATGATGGTAGGCATTATTGCAATGTTTTATATGTTCAGGTGAAGTTTCAGACAATATCCACCTTCATTGCAGGTAATGCAACAAGTAGCCAACATCAAGGCTTATGATAAATAAATCCTTGAGTTTTTGGAATAAAGTGTTACCAAGCAGAAATGGCATTCATCCACCCTAACCATAAATAGGTCCTCCCTTCTGTTAATCCTGTGTCTCATTTGCAATGTACCTTCCAAACTCTGCAACTCGTTGAGGATTTGCAGAGAAGTTACTTGTTGTGTAGCCCTGATTCCTTCTGCGTATCGAATGCAACGTGGGTCATGTGAGGGGGCTGCACGGGGGAGGATGGATTGGACTTCTCCAGGTGATCATCACACCTGGGGACTTCCATCCCCTGGTCTGAGTGTGTAACTCTGTAGTTGCAACAACTTTCCTAAATATAGCAGAAGGGAGAAATGAGGAGGGAGTAGAACATCACTTCCATTATGTAGAGACTGAATTAGGCAAAATTGTGAAGAAAGTGTGCTAATTCAGGCCCCAGATATGTGGGTCTTAAGCACACTGCAGTAAATGGAAAATGAAGGTCTTTTTTTCCATTCAAGAAGCTCTCACACAGTATGAGTTATTGAAATGTTTTGATTCTGATGAATAAGTCGATGAAGGTTAGGAATTAAGACAAGACAGATGTCTGATACTTGAAGAGGAGGAATTTTTTTCACTCATTCATTTTTGAAGACCAAATGGCTTGTCTGGAGGAACATCAGCAGAGTGCATGGAAGGGCTCACATGCTCTCTCCCATTCTGGCCTCTGTGGGCAGGAGGAAGCATTTGTTACCGAGCTGCTTAGCTGAGTTGCTTCATAGTGGAATGGGATGGTGATTAGAGTGATGTTGCCACCTGCATTTTGCCTTCATCATGCTTACAAGCTCCGCTGTGCTGTAATCTTTTGAGAAAGTATATGATTAAGAGCAAAGAATTGGGGGAGGGTGCCTATAAACAGAGCTGGATCTCTTACTGTACTTTATAGCTGTATTAAAGAGCTCAGATTGCACTAATTATTTTAAGTGCATTTCTTTTATGAGCAAGTAAACTGGCAGAACAGATATTTTGAAGACTAATAAAGTATAAGCTTTGGTGTCAGTTGATCGAGGTTTCATTCCTTATACGGCCACTGATTTTTTTATGTGGCCTTGGGTAAGTCTTCAAATCTTCTGTGTTTCAACTTCTCCCTTTGCAGAGGGGGCAGAGTAACAGCAGGTTTATAGGTTTTTTTGGAAGTGTGTTTTCCATCTTGGGTAAATGTTTGCAGAGTTGGAGGCCTTGGAGGGAAAGCATCCTCTGAGTGTTATGTTGCCTTTGACAAGCTATGACTACCCTAATACTCACACCTTATAAACCTTGTCCACCTTTGGATTCAACTCGCTGCTTTAGCCTCTGTGATACATATTTTTTTTCTGATTTGAACTGCAACAGCCAAGCATTTTGAAAATGGTGCTTTAAAATTGCCTTTTGGTGTTTCTGTCACTTACCTAAAATAAAATCAGTGCCATTTTTTTCTCCCGAACAAACATGGAATTTCATTCCCTGAAAGTGTTTTTGTAAAAGTAGAACTCATAAAATGTGCTGGCAGCTGAAATACCCTGTTCATACTGATGGCAACAGCAGGAGTTGGAAACCACCTTTCCTTCTGCAGAGCTTCTGGGGCATTCCCTGCCCAACCAGGAGAGAGAACCTCCGAGGCTGGGAGTTGGTCCACTGAGATACAGCTGTTTCTTTCCTCGGTCTCATAAGCTCCTTGAAAGTGCACCGGTGAAATAACATCATCACAACTAAATGTTTCAGAAGTTGGCTGGTCCCCTGTTATGAATTCCTGAGTGTCCACAATGCATTTCTGATGTTATAAAAACATATGCTGTTCAATAACCATTAGATGGAAAAAGTTTTCCTAGAAAGTAGGAAAGGGCTCATTCAGCCCTGTCCCTTGCTGCCAGACAGCACTGTCAAAAATGTATTAACAGATGCTTTGCAGTGTGCCTGACAGAATAGGTCATTTCAAAATTACAAAGCTCCAGTGGTTGGAAACCTTTGCATTTTCAGCTTAAGTTTATTCATTGGCAGTTTATAGCCCTTTGCTTCTGCATACATAAAGTGTTACTGTTATTTGAGGTAAGATAACTTGGGCTTCCCTGTATTTTTATTCCAAGCTTACCAAGGCAAGCACTTGTAGCCTCCTAGACGTGCTGGTCTTCCCATTCTTCTGGCCAGCCTAGGGTCCTTCTCTGCACCCGCTCTGATCTCTGTTGATTTTACTTGACTCCAGGTGTTCAGAATTGTGTACAAAGCCTTGATGAAACTTTATATGGAACATTGTACAAAGACACGCATCCCTTTGTATTTCTACTGGTTACTTTCTTAATTCATCATGGATTTGTGTTTGTCTTTCCCTTGCCTGTAAAATACTGGTGTGGTCACTGCATATCTGTTGTTTCTTATGGTCAGTCCTCAGCTTGAAGCAGATACTCATAGAATCATGCAGTAGTTTGAGTTGGAAGGGACCTTTAAAGGTCATCTACTCCAACTGCCCATCAACTAGATCAGGTTGCTCAGAGTCCGGTCCAACCTGATCTTGAATGTTTCCAGGGATGGGACATCTCCCAGCTTTCTGTCTCTTCTCCCATTCAGTGTTATCTGATACTTCTTACTCTTAATATTTATCCCATTTTTATTATCTCAGTCCTTGAGGCCATCCAGTTCTTCAAGTAATGATATTTCAGTCCTCATCTGTGTTGATAATATCTTCCTGTTTTGAGTCACCACAATTTTTGGGTAGGCTCTTAATTCCCATGCCTCTCTAAGTAAGATCCTGTCCCCAAATTGTTCTTACCTTCTCAGATGATCAGTCTCCCTTTAGATGATAATTTTCCTTCAACTATTTTATTTTCTATTATATTCAGTTTAGTGTATTTCCATGTCAGATGCATGGCTTCTACTGTGTTTTCTCTGTCTAAAAATATATTCATAAGGGATTGTAGTGTGAGCTACCTTTGGTAAGGCTGTGTTGCATTCTTTTCAGTTGTCATTCATCTTTGTGTTTCAGCTATTTTTAGCAAGGCTGGAGGACAGGAGTCCTTGTTTTGCCATGTGCCTTATGGAACAGCCAGCCATAAAAGTAGGGAGTACAACTCCCAAATCTCAGCAAAGTTATTTTACCCCTGTTTGCTTCTACCTGTAATTGTGAATAGCATGTGCCCCCTAGGAGGTTACTGCATGGAGAAGCAAACAGGACCATAACCTGCAGCTGACAATATGTATGTTCTGAAGCGATGGATCATTTTTTGCCAGATGCTGATGGTTTAAAAACTGTGTCCTGAAAAGGGCTAAATCCAAAAATGTTCTTCGATGAACATCTGTGGCTCTTCCTCTTTTTTCTCTCTGTCTCCCTCTGCTTGTAAACCGTGGATGCTTGGCTTTGTGTGTATGGCTTCTACAGGTGTACTCTTTACTGACTAAGAAACTGGCTGGCTGGACGGGCTCAAGCCGTTGTGAATGGAGTTAAATCCAGTTGGCAGTCAGTCAGTCACAAGTGGTGTTCCCCAGGGCTCAGTACTGGGGCCAGCTCTGTTTAGTATCTTTATCAGTGATCTGGATGAAGGGATTGAGTGCATTCTCAGTAAATATGAAGTTGGGTGGGAGTTGTGATCTGCTTGAGGGTAGGAAGGTTCTACAGAGCAGTCTGGACAGGCGTCATTGATGGACTGGGGCCAATTGTATGAGGTTCAACAAGGCCAAGTGCTGGGTCCTGCACTTGGGTCATAACAACTCCATGCAATGCTATAGGCTTAGGGAATTGTGGCTGGAAAGCTGCCTGATGGAAAAGGAGTTGTGGGTGTTGGTCACCAGCCAACTGAACGTGAGCCAGCAGTGTGCCCAGGTGGCCAAGAAGGCCAACAGCATCCTGGCTTGTATCAGAAACAGTGTGGCCAGCAGGAGTAGGGAAGTGATCGTCCCCCTGTACTCAGCACTGGTGAGGCTGCACCTCAAGTACCGTGTTCAGTTTTGGGCCCCTCATTACAAGAAAGACATTGAGGTGCTGGAGGGTGTCCAAAGAAGGGCAGTGAAGCTGGTGAAGGGTCTGGAGCACAAGCCTTGTGAGGAGCGGCTGAGAGAACTGGGGTTATTTAGTCTGGAGAAGAGGAGGCTGAGGGGAGACATTATTGCTCTCTACAACTACCTGAAAGGAGGGTGTAGAGAGGTGGGGTTTGGCTTCTTCTCACAGGCAGTCAGCAATAGGACAAGAAGAAATGGCTTCAAATTGTGCTGAGGGAAGTTTAAATTGGATATTAGGAAAAATGTATTCACCAAAAGGGCTGTCAAGCACTGGAACAGGCTGCCAGGGAAGTGGTGGAGTCACCATCCATAGCAGTATTTAAAAATGTGTAGATGTGCCTCTTAGGGACATGGTTTAGTGCTGGGCTTGGCAGTACTAGGTTAACAGTTGGACTTGATGATCTTAAAGGTCTTTTCCAACCAAAACAATTCTATTCTGTTCTAAATGAGTTAGTCGTTATTATACCCAGTCTTCTGTTGCACATTGTGAGGTTGAGGTGTGACTCTGCTCTGTTGTTGATCTCCACAGTTTAGAGCTCAGCCAAGGAGTGGAGGTTATGTAGCCAAAAGTGCAGAAATAAAAAATAGTTTGAACTGAACTGTGAGGAGCTTGAAAATGGAAATCAGAAAGAGGTGAGCTTCCCGACACTGAACAAGAAAATATTCCTGTAAAACTGACCTAGCAACAAAGGAGAAGCTATATACAAATTCACCTACTCTAGACACTATAAAGGAAATTTTGGTTTAAATAAGACATTTAAAAATATTTCCTTTGTATCAGATAAACTCTTTTTGTAAAGATAATCTACAAAAATATTTTGAAATGTTTTTAGTCAGACATTAGGGCAGTCTGTATAGATTTTTTTTTTTTTTTAAAGTACTCCGGGGCTTGAATTTTATATTTGGCTGTTTTACATGGTTGCTATTTATAGTTGTAATAGAATGTATATATAATCTGGATATTAATTCTATAGGCTATTTAGGGATTAGTAACACATGGATCTATGACACAAATGGGGTCATACTTCCTGATGTACTCTGTAGCGTGTCAGTAGTAACAACGAAGCATGAGAGGAGTGGGTTCTTTGGGACCACTGGGAAAACATTATACTTTCCTGTTTTCTTCTTTATGTTGAGTGCATTGTGCTCATCTAATTCTGTCCTTTAAAACCTGTTGTATAAAGCTTTTTTTTAATTGTAAAAGTCGAAGAAGAATAGGGAGATTGAAGCGGTTTGTGTATACATTTATGTTTTCACAACTAATCTCACAAGTATGTGTTGTGGGGAGAGATGGTGATGGTTGTCTTTTATTGTGGAAAAAAATGGAAGTTGTAGGTTATTTTTGGCCCCCCCCCCTTTTTTTTTTTTTTACCCTCTTCTTGGTTATTATACAAGCTGGAATGCAGTCCAGAATGGTGCTGGGCTCTCCCTGGAAAGTGGTGCTGCCTTAACCAGAGCATATTCCCATCTGTAGCCTGTCCATTGACTTCAGTAGATCTTTGTATCAGACCCTCAGCAAAACCCTGGGGATTTCATAACTTAATGCTTTGTAGGATCAGAAACTAAGCTACTCGGTTTCTTTCATATGTAAATACAGTGATGTGGCATTTGCCTTTCTAACCATACAGAGGAAGAATGTTTTAAATTAAACAAACAAAACCATTTTCGTTAAAATGTCTTTCATTTAAATGTCATGGAAACATTTGTGTCCGTATTTGGGCCTGACTTTCTGTTCCTTGTTTAATTCAGGCACTGTTTTACACAAGTGAGATCTGACCCACAGATTCTGGCATTCTGTCAGACTTGGGGGATAGCTTAACTGCTTCCTCTCGAGAAGCTGTAGGCTGAAAAAGAAAAGCGGCTGAAGAAGAAGGAGTGATGGCAGAGAAGCTGGGACTTTATCTTGCGATGCTCTAAACAAAGGATGCTTTTGGAATGCTGATGTCTACAGTTAGATAACTGCATCGTGATGAAGCTGGTGAAGTTTGGCAGAAACCCCTATCGGAAATCTAGTGGAGCCTGCCAGATATGCAGTGTCCAGAAAATGTTGGACAGAAGCATAGACTTGCTGGAGCGCTGACCTGTAGGTCAGGGGCTTTAGGAAGCATCCAGCTCCTGTGCAGGTGCTGAGTAGTTGCTTTCCATGTACTAAGGGTGGCTTGTGAATCCTGGATGAACTTGCAATAACTGTACATGAGAACTTTTACTGCTCTGCTGAGTAGCTGAAGCAAAATACGGTGCCTGAGGCATCACCTTTTCTTCTTCATAATGTCTTTGTGTGTTTTTATTGCATTTTAGTGTAAACCTTAAAAGCTATTTTTGTTTCTTGTTTGATTTAAGGCAGTCCTCTTCTATCCTGAAGGAAGAAATCCAGGTGAAGAAAAAACATGCCTTTGTTTAGTAAATCGCAGAAAAATCCTGCTGAGATTGTGAAAATTCTGAAAGAAAACATGGCCATATTGGAAAAACAAGAAAAAAAGACAGACAAGGTATGAGGTAATATTGTGCAACACCAAGAAGGTTTTTGTGCTGGGGAAATGGTAGACTAAAGGGAATAAAACTGTGTTCGCTCACTGCCCTGATTCTGCAAGCGCTTGCACATGTAAGTAGCTTTGTGTTTCAACGGTTCTGCTGAAATCAGGAGGCTTTTGTGTAAGTAAAGTATGACAGATCTGGGGGTCAAACAGAAAATGTTGAGATGCAGGAGCCTCAGCCAAAACAAAGGGTGATCTACTACTTCAAATAGTAATGCATCTAACAAAACAGCCGGGAAGGCTATTTGAAAACCATTATGCTGTTAATTGGTTTAGCAGAATAACAAATAAGACTGCCAATTAATGTGTAGGTACCTACAGAGCAAAACTTACTTCTGATGAAGGTTGTTCACATAAACCAGCAAACCTGTATGTATTCAGATGTACATAAAAGAGATCTCACTCTATCAATCCTTTCTAATGTTCTGGGTGCTGGTGCTTCCTAAATGAGCTGTGCTACTCGTATTCTAATTATAGGGCTAGGTTTTTGCTAATGCTATTGCTCTTTAACTCTGACATGGTCCTGAGTCACTTTTGCCACTCTTACAGTGACCAGTTGAGAAGATCCACTCTAGCCTACAAAATGCTCCCAGTTAAGAATTTGTGCTTATATGTATATATATATATATATTTTTTTTTTAAATCTGAGACTCTGACCTCTATATTATTACTGTAGTTGAAGTATATTATTTTAATTCTAGCAAACTAATTTTAAGTTAAAACTGAATGTCAGTGGAAACAGAAATAGCTGATAAGTGACATTAACACAGTTTTTGGGCTCCTGTTGTTTTTGTGTGCATGTTGTGCTTCCCCCAGCTTGTGCAGGAGCCTGTATGAGAATGAACCCAGCCCAAAAGGTTAGCATGAAGCCCTTCGTGCCCTTAGTGAAATCCTCTTGAAACTTTTCCGTTCAAAGCAAGTAGCTCAGAGTGTGTTAATTATGTAAGATCAGTCACATGGATTTCAGGGAGGCCTCTAGTATTTGATGTCTCATGCTGAAATATCTTCAGTTAACTGAAAAGCACTGAGAGAATTTGACTCTGAACTAAAACTTAAAAATAAGTAACTAAATAAACCAACAGAATCTGCCCTCCCTTGCTGAATTCATCCTTTGGAGCCTGATTAAAGAAGACATTCAAAGCAGAAGCTCTAGACTGGGGTTTCTTTTCAATTTGCTTTGCAGCATGACTCCTCTGGGTTGTGGTTTTGAGGATTTCTGGCTTTGACCTGATTTGTTTATTTGGGTGTCAGTGACAAAGCAGAAGAAATTCAGACTTCTTAGAAAATCAAGAACTCCATGTAAATTTTTCATAAAAGCCAGAACAGCTGGTGTGTGTTTCCTCCACAAAGCAAAAGATATGGGAGCGCTCCCCCAGCGTATTTGGATGGAAGCAGCTTGTGAATTAAATGGCGACACTTATTTTACAGGAGGAGGTTCATTTGCAGTATTTTCTGTTGTACTTTATTGCTATGGGATGGAAGATGTTCCTGGGGTGAATGTGGCTGATCAGGGGGAGAGGAGGGAGGGGGGGACAAGGTAGTCACTTCAACAGCGAGGCAGAAAGTGAAGAAAGCAGCCTTTTTTTGGACAATATTTACATACATGCTTTACACAGTGTGCTTTTTGACTCAGGACTTTGCGCTCTGATGTAGAGGAAGCACACAGGGCCCTGTCCCTTCAGAAGGGAAGGTGTGAGACTCCTCAGTGATGCTGCCTTTCACCTGAAGTGCCACGCTGGGCTGTCCTGAAATAAATACCTATTAAAGAAAATGTCCAGATTCATGGTCCTGAGTTTAGGAAAGTAAATCATAAGGAATATCTTTAGTACTCTGACAGTGATAAACTTTATAAAATGTCAGGAAAAATAGCTCTTGCAAAAACAATCACCCCATCACATCTCTTACTGTCCATACAGGTTTGTGGGGTTATTAAAACCATTAAGTGTTGATTGCATTTTGAATTGAAGAAGAAAAGATGATGGGGAGACTTTCAATGGCACACGGGTTTTCAAAGCTGACTCACTTAGTAATGAATAACATCTTATCTTTTAATGGGTATGATTAAAGAGATATAACTGAAAACAAAAGCAAAGATAAACAAAGCACAGTGCTGCACTCTCTGGTCTGCAAAACTTGGCAAGGGTTTTAAATTTACCTTCAATTTGATTTCCAAAGGGAGATGAAATGTGTCAAACTTTCATAAAAGGGCCCAGAGGTCTGACTCCTGCAAGAGCTCCTCCCAGGGGCCCATGAACCCAGAAGTCTGGGAATCAGGGCTCTCAGAATTTTTGGATTTCTGTCTCCTTGTCTGCTGTGAGAACTGGAGGTGTGCTGTTGTGCCTCAGCATAAAACCAAGATTCCCAGGATTTCTAGGGTATTACTCCACAGCATCCCTGATTTTCCTTGTGTACATAATAGCTTCCAACTAGGACCTGCCTCAGATGCTAAACAAGAAGATTTATCCTGTGACAATTGAGCTGTTATGGTAGCACAGCCAGTGTGGTATGTGGGCTGAGACAGCTAAAAACTGCTAATACAGGCAGAATTGGCAGAGAACTGTGGCAAAGCCTAAATTAACTAGTGGAGAACCTCCTCATATCCTTTCACAGTTAAGAAAACATAAGTACGAGGTGAAGATGCCCTGAGCAGATGGGGGGGGTGTGAGGTCAGATGGGGAGAAGCTTGACGCTTCCAATACAACTTTGTGCAACTTTCAGCGGGAACCATCTGTGCCTTGGATGAGCTGTTTTTAAATAATGCAGGAATGATGATTCCTACCAAGCCATGCAGTACTCAGGTAGAGGGAGCCTTTCTGAGACTCTCTGAGTACTGGGAAGAGGGGGGATGACACAACTCGATAGATAGGATGCAGAGAAGCCACTTGTTAGTATAAAGATGATTATGCATCTTTTCCAAGGCGCATTTCCATGTACACACATAATATACAGAAGTTTGCACTCTTCCTTAATTAAGCTTTTTGTCAGTTGTAGAACAGAACCCATTCAGACTTTGAACTCTATTGAGTGTGCTAGCATCTGTCTTCATAGATAAGGATTGAATTTGACCCAATTCCTCCATGTCTCTTTAAAAAAAAAACCCAAAACAACCTATTAATGTGTGCAGTGTTGCTATAATGTTTTTTAAGCACACTCAACTGAAAAATAGTTGGATGTTTGGTTCTTACTCTTATGGGTGGGTTTCTTTGTTTGTTTGCTTGTATGGATGTATTTGTGCTTAAATCTTTGCCATTTTCTCAGCTACATTCTGATGGGGTTGATAGACCACAGGTTGAGATGTGCCACGACACATGACTCCTCTTCCTCTGAAGTGCTCTTTCTAATACCTTCTTTTGAAATATTTTTTTTAAATAACATCCATTTTAAAGAAGATACTGCAGCACTGGCAAATCAAATGTAACAATTGGGGAATTAAGTAGGGTAAGATAGAGCTTTAAAAGTGGAATAAAACCTTCTTTATCAAGCATCCTCCTCTCTTCCAACATTTGAAATAAATAAGATGTTCTTGTGGTACGTACAGTTGCTGACATCCTGTTCAGGCTGTGATATGGTCAAGAAAAATTAATAACCTTTTATTACAGAATTCTATAAATGCCATAAAAAGTTAATCTCAGTCATGTAGAACCAAACTGTGCTTGGATTTAATAAGAAATACCTATTCTGGAATTAACTAGAAAAGCAAGAAAGTATTTAAATACCTAGGAAGTGAAGCCTTTGGAGCTTAGGCTCTCTTCTTCCTTTCTGGCACAAACTCCTGTAGTGTTCAGAGGATGCATGTAAAGAGGGAGCAAGAGGGGAGAAACCCTGGTGTTGAGTGGACATATCTGTTGAACCTGAGGAAGAATGGACAGCACGTGGCATGCTGGCCATACTGCTTCATTTATTACTGCTATGCTGCCATGTCTTTTGTTAATGAATGTTGTAAAAGAACATTAATAGAAAGGATACATTAACTCTCACTAAAAAGGGGGGGTGACATCCTGACTTCTTGAAATCTTGTGTTCAGCCACCAAGTCTGGTCAGCAGAAAGCAGTGCAGGTGGCATCCAGTGTGTCACTGAAGGATGTCCTTGAACACATCACCCTCTCGCTGCTAACCAAACACATCGGGTGCGGCATCCGTGACTCAGTGCCATCTGTGGTGCCTACAGGTTTGGTAACATTTTCTGAACCTGCCCTGAAGCAAAAGTCTTCAAAATGTCACATGCTTTTAATTTAGAATAGCAAACAGATCTGGGGTCAGTTGAAACTTGGCCTAATCTTTGCTCTTGGCCTAGATGGGCTGAAAGATTTGCAGTTTCTAGCATAGCTGATCCAAGACTTTGGGTTTGTTGTGGAAGCTGAGCCCAAGTGAGTTAGAGCTGGTTCAAGGTGCTGTGCTGAGTGTTTTCTTGGCAGGTAGAATTGCAGGGAAACAGAAACATCGTGAAGCTAGACGTAAAGTATCCTGAGGTGTCGAGCTTCTGCTCCTTACACTTAAATATATCTAACAAGACTGCTTGTTCGGGTAGGTCACTGTAATCTGTCCTCTGTTTCATCTCTGTGTACTGTAACAAATTTAGTACTGTTCAGAAGGATCAGGAAAGCAAACTTTAAATAAAGTTACAGTTAAAAGACTTCAAGATTTCCAGAACAAATATTTATATCAGTAAATCCTGCTTTTTTACGTAGTGCCAATTAAGCCATTTTCAGCTCCTGTTCGCCTTGCTTGCTCCTGTGCTGATGAAGCGGCTGGGGACCAGTGTGTGAGATGAGGTGCATGCGGAGGACGGGATGTGCATTTGCATGGAAGAGTGGTTGCGTGACTGCTGTGAACGCAAATAGCCATGGATGCGATTCTGCAGCTGCCAAAGTCAGTTGCAAAATTGCTTTCGACTTAATTACTGCAGACTGAAACCGAGGGAATGAGATAAGAAGGGCTTGGCACTCCTTCCTTCTAGCTCTCATGTCCTGGGGTTTTGTGGAGTGTTTCATGTTTCAGCTTCCCTGTTCTGCAAAGGCCTGTTACTGCTCTAGAGATGGGAGAAACTCCAGATACTATCAGGTGCTGGTGCCAAGAGTTTAAAATCTGTCTTTTATGGTTGGGTTTTTTTATTATTAAATTATTATTTTTAAGGACCTTACAACCTTTAGTTCTGTTTTAAGTGCAAGATTAACAGTGGAAAAGGAATTTATGCCCAGGTGGGGCAAATCTGTCTCTTCCGTTTAATCATGCAGCCTTTTAAAAGGCGTTTCCCTGTTGTGCCTGCTTGGCCAAACAGTCTTTACCAGCTTCCTTGAGTACTAGGCCATAAAATTTTCTGTTATTTTCTGATAGTGTTCATACCTCCTGACCCAAAATGTCCACAATTTGTTCCTGTATATCCATTTAGCGTGAAATGGTACCAAGAATAGCTCAGTTGGGATGATCCTGAAGCTACAAAAATGT
Organism: Caprimulgus europaeus; assembly: GCA_907165065.1. The sequence goes on along the minus strand of OU015523.1, from coordinate 96,147,827 downwards.
TGGATTCTTATTCTGCTAATGGCTGTTCTTGGGAATCCTTACAGTTGCATGTAGAGTTGTGTTGGCACTATTCTTTCAGGAGAAAAATTGGTTTCAATCACACAGTGAGAATATTTTTAGACAAGATAAAACCAAACCAAGGAGCTTTATGCTTTTGGTTGTAATATATAGCGTGGAGTACTGGCAGTTCACCGAATCATACATTGCAGTATTTAACATCACGCTGGCAGGCATTTCTGTATGTTACTGTCTGCTGCTGTGCAAGAAGGCTGCAGCTTAGAAAGATTTTTGCTCTGGAAATGTGTTAGGTACACAAACAGAAGCTGTACAATGCTATTCGCTATATTCTTATGCACAATTGAGGATTTCCTGATTGCTGTGCAGATACCAGTTTTTGGGCATCCTGTATTTTTCTTATGTATATTTGGTATCTGAGTTTGGAAAAGTGGAAAAAGTTCATGCAATCTGTTTTTTCTTTACTGTTATGGTGGGTCATAAATGTTACATTAAGTTCCCATATGAATAAAAGCAAGAATAAGCCCTTCTGACCTGTAACATATGTGTGAAACCTTTAACCTGTTGGTGAAACAGAGGTAAAATGGAGGCAATCCACTGAAAGCTTTGAAAAGTTTCAGTTCAGGTGTAGGAGCTCAGACTGTGGATTATTCAAGGACTGATACTTTTCTCCTTATGTTTCTTCTAATCTTCCTTGGAGAGAAGTAAAACAATGCAATGGATCTACATTGCATAAAAGATCCATCTCGCCTTCTCTTTGATAAGCATACAGGTTTGCATCATGAGCACTTGATATGGCAGTTTTAAGATAAATATGAAATTGCTGTAAGTAGCTAAGGAGAGGGAAAGGGCAAGGTTAGTAAGTAGAAGTAATTTTTATTAAGCCAGTTAGAATAACTAGAAATTTAAGTTGCTGCAGCTGGGGACTCTGAGTAAAGTAGCTCCATGGTGTGCTATGGGGTTCTTAAAAAAACTTCCTGTATGAAGTTTTGATTTCTGAAGTAGATCTGCTTTGTTTATTTTGCTATATCACATACAAACAGTTTTGCAGATAAAACACCTTAGCTTTTGAGTATGGAAAGTCACAACTCATGTAATTATGGAAATAAAAATTCAGCTTTCTGCATGAACAACAGATAAGACTTTTGTTTTAGACTTCCATGCTACTCTTTAAAATCTGTCTGAAAGATTTTACAAGAACAGAAAAAAAATTAAGACTTGGAGGATTTCTTTGTAATCCCTTAATGTGAAACCCAAGCAACTCCTTATTGAACTGTCCTGTATAACTGTGGAATATAGAGAAAAATTTAACTGTTTGGCAGCATTCCTTAATAATACTAAATTAGTGCCCTAAGAACGTTGTCATGTACTTTGGCCCTCCCCTAGAGATCAGTCAAAAAAAAAAAAAATAGATAAAACTCAGAAATTGTCTTCTAGACATGTCAAAGCAAGTTAAACTGAAGAATCCAGTATTAGCACTGTGGGAAAGGAAGAACAACACTGGAGTACGGAAGTATAGGCATAGTGGTGTTAACCATTCTGTAATAAAGACTTGACCTTTGCAACAAAATTGGCTGGTCTTCATATGTGTTTTGGGCTCTGGAGAGGAGAGTCTTGAGATCTTTCAGGGAAATTTATTTTTCACATAGAATTTCAGGGAATAATTTCTTTGTTAGCTCCTTTCTTTGTGTTATGGTCCCATTAAGTCAACAATGACAAGACTTTGATGTATGAGGAGAACAAGCTTGAGACCAGGTATCTTCAACTCACAAAGTTTCCGGCTTTCATTGTTGAAGCTGTTGGTAGGTGTGCAGAGACACATTAATGCTCACAAACTCCCAACTCTGTAAGCAGGGATGATTTAGCATGCTTATAATTTAACTTAGAGAAGTTACATAAGCTTATCTGTACTGTCACTTCTCAAGTTTCCAGGCTGCTGTATATGAAGTAGTTCAGGGTTAGCACAGTAATCCAAGAATAGTTAGATTTCAACATTTACACAAAATACTGTATTTCAAAATAAACTGAGAAACCTCTTGTGGGTTTCTGGTCACTATAAACTATGCTCTGTGGATAAAGAGTTATTTCTTGCTGGAAAGAACATGTTAGTCTGTTTGGCCAAAATAGAGAAGAAATGTCCATCGTTGAAAAAACTGCTTTCACTGCTCAGGTCAGTACAGGTTGTGGTCTCCACTCCCCTTAAAGAGCTATTGCAAATCAACCTTGTGGCTCATTTGAGACTTACCCGTGTAGCCACCCTGAATTTTAGTGTTCTGCAATGGAATTGGATCCTTCTGAGTTTGGACATTGTGAACTGGGATGTCTGTAGACTAGAAACCTGCAAGTTGCTTTAGGAGGTCAAAATCCTGACATCGGTGCAGTGACAGCAACGCAAACACTAAGTTGATGTTGTTTGCTGGAAATCAGCTTGCATTTCATTTTCTGCTTTGTTGTCCCTGTCTGCAACTCTAATTGTCCAGTTTGGCGATGCCACTTTTGACATTTGTACACAAGATGTATAATCTGTTCTGTTTAGGATTCTGTGTTCAGTTATCTTGTCTCCCCCTTTTATCCCTCTGCTTACACCAGCCTCCCTAAATATAATGGCTTAAATTCCATCATAATGTAAAATAATCATACATAGAGGAGCACGGCCTTCTGGCCTTCTTCTGGAAAGAGGATTGTGGCTGAAGTGTTTCGATATTTCATGAAAACTTTTCTTTTGCTCTGTAACTTCCACTGAAGTGAGAGTTGCAGCACTTTACTTTTATTGCTACTGCCACTGGTGGAAAATAAATAGTGGTACCGAAATCATAATAGACTTTGGAGTTTCTAGCAAATCTCACTCTCTCTCCCCCCCTCCCCACCCGAAATTCTGTTTGTGACATCACTGGGGGGAAGGGTGTCTTGCTGAGGTTTTTGTTGGTTTTTGCAAATTTTTCTAAAGCAGGTCAGGATCAATCTGGCTTCTTATGACAAGCTGTTCTGCAGCTACATTTCTGTCATCTTGTATTTTCCATGTATTTGAGTGAATGTTATTTGCTTTGTTGTTTGTTTTGGACAGGTCTTGAGTCTTGGGATCTTGGAATGTCCTTCTTTTTTTTTTTTTTTTTTTTCCTTCCCCCTGAGTTTTGAACAAGTTTCCATCCCAGAAACAGTGCTTATGTACTTAGGATATTATTCTAAAAATGCTGTAAGATTAAGTGGAAATGTCAAAGTGGAGGCTAGAAGTGGCTCTGTTAATTTAAGAATCTGTGTTTGGGATTATGGTTTTCCTCTAGACAGATTATGAGGGATAGGCACAGAAGAGCAGTCCTTAGATTTGATCAGGAATAGCTTTTGGTGGCGGGTTGAGTGTCAAACCACAGACTGTCAGAGGATATGAAGGGGGAGAAAGTGAAACACAAAGTGTAAATTGCATGTAGAAAGCCAGGAAGATGAGCGAGTGGCATGGCAGATGATGAGAGAAATACAGCTGTGATGCGCAGTTGTGCCCATCAACACCACAGTGTTCTGTAGTTTATTTTTCTCCTGCAGCACTTTACTTTTTGGCCTCCTTTTTGAGAATTAAACCTAAAGCTGTCTCTTGAAGATATTTTTCTACATATCAGAAAGGACTACTTATACTTGGAAGGAAAAGTATTAATTTTTTTTTTAACCACAGGATGCCAGAGATATTCACACCTTGCCCAGCAGAATGGGTGAAAAGCCAAAAATGTATGGATTTTTCCTTTGATATGAAAATATTTGCATAGCTCTCATAAAGATTTAGAGCTTTAGTTTCCAAGATAGCATCCCTGTTGTTAATCCCATCTGTACTCCGTGGCATATCTCTAGTGACAGACCACTAACATTTGAGGTAAAAATAGGCTCTTTTGTGGAGCAACGCTAAGGAAAAACAAGACTTCTGCTGTGGTTAAAGTTCACATATTAATTTACACGCTGCTCAGGCTGACCTATCTTATCTAGCAGAAAACTGAGAGTAGGTACTAAGAGATAGGGGGAGAACATTCCTTCATGCTGTGCAAAATCTATGCTTGAATCTTTCAGGTAGATGCAATGTGAAAGTAGCTTTTTATTGGGTTTTTTTTTTTAGGATTTCAAGTCTTTTCCTAGGATTTTAATTCACTAATGTGAATAGAACCTGTGATTTAAATCAGTACTAAAGTGTTGGGAGATCAGTGCAGTTGAGAGATGCCTCTCTGGAGCATTGTGGGGTTATTTTGTGCAGATTGATCAGGTGGTATTTGAAAGCATGACATTTTTCCTTTCAGTTTATGTGAGAGATGTGTTGAAATCACTGCTCTGGCTTTGAGCATCCATTAAAGTCCAGTTAGCTTTTGCAAATGACTCTTGGGTTTTCTGGGTGCGTCTTGATTTTTTTTCTTTGCTAAACTAACGAAACGCTCATTTCAAATAAATGTTTTGCAATATGGATGTGAAATGCTGTCCTATCTTCAGCAGCTTTAACCATCTTGCCTGGCACTTTCCTGTCATTCTCAGCTTTGCTTTCAAGCCTCTCTCTTCCTTCCCACTCCCTGCCAAAAAATCCAACCAGCCTCACTGTGGGTCATGCGTGTATTAAATATAACCTGACCCAGAAAGAGCCATTGCCTCCATAATCCGATGGCTAGAGCAGGTGGGAATTAAAGCATATGCACACACTTGAAAAAATAATACTTTTGTTCTAAGGAGTCTTTATTTATACGAAGTGGGGCAAACCTGGGAGGAGAGCGTGAGCCAGAGCTGCTGCGCTGCGGCCAGCGGTCATTTCCCTTGGGAAATGGGACGTTACCATTCACATCTGATTTAAACCTGCTGACTGCCACAAACACCAAGCTATTACCTGTTTGTATGCATTTCTCTTTCATTTTCCTGTTGTAAGCTTTCTGGTCAAGATGTTTTGTAAGGTAATTCCTCTACATTAGGTACCTGAAACATTGCATGGAAATAGTATACACTAGGCGGGAGCAAAAGATGACTTATTTTAGTTTGCTTGGTTGTAGCTGTAGGGCTGCAACTTAAAGCTTATTAAAGCAAATTGTTTAATTTAAATTATTTTCCAACCTGAGACACAAGTGCCTGTGCACTCAGTAGGCAAATCCCTTGCAGAAGATGCTGGCTCGAACCACACACGATGAGAAGAAATAGGTGGTGGCAATGCAAAGTTGGCAGGAGTACAAGGATTTATTTGGGTTACCAGCAGAGGAGCCAGGACAGTCCATCAGCAAGCGGTTGGTGTGGAAGCAGCACAGCGGCCACCGTGCTGGTGGGAGAAGTTGGCCAGTTCCGTACCTCTGTCTGGCACCTCTCACTCCAGTGTTGATGGACCCTGCTGGGGAGGACAGGGGAAGCAACGGTGAAAGTGCTGCTGCTTCTGCAGGGCAGTGCCTGTCTCCAAACCATAAAGGATCTCGCTGACGCTGGTTGGTAATTGCACTCCTACCTCTGTTTTGTGCCCACGGTCTGTAAGTGATGGCATGCTGTGTTTAAATGGAATATATCTGTGTGCTTGTGTAGAACATCCAGGATCTGGTGTGGATGTTCCAGCCTCAGTGATTACATAAAACTGTTAAAACCATTTTACAATAGATAACCATCATCATAGGTACGGTTAGAAGCTTTTGTTTTGAACTGCTTCTCTTCTAAAATAAAACACTTTTTTTTTTTTTCTTTTCTGTTTTCTTTTTTTAAATGAAACCCTTATCTGCTGGTGAACAGGCATCGGAGGAAGTGTCAAAATCTCTGCAAGCAATGAAGGAAATTCTTTGTGGAACCACAGACAAGGAGCCACCTACAGAAATTGTGGCTCAGCTGGCGCAAGAGCTATACAACAGTGGCCTTCTAGTGACGCTTATTGCCAACCTGCAGCTGATAGATTTTGAGGTAGGTCACCATCCATAAACCTCTTCATCTCCTTGGTCTCAGTATAGTCAATGAGTATAGCTGTATATTTCTGAAGTCTAAATAATTTTATTGTATTCAAAAATGTTTTTTTCCTGCTGAAGAAAGTAGCTGCTGTAGGTTGGTCAGTGTCCTGATAGATGTGCTCATATACTGGAAGTAAATGCAGTGCATCTCATTTATCATAGAATTATAGAATCATAGTGGTTGGAAAAGACCTTTAAGATCATCGAGTCTAACCATTAACCTTTCACTACCAATCCCATCTCTAAACGAAGTCCCTAAGCACTTCGTCTGCCTGTGTTTTAAATACCGCCAGGGATGTGGTGACTCCACCACTGCCCTGGGCAGCCTGTTCCAATGTTTGACTACCCTTTCTGTGAAGACATTTTCCTCAATATCTAACCTAAACCTCCCCTGGTGCAACTTGTAGCCATTTCCTCTCGTTCTGTCACCCATTACCCAGGAGAAGAGACCAACACCCACCTCTCTACAACCTCTCTTCAGGTAGTTGTAGAGAGCAATAAGGTCTCTCCTCAGCCTCCTGTTCTCCAGACTAAACAACCCCAGCTCCCTCAGCTGCTTCTCATAAGACTTGTTCTCCAAGCTCTTCACCAGCTTTGTTGTCCTTCTTTGGACACGCTCCAGTGCCTCGATGGCTTTCTTGTATTGGGGGGCCCAGAGCTGAACACAGTACTCAAGGTGCAGCCTCACCAGTGCTGAATACAAGGGGACAATCACTTATATTATATCACTCAAATTATATATTCCATGGAACTCCTTGCCAGTTTTGTTCTTAAAGCCAAGAACTTAGTAGACATCTACTGAGAGAACTGAACTTATTTATAACTAAGGAGAAGAAGAGTTATGGTAGAAAAGATTGCAGTAATTCAGGATAAATATAAACCTTTTTAACTGACCTTTGACTATCAAGGTCTGGGAAGAAACCTCGTCGCTGGCAGGTCATTATAGTATTCCTGTGGTCTGCAGTCAGCGGGGATAGTGGTCCCCAGGGGCTGCTCTTAGGAGTTCTGCAGTTCCTGTGGCTCCCAAGCGCAAGTGTCCGAGCATCTCCGAGCAGTAAGAAATCCCCAGCTCCCAGGACCCAAACCTCTGCAGCCAAGGTCTGAAGCAGGAGCGGTACACGATGTGTAGGGCAGGGCAGCTGCTGAACTGAAAAATCATCTGATGCTCTCAGAGACAACTTTTGTGGGAGTTACCTTCCTGTGGACGATTTTTTAGGATACTCAAATCACTTGTTGTGACTTACTTTTCTTTCCATTTTGTAAGTGAAGGAAAGGGAGGAATGCTGGGAGATTTGTGTTTTCTTTTCCCTCCACACCAGTAAAACGAGGATTCAAGGGATTGATTTATGTATTTTGTATTAATTTTTGAAAGTGTTGTTAGTGGAGTTCTCTCACTCTTCTTCAGGTCTTAAGTTCAGGAGATGTTTTTTTTTAATGCTAGAATTTATTGAGATCCTTTCATTTGTCTTCTCTCTGCCACCTCCAGTTACTGTTAAATGTCTTCATTCCAAAAAACCCCAACAACTCAAAATGCTAAAAATCCAGTAATTTATTTATTTGTTTTTAAGAAAAACTGAGACAGGGGAGGAGAAGATCCTGTTAGCAAATACACCACAGAAGGGAAACTACTGCATTATTTCAGTTGCCTGACAGTCTCTGTTACATCTGTCAGACAGAAAATTCTGTCTGGACATATTGAACCCACAGTCTTCAAATGCAAGCAGTGAATGAAATATCAAACCTGTTGCTGAATTACTGTTATTACAAACAATTCCAATTATTTTTATTGCAAAATAGATTTTCCATAATAAAACCTTTAAAATCATTTAGCAAAACTGTTATACATACTCTTTTTATCAAAACAGGAGAAACTAATTGTCATTAAACAAGAGGATGGTAAGAGCATGTGCTGCTTTATCTTCATATCCTCATTGACTTTTTCAGTTTATAAGCTTATTGCTTCCATTTTGTTATATTGGTGTCCATAGTTGGCATTTAGGTTTCTTTGTTGAACAAGCAATTTCATCACTTTATAACACACAAATTATTTTTTTTAATCTGTCTATAATGGTAGAATGCAAAATCAAAAATTACTTGAAAATTTTATTTCTGAAGGGAATAATGTTTATGTAGGTTACTTCATTTTATCATGACTCCCCGTCTCCTCACCAACCCTGCTGCCCACTTTAATCCTAGTTTTACACAGCTGTACTTTTAATTTTTGAAGATGTATTTTCAAAGACTTTGTGAAACTTGATGGCTATTCAGAAAAGTGAGATCAGAGTTTATGCCACCACCGAGCAAAAGGCAGAAGCAGAGACTCAAATCCTGTCTTATTTGTGTTTCATCTGCCAATACACTTACAGCACATGTGGCTGGGGGCAGGCTTGCATGTAGGAGAGACTGTCATGTCTTTGCATATGTCCATCATACATCCATAGAAAACACAGGTTTATTGCTCCTGTGACTCAAGAAACAAGATATAATTTTGGTGATGCTATTGTTATGAAGCTCTAAAGTTGATTTTGGGCAGGAGCCCAGAATCAAGATCAGACTGGATTTTTTGAAATTTAAAATATGAAGTTTATTATTGAACTCTGAAGAACTGAGGGAAGTGCACATACAGAGAAAGTCACCTAAAAAACCCAGATGTTACTAACTGCATGTGAGCCTAAAGATTCACAAGTTGTAATGCCACTAAAAGAAGCAGTAAACAGCCACAAGCCCAGGACTGGTGACGTTAGAAGCTTTCCCTTACTTTTTCTTGAAACAGGACCTAAATTATGGTAATAAGTATCATGCAATTTATTTATTTATGTAATGGCATCCTTTGAAGTTCTTTTGTTCTTGTCTAGCCACTTTCTCTCTGTGCTGCCTTATCTTTTCTTCAGTAGCCGTATGTACTTCATTACAAGGAAAAACTGAATAGCAGATCCAAGTAAGAAGTGTTGCAAAAGTATTCCTACAATTTTTATAGGTGGTGAGGGAAGTCTGCCTTTGTTCCCTTCTATCTGCCTCTATTCCCTCTAGGAGAACCCAGAGACACCAACTTCTCTGGCTTTCACCATTGCTGGTCCCTAGAAAATTGGATATAATTTTAAATATATAGATATCTCCTCTCTGAGATATATATGGATAAATATATATATATCTTCTCTGCTATTGGATATAATGCTGCAGTGCACCTAATATTAAGTAACTAATGTAAAATTTGGCATAGCAGAGAGGATTGCTTAATTTTTGGCCATTTTCACCTCGCCTTTTCAACAGCTCTTCTCTGTCTGGATTGTTTTCGCCTCGGAGTAACTGCTGAAGCCATTGGGGATCACAGCATTCCAGACATACGCTACGGGTGTTGTAATAATAGGGGAGAATGGGATGACTTTGTAAAGAATTGGCCTAATTAAGAGAATGTCCAAGGGTCAAAAGTGTTGCAGACGAAGGCAGATGGACTGGCCTGCTCTGATTTGATTCTTCTATTTAATTCCCTGAGTCCCCAAGTCTCCAAGCCAGCTGGGTTGGAATGAGTAGGAAAGCAGAGTATTTTGTGTTTCTCAGCAGTGATTTATTTGTAGAGGTGAAACCAGGGAATTTCCCTCTGTGTGAAACTATCTGCTCCTTGGCTTCAAACGTTCAATAAGTTCTGTGCCAAGGAATGTTTGTCCTCTTGGGACAGATCAATGAACATGTACAGATTATAAGTAACCTTTTGCTTTAGCTTACCCTGTGCTTAGTGACCCACTGTTGACTCAGTGCCTTGGTTACTGGTCATTACTGCAGCGGCCTCCCCCCTCCATTAATTTCACACATCAATTTGTCTCCTGTGGCCAGAGGAGAGAGCTGTGGGGGAGGAAGAGGATTTCTAATGCAAGATGTGTTGGCAAACCCTATGGCTGAATAGAACATAATTTGGAAGGACCTTCTGAAAAGCTGTGCGCACCGGGAGCATTTAAAGACAAAACATGATTGTGAAGATGTATGTATATCAGAGAAAATTAGGACAAAGTGAAAGGTCCTTCCCATCTTAGTTGTGACTGAAGCAGAGATATGTATATGGTGCAGCCATTTTATCAGTAGTGATTATTTCATTCTTCATGGTGATATAATGGACACAGTTTTAAATTTAACTCTGATTTTCAAAAATTCAATCCCACTTGGTGTTGATTGCATTTGAATAATGAAAAGCTTTAGCTCTGTAAGTCTAGGCTGTGGGGTGGTCTACTTGGTACTAGCTTGACAACTTAACCTTGGAGTCTGTAGGAACAACAGTACACGCTGCAAAACCTTGTTTGGCTCAAGGTGGTGGCTTGGGTTTTTGGTACTTCAGTGTTGCTATTTAAGATAGCCTGGGGTTTGCTTGGCAGAGTAATGAGGATGCACATCTTCATTTAGAAAGAGAGAGGTGCAAATGGAAGTGGGGAGATCGGTAGTCTTCAGAGCCACCCAACAGAGCAAGACTTCTTGTGGCATTAAAGAAACAGCAGGTATGAGGTGGTGGGACGGTGGAGAGCCCAAAAAAGAGACTGACTTGTTTTGTTTTCAATTTAATTTCTACTTGAAATAAAGATTATAGTAAATGGTCTTTTGTTAATGTTTTTCGAGTTGAAGATATATTTTGCTTCTTTAACAGGGCAAAAAGGACGTTTCCCAGATATTTAACAACATCTTGAGAAGACAAATTGGCACACGCAGCCCTACTGTGGAATACATTAGTGCCCATCCACATATCCTATTCATGCTGCTGAAAGGGTGGGTGCTTTAATTTAACTTTTGTTAAAGAGCATTGCCTGGAAGATGCTGGCATTGCAGTTAATCTACTTTCTCACTTTTAGTTAAAAAAAAAAAAAAAAGAATTTTTAGATTTCATTCCAGATTTCTTATTTTCTTTCTTTCATATTGACTTTCTACTTAGCTGTCTAGTTTTTAATGACTGGATTATTTTACTTGGCTGTTATTTCATGTTGGAATAATTATGTGCTGATTGTTTTTGACTGCTCCCCACGTGATGTATGGTTAAGTTCTTGCCCTAAACTCCTGGGTAGCATTGTTGATGCCTGCTAAGTTTCATTTAGAACTTTTTGCATTGCAGGAGTGACTTATAGTGGTGTCTGTAAATAACTGGAATCAAACTGGACCACTATATGGTAGAACAGAGAGAAGCAAAAACACATAAAAACAATAGTTGTGTCTGTGGGACAGACTTCTTCAGTGCTTGTGGCCACGTGTGAACTTTAACTTAATTCTGTAATTAACTCCACAACTTCCAGCATTAAATTGTATTTTTTTGTCTTTTAATCTTTGAGGGAGTCAGTGCTCAGCTGTAACCCAGTGGTTCCCAAGGTAAGTTGGCCAAGGAGGGGAAGTAGACTGCTGTGTGGAGAGGACATCAGCTGCAGTTACATTCAGGAATGCACAAGTGTTGGCCTAAAACTCTTGAGGTTTCTGCCCCCTTTACTCTTGACTAAAAGCACCTCCTGTTCATCAAGAAGCTTTGCTTTTCCAGCCCTTGAAGTCTACTGTTTTCTGCCCAGTTTTCTTTTGGCTTTAGGATTTTGTTTATGTTTTCCTAAGGAAAGGAGAATATATGTGATTGGGATTAAACAACTGATGTAGAAATAAGTGCATTTATTAGCTGATCAGTATGAAACAATGTGGACACTCATAGTAGTTGTATGGGCACACTAGTAACAGCTATTCAAGCCTTTTAAACTAATAGTTCTTAAGACAATGGATTTTTTTAAGTGTCTTTCTTGATCTTGAGGTTGAAGATTTGCATTTTTACCATTTGCTCCACAGACAGAGTTAGGAAAATAATTAAGCACCATCTAAGATTTCTGTATGACAAGGCTGCAGCCCCAAGGGTAAAATTCCCCTCAGCCAGCTGCTCCCCTCTCCCAGGGCGGACCTGAGTCAGGAGAGGAATAGGCACAGGAGTCCCCTAAAATAGTTATTTCCTTCAAAGTTGGTCACATTCCAGTACAGCTGAGTAGGGAAAAAAATAACTGAGAGAACTAGTTAGTACCAGGGATTTCAAGAACTGTGAGCTTGTGGTTGAACGTGGTGGCCAAGCTCTTGGTTGCTGTGATAGGAGGAGGTGTGGACCTGCTGCCTTCCTCGCAGGCAGGGCGGTGGGGAGGCTGGGCAGGTGCCTGGGCTGAGCTCAGTCTTGCTCTTACAAGTAGAGTGATTTGTTGTGATTTAACTTTAATTTTGAAACTCTTGGCTTGTTTTGTGTTACTAAACACCAGCTTCCTCAGAAAGGAAACCAGTGAGCTAGTTAAATGGATTTTGGTTTAATTTGTTCATTAAAATTCACCATTTATATAAACCTCAAGCTAGTAGTTTCAGAACAGTGATGATAATTTTCTCAGTTGTCATTAAGTTGTACAACTGTTTTCAATTTCATATACAGATACAGTAATTTTCTTCCCTTTTCTTTGTCTTTTGTTTTTTTTGATTTTTCACTCATTTTGTTTTTGCACGTTGCACATTTATCATGATCTTATATCTGGGCTTTATTTAAAGCTAAAAAAAATTTGGATCATATCCTAGATATTCTTCAGCATCTGTAAAACCAAAAAATATTAAGATGATAGTAAAGATTTCATGTTACGCTTATGTGCTGCTGACAGGCGTTTTAGTGTAGGTGACCTGAGCCAGTGGATGTATTTAAATGGCATCACTTAGGTGCTTTTTTGGAGATTGCTGCTGCATGCAGCAGCGTGTCTGTGTTAGTTTGGTCCTCAGGCTCCTTGTTCTTGATTTCTTGACTTTCTCTCCACAGCACTGCACTGTATCAGAATTGCCATTTCTGGATTTTCTTGTTAGAAAGTGCTGTTGAATTCACCAGCATAGTGCAGAAGACAGTCCTGTCCAGCCCTGATGGTGTCTGAGCAGCTGCTGCAGAGCAGTGTAATGATGTCAAACGTGATGCTGCCTTACCTGCCTATGCTCTGCTGCTGGGACTGTCTAAAAATGATACTTAAAATATGTGCCCAGAGCAAGGGCAGGGCCCTGAGCACAGAGCTGGCTGCATGCAGGCAGCGTGCGGTGCCTGTGTGCAATCAGCTGTGAGACTGGGAAACACACACTTCATGTTAGACACCACCACTTGAGAACATGACTTGAGGCCACGTTTTCATATTTATTTAATGCTAAATGAAATATATGAAATAAAAATCTGCTTAAAGGAAAGTGGATTTGGCTGGCTTGGACCATTCAGTGTTTGTTATATGACATTATTTGGTGAGAAAAAAAAATAAATTATTTCTCTACCATGACTGTAAAAGAAACAGCCCAGGACTATTGTGAAGGCTGGTCATTGTTTTCACTTGTATTGGATGCAAAATTTCCTCTGCCCCCTGACAGTCAGTTCCCAACAGCATCAACAAAAGGTTGCTTTTTCATTGCATAATGTGAGCTCTGTTGAGTGGGAAGGATCCTGAATCAGAGCTCCCGCCCAGTGTTTCCTGCCTAATACTCCAGCAGCACTGCCAGCTTAAGATAACTGTTCTTACCTTTTAGGCTTCATTTTACTTTTTGACTACTTCCTTCCAGCTTCTCAGCTTCAGAAAAACATACAGCACATAGTTCACTACTTTTTTTTTTTTACTTTTTTTTTGTAGATTAATTGACCTTCCTGCTGCATGAGGACTTGCTTTAGTAGTATCTTATTTTCTGTGTGTGCAGGCTTTGTGTGTGAGTAGGATTTCAGATGAATACAATGTTTGGTGTATATAGAGTACTGGATATATTTGGGACAGTTTTTTTCTATGGTGCCAGCATATTGCATTAGCCCAGAAATAAATTTGTTCCTTTGTAATTTAAAATATTTTCCCTCTAGTGCCATGACTGTAGAGGACTTGAAGTTTGTGTCACTTCCATTGTTTCTCACAAGTGACAACTGTATAAGCTCCTTTGTGAATAAGTATCATGTCACATGCTGTCTGATGTCCTCAGTCACTGCTCCAGTCTTTTGTGATGATCACTTCATATCACAGTGCAGTTAAAGCTTGAGTGGTATATTGGCTAAAGTTGCAGAATTCCCCTTGAGTTTATCCAAGGATAAACACCTTATCCAAGGATAAACTCAAGCTATAGAAGTTAGTGTAAAATCAGATCAGAATATAGCTGTTTGTCAAGACCTTGTGTCTCCCAGGCTCAATGCCTTCCTAATCTCCTGCCTGTGCTCCTTTCCTCGTACCGTCTTCTGCACTAGCCACACAAGTAGGGTTTCCTTTGCGCTGAGAATGCATCTCTGCTCTCAGTCTTGCCTCTTCCAGCCTCCACAATAAGTGTTTTGAAATATTTCAAGTCCCTTATTTCCTTTTCTGCTTGCCCCCAGTCAGAATATGGAGGTTTCTTTGGGTTATAAGTTCACCCAAACAGAGAAGAGCTCCGTATTTTTTTCTGCTGCAGAAGTACATCAGCATAGAGCACTAATTGCTCATTAGAAGTGATTTTTTCAAAATGTGTTTCATGCATTTCTATCATTCCTGCCTGGTGGCTTTGTATGTAAGTGTGGGTGCAGAAAACATGCCAGCTATGACTGGGCAGCCTGTAAACTTCTCCCAGGCATATTCCAGGAGCCAAACCCAACTTCCCTTGCTTCTGTGAACAGCCAAAGGTCCGTAGCCCACTTCCAGATAATGGAGCATTTGACTAAGAATGATTCTGTTGATACTTATGTTTTAAAAAGTTATTGTGCTGGAAACAATGTAATTTGCTTTTATTCCAACCAAAATATTCCTTAGCCAACTATTAAATATTTTCCTGGCTGCACTCCTAGGAGCAGCTCCGCCTCTTTTTGCTTGAAAATTAGTATTCCTGTTAATGGAGTCGAGGAGAGGTACGCCTCAACGGAAAACATCAGCGAATCTCCATTGTCTAAAGACTTATAAATTCACGTTTGCAAATGTTTCCCAAAAGGAAACAAATAGGGGCTTGAGTGCCTGCATTTCCTTGAGGGTGGGAAGTTTCATTTGCCTCTTTGGAATAATAGTTCATTTTTCATTAAGCCAACTATTGTTGACATCAGGTTGAAGTATGCAGCTCTGGTATGCTCACAAAACACCACCATTCTTTTAAATTGCAAGCTGGTGGTAAATTTGAGGGCCCACTCACTTAGAGCACAGATGGCATTTTGTTTTTCTTTTTTTTTTTTTTTTTCCTTTTTTAAATTTTTGGCCTAGTGATAGGAATTAATTGTGCAGAGGAAAAATGATGCTGATAAGCTTTGGGTGATAATACACAGTTCTGATATAGTATAACCAGCTTATTGAAACAGAATGTGCTTTCTGTCCCCTGGGACTTCATCACTTTCACATGACTGAAGATTGCTGGAAGAAGTTCATTTTAAGTCCTTCCTGACTGTCGGATTTCATCCCCTTTTTAAAAAAAAAAAATGTTTCTAACAGTTTTGTTTCAGATTAATTTCAGATTTAAAGAAATCAAGACTTTATAGAAATACAAGATGATCTGAATTGCATCCCCTCTCCCTCCCTTTCGAAGATCAAGAAGTGTGCTGGCTCCTGGCTATTGCAATGCTTGTGCCATAACAGGTTCATAACCTCAGGAACGAATGCTTGTCTCCTGAACAAAGTTGTAGCCTCTGCAGAGGAGGGATTGAGCAGAATTCCTCCTAAAATGCAAAAAAGATCTTCACAGCTACAGAATGCTTAATCCTGTGTAGACTCTTCCTACCTTCCTTGGTAGACATTAAAATTCTAGAGAGACATTCGCTAGGAGAGTGGGCACTGTTGGATGGTCGTGAGGTGTTGTATTTTTCTTGGATAAACTGAGGAGCTCAAAATTAAATCTGAAAAGGGAGGTTGTTATATTGTATGGGCTTTGCTTTCTCATCAATCCAAAAAGCTGAAGGAGCTCCGCTGAAACATTATGTGCTCCCTGCAATCTTTCTACAGAGAGGAGATGTCATGCACATTTACACCAAAATGTGTTTTGGCTCGTGAAGGCAAAGGTTTGCGATGGAAATCGCTGGCAGCCTCACCTGTGTGTCTGCTCCTTAGCTTTGGTCTGAGGTCCTGAAGCTGGGACCATGCTGTGGCTGGGAGCTGCCGTCCCTGTGTTCTGTCCCCGCTGGCACACGCCTTCCCTACGCTACAAAGATCCCCGTTGCTAGAAAAGTGCCCGTTTATCTTTGTTCTTCTAGGTTTTGATCTTTCCTGTTTCTTTTCATTCTTCAGATATGAATCCCCAAATATTGCCTTACGCTGTGGAATTATGCTGAGAGAGTGTATCCGGCACGAACCCTTGGCCAAAATCATACTTTTTTCAGAACAGTTCAGAGACTTTTTTAAATATGTGGAATTGTCAACGTTTGATATAGCTTCTGATGCCTTTGCTACATTCAAGGTAAATTACATGGTACCTGCATCATAGTGTTGTGTGAAAAATGGCACTCCATCAGTAGTCATCACTGAATGTTGTGTTGCCTTTAAACTTTTTTATTGTTCAGTAAAGGATATAATGAATCCTTGGTCTGTTTGTAACAGGATTCACATCAGTGATCAAGCCTGCAAAGAATCTTTAATTCAGTACAGATTTACATTTCACTAATGTTCTTCATCTTGATAACCCAAGGTCTTTTATCCAACCATTTAAAACTCAAATTAATAATGTATTATGTACAGTTCTTGTAAAATGCATAACCTTTTTCTCTCCCCGCCTTCCCCCAGACACAAAACCACTAACCATCATGACCACAACCAGTAAATAGAAGGAATAATTTAAAATTCACTTTTATAATCCTCTCATTTTTGCTGACCATTCTGTTTTACAGTCAAGTTTAAACTAATGCCATGACCACTGGTTATTTTACAACTTATTTGTATGCTTACTTTTGTGACCTATGGTTCAGTGTAAGGACCATACTGCTACGAGCTAAGTCAGTGAAAGCACCTGCATAGACTCTGTATCGAGTCTGTTTTGTATTAAAAATGAAGTTGAGTGAAGCTTGCCAAATTTCTCAGAGTTTGTATGTGACCATCATCTTTCCTGCAAGGTGCCAGTAGAGTCTTTGAGAAAAAATTGGTGTCTATGAGCTTAAAGTACAGGGAAGATGTATTTATTTATGAAAAATAATTTAAGAAAGCTGGGAAAAATTATTTTCAGGTAAAGGCTCTTCTAAATATAGACATAACTTCTTTTTTCTTCTGTCATTCCTTGTTGTCATGGAAACAAGTTGTTCGTTCTTTCCTTTCAAAGCTAATTAGAAACATGATTAGATAGACCTCAGAAATAACTGTAAGGAATGTTAGATAGAGTTCAGTTCAGCAATTAAAGAGGTTTTTACTAACCTACTGAATGGGGTAAAGATCTGCACAATGGCGATAACGTTGCATTCTTCAGGAATGAGTTGAGCAGGATTACCAAGTCAAACAACCCGTTAATCAATAGCAGCACCTTTCAGTTATTTTAAGTTGCACTGGCCTGGTGTTCATTAGGTAAATGTTACGAAGGTGGAAGTAGCACAGAAACACAGAGGAGTAAAAGTACATGTGTAGGACTGTATAAAATGCAACTGAGATATTTAAATCCTCGGTCTCTGGCATTTTACTCTGTGCTACCAACGGTGTTTGTCTCTAGTCAGAAAAAGTGCTCCCGGACTCTGTTCCCAGCTTGGCAGAAGAGATCTGCATCTTTTGCCCGGGCCCTGCTTTGAGCAGGACAGCAGAGTGTGTGGTTGGTGATGGACAGTCTTCACCTCAGCCAGGGAGCATGATGGAGACAAGGGTCAGTTACGCTGTGGCAAGGACCACAGGCTGCTGTGACCCTCCCAAGACAAGAGGCATTGATGTTGTTCATGGATCTACAGCTGTGGAACTTAACTTCTGTCCCCTGTGATCTGAGTGTATTTTTAGCTGGATTTAAAAATAGGATACTACATCCTCACGTGCACTGGAAAGAGAAGAGTGTGAGGACAGTCCATGCTCAGACCCAGGGCAGAAATCACCTTTTAAAATGCTTGGGGAAAACCTATAAACTGCATTTTTAAAAATTACCTCTTATTTTAAATTACCTGACCTGATACACAGTCAGTTCTGGAAATAAACCAGCTATTTATCTCATTTCCTATTTGTCTGTTGCTCTGAATAACTCAAACAGCAAGAAGTGATGTAGAAGCAATTGAATCATGAAATATGGAGCTACTTAATTTCTACCGTAAAAATAAGTGTGATGACTGCTCACTGGCTGGGTTACTGAACTCGTGTTTTTGGTTCTGTTTCCCCTGTGTTCGGATTGTAGCGTTGTCACCAGGGTGTCTGTTTCAGAGCTGACAGTCTTGGATAGTCTATGAACTAGAGGAGAACTTAATTAAATGTGCATTAAAGTCTGAGGATATTTATATTAGAGAAGTATTGGAATTTTTTATGATTTGAAGATGTACTTCTTAATTAAATTCAGCCAGGTACACTGCAGAGAGGAAACAGAGCTGCTAAAAATGCAGAGGAAAGTAGCTTGTATTTAGAGATACAATTGGCTGTGGAAGGTACCAGCAGCGGCTGGAGAGTGCTGATTAAATACTGCTGCTCCACACTCTCTCGTGATTTTCTATGAAAAATTCATTTTTTTATTATATTCCATTTGTGCCCCCTATTGCCTCCCAAGTGCCCTCTGCAAAAGCTGGTGACTCATGTTTGTTGCACTCAGCCTTTTCAACTGCTATCATTGCAGTCCTGCTAAAAGAAGGAATGTATTAAAAAGATGTACTGGATTTTATAACACTCTGCTTTCCTCTTATAATTGATGGTAAAAATAAATTAAGGGATTAGTATGTAAAGGATTTATTTGTGATTCTGTAGAGGATGCATTTGTGTGTCTGCTTCAGTTACTCGTCAGCTTCAGTCTTTGACTGTGGGGAAAGAAATCAAGGAAAAGATGATGAAAAAGATAGCAACTGATTCACAAAAAAAATGTTGACTTGAATGGACTTCATCAGGCATTTATTGTGATCAGTGTTATGTTTTAAAGGAGGCAATAAGATAAAAATTAAACTTAAATGCCTCAAACTAGCCACTTCATTTCATAGCAATTCATCCAGTAAAGAGACTTGATTTCTTCTGGAGCTGAATATTTGCATCTCTGTCGCTGAACACCAGCATTCCCATTCTGTGGGAGAGGTTGCTTTAATTTACATTTGAACTAGTTGGCCTTTTAGCATGGGAGGCATCCCATCCAGCTGTCTGCAAGGTCTGCCACTGCTCATGTCAGTAAGCCCACCCTGGGCAGAAAAAGGGCTGCAGCAGGGATACATCCCTCCTACCCGAGACCTCTTTCTGGGGAGGGAGCGGAGGGAGCCTGGATGGCTATCTTAGATTGGAGCCTAACTTTTAGGCTTTAAATAAATAAATGTATACATACAGTGGTTGAATTTGAGTCTGCCTTGTTATATTTATTGGAGATGAGCAATAGCAGTTGATCAAACTTAACATAATCTTCCAGTTGTGGGATAGCATGTAGATCACTCCTGGCTTTGGGGCTACAGCTGATCACTCATAAATGGTTAATTTACCTTCTTTCTTTCTCTTACCCCAGTTTGTTGTAAATACTGTGCACAATGGCCATAAGCAAAGGTGGGAGGGAAAATGAATATAAAGAAAGTTTTAGGGTAGTTGTATATTGATTCTGTTAGTATTCACTGAATTCTCCTTAAAATCCTAGTTAATGTAGAATGCAGTTTTTGTTTTAAATGCTTTCTGTCTATAGAAGTAATGTTGGAAATACCTTCTGAAAGATGATCTAGCAAAAAATACAAAAATACATTTGAGACTAAAGGGACAATCAAATGAGCACACTCTCTCAGGTAACCTTTCTCTGTTCTTTCTCAGGACCTGTTAACGCGACACAAGTTGTTGGTAGCAGAATTTCTGGAACAAAATTATGATGTGGTAAGTATAAATGATAGCAGAATTTTTAAGAAAATTGTTTGTGCTTAGCTGGGAAAATTGCACTTTCAATAGCAGAAGGTTTCATTCTCCACAGAAAATAGTCACATAGGACTGCAAAACTAAACATTGCTTTTATTAAAGCAGAATCCTCACATGGCATTTGAAATACAGGTACCCGCTCTGCACCCACACAGGGACATGCACCAAGGTTTCAGGAGAACTCATAATTTAAAAGCAAGTTTTATTCTTGTCTGCAGGCATCATGTCTCCTCTTATGTGAACAGACCTGTCAGCTTTGTAGGTAAACAGATCATGGGGAAAAAAGCATGCACAGTTTTGAAGTTTTGTGACACTCCAGCGCTGGTGGGGCCATACCAGTGTAATTTACAATACTTTGGGACAGAGGAGAAGAGTTACTGGAAGAAGTTTTAGCATTACTGGAAATTACATGTACCTAACTGGGGGACTGAGGTGTGAGTATTCTTCTTACAATGCTAAGGCAATTAGTCCCTTGGTTTGCTGCCATTTTTCACTTTGATTTTTTGGCTTGGTTTTGACCAAACGTGGATCAGAAAAATTCCATTGGAATCAATTAAAATTGGGCTGATAGGGATCATGGAATTAGACTGCAGGTTATGTTCTCATGTTACCTGAGATATTCTTTATTTCATTGCCAGAGTGAAAAGGCCAAAGACTATTTCTTTCATTCTAGAGTTACCAAGAAGGTTAAATAAAGATCAGGCTTATTATTGCTGAGTCACAAATGCAGCTTAACTGGAGCAAAATTAGTGTCTCTACTAATCTTTCTCTTAATACTGAAGCACTGCAATGGAACAGTCCCTGTTCTACGTTTATTTAATATTTAAAATTTTTAAGTATAAATTGTGGAAGTGAGCATTTTTTTAGGTTATTTTTGGACAGCAGTGTTGGTTTTTTTTTTTTCTCGTTTGGTAGATGGTTTGAACATATCGTAGCCTTCTTTCAGTCTTCTTGACCACAGGATTGCCTTGGCCCAATTCTGCAAAAGCTGGCATGCACTCAACTCCTGGTGACCCTCATTGGGCAAATGGCTTTAATGAGCTGCTCCAGGCAGGTGGCACCTCACAAAAGTAGTTTTTTGGCGTACTCCAGTATGGTATGCACCATCACCCATCAGGGGTATTGTGTTCTATCAAAGCAAGTCATGACCACAATATGAGTGAGTGGGCGTTGCACGCCGGGCCCATGTGTCCTGGCAGCAGATTCACCCTCCTGTAAGAGAAGGCTGTACAGGCTCTGGCTTACTTCTGTCCTAGCTGGCTCCCACCAGCTCCTGTTACATCCAGTCCATATGTGGTATCCCTCTCTGCAGTATTTGGAGGAGGAGTGTTCCTGGGCATTAATTCACTGCATGATAAACGGCCAAGAAAAAAGGCCATGAGAGCTGGGCCTGGCATGGCAGTGAAGTGTTAGAGAGCAGCACTGCTGCAGCCTCTGCTGCTCCTCTGGGCTGGGAAGGGCCGGGAGGAGGAAGGATGGACGTGAATCGGATGCATTGGTGTTTTCTTGTTTCTCTAGATCTTCGAGGATTATGAAAAACTCCTTCATTCTGAGAATTACGTAACAAAGAGGCAGTCTTTGAAGGTACAGTCAAGCCTCTCAGCACTTGCCTTCCACATTTGAACTGCATGTTACGCAGAATGTCACGATGCACGTACGGCCACAGAGCAGCCACCTACTTTCTAACAAAAAAGAATACTTGGGATGCTCTTATAATGCACAAGAGCTCGCTGTGTCTTTTCTTTCCTAGATGTCTGGTGAAGCATTGGCCTGTTTCTATAAAACAAGCACTATCATTTTTCCTCTGACCTCAAATCTGTGCTTTGGTTTGGAATGTAGGTTAAAATGAACTTGAGAGTAACGTGATAATCTCTGTTTGTCTGGTGCTGTTTGCTGCTACAGCACCAAGTCTGACAGGACCTGCAGATGGGACCAGATAGGCATGTTAATGTAACATCCGAATGAAATGAAGGTGTTTTTGTGGGACAGCTGCACTGCACTTGCTTCTGTCCTAGCTGGCTCACACCAGCTCCTATTACACCCAGCCCATGTGGGATCCCTCTCTGTAGTATTTAGAAGATGACCATGACTGGGCATTAAGTAACTCACTGCATGATAACAAGTCTAGTTACTATTCTTTTTAAAAAGGTAGTGACATTGAAGCCTCTTAGGCAAGCATTAAAATATGTTGCTGCTTTCTTTGCATTCAAAAATAATGTGTTGAACTGAAAAAAAATGGGTTTTTTTGTAATTTTGTCTATAGCTGCTGGGTGAATTGATTCTGGACCGACACAACTTTGCCATCATGACAAAATACATCAGCAAACCAGAAAATCTGAAGCTGATGATGAACTTGCTGCGGGATAAAAGCCCCAACATTCAGTTTGAAGCATTCCATGTGTTCAAGGTGAGCTAGGATGAACTGTAAAGATGGTAGACTTTCTCTTCTCCTCATAAAAGTGTTTTTCAAGGTGGGCAAGAGAAAGCCCAGAAAAATAAGGCTAAAGGTTGGGTTTATAGTCACTTCCAGTGTTTGAGAATGCGTTAATTGAAAACGTTTCTATCACTCAGCCTCCGATACCTGTTTGCCTTCCTTCAGGTGAGATCTAAAACAGCATCATTTTGGTTTGTGCTGAGTGTAGTCACTCAAATAGTGATGAGGTGGATGCTACAAGTAACAAAATACACATCTTCTAGGTCATACCCAGGGTATCTTCCCCAACTCCTAAATAATTTTACTATGTGATTCTGGGTAAAGATAAAAAAAAAGTCTTAAAACTACAGTAAGACTGAAAGTAGATGATGCTGCCACTTCTAAATTTGCTTGTAAAAGTATTAAAATGATTTTGTAAATCTGAGGTTGAAATTAGTTTAATTCTTCCATCCTTTTGCAGTGATCATTAATGCAGTCTTAATCAATTACCAGACCTAACGAGCGTCCCTTTTTTCATTATCATTAATGTTAGTAAGTGAAAAGTTTACAGTTTTCCTATCAAAAAAGTTCTCTGCTCTGGGACATCTGTGAGTTGGATTGTTATTATGCAAAACTGCTTTTAATTTGGAATGAGCACATTCATTTCAAACTATGTAAACAGAGTGGATAATGGTTTTCAGAAGAGGAATATTGAGTCTGTAAGGATATCCTTCCCCAAGATGGTTGAGAAAGACACCAGACCACGACAAAAGGCATGCTGTCGCGAAAAGGTTACATCACCCTCCACAAATTCAGGGTGACTTGTTGAGTTTTGTACTTCTGCCATTACTGATTTGGAAAAAAGCTTTCCGACCTTCAGTGCGGATGCTTGGATGTGCAGCTTCTCCAAAAAGCTTTTCATTTAAAAAAAAATAAATAAAAAGAAAAAAGCTTCAAGGAGCATTACAAATAAAATTCCCTCCCTGATATAGGCAGCTTGGTAAGCTGTTCCCTTGCTGACTTCCTCCAAAGTCAGCTGAAGCACTGTGAGTAACTTCTACTCTTCCTCCTTATCAGGGGGTATGTGGCTCCAAGATAAGCCAGCAGTCAGGCTCCAAACACTTGCAGCCTTTGAGATGCCTATGGAGGGAAGGGATCAAAGGATTGGGCTCTCTTAGCCACTCTGTGAATAAATGCCAGATTTTTAGGTATGAAACACATGAGTTGTTGTTCCTGAATTAATGATAGGCACAGCCCAGGCCTCGGGGACAGCTGGTTTTGCTCATTTTAAGAGGCCTTTGAACGGATTTGAAATAACTTGAAAGGATTCCAGTGTGCACCCATGTCACACATTGCTGTTGCTCCCATTCTGCCTTCCTTTCGTTTTCCAGTATGTTGCACCTCATTTCCAGTTAGAGAGGAGACATTGTAGGCTCAGCCTTGCTTGACCACTTGCAATTGCTACCGTGTGGACATAATGCTGAGCACACTAAATTCCTCTAGAAGTGCAGCAGGGCTCCCCTTTTAGGTCCTCACTGAGGATCTGGGTTAGCTGGGTGTAGAAGAATTCGGCTTCTCCCCAGTGGGCATGGTAGGTATAGGATATGCTACAGAAAATTGCATTGTGAATTAGCTTTGTAGAGTGGGCCAGAGAAGAACATTTTCCTCTGATTTCATTTCTTAAATTGAATTCTAACTTCTTGAGAACTACTAAAGGAAATCCTAAAATATTTTAAGAGAATGTGGGAAAACTACTGACTTGTGCCCTGGTCTGCAGTGTCCCTGCCTCCTGTTTCTGGGTTAGTGTCTCTCAGCTTGGTTCTCTTGTCAGCTGTAATAATTCCATGCTAATGTAACTGGGAGAGGAGTCTTGTCCTCAGTTTTTAATCTCATAAATTTTAAACCATGCTTGCATTTTTAAATTGTGCTTGCAAAATACCTGTGCGGTCCTGGTTGAAATTACAGTAGACTAACTGCAGTGATCTGAAATCAAAGGTGTGCTGAGAAGTGCATGCTTGCTACTCTGTCTGAGCTGCCAAAAGATCTGGGTTTAAATTACCTGATTTAGATGTTTCACCAGTTAGACACAGTTGAAATAAAAAAGTGCTTGTTTTGTAAGCATACAGATTCCAACACTCCCATGCCCCAGCTGACCCAAAAAGCGACATATGACTCTTACCTTCCTGAGGCAATTTCTAATTATTGAAGACTCAAACTGTAAAATAGAGATTAAAATTATGAGCCTCTAGTGCAAAAATATTTTGCAGGAGCATTTTGTGGCTGAAAATGCCCGTACCCCTCCAAGCTCTGAGAACATTTCACTCATCCAGGGTGCTTTGGGTGGGAAACTGAAGAGAAACAGAGCACCCACATGCAGTGCCTCCTTCCATTCTTGAGGAGGATTCCTCCTTCTTCTTTCTCCTAGCTTCAGCTCCTTCTCTTCCTCTTGCCTGACCAAAATGAAGCTTTTGCCTTGTGGCACCATCCTAATGGCCTGTGGCTGCTTTGTAAAGCTGGATGTCCCAGACACTGTATGCATGAGGATTAGCTAGTATTTAATCATCAGGAAAAGCTAACACAGCTCACCCCTTTCCTCCTCCTCCATCAATAATCCAACGGGGTTGCCTAGAGTTGTAGGTTTTAGGAGTCACTGGTTCTTCTCTGCATTGATTTCAGTGGAGAGGTCTCAGCCTTGAGCACACACACTTGGAGGACCAAATACTGGGAAGGGCTCTCCAGCTCCCGTGATGGGTTTCTGACAGTTATTAGTGGAACCTGTTTTGAGTTTGCCTGTAGGGGAGACGCCATCTTTCAGACAAACGTGAACATAGTGCAGGTATTCCTTTGACCTTGTGCATTTACAAATAAAGGCTAATAACAGGCTCTCTTGGGATTCACCTACACAATTAGATTATTTTGAGGAGAACACCCGGTAGCGGTGAATTTGGATTATGCAACTTTTTTGTTTTTAAGCAGACATTTAGCAAGATATATTTTACTGTTTCAATCTAAAAATAGAACGGGTACACTGTGTTTTGTGACCTTAGTTTCATTTTTCCATTCTCTTTTGTGCACATTACAGAGCTACCTCCTGCAGCTTGCTCTGCGAACGATCTCACATAATTTGCCCGTACTGACAGTTTCCTCTTGGTATGAAGCTGAAACCACATCTGTGAAGATGTGTCGTCTCTGTTTCTTAGCTGGAGAGTTTTTAGGGCAAGGAGTGTTATAGGAACCATTACACTATAAGCAACATGAACTGTAAGCACTTCTGTGTGCAGTTTTCTGACACAGTAGGATTGTGCATGACCCCAGAGTAAGTCTTAAAATACCCAACCCAGGGTATCCAACCTCTGTAATCACTTTTGCTCTGCTGCAGTCCCAGGGGTGGTGATGCCTGGTTATTAATGGTAAGGAAACAAGGTCAGATTCTCTAATCAAGTGATTTTGGTATTTGTTTGAAGAAATCTCGAGTATGACTTTTAATGGAGAGCAACAGTTCCACTTTGGGCAACTTTTGAAGCTTCAGAGTTGATTTTCATTCCAGACCTTCTCCACATATTCACAAAACGGAACTGTGCTGAAACGGCTATTTTTAGGGTTGGAATTTTAATACGAGTGCTCTCTTTATTTTGGTCTCTATCTCTGTCATATATCTGAATTAAGTGCTCTAGAACATGCAATCTTTGTGTGTTTTGAATAAAACCCTAGGTTAAACAAAGTTCCCTGTGAAATGTTTTAGCTTCAGTTACACTTAATTTTAGTAGAAATGTTACAGATGGCGTTAATAATGCTTTCTGTTTCCAGGGATTTATCTCCAACTCTGTGACAATACAGAATTCTCTTAAAAGTAAAATTTCATGGTGGTCCTAATCCTGGTCTTTGTGAAGCCAATTGGTTGATACTGGCAGAATTGATTGTTTGCTTAGCAGGTGTATTAAATAACATTTCAGGAATTTTCTGGTCCTTTAACATTCTCTCTTTACGAGTCCCTGTTGACACTGAGCAAGACCGGCAGTCACGATGATCTTTGAATGTTCACTTTGACAGTTTTGCAAGGGGAAGATTATCATCTATAAATAACCGAGCAGGAAGATAAACAGGATGTGATGTCTTCTATTAAGCTAAGGTCTTTAATTATTTGCTCTGGTCACTAAAACCTTCCAGTTCTGTTTGCAGACCGGCTAGCTTTTACAAGAAGAATTATTTAGATTTCTTCATTTTGAGAGTCAGCCTGCTGTTATAAGGAGGCCTAATATTCACTGAAGGAAGATGTTCAGCACTTTCAGGTCAGGCCATAATCAGATTCTTTCTGAAGATGTGAGTCCTGTCAGTTTACTTGATCGTTTTCTCCTAGTCTCAAAGGGGAAACTGAACTCCAAAATTTAAAACTTGTAATGAAGATCTGTAGCAGTTACTTTCCTCATCCCTACCGTAGGCTCACCTACTGCTTTCCTCAAAGGAAGCTTGTCCCAATGACTTAGGGGTTAATCATGGTCCAAATCCTGGAACCATCCGGCCTCCATCTGCATGGTGACCTGCTGTAGGTCAGCATGTGGGGAGCTGCATCGTGGGGCTGCTCGAGCCGAGAGCACGAACTGCCGCGGTCTCGGCCAGAGCCAAACATTCGGACCCAGGAGATTTCAACATTCATATTCCTTGGATGAGGCACAGACAGGAAGCTGTGAAGTACATTCAGTAGTGATTTACATTCCCAAACCCTTTATTTCTTGTATGGGGAACCAATAGCAGCATATCAAAGTTATTTGCAAGAGAAGCATATTGCTTTCAGAACAATCAGCTATGGACAGTCCTTCAAGTGTAGTGAGAGCTGTGAACTGACTGTCCCACCCACTGGTAGATGTGTCCCTGGTGAGATGTGGTGCTTTGAGTGCTTGGAGTATCTTGCAGGAAAGCTGTAATTTTAGAGTGGCTGCTCTGAAGGGGCACTTGGGAGTTGGAGCTGTTGGTGCTACTCTTGAGGAGTTTTAGGTGGCAAGCAGGCATAAAAATAAATTATTTGAGATCATGGCTCAGAGTAGTCAGAGAAAGGCAATGAGGAGGTCTGTGCAAAGGGGGTGTGAGTATCTGTAGATATTATACTGTCACAGCGACCACTAGATCAAGGAAAACTTTGTAAAAGACTTCAGGCCTGGGCTGGGGAGCGTTCAGCCAGCTCAGCAGAGTTGCAGCTCTTTCCCCAGAGCAGAGGGCAAAGTACCTCGAAGCAGTGATTCCTAGGAGCAACCTGAGGAGGAGGGATCCAGAGGAGACAAAAGCACAAGCAGGGATTAGGACTCATCAGGATGCCAGGGTTTAAGAGTAGATGCTTTGCCTCACCTTTACTGAATTAAAAAAAAATAGTCTTACCTTCCTGTATGGGCAGAAGTCCTTAGTGTGGCACTGCTGACTGATGTGTGCTGAGCCCCATTCCTTCCACACATTCCCCACGTGTGGCATTTCCCATATTGCTCCTGTAACATCCCCTAACTGGGACGTACGAACAGTGGACCTGCTCTGAATCCTCTCCCAGGCGTTACCAGATCTTTTTTCTGGGGGCAAGGGGCTGTAACACAGACCCCCAGGACAGTGTGTGCATGTTCCTCATCATGTAACACAGCACCTCCCTGCGCAGCTGGACGTGGCCCAGGTTTTCATGTGGCCACAATCTCAGTGGAGACAAATGAAGCTACAGAAAAGCCCGAGGTCTGGAGCCAGCAGCTCCAGGGCTGTGTGAGCGGCGGTGCCGCCTGCGCTCGGCCGGACAACATGCCATTCTGTACTGTCAGCAAATGTTTGTTTTCGTTCTGGTTTGAACAGGCTCGGAGGGAAACTGGACATTTTCCAGTCCTGTCCATCCTTAATTTCTTCTCATCGGGTAGAGAATAGCTTGAGTTATTTATGTCGTTGCACAAGCGCCCGGGTGGTGTTTTGTTGACCAGCCATGGTAACCTCGGTGCGAGCCAGATGTGTGAGCTCCTCCCGGGATGGCCGGGGCTGTGCTGCGTGTGTGTTCCCACTGCCGGCCCCCCACCCTCTCTGCCCCTCCCGACTGACGTCCGCAGAGCCCGCATCTCTGCGGCATCCTGAGCTCTCTGGGCAGAGCTTGTCACCACTGGCCTTTACAACCGGCTTTAAGTTCCTGTCATCAGCCAGTGCGTATGGCAGAGAAAATGTTAAAGAAACAGTGTCATGGCATAGGGGAGGCATTGTGTGCAGAGCTGGAAAACTCTGTGGCTTTAGGCACTGCAGGAGGAAAAGTCAGAGCACAGCTAGGTTTATCCTTTAAAAACTACTATTTGAGAAGACCAGTAAGCCCACAGCACTGGGATGGCTGTACCAGGTGAGTATCTGGTCTCACCTCCCTGCACTGCCACCATCCTTTGCTCTATGAGGACAGCGACGACGCTGGGCGCACCACGGTGCTCCTGCTGCTGCTGCTGCTGGAAATTTCCACACTCCCATGAACGGATTAGGCAGAGGGACGTGGAGCCTCTGACATATTTTTCCAAACCAAAACAAAGCTGGCAAGTCTAATTTTAGGCCTGGTTTAGTGTGGAAATGATATCAATAGTGACACAAAGCTTTTCCGTTCTCCTTATAATTAATTTCTGTGTATTTAAGTCTTGCACGTGGAGGAGGCTGCGAATTGACAGCTCGCTCTCAACAGCTGGGTTTGCAATCAAACGCTTTTATCAACAAAGAGCAAAATTAAAGGGAAGTGATACGGCACAGAGGCATAGCTTTGCTTCAGTTTGCTGTTGAACCAACATGTTTGTACCTCCTCTCTCTCTGCCTTGGGACAAGGCGTGTAGCAGCAGAGTATCTGCCTGCCAGCCTTCAGCTGACTTGTTAGAAAATAACTTATGGCGATATTGTGACTGATGTTCATCTCTCTCTTTCTCTCTCTGTGTGTCTTGCTGTGCTTGGTTTTGTTTGCATGCTAGGTTTTTGTGGCCAGTCCAAACAAAACACAGCCCATTGTGGAGATCCTGTTGAAAAACCAACCCAAGCTAATTGAGTTTCTGAGCAATTTCCAGAAAGAGAGGACGGATGATGAACAATTCACTGATGAGAAGAACTACCTGATTAAGCAAATCCGAGACTTGAAAAAGCCAACGGCGTGAAGAACTCCTCTTGTTTTCCAT
Source organism: Caprimulgus europaeus (assembly GCA_907165065.1). The sequence continues at coordinate 96,118,372 of OU015523.1, read as the reverse complement.
TGTAGGCATTACTCTTTTGTTAAGTTCCTCTGTGTCACCACAATAGTGCTTGAGAAGGCACAGCAAGTGCCTGTTTTTTATTTTGTCTTTGTTCCTAGATGTTAAGAGTAGAGGGGTTTTACATGAAAACTAAAAAAAAAACAAAACCAAACAAAAATCTAGAATAATATATTATTTTTAATCAAGACTATAATTATTTATGTCAGTTTAGAATCTCTCTGTAATAGAAGCTGGTTTGACAGATTTTTATTTGTACTCAAGAAGAATGAACCTCTTTGCTTATCAGTAAAGCCAAGCTGTTGGTGAGTGCACAGAGAGGTCTTCTGAGGACTGTAACGTTGTTCCTTTGCACCTGTAATTGTGACTTTGTTCTAGTGCTGCACACGTACAAGACTGTGAAAGAGTACGTTCGTCTCTGGAGTTAGCTGCACTTATAGATCAGGTTCTTTAGTTGAAACAGTGGGAGATGAAAAAGCAGTAAAGGTCACGTTTTTGCTTTATCTTTGTGTTCTTTCATCTTTAAGATTTCTTTTCCCCTAGATCAGAGGTTTTCTATTCAGTGCTAGGGAAAGGATGAAGACATCAGTCGGATGAGCTGTTTCTGCCTGCCCCTCCCTTTCCTCTCCATGATCAACCTTGTGCTAGAGCACGGGCTATTCCCACCAGCTGCCAAGCAGACCGATGAGGGGCAGCCCCAGGTGCACAGGGCCCATGTACTCCCCACTGGGAAGAAGGCAAGAGCAACCCTCCTCGGTTGAGGCCCGTGCTGTATTGCTAACAAAGCCTCCTGCAGTTAGTAAAATCAGCAAGAAGCCTGTCCCCAGTTTCAGTGGAAATAATACTGGCGGTGGCCAGAGCTACGTGGCTGAATCGTGCCGAGTGCTGAGCCCCAGCACCAGCGCGAGAGGAGGGTCCTCAGCATCTTCCCATCCAGGTTCAAATCCCAGCGGTGCGAGGCTGGGTCGAGCCGAGTTTGGCAAGGGGATGGTGAAGTGGCCTCAGCCTGAACTGCTCCGTGTCCTGGGGTCCCCGAGCCTGCAGGCGCTCTCAAAGTGGAGAGCACGGCTTGGGCGCCTCGGCCAGGTGTGGGAGGGGGGCCATTCAGCAGCCCCAGGTGCCAAAGGCTACTCCTAGTCTGGCGTTTTCTAACCTCGCTCATCCCGATGGGAACTCAGATTCTGCGTTGAAGTTGTAGGAAGGGAAATCGTTGCAGTGTTAACGCTTCCAGTTGGGTAAGCTCTGTGGTGCAAACAGTGTTTCCCAGGTGTGTCTGAAGAGTTTTTGGGGTCTTTCATTTTCTAGCGGGAAATGGAAATGTTACTCTGATGCTTTATTAGGAAGCGGAGTTTGAGAGCAGGGAGTGGAAATTTCTAGAATTTTTCTGGACAGCCCAAGTTCTGAGTTTTCCTATTTGTTTGAAGACAGCTATCTAGCTAAAACTCTAGGTAACGCTTCAGATAAACAGCTGAAACTGAACTGTAAAAACAGAACAAGACTTTTTTTCCTTCATGAAACTGTTGTATATTGGGGTGACTGATACTTTAATTTATGTGCTTTAGAAGAGGGATGAAATGGAACAGATTGTGGACTCATGTTTTTTTCAGATGTCTGATACACACCACAAATGTACATCTTAGTTGCCTGGAATTAAAAAAAATATATATTTGCAAGCTATTAAAGGCATGATTACTGATCACCCTTTATTTCTACACCTGTTTTTTTTCCTCTTGCCTTTCTGGATAGCCAGACTCTGCACAGTGCTAAATTCTTTCTTTTCTTTGCCAACCAGTTTCAGCAGATGGAGAGAGAGAGAGAGAGAGATGAGCACGGTCTTCAGAGCTAATGCACTCTGCAAGCATCGCATCTGCAGCCCTGGCTGGCAGGAGGCCTGGTGACCCAGGCTGCCGTCCAGACTGAGATCTGCACCCCCAGCCCCGCAGGTAGTGCTCACCATCAGTGGTAGCTTGCGAGTTGATAAAGGACCATCCCTAGAACAGCAGTCCTGAGCTCCTCTAAGATTTGGAACCTGAAACCAAAGGGTGCTTGGCTGTGCTCTGAGCTCCTGGGGTGGGGCTGGTCTCCAGGGCTGGATTAAGAGAGACACGTGTCCATTGCCTCAGCCTCTGGAGTCACATGAGAACATCAGGCTTCCAGCCTGCGCTCGGAAAAAGTGTCTAAGGGTGTGTTTCTGGGGAATGCCTGCCCTTGACAATGTGCGTGTAGCCCATGCAGAGGTGCCCACCGCATCTGTGAGGGTGGTCAGCACTGTGTGCGGCTCTTGTCAGCACGGTCTGGACATGGAAGAGCAGTTGAAGACACCAAAACCTGGCTGTAATAGGAGGTGCAAGTTTACACCCACACCCGGGTGTTTGCATAGGCAGAGATGTGGCAGGCTGACCGGGAACGTCCCAGCACTGGCAGCCTCTTCCCGTGCAAGCAGCCACCTGACAGCAGGAGTAAGTGGTAAGGAGGGCTTGTGAAAAAGGGGAGTGGGTGCGTGTGTCTGCAAGAGAGGGAAAAAAGGAGCGGTCTTAGAGTAAAATGACATGTGCCAGGCCTCTTGCAGCTTCTACAAGAAGCCAGTCCTGAAGTAGATACTGCCAACACACCTCCAAGTAATTGAGTCTCCTCAAGCTCAACTTGCTTAGTTGTTTGAAAGAAGAAAAAGGAAAAGAAATGGTGAAGATGAAATTAAGCACTATAATAATATTTCACAGCAGGTGGGGAATGAAAATGAAAATGAGGTCTTTTCTAATGCAACTTTGAAGTAATGATAGAACTTCCAATTTCCTTCATGCATTCAGTCAAGGTGGTTGTTCTGCCTGAGCGACTGCTCACAATTTCTCTGAAATTAATATCTGAGGGAAGTGTGTGATGGCAGGACACTGTTCATCAGATTGAGGACAGGGAAGAAGACTGCAGTCCAGGGACAGAAAGAAGCTGGAGGACGCTTGGGCTTCAGCCTTTCCATTCCAATCCCCACCCAGAATTCAGGGGGGGTTGGAGCGTACGAGTGAATCTCTGCCAACGTGCAATGTATGATCCTGCACATAAACCCTTCTTTGATACAGCAGAGTGCCAGAAATCCTTGACCCGTAAGCTTCTGTCCTGGGATTTGGGCAGCTTGTGCTACTAAGAAAAAGCTGATGAGAAGCAGCAACAGCCTCCCCTGTCTGACTTACGCCGGCAGGTGTGAAGCCGGGGAGAGGATGCAGGACTCTGGCCTTCAAGAAACGTGGGCGTAAAGACCGCTTGAGCCTCTTAATCTGCATGTTCCGGGGACAAGATCAGATGAGAAGGAAAGAATGACTTGGACCTTGTAATCTAATGATAAAAGCACTTGCATGAGGGAGAGGAGATCTGGATCCCATTTGTTCTCCAGTGTGTGCTTGGCTTTTGTCTGTGAAATTGGAGCAGGGCTAAGAGAACTTTCCAAAGGGCGCAGGGATGTTTGGTCACTAGGGAGGCTTTTTCTCTGGGCCAACAAATGCTTTGTTTTTCTGTCTGAAGTAGAAGTACTTCAACATTTTGTCTGGAGGCACCTGCCTGCAGAACGTCTCATGCCTGGTGGTGCAGGCCATTGTGAGGCAGCGCGTTTTGGTCTCTGTGACATGAAAGGGAACTGTACCAAGCTCTGCCCCTTCTTGTCTAAGCACTCTTGCATGCAAATACAGGTCTCCATGGCCTTCCACCATTTCTGGACTTGTGTTTTGGCACCTCCCACTTTCCCATGTAGAGCTCACTCTGCATTTGCCTTGAGCATCACCCACTGGACTTGTGCACACAGCCAGCAGCTGACCAGCATCAGGCAGGGAGGACTACATCGACCGTACGGACTCGCAGCATTTACAGCCAAGCAGTGAAAGCCCGTCCCACAGCTCCTGTGCTGCTGGACCTGAAGTGGCCAGTTACTTCTTTCCTGTCAGAGCAGACAGGTAACAGAATTTCTGCTGGGCTGCAGTGCTCCTAGGATCTGAGCAGGAGACACCCAGCACTCACTGATGCCTGGTGATGAAGCAGGCTCCTGAGGGCCTTTGCTGCTGGAGCCCCAGTCCTGGAGCTGCTGGTTTGCAACAGCTTTTGGTGTAAATGCAGGCCCAGCCTCAGGAACGGATGTGTTCCCCCTTCCAGCCAGCAACTCAACAGAGAGCTCAGATGGTCTTTCTACTTGTTCAGGGCAAATCCAGGGCTCCTTTCCCACTGAGCAACAAGCCCAATGAGCTATGGAGTTCCTCTGGCCCACTGCACATTTACTCCACACAGCTGGAGCAGCACAAGCTGTTAAGACTGGGTGTGAGGTGTCCCAGAGCCTCTAGTGGGAGGTCCAACCCAGTAGCGAGAGAGTCAGTCCCTCTAGTGAGAGCTGCTGTGCCCTGGACATGAGAAAGAGCTAAAGTCACTGCCACCCCAGCCCGTGCTGAAGGGGAGCCTTGCCTCCAGCACAGGCTGGAATCCCTCAGCCTGGGGTGTGAGGCCACAAGGTAGCAGCAGTCCCAGCCAGCTCTGAGCACGGTTGGTGCTGAGCAGGCAACATGAGATGAAGATAATGGAGAACCAAGGACAAGGTTAGCAGTTTTGGCCATGTGGCTCAGCCAAGCATCTCACAGGGACGTGGCTTGGCCCAGTTTCCCCAAGAGCCCCAGGTGGTGAGCCCGGCCCTCCCAACTCATGGTCCTGTGGCACAGTGCCTGCCTCATGCTGGCACCTCTTTCCAGGAATATGAGGAACAGCAAACAAGCAACCCCTTTCCTGTGGCATCGGTTGTGAGTGGCTTTGCAAAGCCACAGTAAAAATAACCTTTTCCACCTCAGGCTGTGTCACAGCACGAGTGGCAGGAGCATGGGGAAAGCCTGTGCCCAGGGTGCAGTGCCAGCTCAGCTGTGGCTAAGCCACGACCATGCCCAGCTGTGCCACAGCAGGGAGGGGGCTCACGCCACACCTATCTGGCTTGGTATTGACTGGGGTGCTGGGGACGGGGACAGGAGGTGTCCCAGCACATGCTGTGAGACAGCGTTCTGCCTTGCACTGTGCAGCTGAGCACTGCCATTCACCATTGCTGCAAGAGCCCCGTGGCTGTTTTGCATCGATGTACAACAGCTGGGAGGGCTTTGCTACCAAGCCTTAGCCCCAGGAAAGCAGGGCACTGCCCTGGCCATCTGTGAGACTTCAGATACCTGCTGCACATGAGGTATGGCTCAGCTGTGTGTCCCATGTCACCTCAACCTCCTCCCTCCTTTGGTGTTCCTGCTTTGCTTCTTGCTCTGCTGCTTGTAGGGGCTATAAGCCTCTCCTCCATGTGCAGATTTGGGAAAGAAGCCCCATTGTCCCATGGCCAAATGTATAATCTACTTGTTTTAACTGTCACGCTGTGCCACCACACACCTCCAGCATGTTGAGGTCTTTTTACAAGTACTTGGAGAACAAGCAACCAAGGTGACAGGCACAAAGTTCTTTGGGTGCTCAACAGGCACCAGCCCAGTCACAGCACCATAGCTCAGCTCCTCGTAGTTGAAGAAACAAAACCCACCCAACTCTGCAATGCAGCTCTCCTCAGAAAAGCTACCAGTCTGCTAATGAACAGAGTTCTTTCTTCTGAGGGCACACAGAAGACAGGAACATGTCTTTGGGGCTATGAAAGTGCCTTGCTCAACTCCCATGAATAGAGGTCCTTTATTTCCCAATTGCTGGGTACGTTACCTCTAAGACGTGGCTTTGGCAATGCCCTTCAGCTGGCTTGTGGAACAGCTGGCTTGACAAGGGTTTGGAGCGGATTTAAAAATACCCATGTCAAAGCAGAGCCCGTTGCATCTGTCGAGAGCTTTGTGCAGACACGCAGTCAGGGTTGGCTTTTCAGCAGGCGGCAGGCCCAGGCACAGCCCTGCCCCAGCGGGGAGCAAACCAGCCCGTCACTTGCTCAGGCAGATGGTCAGATGCCCAACTGGCTCTGTGCGGGTAGGACAAGCGGGAGCCTGCAGGGAGCAGGTCGTGCCGACTCCCATGGAGGAAGTGGAGAAAGGCACCTCCTCCCCATTTTAAAGCTGGGTGTGGGGGAAAAATTATACTCACAGATAGACTTGCCTTGTGCCCCAAGGAGTGTCAAGGGCAGCGCCACAATTAGCTCACGGGATAGAGCTGGTTCTCACCCTGGGCTGACAGCAATGGCTCGTGGCTTCCTGTCAAAGGCTCAAGGGAAAGAGACGCTGGGGACAGGCCTACTGGCAGGCAAGAAGGCAGCATCTCCCCGGGATGGCAGGCCTTGGCGAGGGCACAGACGTATGTTCTTTCCAACAAAAGACCCAGTTCTCCTGCTAATAAATGCCACTTCTAGCCATGCAGAAACCAGCTTCTGCTGGTTTTTGCTTTTGCTAGATAAATGTGTCTTGGCCCACAATGGGAAGGAAAGCCCAGCAGCAGGTGACTGTACTGGCATTCATACCATTTCAAATACATCTTTCAGGTGTTTCTGAAAGGACATGGGGGAGGGGGAGGAATGTCTCTATGCTGGCATTTGTATGACATGTCCCTAAGGCCTGCTTCTTGCTGAATTTCTTGTTGACAAGCGTCACGGTTTCCCCAGACTCCATCAATCCCTTAGTTATTTCTCAGAGTTAGAAATTTAGCTGCCCTTGGGGGAAAATTTACTGGCAAAGCAGTGAGGTGACCTCACCAGAGCCAAAGTAAAGAGAGTTGAGCAATGAAATTGAAGGAGAAAAAAGCAGGCAGGCAGCAAAGGCTTGGTGTTGTGTGTTCATACGGAGGTCTGTGTTAAGGCTGGAATGGACCCCATCCCTCCCACAGCGGCGGGAACGCTCAGTGGCCCTGTGGCCTCAGGAAGGACCACTCGGTGCTGAGGCTGCGCCCGGCTCCTCAGAACAGCAAGTGGAAAGTTTCAGGTACCAGGAGGGTACATGTCACACTGCCACACACCCCAGGGAAAAGCTCAGCGCCTTCCTCTGCGCGCCGGTTCGCAGCCCACACACGGTTCCGCCGGCGCTGCTGCGAGCCAGGCGGTGCCCTCTGCCCGCACGACGGCCCCTCCAGCCTCCCTGCCTCCTCCGCCAGTGATCAGTGTGGGGCCGGCTCAGGTCGCTGGCATTTACAGCTAGCACCAGGCGGCAGCGACAGCGCGTCCCGCCCGCTCCACGCAGCGCTGAGGGGGAAGCACCTTCTTGCGCGGCGGGACCCACGGACACTCCGCCCCCGCCCCCCGCCCCTCAGGGCAGGCACCACCTCCACCGCCCACCCGAGCGGCCCTCGCGCCCCGCACGGACCCGCCGCCGCCATGTCCCCGCTGGCAGCGCCCCCTGCCGGCGGCGCTGAGCCCTGCGCCCGCCGCCCCGGACACAGAACCAATCCCGGAGCTGCTGGGTTGGAACGGACCTTTTAGATCACCGAGCCCCAGCATCAGCCTCACACTGACAGGTCCCCGACTAAACCATGTCCACAAGCACCATGTCTACACGACTCTTCAATCCCTCCAGGGATGGGGACTCCGCCACCGCTCTGGGCAACCCCCTCCAATGCCTGAGAACCCTTTCAGGAAAGAAATTCTTCCTCAGATCCAATCTAAACTGCCCTTGGCGCAACTTGAGGCCATTTCCTCTTGTCCTGTCACTTGTTACTTGATTGAGCAGACCGACCCCCACCTCTCTACACCCTCCTTTCAGGTAGTTGTAGAGAGCAATAAGGTCTCCCCTCAGCCTCCTCTTCTCCAGACTAAACAACCCCAGTTCTCTCAGCCGCTCCTCATAAGATCTGTGCTCCAGACCCTTCACCAGCTTTGTTGCCCTTCTCTGGACACGCTCCAGCACCTCAATGTCTTGTACTGAGGGGCCTGAAACTGAACACGGTACTTGAGGTGCGGCCTCACCAGTGCCAAGTACAGGGGTAAAAGAACTTCCCTACTTCTGCTGGCCCCACTGTTCCTCATACAAGCCAGGATGCCATTGGCCTTCTTAGCCACCTGAGCACACTGCTGGCTCATGTTCAGCTGGCTGTCAGCCAACACCCCCAGGTCCCTCTCTCCAGCCACTCCTCCCCAGGTCTGTCACGCTGCTGGGATTGTTGAGGCCAAAGTGCAGGACCGGGCATCTGGCCTCATTGAAACTACTGCAACTGGTCCTGGCCCATCGATCCAGCCTGTCCAGAGCCCTCTGCAGAGCCTCAGGCAGATCAACACTTCACCCAGCTTGGTGTTGTCTGCAAACTTACAGAGAGTACACTCGATCTCCAGTGACCACCAGTGTAGAGCGGGAGCCCTTTTTGCGGCATCTAGGGCAAAATAGCCCCAATTTAGAGCCAGGGAACCAAACTGAGGAGCCTTCTCAGACTTGGGCTTGTTCACCCAGCCACAGAGGCAGCACAACAGCTCTCTGCCTCTTCTCCCCCTGCACCAAAGACTTTGCAGAGGCTGCAGGATGAGTCTCTGACTGTGACCAACCACACACACCACAGAGGCACAGCCGTATTCTGAGTTTCAAGAAACTGTTTTGGCAAGTCACAAAGGTAACGACCCCTATCTTGGACCTACTTGTATCCGTCACGATATCGGGAGGTGGGTTATAGTGGAAAATGGCTTGTGCCAGCAACCCCTTCCCCCTTCAAAGAGAGAACAAAACTGCAAAACACTGAGCGGCACATTCTCCCCAATTATCTTAAAATGCTCAAGGGTAGATGTCACCTGTATGCAGCACACAATACTGGCACGTTAGCAGAGAGCTATGCAGGTCTGGGAAAACAGAAGGATCCCGAAGCAGATCAGCAAGCGTTTGACAACAGTTTTCTGCAGTTACCTTTCTGTGCAGAACAGAGTTCAGCTCTGCATATGTGACACTGTGACCTTCTTCATTAATGATACAGTAATCCAGATCTATTAGAAATTTGCACACACCTTCTGCCTTCTTTGCTTCTCTAGTCTCCAAGCAATGTCACTTCCTGGATCTAAAAAACTAAAGGCAAACAGATATGTGAAGTCTGGTTCACAGGCAGAATGGCTGAAACAAAAAATACTATTTAGAGTACTGCAAAGCTTTTCAGAGTAACCCCCACATTAAACATGGCTCTGGAAAGCCTGTCCCATTGCCAGCCCGGCTGACCATGTCCCACTGACAGCTCACTGTGTGTCTTACAATGACATTTCAGTTCAAGAGCCCTTCTGAAACACATCTCCCATCTGTCCCCGCTTCCTGCGTGTGACACGAGCCAGTCTTGGAGTGCACTGAGTAGATTCCTTTCTGATGAAGTTAAACAGGAGAACAAACTGTGCAGTAGCCCTGACGCACCCCGCTGGCTAACAGGCCTCCAGTCTGCGTGCCAGGGCTAGAGCTCGGTGGGTGTAAAAACCCGATGGGCCGGGCCTTCAGCATCGCCTGCTTCCTGCTACAGTCGCTCCCTTCAGCCACACTGCTGCCCAGCGCAGCCCCCATCACCACAGCGATCCACACAGGCAATCCAGGACACCAGCATGTGCCCACACAGGCAATCCAGGACACCAGCATGTGCCCACACAGGCAATCCAGGGCGCCGAGGCAGGAGGCGCAGCAGGGACCAACTTTACTTCTGGATGGCCAGAGCTTTGCCCACTTTTGTCCTTTCCAACCAAGAAACAGGCTGCGGAGGTGGCAGCTTGCACAATGCTCCCTGAGGCCGTTCTGGCTCTTCCTAGGAGGAGGGAATTAATGCTAATGAATGCTCACAGGGCCAAGGGAGGGGATCCCAGCCCTTGCCCCAGGCTGGCGGGAGGCACAGTCTCATGTTAACACAAATTCTTCAGGCAGAGGGAGGTGATGCAGCTCAACAAAGAGCAGGGACTGCAGGAGCAAAGACAGCACGGGGCCAGTTAAGGATGTGAGCATTTTAAAGCACTTTGTAATGTTTCTAATAACCCAAAGCACTTAAAAATACACTTCAGTACTTACTGTCGGATTATTTTATTAGCAGAAAACATGTTTTGCTGTAAGTCAGACAATTAACAGAGAATTTCTGTAATTCTCAGTCAGGAGGCCAAATTATTACTGATAGTTAATGCCTGCAATTCAAGTGACTGCTCTGAAATGAATGGAAGAGACCCAAAATGCAAATGGAAATTTCATACAATATATAAAATATATAACTTTTACATTTCTTAATTTTAAATACATTGCTCTTATGTAAGAAACAAACATTCTAGAGTTCATTTGCAAAATAAGCACTGCAGGAGATGTCCAGTCTTCCTTGGCTCTCCCTGGTAAGCAGATGACATGCACATCAGCTCCTACAGAGTCCATGGGTTGACCGAGAAACCCCATTCACTTTGGTCCTACTGCCCAGGATAAAGACCCTACTTTGTAATCCCAGTAAGAACTAAAGAAATAGGGTTATGCTGATAATCAGAGGCTACAGCAATTTGTCAGCCTCTGGAGGAATCTGTAGAACAGATGACAAGACAGAAAAAAAGCCAGACTTCCAAGCCTTCAGCCTTACAAGCAATTCCAAGTTTCATGGAAATTTTTGTACAAAAATCCTCTTTTTAAAAAAACGATAAAAAGTAAAGGTAAAATCTTAACTCCCCATGAAGTACAGGTTACCAGCAGCACTCACTGCAGCACAGTTATTTAATGTACGTGGTACTTGACTTGCATCTTGATTTACTTCTCCACGTACCCAGCCCACCTATGACGTTTCAGGGACCTTTCAATTTCAGCTGTTCCTATAAAGACACAGACTTCCTTACTGATTTTGATTCCAGCTGATTGATCACTATAAAACTTGAAGGAGCCTTAAACCTCCCCTTGGTTTTTTCCCTGCTTCTACCTCAAGTAGAAGAGTGTTGCCAATGGATTATGGAAATAAAGAGGTTTCGGTGGGTGGAGCGGGGCGGACTTCTTACTCTCATCTGGACATTGTTTTTCTGATCTACTAACACAAGATGCCTACAAAAAGTGGGGGGAAAATATGCTGAGGTAAAATATTTATGATTTAAAACCAGATTATAATCTTGCTTATGAAACATCAACATTTGACTTTAACTTTATATGGAAACAATGAAATTCTATAATCCTTGACGAGAGGTAAAAACCCATCTTTCTGAGGTCTGCACAGCACCCAGACCAATAACTTAATCCCAGGCCCTGGACTCTGAATCTGGCAGGTGAGGCACAGAGCTCTTGCAGCTGGGGCTGCTGGTCCTGGGTTCCTCCACACTAGATTACAAAACCTGGTGAAGTGGAAGTTCATCTATTTCCTCGTGAGCTACTGTGAAAAACCTCTCCTGTGGTGTGATGCAAAAACGGATTTCACATCCTTCCCTTAGTTGACCAACAGTATCAGGTACTTCTCCTTCAATCACTACCTGGTCCTGGGAAATGAAGCTGTATGCACCCTGCTTAGCAAGACAGCAGTGGTGCAGCTGATCAGCCAGCTGCCTGATGAGATTACTGCTGCTAGCACTGCATGCACCGCACTCAACCAGCAGCCCTAGAGTAGCCTTCAATCTAACTAGGCTCAGAGAAACAGAAGCTTCTCCAGCTCCAGTGATTGTGAATTCTCATGATGGTAAGAGGATATCAGCATTCCCCAGTTCTATAGTCCAGGCACTCAAGAATGAAGTTATACACTATAAGCCATGAGGGAGGAATTGCAGCTCATTGATGCAGCTCCAGGCATCAAGAACTGTACTTTAAGTTACAGGACCAGTAGCCAAGCTGGGTGAGAACAGACTCCGTATAATTAATGTCATGTTAAGGATCGCACTATCCAATCCCAGCTTTGCTATCTCGTTCCAACCTTTTCCAAAGCCTAAAAGAAACAAACAGAACCTCCAGCAGCATCTCAAGACATGAATCCCCTTCCAGGACTTAAAGGAGGGCAGCAAAGACAAGATGCATGAAAGAACCGGGAAAAGGCCATTTATATACCCTACCAGCAGCAGCAGAGAAACGTTTAAAGTGTTTGCACTTGAGAGCCCAGCAGAGGAGTGAACAGAAAGTCTTGGAACGTCTGCTAAAACAAACAGCTAGAGGTCATATTCAAACAGGGAAATATTCTGTAGTCCTAGAAGGCTGTTGGTGAAGATTAGGAAAACCTAAACACTAGCGATCTTCACATGGTAAGTAGGGGCCAGTGAGATGCACACAGCCAAATTATTTTAGGCCTCCATCCAGAAACTGAGAAAAAGCAAAATTAATCTTTGTCTGCATTAATTCGGATGGGCTGCACTTGAGGAAACACACAGAGCAGCAAATCCAAGTGCCGCAAAACCAAATAGCTCTGCTGCTATGGTAGCTGGGAGAGGGTATGTATGAGAGACAAGCTGGATCTCCAAATCACTTACCTAGTGACAACTGCCATCCCAAAGGCTTTGTCTCCTTTATACAAGCAGACTGAGAAGCAAAAGCCACTTTCAGGAACAGGAAGAATTGCTAGTGATTATTTACCATTTTCTAGAAGATTCCCTTGACAATTGTACTTGAAGGACTAGGGCTTATTACTGCACTCTGCTAGCCCAGATCTTAGAAATCCATTCCCTCAATCCACACACTGACCAAAAAAGATACCATTTTATTATTACTCTGAACTACCAGCAATAAACTTCCAGTATTATTTTTTAATGTGTTAACAATGATTAGCCACTCAGTTACTTTCACAGAAAATACAAGCAGCATTTTTTCCCCAGAAACTTCTAAATTAAAAAGACCCTCAGGTAATTCTGTAAAACATTTAAGACATCATAAATAAACTTATTCTAAAAATCACTTTCCAAACAATAAATAAAACTCTTCCTTATTTGAAAGTGCAAACAGGCTGCATGGTAAAAAGTACAGAGCAAGACTGCCAAAGTGCTTAATTATTCAGCAGTGACCAAGACACAGTTTCTTGTTTTGGTGCTGCTGGTCATCTAGTGATTTTGTTTTCTGGACCCCATCTAAAGAAAAAAACATATATGTGAAACATTAATACAACAGTAGGCATACTCTAAATACTCAACACATACAGGCACACTGGAATAACGCTGGGTCTGAAGTTGGGGTGGGAGAGCTTGTCTTCTTCCCCATACAGAGGAACATGCAATAATCACAGTAAAAGAGACATACTAAGGGAAAAAAGCAGCTTAGAACAGTTCAGTGTTGAAAATGCTACCATACCATCTTGAAGAAAACGTTGTTAGAAAAATGAGCCCTGTTACAGATTGTCAAACAAAGTACCCCAGGATGAATCTTCCTCCAGCTCGGTCTAAAAACCATTAGCAGAGAGAGGGACAAACAAGACCTAACATTGTGCAGTGATTACTAATGCCATAAACACCACTCTAAGCCATTCCCTCCCCACTTTCCCCCGACTCGTAAGGAAATAGCTAACTCAGAGACTTCTCCACTGACCTAGCTCACTACGTGTTAGGAATTAGCTTGTTCTACATGGCTATTCATGTGTTACAAAAATTACTTTCACTCTTTTTTATGCTCCTAGTACAGTACTCAGTGCTGTGAGTAACTGCCAACTCCCTACCTTTACGCTCCATATCTTCATGCTCGAGGCACAGAAATTATTTAGCTTCTTTTTCCACATTTTAAGGACTGGTAGCTGCCAGTAGATGTCAATGGTGGGTCCCTTTTGTAGCACCAAAAGGCTTCAGCGTGAGACTCATCTAAACTCTGTTTTCAGAAGATGACAGCACCCTTGCTACAGGGGTGCAGGTCGACAAGGTTTTTGTAGCCTTTGTATTTTATATGTGTATATATACACACAGAAATCAATGTTGATTGAAAAGCATTGTCATCAATTCTACTTCATAAAAGAAGCACTGAAATGTTCTATAGAACATATCTGACTTGGAGGAGTCCAATTTCTCTTGAAAAAGAATGGCACTCTTTTAGAACACAATATAAAAAGCCTTTATAGAACAAAATTTAAAACATGATAAAGTAGTGTGAAATGATCTTAAAGTAGTGTGAAATGATCTATGTGCAAAACAGTATATTGTCGACCTTGATAACAGCACTACTAGATTTTGTAACGTGTGCACCAATGCCAAGCTTTTGCTAAAATAAGCTTGTTTTCGACTTACCATTAGTTCATCTATTCAAAAAGCTCAGAGAAGTTTTCATATCAAAATTTAACTAATCAAAATCAAGATTAATTAAGACTAATCAACCCCAGAGGGATTCAGGTTTGTTTAAAACGGGATCTCACTTATTGACTTCAGTCATAAAATGAATTAATGGAAAAAATACTTACTTTCCCTGGCTGTGGAGTCATGGAATTCAAGGGCATTAGTGTGCAATGGATTTAGTTGCCACTGGTAAAAGAAGAAGAAAACATTTATTTATTCCAGAATACAGAAGAAAGAGGAAAGGGAGAAACAAAAAGTATCCTACAGTCCTTCACTGTAAGGCATGGCTAGGAGTGAGGTGGGAAATGAAGGGCTCCCCCTCCAACACACACTTGCTTTCAGGATAAAAAGCTATTAATGGACACGTGGTCATTTACACCCCCGAGAAGGGGAAATGATCCTGCCCAAACCAACAGCGCTGCAGTTTGTCGTGGTGAGCACCCTGAGTGCAGGTGCACCTGGCCACCTTCAAAACCCACCGCAGCTCTTTCAGGAGCTGCTGGAAGGGCCCACAAAATCATGCAGTGATCTCCCACAACAGCTGCTGTGCTGTGACAGGGAGGCTTGGAGAGAACTTCATAGTGGGAAGAGACCACCTCAAACAACAGCAACGAGTTAAAGGGAATCTGCAGGGAAATGACAGAAAACAGACACACTTGGCCCCACCATCTGGCATATGGCACAGTACTTCTCCCCAGCGTTGTGACAGAGCAACCTCTCAGTTCCACCCACTTGACTAAACAGCACAAGAAAACACTCCTCGATGCTGGCTGCAGATGATGCTCACTCCACCCTCCCCCAGTGCTGCCCAGAGTTTTTAGAATATAGTACATTTAGACACTTACTGTAAATTTGCTTACACCCTCAAGTTCACCAAACTTCATATAGGATATGTCTGCTTTCTTTTTTCCAGCATCAACATCTCCTGCATAGATCTGCTTGATACCAGCCCCTTTGATTAAAGGGACACATTCATCACATGGACATTTTGTCACAAATATCATGCTTCTCTCATCGGCCTTTATTTCTCGACACCTACGAGCAGTCAGAAAACAGAATTTCAGAGTTTACATCTTGATAGTTTTGAATGGTGACAAACTTAGTACCTCACAAGTGCAAACAAAGAAGTGTGTTACCTACTGTCAGAAGCAACTTATTCCTCATCAAGTGCACACATCCACAACAAGATGTGGTTTGGTTTTACCATCTGTAAACAAAACACTCATCCTACCTCTCCATAAATATATCACTGTCAGAAGCCTCAAAAACTGCTACACTTCCATATTTCAGGTTATAGCATGGTCCTAGCAGGAAGGATAGCTACCATGCTTTGGAGTGAATATCCTTTAAAACCCAAGTTTACTTAAGGAGTCTGAAGAAATCCCTGGAGTTGACTGTGTCCATGCACATACAAGTTCTGCATCTTAGGCATAAACAAGACTTTGATTACAGTCCACAATGGTTTCTGAACCATCTCTTTCTCTTCTGTGGTAAAAATAAACCCATTACCTGAACGTCAGGGCGTTCTGCTCCGCGTGTATAATGTATCTGAACTTTCTGATTTCCCGATCTTTTTGTTTATCATCCATGTGTGGAAAATCAGCATATTCAGATCCAACAGGAAAGGCATTGTAACCACAGCCTACAAAATACATTGCTCCTGTTCCATCACAGCTTCTCTGCAACAGTAAGCAAAGCATCAGATTTGGAGACATTTAAACTGAGTACTAAGTCAAAGTGTTGTGCAATGTATGCTTTCACATTATCAGTTCCTGTCAAGTTACAGCAGTTAAAAAAGAACTCGGCTCTTGCTCCATGTCTGTACGGAGCTTTTCCACTAAGCTCCACAGGATCTGCACTGGCAAACAGTAACACTGCACACAACACACTGTGCCAGGCTTTACAGTAATACTGACAGCAGGAACAAAAAGTCTGAAAGATTTAGTCCTTAAGTCTTTCTGCAATGTACAAAATTAAAGATAGCTGGAGTTAGTCCCTGATGTGCCAGAGACTGTGTTCCACCTCTCTCTGGACCAATCCAGTGACCACTGGGCTGACAAAGTAGCCATCGGTGACTGAAATCAGAACAAGAAATGAAACAGCAATAAGCAGCTGATGACTGAAGAGTCACCAACTAAAAACAAATGAATTGTACGTTGCAGTTGCCTGAAGAATGAGGCTTCCTGGCATTGGTAAAGACATAAAGAAATCAAAACTTTATGTAACAATATTTGTAGAAAAATATCTCTTTGATTCAGAAAGGACCCTGCTGAAGCCAGTACAGTATTTAGAATTGTAGAAACACAGAATCGCTTTGGTTGGAAAAGACCTTTAAGTCCAACCATTAACCTAACACTGCCAAGGCCACCTCTAAACCATGTCCCTGAGCACCACATCTACACGTCTTTGAAATACCTCCAGGGATGGTGACTCCACCACTTCCCTGGAAGCCTGTTCCAATGCCCAACAACCCTTTTGGTGAAGAAATTTATCCTTATATCCAATCTAAGCCTCCCCTGGTGCAACTTGAGGCCATTTCCTCTTGTCCTACCACTTGTTACTTTGCAACAAAAATCCTCAAGATTGTCAGGCTATAATTGCACTGAGACCTCTCCCAAAAAGAGCTGCAAAGAGGGACCATGCAGAGTAGGCACATGATCATAACAATGAACCAGGCATTAACTTAGTTACTAAAGAATGAGAAGTGCAAGCTTTCTATAGTGCTGAGCACGTGTATGAGAAACGCACGTGTATAACCTTAAAGCAATATAACAAGCTCAAAGCAGATACAAGTGTACGATTTGTAAGTGCAAGAAAAAGTAATTTTTTCAATACTTACTGATTTTTCTTCTGCCCAAATAATAGCTCCAACTCCTGTTTTATGATCCTCTAAAATACATAACATTTTAGCAGTAAATAGCAAACAAAGCACTTCTGAGTCACCTATACATTAACATATGACATCCTATAGTAAGGAATAACATTAATTGTTGTTTGGTGAACAGCAGAAAAAAAATGCAGAAAGATTAAGTGCTTCAAAGTCATATGAGCCTACTGCAAAGCTGGGTGTGCTTTAACTCAAGGCCAGCCATTTTAAGACTTTGCTATGCACATTTGTTCGCAAATGCTAAGAATTAACCCATACATACAGAAGAAAATGTGTGCCAAGAATATAGGTGGACAGGTTCGCTGATGTGAGATGGCAAACTGATAAAAACCTTCTCCTTGTTTACTACTTAATTTAATGACTTAGTTTCTGATATTCCTTAAGTTTATGGCTCTATGGTCTGAATTCTTATCAAAATTGGTTGACTTGGAAGAGTAATAGGGAATTTGGCAATCTTCCCAGTAGCTACTGATGAGTCTTGACAAGTTAAAACAGAGCTTATCAAGGAGAAAAAAAAATGTTTCAGGCTTCCAGTGATTAATATTGTAGAAGATGCTGTTTCAATTAACCATTTCCATCATCCTTAGTATCATTTCTGTATACAATCACTCAGAGGGTCTTTCTTGCCAATTATGTTCTATGAGGGCTGACTTTATTTATATTCTGCATATTTATTAATCACTGATTTATATTAAGCCAGCATAGAAAACATCCTATGATCTTGCTCCCCTTATATCCACCTATATAATAACATAAACCATTTAAGTATGTGTGTGTGTGTGCTGTTATTTATTTTAATTTCATTACAGGACTAGTGTGGAATAGGAGTTTGCTCAAAAAACAGTACTCATTCTTGCAACAGCAAAATTCAGTTTTATCTGTGCTGCTCAGCCACGACTCAGGTCTGGTTTTTGAGCAAACTCATCTCACTGATTTCTAGATGAAAAAAAACATCACTAAGGAGTACCACCAAATTTTAAGTCTTCATATTCTGTTCTCTGGAAGAACTTACCAGTTTATTGCATTGCTATCCAGACACAATAAAGTAGTTAACAGAAGTCATCTGTATCAAAAGACAGTCAATAATTACCCTTCCACCCTGAAAGCCCGTACATCAAAACTCTAGCATCTTTGCAAAGAAAACCCCCATCAGATATATAATTGCTTTCACTAATAAGATTGGAACTAGGAAACTCGATATCACTACACTGCCCTACTGGAAGGATATTATTTCACTGCTCTTTTCTGTAGAACTGTACATAATTTGCTTAAAATATTGGCATTTATTTGATTACAGAAACATCTTGTGAAACCTCCAAAAAAAAGAGAGCCTCGGAGCAGCTTGAAGAATTTAAATGTCATTGTATTCTATTTTCAGATAGGTGTTGGACATGTTGGCAGGGCAGGCTTTGCTAGCACTGTACGGTGAAATACCCGCCCTGATTTTCTCTTGGAAAGCTCAGTGCTTTCACAGACAATACTCTGTACCCCTGTGGAGTTTTTACTATTACTGCTGCTCCCTTTTTACAGATGTAGGAATGGAATTCAGCAGCTTGCTCAAAAAAGTACTTGGAAGAAAAAAGATTTAAATCAGGAACTCGCTCTACTCATGAGACCCATTTTTCCTCCTCTACCATAACAACTCACCTGTCCGGTATGCAAGCAGTCTGGCTTGTATCATACAGTGCCTTGCAATTTCTTGGGGCAAAGCCTGATGCTCTGTTTCATTGGTTCGCCGCGATTCACTGCTGTAAAATCCAAAGCACCCAAAGGCAGGGACACTGGCAGCCACTGTTGCCAAGACCAAGACAAGATCTTTCATATTTTGCCTAAGGTTGCTGAAGTACGGATTTTCACAAAGGTTCTCCAGTCCTATTGTCATCAATATTTGCTTGTGTGTTTCCTCATCTGAAATTAGGAATAAACTTTCATACTCTTTTATCTTCTCTTGCCTGCATGCAGTATAAAAGTCAGTACTCGAATCAGGCTGAGATTTCGCTATTTTTTGAATAAAGTCAAACTTGGTGGAAGTTTCTTCCACAAATTGCACCATATAGCACACCAAAGGCTGAAGCAACACACACACACGAGCACGGCTATTGGACTTCAGTCTTTCTACTGCTTTGGCATCTAGCTTTGCATCATCAGTAGTCATGGGACTGGACGCCTCATTCTGCAAGCTGATTTCAGGATCTGCAGGCCAGTAAGAAATCCTGTTCACTCCAGCTGGAAGATAAGATAATGCAGTAAAAGGAACCATGTGAGCACAGGGGAATGTAAACCTCATTTCCAGCATACTACTGCCCAATCCTATTGTTACTCCTTTAAGGCCATGAGTGCTGTTTCAGTGGCATCTGGACAAAAAAAATGCTAGCGTATATGAGTATCAAGAGCTTATCAGACTTGATAATCAGACTTGGATAAGACAAAACTTGGAATTTCCTAAGTTCTAAGGCCTTTGTGGCAGCTTAATTTTGCATCTTACCTAAAACAGATACATTAATACCACACAAAAAAGATAGCATTAATAAAAGTTGCTGCTGAGATTAAAAACCAATACTTGCAGAGGGGCTGCACCAGCAGATCCCATTTCAGGAAGCGATAATAATCTGACTTGTCTTCATCTCACTTGGGAAAAGGAAACCCTAAAGTACTCCTTGTGATTTCTACATAAAAACCACTCTTCCTCTGGTGCCACTGACAAGCAATGGGAGGGCAAGGAAAAAATGGAGCAATCTAGGCCTAGTCATCAGACTTAGGGTTGCTCTGGCAAAGCGCAGCAGCTATGTCAGAATCTCAACAGTGCATCCCAACCAGGAGTCAAGCACCAGTGATAACAGTAGTTGCACAGAGAAACAGCATCTCAGTAGCAAACTGTAGTTTCTTGATCATCAGCTCCAGGAAATGCACATTCAACACTGTTTTCAGCCTCATGGGAAATATCAGTGCAGGCTACAGAAGTTAGGGATTGGCACTCACAACTGGGACCAAAGACCAGTCTAAAGAGAAAACAGGCTTTCTGATACCATCAATCACAAGCATAACATTTACTCCTACTCTACTACAGTCATTGCTTACCATTTACAATCATTTTTAAACAAGTTGAACATGGTTTTCTGGAAAAATAAAGATCACAGTTTTTAAGTCTTGATCCATGTTTAATAAGTGAAATCTGGCCAGCATGCAAGTCTGTACTGGAACAATGAAGACCGATGATCTTCATGTTTTTCACCACAACTAGACCACTCTTCTTTACCTGCAGAAAAATGTATTATTATTATTTTACTTTTTTCAACATCAAGTGCATAGAGATGTTACAGCTCTTCCTTAGGTAACAGTAATCAGCTAGGATTAGAGCATATAGCTCTTCAGTAAAGACTGTGATATGAATCATTGAACAATCTCTATTATATTTCCCCTAAACAGTATTTTTTTTGTAGTTTCTACATGTTTGTGAGTGCTGTGCCCCTGTCATCTTCAAGTAAGGACTTGTCACAAATTCCTGATTTTTCTGGTCATTGCTTTGTCCATAACAAAATCCAGAAGAAATTCTAGCTGAAAACCCCTATGAATCATCCAGCATCTGGAAATGCTCATTAATTTAATTTCTGTCTTAATCTTGACTATCTCGGGAGCCAATAGCTTCTCCAGCTTTATTTATGTCTCTTCATTTATAGAAATGAATCCTGGTTCTAAAGAATCTTCCATGGAAAAAGTCTGCATACCACAGACAAGAGCTCTTACATCTGGATTGCCATGGATTGTGAGGAAACTGGATACAGGCTAGTTTCATGAAGCTGGTGAAACAGATCTCATTATGCAATCCAGCTGCTACCAGAACACTGTTGCCTTAGATCTGTAAATGATTCAATTTGTGGTTACAGAAACGAGGCTGTACTAAAGCCCTACATGTAACCCAAGTGGCATTCCTAACTGCATTACTAAATTGGAAACTGCTTATGAAGTCTGCATGGTGCTCATCTATCCCTCTTTCAGATCTAGTCCAGGACATACCAAGCTCCAAAATTAGGCCTAATTGTCACTCAAATTATCTTCTTATCTTTCCTTGTTCTGGTTGATACATGTGCTATGGCTCTTAGCACATGGGGACACTCTGCACAAAGTAGCAGTCATTCTAGAAAGCACACTAAGAACTCTGATCACAAAAAGAAACTCCCTGTTCCAGGACACTCTGAAAATGCCCCTCTACTTTGAAGTGTAACTGGCAGCTATTTAGAAGACCCATTCTCAAGGATGGTTTCTTTTCATTGTCACTAAGGTAGTTAAATGTAAGTTCTTTATCAGCAAACGTTTCAAGTAGTTCTGTGCATCTCCGCTGTGTAAGAGAACTCTGCTACAATCATGAACATCGGCATTTTAAAGACTATCTCTACACCATCAACCACACTGATTTTAAAGTTAGAATTAGTATATACTAAGAAGTGCAAGGTATACACCATGCCTCCTTTGTCATGCTCTTTACAATACCCGCCAGCATGTTTTACCATTTGCTTCACCTGTCAGGGGTATACCTTGCCTCTCAAAGTTTTTCAGAAGTAGCATGCTATTCAACCATTTTGCTGTTTTTCTCCCACCAGTGGATTTTTTTTCTACTTCTAAGAAACATCTGAAAAATGTGTAGCAGCATTTTTTTACCCTTCTTGACTACCTGTCATGTAAAGAGCAGTTATGTTAAATTCACTGCAGGAGCTATTAGAATCTGTTCAGAAAGACCAATTAATGGTAAATGTAGACATTTCACCTGTGATTTTTTCTGTTGCTCAGCTGAGGGAAATAGCTCCATCCAGAGACTGAACAAAGTAAAAAGATTGACCTTAGAAAGTCTTGGCATTTGACCTGTCATCAGAAGAAAAAAAATAAATATTTGTTAAAGAATATTTATAAAGAAACCTCACACTGTTGAACAATATTTTCCAAATCTTCTACACCACAGCTGCTACAGAAGCTGGTTCATCAACCCCTTCTGTAGCTATTACAGCAGCTAAATCCACACTGTCCTCTTCAGGGCAGTAATTGTCAACGCCGAATACTCACATCTGGATGCAAAGATCAGATTTGTGCAACAAGAGAAAGTGGTGAAACTTCCCTGAAACTTAATTCTACTCAGAGGTGAACAGCAGAAATCACGTATTAGATCCCACATAACTTAATGTCCTCAAATGATTCACAGATGCTCACAGAAATTTGAGGCACAGCTTGTGATTCAGCTGCAGGCTTACCACAGAAGAAAGCAAAAATATCTAGGCACGCATCATGATCTTTCACTGACACCCACAGCATGAGTGGAAGAGCCATTGTGATACCTTCCAGTTACATCAGTTCTGGAGAAACCTGCTTCTGGATTTTTAGAGTCTGCTTAAATTTCAGTTAGACTTTTACAAAAAGTTAAACCTTTTGCTCAGGCTGTCACTTCTGACTAACCAACCAAAGAGGTAGCAAAGAACCCCTTCTCAGACCAGCACCTTGTGCTGTGTTGTGCTTCTACTCAAAATCTGGACATTGTCCTGTGAGGGCCAGGACTCAGCATTACTGACTGCCCCTTAAATGAAAAAGGGGGAAGTACTGCATTGTTCACTAATGCTTGCACTATTCCAGATGTAAAGCTGCCTGGCCTCACACTTGGAAAGAAGTTAATTAAGTTGTTGAAAAAGCTCCAGTCCCTATTTCAGGGGTGCTTACACAGAGCTGCAATGAACACATGTTCCCCTGCAGGTCTCCTGTGCTGACAACAGTATTAGTTCTGTTTTTATCCCTTCCTGCAAAGATTAAAGTTTTTGCAAAGGAGGAAGAGGCAGAGGCAAGAATAGAACAGAGGGAAAACATTTCTTTAAGTAGTCTCAGCATGTTTGGAAGAGAGATAATCAGATACTACAGTTGTTTCAGTGGGAGACTGGGTTAGTTTAATGACATGTCTGTGTACCCAGTTAGGACAGCAGATAAACATATGCAATCCATGACTGGAATATTACCTTCAGACAGTATTTTAGCAGCTTTTTTTCACACAGAATTGTGATTTTGGAAAGCAACCACAGACCTCTCAGCAGCACCATCTGATGCCACACTGTCCACTATTTGTCGGCTGCCCAGCTGTGCCATCCTGCTGTGCACGAGCTCTGCAATGGGCACCTGGTTAGCACAGCCAGATACCTGTGCTAGAAATGTAGGTGACAAGCAGCATACAGGAAGACTTGTTATCACTTGTACTGCAAACAAACTGTAAAACTAAAAAGAAGTCTACAAGCCACATCTAAACAAGTAGAATTTGTTTTTTTAAATGGGTGTTTTGAGTTCATTCTCATGACAGCCCCTGTTCACTCCTGTTATAGCACACATATGTAAGGTTCCCAAATGGCATGCTAAAATAAACAGTGCAATTTATACAAACTCACACATATACTGCCATGTTTTCCAAAATGGATTACAATTTGGCATACAGAGTATATTTAAAACAGAATACACCAGAAACAAGTTTGAATTAGTTTTTCTTGGACCTAATCTAAATGTGACCTGTCAAACACATAGGAAACAAACTGAAGAATGTACCGGTTCACAACTCTGTTGTGAACTGACATGAAATTACAATGAGAAGCAGGAGAATATTAGAACGAAACAGGAAAGACCTGTGGTCACAGTTACCATATCTATTTATCTGCATCTTTATTCACTTATGTAGTTAAATGTTCCCTTACATTCAACAGAGTGAAGAGAATACTGAATAAAGTGGCCTGGAGAAAAGGTAGAAGACATCTTACAGAATATAAAGCGACTACAGAAGACTGAGGAAGAGAAGGAATCAGGCTCTTTGCTACTGAGAGTCCTTACAGCCTCCCTATTTCACACAAAGGTACTATTTTATTCATCCAGGTTAGGAATCTCACTCCAGTGAGGCAAGGCATCCTCCAGCAAAAGCATGCTGTGAAGACCAGTGTTGAAAACCCTGCTGCTCCTGCACTTGCAAGCCAAAAGGGGCAGGGCACTGCCCATCCGGACAGGGCTCAGATATGGTTGCAATGCAGGAGTCCCTAGTTCAAAGTCTGAAAGGCTTGTAAGAAGTAATCTTACAAGTACAAAACTAACACCGTGCTTTGATGCTATCAAGGAGGAGAATATCAGTGCCATCACTCTCCTGTCTGGGAAAAGGAAACCAGAGACCATTTTCAGAGTTCATCTTCATTGCTCGTTTGGAAGCAGGATTTTTATAAAACTAGGATGAAACAAAACCCATTTAGTCCACCAAGGAGACCTGACAGCCCTGTCTTCAGTCTGAGAGCTACATATAGAGCCCATGGGTGGTCTGTATGTACACCCCACTCCCCTGGGACTGCAGCGATGGGACGTAAGAAATCTATCAAAATCCGCTTCATCTGGGCATCCCCAGCCTCGGGAGAAAGTTGCTCTCTACTAAATTCGTACATGGGCCCTGCTACGGGGGCTAGTAAGAACACCCCTCAGAAGGCAAGCATTTTTAGGCACTTTACATTTTATACACACTGAATATACTCGGTATAGAACTGGAAACATACATCATTTTGACGGGGGGAACGCAAAATACGAGCCTATGTTATCAAAAGGCCCTATGAGTAAGAGCTCCGACAAGCGGGAGGTGTGTGAGGGGGGAGACGCTTCATTGCACTGTCTGTAAGGGGCAGGAGCACTCCGTGAAATGGCAGCTGAGGAGGGGGAAGGCAGGAGGTCTCCGAGCAGCCCCGGGGAGGGGGAAACCTTACAAGCGCCCCGAGGGAAGGACAAACCGGACGGCTCCGGGCATCTCGTTACACACCTCGAAGCACCCGGTGAGCGACAAGAGACCCGCGAAGGCCGGTCATGGCGTACCCCCACACCCCTCCCCGCCCCGCCAGCCCTGAGCGCACGCTCCCCACCGCGGCGGCTCCGCCGCTCCCTCACAGCCGGGGCAGGCGCCGGGGCAGGCCTCGGCCCAGCCCCACCCCCCCCCGGCAGATCCCTCACGGCGGTCACTGGGCGGCGCTCACCGGCCATGCTGTCGGTCTGCGTGCTCGCCGCGACCAGCCGCGGCCCCCCCGCCGCTACCGCCTCCTCTGCGCCGTGCATGGGTGCCGATCCCGCTGTGGGTGCGGGTGCCGGTGCCGCCGCCGCCCGGTGCCCCCGCCCCGCCCCCATGGCCGCCCCGCTCCTCCCTCAGGGGGCCGCCACGGCGGGGCCGTCGGCATGGCAACCGCCGCTGACGGGCGGGCGCCTCGGCCAATAGGAAGCGGGAATGGAGGGAGAGGGTGGGGCTTGTCGTGACGGGGCGGGCGGGCGGCCGAGCGCGGCGGCGGCTGCCGGTGAGGGGCGGGTCCAGTCGCCCTGGCGGGACTGATGCGCCGAAAGGCGGAGCCGCCGCGCTCGCCACAGCGGCGTCTCACCCCTCGGGAGCCGGGGGGCCTTGGCGGTAGCTATCATGCTGACCCCTGCCTGGCGGCGGGCCCGGGCTGGGCTCTCCGTGGCCTCCCGGGGAGAATGCGAGCCTGCGGGCAAAAAAGAGATCCGAGGGATCCCGGGGCTGGGCCGGTGTCAGCTCCCCAGCACAGAAGTTGCTTCTGCAGCTGCCTAGCCAAAGCGGTGGCTCGGACCACGGGGTTCTCTGTTTGTTGGGACTCTCTCTCTTGTGCCCCGCTAAATCTCTGGCTGGTTTCACGGCCTTGGTTCAGTGTTGAAGAACCGTGTTTATCTGTCACTGCCGCAGCACGGCTGTTCTTCCCATGGGCCGTTACACCGGCAGTAGCCGTCCTTCACCCGCGCCGCTTGCTTCCTCAGGGGAACGACAGCAGAGCTTCCCCAGGCTCCGTTTTGTTGGTGGGGACTGTGTCTTTCCAGTGTGGATTTTTTCTGGGGTCATTAACACCCGTGTAGCAAAGTGAGCAAGCTATGAAAATGGATATTTTTAAGTCTTTTAACCACAGAATCACAGAATGGTCGGGGTTGGAAGGGACCTCAGGAAATCATCTAATCCAACCCCCCTGCCAAAGCAGGTTCCCTACACCGGGTTGCACAGGAAAGTGTCCAGGTGGGTTTTGAACATCTCCAGAGATGGAGACTCCACAACCTCTCTGGGCAGCCTGTCCCAGTGCTCTGTCACCCTCACAGTAAGGACGCTTTCCCTTAAGTTTGTCTGGAACTTTTGCCATTTTTTGCCCATTGCCCCTTGTCCTGTCACTGGGCACCACTGAAAAGAACCCAGCCCCCTCGCACTTCAGGTATTTATAGACATTGATAAGATCCCCTCTCAGTCTTCTCTTCTCCAGGCTGAAGAGTCCCAACTCTCTTAGCCTTTCCTCCTCATACAGGAGATGCTCCAGGCCCCTCATCATCTTTGTGGCCCTCCGCTGGACTCTCCAGAAGATCCCTGTCTTTCTTGAACTGGGAAACCCAGAACTGGACACAATATTCCAGATGTGGCCTCACCAGGGCAGAGTAGAGAGGGAGTAGAACCTCCCTTGACCTGCTGGCCACACTCTTTTTAATGCACCCCAGGATGCTGTTGGCCTTCCTGGCCACAAGAGCACACTGCTGGCTCATGGCCAGCCTGCTGTCCACCAGCACACCCAGGTCCTTTTCCATAGAGCTCCTCTCCAGCAGGACAGCCCCTGACCTGCACTGATGTATGCTGCTATTCCTCCCCAGGTGAAGGACTCTGCACTTGCTCTTGTTGAACCTCATCAGGTTCCTCTCCACTCAACTCTCCAGCGTGTCCAGGTCTCTCTGTACGGCAGCACAGCCTTCTGGTGTGTCAGCCACTCCTCCCAACTTTGTGTCATCAGCAAACTTGCTGAGGGTGGATGTTGTATGCTTGGACCTGAACAAGGCTTTTGGTACTGTCTCCCATGACAATCCCACTGGCAAACTCAAGAAGTGTGGACTTGATGATTGGACAGAGAGGTGGATTGAGAACTGGCTGAATGGGAGAGCTCAGAGGGTTGTCACTGGTGGTGTGGAATCAACTTGGAGGCCTGTATCTAGTGGTGTCCCCAGGGGCCAACACTGGGTCTAGTGTTGTTCAACCTATTCATCAGTGACTTAGATGAAGGAACAGAGTGCCTCCTCAGCAAATCTGCTGATGATACTGAACTGGGAGGAGTGTTGGATATGTCAGATGGATGCGCTGACCTTCAAAGGGACCTCGACGGGCTGGAGAGATGGGCAGAGACGAACCTCAAGAGGTTCAACAAGGGAAAGTGCAGGGTCCTGCATATGGGAAGGAGTAACCCCATGCACCATTACAGGTTGGGGGCTGACCTCCTGGAAAGCAGCCCTGTGGAGAAGGACCTGGGAGTCCTGGAGGACAACAAGTTAAATATGAGCCAGCAGTGTGCTCTGTGTCCAGGAAGGCCAATGGTATCCTGGGTTGTATTAGGAAGAGTGCTGCCAGCAGGTTGAGAGAAGTTCTCCTCCCCCTCTACTCAGCCCTGGTGAGGCCCCACCTGGAGTATTGTGTCCAGTTCTGGGCTCCCCAGGACAGGAAGGACATGGAACTCCTGGAGCGTGTCCAGCAAGAGTGACTAAGATGATTAAAGGGCTGGAGCATGTTTCATATGAGGAAAGGCTGGGGGAGCTGGGCCTGTTCAGCCTGGAGAAAAGATGACTCAGAGGAGATCTGATTACTGTTTATAAATATATAAAAGGAGAGTGTCTCGAGGAAGAGGCCAGACTCTTCTCATTGGCACCCAACAATAGGATGAGAGTCAACAGGGATAAACTGCAGCACATGAAGTTCCACCTGAACATAAGGAAAAACTTCTTTACTATGAGGGTGACTGGGCACTGGAACAGGCTGCCCAGAGAGGTTGTGGCATCTCCCTCCCTGGAGATATTAAAAAACCAAAATCCTGATTCATGTGCTCCAGGAGTCCGTGCTTGAGCAGGGTGGTTGGACTAGATGGCCTTCAGAGGTCTCTTCCAACGTCAGCCATTCTGTGATTCTGTGATTATATTCTCTGCAGTAAGTAACAGAGGGAACCTTGCCATCAAAATTTGTGAAGTCTTAACTTTTATAACACTGCACTTCAATAAAACCACCTTTGCCGATACCTTTGGTGGTGGTTCTTTAAGTGATCTAATTCCCTTGCAACAACCTCAGGTGTGTGTGCTTTCCTGTGAAGCCATCCCTGTGCCTAGTTTGTGTCTCTGTTGGAAGCAGTAGAGGGTAGATGTTGTGCTATACAGTGAGGGTGTCTTTAGACACAGTAAATACATGATGTTGTTCTGGTGTCAGAAAGGCAATTGGTTTTGGGTCATGCCAAGGTTGTGAAAGATTAGGGAGTGAGAGGCTAATTCCATGTCCATGCCCATGCCCATGCCCAGATCATCTGGAGTAGCTGCCCACTTAAGTGCCCAGAATGTGTATGTTCAGCAGCTGAGTCATGAACCATTGTTTCACTGAGCAATATTAACCAGCTGCATTTTATACCCATACCATGCATTTAATCTGTAGAGCTATCTGAGGTTTCTTCAGACACTTGCATGTGCATACAGCCATCTCTGCAGATATGACAGTAACACAGGAATCTATTGAGGCATTGCTGCTGTGCTTTGAGTCTACCGTGTTAATTAACACTGAAGTACTGAGGTACTCAAACCGATGTTGACCTCTAGACGAATCTCACAACCAAACGTTATATAACATTAGTACCGGATCACTGGCGAAATATGTAGTATAGATAAAGCGTTGGGAGAATACATTTATCTTTTCCTGGTTAAGGATGTGTTGTCAAGGCTGTGAAACCAGGTGTCTGGCCTTGTTCGGAAGTATGTGGTCAAAGCTGAATAGATAAAGAAACTCCCTTGGTTCCTCCTTGAGCCTTGGCCAGGTTTTGGGTGGAAACCAAAAGGAGAAGGCTACCAAAATAGGCGCTTCTGGACACGTCCTGGATCCTGGCCCAGTGCCCGAGTGAAGTAAAGCCAACCCACCAGATATAACCGTGACTTTCTCTACGTACTTTTTGTGTTAAATGATATAAAAGCAGGACCCTCTCACAGCGAAGATAGAGACCTCACCTACAAGTGGACACACTGTCTAGGACTTCCCAATTGCCAGGAAAGGTTCTTGGATCCTTTGCTATGACAGGGGCTCCCCAGCTGATGCATGGATCTGGATGATGGTAAAGTATTTGGGCAATCGGTGTCTTAATCACTATGCTTTCTCAGATGTAGTAATTATTAGGTGCATTACACTGTTTATCTTTGTACCTTGCTGCTTCTTCTTCTTCTTCTTCTCCTTCTTCTTCTTCTTCTTCTTCTCCCCCCCCCGCTTTGAACTTAAATAAAATAAGTTTGTTTTGGTTTTTGAGTTGGTGTCTGTGTCCTTTTTGCTAACCCTATCAATTGGCAAAACAAACACAAATTACCTTTTAATTGCTAACAGTCAGTGGTGTCCTATACATCAAAATATCAAGATGGGATTTTATGTTACAAAATATGCCTCTGGAAAAGATAAAAATACACCTTTCAGAAGTGGCTGGGATAAATGGTAAACATTTTCCATGTGTTTAAATTTTTTTAAGAAACTATTTGTGTAACTCTGATACAGATAACAACCTGGCTATCACACAAACAGAACCTATACAAATGAACTTGGAACAGATAGCAGAGTGCTTGCTTATAAAGCAGCGTGCTGAAGTACGCACAGTGGAAAGGGAAATATTTAGAGAGTGCAGTGGCAGGAGTGTGATTTGTGATGGTGGAGATGTTGTGCAGGGAAACCTGCCCTGAGCAGGAGCCCCTCTGAGAGCCCAGCCCCGGAGATGTTACTGTGGGAAGGTGATGGGGTTTCAGCTGATCTCACAGGGCACGAGCCAGGGCACACTGGCTATGCCTACAGTGCAGCGTAAGAGCAACCTTTCAGGTGGCTGTAAGAAGAGTGCTTCACTGGTTGCTCATTTTCCATCTATATAGCTGCTATATGGGCTCTGCAGGGAGCCATGGTCAGGGTATTGGCGTGGTGGTTGTTGCTGGGCACATGGCACCCAAGGTCCTGTGCAGGCCGTGGGTGCTACAGGCTTTTAATATAGAGTCTGGTGCTGAGTGTGGTGGGCTGTAACGCGGCACAGAGCTTGGGCATCTTCTTAGGCAACAGGTCACCCAGCCTGGTTTCCACACTTTTTCCCTGCTGCAAGTGGAGACTGGGGATGGTACGCTGAGGTGGGAGAGGCCCAAGGGTATTTCATCTTCTGAAATACTTTGCCAGGAGAAGGTGAGGCACTTCTCTTGTGGCTTGTCCTGCTGGGCAAGCATCAGGGAGGGTAAAAAGGAGGGAGATGAACCAGAGACCTCCTCCAAAAGCTTGGGCTTTAAGTCTCTATGTCAGACTCCATCTTTAGCACTCTCTGCCTTTTTCATTGCTTTGGAAAACAGTAGGAAGCATGTAAAAGTGAGTTCAACAACAATGAAGACAACAGCTGTCAACTCTGCGATGTGGAGGCAGCAAAAATGGCTGTGCAAACCCTCCACCCTTCTCTTGCTATAGAAACCGTAGGCCCTCTTGTGAGGGGAGAGTTCAGCATTTTGCCATGCTGGTGGCACATGGTGCCACTGATAACTGGGTTACGAACAGCTCTTTCCATACTGGTGACTGGAAGCAGCTAGTGATGCGTCTTCTTCCTCCTAACAGGGCCAGGTTTGTTCTGACAGCCTGGAAGTGAGTGCTTCTGCAGTTACCGACAGATACTTGGAGTCCAACACTTGCCTGGTTATACTTTCTAGTAAACAACAACCACTAAGTCACAGCAGACATGTCCTGCGAGGTGGCGAGCTGCCAGGGTTCCTCCCAAATGGTGCTGAGCAGGGTCCGTTGGATGCTCAGCAACCACTCCAAATTTGCTCCACTGGTTTCCACATGAGAGTAAGGTCTTGGGCACTCCACACCACCCTGCCTTCTGGGTCTGTGATCAAGATTAATTCACAGTCCAACTCCCCTGAGCTCAGGCATGGGATTTTGTTCCATCATTCATGTGATAAAGCTCGCAATTCCATTGTGCAAATATTCCAAAGGCTGCTTGGCATAGAACTGGCACCCTGTCTGCTCTTCCAGTCTGCAAGCCAACAGAGACAATTTATTCTAAGGTTTTTTTGGACATTGGTTATAATGCAGTGATATGTGCTGTCAAATGGTCTGACTTGGATTTTTCTTCCACTCCATAACAGAGATTACTTGTCAGTTTTTCTTATTGTTATGTGTTTCCTTTGACAGTTCTGTCCCAAGTTTTGGTGACAAGGAGGAAAGAATTCAATTTTGTTTCCCTATTTAAAAAGAAATGCAATATGCCCAGAGCCCAGACTAAAATGAAATACACTTGACATTTCCATATGGAAAAGTGTACTGGAGACAGATTGCTCCTCACACACACATGCACTTTACAAAGTAGGAAGTATCTGAATAGAAGGAAACAAAATGAAAATGAAGACTCTGAAAAGAATTGTTATTTCTTGCCTACAGCTGCAAAATGGACCCTGGAGACCAAATCGGTTAGTGAAGAGAAAATACTTAAGGAGGGACTAGAGCATATGAGGAAGAAACGGGGCTGGGTGGGTCTCTTCTGTGTGGTAGGAGGGTTCTGCTCCATGGGACCACTTCCCGCTGCTCTTCTGCATTTTCCTGTGCTTTTCCCAGGCCTGTCTCAGCCAGGGCTGTTTCCAGGCAACTCCATCCTCCCTTGCTTCCTTCCCATTCCCAGGCTCTGTAGAAGGGATCTCCCTTCACAAGCAGCATGGCATGTAGCAAATATCACTGTGTTCAGTCTGTCCCTTCTTTACAGTAAGAGAAAGTAACTTCCTGGAGACAGGAGAAACGTGCTGCTGCTCCATGTGGGAGCAGCTCGCCTTATCCCAGCTCCCTTATCCCAGCTTCTCAGTGCAAGGACGAGGTCTGATGGCATGGATCCTGCAGACCTGTGATAGCGCGATAGCTGCTGAGCAGGGGTCTCTTGTTTCCATCTGGGCATACAGAGATCTCGTTTTCATGAAGGTCTTGTTGAGGGAAAGAGCCTGTGTAAGGCAGGGGGTGAAGCCCCATCCACCCTCCTTGGTGGCTGAAGGCGGCAGCCTGCCCTCCTGCCCTGACCCGGCAGGGTCAGTCCCTCGTGCTATGGTCAGCACACAGGCTTGCTCCGGAGGAGTGGGATGCTGGGAGCAAGTGGATGAGCTGCTGTGGCCAGCAGGTTGAGGGAGGTGATTCTTCCTCTCTACTCCACTCTCATAAGGCCCCACCTGGAGTACTGCGTCTGGTTCTGGAGCCCCCAACACAAAAGAGACATGGACCAGTTAGAACAAGTCCAGAGGAGGCCACGAGGATGATCCGAGGGCTGGAGCACCTCTCCTGTGAGGACAGGCTGAGAGAGTTGGGGCTGTGCAGCCTGGAGAAGGGAAGGCTCCAGGGAGACCTTGTAGCAGCCTTCCAGTACCTGAAGGGGCTACAAGAAAGCTGAGGAGGGACTTTTTTATAAAGGCAGGTAGTGATAGAACGAGGGGAAATGGCTTTAAACTGGGAGAGGGTAGGTTTAGATTAGACATTAGGAAGAAATTCTTTACTGTAAGGGTGGTGAGACACTGGAACAGGTTGCCCAGAGAAGCTGTGGATGCCCCCTCCCTGGAAGTGTTCAAGGCCAGGCTGGATGAGGCTTTGAACAACCTGGTCTGGTGGAAGGTGTCCCTGCTGATGGCAGGGGGGTTGGAACTAGATGATCTTTAAGGTCCCTTCCAACCCAAACTATTCTATGATTCCCTTGCACAGATATGGCTCGTCCAGGTCAGTCCAGCAGGCTCTGCTGAAGTCTGTTGAAATTAAGCTCTGTGAAGAGGTAATGCCTAGAAGCCTCAAATAACTTCCAGGGCTGGGAATGCCACCTGACTTGGTGTCAGCAGAATTAAAAGCATGGATCAAGAAAATGTTCCCTGTACTGTGCTCAGCTGCTGCAGGAGCGGGGGAAACTCAGCCTCTCTCTAGATGCCTCTTCTGCCGTTGTGGACAGCCACCACTTTCACAGGGTCAAAATACAGCTTGTCTTTGGGACGTGTTTGCACAGCACAGACAAAGAGCAGACCTAAATTCAAATTAAGGAACTGATTTCCTTGTTAAGATGGGCAAAATTTGTTGCACAGGAGCTACACATTTATTGGGCCTTATGCTTCTCTTAATAATCAGTTTAGCTGCAGGCCAGTCCATGCTGGTGTCCTTGATTTATCGCAGAAGCCAGGACATTTTTTTGTTGCTTTCAAAGACTTCCTGGAATTGCTTTGCAGACTCTGCAGAGCTTCAGTGCACAGGAATGTTGCAGAGTCCTGCAGTGTATGGGCACCCCCAACAGAACAGCAGGCAGGTACTGAGTCTTGTGGAGCTGTCATGATGTTCCACTCAGTGAGCAGGAACGTAAGCATCTCTTGTCATCTGACATCGTAGCTGCATTTCTGAGAGCACTGCTGTGGAGGTGCCTCACTTCTGCTGTGGCAACTAGAAAATCCGTTAGTGGCTGCTGCCTGAAAGGGCAGGGTGCGAGGGCACCTGGGATCCCACCATCCTTGTGGTCTTGTCACGTGGGGTATCTTAAATAAGTTCTGGAAAATAATTAGTTTATCCTTTTGCTGCTTTTTATCTCCTACTCTGGCCAGGGTGGCTGTCAACTCTGATACAGCGATTGCACCACCCCGCAGAGGGACCCAAGTGCTTTGTGTACCATCCATACACTGTTGGTGGTTCTCCTTCCATTCCAGGCAATACACCCCTCTCATCTTGGCTTGCATTATGCCACTCTGCGCTGGTTTCAGTGATTTCCAGGTGGTGCCAATCAGGCTGGTTCACTGTGCTGAATTTGGGCTCTATGTTGCTAAGTGCAGAGGTATTTGCTGAAGTCCTGGGTTTAGGACACCACGGTACATTATGTCTGAGTTGTACCCAGCTCTAGCTTTGATTTGGAGACTTTTCATTAAGCATCACAAGAAAGGTGGCCTCTTAAGGAGAGATTTGAGGGATGATGATGACTAGCTTTGAGGGCATTTAGGGAGAGACCTCTTCCCAACCATGCAACTGGGTTGGGGCCTCAATACTATTGTCTGGGAACTCCCTCCACCTGTTCCCAGCAAACGTGGATGTAGAGATGGGCATCACAGGATGCCTGGCAGCAGCATCAGCCTCTGGATGGCAAAAAGCAATGACTGGCAAGGAGAGGGCAAAGTCATGAAGTGCCCAAAAGGTGAAGAAAACTTGATTTAAAGCTGACGTATTTTTGTCACTTCTTGGACCTTTTTGTAATTTTTTATTTTTATTTTTGTTTACATTTAGTTGGTATTTGTATTCAAAGTCCTCAGTCCCCACCAGCTTTGCTGGGGGTTGAACACAACTTTCCCCTGCCTCCATATCTATCAGGGTCATCAGATTTCCCGGTTTTAATCTTCTTCACTGCACTTTAGGGGGCTCTGTTCTTGCCCAATTGATTGAGGTGTAACTATTACTTTTGGACTCCCTGACAGATATGAATGACCTATTTCATTTAAACCACAAACACGTCTGAGAAATTGGTTGAGCACTCCTCACATTTCTGCTATTCTCAGGGGACATTTTCATCACTCAGAGGGTTCATGGAAAACCTCAGGACGTTCCAGCTGGCCTGTCAGAGCAGGAGAGCATGAGGTGAGACCTCCCCACACAGCAGCCAGCAGCTGGGATGCAAAGATGCAGCCTGAGCTGAACATTGACCCTGTGGGTCCATCTCTGGCTGCACCCAGGGGTCATGCTGGGGCTCAAGAGTGGCTGTGGGGTGAGATAAGGAGACTTGCAGCTGGTTGTCCACTGGGGAGCTCCAAGAGTGACATCTGTTTATTTTCTTTCACCTTCTGTTCAGAATGAAAACTTACTATTGTTAAAATGAACCTGGGTCTTACCAGCAGGCATGCTTCCCCGCAGTTAACGGAATATGCAACCGTTTTCCCAAGAACTTGAGCAGGTTTCCTTGTGCCGTGTACAGGGACAGCCCAGCAGAGCTGACAGACCACTGGCACAGGAGCAGGTATCGATACATTCATTAAGCAGTCACAGCCGCCTTCAGAGCAGGCTCACGGGAGGCTGGACACACAGGCAGCCACGGGTAGACTAATGATCTATTCATCAGAGACCATCACTCTTCTCTCTGTCACAACTGTTTAGACTGTAAAGCTTCCACAAACTTTATGTGTCTGCATCAAACTGGTAAGATTTCACAGAGGTAGCTGCCCTCTCAGAGAAGGGTTTCCATGGATTTTCCGGGTGTCTTTTCTCAACTTGCCTTTGGGCTACCAGCTCTTTTTCTTTCTTTTATTTATTTATTAATTTTATTGCAACGCTTGGCAGTCAGTGGTGGGCACCCAGCAGCTTTGCAAGTGTGGGGCAGGTGCTCAGGGAGCATTGCCGAGGCTGCAGGTCCCTGAGCGAGCGGGAGAGGCTGACCCTGCTGCACCGAAGCCGGCAGGACCTGGCGAGCATCCCCCCGAGCCACCCTGCCACCGGGGGCTGAGCTGTCACTGGAGGCTACGGTCCATGGGAGGACTTTCTTTCTGCTCCGTTCAGAAATAACAATTCACGTGTTTAAGAATGAATGGTTTCAGATCCCTTTCCAACTTCAGGTGGTTAATTTTGGTTTAATGTTTTCCCAAGTACAATCACGCTCTGTCAAGTCTCCAGGGTCACTTGTGGGCTCTGTCAAATCACTGTTTTCTTTCCTGTGCATTTCAACATAACCAAGTGTTCTCTTAAAAAACCAACTACCTTGACATGCTTTCTTTTTATCATCCCTTCTTTGTTCTTTTCTTTTACATCATCTCATTTTCCCTCTCTTCAAAATTAGCATTGTCTTAATTTCTTCTGCACCTCTAGTCCACTTTGCCTTGTATTTTATAGCCTGTATGGAAACTACTTCTGAAACACTTCTAAAGATGGCCTGGCTGCACCTGGACACAAAGTTCCTGGGAATAAATAAGCCAGTGCTATTTTTTTATTTACAACATCCCTCCTTACACAACGCAGTCCCAACTGCCAGAGACAGCAGCGTCAGGCCTGGTTAATTCTGAGGAAGCTCCCCAGACACCATCTATTTCCTCAGCCTTTGTTCTGGTGGCGACAGAGCATTAAGAAAAAGGCAGTGCAAGCTCATGG
Source organism: Caprimulgus europaeus (assembly GCA_907165065.1). The sequence continues at coordinate 96,082,246 of OU015523.1, read as the reverse complement.
ATGTGGTTTGCTGGGTGTGTTATTCCACTAAGCATGCTGAAGGGGTATTTCTAACAGGGATACAAATGACTTTCCCAGAAAACTGGACCATTCCATGGAGTCTGCCACCAGGAGAAGAAGCCTCCTGCTGCAGCATCTGAGCCGAGCAGGAGCAGCCCAAGCCTGAAGCTCCCTGCAGAAACAGTCACCCCATGAGCAGCTTGTGAACAGTGAGACGGGGTCCCAGCCGTGAGGGACCCACACAGGGCTCTGACACCCAGTGCACTTAGAAAGCAGAGGGGTGACAGGGCTACCTGCGGGAGGGAGTGCATCCCAGAAAAGGGGGGTTCAGTGCAGCATCCCACTGGAGTGTTTCCCTCCCTCCTCCCACTCACACCCTATGCTCATGGTACCTACAGGATGGCTTTTGTGGAAATTTCTGCTGGGGAAGTGTTCACCTCCCAGCACAATTTCATAGCTAGTGATAGAGGAAAAGACTTTGCCAGCAGACCACAGGCATGGTGAAGAGGCTCTGTGGCCACACATTAATCTGACGAAGCTTTTTTTTTCCCTTTGTCTGCATACATTTACAAAGATTACTGTTAAAAATAACTTGTCCAAACAAACAGAAAATGCCAGCTATTTTTTTATTATAATATAACACTGTAATGACACCTTCCCCCAGCAAAAGCCCTGCAAACAACTGCTCTCCCCCAGCATGAAGCTGAAAAAGAGCAAAGCTTAACGTGTGCAGTCAGCTGGGGTTTTTTTTCTGTCTTTATATTTTTTGAATTCAGTGACTCAGAGCTATGGATGGTTAAATGGAGAATTGGTGGTATTTTTAAAGCCCAGAGAAGGCTTCAACTCCACTGTGTTGAGATCTCTGAGCTGGATGATGAATTCAGTAAACACTACCGTTACTTCTTTGATCCACAGACATGTTAATTAATAAAGGTTAACAGCTACCCAAGGGCAAGCATGGACATACCACCAGTGATGCTTCTGAAGGCACAATCCCACTTTATATATCCCAGATTTGTATCACTATAGCCAGGAGGGTAACAGGTAAAGTGCATAGGTGCGACAGCCCTCTGGAGAAACAGGTACTGCAACTCCTTCAAGCTCTTCCTCACAACAAGTGCTCCTTCCTAAACTGTAGAGTTTAAAGTTTGTATTTAAAATCTTTAGAGCAAAATTAGTGAGTTGTCTTTTGACTTGCAGTGCAGAGTTACGTAGCAGTAAGTCCTGGGGACAGTCCAGCACGTTCAATGACGGGTCTTGTTTGTGGTGAGATGGGCTAACTCGGCGTGTTACGTGCATGCGCAGTACATCAGTAACGTGACGCAGGGGAGACACACCGCTCACATTAACCAAACACCATGGGTATGTAATGAGGAAGTGATCAGGAATATTGAAACTCTTACAGATACAGGGGATTGGTTCCTAGTATATAATTAAGAGACCTTATTTGATTGCATGGGTCAGACCAAAAGGCTTAAGCCCAGAGGGTGCTGTGCCGAGGAGATGCTTTCGCAAGGGAAGAGTCAGTGAAACTGTCCAGGAAACTCCCTTTCATGGTGACAAGACCAGGTAACAAAAATACATGCCCCCTTCTTCCAAGGATGTTCAGGGTGGTGAGTGATTTCTTTCACATCCATCTCCTTGCAAGACTGTGTTTTGTAAAATGTGGTTTATAAGACAACCATTTTAAAATGGCAAAGCCTGTCTGGGAGTTTCACCCATTGCTGCACCCAAGCAGAGCTGCTACCTCAAACTCCCTCCTGCTTTGCGGTCCTTGATGTTAGAAAATTCTGCGGTTCTTCATTTTTAGAGAATACTAGAAATTGCACAGAACACATGCAATGAACAAGATGTAATATACTGAAACCACAGCTTTACTGGCAACTCACTCCAGCTTTTCTTATTGAGTTATCTTTCACGAATGGCACACCATTCTCACTGCATTATGGTCCCTGCTTGCTCTGTTAACAAAAAATACAAGCACTTCAAAATCCAAATGGTTCCAAAATACCACATGCACTGACAAATGTCCATCCTTGTGCAGCTCTCCTGTGAAAAGGAAGTTCCCTTGCTTTGCAGAGAACGCCTGGGGAAGTGGTGGGCGCAGTCTCAGAGGCTGATGGGGTACTCATGTCTCGTGCTAGTGCTGGTCTCCGTGCAGCCACCAGCATCTTTCGTTACCGTGAAAGCCCGTTCTGCAGCTCGATGTGGCAACAGCAGCTTGTAGGCTGCTGCCCTGTACTTCTTTGAAATGAGGTTGTAGAGGATAGGGTTGATGGAAGCGCTCAGGTAGAAAAGCTGCAGAGCAAATATATTAAAGTACTGGGAGAACAGCATCATCCTGGTGTCTTGGGTGTTTATAAATATGATCCTGCCAATGTGGTAAGGCAACCAGCAAATTACAAAGGCCAGAACCACCACAGCTATAAGACAAAATAACACATGTGATAGTTAAGGAGCGAGTTAACCTTTCAACCACCCAGTAAACTAAATTTTACGTGGCTGATTTTGCAGGTTCTTCTAACTAGTGCAAATGATATAGAGAAATAATAGCATTAATTTGTTGGGAACCCATGAAAATGGGAATAGCATCAAGTCCAATTGTTCGTCTTCGGATTAAAAGGTAACTGATAAAATCTTCAGCTAAACTCTGAGATGAGTTTGCTGGGAAAAGGGTAAACAACTTACAGTGGTGTAACATGCATATAACAACATCAGGCAACACAAAGATTCCCCTCAGCAACATCTGTAATGCCATGTGTGCAACATGAAAATTAAAGTCAGCATAAGAAGAGATGATTTTGTGGAGGCACACAGGAGCACCATTCACTAGGGAGCTGCTCTTTACCGTGTCTACAGTACTGAAAAAGACCATAGGGGCTGACCCTCAGTCACACAAACTCCCACTGAATTTGCACTATTCTATATCGGGATGGTTGCTAACGTAAAGACCTATGGTTTTAGTTGGCCTATCGATTATTTTTCCACTGAAGCTCCCACACATATCCCCAGACAATTACTGCTGGAGCCAGCTATTTGATTAGATGGAGCCCTAGCCTGAGTCACTCCAGCTGTTCTTGTGGTCTTGTGTTTCATTTTAGTACAAAACAAACAAATACAAACACAAATACACTCCTGCAAAAGCAACACAGCAGGAGCAGATGGGGAACAATTAAATTATTGTATTACTGTATCCATATTTTTAATGATTTTTGTTTATAAATGCACATAAGTAAAACAAATAATCATTTATGGAGCATCCTTGTTTCTCAGAGCTTAAAAAAAAAGGCATATAGCCAAAGCAAGCCTGAAATACATCACACGTGTAATGGTGCTGGCTCTTGGAGATAAGTGGTTATCAGTGTGGTTCAGTGTGCTCTGAGGAGATTATAGACAGGGAGCTTCTGTTGGAAAACCTTGTGCCTACTCAAGTAAGTTAGGAAAATGTACTCTCTTGGGCTTATTAGTTTCTTTCTTTTGTGCTACACTCTTTCCATCCAGCAGATTGCATGCTTGGTAAAACAAGTCTCCCATGTAGCGTGCTAAAACCTTTGCTAAAGGTAGAAAAAAATAACCAGGGCATTTTGTTTTATGCTCATTAGTCAATAGCTGGATTTCTTTTTTTCTTTCATTTTTGTAATATTTTTTTTCCCCTTCAGCTCAGTTGCTACTTACAACTTTAAAGCTCCAAGAGCAGACTGCGAACTCTAACTTCCCAGATCCTGGTGCTCGGTTAATGAATAGAATATATGACTAAGAAAATGAACTGAAAATTAATAGTGTCCTACATCAGCAGGAAGCACTTTGCTATTACGTGATTTGTCTGCAAATGACTCGTAAGGGTTAAGCTGCTGGTTTTCAGCTTGCTTGGGCAACCAGTGGATTTACTTCTAGGAGAGTCAAACTTATTTTTCAGAAGCAGAAATTTACTACCCAGAGGTGTTGCTGCCCACTGGAAGAGACTACGGATGTTACCACAGTTTTTTGGCAGTTGCAGACTAACTTGTACTTGGTTCTTCCTGGTAAAAATCAGAAAAAGGGTTTTTTTTTAGGGAAGGCACTCACGCAGATGCATATGCAATGCTACACCAGGCAAGGTCTCCGCTGTGAGGGAGTGAAATCCCTGCTGTGACAGTCCCTGGGTGCACTGGAGGGATCAGCAGTCTGGCTGGGATGTTCCCCTGCGCTATTCCTACTTTGCACTGGAGCTGCAGGTGCTTCAGCTCCTGATCTAGATGCAGCCATGGCCCCCCAGCCCAGGTCCTTGCCTCAGCCATAGCCCCCCAGCCCTGGTCCAAGCCCCAGCCATGGCCCCCCAGCCCCGGTCCAAGCCCGAGCCATAGCATGAGGGGGGGATGGAGAAGGGACTCACCCAAGATCTTGACTGTTTGGCGGTGCCCCTTCTCCAGGAGGACGGTGCTGGGGCCTCGCAGGCGGGCATTGCTGTGCCACAGCTCCTGGCTGATGAAGCCATAGAGCACGCTGAGGCAGATGACGGGCAGGACGAAGTAAGAGGTGGTGACCCAGAACATGGTGGCCAGCAGGCCGGACTCCATGGCCTGCGGGGTGGGCTTGCACTCGCGGCTGAAGTCGGTATGGTTGTCGGGCTGCTCCACGCCGACCAGGAATAAGAAGGGGCTGGCGGAGAGGAAGGCGAAGGCCCAGAGGATGCCGATGACAGCCTTGACCCGGCGTTTGGTGACGACCACCTTGGCCTTGAGGGGGAAGCAGATGGCGAGGTAGCGCTCGATGGTGAGGGCGGTGATGTGGAGGATGGTGCAGTAGGTGCAGCCCTCACTGAGGTAGTGGGAGAGGCGGCACAGCAGCTGCCCGAAGATCCATGGCCGGGAGCGCCACAGGCGGTAGAGGTCGAAGGGCAGCCCCAGGAGGATGAGCAGGTCCGAGACGGCCATGCTGCCCAGGTAGAAGTTGGTGGTGGTCTTCATGTCGCGGTAGCTGTGGATGACCAGCACCGTCAGGACGTTGCCCACCACGCCGACCAGGAAGAGCCCCAGGCAGACAGCCGTGACCGGGACCAGCGTCCGCATGGGCAGCGCCAAGCACAGGCGCTCATCGCAGGGCAGCCACGGCCAGGGCTCGCCCTCGCTGCCGTTCCCGCCGCCGCCGCCCCGCATGCCGCGGCCGCCTCAGCCCCCTCTGCTGCCGCTGCCGCCGCTGCGAGGCGGGACGCGCCCTGCCCGGGGCAGCGCCGCTCCGCCGTCCCCGTCCCCGCCCCGCGGCGGGGGCCTCCCGGTACCCGCCACCCGCCGGCCCGCAGGTAGGGCCCGCCCGGCCCCGCCCCGCTGCCGCCACCGCCTCAGGGAAGCGCCCGCCGCCAGCGACCCGAGGGGACGGGGCACCGCGCTGCCCCCGCCCGCCGCCGGGGAAGGAAAAAGCGGTTCGGCGGCGGCGTTACGTGCAAGCAGGACGGACCCACACCGGGGAAAAAGAATGAGACTTTTATTTTCCACAGATTTTTAAAGATACTTTGCTACATAGTTTATGTCTTTTCTATCAGACTATACAGGTTCGTCTTCACGGAGTCCGACGTTGTACAATTGTAAAGTGATATGTTTGGTAGTGTATCTATAACGTTTTAAAAAGTTTAGAGTTCTTCTTTTTTTCTTTTTTTTTTTTTTTAATTTATTTTTTTGGAATGTACAGTACATGAGGTAAAATTAAGATTACATTAAAAACTGTCTTCAATGCAGTAATACGCACTGAGGCTCAAATGGCAAATACACTAGTAAATGACTATCAAAAATAGGAGCTCATTTGAATTTTACTATGAAAAACACGAGTCACTGCAGATTTAACTGTAGTAACAAATCTTGCCGTTTTAGACATTCAACCATAAGAAATCTCTGGGCTGTTACAGGCAACCTCGTTTGCACTGCCAAACATGGCACTTTTAAGAAGGTTCTAGAAAACATCAGTTATCGCGGTATCCTGTGGGAAGGTATCAGCCTATACGTACAAATGACAAATTCAAAATAAAGTGTAAACATAAGTACATTTTAAAGACAGATCGTTCTCGCCACGTGGAGGCCAAGTTCTTTGCAATTTCTTTTTTTTTTTCTTTTTTAAAAAATAACGAAACTCAGCAACAGTATTCTACAGCACAGATCATTGGACGTATAAACAATTACAATACATGCCCGTTCTAATATAAGAGAAATTCTTCAGAGATCTCCAAAGCACAAGACAGAGGTTCCTTTTTTTTTTATTAAGACCGACAGAAGTGTTTAATACCATTAAAAATGCTAAACTGAACACAACTAGAAGTCATTAATGATCCACTATCTTGTAACTCAAATAAATTAAAAATAGCTAATTACAAAGTGTATAACAAATAACGTAAGTGTGATGAGACGAGGAATTTTTTTTTTAAAGATAGTTTCACTACAAGCTTTGTGTCACTGGCAATCATTGACATCTAGCAAGATGTTCAATGGGGTACTTGATAAAATTCAGTCTGGTCATTCAAGAAGTCACAAATGCAAGCTCACAAAACATTGATGAGTTATGCAATTGCAAAGTGCTCTAATGCAACATTAACTACATGCAATCAACAATTTGGTACAGTATCCAAAGAGACATTACATTAAACATTAGGATCTCAAGAAAAAAGCAGCTTTAAGTTTTCTGGTGCAAATTACTACACTTCGTCTTCTGATTTGGTGCCCCAAAGAAAGAAAAAAGGAAAAAAAAAAAAAAAGAAAAGAAGGCAGTGCTTGATTCTGGTGGATATGGCAAGTGAACGTTGGGGAAACAGCAAAAATTCAATACTGAATTTTATCTCAAAAATCTATTAACTAGCCAAAATCAGAGGGCACAGACATCTGTATAAACTGCATCCAATCAAAGTTCAACTTCGGAAATGTGTTTTTCAATTTAAATAGTAAGTCTAAGAAGTTCTCTCACACTCTCCCTTCTATATTTTAAGAAGTAAAAGAGGCATTTTTGTAAGTAAACATCAAATCCTGGGGGCAAGATAAAACCACTTGTGCCATCCCCTTGTAGTCTTTCGCAAACATCTACTTGCAGTGAAGAACTCCACATTTATCAGATAAGAAGCTTCCTTCATGCATACTCTTCCATCCAGTTTATTATTTGCTGCCTGAGAAAAGCCCCGTCTGTTTTTCAGCATAAATCCTGCTTCCCAAATAATTAAGACAAATGAGGAGGTAGAAATACAGCGCTAAATTGCTTTCACAGCATCAGATTAATATTGTATACAGCACAAGTTTGTTAGTGTAAGTTTTAAATGCGATCTACACATTCTTCCCTGTTATGGTAGCAACTCTGAGAAGTGTGGGCCAGGAAACCATTTTTACACTTGTGTTTACTGGTCAAACCCTTTTCATTACACACTGCTTGCCTGCCCCATCTAGAGTCTGTACTGCAAGAAGGCATATTAAAGAAAAGATTGTATTTCTGTGTCTTGTGTTCTAATAACATGTGTCAGCCTATACCTACCAGTAAGCATTTGAAAGTGGCTGAAAAGGTTTGCATCAGTCCCAATGCCGGTGCTAAATGCCTGGTTTTGTAAAAGCAAGAGAACAGAATTACTTTTAGATTATGAGAAAGTAAAATGTAATGGGCAGCATTCTAAAATAAATCTCTTTCTTCACTTTATTACAAAGTACTGAATAATAACTGCGATCAGAATGGAAAAGATAGCAAAAAGTGCAAGGATGACAGCAGCACACACTTGGTCACTCTGTGACCATTGTGTCCTTGTGGTTTGCACAGTGTCCTTGTTGGTGCTTGCCGGTGGTTCAATCCTCTGAGAGATGAATAGCACTGGTGCACTGTAGGGGCCTATCAAGTCCTGATGACCCACTGTCTCTTGGCACTGCCGAATGGCACACGCGCGGAAACGGTATTCACAGTTCAGCTGGAGGCCTGTGTATCGGAATGACCAGTCCGGGCCCTTATAAATCTGGCCATAAAGAAAGAAAACAATATGTCAATTCAAAATGCCCCACGTACACATATGTATCTCAGTATGGTTTTTTTCACAGTGAAGGTAACTACAAAGGATGACTCCTCATCAGTGTTTTCACCCATGCAAAGAAAAATGGACGAGCTCATAAACGCAATTTAAACGCCAGATAAAGTCACCCGTCCTTTTGGTGAAACACAGGGAAAGAACTACAAATGCTTTTATGCCATGATGAGTACACACCTAATAAACTGTCAGAAGCCCTGCTGTTGCTTTAGTGTCCACTTACAATGTAAATGCTACACCATGGGATTTAATACACAATATTGTATCACAGCATTTTAGGTAATTAACTCTGTATCGAGCTACTTCATTAAGTCTAATCCAATCCAGCATACTTCGTTGTAGTTAAGATACTGTGTGGTTAAAAGACTGTAATTTATCCCAATAAACATTGCATCAGGAAAGCTGCAAGCAGTTCTCTCTGTGATTTGTAATTTCATCAGATGCCAAGACACAGATGACTTATTCAGGTGTTTTCCAAGGGTCTCTCAGTTGGCTGGTTAACATGAGTTCACAGCTCTTCAGCATGGAGTGCCCAATTCAGTGAAATCTAAATGCTGTTTTCTCAAATTAATTAATTTATAGCTATGTAATCCTGTAAGAGCCAACAAAATCCCACGCGGGCGCGATTTTCTGTCTATAGATATATCAACAGGTACTGAGCTATTACATGGGTAGCATTCCACAATTTGATTTCTCTCTTTAAATCTCTTCACCTCCTCTCCACCCCCATTATCTGTATTGGTTTTATTTAATTGCTAGCAAGATACAGAAATACCACATCACGCAAAAGTTTTCCCTACAGTTATCAAACTGTTAGACAGTATTTCACAAATGCAAACTACCAACCATTCAATGAAAGAAGCAGGCAATCTCCTCCAATTTTGTTGTTTGAAGAGCTGTTGCTGTGCCTGTGGCTGCTCATGGACTTGCAAAGTCCTCCGACAGCCAGGCAGCTGAGCTTTACTGGAATCTACAACCAGCAGGTCATCGTAAGTGCAGCTTCCTCAAAATTCTCCTGATTTGTATCATGCATTTGGTAGCAAACAAACAGGCCACAGACACACATCCTACTCTAGCTACAGCTACGCCAGCTGCCATGGGTTACTGTCCTCAGCTGCTTCTGCCCAGCAGCTTGCCAGAAGTTGCTTTCCCCTCAAATTTGTTTGCTGAGGTATTTATATAATTGTTTCCTAACCCCTTCAAGAGCTTGACTGATTTATAGAGCTCAAACGGCAGATTACAAATTTATTTTGTCCGAAGCATGTGGGGAACAACAACTTGAGCAACTCAGCTGACAGATCAGGGAGAAGGAGGAGAGAAGAGTGAAGTTTTGGCAGGGAAATGGTAGTCAGTGGCTTGGAGTGGACTTCCAGGCAGTTCATTTTTTGTCCACGTGAAAGAAAACTGTCATCATCGTGACTTAAGTATCTTAAAGGTTGTTTCCACGGTGTTTACTTCTTGACTGTTTCAAGTTTAATTTTTGCAAACTAATCTTCTCATTTTATTTGAATTTATTGTGCTAAACTTCTGTAGAGGTAAAAGGAACCATGCACCTCAGTCTACTTTGTTATTTCCAGGCTTAAAACGTAACCTTGATTTTCTCATTGGCTCCCTTGGCAATGCGCAGTGCTAATCAAAGTGTGATCTGACTGCATGTCTAGAAGCAACACTGACCATGCCTTCCTTACATACTTAATCCTGCATTTACAATTTTAAAGTTACCATAAAGAATATTCACGTAGCAAGGTAACAAACACCTTGGATTATGGTTCATCTTTCACTGAAAAATGTAACAAATGGACATAAGAAACATAGCACTACCACAGAAATTATGAATTATGAAAATATTAAGGCCTATAATCTACCAAAGCACACATAAAATTTATTTACCTATAATAAAATTATAGTATACCAGAATTAATTGTTTTTCCTTGTTGCAAGGAAACCTGTTTGCTTAATAGTGTGAAACAGAGTTTCCAAGCCTAATTTCATGTCAATTATAAGGCAGTTTATAGGGAAGCCAAATTAGCATGCACATCCTCTTTTAAATGCAGACTCATTTGTAGCTTGGTGTTTCCAACTGCATCTTTGGATAATCAAACCTGAAACTAAAACACTCTCAACTGCTCAACCCTTGTAGTTACAGCATGCCCTACCACTGAAATGGTCCTACAGTAAAAACTAATCACTGAATTACGTAAGGAAAGTTTCCCTACACCTGAATGTCTACATTGCATAAACAGCGGGTCTCTCCTGTCTGCAGTTCTCTGCACAGAAGTACTGACCCTGACAACATCAAAGCTTTTAGAATATTGCTTACTGCCTTCAAACAGCTCTTAGTGCAAAGAGAACCTTTTTTTCTTTTCCTCCTAAGTCTCAATTCTGTACCATTGGGTGGATGTTTTATTTTTGTCAGTTCTTCCCACAATTACCTCACCACTTGAAGTGTCAAGCTGTATTTACTAAACTCTAGTGTAACCCAAAGAGGCTGCAACTTACTGCAGTATTTGTATTACTTAAATCTCTTTTCTCTGTGGTAATGGTTTGAGGAGATAACTACCTTATATTATTTAGTAACAAGAAGTTAGCATGGTGACTAAAACAATACTGCAACACAATAATCTTTAATCTAAACTAATTATCACAAATACTAACTGAAGAAAAATGCAGTAATTTAAACACATCATACCTGTTTGAATTCTGAGTCTTTTCCCACCATGACCTGAAGACAGTAGATAACTGGATCACCCTTCATGGGCTGCAGAACCTCCCAAGTGATTTCACAAGTGTGATCATTTATTCTCTCTACCCTTGGTGCTGAAGAAAGAAAACACAAATGTCACACCTAGCTCTGCTTTCTCCGTCACTTCATGTTATATCCTAACACCTTGGAAAAGGCGTTCTGTGTTCTAGCTGCTATGCTGTCTGAGAGGAACAAAAGATTCAGATTGAAACATATTCTCCATACAATGCTTTCTGGAACAACAACTAACGATTCACATAGGTCTCTATTGCTGGTTTAGGTATCATCCAAGAAAGGAAGTAAAATTTGGCAACTGCAAGTGTGTATCACATAAAACAAAAACAAAAACAAAAAAAAAGAAAGAAAGAAGCTGCTATGTTTAAAATTATTCTAAACATGCTAGGAAGAATTTTCACCTCAAATTACTCTTAACAGCGTGGTCACTCTCTCCTGGAAAGCAAGGATTCTAAATACAAACCTTCTTATGTCAAAGAATGCATAAACCCCAAGTCTCTCATTTTTGGAGACAACATTTTAGGCTTTAGGCAATTACACAAAAGGAGCATTTCCTTACTATCCCTACCTGTACCTGGAAAAGAACTTAGCATTCTAAATACTCCAAATACAACACAATACCAAAACGAACTTGCCATCCCTCCACCCCCCAAATGAAAAAAGCAGCAACTTTACCTTTCAAGGCAGCTGGAACAGATTTGGGAGTAGTGAAAACATATTCTTGAGAAAGGGGACCTTCACCAGCTTCATTACATGCCTGAATACAAAATTTGTATGATGTTGACTCACTGAGTCTTTGTACTTTGTATGTATGACATGGTCCTCTGTATAAGGATACAAACCTGAAAATGGAAATAATAGCTTATTTTAAACACAGACAAGGACTTCTGAAGTAGCTACAGCATTGTTTTGAAACCTGTTCCCATAATTTCCCAGAATCTAATGAGAAGCCAAGAAATATTTATTTCAGAGTTAAACAGCCTTCTGGCATTACTATAAAAACAAGCTTGTTTTCCAGGGCCAAGTTTTTATTTCTTGTGTCTTTGAAATAAAATCTCTTTTCCACAAAGAGCAGTATAGACTGTCTCTCGGCAAAAATGATCCTAAGCATTTTCAGAAACCCTTCTGCACTGGAAGCAATGGGAAAGGATGGCAGTTCTCTCTCCCAATGAGCTGCGTACATTACTTTTTTTTGTCCATCTACTCCCCCAACATCTTTAGCTTTTCAAAATCAGGTAACTATATTTTAGCTTTTTGCTCCTTTGCAACTCTCCCTCACTACACCTAAGAAAGGGCCATGGATCCACCTGCTTGTGTGCATCGTTGTCAGAGATGGGCAACTGATGAAGCTCACTCAGATCTGCACAGGAGGCCAGAGTCACACTTGTAGCACACACCAAGTCCCGTCCCGAGAGCTGTGTAGATTGGCCACTCTCCTTCATGTTATAATTCTTACACAGACTGATCTTAGCAGCTCTCATTTTATTTTCAATTTTGGTATCCCCAGGACACAGCACAAGTTTCTCTCTTTCTGCAGGGGTTACCATCTACTTCAACTTTTTCTTTTAAATTTAAAACAGCTTGTACCTGCACATGACCTAGCCTTTGGTAATGGCAATTAATTTATTTCCAGTTGAGAGTCTAATTTCTTTTCCTCCTTACAACAGAGCAATTTCATCTAGCAGATCTATCTTGTCTCACTGTCAAGCTAAAGCTACTCAGAGATTCAAACACAGTACACAGTGTAGCAGTATTGTTCATTCTACCATTTAGGCAAGGCTACTTGCTGTATCAGCTCAGCTTACATTCCAATTGAACATGAGAGAAGGGATCCCTTAAAACAATAATTTCTACTATATGAATTTATTTTGCACTAAGTGTAATTGCATATGAAGACAACAGAGAGTAAAGAATTCACCCCTTCAATATCAAGTATTTAAAATTCACAAGACTGATTACACTTGATGCTTTCACAAAATACCTAACCAAATGTGAGAGACAGAAAAGTGTGCTGGTACGAAACATTTAGTTAAACTCTTCATACTGAACTGTAAATAAAAAACTATGAAGTTTTTAATCTTGTACTTCCCAGCACAGAACACTGGAGTCCTTCTTGCCTTGCCAGATGAGACGACCTCCTATGTCTGTTGTAAATTCAGCAAAGCATGTGGAATTTTGCCCTTTGCTGCCATCTCCCAAGCATCACATCACAGTGATACGGGGCAGATTAAAGCGATGCCAAAACCAACCTTCCATTCTTATCCTCCATTTGAAGGTGGTACTGAATGGAGTCAGTTAATGATTTTGCAGTCCCCTCTCCCCATTTCAGCTTGAGAGTCTGAGAACTGTATGCAGCACACTCCAGGCGAGGTGGATCTGGTGGGAGAGGCTTTGTTTTCAGTTTTATGGTGTGGCTGAAAGGACCTGCTCCAAGACTGTTTAGGGCTTGAATTCGTACTCTAGTATTTGAGAAAAGAGAGAATAAAATAACTTGAAATTAGATTCTAAAAAATAACTGGTCATTTCCACCACTCACACTCAAGAGAGAATAATGGTACCAAATAGATGTCACTTTCTACAATGCAGACGTTTATCAATATTATGCTTTGATAGATGGCAATGAATATGCAGGAGTGTCCCTTTCCTTTACACATTTTAAGGAGCTGGATTGATTAAAAATAAAAACATATTAGCATATTTGCATCACTCAGATTAGTGAAAAGATGCAAAAGCTTTATCAGCTATTTCAAGAGGGGTCCATCTTCCTGACCCTGCAGGCCTGGTACCAACATTTTTGATAGCCACAGTGAAGAGATGAAGAAAGATGAAAAAACAAAAAACCACCACCACAAGAGGTGAATCCTTATCTTTGGCTATTATATCAGGTGAGTTCAAGGATGACTACAGGCAAGTTTTTCGGGCTTTTTGGAACAGATTCAATTCACATGAAAATAAAGTGACAGTGCTCTTGCTGATTTCACTGGTAATACATCTCTGGGTGCCTGCAAACACAAGCCATCTCGGGTCTGCTAGAAAGGGATGGGGGAAACTAGAAGTCAAAGGACACATGGCTGAGGGGTCTGCAGCACTCGAAATTTAGGGATTTTTTTTTTTGACACTCCATAGAAAACCATGCTGGCATTAGGTTTACAAGTAAGAGTTAAGAGAACTAGCCAAGAAATTTATTTCTAAAAAGGAAAAAGCAGAAAACAGAAATCTGAGGCTCTTTACATATCTCACAGGGAGCCATAGAGAGCAAAGTGTGTCTAACCTCATTTTGCAGACTAACATTTGCTTGTATAAAATAGTATCTAGGTAACTGGAAATAATAATCACAATAATTAAATTCTGAAACAATCAACCACACAATTTCAAAATATTGACACACAAATGTGTGTGCAGGCTTATGAATAAATATTTCTACTCCACTACAGTAATATTTAACATGTTAATTTATTATAGCACAGAGCTACAGTTAATATATGCAATTTTTGATTTGCAGGAAGTGTTGACAGTGTATTCTATAAATGCACTTTTGTAAGTAGAAGTACATCTCTGCAGTAGAAGCTTCTTTTTTCCAGTTTGTTGACACAGAGAGCAATGGCTCTTCAAATTGTCAGCATTATTATTAAAAACTTATAAGGCACACTGAAACACTGTACTCTTGCATACAGCATTTAAAAAGTAAAATCAAATCTGTATGGATGCAGAAAACTGCATAGCCAGATGATATCGTAACTACACTGAAATCAGTGTAGGCTTAAATTTTTACTTCAGTGGGACTGACATTCTCCTTTTAAGTTTTAACACTGAGGACATTTTTTTAACAGGAATGTGGAGCGCCTTCAGGCAGAATTATTGATTTTTACAGTTATGTTTTTCAGTAGCCCTTAGGCCCAACGTAAGGGATGATTTCAGTAACTAAAATTCTTCAAAAGAGATTTAAAATTTATTGATGGACTTTCAAACCAATATTCTTCATGCTGAATGCCACCCAAATACTTGCTATTTCTGCAGAAAAGGCATTGCAAGTTGCGATGGGCTGTCATTAGATCTGACAATCCAGCCAATAAAGACTGGACATGGTCCTTCCTTGGATAGATTTTATCTTGTCAAACAGATTAGAGACCTTCTATCTATGAACTATGAACAGATCAGTCCAAAAAACAGGTATGAATCTCAATCTGTAATCTGAATTCAGTTAAACTGACACATTAACCAGACAGATACAACAGATCTACAGCAATAAACACACTAAAATATTTTTTTCTTGAAACAAAATAAAACCAGAACAGCTCATCTATGTATGAAGATCATAATTACAAAGCTTCCTTTTCCTCCATGGCTATGTACTAATACTTCTCTGGGAGTCATGTACAGAATAAAAAAAATTAAGGAAACAAACGAATAAAGAATCTGCTCTTGTGGAAGAAAGAGAAGGCTATCAAGCCGTGCAGGGCATACCTGTAGGTAGTATCTGGCTGTAAGCCATCTATAATATAGCTTAGAACCTTCCCAACAGTTATTGGCTGCTTATCTCCAAAGTCTATGCTGTAGCCAAGGATTTCAGATCCATGGTCACAAGGTTTTTCCCAGCTTACAGCAAGGCATGTGGAAGGAGAATAGCGTGGGCTTTCCACTTCATCTTCACTTAGTCCCCAGAGAGAAGTCACAACTGCAGGTACCGAGGCTGGAGTCATACATGCCACTACTTCACTGAAAGGGCCTGCACCTGCAACATTCACTGCCTGCAAATGCAAAGCAGACCATGTTTTAATGGCAGGGGCGATTCGTGTTTCCAGATTTCACTAACAATAGTTTTGAAGTCTTTACCTGAACCCTGCAATAGTATATAGTGGCAGGCAAGAGCCCTTTCATTTCACAGTTGAGCCCAGGCCCGCAATAGGAGATCTGCATGCATCCTTCCACGCCGCCCCACTCCAGTCGATACTCTGTGATGTCAGCTCCGTTACACACCGGAACCTTTAAAATGGGTATAAACAGTTAGAGGTTAAATTCACTGACTGAAAAAAATTCAGCCAAACTCACCACATCTATATGGTTTTGGGTTTGTTTTTTTTTTTTTTTGTTTTTCCACAGGAAAGTTACCTTCCCATGGGAAGCAGTGAGCTAATTCCTTGTTCTGCTTTGAGCAGCTTCTGCTTTGCTTATTAAACTGTTTTTATAAATAAAAAACCTGTTTATGATTAAAAACTGGTTTTATGATTAAAAACTGGTTTTATGATTAAAACCACCCTGAAGTACTGAAAGGGTGCACTAAGGTCTTTCTGGAGCCTTCTCTTCTCCAGGCTGAACAACCCCAGCTCTCTCAGCCTTTCTTCACAGGAGAGGTGCTCCAGCCCTTTGATCATTATTGTGACCCACTCCAGCAGGTCCATGTCTCTCCTGTTCAGTTCTGGACAGTTATGTAACTCGGAGACTTCACTCCAACTCAAGCCACTGGAAAGCTGTGTTTAAACAGTATTCCCAGACAGAATCTTCCTTTTTAAAAGCTTAATTTTTATCTATTGCAGTTTTTTAATCAGATACATAAATACTATGAGTTAATAGGAAGTCTGTGAGGCTTTTGCTACATTATTATTGATGTAATTAGATAAAATTAAATCAGCTTATAAAAACAGCAAATGTACAATAATGTATTGTATTATGTGAATGTATTTGCTCTGAGGAAAGATAATTACATTAAAGAAAGTTTTTAAGAAGAGCCTGCATCACTCAGAAATGCAGTGCAGCAGTTGTGGCAAAACTCTTAAGCAAAAGAAGAAAGTAAGATCTCAAGTATCTGCAGGCCGTCAACTTACAGCTGTCACATAACAGTATGATGAATTACTTTAAGGTTTTACCTACCAAGTATTGGATAATCAGGTAAGTATGTTTAAAAATGTGATACAGTCTTGAGCTTTTAAAGTTGAACTTAGAAATGTAGAAGACAATCATGTTAAGATATGTGTACCATGGCATTCTTACCTCCCACGACACCTGAGCACATGCAGCAGATCTGCATGCCACTTGAGGGGGCTTGCACTGATCTGGTGGTCCAGGTGCTGTAGTTATTTCACATTTTTCCGAGTAAGGTCCAAACTATTAAAAAGGGAGTTGATACAACTAATTTGTAAAAATAAAATTACTACTTTTTAAGTAATAGTTTACCACAGTAGGAATATATAATAGCAGCCTGAAACTTTGTATTACTTGCTTATAAAAGAAATCTTTGTGGACTGTGGATTCAGTATTTATTTCAGTATCTGACTATTATCCAGAATAGCTGCAAGACTCTTCCTTCTCTATAGCAAATGCAATCAGAATAATTTAACATTTCAAACTCAGGCAAAACAGGAAAGTCCTATACAAATCCTTATTTTGAAGTTACATGATGGCTGCACTGTAACATAACACAATTTGAAACTGTCTATTTATAAATAATTTACATCTATCTAAGATAGTTACATCTATCTAAGAGAAATAAAGAATTCAAAAAATGCTTGAGCTGTAAACCACTCTTTGTGAGGAGGGATAAAAATTTAAGGTCAGTGCTTTAAAGTCTTAAGCTGCAGATTTCTCCACAGTGTCAACTGGTCATGATAGTTTTTTTGAAGAGAATGTTAATGAACAAATGCAAACAGCCCTGCCCCTTTGTCTTTAAATCAGGACTTTGGATACATAACTAAATAAAGCTTGTTTTATAGCAACAATTATTTAAACACATTTAATAACCCAAATAGAGAAAATATTCTTGCATCTGATAAAACCTGCACTCAGAAGTTAAACTAAATCTAAAAAAGAGTCACAGAATCACAGAATGGTAGGTGTTGGAAGGGACCTCAGGAGATCATCTAAGCCAACCCTCCTGCCAAAGCAGGTTCACTTAGAGCAAGTTGCACAGGAAAGCATCCAGGCGGGTTTTGAACATCTCCAGAGATAGAGATTCCACAGCCTCTCTGGGCAGCCTGTTCCAGTGCTCCAACACCCTCACAGTAAAGAAGTTTTTCCTCATGTTTAAGTGGAACCTCCTGTGTTTCAGCTTGTGCTCGTTGCCCCTTGTCCTATTGCTGGCCACTGCTGAAAAGAGTCTGGCCCCATCCTCTTGACACCCGCCCTTTAGATATTTATAAACATTAATAAGGTCCCCTCTCAGTCTTCTCTTTTCTAGGCTTAACAGACCCAACTCTCTCAGTCTATCTAAGAAAGATGCTCCAGCCCCTTAATCATCTTTGTGGCCCTCCACTGGACTCTCTCCAGAAGTTCCCTGTCTCTCTTGAACTGAGGGGCCCAGAACTGGACACAGTATTTCAGATGTGGCCCCATCAGAGCAGAGTAGAGGGGGAGGAGAACCTCCTTAGACCTGCTGGTCACACTCTTCTTAATGCACCCCAGGATTCCACTGTCAGAAAACACTAATTATTATGTTTTACAACACCAACAGCAGTAAGAATAAAGAACAATCTATTTACAAAGTTGTATACAGAAAATAATTTACTACCTTACTTCACATGAGAATATTAAAATTGCAACCATGTTCTGATAAAATACTTGGCATTTCCTAACCATTTCCCAATGTTATTATTCAGATACAATTTTCTGAATTGTAGAATTATCTATTTTATCTTCTCTTCATCTAAAACCTCCTTTATTATAAACTGATGTTTAAATGTCTGTTCCCATACAACAATAAGCTATGTGAACCAAATGACTCTCCATTAGGAAATACTAATTTTAAAATTACTGCTAAATCCTTCTTTAAAAGAGAAGATCCTGAATAGTGATTGCAGTCTCTGCAACTAATTTCATTTCAGACCACCTCCTTACCCCAGCCTTGTTAGCTGCTCGCAGTCTGAAGTTGTACATCCTCCCTGGAAGAAGGCTGCCTACTGTGCATTCAACATCAGAGCCTTGGTAAACCTCTCTGTGTTCATCGGTTTCTGTCTGAAACATTTCCAGACCGTAACAGGTAATGGGTGAACCACCATCTACCTGAGGTGGTCCTAAAAATAAGAAAGAAATAAAAGGTTATTTAATTTTAACACATAACACATTTGGATCCCTTATACTCAGTAGCAGTTTTAATAGAATTACCCCAGCGCAGCTGAACTTCTCTTGCTCTTGGTCTACCCTGTAGCCTTGGAGGCTGGCATGGACCAGGAACCACTGCTGGTGTCTGCACTAGTAAAGGATCAGATGCCTACAAAGGGAAGATAGATTAATGAAGTCATCTAGGCCAAAACAGCCACTATCAGTTACACCACAAGTAAAGGCAAATACTTGAGTCAGAAACAAGATCTTCCATTTTTTGAACTACATCCTCAAATACACAAAGATGCTTAAGTAATAATAATACCTACATAAAACATGCTACAGCAATCACACAATATGCAAAATTAACTTTTGCTTTTGGGTTTTGGTACACATGCAAGGGGTAGAACAAAAAACAGTAGTTAGGTATCAGCACAAACCTAGTACAGATGCTTGAAATATGACTTGTTCAATGTAAACTCATTCTCTTTTCCATCAAACTGCAGCTTAATGATTTCTAAGACCGTACTCTAAGGGTTGTATACTTTTTGTGCAAGAACCTCTCAGAAATCAAAAGTGGGAAGAAATGTCAATCAATCAGAAGAGATTAAAAAAAAAATAAGATTTCAACTTTTTCATTGCTGATTAATACTTAACATGAAACAAACTTCCAGCTCTGATTTGAAGTGCGTACAAAATTACACAGCATTAACAACATGGCAGCAGATAGCATTGACTATTCTGGATGCAGACAGAAATGAGTCACAGACAGTGTGGGGTTATCAGCTTCAGTGTGATACAGAACAAATGCAAAGCTGGTAAGCCTTTTAGTTCACAAGAGAGATGCATCTTGGAGTCTCATTCCACAACTGGTTTCTACATATGTTCCAGAAAGAGTAGTTTGGAAGCTCTGTCGCTTTTCATTTCCTTTTAAATGCACTGTTGCACTGAACAACAGATGCTACTTGAAAAGCAGAATGTTTCTCAGCAGGCATATGTCCATGACAAGCTATGGATGTTTTATTACACCTTTCTTTACTATTCTTCTGTTGATTTCTGACACCCTCAGAAAGCATCTTCTCTTTGGTACTGAAATAATGTTTATTCTAAACTAACGGGGTTGGGCAGTGGGGAAGGAGGTTGGCAGAGCAAAAGTCTCCAAAGACATACATGCACTTGTGGTTACGTGACTGGGAAGTATTCTGCCTTCCTGCTTTTCCTGTAGAACAGAAAGCTGAGCTATGGCAAGAGGAAAAGCACTGCAGCTGAGCTAGCACTGGAGGACTCCAGATTTATTCTTAAGACAAGATGGCTGTGGGCAAGGCTATCTTTGCAGAAGACTTCTATGTGGAGGAAGAACACATGAATTTTATATAGTAAAGGGGGGCTGGGGAAGAAATGGCAAACACCAAGAATGCAAGGCTTAAGGATTTGCAGGAGATCAGCTTGACAGTGAATCCCTGCTGGAAGTCAGCAGAGAGCCAGGGCTGGCTTTGTTACACTTGCCCCTGGAAAGAAGAATACAGCATGACATTTTGGCACTGGATACTGAGCTACACCACAGAAGTGATAGTGACTGGAAAGTAAAGCAATGTAAACATTTTGATTGTGGCTGAGACAGCATGGGAAAAGACTATGGAGCACAACCCTGTAAAACCTGAGGAAACACTCTGTCCTCCCCTGCCTGCTGGGCTGACTTGGCTGCTCAGACAGGACACTCCACTGACCACATGGAAAACATTACATTTACACTGCTGTCTTGCGTTAGGCCTTAAGAAATAACATTCTATCAACGTATTACACAGGAAAAGACATAGTGTCTGTTTCTGTAAAGAAGAAAAATAACTTTAAACAAAATACAGTATAAGAGAATAATTCACATGTATTTCTTTAAGAAATGGGCAGAACCTTCTGTATCACTTCTGTACAATATTTGCTTATTAACTACTGGATCACATTTTCTTAAAAGAGATAAATTTTATTTAACAAAAATATTAGCTCATATTACCGTGCTTTGTCCTCCTTCCCCAACACAATACACACGTAAGCGATAGGAACATCCAGGATTCAGTCGGTCACACACATGTTCCCTAGCAGCTCCACTGTATATTGTGTCCCATTTGTTTCCTGAAAGGTTAAGAATAAGTGTGAAATGAACTAAGGTGTAATTTGCCACACTCCAGTACCAGCCACAGCAGGTATCCTAGCATCACTAAGTAAGTGTGTGCCCGATATTAAAAAAAAAAAAAAAAGTCTTGCTTTGAGTTTCCTGGCAAAAGATCCAAGCATTTGATAAAGGTCGTTTCCTAGGTAAATATGTGTAGATATGCAGAAGTAAAATATCTTCCTTATTTGGTATTCACATTAACTAAGAGAGAATTTACTTTTTATGAAGCAGTTATTTCCTGGCCAGCAAGCACATTCAAACATCATAACCAAATAAACAAGAAAAGATACAAAAGCAAAAGTTTCCGCAGAAAAGAAACTTGTAATTACAACATTCATTTTGTGGACTGTAATTGATAAAGCTTGTTCCTGTATTCTTGGATGACGCAGCACCACCTGAACTACTGGTTTCATTCTTTGCTGTTCAGACAGATTCTTAAATTAGAAACTCTTTAGCTTTCTCTCTCTCCTTTTAAGAGATTAAGAAGGGAACCTGGAGACTTTTAACTAAATCTCCAACAACTCAATACATCACAGAATTTGGAGGCCTGGGAATGAAACGTAAAGCACAGCTCACTAAATCTGCATGAAAGGCTTGGGTATCATTCCAGAAGCGACTTAATGTGAACATATGATGGAGTAAGGAAAGTGATAGACTTAAGTATCAAAAGATCCACAGCTGAGACCCCTGACAGGGCTGCCATTACAGCCTGGTGAAATGTGCTGTCTTGATCTGACACAGCACTAGAGAAGTATAAACTTTCATTCTCGATGTGACTGTGTTTCTGAATTTAACAAGGTTATTGAAAATGTCTAGATTTTAAAATAATTTAGCCAGGTAGCTTTATGTCCAGTTTAGAAATATTGTTTACTTTACTTTTTTTGTCCTTTCATACAGAAGGGAACAGTAGAAACAGTTATCCCAACTGCATCACTGTTCTCCTTTAACAGTGATAAATGGAGCACTAGTTTTTCTTTCATCTGTCACACATCCCACAAAGCTATGTGGCCCTGTCTTCTTGCCCTATAATGTCTGAAAAGAGTAATTTAATTTCCAAAGCAGAGTATATCTAATTAGTAAGTTAAACATGAAGCATCTCTCTTGATAGTCTTGTGGCATCTTCTTTCTAAGCTAGAGAAAAAGAGCCTCTTATATACAAGCATCAACATCCCTATTTTTTTAATGGCAGTCCCTTGCAATAACTTTCCCTATCGTAACACACATTTTACTCTTCCCGCAGGCACACGTGCTCCTAATGCTTACCGCTTAGGCCTTCAGACATTTCCACAACGTATGTATTTATTGCTGCTCCTCCATTGTCTTTTGGCGGATCTAGAAAAGAAAGCAATATTCCAGCTAATGAGGTAAAGTAAATGGGTTTGCAGCTTTTGGGGAGAATTTCCAAAAGGCAGAATCAGCAGCTGACTGTAGACGAGTGCTTATTTATACAGAGAGGATCCTAGTTCAGGACAGCCACAAATCACTCTAATTCTCCACTATGTGAAGCTGCCAGCTCCCAACCCTACTGTATACTCTACAAGTGAATCAGGCACCTGGGAGATGCCACAGCAAACATTTCAGTTTGAAAAAGAGAGTACTACTGTTCAAAATAATGACTATTAAAGGTTTTATATATAAATAGATATTTTAGATAGCTTTTGATTTACAAATTAGGTATTTCTAGTAACTCCATACATTATATATCATCCATAAAAAAATCAAGTATCAGGCCCTGATGGAGGGGCTGAGTACCGAGTTGCTGAGTACAACTTATAATCTACAAGTAACTTTCTTATTATTAATGCAAAAGAATTAAACACACTATTAAACAGAAATAGGCAAGAAGTTTAATTATCTGTGACAATAAAGAAAACTTTTAACTGTTTGATTTTCTGCTAAAGTACTGTATCACACAGTACTGTGTAACCTTCTCCTATTTCACAGCATAAGGCTAAAAAACCCTGAGCCTAAGAAAAAGTTTCTCAGGATCCTAAGCAGAAAAAAAAAGAACCAAACAGTTAGCTATCAACACCAAACACTTGGAAGAGACAGGTTGAACTTGGATCTTCTCCTTTGATAAAACCTCCTAATTTCATGGCATCTACTTTTCATGCCAGAGAAACAGACCCTCTTAGTACACAAATTAACACTACTGTTTTTTTAATTATTGTAGTTCCCTGCAATAACAGTTCCTACTACAATTTGTATATTATTCTTCCCATATAATTACACTATTATATTGCCACCCTAAGTATTTTTCTTCTAGTTCCATGAAAATGGATCATAATTGCTCAGCTAACTGAAGTGTTACTGAAGTAAAACCTGGCCTTCTATATATATAAAAATATTTTTATATATATATATAAAATACAGAGGACATACTCTAAACAGAACTAGACAACAATCTTACCCCAGATTATTTTAAAACTCTGTGCATGAATTTTTCCTTTCACTGTGGGTTTTGAAGGTACTCCAGGCTTGTCTGGACAAGTTATATATTCTACTGTCTCACTTGGACTGCTCTTCCCTTCTGAGTTATAGGCAATGACCTGCAAATATATAAAAAATATTATATACAGAACAAATGCAATGGCTAGCAGTATGCTATTCACTGCTAATGTAAGGGTCAAATTAATTTATATGTATGCTCTAGACAGATGGCTATGTAATAAATTACCACAAGAACTAGAGTTATTATATACCTTTATTTTACATTTTCATTAGTCCCATGTTAGAAAATCACTACACTAAAATTAAAAATTCCTGCAAATTGCCAGAAAAAAAAATCTTTAAAAAACCCCAAACCTCCAGTATCTGTGAAGCTGAAAAAAAATTATTTCACAAATTAAATAACCTTCCACATCACCCAAATTTCAAATGTTGGCGCATAAATTTAGGCTTCCACTTAGGACACTAAGAGTTGCCTGGCTGTAAAAGGTAATCAGGACATGCAAATCTCAGAGACATTAACAGAATCTCTGGGTGCTCAATATAGCACAAGCCACTTTATTTCAAGTCAAGGATCTGAAAACTTATTTTTTTAAAACCATCTAAGATACTCAAATTACATAGGTCTAAGAACAACACTTTTTTATCATGTTGCACAATTTATTGATAATGAAATATATGCATGAGAAAAAAATCTTTATAAAAGCATGAAAACAAAATAGGATGAAAAAGACATATCACAAAGAGGCCACTTTTAAACCTTTATGGAAGGAACTTGGAAGTATTAAAATTTTAATTGCATTTCCCTTCCCATGGAGGTAAAAATATTTTCATGTAATAAAGAAAAGAGCAAAAGGTGATGTTTTACTAACTGCAAAAGACTCTTCAATAATTGTGATGAAATAAGTAGAGCTCTCAAACTACTAAAGCACCTTCTCTTAAGGAAATAGATAAAAAAATGTTTATATGGGTAAGTTATATTAACAAAAACTAAAGTGTATAAAATCCTCAGTTCCAGGGAAACTTAAGGCAAATTTTGTCATGGAAGTTATTTACAGGCACATGAAGGACAAGAAGGTAATTAGATTTATCAGAGGTAAATCATGTTTGTCCAGCCTGAGTGCCTTCTATGACAAAACAACCTGCTCATTAGATGAGGGGAAAGCTGTGATTTTAGTTTGACATCGTCTCCCAACACATCCATGCAGACAAGCTGGTAAGATATAGACAGAACAGATGGACCACGAGATGGGCATGGAAAACCTGAGAGAATGCCAGTCTCAAAGGGTGCTGGTTAATCGTTTGAAGGCACATTAGCAGCTGTTCATGAGTGGATTTCCTCAGCAATCAATACAATGTCAGATACTACTCAAGTAGAAGTGATCCTGGATGACAGGAGTGAATGCACCTCCTTTGTATATGACACCAAACTAGGAAGAGAGAGAGATATGCTGGAAAGAAGAGCCACCATACAGACTTTGACAGGCTGGAAGGTTGCATCAACAAGAACTGCATGTGCTTTGACAAATATAACTATAAAGTCTTGCACCTGGGACGGAACAATTCCAGCAGCAGTACAGTCTGGAGTCTGAGTAGCTAGTCAGCTTTTCTTTTTTCAGCTCTGCTGAGAAAGACCTTGGGATTCTGGTGGAGAGCAAGCCAAACAAATCAGCAAAGCGTCCTGGCAGTAGCAAAGACAAATTGTTTTACGGGCTTCAAGAATTTAGCCAGCAAAACAAGGGATGTGATTACGCCACTTTACTTGGTACTTTTTAAGCCACGCCTGGAATACTGTGTCCAGTTTTGGTCCTCTCAGTTCAAGAG
This sequence comes from Caprimulgus europaeus, assembly GCA_907165065.1. Next base: position 96,057,004 of record OU015523.1, on the reverse strand, counting down.
ACACACTGGTAAACTGAAGAGAGTCCAGAAAAGGGCCAGCATGATGATTAGAGGGTTGGAGAACCTGACACAGGAAGAAAGGTTGAAGAACTTGCGTTTATTCTGCCTAAGAAAAAATAAGTGTAGTGGGTCTGGCTGGGATGGAGTTGATTTTCCCCGTGGCAGCCCTCAGAGTGCTGTGTTTTGTATTTGGTGGCTCGAGGGGTGTTGATAACACAGCAGTGTTTTGGTTACTGGTGAGCAGTGCTAGCACAGCACCAAGGCTGTCCCTCCAACATTTCCCCCAGTAGGCTGGGAGGGGGGAAGGTCTTGGGAGGGGACACAGCCAGGACAGCTGACCCAAACGGACCAAAGGGATATTCCAGACCATATGACGTATGCTCAGAAATAAAGCAAGGAGAACAGAGGGGGAAGGGGGGGCATTTGTTACTTCCGTTTGTCCTCCAGGAACTGCAACGCGTATGAAGCCCTGCTTCCCGGGAAGTGGCCAGACATCGCCTGCTGATGGGAAGTAGAGAATAAATATTTTGTTCTTTTGCTTCTGCGCGCGCAGCTTTGCTTTGCTTCTATTAAACTGCTTTTGTCTCGATCCACGAGTTTGGTTTTTTTGTGTTCCATCTTATTTTCTCCCCTCCCCATCTTGCTGAGGAGGGGGGTGATAGAGTGGGCTTTGGTGGGCACCCAGTATCTAGCCAGGGTCAACCCACCACAGTCTTTTTTGGCGCCCAACGTAGGGCTGTGTTTCCACCCCTGGGGCAGTCGATTCCAGGTGTACTGGACACCCCTCCAGGTGAAAGCAAACTGCGGCCTGCACTCTGGTGCCAAAGGAATGGAGAAGAACGCATTGGCAATGTCTATGGTGGCGTACCACTTGGCTGCCTTGGACTCCAATTCATATTGGAGCTCTAACATGTCCGGCACAGCAGCGCTCAGTGGTGGTGTCACTTCATTCAGGCCACGATAGTCTACTGTTAATCTCCACGTTCCATCAGACTTTTGCACTGGCCATATGGGGCTATTAAAAGGTGAATGAGTCTTGCTGACAACTCCTTGGCTCTCCAGTTGATGAATCAGTTCACGGATGGGAGCCAAGGAGTCTCGGTTTGTACGATATTGCCGCCTGTGCACTGTCCTGGTGGCAACTGGCACCTGTTGTTCTTCAACTTGTAGCAATCCCACAACAAAGGGATCTTCTGAGAGGCCAGGCAGGGTAGACAGCTGCTTGACCTTGTCTGTGTTCACAGTGGCCACACCAAAAACCCATCTGTACCCCTTTGGGTCTTTAAAGTACCCTCTCTTGAGATAGTCGATGCCAAGGATGCAAGGGGCTTCTGGGCCAGTCACAATGGGATGCTTTTCCCATTTGTCTCCCGTCAAGCTCACTTCAGCCTCCAACACAGACAATTCTTGGCATCCCCCTGTCACTCCGGATATCCAGATGGGTTCTGTGCCCTTGTATTGTGATGGTATCAAGGTACACTGTGCGCCAGTGTCAACCAGAGCCTTATACTTTTGTGGACCTGATGTGCCAGGCCATCGGATCCACACAGTCCAATATACACGATCGTCCCTTTCCTCCTTCTGGCCGAAGGCAGGGACCCTCTACTCCTGTTCTTCATCAGAGTATTCGCTGTCTGACCTTTGTAGTGCCAGACCAGACGTCCCCTCACCAGGGTCGAGGGAGGTGATTTCAGTTTTTCTATGTCTGGAAGATCGTTGAGCACCTTCCTGGGTGTCAGCACCAATTACACTGACAGCCTTCTTAATTGGTCCTTTCTTAATGGCTGTTTTCCCCTTCAATTCGCGTACACGGGCCTCCAGTTTAAAGGTGGGTTCACCATCCCACTTCCTAATGTCTTCCCCCTGGTCACGCAACAAGAACCAGAGTGCACCACGTGGCATACGTCGGGGGCTCCCTTTCCCTCTGACTGGAGCAGGAGAGGATTGATTCCTCGGCATGCCTTTGATAATCACGGTGCTGGCCCGTAGGGACGAGGAGGTACAGAGATTCTCTTCGAAGTTTTGAAGCCATGAAGACGCTCTTTCCACAGTTGGTGTCTCAACATCGGGAGAATACATTGCCGCCAAGCTATTAGCATATGGCATTGGGGCACCCCGGACTGTGGGTGGGTTGACCCTGGCTAGATACTGGGTGCCCACCAAAGCCCACTCTATCACCCCCCTCCTCAGCAAGATGGGGAGGGGAGAAAATAAGATGGAACACAAAAAACCAAACTCGTGGATCGAGACAAAAGCAGTTTAATAGAAGCAAAGCAAAGCTGCGCGTGCAGAAGCAAAAGAACAAAATATTTACTCTCTACTTCCCATCAGCAGGCGATGTCTGGCCACTTCCCGGGAAGCAGGGCTTCATACGCGTTGCGGTTCCCGGAGGACAAACGGAAGTAACGAATGCCCCCCCTTCCCCCTCTGTTCTCCTTGCTTTATTTCTGAGCAGACATCATATGGTATGGAATATCCCTTTGGTCCGTTTGGGTCAGCTGTCCTGGCTGTGTCCCCTCCCAAGACCTTCCCCCCTCCCAGCCTACTGGGGGAAATGTTGGAGGGACAGCCTTGGTGCTGTGCTAGCACTGCTCACCAGTAACTAAAACACTGCTGTGTTATCAACACCCCTTGAGCCACCAAATACAAAACACAGCACTCTGAGGGCTGCCACGGGGAAAATCAACTCCATCCCAGCCAGACCCACTACAATAAGTTTTATTCTAATCACAGCCTTCCAATACCTAAAAGGTAGGGATGAAGATACTGTCTTCACAAAGACCTATGATGACAGAACAAGAGACAGTAGGCACAAAGCGTGTTAGGGAAAATTCTATCTGAATATAAGAAAAGAAGCTAATCACCATGAGAACAGGCTGCCCAGAGAAGTGGTGAAATCCCCTTTGCTGGAAATCCTGTAAGTCACAGCTAAAGCGGGTTGGGACAGGGCTGAACTGCCTAACCTAACACCCTGCTTTCTACACAAGTCTGATCCAGATGATCCCCAAAAGTCCTTTCCAACCTAAACTTTTCTGTGATTCCAGGAAAACAAGTTGCTGCTATTCCTTATTTTCTAGTTGTGCTTGCAGTTAGTTTACTATTTTCCCATTTATTTCTAGCAAAAGGATAAGCAACATTAAAAAAGGGTTTTTTTGCTTTTATATTTGTTTTTAAAATGAGCAGAATCAAAACAGCAGCAGTATAGTTAGTACAGATTGAGAAAAGAAAATGTGAGCTAATGTCTCTCAGACATTAAGTCTCCTGATACAATTTAGAAGATTAACAATCATCTGGTTATTTTTGTGCCCTTACAAATGAAGTTAAACAGGCACAGTTAACATTTATGTATTCTAATAAGGTTTCAAATGGTTATAAAGCTTCATTCAAAAGCCTTAAGGAATATTACTACTAATTAAGTCTTTCCCCTGTATAATAAAAATTAAAGACCTGATTAACACAACATTTGTTTTTTCTTTATGCCCTGTGAATGAGTGAACAGAGACTTCAGTTTACTGTTTTTTTAAGAAAAAGAGGGTATAAACATTGATTTTTTTTTTTATTTTAATGAGAAATTTGGGATAAGTTAACTAGATATTTAGTAGTAATGTGTATGCTTAACATGTAGGATTACTTTCAGAAGAAGACTGATCAAGTCCTGCAAAAGCTAGTTTCAAGGTAATTAGTGTTTCCTTAGTTTAAGTTCATATGTGGCCATAACAGTGCTGGTTTGGTTCAGTCCTTGGAATACAAGGTATATTTTAAATTATTTAAATATTAAGTTATGTAAAATAACCCAAGCAATATAAGATTAATTCCCATCATAACTTTTTCTGCTTAAGAAAGTAATCATACTCAGAAGTGCAAAATATCTGCTATCATTGGAAAAAGAGTATTGATACGTTTTACTCAAAACCAACCAACCCACCTCTGCCTTACTGGCACTATTAGTAACCTGCTGTCCTGTCCTGTTTAGCAATGGGCCTATGTATGTCTTCTGCATGTTTCTGTTAACTGCTCACATATCTGAAGAACTCTTTCTTGTTATTCTTGACATCTTTGGCAATTTCAGTTATACCTGATCCTCAGCCCTCCTGAGTGCATCTCTGCATGTCCTAGCAAGGTTGTTGTAGTCCTCAGTGGCTATCTGGCTGCCTTTCCATAGCTGGCATGCTTCTTTTTTTGCTTTTAACCACACCCAAAAGCTCATTATTAAGCCAGACTTTGTCCTGAGCTAACAAGTTCAGCCCTCAAGACTTACTAGAATGGGCTCAGCAAGACTTACTAACTTGGGCTCAGTGCTATGCTAGCACTAACAAATGTTCTTTTTATTAAAGTTGGTCCCTACCTCAACAGTTTCAGGCATGTTTAGAGTCTAAAGAATCCCATCGCTACACTAAGTAATATTACCTGTATATATGCAACACAGAAGCCAAATAAAAAACCCCAACTGTTAAGAACATTGACTTATGACCTGGAATTTCAAGATACGTGCAACTGTGTTATGCCTTTGCAGAGGTTTACTCCTTCTGCAGAGTCAATCAATGAAGCAGGTGTTCAGCTCATAGCTTTAAGAGACTGAAATTGTAAGAAACTGGCATCAAATTTGGTTTTCCTTAAAAAAGGCCCTCCCCACCTCCGAGTCAATCTCAAGCTATTCTGGTGCAAAAAAACCTCAAACCAAATACATGAAGAAAACTTACCCTAAATTTATATTTTGTACTACGCCTCAAATTCTTCACTGTGTAGGTAAGGTCGTCACCATCATATTTTGGCTTGAAACCATATCCCTGCAGAATTAAACAGCATTACCTGAAACACTGTATTTGCAGATCAGACCATGTAACATACTTCATACAGATCATTGTTTCAGACCGTAATTGTTACGCTCCTCTGACAAAATAATAAGTGCAGCTTCATTGTGTAAAAATAAGATTTTTTTTTTGAGAGGGGGAAATTAATTAACCAGAAGAGGAACAAAGCATAGTAAAGAAAAACATATACAGTGTCAACAGAAATTATACCTAATACTTTCAAAGGACACAGGACTAATTTTAAAACAAAGGTGGTTATGCTGACATGATGTTTAGAGGCACCACACTTCATGATGCAACTACTTTGATCCAGCTGTTACAAGGCTTAACTTTCACATGCAAATTCATAAAATTAAAAGTATTTTAAAAGTCTTTGCAGGACTGGGGCTTAATAACACTAATAACAATTTCTGTCACAATAAAAAGGAGAAAGCTGTGTGGCTTGGTTACAGCAATGACAAGTCATTAGCTTAATTTCAGAAAATACAGTTCCTTGTAGAATATTCTAGCAAATGTAATAATTTTAACACTTAATACAACAATGTATCAAACACAAACATTATAGTCGTTTTTCTTATTGAGAATAAGTATTCTAAACTTACTGAGTTCTCATCCTCCATCTCTAATATATATGAGATTCCTTCATCTGATGGTGTTCCTGAGGGTTTTGTCCACTGTAGGGATAACCAAGTAACTCCAGCATTAATCAGCAAAGGACTTGCTGGTGTGGTTGGGGCAGTGCCTGAGGTATGATACAGGACTTCTTCACTAAAACCACTGTTTAAAACAGACAGTATGTAAACTAACTAGACACAATAATTATTATCTAGAAAAATATAATTCTTACTAAGCACAGCTATGACAGTTTCGTGGACACGTGCACAACTGGAAATTGCAAGCTGGTACATGCAGATGACTTAACTTGTCCGTCAGTCTGTCAGTAATAAAACATCTGAACAAGGTTAACATCTTCATAATTGAAACATTCCTTTGTATGATATAATTACATTGTTTTGCTAACCAAAACATTTTGCTTTTCCATATTAATTCATTATTCTAAAACAGTAGAGCTCTACATGCAATAACGTACCAATACCACAGTGTCCTCCCTATTCAAATGAAAACACAGAGACAGAAAAGCATATGTGGGAAGGCCTCAAAAATACTTTTTGCTTCCCAGGCAGCGATTATGCGCTTCAAGTATACCGTGATGTCCTCGTTTCTCTAGTGCTTCAGAAACTAATAGAATAATAGCTTCATTCAACATTAAGTTACTTTAAGACCTGACAATATGAAAGTCTTATTGCAGAAGAAATGAAGTAGAGTGTACACCAGTGAATCTCCCAGCACAACTGTTAACCTTATCTGATGATACTTAGATATGCCTTGAGGTAAAAATACAAGTAAGTTACATAAAAATACCTCCTGTGAAACTGAAGGATACAAAAAGTCAGTTAATAGGTACTATGCTTGCACAGATGGTCTAATATGTATCCAGGGAGACTGAAAAAACCCCACCTGTTCTCAGCTGGCATTTGCTGCTTCTGCATCAGATCTGAGGAAACATGTACAGGCTTAAGAGCTAGTCTAGTTTTTTTAACCGTATGAAACTAATGTCAAAGATGTAATTTTAATCTAAAAGTGAGGCATTACTTAAGTGAGCATCAGGAAGCCCTGAAAACAAAATTCTCCGTGTGGCTTAAACAACAGCACCAGTTAAGGATCTCGAGTCGGAACCTGACTTGCCTGAAAAATCTCAATATAAAGATATCTCCATTTCACTTCCTGTCTTACTGACCCTACACTATGATAATGCATAAGTTGCAAATTCTGGTCTGCTCTGAAGTCTTTTCGGCATCAAAAAAACCCTCCAAAAACTCCCCCAAAAGCAAACTTACAGACAACACATTCCCAGGAGTGTTGATAGGTCCCAAAGCAGACATGAAATAGCTTGTGAAGCAGAAAGTGAAAAAGTGCAGTACAAGAGAAAATTTTTTAAGTTTGAGGGGGAATAGTAATTTTTTTCCTTGCAAAAAGTCACAAGCAAGAAAATCTCTGAAATTAAGAAGATGTGATACATACAACATACCTACCAAAAAAATTTTCAGCATTTTATTGGTAGGCTAGAGAAAGCACGAAGAGAGGCTAGACAAATATTAAACCTATCTCTATTCACAACAAACTATTGAAGGAGTCACCTTACAAGCAGATATAAGGTAAAAAATCCAACACTTTATAAAAATTGTATATCTTTTCTTGATTGAACCACTCCAAAAGACACTGAAATAAACTAAGAGTTCCAGTGATACCCACATTTAAATGACTCTTAAACAATTCACTTAGAAGTATAAGAATGCTCTCTATCTTTTAAATAATTTTATTTTTCCTTTTTTTTTAGCCACTGTTTCATGTGTGGTTAGAATTAAATTTAAAAGTATGAGTAACTGAAAGATAAAATATCCGGTTTTGTTGGTAAAATTATTCTGTCTCCAGAGGCCTAAGGTTCTCAACATTCTTCATAAGGTATAATCAGGCACTCTACCCTAATAAATACTATTTCAAGAGACTTCTTAATTAAATAATGCAGTAGAGACAATAAAGTGCATCTTTACAAGGTATGAAATATTGATTTTAAAATCTATTCAACGTGATTAGTTTAAGAAGGGTACTTAACTGATCAGTGTCTTCTACCAGCTTACTCTGCAGGAGTCTAGTACGTGCAGGTATTCCTAGAGGGTATGTTTACACTCAGATGTAAAGAGGGAACAGGAAGAAAGCCCAAGCACTGGACCTTGCTTAACTGCCAGCTCACTCCCTGTCTTCATTTTTCTGAATAGTTTCACCTAAATCTCATCAAGACAAAGTCCAGGAGCAACTCAGAGAACAATTCATTCCAGAAACACTACCCAGTTGGCAGTAAAATAATAAAGGCTGTGTTGGAGCACACTGAAAGTCATCCTAGCCCACTACAGTGTCCTCTGACAGTGGCCCAACGCAGGTGCCTAAGGAAAGACATAGGAACAGGCACTACATGCAACACATTCCCTGAGTACTCTCCAAAGCCTCTCAGTACATGCCCCAGATCTCCTAAGCAAGCTGTAGTTTTCACATACAGAAGATTTCTTCTGCTCAGCATGAATGAGAAGCCCAGGTCTGGCTCCCTGTTCTTTACACTGTCCTTCAACACTGATCCTTCAAGCACCTCCCTGTGTCAGCTGAAGGACACACAACACATGCTCTATTTCATGCTATAAAAACACCACTTTGGTGAGCTGCAGCACAATGCTCATAATTCAAACACTGATTTAAAAAAAAAAAAAGCAAAATAGCAATTCTAGGCTGTCAGCTAGAGAAGCTCTGTTTTTATGCCACATAGGACCTCAAGGTCCAGCTGTTACTAGGTAGTATGGACACTAGCAGTTTGCTCTAGAGATGAAGAGCCCTGGTAGTATGACTATTCAGCAGGTTTATTCACTTTGCCTGAAGACCAAGAAGCATCCCCAAGAACTAAGGCACTCAGTAGTGCAAGCATAACTTCAGAAACCAGTAATTTGGGGCTTTTTTTCCAAGTTCTTACTTATATTCTCGACTGAAGTCAGATGTCATTCATTCAGCAATTTAAAACAAAGTTTGGCGCTCTGTAACTTCTGAAAAGTAGCAATTAATAGTAAGAACCATGTCCTAAGCATTCATAATAAGCTCTAAAACTTCAGAAGAATTTAATGATAAGGCAATGTCATATTCTGACCATTTCCCAGGGTAACAAGAGACTAACAGACACTGAGATAAAGGGACATATCTGAGTAACGGGACATGTCAAAGAGCACAATGCAGATATACCTACAGGTGGTAGCAGGGGTTCTGCCAGACTCCCTTCCTGCTCCAGCAGACTTACTGACACCTCTTTATACTGTCAGCACTAGAACTCTAAATTTAAGGAGGGCTGATACACCAGCTTCAGGAACTACTTTAGATCCAGCACAATGTCAAAACTCCCTGGAATCAAGAGCAGTAGGAAAGCATGGTAGGAGGTACCCTCTGGTCAGCACAGCAGCAGCACAAGCACTGCAGCATTTAAACTATTCAGTTCTCACCCTCTGTCTGAGTCGCTTATCTTTTAGCATGATCCCCAGAATTTTAGTATGTTTATTACATCAGACACAAAAGCCACAACTGAACTGAGTGTGTGAGTCTCTATAATGTAGTGCTTAGCCAAAAATTTTATTACAAACACGTGCAGTAGGAAACACATCCAAGATAGCAACTTAGTGGTCAGCGTAGGTCTACAAAAACTGAGGCTAAAAACCAGCAGAGCCTGAGCTGATTTCATGTGAGACCAGCTGGCTTGTCTGTGCTTGTGTTCCCCACTCTAGGGGCATCGTGTACAAAAGTCTGAGCAGGCTGTTCAGGAAATGATGCCGAGTCTGGCAGAAGTAGCTGTACTGACTCCTTCTAAGAGGGGCTGAGATTTGTAGCATTTATATGGTAAGTAGCACATACGTAGTGGCTGAAGTACGTAGCCATACCATGCCTGAACAAAATGCATCATACTGGGAATCACAGAACAGCTGAGGTTGGAAGGGATCTCTGCAGGTCATCTTGTCCAACCTCTCCTGCTCAAACAGGGTCAAGTGGTTCACAGTACACAGGTAATCTGCAAATTGAATAATCAAATCACATACTGTGAATTAACTATGCAGTTGGACTATATGACCATTGGAGGTCCCTTCCAACTGAATTATCCTATATTCTATATTCCATTTCTTTCCAGTTGGACAAAAGACTTGTTTCTTCATATGTTTTTCCTAAACAAGCACATACATGCATACATATGCATTCCATATTTATGTATATAATAGTAATATTTACCTCATTCCCATGTCATTTTTGGCTGCTAGCCTAAAGGTGTACCCCATTGCTGGTGACAGTTTAGTAATCCTATACTGCTTCTGTTGCCCATAATAACACTGGCAAAATTCTCCATTTCCTTTTCCCTAAAAAGGAATTAAATTAATCACATTATTCACCCTATTACATATGTGTCCATCAATTAAAGTAATACACAAACGTGAAATAAACTTTTTCTTTGAAATGAAACATAACTCAAGAATCTCCCATATAGTGAGGCAGCAGTACATATACTTAGCAGGTAGTAGTGTGCGTATATAAATATATATATATATACATAACTTTGTACATATATTGAATTTATATTATATATTTTTCCTTCCTTTCCATTTCCCAGCTCTACAGGGTTGGAAGGAAAAGCCATGAGAAAAAAAGCTCTGCCATCTCCGGAGAGCTGTCCAGGTAAGGGCTGGAAGATGCTTGCGGGTGCATAGCAGATCCATCCTCTTTGTACAAAGGACAGACTGTTACAGGGAAACAGTCCTTCAGTGTCAGCTCTTCAGAGAAGTATTGGACTACAGGTGAAAAAGCCACTATTAAGAGTGGTAGAATCATGCAAAGAGGAATTTCCTATTATTCCCCAAGAAAAAAATTGGGCAATAACCACTGTCTTCATAATTCAGGAATTACATATGTCTTACATGCCTCTAGACAGAACTCATGCTTTCCATACAACTTGATGTTCAGAGTCACATACAGCTACTTTTTTTAAAAAACCACAAGATTAAAAATAAAATAGAATAAATTGCTTACTTCATCCCATTCTAAAAGGTAACTGTGGATTTTAGAACCATTATCACAAGATGCCTGCAACAGGAAAAGAAAAAAATTAGAGCTCTAACTGGTTACAAGACCACTTAAGGAAAAAAGATGCATGTATGGGTCAAATTGTGGCAAGATCAGTGAAGAGCAAATAATGTTCCCCTTACATAACTGTTTGACTTGCCAAGACAGTCCTAGTTCAACCTCTATCCAATGAATGCTTGTATCATGTTTTAGGATTGGGTTTGTAATTTAGACCTTGAAAAAGTATTCTGGCAGAAGTGTAAAATGCTACAGAATTTTTCTGAGCAGCTAGATTGCAAGTCTGCTTAAATCTCAGTCTTTCCAGACCACTTGATTTGCTTTCAACAAATAAACTGATGCTCAGTACAGAAAATGGAATTGGTTCCACAGTACAGGAGAGGTCTGGAACTCAAATTAGTGTCTCTCATTAGAGCTCAGTAACTTTATCTACAAAAGCTCCTTACTTTTCTGGGAATCTCTCTTTTTACTCAAGTCCACATTTAACCCAGTACACATACTGTACTGTTCAGTCACAGAACTGCGACCAAAACTAGTATGTTGGACAAAAATTTTCCATTTCAATGAACTAGTATTTTATTAACAAATCTGAAACAATTCTGAAGCACTTAAGATAGTTATTTTAAAACAATTCTTACCTTCCACTGCAGAGTAAGAGAATTTTTGGTCCGATTAGTTATCCTGGGCAGATTTGGAGTATCAGGTTCACAACTCGTTGTGGTAAAACTCTCTGCTTCTGAAGGGCTCCCCTTTACACAGTTGCATTCTACTTGGACTCTGAAGTGGAAAAGAGCCAATAACATTTTGCTTCAAAATCTATACATACAGTTTCTAAAGAAAATTGAGTATTCAGAACTAAGTTACTGCCTTGCTATCTTACTATTAACATGTCACTGTTATAAATAGATAACTGGTGGAAGCATCTTGGTCAACAGAATTAATGCAGAAGAAGAGTAATTTACTTTGGATGTATGTCATTACCATCAGTCAGCTTTAGTCTCACAATTACATTTGATATATGTCTGTTATATGCTGTATTTTGGTTGGGAAATAATGGTAACATTTTGCAGGTTCTTTAGGTGTTGTGGATGTATCAATTGATATTATGATTAATTCTTCCCCTACAAGTGCTTTCGTCAGATGAGCACAATGAAGCTGTTGATTTATTTTCAGAGTACCTGCTACACTCCTTCAAGATCTTGCCGAGTCTGTTCACCCTGTCCTTTCCTTTAGGAAGGCTATGAATTAACTCTCCATGTACTTCCGAAGAGTGAATTCTTGCTGCTGGCTCAAAGAGAAATGGTTTGTTTTTCTAATAGCTTTTCTCCAAAATTAAATACAGGATTATTATCTGGCCTCCCTGTGCTCTCTTACTGACCCCCCACAGTTGTGGAGCTATGCCTTGTCTCCTCCTTGGGTGAACCTGCACATTATTTTCTTCTGATTCACCTGTTCCTTTGAAAGAAAAACCAAAATCCTCAAAAAACCTTTCCTCTGATCACAGGTATAAGACCTGGGTTGACTGCTTATGAAGATGCAAAAGTCCTTGTATGTTTTCGCCGCACAAATAGCAAGTCACAAGAAATGTGGCTTTGCAGATTTCCTACAACAGGGGGACGGAGACATCTGAGCAGTGACTAATGTTGCACACAAAGTTGTTTGTGCTTGCATACAGTTGCAAATATATAATTTGTCAGTTATCTTCATAAATGATCTTCACTGGACCATCTTGAAGAGGTCTTCCCTGATTTTGGGCAGTATTCACACTGGCAGAATTCCTTCTAACTCCTAGTTCAGGAAGCGCTTGGATGGCTAAGTCATCTAATCCCACGCATTCTCTATGAGGACCACAATTAAGCAGGAAAGAATCTGAATGTAGCCTGATAAAAAAAGACTTATATAGTAAAAAAAACTCCTAGGCTTTGAAACTTAACACATTTTCAACTTAAACATCATTGGGCAAAACTAGGAAAAAAATCACAGGGAAACACTTGCATATGAAAGAGCTTTGCATCAATTTATCATTCATCCTTCTCCAGAACTTGTGCTGCAGTCCATAAAGTGGCCTAAATTAAATGAGGTGTGTGATGAAGAACAGGCCAAATCTCTTTTCCTTCTGGTTTGGCAACCAGGACAATAACCTGGAACACAGCACTAGGATGTATGGACGACCTCACACCAAGGACCAGGAATGGAGCTCTTCCATTTGAGCAAATGCTAACCAAGAGGCTTATACCACAGAAATTTCCCTCCTCCCTACTCCTGATGTTGTAAAGCTCATGTGGAAAAAGACACAACATTTCAGACTCCTTTCCTCGCTCAGACACACTTCTGCTCCCTGTGCTTTAGCTACATCTAAACTGGTTCCCTGGTCAGTACACTGGATTCTCCACATAGTCAGGAAAGGCAAATCCCTCACATGCTGCACATTCAGACACTTCTAAAATTGCATTATTCTCCACTTGCAATTCTTTCTTGAAAAGGCAGTACTTTTAAGGTGGCCTTCACTTCTGCCTTCACAATGTTCTGTATTTATGAACTGCTGTATTCATACTGTTTTTTGGGTTTTTTTAAATCAAGAAATAAGACAATTCTCCAATATGTAAAAAAAGAGGGAAGCACACCTAACCACATCTTTCCAATCCGATGCTATTTCTTCAGTAGGACACAGCGAAATAGGAAATTCTGCTAGAAGGGTAGAATTTCATTGAGCTGGGGGCATCTTTAGTAATGCATAGGGGGGCAGATTCATCAGTCTGGCTGGTGAAAATGACCTTCAGGTGCCCAGCAGTGGGCATGTTCCTGCACAAGTACCTCTCTCTGCTGCCCATGGGAAACAGAGAAAGCAAGCAGCATCTATGCCTGGCTCAAAGGACAAAAAAATGTCACCGTTCTGGCATAACATGGAAGTAAAGAGCATGGTGCAACAATCTTCTGTCTTCCAAAACAGACTGAGTGATCAGCTCAGCCAAAAATGTTCCTTTGTGGCTCAAAGAAAGGTGAGATGTGGTAAAGAAACTCTGAAGACTTATGCAAATACACAGGTACAATGAAACTTTAAAAACATTTCCACTGAATTTAATTAATAGAGAAGGAGATACTCACTTTGCATGGTAATCAGTTGCTGGCCTGAGATCATTTACAGTAACTTTATTTTCTTCTCCACTGGAAAGAAATATGATTTTGTTTAAGATACTCTTTCAGAATCCCATACATTATAAAACAACACACATCTTCTAACCCATCCCCCTAACACTACTGCTAAGAAATATATTTACTAACAGTTTACTTCTGTTGCTAAATATGGTAAAATGAAAATACATTTATTTTTTAATTTTAGGGGCTTCTCCCTTTTGATTCCTATTGTTTTGCCCTGGTGGGTTTTGGGGTTTTTTTTGTTGTTCTGTTTGTGTTTTTTTAAGAATAATCAGTTTCCTCTTTACTCAGTAAGATCAGCTGCATGTATATGCATGTATTTTATTACACAAAAAAACGGGGCCTTTAGAAGCTCAGTTCAGCCTTGCAAAAACGTTTATCTAAAATTGTAAATAACTGTATATACCTAACTTGTTAGAGCCCAGCAAACAGAAAAAGCACCTCAGTGACATCTATTAGTCTGCTTTTACTGACATCAGCTTACGTTAGCAAAGCTCATTTCTTTTCCTCTAGCTTCCAGGATGGTGATACCCAACTTATGAGTAATGTACTGCTCCTAAGAAATCCATGAAAGGTGACCAAGATAAACTAGCTAAATATAAAGATTTATCATTATTAGAGAGCTCTACATCCTTAATCGTAAGTTTTACTGTTATATTTCTCTAAGTTACAAAAAACTGTCTGAAAACCATTGTGTTAGGAATAAAACAACTGAAGAGTTCTGTTTGTTTTGCTGCTGCTACAGTTGTGTTCTGTGTGAATCTACTTACTTTATTTCCCATTGTAAGACTCACTCTTACAAAGGACATTTTCAGGGAAGGGAGGGACAATCTTACTGGGAGCAGAAGCAAGAGCTGAAGTAAATAACTACAAATACAATTTGTATTTCTCACTAGTTGTTTATCTCACTACTTAAGAATCCATAGCTTCTAGTGCAGCTGGTTGAAATACAGCTAAGTGGTAATAAACCACCTTTCCAACATCTAAGAACAAAGTCTTTAAATCCTAATTGATGGTAGAGATTTCAGTAATAAGACAGTTAATTGTTTTATTACTGAACTTTCATTTCTACTGAAAAAGAATAATTTGTTTCAAAACAGAAGTTGCACAAAACTGCTAATTATTTAAATATCCAGACAACAAGCAGATTTTTAATGAGGTTTTAAGCCACATAATTGAATGCAACAGCAATTAAGAAAAAATAATGAACACCTACACGTATACAGTTTTGTACTTTCCATCTTTTCCGGTATTTGAAATCATCACTTCATAAGTATAGACATCTGGTAGGTCACTCTTGTCAGCGTCTTCTTTGGCATCACTGGATGGAGGCGACCATGTAAGCAGTGCTGTTCTTGCCTGAATGTCTGAAACCTGCAGAAATAGCTTTTGAGACCTCTGCAATTTAAATACTATTGTATATAAATGCTGCTTTGCCACGTAGAACCAAATAAAAGAGAAGAAAATCATATTCCATTAACACATCAGAGTATTTATACTGATATAATAGCTACTAATTAGTTTTTCTAGATCAAGCTGGAAATATAAGAAATGTAACAAGAAAATCGCAATCTTGGGGCATGGGGAGGGGGTGGGAATGGGTTTGAGTGCAAGGAAATCTCTAAGTCACGAATGCCACCTAGTGGGCGACACAAACATGAATAGTCCCATTTGTGAAGCAGAAGAGATGGCAAGCATATACTATGACAACAGTAATTTTGTTAAATGACAATGTTTCAGGCCTTTTTTTCTTTGGCACTATGATTTTTTTTAATACCTTCTTGCCAACTCGGTTTTCATGAGATATATAGAAGCTCAGGAATTTTTCAAGAATGACTGACATTACTGTAACAGGTACCCAAAGAAACTTTGCTTTGGTCACTTACTTATGACTGTGACAAGTAGACTCTCCCATCAGATTACAACTTATTTGGTTAACCACCCCAACATTTTTTTTTTAAATCAGGATATTAACAGGCATACAACTACCTGAGGTTCCAACCTAGTACTCTACTAGCAAGCAGAATATTAGAATTTATCTCTTGATGTACTTTGAGCCCAGGTGTTTGTGATGAAGGCGTGCAAACAAGGCCCATGTACATACACATATCTATCTATCTATCTATCTATCTATCTATCTATCTATCTATCTATCTATCTATCTATCTATCCATTTACACATATGGGCAACATCCTAAAGAATTCCTGTGCTGGTGTTTGCCTGCACAGCCCACCCTTTGCAGAAAAGCCTGAATAACAACAGTTGGTGTGATAGAAATATGGGCATCAACAGTATCAATGCAACACCTCCAACTGTTCCAAGAAGCGTTTGCCCCAACAGACTCATTGTGCTAAAGGTGGCCACCCTCAGGTGGATTAAATGGTAACTGAGGAATCATAAAGAGACTTTTGAAATGAAGCAAAATAGGCTTCAGAAGTATAAAAGCAGCATAAAAATTCGTAACAGGGATAAAAGCTGCTCGAGTAGAGCAGAGAAATGATCAAAACACAGCCTGACTCTGTGAGAAATTGCTCTGCCATCATTGCTGCCTCCATCCAGGCCTGATGGGCTCCGTGAGGAGCTTCCCCCCCAGCTGGCACAACAGCAGTTTGGGGTGCAGCAGGCAGGGACCCACAGCTCGGGTGGGCACATGTGACCTGGTGGGGAGCTTTCTCAGTGGCCTGTGGATTAGCAGACTGTAGGGAATAACAGTTACATACAAAGCTAAAGCACCCACATCTCCCTAAGGAGATGTGCAGTTCGGGGCACCAGTGCTCTCAGAAGAGCGGGTGCTGCATGAAACCCACATGTGCTGCAAGGGGCTGGGGATGCTCATATGTCTGTAGGTGAGTGCACAGGTGTGTGCATGTGATTACAAATCTTTACGATCTGTTATAGAAGGAAGTCTAGAAATTTGTGGGTGTTTATCAATATTGCACATCTGCTATTGTGGTTTATATATTGTACCCATCTAATATTTCCAATTATTTCATAAGAAAATTGAAAACACATTTCATGATATGAAATGGCTAGCTTTACAATGTGACTGTAATATATACCTATTTTGGGAATAATTGCTTTTGAAAATCTATTACGAGAGTATCAGAATTAAAATGCTATTTTCACAACTGGTGCTCTCAAATTGCTATAATCTACTGAACTAAAAACCTAAATGGGTCAACTTCAAGAATGAAGCAGAGAGGAGATGACCTACTGGTAACAGACAAACAGAAAGGAGGAAAAAACAAACAAGATGAGTCTCAGTGCCTTGGAAATAATGTCACCAAGCCCTTATATACCAACAGGACTGTACATCACATCCCGAAAGGGATCAAACGATAGTAAGATTATCCACTGAAGTTCTTGGAAACAATTCAAAGTTTGGTAAGAGAAATTCCACTATAATCTTGGTGCAGCCACGAACTACAGTAACAGTAACTACAACCACTTCAGTACAATTTGAGCATTTCTGGAGGTCTTTGGGGCTGTGGGAAGCATCTGGGGTGGCAAAAGCTCCCTCTCAGACAACCCTAATCCCTCTTTCCCGGGTTGCAGAATGCAGCAAGGGATACTGAAGGAAAGGAGTGTAGGTTCCTGCAGGATCTACTATGCTCCAGGACTAGTAGGTTCCCGATTCCTATACTTAGCTACCTTAAAGCTGAAACTTCTTTCCTAATGTCCAGGCAGCATCTTTCTTACGACCAGCTAAGTCTACTAGTCCTGGCCACATTAGATCTTCCCTTCCTTTCTGCAGTTGTTTCTTATGTATGCAAAGACTGTTAGCATTTGTGTCTCACCTCACTTATCTAAATCTCTGATCATTCTCACTGTTCTTATCTCCTGCTGTTTCTTTATCTCAGTGCTTTGCCCAGAACTGCACATAACATGCCATCTTACACTTTACTAATGCCAAACCACCTTATACACTTGACGGATTACATTTCTCTTCATATATCTTAGTTTACCTTCTTTTACACCAGAGAAGTAATGTGGTTGATAAGAGTGAAAGGTGGCATTACATCTTATTGGAACTGTAAAAGATTAGAGGTTTCAACTGTTCAGTACAGAGAGAGCAAGCAGGAAGAGTGGGAGGGAGATCGCAGACTACAGAGTAACATAAAACTCACAGGACTTTGACTAGTAAAATTAAACCCCAAGTATTAGTGGACATCATTATATATCAACAAGCATAAACAGAGAACAAGGTGAAATGTTCTTTAAGTCTTTGACTGGATGAAAAATTGTTATCCTGAGTTACTCCCTCAGGGCAAACATTTGTCGGTCAACTCACACAAACCTTCCACAAGCCTTCTAAAATAATAGATGACAACTGTTAACAGAGTAACTGTTAACACAATGAAGCAGTGTTATGTACCAAGCTAAAAACCAGTGACTATGTAAGTTGTTCTGGTTGATTTACTTTGTGTAAACAGAGTATATGACAAAAGAACATTACGAAGAGCTGAAGCTTTGCTGCGGCCAATTTGCCAAATCTTAAAAGCAACAGTCAGTGGAACTGAACATGATCAGAAATGCAAAGTGAAAAGTATTCACAGAAGCTAGGAACTAAGGACATCCTTATGGTGCATAGAAAGCTGTAACGTATAACTATATAAATTCTCTATACATATACATGCATACACATACATTATGGAGAAAAGGAAAAAATATGTTAGCAAATAAACTACAATTGAACAGAATTTACAAGAGAAGGTAAAAGAGTCAATGAAACAAAAACAGGTAATAGGATTAAAGACAAAAAGATATTAAAAAAATAAAATCTATCAGGAAACCTCTACGCCAGCTACTGCTCTATTATTGGTGGATGTAGAAGTTAGAACTGTAAAATGTAATGGAGAAAAGAAAGAAGCATTTAACTGTTATTTGCATGCTGCACTTGCAATGAGGTAGAAATCCATATCCATCTTATGTAACCCTGTGGCTGGACTAGAAAACTTAACAACCTGCAGCAAAGTCACGGGGCCAGTAGATGGTGCCCAGTGAAACCCAGCGGTCTGCGATAAACCAGGCGGTCAGGTATGAAATGCTGGCTCCTCATCAGGGATGCACACTCACATTGAACCGAGGAATAGCAAGAAGCCAAGCCTAAACTAATAAGCTCTGCTGAAGAGCACTGGGGAGTGAACTACTTGTGGAACAAGCATTAAGAAGCAGGTACCTGAGAGCGTACAAGAAGGTGCTCAAGGGCAGTAGGAACAGAACAAGTGGTACAACACTTAACTCTTTGGCAGGAATAAATATTGGAAATAATTTCCAACCCTATCCCTCATACACCTGAATCCCCCTGAAGTTGTTACCTTCTTCGTTTCTGCAACCCCAGAGAACGGGGGTGGGGAGTTGTGGGGTCCCCAAAAATACAGCTTGTGTGTGAGGTGTCAATAATCAGACAAAAAGAAGAGAGGCAGTTAAGAGTGGGACTGAGTAATGTCAAGGTTTTTCTTCAGGATCTCCACTCTATATGATGTTACATATTTTGTGAGTTCCAGAGCTTTTCAGTAAATTCACATACAAGTGTATAAGCATTTTCAATCACTCTCAGTTGCTAAAAAAAATTTTTCACAGCTGCAAGCATTGACAAGAGAGAATCAGAGAACGTAATTTAAGTTCTTTCCAAACACTTGGTACTGCTTTTCAAATTGAACTTCCAGCTAAGAGAATGATTCTCAAAGACAAGTCTAGGTCCAACTATATTCTTCCTCACAAGACTATTAATAAGGGACAAAAGCAAAGAAAGAAAAGATTAAGAATTGTTAAAACCAAGATTTCCTGTAAAAAACTTTTTGCTATTGTATATATGCACTATGGCAGTCTTAGATTACATCAGCATAGAGTATTTCAACACAAATCTCCAGCTTCACATGACGCAAGCATATGAGAGTAACTACCAATTGCTTCACTAAGAAGGAATTATTCAGTACTGTCCTTTATCCTTGATGCTCAGTAATATCCCAATACATGAATTTGTGAACACTAGTCAGAGCTCTGCTATGGAAAAGAATTACTAAAGTCTCAGAAATTCCTGTCAGTTCTCATGCACAATACACTAGCATACTTAAAAAAAAATCTGAGATATAAGGAGGAAAAAAGTATTTTTGAAGATCAAAGATTAAGATCAGAAGAGCCCACTATTCTTAGGTGCCCTGAGAGACTCAGGAGTGGCTTTTTTGGAAAACTTGGCATTACTTATTACTTTGTAGGCTTATTCGAGCAGCTGCAATTTATTCTGGTTGCAGCTCTGAGCACTGTGTGCTTACGCAAAGCAGAGTACAATACTTCAGTCGGGTCCTAGCACTCAGGAAACTAAGAGGTGTGCATGTTTTCATTAGCAGTTCAGCTTGCAAAAGTGAATTTCCTCATTAACTACACTACACATGCCATTTGGGTCAAATAGAAGAGCAGTTTTAGCATGTGGAAACCAGACTGCATTCACAGTGACACAAGGTACTTAACTGCTAAGCGAGGTGCACCATGTTCTAAAAGCCTGCAAGCATACTCAGAACATGCATGAACCACAGAACATGATGCTCTCCCAAGGGATTTACATGCTATATAACCAATCCTCAAATTCTGAGTTCCTATTGCCTCTCCTTATTAAATACTCAGCTTTCTGCTCCACTCTTTATTTTGTTTTTGCCTTTTCAGGTCCCCTTGTCTTCTGCTTTGCTTGCTCTGCTATTTGGCTAATGGACATGACAGCTAGTGAAGACTCTGCTCAATGCTGAGGACTCAGCATGATGCAACCTGCAGAACCACTCCAACTTACATCTGGTGGCAGTACCACATCAGCAGCTTGACTAACACTGCCATGTATAAAAGGACTGGGAATCCATACAAGGAAAAGTTTAAGAAAATGGTAACGTTCATAAAAACACCTAGTGGGAGTCCTGCCACCTAGAAGCAGCAAAGCTGAAGTGCCTCATACTGTGCAGAACTGAGAGAGATGTGTGAATGAAAGCACACTGTGGAGCCCACCAGCTGATTTAGATGTGCATATGCTGGACCTGGGCACTAAGACATGGGACAGCCCAGGACAGGTCACAGCCTTCAGCACTACTCTGGGCTTTCTGGAGCAGGATATTGTGCAATGGACACTGTACTAGACAACATCTGTATGACCATCTCATCATACGACAACCACCACCACCACAGCCAGTATCTACTATTGCCTGTGCCAGCACTGAAGTTCAACCAGGCAACAGGGTGTTGATAATACATCAAGAACATTGTCATGGCACAATCCCCACCGTAAGTGCTTCAAGCAAAACAAGCAAAACCTGCAGGAATATTTCTGATAGCTACAAACAGAAGGTGTGAAAAAACCACAGTCTCTTGGTTCACTTGTGGTAGGGTGAGAGAAACGTTTCCTTAGAGAAACTGCAGGAAGGTTGCTTCTAATCCTGCAAGGCCTAAGCAGGTAACACAGCCTCCAAGCTGCAACATCAGCTAGTCTTCTATCCACCCACAGCCCTGACAGTCCCTTAGCTTTGCAAAGCTTAAGCCTCTCCAAGTGCTGGAAAATTGGCTTTTTGCCACATGTATACTGTCTAGTCTGTAGCAGCTGCTATTGCCTAAGCCTGTGAGGTCTTCTGAGGTCTGCAAAGAGATCACTTGTAGACACACAGCTGCACGCAATGACGTTCAAGTAAGGACATGGTGGGGAGGGGAAATAGCGTGCTTGCCTAAAAGGCATGGACAGTTGAGTGTTGAGGGTGGAAGGAAGTAGAAGAAACCAAGACAGTACTGGCACTCCATTGCTTTTACATATGTCACTAACAACACAGCAGAAGATACCACCTGTTGATCATACTTCTCACGTTCTCATAAAGTTTAGGAGGGCATAGCAGACACTCATGATTTCAGGGCTGCTGAGAACGCTGCTGTCCAGCATGCCCCAGCGACAGCACTATCCTGCAATAAGCTAAGCCTGCAGCGAAATGTGTTTCTGCATCCACTCTGATGCAGTATGCAGCTGAACTAGGCATATGCTCCCTTGTTGGGACAGATTCTCATGACACAGAGTCAAAAGGGGTCAAAGACACCAGTCCCTTTAGCTACACAGGCCTGATCCTTTCCCAAAGCAGGTATGTTTTGTACAGTGAATGGTAGGGATCATAAAGGAAGAACAGCATGTTGCTGTGTTGAAAATAAACACCCCCCGCCCCCCCAAAAAAACCCCAACCAAACCCACACAAAACAAAAAACAAATAAAAAAAACACACCAAGTTGTAATTTGGTGATTGTAATCTTGAACACAATGGATCAGCATTAGTACAAAATCTTTCCTGCTTCACTTTGAGAATGGAATAGAACTCTTTTAACAGTATTTTGATGCATACTTTCCTAGAATATGTGCGTGTGTCTGTATATTATTTCTATTTTTATATGTGTTTTTATATATATATTTTTAATACCAAATGACTCAGATTCTTTCTAGCATCATCCTATGGCAAGCCTGGAGCCTTTAGATCCACTGCACAAGTCTTTACTGCTTGATCTAACAGAGTGATAGCAATAGGTGTTTGCTAACCTCTGTGGAGATGAGATGCATAGCTGGGCAGTGAAACAACAGGCAGCAAAACAGACAGCTTCCACCTCCATGCTGCTTAGCCACCAAAGACACAGGGGCACTGAAGACACGTTAACCCATTCTGATGCTTGGATACAGCAAGACACCAAGCATTCAGGACTTCCTCTGTAATTACAATCCTTGCTCAGCCCTTGGAGCACCACAGAATCACAGAATGGTTGACGTTGGAAGGGAGCCCTGGAGCTCATCTGGTCCAACAGCCTCGGCTCAAGCAGGGTCACCTAGAGCCAGCTGCCCAGACAGCTTTTCAATATCTCCAGAGAGGGAGTCTCCACAAACTCTCTAGACAAGCTGTGCCAGTGCTCAATCATCCTCAAAGTGAGAAAGTGCTTCCTGATGTTCAGAAGGAACCTCCTGTGTTTCAGCTTGTGCTCATTGCCTCTGGTCCTGACGCTGCACACACTGAAAAGAGCCTGGCTCCATCCTCTTTGCACTTGTCTTGCACATATCTACATACATTGATAAGATACCCCTGAGTCTTCCCTCTCCAGGCTAAACAGTTCCAGCTCCCTCAGCCTCTCCTCATCAGACTGTAAAGCAACATAGGAAAGAAGAATCAAGACAGGGCATTAAAACTGGGCCAGGTTGTCTGGGAGGTGAAGGAGAGCAGGTATGTGGCTGATGAACAGCAATGTTGGAATCTGATGATCATTCCATCTGACCCTCTTTCCTTCTTCATCTTATTTTCTTTTTATGTCCTTCCTTCCATAAAAGTTTTCTCCTCTTTATTGATCACGTGAAGTGTGTGTGTCTGAGTGTGTGCACATGTGTGGTGTGGTAAGCTGAGGACTGATAAAGGATGAAAAGCAAGGTGCCTGATTACAGAGGAAGTAGCAGACTGGGCAAACCCATGGCGAGCTCCTCCTGGAGTTTCAGTTGCATGGACTTTCTGTAGTTTACAAAAGGAAACACAGACTCTTTTAACTCAAGCAAGCTGGGTGGACTGAGGATTGAGGTGCAGATTTTGGGGAAAGCTGTGTAAATCCTCACTGAAAGGTTAGGACCAGGGAAGGTCCAGATGATGAAAGAAATGGACTGAAGAAACTGTTGATTTCAGCCCCAGGGCTTTAACAAGTCTCTACACAGAGGTTATTAATTACAATTTTACAAACTGAAAAAGAATTGGTAGATTTTCAAGCAGGTAAGTCAGAACCCCACTGCTGACAGCCACCTTCCTTGGTTAATTTTATGTCTCTCCTCCCTGGAGGTGCCAGAGATTCTTAAAGAGAAATCTGCCATAGTTTTTCTTTACTTTTCAAGTAAGATTTTCCAAAATCTCATTTTTGGTGAGGTTTCCAAAACGTCACCAAGTACCTCTCATGCCTAGAGACACCTGGTATGTAAAATTGTTTCCTGAACATTGAAAACTAAACAATGTTACAGGAAATTGAGAACAGATTTTACAGTAAGACATGATGGTAAGCATCATCATTATGTTACTGGCAATGTTACAAGCTTTTTCTATATATACATTTTTATAATTCTGTTAATACTGAGATTTCAGAGTGGGCAAGAAAAAGAATTCCACATAATAAGTACCAAGATAATTTTAGCTTCCTAAATGTTAATGCACCAGAAATTACTTTGGTCATTTACATTTCAGTGACTGGAAGTTAAGTGAGTTTTCTTCAGTGCAGGAAGTTAAAGATCCTTTCAACGTGGAGAGAGAAAAGGCAGTGTAACTGTATAAACTAGCAACAGATACATTCTGATTTTATGGAAAACTTTATTTACTTACCACTGGCTTGGCTATATTAGAAAGAAGTGCTTCAAGTGCTTTTGTTTCTTCATCCTTTTCTTAAAAAATAAAACCAAAGCAAACAAAAAGTACCCATGAATATTGTTCAGTGACTTTACAGTGAAATAGCTCTTCAAATTCAACAACTGCAAATAGACTAAAGTATGTATAAAACAGAACATCTGCCAACTTGCATTTATCTAGAGCAACATAAAACCAAAAAAGCTCCCAAATAAGTTGTTCATGTAAAACTATTTCTAAATCTGTCCTATGATCTAATGGAATGCAGAAAGCTTGGTTATCTTTTATTAATATATAACTTTAAAACAAACTACTGTTCTGGAGAACTTAAGCTCTTGGCTGGTATCTCCTACAGATTTCTCTTTGGATGTAGATGCAATCAAGTTACAATACTTTAAATAAGTTATTGCAGATCATGGGGAGGACTACTGATAACACTGTTGGCCTGCCTCAATTGCAAGGACAAACCTCAGCTTTGCCTTCAGTTACATCTCAGGGAAAGAATCTAAGGTGCTTCGTTTCAGCTGAAGGTATAGCTGGGCTTTACAGAGAACTCAGTAAGTTTATAGAAAGTGTTTTATGTGCTTCCTCTCACATAGTATTAAAATATTATTATCTCAATGGTATAAGTGAACAGGCTACTCAGTGTTGAAGGTGTGGCCAGGCGTTTTTAATTCACTTAACCTGCTTTAAGCTAAAATAAAAATAAAAGAAAAACAAAGCCTGATAAAATTCTTTTAAAAACATGTTAAATCTACTTACAACTGTATATTTCTAAGTTTATAACTAACTAAATGTGTTTCTGACTTCTGCTTGTTATTGCAAGTCTAAGTCACAGTATAAAATTCTCCAAAATATCTCCTGCAATAAATAATTTTGAAAAGTGGACTTTTCCATTTTTCATATAAAATAATTCTATGAAACTGTTGACATAGTTTTCCTAACATATGTGACTAACAGTACATTTTGTCAGTTGTGTCTTGGTAAAGTTAGCTCACAGATAAATACCAACTAACAGAAAGTAAACGGAAGCAAAGACAAATGCCATTCTGGAACTAGAGAGACAAGTATTCGTTCAAGTTCGGAGCAAGTTCCCAACTTCTGAATTCAGGTTTTACCTCAAAACTTTCACATGGTATCATTTACACATGTTTTCAAACAGATCTTTCAGGTTGAGGTCTCCTGGTCTTATACATTTATACACACGTTCTTCACGTTCCTTTTGGTTTACAGCAATCTGATACGCATTGGCACAAAATCACCATCTCAAACCAAACTTCAATGAGTTGAGAAAATCATGTTTTGTTCCCCTCAGCATCACTAGTCACAACTCCCTATTCTGAGAAAATTGTTACTTGTCCGACAAGCCTTTGACATTGTGTTCTGAACCTGAAGTGCTATGTCAGTGACCTGAAACTTGCACAGTGACACACCATCAAATTTGACAATGACTGTATGACCAAGACCGAGTGAATTCAGTCCTTTGATGAGATCACAAGCTTTCCGAGAAATACAGGTATTAATAACAAACACACTCCCTGCGGTAGTGTCTTAGAAAACATGAACTCACACGGTCTAGTGTGAGGAACAGTCTTTTTCTATAAAGGCCTTTCAATTATGAGTTGGTAGGGACAGGAATGATGTGAATTTTATATAACAACAGTATCTCTTGTAAAAAATATTCCTCTTTAACAAGCTGAATGTAGGTTTCTTGTATCAGACACCTGGTTCTTTCCATGTTTTGTGCAATATCAAGCAGGCCATCAGTATTCAGTGATTCCATACAATGTAAGCACCAATAACTCAGGACAAACAGATTTTTTTTTTAAAGAGTGTGATGCAGTATGACTAATCAGATTTACTCAAACCTATGTGCAGACTTGCATGTCAGTAGTTTTGTTCTCTTAGGCCCATTGTTCCAATGTGCGGAGCAGGTCAGTTGCCCTTAACTTCATTCTATGTAACTTAAGGCAGTTACGAGCTACTACCCAACTTCAAGATTGTCAAAGTGTGGTGTTCTATCTACAAATGCTATGCTCAGTCAGACACTGGACTTGCATAAAATATATATATTATTTTTGTTAACACTTACCTTCTACTTCTGAGTCTGTCTGAGAATTGCTTTTTCCTTTACCCAAAGACTTGCTTTTGGTAGAACCTGTGCTTATACCAGCTGCATCCTGTCCTTTTGTAAGTCCATTATGTTCATTTGTAGGAGAAGGACATTTCTGAGGAGATGATGGAGGACTGTTTAACTTATCCTTCTGAGTTCCATGTCGATCTTTTAACTTTTTTTGTAACCTTTCATAAGTTTTACTAGACCTTTCATCTCTAAAGTTGGATCTTCCATGAGCAGGCAGAGTATCTAAATGAAAGTAAAGAAGAAAAAAACCAAAAATAATCTCTAAGAATAGAATGTAATTAAAAATCTATTTTAAAATGCTATGTATGTTAAGTGCACGCTTGTGTGTAAAATTCCATCTCTACTCCTACTGGAAAACTGAAGTGTCCAGCAGACAAACTAATATACTCTAACTGGACATTAACAACATATTAGAGGGGAAAGTGTAATCTTTCCTTCTTACATTTTTTTCCCACTCAAAAATGATTCTTAAAATGTTTCTATAATCTTCCTTGAGCTGTAAGGTACAGGACAAATTCAACACAGAAAAAATATGCTACTTTATTATCTGGGAGGTGGTCTGCTCTAATGCTGAAAAAAAACCCCAGAAGTTTTAAGTGTTGGAATGCAACTCGAGCTCTATTACTTTAATGGTGCTTCAGCGGAAATCAATGGGGAAAAACCTCACAAAAGCATAGGGCAACAGAAAGACTAAAGATGAGATGGCTAGGTCTTGTGAGTACACTACACCTGTACACAGTAACCTGAAGGTATTGTTGCAGTATCAAAGTCCCATCTCTAAGTCAGAATGTGGCTTTGGAAAAAAGTCAGTACCAGACTAATGAAAAGAAAAAAAAAAGCTGCAAATTGGTGAACTTTTCTGTCAAATTCTATGATTTTTATCCATTTCACTTTTATGCTTAGAAACAGCTTACTGACTTGAAGACTTTTAAAGTGTACCGCGTGGCACCAACTCTTTCCTCAGTATAACCCTATCTATCATAAATCAAAGTTTTCAAAAAATACATCCTTCAAATCCAGCATAGAATTTGTCCATTTTCAGGTAAGTTGGATCACTTAGTCTGAAGAATGAAGTTCATTATTTGTTACTCTTTATGTGCTAGGAAGTATAGAAAACAAGATTAAATAAAAATTTCCTTGCAAGAAGGATAAACCCCACAAAACTAGAGAACTTCTCAGTTTCTGTTTTTTTAGGTCAGCTTAGTTCCCAGAGAATTTGACAGAGGGCTGTCAAATAAGCTGTTACTATTTAGAAATTAGATTTTTACTACCATTAGAGATTTAATTGCTCTTGTTAGATAACTACCACACTCTAAGTACTTCCAGTTTATTTCTTCCCCTTAAATTCAGATTCCTCATACGGAAGCCAAACTGTAAGCTTTGACTTCTGAAAGCCACAGCCAAAGTCAGTGGTCCAGAATTAAGTATGAAATCTGTAGCAAATATGTAACAAATTAAAGCATCCCTGGTCCTTTAATTCCCCAAATCCAAGGATATCTTACATACATATTTAAAACAAAGCAAAATCTAAGAATCTCACTTTATGTATTTTTTTTACATTAGCAGTTTACCAGAATATCACTGAATTCATATTTAAAGGGATATAACCTAGCAACAGAAATCTAAAAAAAATATTATTCCATTAAGAAGTATCCTTTATCTCATATACATTTAATTATCATACTCCAGTCTCTTAATTTAGCAAACTAAAAGCAAACAGCTGCCATCTACAGGAAACCAAGAAATTAATAAAACTATAAATAAGTACCTGAACAGCATCTAATAATCTGCTGTTATCAAAGTAGTGGAAGGAAGAAATAAAGTACAACTTAAGAATACAGAAACACTAAGAATTCCAGGAAGATCAAGACATTGGTATATTCTTCTCTGACAGCTTTGAACATCATGACTATTTAAGCACAGTGACTATATGGAGGACATTTTTAGATTATTTCAGGAGTACCACAGAATGCTGGGAATCTGTGCATCTACAGTGACATGACAAAGTTGTGCTTAGTCTCCACCTCCACAGCTTCCAGCTTCTTCCTCTAAAAACAGCAACCTGGAATTGCTCTCTGAAAGGCTTTCAAGGTTGGCATCTGCTTTACAGCAGTTTATCTGAAGAAAAGCAAGTCTACCAGAAATGTAAATAATAATCTAATAACCCAAGCGGAGTTAGTACACACATACACTTTGCCACTAAACAGTATTAAGGGCAGATGACCATGGCACTACCAAAGACAGCTTCAACTAGAGTATTAAGTTTAGGTTGGTGGCACCTGATTATTCAAGTTGGACTCCAATATGGATATTGGACTAAATGTATACAGTTTTATGAAAAATAGCAAACTTTTTTTCATAATCAATACTAAGAACTCCTGTTTCATGCTTCAAACAGGATACTTCGAAGACATGGTATCTCAGAACAGTGCTCAGGTATGGATTTAAATGCTGAATCTCAGGGGAAGGCATCAGCTGAATCACTATAAACACTTCCTGCATTGCTTTCCTGGGCAAATCTATAACTGATACATATAAGAAATAATCTGTATGTTTAATGGATTACTGAACAGACAAGTCAAAATATTAAAAAGAACTTATTCTGGAATATAAGCTTCAGTTAAAACAAGATTGGTATCCTCATAAAACTTTTGTGTATAGCTTCCATCCAAGCTGTAAATCTTGTTTGGTAAAGCCTGTACATGAACAAGCCAGATGCTGGAAATGAGTAGAGTATTATTTCCTTTGCCAGAACTTGCAATATTTGATAAGCTACTTACCCAGATCCCCATACACTTGTGAGGTGTGATACTGTGGAATGTACTGCGTTGCCATGTCACCGGCTCCGGTCACGGGTGAGTATATATGACGTGGTGGAGGGGGTATCATGGCTGGAAGAGGAAGGAAGCCAGGCAGTGGGGGATGTGGAGGCCTGTGTATTACTGCGTGACCACCAGGATGAAATTCTGGAGCCTGGGGAACCACCACAACCCTTCGAACACCGTTATCTTCAATAACCTGTGCAGTGAGAGACATCGTGCACCAAAAAAATAAATGCTTAGTAATAAGCAAAAGAATGAACATGTTTGGAATTCTAGTCTGAAAGGTATGTTTCTAGAGATACTTAAAACTAGCAACGGTAGAACTCTTACATTTGAGAAAAGGAGAACTTGAGAGCCTAAGAAAAAAAAGGACAATTAAAGGGCTATGTTATTTTAAAGTGTATTAACTGCAATAATGTCAGTAATTTCTCAATGTGAATGGGAAAAATACTGACTGTAACAACTTAACAAACCAGGTATATTTACAGCATGAGCCTAGCTTCTCCCCAGGGTCCTATTTGCACTCTTATTCACCTTGCTTGTATGCTGCACTGCTCCTAGGATTTGTTCTACAGTATAACAACTCGCCTGCTCTCTGGAAGTGATTTGATAGGCCAACAGACCTCACACTACCTCAGTGGAAACAGAAAAGCCACAATGGCACCTGGTCTGTGCTCCGTGCCCAGCTCAGTCCTCCAACAGTAACCCAGCAGGCACTTGCCATACTGCACCTTGTTGGCATGCAGCAGCCATCATCTGCACCAAGCTGTCAAAGCAAAAAAAACCTAGCAGGATGGGAGTCAGTGTGCTCAACATGCCTTTACAACTCAAGGTAGTTTTTAAAATCACCTTTTTTTTTTTTTTTTCCCTCTGTTAAAATGTCTTCCACCCTGAAAGAATCCACATGCTACTCAGAAAATGGGGGCCTTTGTGGCAGCCTCTGCCAGAGGTGCATGAGGAGACTTGCTGTGCAAAAATCTTCCTGGCAAATGGGAGATGTGACAGGACAGCCTTCTGCTGACAGACTCGAGTGCAGCCCTTAGCAATGTTGCTAGAAGCTCAACGAAAAGAAGGCAGCATATGCAATGAGAGTAAGTGTGGTCACGTAAGATGCATGGAGCTGAGGGGTGCTCTGCATGGTACATGTAGCACGAGAGGGGGTCTGGCAGAGAGCAGGCACAAAGGCACGTATTGCAGAAGCACTGAAGCAGAAAACACTCTTCACTAGGTGACAGTTGGTCACCAGCTGGACCAGCAACCGAGGTCCCTCCCTGAAGCACATCACAGACAGGAAAAACTGCCACTGTGATCCTCTTATGATTGTAAATTCACAAATAAACATGACTTGATATTACCTAGAGATGATCTTGGCGTAATTTAACCTGTATGTATTGTGGTGTCAACAACCTTAGTGTCTGGGATGCCAATGAATAAATTGCTCTTCACTTCCTACTAAAATGCTGTAAAATAATGCCACAGCGGGAACTGCAATGTAAGTTTTTGGATAAAAAAATTATCCATAAAAGGAGAAGAATAGAATTGGGAGTATCATTACTATATTGAAAAGCAGGGGACAAGACAACCGTCTGACCTAAGTTTTCAATGACATTTGAATCAGGTAGGGACAGGTACGTGTACACCAATGAGTAATCTGGTGCAACAGGAGCAGATCAATAGATCAAAGCACTTAATGCCAAGCTGCTTTCACCTCCACTGTTTAAGCTTAAGGGTATTATGCTTGGCTAGATTTAGTCCCATGACCTGGTGTGAACACTTACACATGACAGAAAGCTGTTTGGAGGATCAGGCACTGGTTTTACCATGTCTCTGTTAGGGGTTGGTGTGTAGCTGGTACATCTGGAACAGAGCTTCTGCTTTTGTTTTCTCTGAGAGTAATCTAATTTGCACACTCCAAAATTATCCTGCTAGCCAAACTAATGCAAAGTAAGTGAGGATGGTCTAGCAAATTGTTTCAAAACCTCCCTACTGTACTGAGAAAGACAGTTATTTAGATATAGCTGTATGCTTCTGGTGTAATGGTAAAAGAATATCTTTATACATAAGCAATAACACTCAGAAGACATAAAAAAATGTACACGATGGAGCTGATCCCATTTTTCTTACATAAATAGAGAGCTATAAATTAATATAAGTACATACATACCATATGACTTTAAAAATATAGTCTGACTATTTTCAGTATACAGAAATTGTCCCTTATTGGGAAAGAGTAATTTTACTAAAGACAACACTTTATGCAACCACAGCTGCATGGTATCTAAAGGCAGGATATAGTAACAGCAGTAAATATGACTAGAACTTCTGCAGTCCAATGAACTTCTGCAAGCACTAGAATGTTGTTTTAATTATTTAAGTCCTTTTTGCTTACACAAAAAACTCCTGCAATTTATCATGATTTTATGAGCAGATTCAGATTATGTAGGAAGCAGCTTCTACCAAAAAACCCCCAAGCTACTTAGTTTATAATTTATTTGTCTTCTTGGGTCTGCTGATAATCTAAGTACTCAGAAATAGACCCCCAATTAATAGCAGCAGGCACCTAAAGTTTAATAGTGTAAAATGAAGAGAGTTTGACAGGTCTGTAACTGTGCCACTAAATCAAGCAACTGCTCAATGGTAGGCCTCTACTAGGCAACTACACAGATAAAAACCCTCCAAAAAGCAGTTAAGAGCATCATGGGAAGTATATAATTTTAAGTTCAAAAAAGTTAACAAGCCATCTATTATCCTAATTGTGCTAGCAAAACAGGTAGTTCTGGCACTGGCCGTTTGGTTGAGTGAAACAACCAAACATCACTGGAAAACTCACTACAAGGAGTGAATCCAGACAGCTTAGAGAGGAAGTTGTGTTTTCTTTCAGAGTTTTAGAACTACAGTTCCAAAATAAGAGGAAGGGAGAAGTAAATCAACTTATGAATTGCTTTTTATTTAGGTGATATAAGAAAACTAAATATGCTTTATTCTGTAGTTATCCCCAACTTCCAACAGAGTACAGCACACTGTATCACTGCCAAACAGGAACTCAAGCAAGCAGAGGCATAACAGAACTAAATGAAAATGCACAGACAAAAGATGGTTATGTCAAAGTTGTTCTTCCAGGCTGATGGCTTCAGACATTTAGCCAGTTTCCAACTTTTCTACTGACCTTTAAAAATACACCATGCCTGAAGAAACCATGCAAGTTACTTTGCTGGGACTGCATTAAGCCTGGGATGACTCTTGGCTTAATAGTGTCAGACTTTCCTGTTTGCAAGACTACTGTCAAAACTTCTGGCTTGTAACAGTAACTTCCATCACAAACCACAAGGGCTGCTGCGTTCTGTTGTCAGTAAATACTTCAGCAGCCTCACAACTACAGGGCTTTTTTGGACGCGATACTTCTACTCAGATGAAAACAGCAGATGTGAGCTCATTCCACCTGTACCCTGAGCTGGATAGATGTGAGGCACCTTCACTTCAAAAGTCAGCGCGCTGTGTTAGCACAACACTTGCCTGCACTAATAAGTGCCAATGAAAGGCTAATGAGTGTGCCCCAGCAAGCCCTGTCCCTCAGCCTGTCTGCTGCAAGCTGTCCTCAAAGGAAGGCTGGGGATGGATGAGGAGCTGACTAAGAGCTTATGGGTTAGGACTGGAGGGAGGACAGGGGCAGGTGACATTACAGTGAGGGTTTGCTACAGGCCACCCAACCAGGAAAACTGAGCAGATGAGGCTCTCTATGTCTAGACAGGAACAGTCTCACGTTCACAAGCCCTGGTCCTCACGGGGACTTGAACCACCCCGACAACTGTTGGAAGGACAACACAGCAGGGCTTAAGCAATCCAGGAGATTCCTAGAATGTGTTGATGACAACTTCTTTCTCCAAGTGATTGAGCAGGCCATGAGGAGAGGTGCTATGCTGGACAAGGAGCTCCTGGACAAACTCAAAGAAAAAAAGGAAACCTACAGAGAGTGAAAGGAAGGATGGGACCTTGACAGGCTTAGAGAGGTGGGCCCATGCAAACCTCCTGAAGTTCAACAAGGCCAAGTGCAAGGTCCTGCACTTGGGTTGGAGCAATCCCAAGCACAAATACAGGCTGGGGGGAGAATGGATTGAGGGTGGTCCTGTGGAGAAGGACTTGGGGGTACTGGTGGACAAGAAGCTCAACATGAGCAGCAATGTGCACTCGCAGTCCAGAGGCCAATCATGCCCCGGGCTGCTTCAAGAGAAGCGTGGCCAGCAGGTCGAGGGAGGTGATTCTCCCCCTCTACTCCACCCTCATGTGACCCCACCTAGAGTACTGTGTCCTGTTCTGGAGTCCCCAACATAAGAAGGACATGGAGCTACTGGGGCAAGGATGATCCAAGGGCTGGAGCACCTCTCCTATGAGGACAGGCTGACAGAGTTGGGGCTGTTCAGCCTGGATAAGAGAAGGCTCCGGGGAGACCTTACAGCGGCCTTCCAGTACCTGAAGGGGCCTACAGGAAGGCTGGAGAGGTTCTTTTTACAAGGGCAGGTAGTGACAGAACAAGAGGAAGTGGCTTTAAACTGGCAGAGGGCAGGTTCAGATTACATATTAGGAAGAAATTCTTCACTGTGAGGGTGGTGGGACACTGGCACAGGTGGCCCAGAGAAGTTGTGGATGCTTCCTCCCTGGAAGTGTTCAAGGCCAGGTTGGATGAGGCTTTGAACAACCTGGTCTAGTGGAAGTGTCCCTGCTCATGGCAGGGGGGTTGGAACTGGATGGTCTTAAAGGTCCCTTCCAACCCAAACCATTCTATGATTGTATGATAAATTAATTTCATAGAGATTGTTCAGATTGTCACAGGTTACAACTTTTTAAACATTAAGTACTTCAACTAAAATTAAGTACTCAAAAAATATGGTAAAACTTTGGATTCCAATTATCTGAAAAATTCTTTCAGTTCTTTAAAAATGAATTCTAATAGGAATCAAGACTTTTTACTATGACCTAAAGACCTGAATGATTATTTTTAATTCACGTTTCTTCTGCCTGTTTGGGAACTTAATATGAAGGATACACAAACCAACTTATCAGCCAGCTTTCAACAGACGAAAGGCAAAATCATGGACACCCCATGTACTAGTCTGCCTAACCTAACAGCCTTTTCATTTGCTAGAGGACAATTTTTCATGCAGTTCAGATAATTAGTCCAATCTACGCAGGACACTGAGCTTTTTGACTGCTTTTTATGTGTTGTAGTTCCTTCTCAGTGTACACTATGGGTTGCATGCCGTGTCAGAGGTAGACTGGTCACAACAACAGAACATCGTAAGAAAGACACACGTTATAGAGAGTGGGACTCATCTGCTCTAACTTCCAGGTCTGACCTACTGACCTCAGGCTCATGTTATAGTTGAGGGAAAGAAAGAGACACCTTCTACAAGGCCACACATTTCATCAGAATACAGTTGTCCAAAATAGCTGAGAGGAGTCATCCTTTGCTTTGAAGGATGTCCAGGTTATCTAGCTGACATTAAACTTTCAGGCATCTAAATTGGGAATCACACAGCAATGAGAAAATCAGAATCCTATTTTAAGATAAGCTGTGGAAACACAAATTATATTATAATTTATTCCAAATGGACATCTTACATTTTTTTCCACATTGTTTGCTACACTTTTTCTAACTGACCTGTTTTACTCCTTACCTGCAGGGAAATTCCCAATATGAACTATGTACGTACACAAAATTATATTGGTGCCAAAAAAACCCATCCAATAACCCAGAACTCAGTACAGGTCCTGCACAATGAGCTATTTGGGTCATGACTGTATTTTATGTTCAGAGGGCATCGAGTACATTAGGATCCTGAACTAAACAAGGAAGTGTGCTTGTTATCATCATTTAAGTAGTTAATATATAACTAAACAGGCACATATACAGCATGACAAGTCTCCCATCACAGAGATACTACAGGTCTTCTCCCCTTATTTACCTGCTTGACCACAGTGACTCTGAAACTTGACACATTAATTTACTGAATTACCTATTACAATTCTACTCCTATAATTTGCAGAAAAAGAAATAAGAATCAAATTAAGAGACATACCTGTGGGGCATATCCAGGAGGCACATAAATAGTAGGCACTGAACCATTTGGGGACATCATTGGAACCTGAGCAGGACCTAAATGGGTTACAGACATATTTAGTACAGCACCATTTATTAATCTGAGAAAGTTCAAAGAACATACTGAACTTGCAAAGTCTCTGTGAAAAATACAGAAGATAACATGGATAAACAAAGGCAATGAACTGTACAGAAAAAATTATAGCAAAGGGCATGCTTAGAAACCTAAGATACAGTTCGGAAAAAAAACACCCACAGAAACACAATTGGAAAAAAATATCACCAGCAGATATCTCTCCCTTCTTTGTCAGTAAGCTCACAGAAGAGCTTATGGCAAAACTTCTTAAAAAGTGACAATTCAAAAGTGGCCCAACATGAAAAGACAACAGAAGAGACTTTAAAACAGAAAGAAAAATTTTATTTGAAACAAATTGCTGAAACCAGATAGTATTCAGTTAAGAGTTGTAAAGAAAATTACTTACAAAATTGCTGCTTTGTTACTATGGCCTTATCACCTAAAGTGGTTTTGGTACCACAGGAGTGGGAGGTGGCAAAGAGGACACTGAATTAAGGTCCCAGGGGAAAGCCAATGTATTACAAACCAGTAACTCCACTCCTACTGACGGGAAAAGCTGTGATACCATGATGATCCTTGTACCATGCAAACTGGAAAGAACAGAGTTCGCAGACATGTAGATAAACATGACACAACGGGGATGTGTTAAGGTGGCGTTTGCAGATAAAGTACTGCCTGGAAAATCTGATACCTTCAAAGAGCACAGGGATGGCTGTGACATAATTGCATTTTCAAAAAGCTTTTGACAATCTCTCTCAAAGACTCTTAAAGAAGCAATGCTGCCTTTAGTTAAACTGGGAAAAAGGCTTCTCATGAATAACTAACTGGCTTGAGAACAGGAAACAAAGAGAAGAAGTAATTGATCAGCTTTCAAAGTGCCTAGAGTGACCAAAGGAGACCCACAGGCACATAAAGAAGAACCTGTTCAATGTATTAACAAAACTTCTGGAAAAGGAAATGAACGGCGAGGTGACAAATTTTTGGTATGCTCTCAAAGTGGTACAAAGGAACTCACAGTATTCAATGACCAGATGATAAAAAAGAACAGCGTTGATAAGTGCAAAGTAATGCACCTGGACAAAACCAGAAGTATTTATTTACAGTGATAAGCCATAAATTCACTGCAAATAAACAGACTATAAAGTTACTACATATATTTCTATGGAAATACCAGCCAAGCATTGTTCAGTGGCATTTGCAGAAAAGAAAGAGAACATTAAAAATCATTACTAACAGAACAGAGAACAAGAAAACATTAT
This sequence comes from Caprimulgus europaeus, assembly GCA_907165065.1. Next base: position 96,020,563 of record OU015523.1, on the reverse strand, counting down.
TACATTACGGTATAAATTCACGCTGTACCTCAATACTTTGAGTGCTATGTGCAGTGTTTGTCTCCACCTTCCAAAAAGAACACATAGAACTAGAAAAGGACAAAAAAGAAGAAGTTTACAGTGTCTTTCCATCTGTTCATCAGTAAAGATGAAAGACACCAAGATTCTTCCACGTGAAGATGGTTACAACATAAAAGGGCTGGCAGCAGAGAAACAGTAAAAGACCTAAAAAAAAACCCCCACCCAGAAACTGCCTAAAAAGGGGAAGATAAGTATTTTACCATTTCTTATGTGCAAGAGATCACTAGGTAAAAGGTTTAAAACAGATAAAGGAATTTCTCATTAAAAGCACAGGTAAACTGCGTAACTCCTTGCTGGAAAGTAAAGTTTAGGTTCAGAAGAAATTAAAGTGAGAGAGGTAATCCATTAAGAGCTGTAAAAAATACAGGTATTACTCTTGGTTCAGGAAGCTAGAAACAAGAAAGTTATTGCTGCGTGCCTGCCCTATCTTTATGCTGTCCCCTTTAGTATTTGATACCGGCCTCTATCAGAGCAAGCACTTTGGCACAGGCTTCAAGAGAGACTGCCTGCAGACGCCCTTACATTCTTGTGTTTAAAATACACAAGGCAACAAATGCTCCAGTTTAATTATTAAAGAAAAACTAAAACAGAATATAATCTGACCAGGTTTTGTGGCAAGTGCCTAAGGTTGGGATTCGGACACTCCAGGCTGCATTCTCCAAACTTCCAGTCCAGTCTAGTGAAACTACCAAAAAAACAATCTGACTCTTAGAGAAGTTTGAGTAATACTTCTGACAGGGCATTCTTAGCTCCACATTAATGTTTTATAAACTCAGGTAAGATCTGCAAATGGAAAGTACTAAGTAAATACAAAGTACAGTATATAAGATTAGCAAAACTCATTCTGATAAGTGTGAACTTGACAGAAAAATAAAGATAACTATGTCTGAATGCCATGAGCAAGGGAAAAGGAATTAAAAGCATTCTTTAAAAATATTACTTAATCCAACTTGTTTACACACACTGTAGGGACTTCTTTAGAGTAAGATACAGAAGTGTTTATTATCTAAAAAGAATCACAGCTTTATTTTTGACTAAGAGTTAATACACAACTGGGGGAGGAGGGAAAGAGACATTTTAAGAACAATGTCTTAACTGAAAGATTAACTGAACTGTGTAACAGCAAAGAATATAAGGACTACAGTAAGCCATAAATTGAGAACTGAACCTTCTTTGGGTCTTTTTGCTCAGATGAAACTCAAGAAGTTTCAGTGAAAGTTTCTCCCGACTATGAACTGCTAAAAATAACTGAAAGTGAAATGAAAAGCAGCAAAAAAGAAGCTGAAAAAGTGCTGTAGAGCATTAGCTTACAATAAATTAAAAAATGTCAACAGTAACGGAAGCATATTGATTGTAAATTACCATTCAACCAAATAATGGTTTAAATTCTTACATAAGAGGGTGGATTTTTACTCAGCTTGTATCTTGTATGGATTACTTGGTCAAGAATTAAGACCACAGTTACTTGAACTTTTAACAGCAAACCCAACATCCTTGGGGGATAAAAAAACATGAACAGCCCGTTTCTTTGTGAACTGGTGGGTATCTCTGTGTTTAGCTTTTTTGTTTTGTTTTATTTTGCTTTAAACGTCCAAAGAATATTGTTTTACCATCTTTTTAAAGTTTACTTATTTAGTGATGTAATTTCTCTAATAAACAAACAAACAAAAAAACAGGTATCTTTAATCCAGTACAAAGGCTGATCCACAAAGCCATTTTCAATATAGTCATAATCTAGTGGTCACAAAAATAAAGACATAAAGGCAATGTATGACCCTGACAAAATACTGCAGTGTTAGAACAGAATCTAATTAGTAGTTTGAAAACTTGCATCACATCTTTAGCATTCTGGAACTTTAAAGTTCCAGAATTAATGAAAATACGTATTTTAATATTCAAGATGTAAAAGTGAACCTTAATTTACTTCTGATGAGATTTCCAAGTGACTGTGAAATGAAGTTAGATTGCAGAGGAACATTCAAGAAAACAGAAAGCGTGAAAAAAAAAGTTGGCAGACTTCACATATTTTAATGAACATAGGGTCTTTACAGTGAAATTATTGATTTCTTGACAGGAAGCATATTACTACCTGCAAAAATTTAAAAAAGCTTTCCTGCATCTAAATATAAAATGCTAATACGCTATAAACCCAGATGTTTTTCCTTTTAGAAACAACTAATGTGAAGATGTTGGCTCTACTTCAGTGAAATACACTGCAAGAGGAATTTTCATGCTTTTAGGTATTGGCTAGACTGGTGCACAACAAAGCCAGATTGTTTTACCATGAGGTGAGACCGATTATAAAGTATCAGCACACAACAGCATCAGCAATTTGTGTTAAGCAAACATCTAATTTCCTATATTTCCTATAAATAGAATCAACTTCATCCAAATCACTATATTAGGAATGTTGATGCTGTTGTAAGAGTAGGTCTCGAATCTTCTATGTACTTTCAGGTATACATGTTCTCTTATGTAAGAAGTGGTAAAGTGGGAGAAAAAACACACACATAGCTGTGCTTTATACTTTATTCTTTAAAAATGACTCATCAAACACAGTAAAGTTTTATTTAAGTCAACCGAACCCAAGAAACAGGTATTTCTCCACACTTTCAGTTTATTATTGTCCTGAAATTTGCTATTTCCCTACTATGAAGGAGAAAGAGACTTGTTAAGTCTCTAAGTAAGCATTCTAAGTTTAAAACATAAAAATCCAGGTGTCTATCAAAGACCACCTAAAACTTGGAATATGTGTCCTTAAATAGGAAATACATTAGAGAAATCCCAGCAATGGGAGGAATACCCCCAGCAACAGCAGGTGAAGCTCTCCACATGTCTATCTGAGCAGACTGTAAACCCCTCATTAGCTCATTACCGCTACCATAAACGTGCAGCAAAATTAACAGTGCTGCATAATCGCCAGGATCGTGACCAACTGAGCTAGACACAGGAACTCCTGCAAATGTGAGGACACCGCCACCGCTTGCCTAACAGATACACAATTCCTTTTAATTTTAACCATCAAGCACCGCTGCACTCTGAGTCGCTTACACAAGCCCCCGCTCCAGGCGAGCACCGCGGATCCCCAGCGCAAACGCCGGGCTCGCTCACCGCCTGCGTGAGCAAATACCCTTCCGGGGCAGTACCCGCCCACAGCCCCGCTCCGACAACGCCCGGGCTCCTCATGGCCTCCGCCGCAGCGCCTTCCAGCTCCCTGCACGGTGCTGGGGCCGGCGCGGAGCTCGGGCCCGGTGGGCCGGCCCGCCACCCCCTCCGGAGCCCGCGCGTCGCCGAGAGCGGGGTTCGGCAGCGCCCGGCTTCCCCACACCTGCCTGTCCAGCCACCACAGCCTTCCCCCATCCGCCGCTGCCGCAGGGCGGCCCGCAGCGCCGCTCCCTGCTTTTGCGTTTCACCGCGGCGGCCGAGCCGGGCAGCCAGGGGACCTTACCGCTCATTTCGGCTTGGGCGGCGGGGCCGGGCCGGGCCGGGCCGGGCCGGCGGCTGCTCCCCGGCGCGCCGCGGCAGGCGGGGCGGGGGCGGCGGCGACGGGCGGGGCGGGTCGCGTCGTTCAGGTGCGCGGCTGCCCGGCCCGCTCCGCTCCGCCCCGCGGCCCGCTCCGCGCCGCTGCGCTCCGCGTGCCCGGGCCGCGGGTGGGAGCCGGGCTACCAGCCGCTCGGCACAAGCGGCGACGCGGCCCTGGGCTTCAAGGAGCGGGCGCGGCGGCTTTTCGGGGGGCGTCCCCCGCCCAGAGGAAGGCGGCCCTGGCCGTGGCGCAGGACTCCTGCTCTGGCTTTTACTATAGTCTGCCGATTGTCATGGGCTAGTGTGATCCAAGTTCTTGAGCTGAAAGCTTAATTAGCATAATTAAGTTATAAGGGATTACTTCAGCCCAATCCTTCCATAGGCTTTACCTTTAGCTGAACTGCTAATCAGGTTACACCTAAGGAAGGAGGTGCGCAAACAGACCTGGCTGCAAACAAACACTTTCTGGCGTCGTGTTCAGAAAGCGGCAATGACTTTGATACTAATCTATGTGGATACTGCGGCTCATGAACACTGCTATACTTAGCATTAGTCTAATGTGAACGGCGATGAATCACTGTTATCCCCAGGAGGAAATAGCGTTCAGGATTTACTGCGGCACATTAGGTTAACTGTGGCTGTATAACCGAACACCCACACTTTGACATCACACAGGCGATGATATGCATCACTGACGCAAGCGCTGACAGGATCAAACACAAAGGCCACAGCAGCTGAAACAATAGAGTGCGCAGCTGACGTAGCAGCACACCCCCTCTAACACCGACAGGCTGCAGTAAATCAATAGTCCCAGATGCCACAAATAGTTGCACCACTGTCTTTTACATAATGGCTAAGACTTCAAAGCCTTATTTTGGGCTCCCAGCAGCTACAGTTAATTACAAAAACCAGTAACAACCACCACCACCAATTCGTCCACATTTCTAATTTGCGCCTGGAAAACTACTTCTAAATTACTGCTTTAGGTTACCAGGCACTAAAAAATTGTCAAAAATAATCAGCAGCTTTACATTTACTAGGTGTGATGTAACCAAAGCGAGTAATAACAAAAAATAAAAGCAAACACAGAACTTACTATTAGGCCTGAGCTGAGGAAGAGGCACAAGAAAGAACTGTGAATGCTGTAAGGACACAGGTGATCAGAAGATGAGTTCACAATGCTGGCAATTTAGCATATTCCTTATGCTCTGAATTCATCCTGACAAAATAATCCCTTCCCCCATCCATCTGTCTACTTTCACCACCAAGGCTGGGGAACAGTAGCTGACAAAGCAGCAACATCAATTTAAATATATTAATTGGCTACAAAAATCTATCAGTAGACTGGAGGCTGGCAAATGCAAGGAAATACTGAAGGTAAAACATTCACATAGTTCCTTTCAAAAGCAGGAGAAAAAAGCAAAAGTTTAATCACAGAGACCTTGGAAGAATGGATAAAAGAACAAAAGCTATGAAGGCTAACTACAGTATGATTACATCCTAATGAGATCACGATCTTTCCCATGATACCATACATACATATTCAGGGAAAAAAAAAAAAAAAAGGGATGTGAAATCCCTTCTCATACGCAAAGTGCAGAAATGACAGGTTCCTATAGCACTTTATCATTAATACAGGTATCGGTTTCCTTTTATAATGGCCTCACAAATGTTCAAAGGAAAAAGGTGACAATGGTTTCTATGTTCAAATGTTAAATGTACTTCCATTTCATCTGTTTCTAAACAATGACTGCTGCGCAGTTTTGTGATTAAAAAAGACTGAAAGCCCTCGCCTTTGAATGGCGGAACTTCACAACGTGAAGTTAAACTTGGGAGCTTGCCGAAGGATGATTTTAGTCTTTTGAGGTACTCCAACAATAAAAAGTTTTTCTACATTCTTTCTGAAGCAATTGTGTGGCACAGTGCTCCAGTCTATCCTACTTAGTTAACAGAAAGCACCAATGAATCAAAGATGTTAATGTGGAAATACAACACAGACTTTGTACTGTGCAGCCTAGATTGTTAAATCGCTCCATTTCATTTCCTGGTTTAGGTTTAGACTTAGGGTAATTATTTAGCAACTAGGTGTAAGAGTTATGTCAAAAAAAATTTTCTCACTCCCTCGTAGTCTTCCAATTTAACTATCAGGTGAAACATAAATCATTGCATTTGAAAGCAAGTCAAATGTGACATACCATTCTTAACACAGAGAGGCTTTGATGAAAATGTTTTTATTAGCAGGAAAAGATATTTGCTTAGCTTCTTCCTCAAGAAGAGCCTAATTTCCTAGCACTTATACTGAGCAATACCGATCTGCAACTTTTTCAGACTAATATTTAATATTTGTGCATATTGCTTAAACACGTTCCATTTGATTCTCAACATTCAGGATAAACTACAATTTAATCATCTAACAGTTTTATCACTAGAATTTTTGTTTTTCTAATCAGATGGGGTTTTTTTTGGCCATATAGCACTGCAGACCAGAAACAAGTTAAGCACTACTACTGATAGCTGGTTGTGGTTAAGAGGTGAACACCACAAGCGAGTCTCAACAGTTGGTGGTTCTTGGCATGTAGACAGTGACTTCTACAAAAGAGTGTGTTGATTCAGAGAAGAGAGATCTTGGAAGGAAGAAGCATTAACTTCAACTCTGCCCCCCCAGTTGTGCCAAAACTGAAATTACGTAGTATAATTACTTGTAAAGGCCTTTTCGGCATCGTTATATCCAACTATTACACTAATGAGTTATTTTTTTCTGTGCATACTTACCTGGCTACATTGATTTGAGACTAGAGTGCAAAATTACCTGGCACGTTCTGCTGCCTCAGAACTGGCATTCAGAGAAGCCTCCCCCTCCTTTGTGCAAATTTCTTAATATCCCCCCCTCAAATTATTATATACACACACACACACGTGTGTGTATATCTATATATCTACATACAGATTATGACTTGAATACGGCTTATTGAATATTACTTATACAAACATGATGTATTGATTAAGAAAGTCAATAGCACACATATTGAATGCTGAAACAATTTTACCAAATTCTAGGTAGCGTATTTTAAAACTATGTATGAAAACACACAGAAGACTCTTTGTGCAAACTGTGATTGACTATTACAAAACAAATCGTGTCAGAAACTCGAGCAAGAAGTTAATATCAGAAAAGGCTGCCAAGAGAAAATTCAGTGCCCAACTCAAATTTTTATTCCTATCCAAGGTAGGCATCTCTAAAGATGTACTACCCTGAGTTCCTGGAATCTGCTAATAACATGTAGTTTAATTCAAAAAACCTCTGAGTTGTTCAGGCTTCAAGCTAATTATATAAATGAATATAATGCAGATTCAGATGGTCCATTTAAAATAAAGACAAAGCAGAACAAAAATTATTATTATGAAGTCCTTCTAATATTGAAAATAAGTATCACATGCGTCTTTCCTTAAAGTGACCAATTTGGGAGTGGTCATTCCTAACTGGAAGACATAAAACTAAGTTAGCAGGACATGAGGTGTCTTCAGCTTTCCAGGAATCCCATAATCCATGATGTAGCAGAAAGAGGGAAAACTAGGTAAATTTAGAATAACACTGGCTCCAGAACTAGAGTTCTAGGGTGTAAAACAAGGGCTAAATTTTGTTCTTAGTAAAAGGTTAATGATAACTGCTGATTTAAAAAAAACCACCTCACAACCCACCAGCTCTGTCCCACTGAAATGATACTCTCTTAGATTTAATTCTTGCATTAGGTAAGCAAGTTTGCTGTTCTGGTCAGATGAAAAGTTCTTCTGTAAAAATATAAAGCAATGTAAAGAGAGTTCAGTCTTACAGGACTTCCTGTCTTCACACTCACTGCACACAATTATTTTTATGCTTTCATTAGAGGCATTCACTTGAGTCCACCAACAAAGATTCTACCAACATTGGAGTTCCACAAACCAATGTTCAGATGCAGGTTTCTAAACTGTGAAATAGATTTTGAAGTAACACTTTATTACACAGTTTTGTTTCAAATCATGAGTGAAGAAAAGTCCCTGAAGCTGGAAATTCAACAGGAGACATTTGGTAACGCAAAATCCTTCTGTCATGACACAAACTAGGGAACAAGCCCCAAGCAAATTACACAATCATCACATGCCAAAAATGAGACATAAGACCAAACTGAAAACATCTGGTGTTGCACACTTTACACTTTGCAGCATCTAAAGCAAACACTTGGCTTCAGCAGGGTGATTAACTGGCTGCCTCCAGAGGACAACTCTGTGCCTCTGCACATTTATCAGGGAGCCACCTCATACCAAATGACACAAATCATTAAGCACAGATAGTGTGTCCTCAAGTAGGTATCTGGTTCAGGCCCTCTCAAGTCACTCTTCTGTCCAATTTCAGTTAGAGTACATCAAGTTTCCTGAGAGTAGGTTCCTACTGTCAGGAAAAGAAGGTCTTGTGTGTGGTTAAGAAGGTATGCTAAATTCTGTGCTATGCTCAAGCAGATTAACTCCATAGCTTGCTCCTTTCTAGGAAAGTGCTATGAACACCAGACTATGGAATAACCTGGGTCTTCTCTGCTGAAGATGGGCCACTAGAAACTGGAATGCAACACACTAAGCTCCTGTCCATGCTAGAGATGCTTAACTCCTTTAATCCAAGAGCTTCTAAATGGAAAATACAGAGGTATTAGGTAATGGAAAATACAGTGGGAACCAGAACCCAGGCCTTCACCTAAATCATACAGGAAATTAATTACATAAACAGAAAAAGGCAGATTGCCTTCTTGTGTAGCTTTACTCTAGAATCTTGTACTTTTTTGAGGTGAAGATGCCCATCACCAAAAGATAACGTGGAGAAAAGCCTAAACTCAGAATACCCCAGAGCTTCACGGCTATGGGACTCTGCTAGAATTGGGAGCTACAGGTTCAGATTCTATGGTACTTCACAGAGCTAAAACCCACAGATCTCCTAGATTCTGGGCAAATGTTTTAACCAATTTTGTGCTGCTGATACTGTTTGTATTTGGGGATAAACTTAATACAGCCCAAGAATCACAGAATGTCAGGGATTGGAAGGGACCTCGAAAGATCATCTAGTCCAATCCCCCTGCCGGAGCAGGAACACCTAGATGAGTTCACACAGGAAGGCATCCAGGCGGGTCTTGAATGTCTCCAGAGAAGGAGACTCCACAACCTCTCTGGGCAGCCTGTTCCAGTGCTCTGTCACCCTCACAGTAAAGAAGTTCTTTCTCAAATTTAATCGGAACCTCCTGTGTTCCAGCTTGCACCCATTACCCCTTGTCCTATCATTGGACACCACTGTGAAGAGCCTGGCCCCATCCTCCTCACACTCACCCTTCATATATTTCTAAACATTAACAAGGTCACCCCTCAGCCTCCTCTTCTCCAAGCTAAAGAGGCCCAGCTCCCTCAGCCTTTCCTCATATGGGAGATGCTCCACTCCCTTAATCATCTTGGTGGCTCTGTGCTGGACTCTCTCAAGCAGCTCCCTGTCCTTCTTGAACTGTGGGGCCCAGAACTGGACACAATATTCCAGATGTGGCCTCACCAGGGCAGAGTAGAGGGGGAGGAGAACTTCTCTTGACCTACTAACCACATCCCTTCCAATGCACCCCAGGATGCCATTGGCCTTCCTGGCCACAAGGGCACAGTGCTGGCTCATGGTCATCCTGCTGTCCACCAGGACTCCCAGATCCCTTTCCCCTACACTGCTCTCTAGTAGAGCATTCCCCAACCTATACTGGAACCTGGGGTTGTTCCTGCCCAGGTGCAACACCCTACACTGGCCCTTATTATATTTCATCAAGTTTTTCCCTGCCCAGCTCTCCAGCCTGTCCAGGTCTCTCTGGATGGCAGCACAGCCTTCTGGAGTGTCAGCCACTCCTCCCAGCTTGGTATCATCAGCAAACTTGCTGACAGTGCATTCAATTCCCTCATCCAGGTCATTTATGAATATATTGAATAATACTGGTCCTAGTACTGACCCCTGAGGGACTCCACTAGGCACAGGTCTCCAACTAGACTCCGCCCCATTGACCACCACTCTCTGGCTTCTTCCCACCAGCCAGTTAATAATCCATCTCACTACCTGATCATCTAATCCATACTTCCTCAATTTGGCAGCGAGGATGCTGTGGGAGACCATGTCAAATGCTTTGCTGAAATCAAGATAGACCACATCCACTGCTCTACCATCATCCAGCCACCTGGTCGTGTTTTCATAAAAGTCTAGAAGGTTGGTTAAGCACGACTTCCCCTTGGTGAAGCCGTGCTGACTGCCCCTAATGACCCTCTTATCCTTGATATGCCTAGAGATGGCACCAAGGATAAGTCGTTCCATCACCTTCCCAGGGATGGAGGTGAGGCTGACCGGTCTGTAGTTACCCGGGTCCTCCTTCTTGCCCTTTTTGAAGATTGGAGTGACATTTGCTTTCCTCCAGTCCTCAGGCACCTCTCCCATTCCCCACGACTTAGCAAAGATGATGGAGAGTGGCCTGGCAATGACTTCAGCCAGCTCCCTCAGCACCCACAGGTGCATCCCATCTGGACCCATAGATTTATGGATGTCCAGATTGCTTAATTGGTCCCTGACCCAACCCTCATCAACTGAGGCAATTTTCTCCATTGTCCTGTCTCCATCTGGGGTCTCCAGGGTACAGAGCTCCTCAAGACAACTTCTGGCAGAGTAGACAGAGGCAAAGAAGGCATTCAATAGCTCTGCCTTCTCTGTATCCTCTGTCACCAGGGTACCCCCCTCATTTATCAGTGGGCCTACATTGCCTCTAGTGGTAGTTTTATCTGCCATGTATTTGAAGAAGCTTTTCCTGTTGTCCTTGACCCCTCTGGCAAGGTTTAATTCTAAGGAGGCCTTCACTTTCCTAGTTGCCTCCCTACATCCTCTGACAATATCCTTATATTCCTCCCAAGTAGCCAGCCCCTCCTTCCACGATCTGTAAACTCTCCTCTTCCACTTGAGTTTGCCCAGCAGTTCCCTGTTTAACCAAGCAGGTCTCCTGGCTTCCTTCCCTGACTTCCTACATATCGGGATGCTTTGATCTTGAGCCTGGAAGAAGCAGTCCCTGAATGTGAACCAGCTATCTTGGGCCCCTTTACCTTCAAGTACCCTTTCCCATGGGATTTCCCCTAACGATTGCTTGAAAAGGCCAAAGTTTGCTCTCCTGAAGTCCAGGGTTGCAATTCTGCTTGGAATTCTGTTACTGCCACATGAGATTCTGAACTTCACCATCTCATGATCACTGCAGCCCAGGCAGTCCTCAACCTTTACCGCTTCAACCAGACCCTCCTTGTTAGTGAGGATGAGATCCAACATCACTCCCTTCCTAGTTGGTTCATCCACCATTTGCATCAGGAAGTTATCATCGATGCACTGGAGGAACCTCCTGGATTGGGGGTGGCTGGCTGAGTGGTCTCTCCAGCAAATATCAGGGTAGTTAAAATCCCCCACAACAACCAGGGCCTGTGATTGTGAGGCTGCTCTCAGCTGCCTGTAGAAGGCCTCATCAACTTCCTCACCCTGATCTGGTGGCCTGTAATAGATGCCCACAACGGTATCAACCCTACCAGCCTGCCCCTTGATTTTCACCCACAGGCTCTCAACTCGCTCCTCATCTGCCCCTGGACAGATCTCAGTACACTGCAGTTGCTCTCTCACGTAAAGAGCAACTCCACCACCTCGCCTCTCTGGCCTGTCTTTCCTGAGAAGGACAGAGCCATCCATGGCCACATTCCAGTCATGTGAGCTGTCCCACCATGTCTCTGTAATTGCCACCAGATCATAATCCCCTGACCGAACACGGGTTTCTAACTCCTCCTGTTTATTCCCCACGCTGCGTGCATTGGTGTACAGGCATTGCAGGGAGCGAGCAGAGTACACTGATTTCATCCTAGGGGGGTGGGAGGCCTCCCGGCCTTCATCAATTCCAGTCTTCTGCCCCACTGGCACAAGCCCAGCTGTGACCCCTTCCCCCTTCCAATCTAGTTTAAAGCTCTCCAAATGAGCCCTGCCAGTTCCTGCCCCAGCTTCCTTTTGCCCCTGTGAGATAGGCCTTCCCCACAAATCACTGGCTGGACTGGTGTCGTATAAAACCAGCCATTATCAAAGAACCCAAAGCCCTGCCTGTAGCACCAGTCCTGTAGCCAGTCATTTATGGCCTGAATTCTGCCATTGCAACCCACATCAGAACCCGAAAGTGGAAGGAGGGAAGAGAAAATCACTTGAGCCCCAGACCCTTTCAGCAACCATCCCAAGGCCTTGATATCCTTCTTCATCCCCCTCAGACTACGGGATGCAGCTTCCTCCCCACCTGTCTGGAAGATCAGCAGTGGGTAGTAGTCCATCAGGCGCACCAGGTTGGGGAGTGCCCTGGTGATATCCCTGATCCAGGCTCCAGGAAGACTACACATTGCCCTATGTTAAGGGTCAACCCTGCATATCGGGCCCTCTGTCCCCCTCAGAAGGGAATCGCCTACTACAATGACCCTTCTTTCTTTCTTACCAGAGGCCGTCTCGAGGGGCTGAGTCAACCGCCTCTTCCTCTGTGGCCTTGTAGGTGGGCCTTGCACCATATCCTTGCCTACCTCTCCTTCAAGAGGCAGGGCCTCAAACCCGTTAGAGAGGGGTACCTGAGGGGGCAAAGAAGGTAGGGAGGGAGGTTGCCCATGATGTTGAACTGGGACTAACCCTAAACCCCAGAGGCAAACAAATACCCTATCTTTCTTTTCAAGAGAGAGAAAGGCAGCTTTTATGTACTGTCTCTATACTGTCTTCAGCATGTCTTTGATGTCTCACTTCTGGCTGTCTCTCTTCAACTTCATGTTTTGTACAATTACCGGCATGTAAGGAATGCCATGGTCAAAACAGGAGAAGCAATGGATTCAATGTGCTTGAGAGGATTAGGTCATGCTTCAGTGGGTGACCTGGGCTACATTTAAAACTTTAGCTGCTAAAAGCTTCGGAAGTTATGTATTGGGTTTGCATGGCAAGGTTTTGGTAGCGAGGATGGGGGCACAGGGGTGGCTTTTGTGAGAAGCTGCCAGAAGCTTCCCTCATGTCTGACAGAGCCAATGCCAGCCAGCTACAAGATGGACCCGCCGCTGGCCAAGGCCGAGCCCATCAGTAACACCTCTGTGAGAACACAGTTCAGAAAAAAGGTGGGGGGGGGGAGGAGAAAAAAGAAAAGCAACACTATGCAGCTGGAGAGAGAGGAGTGAGAAGATGTAAGAGAAAAAATCCTTGCAGACACCAAGGTCAGTGAAGAAGGACGGGGAGGAGGTACTCCAGGTGCCAAAGCAGAGATTCCCCTGTAACTTGTGGTGAAGACCATGGTGAGGCAGGCTGTCCCCCTGCAGCCCATGGAGGTCCATGGTGGAGCAGTGACCACCTGTAGCCCGTGGAGGACCCCACACCGGAGCAGGTGGATGCCTGAAGGAGGCTGTGACCCCACGGGAAGCCCGCGCTGGAGCAGGTTCCTGGCAGGACCTGTGGCCCCATGGAGAGAGAAGCCCATGTTGGAGCAGGTTTGCTGGCAGGACTTGTGACCCCGTGGGGGACCCACGCTGGAGCAGTCCCTTCCTGAAGGACTGCAGCCCATGGAAAGAACCCAGGCTGGAGCAGTTCATGAAGAACTGTCCTTACCTCGACCCACAAGCCTTTCGTTATATTTTTCTCCCCCCCATCCGGGTGAGGAGGGAGAGTGATAGAGTGGGTTTTGGTGGGCATCTGGCACCCAGCCAGGGTCAACCCACCACAAGGTGGAATCCAAGCACCCTGAGTGTAACCCCTTGTGGTTACAATCCATCATAGAATGGTTAGAGTTGGAAGGGACCTTAAAGATCATCTAGTTCCAACCCCCCTGCCATCAGCAGGGACACCTTCCACTAGACCAGGTTGCTCAAAGCCTCATCCAATCTGGCCTTGAACACTTCCAGGGAGGGGGCATCCACAGCTTCTCTGGGAAACCTGTTCCAGTTTCTCACCACCCTCACAGGAAAGTTTCTTCCTCATATCTAACCTAAACCTACCCTCTTCCAATTTAAAGCTGTCACCAATTTAAAGCTTGTTCTATCACTACCTGTCCTTGTAAAAAATCCCTCCCCAGCCTTCCTGTAGGTCCTCTTCAGGTACTGGAAGGCCGCTGTAAGGTCTCTCCAGAGCCTTCTCTTCTCCAGGCTGAACAGCCCCAACTCTCTCAGCCTGTCCTCATAGGAGAGGTGCTCCAGCCCTCGGATCATCCTCGTGGCCTCCTCTGGGCTCATTCTAACTGGTCCATGTCTTTCTTGTGCTGAGGGCCCCAGAACTGGAGCACAGACATACTTTTCTGTTGCTTCTCCAATAACAAGACAAGCCTATGAATGCAGCTACAATACGAAATGCTCTGAAGACAGTGGAAATAAAAGTTTGACTGAAAAATTACTGATCTTGAAAAATTCTTAATACTATTGCACCTGACACAATCAATACTTAAACATTTAGGTTAAGAGTTCTGATTCTGCTAACGACTTAAGGTCAACCCACAAGAATTTTGATGTTTGAAAAGCTTTGCAGAAATTTTGTCCCAAATTAATTAACCCAAAATTAGGGTATACATTAAAAAAAGAACTGATATTCTCAGACTTAGCAACACAGAAAGGCACCATACTTACTACCAACACTTGCAGCCTCTTCTGTAGTGAAATGTTTCTACTATCATACAGATCACTAAAAACCTCCAACCAATTCCCACTGCAAACCTCACATTTTACTGCTGAAAGTGATTTGAAAGTCACAGGGTTAACTAATCAAGGCTTTTAAAAAAATTACTTAAATCTTTTAAACTTCTGTTACCATTTGAAATTGTAAATTGGGTCTTTTTGATGTTTTATGTGACAAAGGCTCCTTGATTCTTCACAATGAACTCTTTACAGATCCCTTCAATAAGGAATTATTTTCTCCAAATCTCAAGCAAGTTACCACACAGGGAATGTATACAAGCTCAAACATTAACAGCATCTATGGCAAAGGTTGCTGTTGATAAAAAGCTTTCAACAATGCTAATAAATATGTATTATCAGAAAGAAAGTATCTGGTAAAGCAGTAAACGGACCAGACACAAAGATAAGCCTATGCTATTGCAGTGTTCTCTTAAAATTCAATTTGCTCTGTAACCAAATACGTTTTAGAAAGTAACATACCCACTACTTTGGCAGCCAAAATGAACTCAGAGCCAGAAAGAACTATGTAAGGAATCTACTTACCTGTGCCAAACAAGAGGCCAGGGATGAAACAATTAACTTGGCTCAGACATATAAAAGTTGTCATTCCAAACCAGAAGAAAGGGAAAAAGACACGTCCATACAGTAGAGCTCCTTACCATACATTATGTATGGATCAATATATCCCTCTACTAAGGAGCTGAGACAGGAAAATTGCTTAATAGCTGGAAAGTAAATGTGCCCTTTGTGCAGAAACCTTTTTATTGCCTCGCTACTGCCTAGATGCAGGAGATCTAAATTTTCTGTTGCTGGACCGCCAGGGCTCAAGGACTGAAAAAGACCTCATGAATCAAATCTATTCACCTGCAATTGCAGCTTCATTCCTCTCCCCCGTTACCGTACATCAAGATCCATCATAAATGGATTCTATGTAAGAGCATCAAGACCAATCTTAAAACAGTCAGTTCTCTTACCCATCTGTCTCCCACTGGAGAGCTGTTCTAGAGCACTGCTCTTCTACGTAGCCAGAAGGTTTCTTGTAATTAGAGAAAAGTTATTCACAGCCATCTGACATCCAGCTGGGCTCTAAATGCTCTGGCATTAACTAGTCTTTTTTGGTTTTAATTTTTTTTTTTTTTTTAAATCCTAGTGTTTACATATCTCTTCCTAACAGTACTTCTTTTTAGCCAGAACAGGCTCTTCTACTCTACTTTTATAAAATAATCTCCTCATTCTCCTGAATATCCCAACAGCTCTTTTCTATACCTGGAATAATCAGCTTCATTGCATCTTTTGTAAACATGAATTATCAAACTGCAGTTGAGGTCCCAGCAGAATCCTTTAAAATGCTACCAAGCATCCCAAGCTATACTAGCAACAACTACCCTGATGCATTTTATGATCACAGTAACCTTTACAAATACATTACACTGGAGATAATACTTACCTTGTGAATCAAATAGCTTTCTGGCTTCCTGCTCCTTATCAAGTGTCACATGACGAGACCCCCACTTGTAATTTATTAATCTTGTGCATGACCTTGCATTATATATAACTGCATTTCACCCAGTTCAGGGGTACCATTCCAACAACACTCCTTTAGATAGATAATGCATGTTCTTGTTGATTTTTTATCACTTCTGGAATATAGATTTCCTATGCAATTGGAGTTGTTTGGATGATCAGCTTCGTTGAAATGCCAAGTATTTCTAGAGTATAATAGCTGAAAGATACTCAAGTGCATTGGTTCCTGAATGATTAAGAAGGGATATATTTATGTTCTAGGCTAGCTGTGCATCATGCTTTAGCATTCAATCCTTTCCTATTTAATCCACAATTTAGAACCTTAAAAAAAAAAAAAAAGAGTAAGGTTATATTGACTTTACTGAAGTTCTTTAGAGAGAGAGATCAAAAAACATTCTGTACTATGCCTTGAATTTTGCAGCATGGAGGCAGGGAACGTACAGGTACCTGGCCTCAAGATTCTACTACGTACCTGCAGTTTTTCTACACTTGCATTCTCTAGCCCTTCTATTTACTTCCCATTGCCCTTTATATCCCCCAAAGCTATATCCTATATAGATAGAACTTCACTTGACATTCAGCCTCTTTTTCTGTGTGGCATGTTCCCAGGCACTTCATATCTCCCGTTCAGCTCTCTGAAGCTGCACAGAAATGTTTACCTGCTGAGGTACTACTTGTGCAGAGACAGCCGCACAATGCCACCACACAAGATGATCTAGCAACATACATTTACGTGCTTCTGAAAAGAATCCCAAACCCTATACCTTTCTGTTTAACTGCTGTCACTAAAATGAGACTAGATTCTTTACCATCAAAAATAATGGATCTATTTTTCAGATGAGAGGATGAGACTCAGTAACTGAAAAAAAAATAAATTACAACATACTGAAATTCTATGAACATAACAGACAGCTGGAAGGCTATTATGGCCAAAACAGTGCTCTTGATGGTATTTTAAAGACCTGTCAGAGGATGAACTGGGGAAACAACCTACAGATAAAGATGTGTGGGCATATGAATAAAATTCCTAGTCTAGTATGTGTCATATCTTTGCTGGAAAGGAATGCAAGGAAACTTGAGAGTGTAAATAGCTGCAATTAAGAGAAAAGATAGGGTATTTCCAAGGTACATTTTCCTCCTTTTTATGCAATCTTTCTTTGAATAAGAATTAGAAGGCTGTAGTAAGCATTAGACCACACTTTTTACAAATATTTTATTGAAAAGGCTACATACACATCATGTCAGATATAAAACCTGTGTAGAAAAGCGGTGTTCTAACAAACATGGGCCAGAAGTCCACAGTAAAAACTGATCAAACTATCAACAAACCATCTCAAAATCTCATGCTTGCCAGTCCTCTTGTACCCATTTGCTGAACAAGTCAGGGAAATGAGTGGAAGTTAGGCTCACACTAGCCAGTCCTCTGCATCTCTGTTCAGCATTTGTTGATATTCACTTTTATTTTTTGACTCTTAGCAGGTGATTTAAAAATCTCATTCATGCTGGAAGAACTTCAACTGGTTCCAGTTGCTCAGATTGCCCTTGTAAATTACTAAATATTTTCACTCATTGATGCATTTGATCCCCAAAACTTCACTACCAGCAGTGCCACACTAAATCAGAGGTAGTCACTCTGCTTTTGACCCCTTACTATCCAATTCAGAAAAAAAATTTCCTGTAGGAAAAAAAAAAATTAGTTTAGCTTCTCAAATTCCCAAACTCATCTCAGGCTTTAGGCACTCCAAGCATCTGCCTGTAAGACAACTTCATTTGTAGGTACTATCTTTTGAAAAATCAGAGTAAAAAGTCAGATGAGATTTCAGATTCAACTGAATTTAAAAGCTAGGTATGATTAAATTTACTTTAAAAAAAAAAAAAATTGAACAAAATTCTGTGCCTGATCACAAACCAAGAAACAAAATATGTGGGAAGTCATATATAACAAAAAGTAGGAATAAATACAAACTTAAGTATGTTTTGTAGAGTTTTACTGAGATGTCTCTTGGCTGAATAAACTGTAAGAGCTAACTCTGTCAAGAGTGGTCCTTTTGGAGCACAACCTCTTCAAGGCTAAAGCAGCTGAGGACATGACACAGTAGCACTCTGCTTAAACACTGTCTTTCAAGAGACTACCTTAAACACAACTTTTGGGAAAAAGAGAAAGAGAAAGGCTGACAGCTCTCTGTGGACACATCTTTCTCCTTCTCTCTGTTGTCTGGAACTTTCTTTCTGATTCTTAGACAAGAAGGCTGCACTATCATTAAATGGCAGCTCCTGGACCTAACAGTTCTTTCCCTGCCCTCTTCCTGGGAATTTGACTGTTTCCACCTGCTTCCATAGTTTGGTTTGGGGTTTTGGTTAGTTTTTGGAACTAGCTTGCTAAAGCTGTGTTTTACGAGTAGGGCTTTCCTTCCTCTGGGGCTTTGTCTCAGCCCACAGTCCTGTTGTCGTCTTTGTTCAGCACAGTCCTCTACTTTAAATGACCTGTCTGTATTTCATAAGATTTTTTTCTAGGGTTGTTGCAATACTTCTTTATGAAGAGGTCATCATGAGGAATACTCACTATCCTACTCATGGTCATTTATTCACATCTTATTGAAACTACAATTCCATACTAACTCCTTTTAACAATTATTAATGAAGCAATAATACAGACTATCAGTTTGGCATTCATAGTTCTTATTGCAGCTCTTTCTTTGGTTGCCTTGGAAGGCACATCCATTCTACCCACAAATACAACTGTCAAGATCTTCCAAGGGAAACACAATATATATGGTATTTATGAAGACGGCCCATATGTAGAGCACCAAAGGAAAGGACAGGTGAAACTCTTGGAGAATGGGCTACTGGAAAAACAAATTGAGAACAAGCACAGGAGATAAACCATATGCCAACAGAATAACTGATTAATCAAAAGGGAAGGAAAATGTAGTCAGCTTCTCTAGCAGCTCTAATACCATTAACCTGAGACTCATCTACAAGTTATTGGGTGCTGTACAGTCACTTGAAAACATCTGAGGCTCTTTGGATGATGTCCTAGGGCACCTACTCTAGACAACTGCATTTTCTGGAAAGCTCTTTGCAGTGTGAGAAAGAGCTTCTCTTTGGCAAAAAGAAAACAAGAACAGTACTGTGGATAGCTGTATTTACTACCAGTGAATTTGGCCCTTCCAATTTTGTTTGAAATCCCATGTAATTACACTGTTTCTTAATGGCTTTAACTGGCTGAACTTACATTACACAGTAGATGTTTATACTTGTGCACAGCTAGGCTGTCTGTTTGTAATGGCCTTGTTATCTTTCTCCTCTTCTTCCTTTCCCTCATTTGGATAATAAACTGCTTTAGATGTGAAACAGATTGCTGCATGTCTGCGAAAGCAAGAAGGGAAAAGGAAGTTATATTACTGTGATTTTAATGAAGTTGAGGAGTATCATGATCATGTAAGTCATGCAAACTGACAAAACCTCACTCATTTGACAGACAGTCAAAAAAAAGCAACTATAAAAATTTACTATTAATAACACACGCACAGCCGTATCTATCAAGCCATGTGCTGCTGATTCATCCATTAGAAAAAAGCAAAACTATAAGAGAATTAAAAATTCCTGAATTCAGAGTTGCAATATTCAGTTAGATATTACATTCTGGCAAGAAGAGAGTAGCTGGACCCAGGCGATAGCCTTGCACTGGTGAAAATGAAAGAAAGGGAGACTAAGGATATTAAGTGAAAATACTAAGCAAAATCTTTTTCAGACTCGTCTGCCTACATCTCTGATCTTTGATTTAGTGCAAACTGCTACTACTGACATTAGACAAACTTTCTATTTACATTGGTGTCCTGGTTTTGCTAGGATAGAGTTAATTTCTTTTTAGTAATTTAGTTTATTTTAGTATTTTAGTTTCAGTGTTTCAGTTCAGACTTACTATGAGAGGAATGTTGATAACAGTACTGGTGTTATTAGTTGCTGCTGGAGCTCAAGGCCATCGTGTTTGGCTGGTTCACAGCTGCATTAGGACTGGGAGGGAGAAGTGTAGTGAACAGCAAACCCCAGAACTGGCATTTGGATGTGCCAATGAAATATTCCAGATCATATCACGTCATGTCAGTGTATTAGCCAGGGCTGACCCAAAATTGGGGGCATTCTCTCAGGGATCACTCGGGCTCACTCTTCAGGGGTTTTGGATTCGGGACTGTCTCAGCTCCGGGATCACTGGCTGGCACAGGCCGGGCATCAGTCAGCGGGTAGTGAGCACTGGGTATCACTCATTTACATAATTCTGTTATCACTGTTGTTATCATTATCACTTTATTTTGATTAGTAAATAGTTTTTATCTCAACCTGTGAGTCTCCTTGCCCTTTTCTTTCCAATTCTTTCCCCTACTCCCTGGGTGAGGGAGAGGGGAGGGTGAGAGAGCAGGCTGTGTTTGGCTGCAAGGTGCAAGCAAAAAGGCTGAATCCACCCAAACCACCACAATTGGAAACCAAGAAGAGATCCTACATAAATTTTCCCCTCTTCTTCCCCCATAAGGCAAGTAGTACAAGGCTTTTTCTTTCCCATCAACAGCATAATCAGGGAAGAAAATAGTTCCCTGGCTAGTCAGTTCATCTATTATAATATTGCCAGACGCAGACCTGTCAAGCTTAAAATGCTTCCTACAAGACTCATCCAACCGATTCCAGACAGCCCACAGTAGCATCTGAGCCTCAGTAGTTTAATACTTCACAGCCTTGTGGGCTATACATGACTGACTACAGTCATGGAAACCAAGTTTTAGGGGCATTCTCTATCTGCAATTTTGGACTGTAACTCCATTCCCAACATGCAACCCCAATCACTAGTACCTTCCTTGTAAAATGTGAGATGTTAGATGCTCAAGGAAATGGATGAGTTCAAAGAGTTCAAATGGTTGAGGATAAAGACAGTCACTGTGGGTACAATTGTGTAACAATACAGTCAAATGAGATGTTTTCAGGACGTAACCTTACTTATTTCAGCTTATAATAGCCAGGCTTTAGCTCCAGAATGGAGACATCTCATTTAGGTATCTAAAATTATGTGTCTGCATGCAAGTTAGGACTTTAAACTCCTATTATAGCAAGTGGTGATCTAGTTAGTATAGACAGTGGAGCCAGGAGAGCTATTCAGCGCAAACTGATGTCAGCTGAAAAGCACTGACTAAATCTTCACTAGTTATAATGGTAGCTTAGATCCAAGGCCACATATAGAAACATACATTTAGACACCTAAAATTAGATGTCTTCAGTATGCAGCTGAAGCACTGATCTTTCAAGCAAATGACTCCAGAACCTTCCTACAGTCAGGCTGGGTTTGCAGTGTAGTGAAAAGAAGGAATAAAAGACTTTAGGGAATAAAGGAGATTAGAGAAGATACAAGGGAAGATTAATTGATCTGAATATACAGGAAAATGAGACAGGAAAAGGAGAACCTGACTGAACACCTTATAACGAATATAGTTAAGTTATGAACTCATTCACATCTCAAAATGTGTGAAATAAGTCAAGATAGAATAAAAGTTAGAAAAATAAGTAATAGAAGAATGGGAAAATAACCAAGGCAAATGTTAGAGACATGTTTTGTCCATATAAAGATATTAGACCTATTTAACACATTTTAAACAGAAATCAATGACAGAGAAATTAAGTTTTCCCTAAAATGTACTACAACCAACATTGTGAAAGAGATCTGAATGAATACATTTCCCTTTTAATCTCCTTTTTAAATTTGCAGCTGCAGAAGGTGACAAAAAGGTCTAGTTTGCTTTTTAATAAAACTTTTGCCAAGTTTAGTTTATTCCAGGAATAGCATGTTTTAGAAAACTAGTATTTATAATCCTAACAAACTGGGCACAACAGTAATGCAAGCTGTTCTGGTAGAAAACCAGCACAATAAAGTAAGCTTTTCCAGCAACAGCTTCTTGTATCATCCCTAACTGCCTCTTTAAGGGCTGGAGGAGACTGGGACCACCAAGACCTGGTCAATTATCAGATTTAACATAGGAGAAGGTCAGGCAGTTCCCAGAGAAGGCTGAGGGAGCTCCATTACGAGGCTAATTGTCAAGGCCACTCTCAAAGCAGAAAGAGTCGGATCTAAACAGAGTTCTGGATCACTATGTTTTATTCTGGTCAGGGGAATGACCTTGTTTTACACTACTTGCAAGTTTGTTGGGTTAGTGAAACAAAGTTGAAAGACTGTCCTGAAATGAGTGAAGAATGCCTCTTCCCTGTTGCAAAACGGACTACAGAATCATGTAGACGTACCCAAGCTAGCTTTAATTCAGCACAGTACTAGCAGTAGTACTAGAAAAGCTGCAGCAACAGGGCTTACAGGCAAGTTTTTTCTTGCCAGTAATACTTGAATTATGGACTAGATTTCTCCTGTGTCAAAGACAATACATGAGCATTCTACATGCACTACAGTGAGGGCTTAAATCCATCATTATTTCTTTACTTTATCAGAATGGTATTTGCCATATCTCCATCCATCTTTTATGGTAATCTACCTGAAAAAGGCAGAAGGGTAAGTCTGTTCGGCAACATTTGCAAGGGCATTCATGCACTCTGTTTATCACTCTAACCTATAAAAAGAGCAGCTTCTACTTACAATTATTTTGGAATGAGATAGCTCCAAATCAAGCTGCTACAACCACACCTCCTGGCCACTTTCTCTTCTCATCCTGTTGCAACACAGGAGAGAATCAAGTCTCCTCTACAGCTATCCTCCTGCATAGTTGACTAATACCAATACTCTTATTATTTTTAGATTGTACCTGGAAATACAAACATCTACAAAACAATTTCTCAAATGTGTATATTGAAGGTTGTTTCCAAACAGAGATGCTTTAAAGTTAAGCTACTCCTAGACTCAGCTCTGAAACTGTACATGGACATCCTCAACCAAGAGTTAAGTGGCTTTAAGTCACTGCAGCTTGCTGTAATGTCATGCTTTCAGTTGACTTGTCTTAGCTTTCCTTAATGCCTTTTATGAAGGTCCTCTAAATACTGCCACCAGAGATCCTAAAATTAATGTTAAGAGGATGTTAATCAAAGTGTCCATATCCAATTTCAGCCTTGCGTATCATGTTCAGTCTTCTACAGCAGTCACACAGAAGAAGAATGAGTAAAGCAACTGAAATTATTTACTGCTTAGGGTAGGTGTGGTGGCTTTTTTTTGCTTGTTTGTTTTAATGAACTGATGTATAAAACCTTACATCTGTGTCTTCAGAGGACTATAGTGGAGAAAAGCTGTAAAGCATCTTTGAAGACAAAAAGGAAAGCAAATGAACTTACACGTCATCATGTAACATTTCAGTATTTAGAAATGAGAAACAGGTAAATGGAAACAAGGATGAAGAACTATTTTCTTCTTGGACTATAGAAAGAAAAGATCACCCAGAGCAGCTTCCCTGCATGGCTTCAATAAGCTGTTCTTAATGATTCATCAGGAAAACTAGAGCACTAAAAACTTTTGTAATACATATCTGGGTTTATTTGAAAGGGTTTATTATCCAGGCTCTTAAGCTACATGGAAGACTAGAGATGCTCGAGAAGAGAATTCCTGTTAAAAGTCTTTTATTGGTTTTGCTAGTTTGTTCCATTACTACAGATCTATGTATTTAAATTAATATGCTTTTAGTCCTAAACTTTGCCCAGTGCTAAGGCAGATACCAAGTAATTTAACAAACAAGACACGGTATTTCTAAAGGTGATGTCACCCTTGAAGCCAATATTTTGGATCACTACTGCAGTGCCAGGTATCCTAGTACTTTGTAAAATCACCACAGAATGACAGCACACATTTCCTCCACTTAACACGGTGGGTTTATGTTTTGATAATAAGCTGTGCTCTTCTTGTGAAAGAAGCATCTTACAACAACCATTAGCAATTAACAAAGTCCCTTCTGACAGGTTTGCAGCAACCTGTACAGAGTTTATGACTGGTCTTTAGCTACCTTCAACATTAATAAATTACTTTTAAATAAAACTCAATGCCAAAGCACCAGATGACACAGAACAAAATCTAGGTTCTTTTAGGCTGAAATGTACTTACATAGCAGTTACATTTGGATTTAAAAATATTCAGCTTGGTTGCTCTAACACTATGTTAAAACAATCAAAATTATGTAAAACCTGTCAGGAGATAATGGCAGATAATAGACTGAGAGCAGCCCTGCAGAAGACTTAGGGATACCAGTGGATGAAAAACTACACATGAGCTGGTAAGACGCACTTGCAGCCCAGAAGGCCAACCATATCTTGGACTGTGTCAAAAGAAGTGTGACCAGCAGGTCAAGGGAGGTGATTCTCCTCCTCTACCTCACTGTGGTCAGACCTCACCTGGAGTACTGTGTCCAGCTCTGGAGTCCTCAGCACAGAAAAGACATGGACCTGTTGGAGCAGGTCCAGAGCAGGGCCACAAAAATGATCAGAGAGATAGAGCACTTCTCCTATGAAGAAAGGCTGAGAGAGTAGGTGTGTAGAGCCTGGAGAAGAGAAGACTCCAAGGAGACCTTATTGCAGCCTTTCAATATATAAAGGGGGCTTATATGAAAGACAGATAGAGACCTTTCATCAGGGCCTACAGTAACAGGACAAGGGGCAATGGTTTTAAACTAAAAGAGACTAGGTTTAGATTGGACATAAGAAAGAAATTTTTTATGATGAAGGTGGTGAGACACTGGCACTGGTTGCCCAGAGAAGCTGTGGATGCCCCATCACTAGTATTCAAGGTCAGGTAGGACAAGGCTTTGTGTAACCTGATCTAGTAAAAGATGTCCTGCCCATGGCAGGGGAGTTGGACTAGATGACCTTTAAAAGTCCCTTCCAATCCAAACCATTCTATGATTCTATAACAGTTTTATTCACACAGTATTCTGGGTAATGGACAAGTCTAGTGTTGCAAAGCTGAAGTTAATCTTAGAATGAACTAAAGTTTCTCTTCTTTTTCCTCTTGACTTCCTTGAAAACACTTTTCAGAACTATATTATTACTTATTTTAAAGAGAAAAAAAAATGAGGTTAAGATTGCTTAACTTTTATCCCAGAGACCAACCTTAATATTGATACTTCATTTCATTTCAAAGCATGAAGTATTTATGACTCATTCTCATTTACATAAATTTTCTTATTTTATTATGAAAATGGCAATTTTCCTTTGCAGAGACATATAGAACATGGTCTCTCTTATTATGTCAAGTAACATTTAATAGTCCTTAGCTGTAACTTGGGACTATTATAAAATGTGCTCAAGATGAGTCATCTTCATTCATTTATTCTGCAATAGGAAGAATTCATGAATGAGTGATCTGCAGTAATTCACTTCTACAAAGAGAGCCCATTCATACATTTCAAACCTGGTTTTCTGAATCACTGCAATGTAGTTGATTATTTCACTTTAACAGAAGATGATTTTGGCTTAAGGAAAGTTTCCATAAAAGTCTGACTATATGTGAGAACAGTTTCATAGATTTAAAAGAGCTCTTCTGAAATAAACATTTTGGTCTAACACATGGATAAACAGAGAGATACCTTCCTATCTATCTAGCAAGAAAAGTACAGTGTCTTTGAAAAGTAAGAGACTAACAAATGGTTTAAATTGAAGTTGCATCAAGAAGGGACAGAAGTCATTGCTGTCAGACAAACCAGTAGCAGCCAAAGAAAATATTTTATAAAATCAGAAAAATGGCCACTGGCACACAGATGTGCTCATTTGAAGCTGTATATAAGTCAAAACACATATAACAAAAAAGCAACTACGATCCAAGATTGGTAAATACAGAAATATAAAGCAACCATGCTCCTTATTTTACAGAAATATAAATGTAAGACACCAAGAATAAAATACACAAATTCTTTTCAGTCATCAAAACTCTGCCAAAATAAAGGAATGGGATTCAGCAAGAAGGAAAGGTCCTTTCACCACCACTGCTCTTTTTCCCATCTTAGGAGATTTCCAACCAGGAAATAATCTTAAGAGCCTTTTCACCCAATCTTAACTGCCATGGAAAAGGCCCGTATTAAGAAGCCACTTCTCACTTATCACAGTTCCAAAACAGTCAAAGCTTTACAGATCATCTCTAAGAGTTATACCAGCAAACAAATGGTAAGTCAGTACAGACACCTGGGTATAAATGCAGCATTTTCTTCAGAAGCTTAGCTCACAGAAAAACCACAGTGTGCTTCTCCATTAATTGGTGCTTTAAGTTTTCACTACTTCATTGATTGAAGGACAGCTCTAAAATAGTCACTTTATTCACATCTCTTCTTTCTCCTGGAGAGACACTGACCCTCCTTGTTTTTAGGTTGAGAAGTTTTACCCTAGGTATAGAGTATTCAAAGTAAAGATAGCCCTCTTTACAAATAAAATAACTGTGACAAGAGCATCACAAAGACTGATGGAGCATCTCAATGTTTCCAACAGACATGGATATGATGCAAGAAAATACAATTAACATTACTGTTAGATTTATAAACAATCCACACTGACTTCAGCAGACAGTGCAATCTCAAGGTGAACTGACTAGCAATAAAGCATAAGAGAGATCTAGAATTATCCAAGGAACAGTGACTTACCAAATAACCCAAACTACAGTATCTGCAGGTCTGTGTTTCTACTGAGGTTCCATCCAGAAGCAGCTCACTACCTCTGAACATCCATTCTTTCATTTTATTATTATATTGACATAATTTCAGATTAAATATATGCCCATGCAAGTTGCCTTGCAAGAACCTGAATCTACATTTTACGGTTTTCATCTTTGGTCAATGTATAAGATTCCAAATTCTTACTATCCTTTGTAATCTCAAATTATTTATCTTTTTCTTTGGATATCTTTTAGTAAGACTTTACTCCAAAGAGACAACATATTTGTTAGCCACCATTTTGCTAAATATAAATTAGAATACAGACTTAGAAAAATAGTACTTGAAAATTTCCTGTTCCTTAAAAAAAACTGTACTATCTTCAACATTGAAATGAAGTCCTTCTTATTTATAGAATGTTGAACATTCCATAAAATATGAACTAAATTAAGTTCTCGGAACCAGTTGATTCTAGAAAGCAAACATCAGAAACAGAGATATTTGTTTGGTGGTCACTTACCATTCTATCACAAGTAAGTAAGCATTGTGAATTATATATGTAAGTGTCACAAGCCTCATTTTGAAAGGGATAAGGGAATGCCTGTAAGATATTAACTGCATTTCATGAAAAATCTTTCCTTGTACTAATACTTTTCTTCCAGGTGGATTCTGAGTCTGATATAGGACAAAACCATATTAATTGCAATATGCAACATATTTATTATACACCGTTACAATTTCTCTGTGAGCAACATGTGCTGTACTTTTGCAAAGTAGTATACAGATACACACTTTTAACATCTGTAATACTACCTCTTTTTACATAGTACATCACAGAAAAAGCTGAATATGCGCTCTTTGCAGAGACTTTTAAGGCAATACCATCAGAAAAGAGTATAAGGATGGGTAAAATTTACAGAAAAAAATGAGATTGGAAAGAAGTATTAAGAAACATTATAATGACTAGATTAACTTCCCACTGATGGCTTCTCCATTGAATTGCAGCCATCTTTGCTTTCTTTGTGTCTTTTTAAAAATAAGCATCTCTGCACATTGACAAGGTTTCCTCCAAACCATACCCATCATGTATTTCCACATCTTTAACTTTGATTTGACCTAATAACTGAGTGCATACAGCGAATAAAAAAACCAGGGAACTGATGTGAGCTTTCTTTACAGTCAATGCAATAATCTCCTGTGACTGTAACTCATTTTGCAGACTCGTCATCCATTCTGTAGCCAAGTCAAGGGCAAACTGTGTTTGAGAGGTTGTTGCAGAACAAAAAGGACCACCGATACCAAATTACTTTCTACAGCATACACTGTCTGAAATTGTTTACTCTATATACAAATCTATACACAGAAAACAGGAAAGTAGACATTCCTCAATAGTTGCAATACATACAATGAAAAAGGTACAGCATTAATTACCATGGGAATTTCTTCCCCAACAAACCAAAAGGTAGAGAGATCCATTAGCACAGTACTCAAAAAACAGAAATGTCTCAGAATTGGCAGGACAAGACCAGAAATGCAACATTCATAAGATCATGTGCAACTCATATTCTGTTCTAAGATTAATGAATGCACAGATATGAAAACCCTCTATACTCTCTGTCTTACTACCAGCTCTAAGCTCTGTTTTCATGTCCTGGAATGGGGCAGGACAAGGAGAACATCTGTATAACAGGAGGCTTGCAAAAGCTGTGGAACTGATTTGGGATGCAGCTTCCCAGATGGCCAGTGCCACCTTTCACGGAAGTTGTAAAGACTGTACCTGAGCTTACATTTAGTGACATCCAAGAACAATTGTCTAATAATTGCTCCTACTCACTTTCATATTTAAAGCATGACAAAATCAGCAGCTGAATCAAATCACCATAGTGAGCTGCCTATTCAGAAAGCAAAAGGGACCAAGGATAAAAGCTGTACCATGAAAGGTTACAACCACATCTATGAACATATGATCTCAATAGTTTCGCAGTTCATCACACAGTTCCTGCTTTCAAGATGATCATGCAAGGACAGTGTCAATTCACTGCCCCTGCCTTCCACTAAGCCCATCTAGTAAATAAAAATTAGAACAAAAAATGCAATGCATGCCACTCTCCTCAGTATTTTGTGCAACAGAAGTAAAATACATCTTACCTGTTCTTTAACTTAAATTGCAAGACAAAAATCACTATGTTCTGCTCAGATATTGCCAAGTAATTATTAAACAGCTATGTTTCAAATAAGCCCTACAGAACTGTGAACTGCAACACTGATCCATTTGTAGCTCAAGGGAAGCAACAATACTATGCAACCAGCACAAAGTTTGGAAAAATGGTGCTAACGGACATATAAACTTTAAGTATTGTTATTATAAACTTAATTACAATCCAAGGTCTCCTTTTAACAGTTACTTGGTAGCCAAAGGACCTGCCTATGACTGGAAACCAGACATTTTGTCTCTTCTCAGAGTGGAAAGAGAGGGGAAAGGAGCTAGAAAATACTGGCTTCAACTTCCCAGAACTGTATCTGCTGAAGCTGGGCCAACATCCAGAAAAAAAGAAGGTAGGATTCATTGGCCTAGAAGATAACAAGCAAAAAAGTGACGCCATAGCTGAATCTGTGGATACTCTCTTATAACACAGTAAAGTGGTATTCTAAACAGCAGCAGTATCTGGCTGCTTATTTCTTGCAGCTGTGGATAGGCTTAACTTTTGGCTGTTTTCATTCAGAATAGAAAACAACATCCAAAGTGACCACTGCATATGGGGATGCTACACTTAGATTAAGCATTTGTATTTTGAAGCTGCACCTGCTAGAACTCAGAAAGGACACAATTTGCCCCTGGAGATAATGAAAAACTAGTAGTGGGATAACAGACAGCTACAGTTGGGATGGACAAACAATATTCACATTACAGTAAAGAATAAAAAAATAAACTCAAACCAAATTAACAATATTTTCAGTTCTGTGTTATAAATGAGGTTAGCTAAAAGTTGCTACCACAGCACTTCCCTGTTTGCTTTGCAAACTGAAAACGTTCCCCGCTTTCTCTGCCCAAGAAATTTAGTTTAACCTAATGTAAGAAAACGTGCTTTGTTTATGGCACTGAAATCTAAAGCCAATGATCCTTACCACCTAATTTTTTAGGTCGTTAAATGGTTCTCGTATTTAAACTTTCTGTCAGTCTTTTACTTTCAACACCACAAATTGCCTTTTATTTATCCTGATGCAAATTCAGGAAATATTAAAATAAATTTATCAGCTTTACCTGTAATGCACTGAAACTGTCCATCTTCTCTTCTTATCGTAAATGCTTCCCCTGGATTAACTTGCACAAGAATAACCTTAAAAATAAAAGAGTGTTTACAACCATTACACAGGAATATGTTACAAAAGTCTGGTAAGTGCAAAAAAAACCCCAAAACAACAAGACCAACCAATTTTACTGTGGAAAAAACAACTTTTTTTTTCTGGTTAATAAATACATTGTTTTTCACTTCACACTGCTTGCTGCCTTCATCCCACAGAGAAAAAGAGATAAGAGCAAGAACAAGTACAGATATTTTTAAAAAAGCATTTTTCAAAGAATGAAGGAGAGAATAACAACTGAGTAAAACAGTATCCATACAAATTTTATTTTCTCAACTGCTTAGTGTAATTAAAAAGCTATTTTTACAGCTTGAATTATTTCAACAAATTACATTAACTTCAGCATTAATTGTACCATTACAGAAAGGCTCATAAGGAAGCCTAGAATTCCCAGTGTTTGAATTTTCATCATAACCACTTGGCAGTTTTCAACATAAGGGAAATATTGTGTAATTACCTTCTTTACATGATCCAAGCATGTTGTACGTTCATTAATGATAAAATATTATTAGAATTCATGTCAAAGTAAGTGCACCAGATGCACAGCATGAAACAATATGTACGATTTTATTTGTGGAATGCTGTTTATCCTAATTTTGTAAACCCATGCAATGCAGAATTGATAGGAAAGCACATTTATCAGCCAAAATAAACAGAGGAAGTCTGACATGTACCAAAGCAGAAGCCTGTTGCAATTTTAGACTTCTGTATTTTCATTTGAAACCTGCCTTTCTGTGAGAGAAAGTTTGTAACCATGAAGAACGTAGCTAAATTTATGAAGAAAGAAAAAAAACAACCAAACAACAACAACAAAAACAACCAAAAACCACAGAAGAGTAGGTGCATTTAATATTTTCCTTTCTAGACACATCTTCCTTCAGTCTCACATGCACATGTCTAAATAGAGTGTATGTCCTCCTGGTACAAATCGGAGAGACACAGATCATTATATACACAACTCTTCAACATTATGGCCAAAAATTTACTCTGTTAAATTGCGAAAAGAAAGTAAAATTGGTCTTGTTTACAAAAAACAAAACAGGAAACTTGAGTGTTACTCATTCAAGGAACA
Source organism: Caprimulgus europaeus (assembly GCA_907165065.1). The sequence continues at coordinate 95,989,678 of OU015523.1, read as the reverse complement.
CAGGAGAGAAGAGAAAGGGTGAGGCAGAAACCATACAAATTCCTCCCCTTCTGGTAGAGCAACATTACAAATAAATGAAAAGATGGCAAATTCTACCCTAACACAGCTGCAACTCTGATGAGATATGATGGATATTCACATTTTCAAACTTGGGCTATGTGATTCAGTACTGAGCTAGCTCAGTTTTGAGCGTGCACTTTAAAAATACTACTTTTAAGTTGTTTCATGTGGTACAGTGCACTCCAGAAGCTTTAGGCTCTTTGAGGAAAAAAAAACAACCAATGAATGATATCACTATTTACATTTTATCATGCTAAAAAATTTTCTGGATCTTAAAAAAATGTGTCTGAATATAAACATAAATTCAGTCAGAGTTAGCATTCATAATATAATCTAAACTTAGAAACAGGAGTATTTTAGACATGAACTTCAAGTAAGACTTATAGGTCTTCAGAAGAATATTGGATTGACAGAGTTTATTTTAAGTGTTTGAAGGCAGCATTTTAACAACTGGCTATCACCTTTAGAATGTGACGAAGGAGAGAAATATGAGTGGATGAGTCCTTACAATTTCTTTTTCAGACTCCCCAAGCAGGCATAACTCTTTGAAGATATGTTTCATTGATTTACTTTCCCCTCTCTGCTACAATTGGAAGTTTCAGCTTGAAATTCAGACTGGAATAAAAGTACCTAAAAGCTTTGCAGGTGTACATGAAAACATCTTTCCATTTTTTATGTGTGGGTTGGATAACCACATTTGCCCAAGTCTTCTGACTGATTTAGTATGTTCTAACTCCTGGGAGGAGTCATTCTGGCTGCAGCTGACATTTCAATCTGTACAATTTTCAGCTCAATATTCTTGGTCCCTACCATATGAACTATAAGAAGCAGAAAAGCTCTTGCCTCAAGTTTTAGGGCAAGAGCTGGTATAATTCCTTTGATTTCTAAAGGAACAGGGAATGGGGGATGACTGGTATCTCATTTCTTCTGTGTCAGTGCCTGAGGCTGGTAACCTGGGTAATGATGTTGCCTTGGGAACCTGCTGGTTTTCCTCCTCCAGCCCTCTGCTGCAGGACATCCAAGGCTCCAGTGAGCAGAGTGGATCTGGGCACAGGAATACATGTACTGGCCCAACTGCAGCAAGTGGGCCTTATGCCTCCTGATATTCTTTTGTAGCTGTTTCTCCTTTGTGAGAATCTTTGTTCACTTTGCAGCTAGTCTGAAAAGGTAAAGGTTCAGCGTGCCAACCATGGTGTAACACAGTGAGACAGGGCACTGTTCAGCAGTGGCTGTGCCATGAGGCAACAGGTCTCCTGATAGAGTCCAGCACCACTCTGACACTCAGGATGTCATCAGATTCTCACATCTCCAAGAACATCTAACTTGCACTCAAAAGGGTGTGGACACTCACCGACTTAATGCAGTTTAATTAGATGGATACTCAGTTTCCAGGAACAGGAAATAAAGCCTTTTTATCAATGGACTACTAGTTTACTTGATGCCTGACTGTGTATTTATTTCACTGGCTCCCACTTTCAGCCTTGCTTTTACGTTGTACGTTCTCATTTGTATTTTGCAACTGTTCCAAGGTAGGCTGTATTTGTTGTCAAGTGTGCCAAAAGAGAGTCTGAATCAGAGCTGAAGTAATTTCAGAAGTTTCAAGAACTGCTAGCTTCAAAAGTGTTTGTGTTGGGGTAATGTGTGTCCACATGACCAACAGTGGTTGCTGGACCAGCCTTATCACTGCTGAACACCACAGAGTAATCACTGCTTTGAGAAGGACATTTTGGCACTTACTCACTACCTTGGTAGATGCAATTTGAAATAAGAAAAAATAAAGCTATGTACACAGAGAGACTGATACCTTTCTGGACAGAAGAGACACTACCAAAGATAAACAATCACTCACAGGGATTCCCTCTTATCTAGTAAGTCTGCTGCACATAATCAAAGATGCAAGAAAGTTTCTCTAAAGGAAAAGGTAACATGGATCTATCACAGCATCATGTATTAGGCAAATAAAATCTGCAAGTTGCTTAGTACTTACTGCTCTTTTATCTCATTCTAGGTGGCTTTATTCAGGCTTGCACATCTCATTGTTCAATATGCTACTTCATGAACCCTGACATCAGTACTTATGAAAACCAAGGCCCTTGTCTTGCACACTGAATATCCTAGGCTTCAATCTCCTTCCTCTTCTGGGCAAAACATTCACATTGGCTTGAATTAAGTGAAGAGCTTTGGAAAAATCTGATGGCTCAGCCTCTCTTTCCATGCCTTAATCTTTTTGTGACAAATCCTGTTGCTTTACTCACAATGTCTAAAGCTCTGCTATCCAAAGGTAGTAACATATATTTTTCTATCCAGATTTCCATTGCCTACTCCTCTAAAATAATTATGATAATCTGAAAAAACTCATTTGTGATGTGTCAGTCTCAGTGGCAGGCACATTAACACAGTCATTTTTCAAATGCCATTTCTCTTTCTAAATCAACAAAGCATTAATTAAGGACTTCACAACCTTAACCAAATAATGCGAACTTAAGACACTGAGGTCTTGATACAGGCTCTAGAATCCTACAAGCACTTCTAAAGCATAACCAACTATAACAGAACCTAATAACATTTAAAAGTGTAATTTCTCAATGCTAACACAACTTTGAGTCAACATATTTCTGTCTGAAGTTCAAAATATGTAAAGGCATTGCTATTAAGAAATGGGAGTATTAGGTCAACAGCTAGTTCTGTGTAATTTCCACTGGGACTATAAATTGTTTCCTTTAAATAGTTATTTAATGATGATCCACATGACCTCAGTACAGTTCCTGATGAAAAACAGTACAGAATCTCTTTCCAGAGATTAGCATACAAGTTGACAATACAAAGCTGCAGATACACACACATCCTAAAAACAGTTCTTGCATAAATAAAACAAAATGACCAGACCATATGGCTAAATTTTTAAATACCCGAAACAACAGTTGCCAAAGACTGTTAAGAGTTTTAACAGTGAAATTCCATACTTTTCAATGGTATTTAATTTATTCTACAAAGAATATTTTAGAAGATAAACCCAGATCAAATGAACAATATACTAAACTTTCTAGTAGTTTAATAAAATAGGTATGGATTATAGGGGTTTCTTCTTAGCACAATATTAAAAGCAAAATCCATTCTAAAAACATAGAAAGGCATTGCAAAAAGGAATAGTATTCACTAAACCCTCTTCCTAGCATGGAATACTTGACTTTTTCATGATTTTTAAAACACTTACTTCACTGCCGATCCACTGTCAGTTCACGATATGTAGCCCAGATTGGCAAAGACCAGCCTCCTAACAAAGCTGAATCATGCCACATATTAGAAAGCTCAATATGTTTTTCCTGAAGTTGCTGTTTAAACTCAGGCAGCTGCTCAAGCCAAGTAAGAACATAAGAAATGTCCTCATGGTCTGGGTCAGCAGTCCAGGTCAGCAGTCCATCTAGCCCAGTACTTTGTCTCTAATATATCAACTGAGATGCTGCTTCAGGAGAGCAAGTGAGCCAGGCCACTTTCTCCAGTCCATCTCTCTCACTGTCCATGAGTTTATCTAAACTCTTTGAGTTCACTTACACTTTGAATTGCCTCCACAACCTCCTACGACAGCAAGTTCCTGAAGTTCACTTTTTAGCCATGTAAAAACCATCTCCTACTATTTAAATGTCCTCTAGTTCTTGTGCTATGGGGTTTTCTCAACAACAGTTCTAAGTAAATCTCATCCACCTCCTTCAGTATTTTTTAAGCCTAAGCAACTTCCCCCCACCTTGACCCCAGTGTCTGCAAACTGAGGGGTCCTAATGTTTCTAATGTCTCCTGGGAGAACTGCTTCATTCCCTTGACCACATCAGTGGTATCTAAAACCACATTTTTATCAGCAAAGTAAGCACTGCTCAGGAACATTCCCACGTACTGGAGCAGTCACCTGCAACTATGAACTATGTTACAGTAGTCCTGAGCACTACAATGGCCAATGCCAACAATCAATCCTCCCAGACAACACTGGAAACTATTCCTGAGAGCACTCTTAGGACACAGTCTGCACATAGACATTCTTTCTGGAAGAAAATGGTTTACTAGAACTGACTTGTTTCATGATACTTTGCCTCAGTTACTGGGAACACTACTGAGTGCACTTAAATTGCTAATATAATAACACTGCCTGACAGCAGCCCGAAGAAGCATTACAACTTTTGCCTTTTTGAAGGATTAGTTAAGGGACACCCTCTTAATTAGCTTTGAAAATCTATTCTTCACCTTAATCATAATTTGAGCTGGTCTTCCATGATAAATACACTCGTAGAATACAACAATTCTGTGTAAGATTATTTTACAGTATTTCTCTCCTCAAAGAATTTCAAATAAAAATATAATTTTATTGTAGTTCAAGTAGCATGATCACGTCTTAGAGATACACAGTGTTGACTTGCACATATACTATCAATTGAGGTAATGAGAATTTAACAATAATTTCATCTGAAGATCTCATATATGACTGAGCTTTACTACATCAGGATTAGAAAATATTCTGATTTTGCATCTAAAAACTCAAAAGCAGTACGACTGTTCAAACAAGAGAGTGCTCAGTGTTTCTTACTTCTATTCAGTAAGCTCTTCACTATCTGCCAGAGAAACTACAGGATGTTTTTGCAGGCTGAACCAGGAAAGGAGCTGCATGTTTTTTCAAGTTTTTAGCTTATTTCTAATGCTGAAGAAATGAATTTGATAAAAATAGCTGGAGTCAGAAAAAAAATTATAAGACTAAGAATACAAAAAAAAAAAAAGGTGGAAGGGAGAACTGTGCAAGGCGGAGCTGCAGCCACCTTGACTCACAGGGCTGCTTCAAAAATGGGAAAACTTAAGGCCAAATGTTAACACTTGTCTCCAGAAAGGTCTAGAAGTAACTTTTATTGGCACGGAGCAGAAACAAAAATATGATTCTTAGAGGTTTTTCACTCCACCAGTGTGGTCACAGCAATGTGTAAAGGCAGAATGGAAATGATACAAAACATAGCTGATTTATATCTTACTAATCCTTGTCTTTATGGATACAGAACACTTTCTTAAGCAGCCTAACAATTTGCTTGTGCCAGACAAGTATGTAGGCTAAGGTATTTCTTCACTGGAGCACAGTGAGGGACAGAATGGAATTTAACACACAGAGCTAGCTAATCCTGCTTTGAATATGTTCATTTGCACACTAATTAAGGCCAAAAAGCCCATTAACTCCACTGAAATAACAATTACAAATGACCTCTCATTCTGTCAGTAGATTCATACTTCTACAAACATCTCTACTTCCACTTTCATCCTCCTGACAGAAGTAGTGATGTATTAGCAGATTGCCAGGTTTCAAGATAATTTCAGCTAGCTGACAGAAAGAAAGGCAGCATCAGACTTGTTGCATCGCAAATTACAATATGCAGGGACAAGTTTTCCCAATGCTCTCAGTCACCAAAAAAAAAAAAAAAAAAAAAAGGTAAACTATAAATAGGCTTGCCCAATTAATGACTGTTCTCCATCAGGTGGTTAGTAAGCAAGACCAAAATAAAACCTATGGATATTATTGTGAAGCACCAACACCAATATTGGATTCATTCTGACAAGGGCCCCAGATAAAGTGGAAGACTGGCAGAGCAGGAAAACAAAAAAGCTTAGGACCAATCCACCAGCACGTTACTTCACCGTTATAAGACAACATTTTTCCATAGAAGAAACTAAATACAACTGTAGTCCAAACTATTTCTGTCCCTATGGAGGAAAAACAAAGCCAGTAAGTAAAACCTGAAATAACCTGATGAGCTCTAAAACCTGTCTTAATAAAAGATGTCTCATAGCAAGTTGGACACATTTTTCTTCTTTTGCTCACCATTATACATGTCCAAAAGCAGCTCTCTGAATAAAACTCTATGGCTAAAGAACAAGGCTCTATCCCCAAATACACGATACAGCCAGCCAAAAAACAGTGCCTCAAAAATATGTTGCTACTTCTATTAAATACATATATGCAGTGGATCCGCAAGGCAAAAGATATTTTATTCGAAAAAAACCTACATATCCAAAATATTACTGCTAATATATCATATATACAGAGATAATGTTTTTAATTTGGGTTGTTTAGGTTAATTATTTAGGTGATAAAAGCTTAAATTTAGTCTGAAGTACAAAAAACCCACCCCAAACACCAGAACAACAAATGTTTGTGTCTAGAAGCATACTAGATATTCTTTCACACAGGCACAAAACAAAACAAATCCAAAATTAAGAGTTGCTAATCTTCTCTTCCACCCTACTCCATAAAGGTATGAAAACCTACCTAATTTGGGGGAATTTTTGCAGTTGACATTTAAAGAAAGTTTATGGAAAAGAGGCGAGCTTATCCTTACCATGTAAGGATGATCTACATATTTTCCATTGTACAGCCACAGTTCAAATAATAACTGTATTTCTAAAAGGACAGGACTGACTGAAATACAGTTTCTACCTCTTCTAAGCCAGCATAAAAATCAAGAGGTTCTATTCAGATACAGGAAAATTTTGTTTACAAGTTTGGTATTCACAGACACATTTTCAAATCTTCTGTAGCAGGTGACAAATTGCCTTGCCCAAATAAATGCTTTTATACCTAAAAGCTTCTCTGTCTGTAGAAGAATTTATTAGCTACTGAATATACAACAGCATTTAGAAATACTTAGTTTTCCTAATCCCTGTGGGTTTATTTCTAACCAGCAAAGTCTTAGCTGATAGACTGAAACTTTCATTTTGAGTTACTGGAATACAAGAGAAATATTTTTGTACTTTCACTGAAGAAAAATCTATAGACATCAAGCTCCCTCTGCCTCTCTCAAATATTTTAGCTCTCAAACATATCCTTCAGTAACAAGGACTATCAGCCTTCTGAAGGGGAAAACAAAAAGGTTCATTTTTAATGCTGACTGAGGCTAAAGAAACCCAAATACATTAAATACTTTGTGTCATGTGTGAAGTTGTGGGATAAACCCACGTGAGAACTGGTGCTCTGTTTTCTCCACAGGCTACCACTGTCTGCTGCCACAAAAGAGAGAAAACCAAAGGAACTGGATTGAATTTCAGTGTAAAGGGATATTTGGAATCCTTCCCTCTCCCCAGCCACCCCCTAGCTCCCACTGAAGGGGAGAGGAACTGAATGGGTTACTTGGTATCTTCCTCAGTTAGTTACGCTTTGTGAATTTACGTATTTTTCCAGAACAAGTGAAATCTGGGACAAATTTTCCAACCGAGTTAAAAGCCTCTGAATATACATAACAAGAATGTGAATAGATCTACCACTAAATATATAATAATAATAGTAATAAAAAAGCAATTCTTTAGCAACAAAGGCACTTCATAGTCTGGCATACATATTTAAATACTGAAAAATGTGGAAAAGTAAGGAGGCAAGGAGAAAGTGTGTGGGGGGGAAGCTCGGATATGTTACATTCATTTTATCCATTGCTAAAATCACATATAAAATGAAGAAATAAGAGTATGTTATATTACAACTGTGGTTAAAGCATACTTAAATGAAATAATGTAGTAAGAGACTGTTCCTGTACAGCAAGAAAGATTACAAATTGGAGTAAAATAGTACTACTGAAAAGCATAGTTCTGTTTTTCTCTCATTCTGAAGAGGTTTTGGGGGATGTGTGTGTTTTTTGGGGTTGTAGGGTGTTTTGTTTTTTTTCCTCCAAACAAACTTCCTAGAAACCAAGAGGGTAAAGGGTTCCAAAACACTTCCCTGGACCTCTGAAACTGTAATTTAAAGAGAATGCACTTCTGCACTAGCATAAACAATGTTCTTTTCCGAGATGTTTTACTAGGAAAGAGACAAGAGCTTCAGGGCTGGGGTTGGTTTTCTATTTGTTTTGTTTCTTATTAGTCTGAAAACATCTATATTTAGCATTATATGGTTATAAGTGCTGAGTCAGTAGCAAATGATTGTCAGCAAAAATCACAAATAATGGAAAGACTTACCAAAATCATATTTCTAAATGCACTAGTAATAAACATCAACATAAAAAAGACAGCAGTGGTTTGTCTATAAATAGCGCAACTGAAATTAGCTCAGCAGAACTGATGAGAAGTATTTTTAGCCAAAATGACAAAGGTAAATTCATTTTTGAACATTTCACCAATTTAGAAAAACACTGTAGCTAATGCTTTTTGGTCATTCGGACTTCAAAAATTTTTAAAACACTCAACTATACCTGTTAAGAAGGGGCTACAGGCGAGCCCTTTGTAAGATGTACCCTGCATCTTTAACAGTCTGTCTGCAACAAGATTAAAAAAGGGTGTATTTCTGGAAAATGGTGAATATAATGCAGCACAACTTCCAGGCAGAGCCACATTGATGCTCAGTCATTAGGGCACATATTCAGAACAATTACATTTTTCTTCACTAATAACTCTAATCAAGATGTTAATTAGTGACATGCTTTATCTCGTAACCCATTTCAAAAGCCTTAGCACTTTGACTTACTGTTGCTCGCATCCTTTTATTTCTCTCATTCAACTGGTGCTACCACAGTGACAAAGGATGAAGGAAGATTCAAGTCACCACTCCGGCTGCTCCAATCTGTTCCATTCACTTAATACTGAGGCAATCTTCGGTGATGTGTTGAGCACTGCCTCCCCCTTCTTTTAACAGGGCACCTTAACCTAAACGCCACACCGGAGCATCTCCCTGTACCCTCCTCTATAGCTGTGCATCCACAAAGCATGTGGAGGCAGGCTGTGAAAGGTAGGATCAATTAACAATATAGTCAGCAATACCTACCTCAAGCCTTCCTTCCTATCAAATTAGCCAACGTACAGTGAGCTTCCTGCTGTACACGAATGTATCATGTCACCATAGCAACTAAATCAACAAATAGCTGCTGCAGCATCTGCTTCTGGATCATCTAACGTCAGTCAACAGAAGGTTCGGGTTTAAGAGAACAAAGCTTCCAAATATATGCCATTTTATAACTGCATTTTAATTTAGCCTCTCGACTCCCAGATAGGATATACTAGCTTGGAATGAACCAACTTCTGACTACACTTGAATCTATGATGCAGATCCTGACTTCAGTTTGCAAATAAACCAGAAAGGAGGGAGGAAAAAAAAACTCCAACACTTATTATTATAACAGAATAAAAAGATACAGCAAAGAAATAATCAACTGGATTCTACTGCACTTTTGCTTAAATACTGTGTTACTATACTGTGCATTTGTTAGGTACATTAAGAGGCATGAAAAGAAAGAAGTGTGTTTCCCAGTTTTCCTTTACAATTTACATACATGCCTGCCCTAAATAATACTATAACCAAAAATATCTTTTATTAGATATTAATATTTAAGACATGTTAGATGGCTGACAAAGATGGTTTCCCTCTATTAGTCTCCACTAAGGAGCTGAAAACATCCAATATTAGTTTCTGGCAATCTCACATCTGCGGTGTTTAATCCCAGCAATACCAGGGGCCCACTGGCATACCCTCACCTGCAGCAAGATGGCTATGTAGGGCAAAACACACAGCCCGCCCTTCTTGTGAGAAATTACTTTAAATACCACATATGCATCACTCTGGTTTAAGTCCTAACCCATAAACAGACAAACTGCTTCATAACAACTTGGTATCCAGAATGTAACAACATGAGATTACTGATTAACTGTGGTCTGAGCTATAAAAAAAATTTAAAAGATTACCTGGACAGTGTTGTTGTTTTGCTAGGGTAGAGTTAATGTTCGTTTTAGTAGCTAGAAAGCACTGTGTTTTGGTTTCAGTGTGGGATTTATTAGAAGAATGTTGGTAACATACAAGGACACCGTGCTTGGGTAGTTTGCAAATGTAAAGGACTGGGAGGGGGGAGGCGCAGTAATTAGCAAAACCCAGGACTGGTATTTGGATATGCCAATGAGATATTCCATATGATATTTTGTCATGTTCAGTATATTACTGAGGGTGGACCGGAAAGTTGGCAAGGTGCTCTCGGGAATCACTCGGGCTCATGCTTCCAAGACCGTGGTTGCGGATTTGGGTACCTGTTCACTCCCCTGGGATGGCTGTCGGTGGGCAGTGAGCCATCGTACTCTGCATCACTCATTTATTTATTATTATCACTACTATTTTATTTTTATTTTACTCCAATTATTAAATTGTTTTTATCTCAATCTACAAGTCTCCTTACCTTTACCCCTCCAATTCTCTCCCGTATTCCTTGGGTGGGGCGAGGGGAAGCGTGCGAGCAGCTGTGTGGTGTTTGGCTGCCAACCAAGTTAAACTAGCACAGACAGTAACGTCTTCATACACACTTCTACATAAAATGACTCAGACCTGCAGCCTACTTACAACAAAAAAAGTAACTTTCCACTATTGGAAAAGCAATACGGCCAGGCACACACAGTCCAAGAGGTTCCTGCAATGCGCAGAGGATAACTTCCCGACGCGGGTCGTGGAAGAGTCAATGAGGAGAGGTGTGATTCTGGACCTTGTTCTTACTAACAAGGAAGGGCTGGTTGGGGATGTGTAGGTTGGGGGCAGCCTGGGCTGCAGTGACCATGAGATGGTGGAGTTCAGGATCTCATGTGGAAGATGCAAGCCAGTAAGTAGGGCTGCAACCCTGGACTTCATGAGAACCAACTTCAACCTTTTCAAGGACCTACTTAGGGGTATCCCATGGACTAGAGTGTTGGAAGGTAAGGGGGCCCAAGACAGTTGGTTGACACTCAAGCACCACTTCCGCCAAGCCAAAGATCAGTGCATCCCTAAGAGAAAGAAATCAGGCAGGAGTGGCAGGAAACCTGCGTGGGTGAGCAAGGAGCTCATGGAAAAACTCAAAGGGAAGAGGAAGGTCCATGAAAGATGGAAAAAGGCTCTAGCCACCTGGGAGGAATATAGGAATGCACTCAGGGCCTGCAGGGATGCAACTAGGAAGGCTAAAGCCCACTTGGAACTAAATCTGGCAAAGGAGGTTAAAGATAATAAAAAAGGCTTTTTTAAGTACATCAACAGCAAAAAGAAGACCAGGGAAAACGTGGGCCCAGTGTCTGAAGAGAGGAAGACTGCCCCTTGGTTGAGGAAGAACTGGCCAGAGATAGCCTAAACAAAATCAATATACACAAATTCACGGGCCCTGATGGGATGCACCCACAAGTGCTGAAGGAGCTGGCGGAATTGATCACTAAACTGCTCTCTAATCATCTTTGAAAGATATCGGAGAACAGGAGAGTTGCCTGAAGACTGGAGGATAGCAAATGTCACTCCAGTCTTCAAAAAGGACAAGAAGGAGGATCTGGACAACTCTAGGCCAGTCAGCCTCACTTCCGTCCCTGCGAAGGTGAAGGAACAGCTCATTCTTGATACCACCTCTAAGCAACTGGAAGAAGGTTATCAGAAGTAGTCAGCATGGTTTCACTAAGTGGAAATCACACTTGACCAATCTGGTAGCCTTCTATGATGTCATCACCAGCTGGGCAGATGAGTGGAAAGCAGTGGATGTTGTCTACCTTGATTTCAGCAAGGCTTTTGATACCGTATCCCACTACATCCTTGTAGCAAAGCTTAGAAGGTATGGGATAGATGAGTGGATTGAGAACTGGCTGACTGGCAGAGCTCAGAAGGTTGTGATCAGTGGCACAGAATCTAGTTGGAGGCCTGTAACTAGCGGTGTTCCCCAGGGGTCACTACTGGGTCTGGTCTTGTTTAACGTCTTCATCAATGACCTGGACATAGGGATAGAGTCCACCCTCAGCAAGTTTGCTGACAATATGAAGTTGGGAGGAGTGGCTGACACACCAGAAGGCTGTGCTGCCATCCAGAGAGACCTGGACAGGCTGGAGAGTTGGGTGGAAAGGAACCTGATGAGGTTCAACAAGAGCAAGTGCAGAGTCCTTCACCTGGGGAGGAATAACCGCATGCATCAGTACAGGTTAGGGGCTGTCCTGCTGGAGAGGAGCTCTGTGTAAAAGGACCTGGGTGTGCTGGTGGACAGCAGGCTGGCCATGAGCCAGCAGTGTGTCCTTGTGGCCAGGAAGGCCAACAGCATCCTGGGATGCATTAAAAAGAGTGTGGGCAGCAGGTTGAGGGAGGTTCTCCTCCCCCTCTACTCTGCCCTGGTGAGGCCACATCTGGAATACTGCATCCAGTTCTGGGCTCCCCAGTTCAAGAAAGACAGGGATCTTCTGGAGAGAGTCCAGCAGAGGCCACAAAGATGATGAGCGGTCTGGAGCATCTCCCGTATGAGGAAAGGCTGAGAGAGCTGGGACTCTTCAGCCAGGAGAAGAGAAGACTGAGAGGGGATCTTATCAATGCCTATAAATACCTGAAGTGTGGCGGCCAAATGGATGGGGCCGGGCTCTTTTCGGTGGTGCCCACTGACAGAACAATGGGCAATGGGCAAAAACTGGAACACCAAAAGTTTCAGACAAACTTAAGGAAAAACTTCTTTACTGTGAGGGTGACGGAGCACTGGGACAGGCTGCCCAGGGAGGTTGTGGAGTCTCCATCTCTGAAGATATACAAAACCTGCCTGGACGCTTTTCTGTGCAACCTGTTGTAGAGAACCTGCTTTGGCAGGGGGGTTGGACTAGATGATCTCCTGAGGTCCCTTCCAACCCCTACGATTCTGTGGCTTTCTATTTTAACTTCAAGTCATATTCCTAATGTTTGATCAGCATGAAATTCTTTACCAACAAAAAGCTTTCTAGGCTCAAGGTATCAGTTATTCAAATCCATTATCATCTTATTATTGAAAACATTTACTTTTTAGTTTTCAAAACAGCTGTTTTTCCATCTGTGTGCAGTCTTTTGTTACCAGGAAAATCATTACATCTAGGTTGGCTCCATAGAGCATGGTTCAGCGAACAGGGAAAACTGGACACAAACTCAAGATGCTAACTCTGTTGTGGCTCCAACGCAGACTTACTGTGATTTGTGGGTTTGTCACCTCACCTATGTCAGAGTCTCCCTGTTTGTAGAACTGGTACAACAGTATTTGTATGTCCCTAAAAGTTACTAATCAGAACACTGCAAGACTTCAGTGTTGTTAATTATTAGCAGTGCAGGAATTGCCAGATGGAATCACATCTGTGGTCCAGCGAAGGTGATGTCAGTTACAAACGTGGCACAAGTTGTTTTTCCATTGATTGTGTGTTCAAAATCTGCTGTTCACATCATAACAATGCTAATGAGGCTATGAACTACTCTTTCCACAATCAAACCCGCTAACATTTAGAAAATGGATTAAATGGAAAAATGCAAGAGATCTGTGTAACAGGTATTACAGACAGCATGAGATTATTAAATAGGAACAGCTGACACATCAGTAATAAAAGCTGAATTAAAACAGTGTCTTAAGCCTCTGGCAATTTAAAACAATTTAAGAATTTCATGCTTGTGAAGAATGCCACTTACAACTAATTCTTTCATAAAGTCATTTTTCATAAGATTTTTCTATCTTCATATTCTTTTAGACTTTCTCCCTCCCCTTATGTTGGCTAGTAATGAATAAAGGGTTCTGAAAACTTCAGGCTGAGCTCTCTTACTAGATCACACCAGTCTGTTGTAATAGACTAAGATACAACATTTTTTTGTTATCTACAAGGAAAAGTATTATTAGATTTTTTTTTTTAATCTTAAATTCTCTTCTGTTTTTAGTATGAATGACAGAAAAAAACAGGCTTCTCATCCGTACAAATAAGTGCCCTATGGACATTGAACATTGTCCAAGTAACACAATGCAATGCTCTTAACGCTAAATTTATAAAATCTTCTATTTTCTACCAAATTTGAGCAAAGTACAATTTATAGGTTTCCCACAACTCCCTCCCTCAGCATCTCCTAATACTGATTGATAGATCCTAGAGAGATCTAACTGCTCCATATATGGAGAGTAACATTTTTCTAATGAAGAACAGAAAATATCCCTAAAAGCAACTGTTCAGTGGCACTGACATTCAAAAACTATAGATTTCAACAAGCTTTCACTGCTTTTTGTAGAAAGGCAGATTGGAAAGATCTAAGGATTGGTGATTTTTTTCTATTCTAGTAGATAAACAGACTTTATTTATGAAAAGTTGTTTTTAAATTCTTACTGTACTCATATGTTTCCCCCCCTTCTCTTTGTGTGAAAGACTATCAGAAGAAAGCTGATCACCTTGGCAGGGGAGGAAGAAGGATGGCTTGGAGCCTTGTTTTGTAAAAACAAAGTTTTCTGAGAAGAACCAGTAAAAGATAAATATTAAAATCTGCATCTAATGTCACTGATAAATGTTCAAGACTTGTTAGTGTCCATGTACAACAGTGTTAATCAGTTCATGTCCCAGAAGTGTATCTGTCTCATTCTTTGTTATTGACAAATACTTGTATTTTTTATCTACTTTATCGGCTTTGTCTCTTCTCTTTTGCATTCTCAGTTCTCACAGCTTGGCTAAGCAAAGTTTTGTCTCATTTACAGCAAACCCAATCTGTTTCATTAGCATTGACACAGTCTGTGGTTAGCACATAGTGCACAGAAAACTGGCTACTGACTATTATATCTTTAAATCAGTAAAAGTATAAAAATAAGGGTAATAGAAGTGTTTCAAAGAATTTGAATAATGAAAGAGACAAACATTTGTGCTTCAAAGTTTTAAGCTAATCCTTGTTTACAGGGAATTGGAAGGAAGCAGTGCTAGCAGGAAGAGTCAATGAACTCTGGAACTTTCTGAGACATCTGGTCCTGGCCAGTGGTTAGACACATCAACCTCTGTAAACAAGAACTGGAAGACTTCAACCAGATTATTCTTATTTCATGATGACTTGTTTGAAGTCCACAGGATTTCAGCTTTACAATGCTAAGCAAAACTGGATGAGACGCAGCTCATACTGCACAGCAAAGTGGTAGCAAGGGCTAAGCTTTCAGCTAATACTTTGCAGGGGCTAGTCCCCTCAGGAGGCACTTTCCCTGATCAATTTGCATATTTGAAACACTCCAAAGCAGAATCAGGGAGTAAACTTTCATTTAAGTTGTATCTAGAGGCACTGAAAAGTAGAAGACTGCCAATTCAGTTTTGGAAAACTAAGTAATTTAACAAAGATTGTCTGAAGTGAAAATTACAATTAAAAACCCCTAAACTCCCAGTTGCTTAACATGCTACTAAATGCTGAGAGAATAAAAAAATCTAATTTCTAAAACAAAATTTCAAAAAAATCTAAAAGTGCTATAAAATGCTATATGTGGCATTGTTCAAAGAAAGCCAGGCACTTTGAAGATTTTTGATCTGATTCATAATATTTTTTTAGACATAAATAAAAAATAATCTTCTTTTCCTATAACAATTCTGTCTTCTTCACAACACTTGTGGAATCAAAATACCCTTGCAATTATTTCAATTGAGCATCAAAACTGAAGACACCTTTCAGCTGTTGTGAGGATCTTAATGCTGAGAAAAGGAGAATTAGTTTGCTGGTTAGCACACACCTGAAACTACCTGAACAGCCGTGTCATTCTTAGAGTTTTGCTCGTATTTTCCTTACATGTAACACCTAGTGATAATTTAAAAAAAAAAAAAGAAATCTTACAAACATTATGAAAGCGAGCCAAGATGAACACAGTGAGGCAGATAGTTAATAGATTTGCTAATGATGACACAAGTCAGTGGCACTTTATTTAAAATAATTTCTTTGTCAGTAATATCTGGACATGTCTGAATGTGTTTGCAACCAGCTAGACACTGACCAAGAAACAATATCCAACACTATAAAGCTGTCATGATCAACCTTTGGCCTAACACCTGAAAACATTATTCCAGAAAGGTCATAAAGCTACAATTGATTCCTCTCTGTAGGCTAATGCAGAGCCCTTTCAGCCCTTGTCCTGACTTCCTTCATCCTCCTGAAGTACAAAAGAGGACCCAGCAAGCAGGACAGACACTCTGTTTCTCTCCTCTGCAACCAGGAAGTGCCATGAACAGCAGGTTACTGATGGGGGATCTTCACCAAGCATGCAACAGCTGAGCTCACTCTGGCTGTGCAGCATTCTGTAACAGGATACAGTTGATTCAAGAGATGAAGTGATAGGTAGGAGAAAGAGATACAACCTTCTCCTTTTCTAAAGAACTCTGATGAACAACAATGCAAATCAAAATTTGTAATAAACATCCTTTAAAAACAATCCCCTTCCTGAAATGCAATTGTAACAATTGAGAGAAATAAAAAAATAAGCAAGCTGAAATTGAATTTGGACATTCAGTTTCTGAAGAGCTTAGAATACTTAAGAAACATATAAGCCCTTGGTTTAGAAAGTATATGGAATATAAGGTAATTTTATATTTCCCAATATTGCTTCTGACAGCTCAGATTCCTGTTTGGTGATATAGTAAGTTAAAAGCCCATAATATTTATGACCAATGGATATGTCTTTAACACTTCTACCTTAAATAGAGCACAAAAGGAAGTGCCAAAGAAAGATCTGTATTCTCTAGTTATTCAAAATAGCATTTCATTTTTTTTTTTTAAAAAAAAAGGATGTTAGGAGTTTCAACAGCATTTCTAAAGCAGTCTTTTTTCCCCCCAGTAAAGTTCCCTATACACCCAACTTTGTGCAAATCTGGGTATCACTGTATATCAAAATACTGTGTGATAACACTAACCTGAACTGGAAGAGAAACTCAAGGCTACGTCCTCAATTTGATCAGGTTGGGAAGGCTCAATCAGTACAACACCATGGGCTTGGTGGGAAAAATCCCTATACTCCCAATCCTTTCTCATATATTTTCTCCTCTATTTTCAAAAAGAAAGGGAAAAAAACTAGAGCCAAGGACCATTTTTGCTGTGGTGTGTAAACCTGAGTCTATCTCTTCCTGGAAAATGTCATTCTGGTCGCTCTATAAAGTGTATAATTCTGTAATTATCTGCAGAGGGTTAGATGGACTTTGCCCAGCTATAAATAAAGAAGCTTCTCAATCATAAGGGAACAAAACCCAGGCTTCAGCTAGCAGGGGAAGTACTTCTGATTAGTTGTTTGCAAAGTGGGTAATTCTCACGTATTTTAAGAATGGAGTTTCTGTAATTAAAAATACAACTTCACAAAGCAGTTACATTTTTGTCAGAGCTTACAGAGAGATTACAATAGCTGTCTTCTGAGGAAATGTATGTAAGCAATAAGCGTGACTTCGCAGGTCTTGGACTCTGGCATTCAGGTCCTGGCTTACTCAGCATTAAGAGTCCCACAGCACAGAGAAGGGGAGAGGAGAGGACTAAAGAACATGCCTGAGTCCAGGACACTACTGGGACATAACAGTATGCTTCTGAATCTTACTGATGGAGAAGCATGCAGACTCAGGAACTGGGCTACCTCAATGCTTATAGCTCCAGGCAACTTGCACCTCCTCACCCAATTAAAAAAAAACAAAACAAAAACCAAACCCACACAGATGTTTAGTCACCTTCCTAAAACACCAAAGATATCATCTTCCGGACATGCTTATTCCTCCCCATTGACTAGATTAGCAACCTACAGTGACTAACTGACTTTAAATCTGATTTTCACATGTCATCCAATTCTCTCAAATGTCAGTTTCTGAAGAGGTTTATTCAACGGGGGAAATCTTGCCTCAAGTATCTTGGGAGGAATCTACTGCATCAGAGACCAAAATTAATCTAGGATTCACATCATGCAAATGAAAACAGACATTTTAGAGAAAAAGAGGAGGATTACTCAGAAGTTTTATGAGGATACTTCATTCCATGAATTTTCATACTGAATACAAGTGAGAAAGGCTATGAACTAGACAGCCTTCGCTCTTTTTTTCTACATTTATTTTCAGACAGTAAATATTAAAATAGATATATCTGGATACCAGTATAAATTGTGTAATAAATATGATGCCGCTTTCTGTTAACCAAAAGCACCATAGTATACATACATAACAATATACCAAAGAATTTTGAATTCTCACTTTCTGCTGAGGATGATGGCTGCTTCTACGGAATTTAAAGCAAGTTTTCAATGCTTCTGCAATCAAGGATACAGTTTAAATACATTAAGGAAAATTCTGAAAAAAAAAAAAAAACAACCCAAAAAACTTAACTAAGATAAAACTTCATTCTTCCTGACCAAAATATATGATTAACTCAGATACAGAAAGAATCTAATAACCCTGAGGCATCAAAACTCACATTCTCACAGCTTTTTTTTTTTTGTGGTAGTATTTTTTAAAAAATCACAGCCATCAGCCAGTTAAAAACTTATATGGAAATGATTTTTTGTATACAGAATGTCCTATATAAGTTTGATTATTTATTTTTGCAGTGATGGTTGCTACACAAAAGTCCTAATCAACCCTGGAAAAAGCACAGCTTGATAATCAGCTTCCACGGTTCCAGTGAACACAGTTCTGGTGCACTTCAATGCCATAAAGTCACTGAAGGATGGAAGAATAATTGCCAACTAAAACAAACTTTAATGAATATCTGAAAAGTTAAGACATATCTGCTAATTCAATAGAGCCAAAGGGGAAGTTAAAAAAAACCACATAACTCCCCTCCCTTAAAAAAACCCCAAACAAACCAACAACCCAAAAGACAGAAGCAGCCATGCATGTACTCTGTACTCTAAAAACAAAACACAGATAAAGGAAAGGAAAGGAAAATAGCACAATATGGAAAGCAGTGAGAACAGTTATAACAGTATATGTTGTTAAACAACTTTTAACTGGTTTTTTTTCTCTTGTAGAGGAAAAGATCATGAAACATATGCAGTTCTAAGCTTGATTTTTAGCAGCAAGGCAAAACCAAAGCAAGCTGGAACTTGATAATGTACCATATGCTTTTCAGAAACAGAAGTGTCAGAACTAAAACTGAGGAAAAGCCTTTAGTAACCTAGTTTATATCTTCACCGTTATACTCCATCTACCTAAACAATCTGAAAGCTAAAAAAGAGGATTCTCATAATTATTTCATTTACTTTTATAGCCATCTATTCTATTACTCTGCTGACTTCCTTCTATGACAACAGGTTAACAACAACTTTAAGATCAAAGGTTTAAATATTTAAAGAAGTTTTAGAAATACTAGCTTGTAGATTTGATGCTAAATTTCTATCTCAGTTCAAAGAAGCTGCACTTAAACTCACACACACAGTGTATATATATACACACACAGAGTGGGATTTTTGGAAAACCCATTAAGCATCTAAGCTTCTGAATAAAGTTTGGAGGATAAGCAATGAGCTTGCCAACCTAGTAGCATTACTGTATCACTATACCTTGCTGAGAAATAAAGCTGGCTCAAGATCAAACACTATGAGTCCCATTCCCCAAAAAAAGGGAGTGGTTAACAGGTATTGTGCTACTTCGAGAGTGCTATCTACCTTTTTGGTAGTAAAGGACACCAAGGTTATTTATATAGGGATATCTCACTTTGCAACTGTTAGCTTGAGTGGGAAGGTGCAGAGAGGGTCCAGAACTCCAGGGCTGCTGCAAACTTGTGTCAGCAATCTACTGATTTGTCTTGGAACAGCACTGGGTGCTGTAGAAACTTTCCAAAACAATTTAGTATCTGTTTAATATCAGGAAAACAAAGCATCTGTTAAAGAAAGTAGTTTGAACTCTTGCCTCCTCATTTTCCTCTCAATCAAGAATTTACCTGCCCCCACCAAATCAGGACTCACATAA
The DNA here is from genome assembly GCA_907165065.1 of Caprimulgus europaeus. The sequence goes on along the minus strand of OU015523.1, from coordinate 95,969,986 downwards.
TCACATACACCCTCCCTGTCCAGCCTCACTAAAGCCTCACTGCAGTAGCTACCCCTGCATGAAAAACCCTCAAGCACTTCTGTTCTCATACCATGTTTTCTCAGTGTCACTTGGTTTCTATCAGCTCCTATGGATCTTCTCCACACTTCATCCACAACCTTACTGAACATCAAGGTATAAAGAGTACATTACCCACTCACGTTGAAGTCAGTGATGGGAAGTTACAAAAGCAGTACTTTTGTGCTTAATAGAGAGGAAGTAGCTAACAGGCTTGGTCTTTGCTTTTCCTTTTCCCCAGTTTTGTCCTATGAAACTATTACTAGTCCCTTGTTCCGTGGGACACAGAGCGAGGCAGTCTCCCACAGCAGCCCTGAGTAGCACATGAACATCCACACACCTTGAGCTCCCCATGTTTCCTTCTCAAACACACACATTCCTCTAATTTTGTGGATTGTTTTATTTTAAAACATGGTGGAAAGTTACAGCTTTTACCTGATCAGGCACTTCCACTATTTGAAGCATATGACCTTTCATTTTACCATGTTCAAATATTTGTACTGCTACTTCACATTCAAACTTCAAGAATTTGAAATAGATTATCTTGAAGATACAAACTGTTCCAGAAAAGTACTGAATGGTCTCTATCCATTGGTAACTCAGTTATGCAGTATATATTACATAGGTCACAATAGTTATAATAGTTAATTCTAGTAAGATAAAAGGAGGGAGAAATTTATTTTAAAAAAAAATAAATCCTCAGTGTTTTACTGCTCAACAAAAACTTGCAAGTCTAGGATACAGTTAACTACTCTAGCATAGGAAATACCAACATATAAACAAAATATTTAAATAAAGAATTTTCTAGCAGGTTTTCAATACCTTTTTCATTCAGGAATGATTAAAACTAAGTAGAATAGCTACAGTCCAACCTACATATTATGAAGACAGAAGAATATATGTATTTATTCACATGGACAAAACATCTCTGAATTTTGATTGTGGGAAGACAAATTCTATCAGCACTACAGATTATGTTATAGACTATGTAATCCAACACCATGATGCTGTTATGAAAGACACCAGAAAATTAGTTTTTGTATTTTAAGGAAGTAATCCCTACAGAATGTGTGTATTGTAGCCGAGTTAACAAGAGAATTTCATAAAAACAAGCAACTCCATCAAGAAAGCAAGTGTCTTGTAACTTTGAAGTTACAAGAAGTGTCAAGGAAAAAAACCAAAATGAATACAATGAACTAATATTCTGATTGAAGAATTTTTCAATACATATTAAAAAGTATCAGAATTATGTGTTGTACTTGAATATATCACACTTCATTTGAAAGCTTATATCCCTTTCATTAGTGTAACACATAAAACAAACATTTCACTAGACACTGTGAAAACACAGGAGACAACATTGTACTATAACTGCTGGTTATCATTAAATTAAGAAAGAAATTGACTTTATTGATGACTGAGAATCTGCCCAATGCTTTCTGAAGATTCTCTTTTTTCTTTTTAAAATAAACACTATCATTATCAGTTCTACTTTAGATAGTACTAATGAGCAGCTTTTTAAATTTTTTTTTTAAAAAAGGATACCTGCAGCATGTATGGTGTTTTTCCCTTAAGAAGATTAACAGAAACCCCCACAAATTCATTTATTTGAAGAAATTCTTTGCTTGTTTTCCAGTTTTTATCTTGCTCATCAGGAGCAAAAGAGACAACTTTTTAATGAAAAGTATATGCAAAAGGAACATTTAAGCTGGAATCTGACTCAAAATTTTGCACCATTATGGAGTAAGCTCGACAGCACAGGTTGACAGTCTTATTTTTGAGGAAGGCAGAACAAGTAACTCAGTCTCAACTACCTCTGAAAGGTCATGGTGATTATGGGAGGTTCCCAAGGACTGGAAGAAAGCAAATATCACCGAAATCTTCAAAAAAGGGCAAGGAGGAAGACCCAGAGAGCTACAGGCCGGTCAACATCACCTTCAGCTCTGGGCAGATGAGTGAGCATGTCTTCCTAGAAGACACTTACAAGCACATTAAAGAAAAAAGGTGATTGGGAGTAGTCAGTATGGATTCATAAAGGGGAAACATGCCTGACAAACCTGGATGGCCTTCCACAATTAAATTACTGGCTTGGTCAATGAGGGGAGAGCAGTAGATCAAGACTATAGTAAAGCTTTTGACACTGTCTTACCTAACATCCTCATACAGAAACTGATGAGGTATAGACTGAACATAGACACTGAGGCGAAATGAAAACCGGGTCAAAGGGCTGTGATCAGCAGTGCAAAGTCCAGCAGGAGGCCGTTCACTAGTCATCTATCCCAGCGGTTGATGCTGGGACAGATAATGTTTACTATCCTCTTTAAAGACCTGGAAGATGGGACAGAGTGCACCATCAACAAGTTTGCAAGTTATACAAAGTTGGAAGGAGTGGCTGATGCACTAGATGGCTGCACTACCATCCAGAGGGACCTTGACAAGCAGAAGAAACGGGCCAGTGGGAATCTCAAAGTTCAACACAGGGAAATGCAAAGTCCTGTACCTGAGGAAGAGTAATCCCACACACCAATACACACTGGGGTCTGACTAGCTGGACAGTAACTTTTCAGAAAAGGAATGGTGGACAACAAGCTGAATGTGAGTCAGCAAGGCATCCTCAAATCAAAAAAGGCCAACAGCATTCTGGGTTGCATTAGGAAGTGCACCGCCAGCAGGTCAGGGGAGGTGATCCTTCCACCTACCCAGCACTGGTGAGACATCTGGAGTTCTGGGCCCAGCCCTGGGCTCCTCAGTACAAGAGGGACATGGACATACTGGAGAGGGTATAGCAAAGGGCCACAAAAATGATGAAGGGACTGGAGCATCTGACGTGTGAGGAGAGGCTGAGAGAGTGGGGACTGTTCAGCTTGCAGAAGTTAAATACCAGGGGAGATCTTATTATCAGTGTGCATGAATACCTGAAGGTGGGGGAATAAACAAAACTGAGACAGACTCCTCTCAGCAGTACCCAGTGAAAGGACAAAAGGCCATGGGCACAAACTGAAATAAAGAAATTTCACTAAAATGTAAGAAATTTTTTCACTTGTGAGGGTGTGTTGAATAATGGGGAACAGACTGACAGAGAGGTTGTGGAGTCCCTTATCCTTGGAGATATGCAAAAGGCAACTGGACACGGTCCTGGGTGACCTGCTCTAGATGACCCTGCTTTGAATGGCAGAAAGCTGGACTACTTAATCTTCAGAGGCCCCTTCCAACCTCAAGGGTTCTGTGATACATCTATAACAATTTTTAAACAATAGTAAAAAGAAAGAATATTCACAATTGGATAAAGAAAAGAAGTGCTGGTGATATGTTTAACTTTGCATAGGCATGCTTTATTCCTTTTTGTTTGCAAAGCTTTAGAAGTGAACTTTTTAAGGCAGAACACATAAGGAAACAGCAACAGGCAACAGTTCTCTTGCATGTTACAGATTACTACTTCTAGATGTCAGTATTTGAAAGAAGAATTGGAAGAAAAAGCAAGTTTGTATTGTTTGTTCCCCTCCAGAATGTTCTGTCCATACATTAAATCAAAAAAAGATTTATCAGGTCTTTCTCTGTATTTAAGCTTCCCCTACTTTATGAAGATCTCACTACAGCCCAAATCTTATCTCATGAACTCAAGAATCAAGAGTCCAATCTCCTGCTATCACAGGCAGTGATGTCTCAATCCACTGAGATACTTCAAACGATGTAATTTTTCACTCTTTTTCTCCCACTGGAAGCTGCCCCAGAACTGTGCTTATCTGGGGCTTAAAATATTCTTCCTAGGTTAAAGATATGGAGAATGCATATATTTTTGCCAACACTTCCTCCTCACTGGAGTTGACCTTTCTCATGTGTTCTGAAACCATAATAATAAGTTCTTCTATCACCTTGATTGGTTTTGTCCAAAACAAAAAATTTGAAGTGTCCACCATTCAAGATACCCAGTTGTAAGCAAAAGTCAGTCTAGAGGCCGCAGAGTTGTTGGCACATGTTGTGTCTGAGCTAGTAAGCTCTGCCATAGGGAAAGGCTTATTAACCTTAACAAGGTCATGGGGTGATGTAAACATATAGCTTCCAAATTAAGATTCAAGAATGGCTAGACAGCTTAGCAGCTATTTGGTCCCATCGTTCTATGAAGATGTTTGTTCACAAGACAGGTTTTCTGCTTTATGCTCCTTACAAATCTCTGCTCTGTACCACTTCTACCTTCACCTCAATCTCTAAACACATGCATGACCAAAACTGCACAAAAATATTCCAGATGAAGGCTCAGTATCTTTTAGTGTCAATACGTCAATCATGCTGATGGAAGAAGGAAAAAAAGATACTGAAGCTTCCTTACCTGTTGCGCTCCATCCCCACTAACAATAGGGGAAGTTAGAAGAGGAATTTCACTACTTATAATCGAAGTGGTATCCAGTAACGGTGGATGTTCTGCCATCATTGATGGTACACTAATTCACAAGATCACCTGCAAACAGAAGTTACAAAAATGGTTAAACTATATAAGTATTTCTGAATAATTGCCCTTAAAAACAGGCACACTTAAAAAAAAAAAAGAAATTAGACACCTTTAGAAAGTATGTTTCTGCAATATTCCAGCAATTGTGTAAACCTGAAGAGGTGTTTCACCAGCTCGGAGAAGCCGAGGGGAGGGTCAGGCCCCCTCTAGCGGCTGCACCTCAGAAGAAGACAGCCTTGGAGCTAACAAACCCCAATCTTCTCATTTTGATTACAAACCAAGATTTTGTCTAAGTTTGACTGGCACTGCTAAAAAATGTCTACTGTAAAAAAAAAAAAAAGGGCAAAAAAGCAAAAAAAGTGCAGTTGCCTGAGAACTTACATATGTGTTCCTGTTCATACAAAACTGGTAAAAACCCGAGATCTACAAACCCTGACACTGTAGGGGTTTTTTTGTATGTGTTTGTTTTTAATCACCAGATCACTTTTTCTACTATTATAATGAACAAGACCTTATTTTAGGAAGAAACAGTTACTAGGAAATGTTCAAGTAAGACACAAATGAATAATAATTATTTTTTTAAAATCTTCTCTTTAGTTTTAAAATGTATTAGACCCAGAACTAAAGCATTTTGATAACCAGTGTCCCTTTAATAGCTTTACCAGCAGCTAAAATTTGATGGGGGGAGGGGGGAAGAGGTCACATCTGCACACAAAATTATAATCCTCCTAACTATACCACAAAAAAGCCCTTTCTAGGACATACTGTAAAGTTACATGAAATTTGATGACAAGAAAAAAAGTCACACAGGCAAGAGGCCCATGAAAGCAGTGATCCACTTCAACTCTGATGAGTGTCAAGTAACAGCGTAACAGAAAGCAAGATTCAGCCCAGCATTCCTTTCAATTACATTCACAAGTCATAACTAATGTGTTCTATGATATTTTGTGTGTTAGTGCTATATGAAGACTGGATGGAAGAATTAAGACCAGAAAAGATGAAGATTATCATTTTTCCATGCTGGCAATATGTACTGCAAGTCTAATAAGCTGCTTTCGAAATTGTATTTCATTTTGTTAAAAAAACCCAAACAAAAAACCACCAAGTTATACTGGTTTAGTGTATACTGGTCTTAATTCCATCCTAGACAGATTCAGTACGCTCAGCTTTTAGAAGAAAAAAAAAATTAGATCAACAAGATTTGAGAAATTGATATTTCTTAGCAAAACAAAAAGACAGATGGAAAGAATTCACAGGAGGTGAATGGTACATTCGGAATTCCCACAACTTAATCACATTTTGCATCTGAAACCAGTGCTTAACATCAAACATAGACATAAAGATGAAGCTGAGAATAAGCTTGTACAGAGCCAGAACTGCTCCTCAGCTAGTGCTTACAGAAGTCTGGAGAAAATAAGTAGGTAGAATTTTAATGTTACACAGCCTGACAGTCAGTAATGTTATAGGTTTTTAAAGTTTTGCCTTTATATCATCTGGCTAATGAAACTCTACAAACACTTTTAACACAGATATACTGTTAGCTCATAAACAAAGATGCTTACTAGCTACAGCATATAAAACTTAGTTTAAAGGAAGAGATACCTGATAAAATTCAAGTTTATCAGTCAGCTTAAAGACACTGACTCCGGTACCAAATTCTAGAGATTATATTTGGTTAATTTAAAGAGCTGCTGTTACAGTTTAATACTCAGAAGCGTTCTCTAAAACTATCTCCATCCCACCCAATTGACAGCTTTTACTTGTTTGCCCCTCTAAAGCAGATGTTGCACCCTTTGTATATCCGATGTGAGTTGAAATCTGTAATACGGTGCTGTCAGTACAAGAAGACTCACACAGAACAAAGACTTCAGATTTTCTAGAAAATGCATTAACAAGGCACTATAAGCCTCTCATACAGCTATACATGTACACTGTGATTTAGCTATTCCCATGCTGAAGGTTGTACAACTACTGAACTATGAACTTGGAAAAAAAAAAAAAAAAAAAAAGAATTCTGAAATTATTTTAAAGGTTTCATTTATTTTCCTGGTATACTCTGCAAAGATTAAAGTTGGGGGAAAAAAAATCCCTCTAGGTTAAAAGACTTTGAAACCTAACTGTGATTATTTAAGAATTCACCACTGCTTATGCCAAGTCATTTATACCTGCTCAGCCAGACTAATTAGTCTCCCAAGCAATGAGGACAGAGTTTTATATTCCTACTTTACTTTAAAAGCTTTCCAACTCATAAAAAAGTCCTCCAGGCTACAGTCAGTCCCCATCACTTCTGCAGGTGGCAGAGGGCTGATGCAAGTTATTTGGCTCATCTTTCAAGCTAGCAAGTTTGATGGGAAGCTTCCCAGGATATTATCCAATGACTGTTTAGAGTAAAATGAATGCACAGCCTGGAAGCAGGGGTTAGAATCAAGGCATCCCTCCTCCCATGACAGCTACAACCAGGCTTGCTCTCCTGCCATCTCTTGATCTTACAGCTCCACATATTTTGCACTCCTGTCTACAGTGTCACAGACAGAAAAGTAATTCTAATACTCCAAGCTACAACACAACACACTCCTAGACTAACCTAACTTCCCCAGGTTTAAGTTGAAACCAGCTCATTATTCCCAAACCTCCATGCTAATAACCACTCTTATATAAGAAACCACTCATCTCCTTTATCATGCACAATGACTTCTGACTGAATGCGTAACTTGTGATGCACTCAGTGCTATCAGGATTTATTAGGCATAAATCAAATTGGACACCAGTGAGAACCAAACATAACCTGTACTGACTCAAATACAACCGTCATGACAACTTGTCCAAGTCAGGAGCAGCTCTGGACACATGTAACATTTGATCTGATGTTCATTCATTCTCTCACGCCGGTTTTAATGATTTGATTTGTATGAAAATAAGGTTCCCACAGGCACCTGTGTGCTTAGGTGGGTTGTCCACCTTTGGCACACAGGCTTCAGTGCCTTAACCAGGACACAGTTAAACTCCATGTCTGGATCCCAGTGTTTGATTTATTCAGGAGACAAAGCACGCTGCTCATCAATAAATCCTGACAGGAGGCACTAGATACAGTGTTATTCCTGACACCCTCCACAACAATAATAAAACTGCTACCTGTCAGATTGCGTAATCAATCTAAGGGAAAAATAAATCAATGCTTTCTTGACAATACAGTATTAGATTTCTCTGCCACTGAACTAGTCTTGAAGACTAAAGGCTTAAACTTCATACCAGTATGGGTCTATGCTACAAGTACCATCAAAAGCCTTTTCCCTATTAGTAGTCAAGAGGCAGCAATCTCAGCAAGTCAGTGCACATCACCTGGTCAGACAGTAAGACATGGTACGTCCAGTAGTTGCAGGTGCCTTTTTCTTTTAGTTAAAGGGACAAATAAAGACAGAATTTTAAAAGGGCAAAGTACTGTGTGGCAGAAGGAGAAGTCAGACAAAAGGTTGGCATCAAAATAAGCAGAAGTCCTCAATAAACTTCTAAATAAAGGATATCAAATGGGCACAGAGAGAGCTTTTAAATCAGCAGGACCAGATAGCTTGCAGTCAAGACTTCTAGAAGAAGAAATCTACCTAGCTCTTTGAAAGATACTTGCAAATAACTCCAGTCCTGGTAAAGTCTCAGAGGTCTGGAAAAAAAACTAGAAGTCTTGCATTAAATACTCTACTATAGAAGGGCAAATGGGACAACTGATGATGTCTGTTAGCCTACAGCAATCTGAGACCAAATAATAGTTAATAGTTGACACCAGATGTTATTTGTAAAGAGTTTAAAGACAAGTATGACTAATGGGAAAAAAAGCTTATCCAATTAACTTTATGAGAATCTTCTGGTGATGGGTATTGCTGATAAAGGTATTAATAAGAGAACTGGAAAAACAATCTTAAACCTTATTTGGCATTACACAAAATTTCTCTTCAACAAAAACACAGAACAGATATTACACAGATTAAAACTGGACAGATAGCCCTTAATTTCAACAGTAAATACTGCTGTTGAGCATGTGAGTTTCCAATAGGAAAGGAAGGTATCAGTTCTTGGCTTACCATTACAGAACTTGTTTTTAACTCAGCTCTCAGAAGAAAAAAAAAAGAAAAAAAAAAGAAAAAAAAAAAGAGGAAGGCAGAAGGAAGTCTGGAAACAACAAACTATGACAGTGATAAGGGACCAAGTCATTTTACTCCACTGAAGTGGCATGAATAGCTTAAAGGTTAGGCATAACAAAGGGTTTTAATACATAAAGCTTTTCTTTCTAAAACAAAAAAGAATTAACTCAATTGGTTGATTCTGAAAAGAATAGAATAGAACTGGACAGACAAACACAAGCTCCCCAAAAGTCTGTAAGAGTTATATCAACAGGTGTACCTCACGTAGCAACAAGGATGATATTTTCCCTGCCTCTGGCTGTGAATAACTACAGTCTCTACTGGAGTAACACATCAAGCTTTGTCTCCAATTTGCTGACTTAAAATTGTTGTATCTGTTCAAAAGAGTAGTATGAGTGACTACAACTTCTTGAAAATATTGTACCATACTGAAAATACTGAAAGTATACACATACCATAATTTCAGCCTTACTCCACATAAAACTGTTCTGGATTATATAACTGTCTTCCAGCTCCAGCTGGTTTCCCAACACACTCGGCATTTCGTGAGGTCTTGAAAAGTACACAAGCAAAGCAGCTTGCATTTGGACAACAGGTAAGGCTCAGCCTGCAGAGCCACTGCAAACAATTTACTAGCCTATTGCCAGATTTCCTGCACCACTGAAAACTAATGGATGCAGCAGCCCTCAGAAGGGATAAAAGAACACGTGGGACAAATCTAAGGATTTATTTAAGGCCAAATCACTACACCATTCTTGTGGACATATTAAAAGGGACCAGACAAGGAAGATGACACGTTAGATTAACAGATAGGTAATACACTGTTGCTAAGCACAGAAGGAGCTGAGAAGTAATTTTCTACTGGTGGTACATTGAAGGCATGGTTATTTAGAAATCTATACTGACTCATGCACAGCAACAACTGCTGCACAAACAGCTATCTCATTTCTTGCCTTGCTACTGAACGTACTGAACTAGTAGTAGACATTTGAAGTGTAATCCAGGATTGCTAACTAAGCTCACGCTGTTCTTTCAGTATCTGCATGGAGTCTGCCCTAGTATGCAAGGAAAGTACAAGGTCTCCTGAGATTTCCGCCAAGTTGGGCAGGTTAATGCTTTGTACAAGACTTAGGTAGCAAACTACCTATTGGCCACTACTCCCAACCGAACTGCTATTTGTTTTCCTTATCATATGAATTTGAAAAGACTTGGAAAGATCTTTCTGAAAACAATCAATGCTGAAACAAAGGGAAGACATCTAAATTTACTGGACATGATCTGTTTAGAGACTCCAGACTTATGCCTAAGGAACCATTAAGGAATGGATTACACTAACAAGCCAAAAGGTTAAATGATGTTAAGCCTAAATGACTGAGTTCTACTCAATAGTTCAGTAAGCAAGTTTGCCTTCCTGAACTGTAGTGACAATTTAACTCAATCTTTAAATGCCTTCAGATTTGGTCCTTTAACATTCTGTGGCATTACTCTCATGCTGTAGAGACATATGCAACTCTGCTTTTTACTCAGTCAAATGTTCATTAAGGGTTAAGGAATATTTGTAAGGCTGACATCATTGGGCAGTGCATTTCCTCTGCACATGCAAAGGATCAGCCTTTCCATCTCCAAGAGACTAGCAACTGATCTGAACCATAGTCTCTGAAAAACACATCAGCATTAAACCAGCTGGATCACCAAGGTAAAACACCACAAGTCAGCAGCACACACCCTTGTAGCAGCGAAGGCTAACAGCATACTGGGCTGTGCTGGCAGAGAAGCACAGGCGATGGGCTGAGGGAGGCAATTATTACCCACTACTCAGCATTTATAAGGTGGCATCTGGAATACCATGTCCAGTTTTGCTTTTCCTAGCCACCTCCTCCTCCTCAGTCTGAGAGAGATGCCACAAAGACTGTCACTGGGCTTAGGCCTGTGAAACACAAGGCGAAGCTAAGAGCACTAGAGAAGCCAAGGGGTTACCCACTGGCTGGATCCGACTACCTGAAGGATGCTTGTTGAGAGCCTTAAATCAAACTCCTCTTGGAGGCATGCAGCAGAAGCACAAGAAGTGATGGATACATACTGCACCCCTGGAAATTTTGCCTGCCCATAAGGGAAAAAGACTGCACATTCACAATGAGAATTGCGTAGCACTGGCATAGGTTGCCCTGGGAGGCTGCAAAAAAAATCTCAGTCCTGTAGATCAGTGGTCTCCAAAGTGGGGTGCACAAGAAAATCCCTTGGGGTGTGGGAAGAAAATATTTTTTGTCATTGATAAATAAAAAATATTTTTCAATACTGTTTTTAATCTTAATCTCATCCTTTCTTTTTTTCTGTGTACTTACTATATTAGTAGAGCAGCAGATGCATATAATTTAAAAATGTACATATATTGGAGGTGCATGCTCAGATCATCTTTACTGATGGGATACATGTTCAAAAAAATCTGGATATCAATGCTATAGAATGTCAAAACCTGACCATGCAAGGTCCTGACAAATGGCTGAAGAAGGCAAGGCCCCTTCCGAGTGGAATTCTTCTGTAAATTCCAGAGTATTAGTCAATCAAAATACGACATATAATGCCAAAGTTAAATGGTTTTCAGTAGATCAGAACCCAGAGAGGGGACAGTCGTTTGTCTCTCTAGCTCTCAAAAGCTATCAGACTCTCAATTTAGAATTTTAAAGTAACAATGACAGTGATAATCAAAACTCAAATGTGCAGACATCAGGTTTAAACTTCAGAAGACATACCCATAGCACTGTCCGTAACAGAAGTACTTTATATTCTGTCCTTTCTCCTAAGAAAAGGAGGAAAGCTGCATTAGAGGATAATTACAAACTAGAAAGTTATACTTTTGCCTTAAGCACACAACACAAACAGGCTTTGCACTTTGGTTGGGCTGCAGGCACTACTATGATAAATGTAGCGATAGCTAATAACAATGCTGTGTACAAAAAACCCCAACAACCCAACAAACTAAGGAGGACTCTTTTCCTAGAGATTCACTGCTTCTGGTTATTGAATTTGATACAAAATACAATTAATTGTTTTTCTCACGACTGGAAGACTTATAAGGCCACACTCCACAGCGCTACCTCTGGTGCCCACTGAAGGAGAAATTTGCATTGCTGCTTTTCCTCAGTTTTTGTGATGTACAGAGTGCTTCTTCTCTACCCACCTAGTTATTACCACAGTACCTACAGCAACTTAATATTCTTTCACATCCTAATTCTGTCAAATCTGGTGACCAACAGATACAAAGAGATTTACTATTACAGAGGGCTGTTCACAAAAGCCTTTATTCTGTAGAACATGAGGATGGAAGTTTAAGCCAGGACAAGACAAAAGCGCCCAACACAGGTGCAGCATAAGACTCACGGAAATCAATACTAAATGTTTCTGAACTGCACGTTGCTATTACATCAGAAGTGACAAAAACTGGGCTATTCCATGATTTCTTTGTCAGTAGTGCAGTTTCATACATGCTTCAGCCTGTTATCATGTTACAGCTGCCAATTTGAGGTTGCCATAAGGTGTGTTTTCCCAGTGGGCTTGGTACAGGGAAGCAGGTGTGCATTCCTCCTTTACTTGGGTCCTCCTGCAGCTATGCTTCCCCAGGAACCAGAGGCAAGGCTCATCCTCAGGTACAGACAACTTCTAGTACGGAGGAAAAGCTTCTCTGAACAGGGAGACAACATTTTTTAGGTTTTGCCAAAGATCAAGGAATGAACTTAAAGAACCAAAGACCATAAAACCATTGTCCAATCCTAATGCATGAATTACTTTGATTTTGTCTTCTCCAACATGCAGACAGCAGGTGCACTTTAAAAATATCTTTCAAACTGCTGAGTTAATATGTGACTGAGGCATTTAAAAGTACTCATGTCCATTCTTTAGTACCTACTGTGAGATAAATATATTCTTTATTATTTACTACAGTCCTTAAAAGATATCTTCTGCCTGACAATTTAAGACTTATAAAAATTACTATTGTAATTCCTTCCAGTCTGTCAAATTGGCCATTCAGTTCAAAAGTCATCAGAAAAAAGTGAACAAATAAAAGTGTCCAAGACATGCAAATATCCCAAAATGAGGTAAATTCTAGAAACAATGCATCCCTAGGGTGAAGAGGAAAGAACAAAACATATGTAACAGATGTTAGTCATGTCACTTAATGCACTACTGGAAAAAGCTCAGATACAGTGATGTCGCTGGTGTACAAATGTATTAGAATATAATTACGCAGAGATCAACCATAAGGTTGCAGCTGGGCTATTACAGTTATGAAGCACGCTCAAGAGTTTTGTGTTTGTTTTTAAGAACCAGAATTGAGCAGAGTCATTCTAATTTATTTCCCCATATATTTACCATATTTTCTAGTCACGTGGTTTCAGATGTGGCAATTACGGTATAACAAGCTTTTATTTTTCAGTTTGGAACTAATTATTTCAATTAATATGCCATTTATTTAAAATAAGTGCTTTGATCTTTATAAAGTATTTTTTTCTGTTTTATAAAAACATTTCCTGGAAAACTTGATAAAACATTTTTCAAAAGAACAGAGAAGTGTTATTTTTTTGTTAGAAGAAAGGTGCTCTGTGGAACATTTCTATTTCACTAATTTGACAATCTCCTTTTAAGTAAAGTGAAACTAAAATGCCTATTCCCTTCAGTCTCATTATTCATAACACTAAAGTTGCAAATAGGCAATATAGGAAAATTATTAAAAAGTATAGTTTTGTAAAGCAAATTAACAAAGTCTGACATTCACTAGAAACTGTAAATCAAAATAGTTAAAAATTAAGAAAAGTAAAATGTTTTAATAAGCACTGGAACTCCCTACAGGAAAAAAAGGAATCTACAACCTCTACCATAAAGATGGAAATACTTCAAATGTAGCTCTCAAGTGGTGTCACAGATACTCACTAAACAATATTCTCAAAGAAGTCTGAGAAATGCGATACACTTCTCTATCCATACTATGCTACCACTGGAAGGTAACACTGAAAGTTGTAAAACAAATGTAATACTTTTAATGAACAAAGTACTGATGATGAGCAAGTTGCACTTGAAGCCAAAATGGTTATTGCATCTAACTTCCTCCCAATATTACTGCCTGTTCTTCTCAAAGCAAGAACAGCCAAACTACACCACAGTAAACCTTAGCATTGCAAGAGTAAAGCGTATTATAGTAAATCAATACTTACTTCGGGTTACCTTCATACTCCAGGTTGTGAACTGCAATGATTCAGGAGCAGTTTCAAACGCAGTTCATTCATTCATGTCATGGGTACTATAACCTATACAAGAACGCATAGTAGATAACTGGAAGCACTCCAGCTGTTCAAGTTTAATGTGTTTGTATTTATGAGTCAGCAGTTTTTGGATCTGAGCCAAAGAGGCTACACTCTTACTAGTAGCGGATGTAAAAAACTAAACTTTTGAAGGTGAAGACTACATAGAGAAGAACTAGGCACCAATAAACCAGTCATCCAGAAAGGCACAATATGTTCATGGATACTTATCACCTCATCTTGTCCAGCACAACTGTTAAATGCTTGACTGTACACAACAAGACAAGTACAATGGAGACTAACTGAAAACACCACATTCTGGTTTCAAATATTACTATTATTAGATTTTTAAAACACCATCCGCAGTCCTTATCGGGATGAAGTACATATAATTTGAAGTTGTTGCATAAGAAGAATTCAGTACTTCCCAATTATTTGCCCCTCCCTCTTACACCTTCAAAGAAAAGAAGCCTAAACTGGTTTTGTAACTTTCGGGAAGCGCTAAGTGCAACTATACCACAGATCAGAATTAATCTGTTCATTTTACTCAGAACTAGTTTGATAGTGTGCATTTTAAAATCATTCAGTCAGCACCCAAGTGCAAAGTTATGCCTAGTCTCCAGCAGGTACATCAATCTGATTCACTGTCACACATTGTTTGGGAGCTATACTGTGGTCTTCTTTGTCTTACAGAAACAACTTCCTTCTAGATACTCTTGGAAAGCACTCTCAAAAACAAATAAGGAGAGTGAACTGCATAGTGTATTTTTTGCACCACTTACAAAAATCTCCAATGCAATTCCACTATATTTACGCCATGTTGATCTAAACTATGGGGCTGTTCTGTTTTACACTCTTGTTACCCTCAAGAACTTCCTCAAACCCTTCTAGTTTTACTTTTATATCAGCTACATTAGATTCTTCTAAGCTTCTGCCAGGATTGGAGTTCCTTCAGTTTATTTTCTAAAAGTCACATGGGTTCAGAAACAACTTGGCCTTTCCCAGTTAACCATTACTCTTGCCTTCATTTCTGTTTAAGAACATGCTTATTTTTTGAGTAAACAAGCAAATTCAATGCCAAGAATCAAGCTACTTCCTCATTTGTTATCAACTCAGCCTTTTCAGCAGCTATGGGTAGCAAGGACAAATTTTCCAAATAATTTCTCATCTGATTCCTTTAAGGTAATCTAAAAACATGGATATATTTTTATTCATGTGATGCAACTGGTCAGTGAGATAAATTTATTGCAGAGACAGCTGCCAGTATTGGAGCTACAAAGAGTGCATGATTCAAGCAGAATGAGCTGCTTTTAAAGAACTCTTACGAAACAGCTTTTTCCTGCTCATTCTGAAAAACAAAAACTATGCTATCCAAATGCAAGATGACATAGGAACAATGAGGCTACAAGTCCAACAGATTTAAAAATTTCTCTCCACCGATTCTTTTTGGAAAACCTGTAGCTCTCTGCTTCCATAAGGAACAGGACAGTATCACAGAACATGACACGTCAAGGCAGGCATATGAAAATTACTTCCCAAGAGTAAAAATCCATCAAAAAAGAAGGTGGCTTTAGGTCTAAAAAATACATTTGAAAAATGTTCTTTTATCAAGCCTTCAAACTGCTGTAAGTCAGTTCTAGCAGCTCCCACTTGCACCACTCAAGCAATTGGTCAACAACACAGTGAATTAAAATGGAGGATAGATGTAGTTTAAAATTAATCTTGCAAAAATTGGTCAGTTTTAACATAAAGCAGTTGCCTCATCCATTTCACTTACTCAAATACACAAATTAATGCCAAGAATAGTAATAAACAGAGGGGAACTGCTTCCAGTGTCAGTGCATAGCATTTATGATGCCACAAACCACAGCAGTAAAAAAGGTCAGAGGCAGTCACTCTGGCAGGTACTTCACCTCCCTGATATAAAACTTAGTCACAATGGTACTGAAAGAGTTACTTGCATGCTGTCTCAAAAAAATTAAAGGGGGGTAAGTCAAACAGCATGTCAAGCTGAATGCAACTTTTGAAAACAAAACATGCTACTCGTGCAAGAGATCTCCAATGGAGGAGTCTCTGCAACTACAAAAGGGGAAGACAGCAAAACAAGAGCAGGTTTTGCAGCTGATACCAACACTCCCTTCTCCCAAGTTCCACCCTATCCTCCAAGAAAAGTTTTAGTCAGTTAAAACACCATGCGACTAGTTTGATTGCCCAATCAAGTCAACAGGACAAAGCTGCTCTCAGCTTCCTGTTCTACATATGAAGTTGCAACACTGTAGTTGTCAATTCATTAACAAAAACAAAGCAAAAAAATCAGAAATTAATCTGTTTGGAGCTGTACTGACATGATGTACATAATTAAATGTACTGGAGTACTTTTAAGATGTATTACTTGAATTATGGTAATTTATCCTCACTTTTGATAAGCCATCGAGTGGAACGTCCGCGTATAATACTGTTGTTATATATGGGCAGTCAAGTCATTAGCAAGCCTGAAGGAATTAAAACAAATTACATTTCAACTGCATCTAAGACTGATCATTGTAAACAGTCACTACTCACTTCTGCAGCTTCTTTTAGTCCTTTTAACATCTTCAATCTACCTTCATACTAGACTGAAAGGGTAAAGAAATAGTTTTAATAAAGTATGGCCTTCCCCATTTACATTTGCAATAGATTCTATAGGATTTGCAAAGGCATGGTAACTCTTGTGGCTTATGATATTTACTCTTAACTGTCTAAAGTCCTCTAACAGCCTCCCAGTAGATATATCAAAATATTAGTGGATAGTTACTGTCATGGTTCTCTCTCATTGCCAAGACATTGCAAGTCACCAAAGTTGTTGCAATGGACCTTCTTATCCATTTATTTTTTCCTTACAGATTAGTTTTCAGCTACATGCACACTTTTTGCGAATCATTATTACTTGATTTGCTACCATCATCTAAAACATGTTCCTTTGCCTCAGGGTAAAACTAATCCACTTGATACTCTGTTGCTTACGTCTCAGTTTCCTTCTGTCAAGTCATCTAGCAGATACAGTTCTTCCAGTTAAAAGAACAACAAACTCCTAACAACAAAACTCTGCAGTCTGAAAACTGGAAGTTAGATAAGAAGGATTTATTTTGTAGCCAAGGGAGTAAGACATGGTACTGAGTACAGTATGTTAGCGAGGGGAATTGAGACAGCAGCGTGGCAGTAGCCTATACTTGTAGGATCTTGTGTGATTAGAGCTTGGGTTTTTTTTTTACCACAGACGTTGGATTTGTACATTGGGGAAAATTGACAGGATTTACAAAGAAGTATTCACACTTGTGAAATACAGGGGTTTTTTACTTTGTATAATGCAGGTAACAGTAAAGTTCTAGGCTTGTTAAGTTCACTCTCACCTCAAGTTATTCATGATCAGAAGACATTAAGAGCTGAGCCTCACAGATTTAAGTGCAACCAACGTACAAAACCCGTGAAGCAAATTCAAAAAGAACTGTCACGCAGAAGGTAAAGTTAACATTTGTGCACCACTCTGTTACTGTCTGTCCACACTAGTATAGATACTTTCGGACCCTGACACTTTGCCTGTAGACAATTTCCCAGTCTTTGATAAATAGTTTTTTCAAATCATGGAGTGCATTGTTTCCATTTTATAAGTTTTCATAGTTGTGAAGCAGTTTTTGTTACACTATATGATAGAAGCCCCTATGTTTTGGTGCTTCTGAAAATCAGAAGGCATTTATCACAACTTAGAAAGTCCTGTGCTTCTCTCTTACCAATGTCTCAAAAAAATGAGGTCTACTGGTTAAACTAGGATTGAAAACTTGTAGATATTTTCTTTTTTGACAACTCCTTATGCCCAAAGTAATTAAATATATAATAAGGCATAACATTTTCCACTGCCTATAAATGAAGAGGTTTTGCAGTGTATCTTTTCAACTGTCCTAAATGCTTCAGAACAATTCTGGAAGCAAAGGCGGGGAGAGGTACACTACAGGCACAGTCAGCACTCCTATTTAACTTCTGCAAACTGCTGTTGGGATGGTGTTTGGAACACAAGATATTAAACTGGAATAAAGTGTACTAGTGTTCATTTAGATGATGTTGTGACTGCAGAACAGTATGACTAGAAGAGGGTCCAGGCATCACGAAAAAGCAAAAACTTGCAGGGAAATACAAACACAGGTAGGTCTGGTGAGACCAAGACCAACAAATGTGCTTGCCTAGACACAAATAGTGAAAGTTTATTTGGAGCCATGAAGAGGGCAAAGTATGCCCAGTCTAACTCAATTTGAGAGGTGCCATGAAGACACCACCAATGAACATTGTGTTAAATTTTTAAAAAGGGGTTTGGAAAATGCAAGGGTATTCCATTCCTGAGGTACTACAACTGTAAACAGAAAAGCATTCTAAACCAATACATCCAAGAAGAGTACTAACACAGTTCACCACACAGCAGTGCCATCAAAATGAAGACCAACAGTTTCTGCAGCACATATTCTAACCAAAACAGATCATTAATACACTCGAGAAAGGTGCATGACCTAGCAAGTGAGTATAAAAAGACTCCTCATTATACAGGGGAGTCTAGCATGAAAATAACAACTAAAAAATCTATTTAATTATTGACAAAAGAGGATAGCAAATTCTATTTCCATTACATTTAGTTAAAGCTTATGACAGCTTAGCAAAAAAGTCTGAACATTTTCACTGGTTACAGGCTCAAGAGGATGTGAGCAGCTGGAACAGGACCAGATCTCTGGGGGGGTAAACAGAACAGCAACAACAACTTCAAAAATATTTGTTCCATCAGAAATTAAATGTAAATTAATTGGAACAATTAAAGATGGCAACCTACAATAAACATGCGATAAGTTTAAGTGTTACAGACACTTTCTAAACTTCTGTCTACCCCTTCATCCCTACAACACACAGACCCCCGGATGACAATCCAAAATATTACTGGACATAAGAAAAGCCCACTAAACTTTATGGATAGACAAACTTTAGAAAAACCCTAGCAGTGTTTTTCTACTGGCATCAAGTGAACATTAGCATTAAGGAAGCTCAAAGTTTACTGTATATGGCAAAGAACGACCAAAACCATGGTCATTTCTATAGTTCAGGAAACATTGGCCCCATGAGCAAAACAAACATTGTTTGTATCTGCTGAAAAGAAAAAGCAGCAATGTACTCATTCCAAACTATTATCGCTTTCCTGAGATACAGACAGTATCTTTTAGTTAAGCTAAAGAGTTGACAGACCAAGTCAAATCTATTTTTAATAGATCTGGTCCTACAGGAAAAGCAACGCTCACAATTCAACTCGTTCACTATAAACTGCAGCCAAGTTGAATCTTGCTACAAACTGCTTCGGAATTTCCCCAAGCCAACAGTCTTAAAGAAATGGATGATAAAATGTAGAAGTGCTATTGACAGATAACAGAGAATCCAGAAATGCACCAACAAAACACAATGTGTTACCTGTAGATATTTTAGCAGAGATTGAACTAGAACTCCCATAACAGTTAGAAGCTGGAGATCCAAAAAAAGCACAGAGTTGCTGGATGCTGGAAGAAGATAAGAATTCCTCAAGTTCCAGGAGGCACCAACAACAAACATCAATGGCTGCAGACAACACCACTGCCTGGGGAGTGGGCCTGCAGCCTCACAAAAACTGTCTTCCCTAATATCTGTCTGGAAACGAACAAGACTGTATCTTTGCCAGTTCGCCTCCACCCACCCAAAAATGGGGACTGGGCTAGGTTATAGGATTTGCCACTTCGACAGGGGTATCAACAGACAATCAGAACACCAGCACTTAACACCTTCCAAGCATTCAATATTTCTAAAGACCAACACATTTAGCATATGCTATTTCAGAAGCGATCATCCAGCAAGGTAATTAGCGTGTTGTCTAAAAGCATGGAGAAGTTAAAACCATTTAAGTGAAAGTATTAACAAAGATGATAAATTGTAGCTCTCCTGAAGTCAAGCTTTAAGAGTTTTGCTTCCCAGCAAGTCCTAAGACAAAACACTGATGAAGCATGTTCAGTTAAGTAGTTAAAGTTGCAATAACAATTACAAAGGATCTCTTTGAGATATCTTGAGCCAAAATTATCAGCATAACACTGAGTTAGCTGATGCAGGTCCAAATTCAAGTAAAATGAATTGGCCACAAAGCAAAGAATAACAAACAAAATCACCCCAAGATCCACAAGCCCAAAGCAAATGAGTTGTTAGTCTGAATCATAATTCAAGTTTCTGCAACTCCATTACATTATTGTCTACAAAACCAAAAAACTAAACTAGTAGAAACTCTAACTTGAAAAAGGTAGAAATGCCAGTGATGGATTGAAATCAGGTAACTTAAGTGTTGTGTGTAATGACCCAAGTCTCATGTAACTCATACACCTAGAGTTTGTCATACAGCAAAAAGCCTCAGAAGAACTCCATCTGCCCTGAAAAAAAATAAAAATTAGACACTCATCTAATTCTGTTTTAATATTATCATCTACAGTCATCAGCCTGTGATTCTGCTCAAAGCAGGTTGCTCTCATCCTGACCAAGAGACTTAAGGAACTGATCACCAAGTCCTGGCCTTTCTGAGGACAAGGAACTGTATCTCTCTTAACTAATAAGGCTTCACCTGCCGAAATCATTGTCCAATGCTCCGATGTAACTGATTCAGCATGTTAATTTTTCCTCCCAAAGTCACCAGAAAAACCAACCAGTTTATCAAAACAAGACCTAGATTCAACCCATATGCGCCAAGATGACATATGTACTCTGTATACACAGAGTGAACCTCGAATTAGATGCCATATTTCAAAATTTGATCAGCACCCTTCCTACTTCCCCACGCTTAGGAATATCAGCTATTAAGAACTCTATCCAATTTGCAACACTGAGTACTATAGACACTTGGCTACTTCCGACTTTCACATACACGCACAGCATTCTCCCTGCCCAAAAGCTTGCTATTTCACCATTCATTATGTGATTAAATTTCATAATTAACTGAGACCATTTCCTTAAGGAAAAAAAAAAGGGGGGGGGGGGGGAAGAGACAGAAAAAATTTAACTTATTTTACTTTCTGTATTTTAAGGACTGCTGAGTTGACACACCTGGGATGTAGATTCACGTCATGGCTAAAGTTAAATTTCTATGCTGTGTAAAGCAGAAAGTTACCCATTGCCATAATAACAAAATAGCTTATTTTAAGCTCAAAGCTTAGCAGGACTGGATGTATAGTTTCTAAGACAGAAACTACCACGTACCTAGCAGCAAAATAAGAGATTCTAAGTCTTCATGATAATTTAAGACATTTATAACTAGATACGTACTGGATCAAATGCAGACTTAAATTCTAAAACCAAAGAACATTCCACAGAAATTACTTCATGACGTGAGATGTTTTGGAATAACACTTGACATCCAAGGCAGCTAATAAATTGCCTTTGACAAGGTTAAACAAATTACTAACACGTCTTGAGATGCCACTCAAAAAGCACGACTTGCTCCTACCCCACATATTTTCCCTTGTTTCTACTGCTTATTTTCTTTACTCCGCACAATGAAAACCAGCTGAAAAGTTTCATTTTTGCTTGTAGTTGGTTTCACTTTCTAGTTGCCTGGAAGCAACAAAAAGTTTCCGTTTAGGTTAAAAACAGTCTTGGGCAATTCTAAGGAGGGAAGGAATCGGGCACGAATCTAGCTGATAGAATACCTGTGCTAGCATCGCCAAGATTACAATGGTGTTTTTGGGGGAGATTTTTGTACCTACGTACAGAAACACACGCTCCAGCCCCTTAGCGGGGAGTTCCGCGGGAACCTGCACGGCTCAGCAGAACAACAACAACAACAAAAAGAACGAGGTGTTGAGAACCACCACTTCCTTCTCCTCCTCTCCGCCTGTCACCGCCGGCTCAGCTGTTCTGGTCGCGCTTCGCATCTGCTTCTGCTCCCCGAACAACCGCCCTCCTTGCGCGGCAGCCGCGCAGCAGCTCTGCCCCGGGGACCCCGCTGCCCGCCGCTGACAGGAGGATCCCCCCGCCCCGCCCGGGAGAGGCGTCTCTGAGCGGCGGAGAAGGAAGCCCGCGAAGGAAGACAGAAAGTTTCTTCAGCGGGACCCCCCAGCCCTCCTCGGTCAGGCGGGGGGAGAGGCGCAGGCAGCGCCGGCTCCTCAAGGGCCGGGCTGCCCCCGCCGCGCTCGGCACCGGGGCAGGTAGAGGCGCTGCCCCCGTCCCCTCGCACCCCTCTCCCCGCCCTGCTGAGGGAAAAGGGGCGGCTTGCTAGCCGCCTCGGGGCGGCGAGCGCGCCTACTCACCGCCATGGCCCCGCCGGCTCTCCCGGCTAACGGTTCGGTCTCCGCCACCGGCGGCAGCGGCACCAGGGCGGGGAGCGGAGGGGAGTTCCCGATGGCGCAGCTCGGGCAGGGGCGGTGCCGCGCCGGCCGCTTCCCCCACCCCCTTACCCGCCCACTCGAGCTACCTGCGCTTCGGCCGCCGCCGCTCCGCCGCCTACTCCTCCCCTCCCCGCACCTGTCACTGCCTCCCGCGGCCGCCGCCACCGCTGCTATTGCTGCCGCTGCCGCCACCTTCGCCCCGCCGCCTCAGGCCCCCCCTCCGCCTCGCCCGCCGCCGCGCGGCCGCCATCTTTGTGGGGAGCTGGGAGGGGCTGCGAGAGGGCAGTTGGCTCCGGCGCGCAGTGCGCCTGCGCGGAAAGCCCTGCTCGGGAGGGGGTGTCTGTCGGCGGGAGGGGCGGGGTCAGAGCTATGGGCGGGGCTGACTGTGCCCTGAGGGGCGTGGCCTGGTGGAGGGTGGGGTCCGATGGGGGCGGGGCTTGCAGCGTGGGAGGGGCTTGCAGTGTGGGCTGGAGGGTGTCAGTGAGGCGGAGGTGTGGGGCTGCGGCACGGCCCTGGCCCTGGCCGTGGCCCTGGCCCTGGCCCTGGCCCTAGCCCTAGCCCTAGTCCTAGTGGGGCCTGGGGCTGGGGCTGCGGCCTGGCCCAGGCTGGGCCTTTGCTGGTCAGAGTGATGTGTAGGAAGTGCTGCCCCTTCCCTGTGCACTGAGGCAGCCATTAACACACCAAAAGTCAAAGGACTTTCAGCCCACCTACCCTGAGGCCAAGCAGAGCCTCAGTGTCTGTGAGCACCAGAAGTGTTCCCTGGCACATAGCTTCCAAGATTCAAGGGGAAAGGGGAAGAGACGTGCTTTTCCAGGCACTTACGCAGGGAGGAACTATCTTCCCTCGACACCTGCAATGTTCAGCTGATGTCCTGAATGCTAATTCGTTATTATCCTTTGCTTAATGTTTGTCCTTTCAACCGTTATGTATCGAAATGATTTTACTACAGTGTTTGGCTTAATGATCTTCTGCAGCAGTGGACTGAACAGAATGAGATGTTTTATAAAGTGATTTTGTTAATTTACCTTAAAGTTCTCTGTTATTAAGTTAATAAGTTGCTATTTCTCTTGCATTTCAGCAGTGTTCATATAGTTTTTATAGCTTAATGGCAGGCAGAAGGTAGCTCCTGTCGACAAAGGATGCACCAACCTATGTTGGTTGCCATCCTGGTTGCTCACTATAGACCCCCTTTCTAAAACTTGTAATTTCACTGGTGAATAGCATCCTAGACTATGGTATGTCAGATATCAAAAACCAGGGAGGCTTGGGCCTGATCAATATTTGGATGAGCTACCTCGTTAGGTGCTGCGGAAAGTGCTGCTGGTGATTCATTCAGTAGCATTCGTCTGTCTATGAGTCAGGACTGAACAAATGCCACTGCACAGCATTTGTGAGATGTACCATCCAGGGGCATAAAACTGGAGATCTTTGCCAATTGCAGCTGTTAGGAGATCATTGATTTCCTACTTTACTCCAGTTTCAGTATGGGTTTCCAGAATTAGCCAGCAGTTTTGGTGGATTGTAGCAAAAGGTTTCTGCAGTTGCCCTTGTCAGGCATCGCTCATTGGTGGTGATGGGGCCAGGAACAGCAGCGGCAGCCATGGGCATCCCTGTAGACAGATACAGATCCTGGCTTTGTGTCAGACCACACGGTTTTGAATTGTACGTGCCTCGCTGCCTGAGAGCCTTGGGAGACAATTCCCTCACACCTTCTCCTGGCTTCCCAAGGGTGCTGCTCCCTCATGTCCATTACAGGTGAAATTAAGAAATCTGCACAATGTTTTGGGTGTATGGGGACAGGGGACAGGGAAAAGCTGAGTGTTTTGAAAGCTCCTTCCCATCCCAACACTGGTCCTAGTGGTGTGTAAGTTTGCATTGAATGACACAGTCATTCATCTGCTTCTTTCCTTTTTAGGTCATAGATATATAAATATGTGTATATGAAATTAAATTTTCTGCTGGAAGATCAATTAAAGTCACCTGAAAATCATTCCAAGTAATATTGAAAGTGGGTGGAAGGCATGGGGGAACCAAGATAGCAACCTCTTGATCTCTTTTTAGGGACTTGTGCATAAATGGATTTTTCTAAAATAAAACTAAATTAGATTTGGATTATTTACCAGTGTAAATTGTCTATACAGATCTCAGCTACTTCTAGTTGAAGAACTTCCCAGAAGGACCCATGGGGACAGAATTTCTTTACAGTATCATACCAGATATACATCCAAGTGTTAATACTGAACATTTATGAAATTGATGTTGTAGCTGAAGCCAATAGAGGAGAGGAGATAAATCCATTAGGGGAATGTTTTCAAGAGTACCCTCTTAAGATACAGTCTTGACTGTGTAATAATGCCCTCCTTCTGTGGCTCTCATTTCTTCAGTCAAATAAAGATACAGTCTCTAGAGAAATGTGAAGAATTGGTGTTGTAACAGTCATTATTTCATGTTTGCATTGAGTTGTATTTACTCAGCAAAATATGTAGCAGTGTAGCACCTGGGATCAGAATTGGGAAACTCACACTAACTGTAAAATCGACATCACTTGATCCAGTTCTCCTGCTGTCTTCATCTTTGCAGGAAAAGGGGAAAACTTCCACTTCTAAAGTTAAAATAATGTGGCTTAAGTTGGAGAGTTCAGCAAGTCCTCTACACAGAGCAACTCCATCCATAGTGAATAACTGTCTTTACACCCCAGCCGAATTTGTAGGTTACCTGTAGTACCTGTGCCAGAGGGAGAATGGTGACCACGCTGGTAGCAGCAGCTCTGCTGCTGTCACACAGAGCTCCCCGAACCTGTATAGTGGTTGCCAAATGCAGATCAGCAGACCTGCAGTCAAATTTTATGTCGTCTTGTGTACCACCAATGAACACATGTATTATCCAAAATTCTGCTGAAAACTCTAGTAGGAACATTTACCATGGTCTCAGGGACCACAAGGGCAGCAGATTGGACTATGGAAGCCACGAGGTCAGTAGCACTGCTATCTTCTACCAGACAAGTAGCATGTGTGTAATACAAAGCAAATAAAGATGTTCAGCCAATGTTTATTTTCTAAGACAGGTAACTAATGCATGAATATAGCTCCCCTAAAATAAACAAACTATAAGATCACAGCAGCTTTATAAGGTGAGTGAGGTTTAATTTTGATGTATTGGTAAAAAAAATTGCAGAAAACTTAATTATTGCAAAATTGTGTTACTGGTTCCCCTGTATTGTCTTAGGTATACTGCATCTTCACCTGAGCTGCATAACACTCATCGTATTTGTCCGGATCGCTTTCAAAGAGGCCAGCAATGAGTATAAATTATTTGCTGGCTTCTGATTTGTATGAAAGTATTTGAACTGTAAAAATCCCACTTTAATATCAGAATGCTGTATCAAAATCAAAGTTTGATGAGAACTGTTTAGGCATGATTCATTTCAATGGTAAAATAAATGTTTGTGGGGAAAAAGGAGTCTGAGATTTAATTGATATTATCAGCTGTGCTTTTACACAATTTGGCAAACTAGTGGAATTCAGAACTCATTGACCAATGGCATATAATAAAATCTTTATCTATCTATCTGTAACTGGTTTTGACACTTGTTAAGGAATAAATAGTGTATAGTATATTTTACCATCGTTTTCGCAAATGCTGATGGACACCTTAAAAAGACACAAATCCACAGCTCTTTGGCTTCTTTACCTGATTTTCAGCTCATGGTTGATGAAGTAAATCATTCTCTGACATTAAACCAGCTGAAAGTTTAGAATGATGGTACCAAAATGAATGAGAGGATTAAATGGATAAAAATGCTAATCCAGTCAGAGAACACAAAATTCAACCATTCAACTCCTGCATTACAGAAGTAACTCTAACACAGTATCAAGGATTTGGGGGAAATTGCAGTTTGTTAAATTCAGAGGACAGTTGGAATCTGCCATTTCTCTACTTACTGATTCATCTCGTTTTCTGGAAGAAATTCTGCCAATTTCAATGAGATTACTTGCAGAATTATGTGTTGCTTCACAAGAACAGGCATGGAAGATTGTTCACTTAAGATGTTCTTCAGAGGCTAAATCAAACCAAACTCTATGAGAAAAAATTAATTAGTCAAAAATTTTTGAACTTGGTTCCAAGATTTAGGCTTTGAAAATATTAGCAGGAGCCTGGCTGACAGAGCAGTCTAATTGTCTGGCATTTAATTTCCAGTATGTTTGTTTGCCAACTGGAAAATCAGGGATTACATGCATAGGAAGAAGAACTACACAGTGTAGACCCCAGGTTCATTTATCTCACTTTGTTTAAGCGGAAAAAAATATATATGGCACCAAGTCTATCCACCCCAGGGTACCGAGGGAGCTGGCAGAGGTGCTCACCAAGCCACTCTCCATCATTTATCAGCTGTCCTGGCAAACCGGGGAGGTTCTGGCTGACTGGAAGCTGACCAATGTGATGCCCATCTACAAGAAGGGCTGGAAGGACGATCTGAGCAACTACAGGCCTGTCAGTCTGAGCTCAATGCCAGGGAAGGTGATGGAGCAGATCGTCCTTAGTGACATCACATGTCACATACAGGATGACCAGGAGATCAGGCCCAGTCAACATGGGTTTATGAAAGGCAGGTCCTGCCTGACTAACCTGATCTCCCTTCTATGACAGGGTAACATGCTTAGTGGATGAGGGAAGGCCTGTGGATGTGCTGTACCTAGACTTTAGTAAAGCCTTTGGTACCATTTCCCACAGCATTCTCCTGGAGAAACTGGCCACTCATGGCTTGGATGGATGTACTCTTCACTGGGCAAAGAACTGTCTTGATGGCCAGGCCCAGAGAGTTGTGGTGAATGGAATTAAATCCATTTGGTGCCCGGTCACTAGCGGTGTTCCCCAGGGATGAAGGTTGGGGCCAGTTCTGTTTAATATCTTTATCAATGACCTGGATGAAAGGATTGAGTGCACCCTCAGTAGCTATACAGACGACACCAAGTTGGGTGGTAGTGTTGATCTCCTTGAGGGTAGGAAAGCTCTACAGAGGGATTTGGACAGGGTGGATCAATGGGCTGAGGCCAACAGCATGAAGTTCAATAAGGCCAAGTGCCAGGTCCTGCACCTGGGTCACAACAACCCCACGCAACACCACAGGCTTGGGGAGGAGTGGCTGGAGAGCTACACAGCAGAGAAGGATCTAGGGGTGTTGGTCGACAGCCAGCTGAACATGAGCCTGCAGTGTGCTCAGGTGGCCAGGAAGGCCAATGGCATCCTGGCTTGTGTAAGAAATAGTGTGGCCAGTAGGAGTAGGGAAGTTTTCTTACCCCTGTACTCAGCACTGGTGAGGCCGCACCTCGAGTACTGTGTTCAGTTTTGGGCCCCTCACTACAGGAAAGACTTTGAGGTACTGGAATGTGTCCAAAGAAGGGCAAAGAAGCTGGTGAAGAGCCTGGAGAGCAAGGCTCCTGTGAGGAGTGGCTGAGGGAACTGGGGTTGTTTAGCCTGGAGAAAAGGAGGCTGAGGGGAGACCTTATCGCTCTCTACAACTACCTGAAAGAAGGTTGTAGGGAGGTGGGAGTCAGTCTCTTCTCCCAGGTACCAAGTGATAGAATGAGAGGAAGTGACCTCAAGTTGCACCAGGGGAGATTTAGATTGGATATTAGGAAAAACTTCTTCACTGAAAGGGTAGCCAAGCATTGGAACAGGCTGCCCATGGCAGTAGTGAAGTCACCTTCCCTGGTGGTATTTAAAAGATGGGTAGAAGAGGTGCCTAGAGACATGGTTTAGAGGTGGAATTGTCAGTGTTAGGTTTATGGTTGGACTCGATGATCTTAAAGGTCTTTTCTAATCACTACAATTCTATGATTCTGTGAAAGCTACTAGTTATAATACTACTTTTTAAACCAAGGTCAAAAACCCCACATAGAAACGGTGAAAAATTCTGGGTAATGATGTTCACCTTGGCATTCTTGAAACTGATCATTTTGTACCTTGTAAATCTTTATTTGTGGAAATCAACCAGTAGTTGAACAGTGATTTCACCATAATGAATTAAAGCTAAGATTTCATGTTATCTACTGCCTTGAAATTATACTTACAGCAGTGGTTGTACACACCAACAAAGCAGTATTTATTGACTTCATCACTTTCAAAAACAAACTGATGTTTGTTTTGGCTTTGTGAGCTGAGATATTTCTCAACTGTCTTTAGTGATCTCCTAGTTAACAGTTGCCTTGTGATAGATAAAGCTGAATAATCAGTCAGCCCTTGTTGTAATCAAAATATTTACCAGAAGCACACTTTGAATTTGTGCTTCTGCTTGGAGTTGGTTTGAAATAATTTTGTAGCCTTCCTTTTCAAACCCTGGTGCAAAGTTAGACATTAAAAGATCAATTGTATGGAAACGGAAAGACTTAACAAAATTCATGTGTGGAATTTAAGTGGCTAGATTACCAATCCTTATTTATTTAGAAGGTTTTTCCTTCTTAAATATTCAGGAATTTCATACCCAAGTTTAGATTCTTCCAGATTTGTTCTCAGGATAAACAGTATCTTTTAGCTGATGGATCACTTGATTGTCAAGTGTGAATTTTTTGGAAGATCAGCTTTCTTTTGGTGAAAGAGCTGTACCTGGCAGAGTTTAAGATGGACTGACAGTGTTTAGGACGTTTTAACCTAGTTGAGTATCAGGGAAGTTACCTTTCCCATTTGAGCAGCTCTGCCTCAAACTTGAGGAGTTTTGAGACACAAGATTTACGTTATCTCATCCTGACAAGCTGGGTTTGGGGTTTCTGCTGTGACTCTTTTTTTTTTCTTTTTCTTTTTTTTTTTTCTTTTCCCTAGCCCTTTGAAATACCAAGCTCATGTTGTGCGTGCAGACAAAGAAGTTGAAGAAAGTTTTTGTCAACCTCTTCACATAAGGGTGTATTTCAAGCTTATTCAGTAAAAAAGCCTCGCAGTGCAAGTCCTTGTCTGGCAAGATAACAGCCTGAGTTCAATGTGCTCATGGAATACTAATTAGTCTCTTCATGCACATTTTCCTGTTTTCTTCTCTTTTCTTTTTTCCAAGAAGACTGAATATTTAGCATGTCGCCAACATTCTCTGTGGTTTTCTGGAAGAATTTAACTGCTTCATGGTGGCTTGGAGAAAGCTAGTTCCTCTTGTGTTTATTTCAAGTGTTTTTCTTCCAGATGAAGTATCCAGACGGTGTGAAAACATCATCTGTGTGTTTAGACAAATAGTGTTTGCACCTAAAAATTCTATGACAGTGGAAATCAAATATACTTCACTACCTTCAGGATAATGGAGCCATTGAAAAATCTTGAAACCAGGATGAGCACAAAGAACAGTCTTGTTTTCTGAAGTTCTGTGCAGGAAGAAGCTCAAGTCATGGTTGATGAGGTGTCTCAGAAATGTTAACAGTGTCAAGCAACTGGCAATTGGTTCCTGTGTCAGAAAGTAGCAAAGTACTACAAGAAGTAGAAGAAGGTCTTATTGTTGTTGGAATTGTAGTTTCCTCCTATTTAATTGTCATATGTTGCAAGTGAATTTGTTTTAGCCCCTGGAGAATCCATATTTTGCTTTTGTGTGGTCGCTGCTCATTGGGTAAGAATGGCACTGGCTAATGTACACACAACTCTTGGGCAAACTGAAATATTTAGCTGGTCACTTGGTTTATGCAATTGACTTTGTTGCAGAAAAGTTTGGTACATGGCAGGATGCAGAAGGGGAATAGCCTATGCCATGAAGGGCTAGTAAAACATAGACACCACCTCTGGCTTAGGAGTCTCTGAGCCACAAATTGCTAAAGGCTGGGAAAATATTGGGAAGACATATTACTGTGCAGTTGCCCATTGCATTGCTGTTGGCCACTGCTGGAGACAGGATGCTGGGCTTTTACAAAGAACAGCTCTTTGGTCTGACCCACTATGCCTGTTTTCATCTACATCTGCTTTTATATTTTGTCTGTGCAAAAAAACTGTAACAAGGAATAAGCTATAAAGTAATTAAACTATGTTGTGTTAGTCTGTAAGGAAAAAAATACTGCTTTGAAATCAAAGGCCCCAGCCAAGGTTTTGTCCAGTTCCATATGTTGATACAGTTGGGGATGGACATTAGTATATGTGAGCCATGAGCAAAAAACCTAAGTACCTGGTATGGTCTTAGATTCTTGCCAGAAATAATTGCTCAATGAACTGAAATCCTTTTATTTTCCTTGAAGCATCTCTTTGGTTCTAGCTGATTCTGTTTTAACACTAAAAACTATTTAATTCTGCTTTAATTTTATCCCAGGTAACGTGTAATCTTCCCATGCGCTTCAAGCAGTGATGGTAGGTAGTTAAACCTTCTGTGTGGCTGACTTTGAATACTACTGCAGATACTTCTGTGCAACCTCGGAGGCTCTGCTGACTAGAAGTGAGCAGCTTCTGTTTTTTTGCATGTTCCTACAAACAAGTATACAACTGACAAGTGCTCCCTAATAAAGTATTAAAAATAAGAAACAAAAAGGAATAAAAATAAATAGTCTGAACTTCTATTTGATATTTTTAAACTCAAGCATTATTTGAATCCATGCAATGGGTATGTTCAGTGATCATAACTCAAGCAGATTTCTTGTACACTTCCAAATGATAGTAGCCTTGTTTTTCTTAGAAGGACCTATCTTTGGAAAGGAAGATCAGAGCTTGAAATGTTGCTGATGACGTAAAAAGAGAAGATGATCTTTCTTCTGCATGGTCTTTGGTCTTCTAGGTATCACTCCTCGTTTGTTCCAGGGTTGATAAGCACCACTCCAAAGGCCCTGGCAAGTGAGAAGAGTCCAGGGACGCAATCTACATAGTCAGCATGACCTGCTTGCCTCATTAGACAGCCCTTAAGCTCTGTGTCATGGTGGGAAGTTCCATCACGGTATCACCTTGGATTGTGCAAGAAATACCTGTTCATGTTTGCAGATCAAATTCTCTTTTGGAAAGATGAAAACTGGGATGTAGCAGCGCTCTCTGTGGGCAAAACTGTGCTTTGAAACTTCTGGCTGAGAAATAGGCATCAAATCACAAGAAACAAAGATTATCTTTTACACATTTTTTTCATGAGTGTTTTCTTTCTATGGTAAATACTTCAACATTCTAAGCATTTATTAAAATATGGACATCAAAACTTCTAGAAAATACAGGACCTTCAGCATTATTATAATGCCTCTTAAGTAACTGTGTCCCCCTCCCTCTGGTTTTCATCATCTTTTAAGTTTAAATGTAGTCTGTGTTCTTCATACTAGTAACTGATGTGGAGCATCAATGTCACATTTAAAATGAAGAACAGGTAGTTTGTCTCAGACCTCTTTACATGCAGTGTTTTTGGCTTTTCATCTTGCTGAGGCTAAGCATGGTCCTTACTACTGAAACATTATTCTGGAGTGAGAAATTTGTTTTATGCAAAATTTGAGATGTCTGGGAAAATGTAAATTTTGGGTTTCCTGGTAGAAGGCATGAAATTTATGTTTTTTTCCCCCTTTTCAGATTCAAGTGACAGTGTGGCCTGTCATTGAAGACTTGGTTGGCTCTTTATTCTCTTTTCCTCCAGGATATTAGGTCTTCAGTCTTAGATAGAATGGTCACATAGATCAGTCACAGATCCTTCCATTTTGGTATATTTTTTCTTACCTTTGGTTTAGACATATTCTTATGTTTTATTTTCAGTGCAGTGCAGCCCACCTAATCAGCCCACCTATTTTTTTTCCCTATTCCACGTTTTTTAATTCCCTTTGATTTTAAATGAGAATGGATAAAGACCAAGTCTGCCCAAGTTAGCTAATGCCAGACATAAAAGCATCTTACAATCTTTCTTTCCACTGGCATTTACTGACTGAAGATACAGAATGATGCAATGTATAAATCTTTTTTTTGTTGCCTTCTATGTATCTGTAGGGATTCAGCTCCTCTGAGACTTTTACTTGTTCCACTCTTGAACTTAAGATTATTTTCTTTAATTTCTTTCTGCTGCTGGCATAATTGCGCGTTCATTAATCACTCCAACCCAAGGTGCTTGAAAGGAATTGTCTTTATCTGGTGACACGGATCCAGCAGCTTTTGCCTGTGTGCTTTTACAGAGCCCCTCCCCTGGATATTTTTGTGTGTGTGGACAGAGAGCGCACTGAAAGGTATAACTGACTGCTACAGGGAGAACAGTTTGGCTGCAAGATAAGGAAGGCAGTCTAGACAGATCTGTCTCAGCACACAGGATAAGATTATTTTGCCTATCTAAAGTTCTGTTCCAACCATTTAGTGCATGTTTATATTTTTCGTGATGGCATCCTATTTCTTCAAGGATTTTTATGAGAAGCAATCAGACTCCTTCAGCGTCACAACTTCCTGCAAATCATTGTTTGTTTGGGATTTTAGGTCTTGTGCTCAGGGCTGCTGGCCTCACTAAAGAAATTTTCTTTTGGTGGAGGAAGAATTTCCATATTCCCACTAAAGAATTTTAGTGCACAATAGCTGCAGAATTTATGTTTATTCTAGTATCAGGTGTTTTGACATTTCAGGCTGCAGAGGCATTTGATACAAGGTGTGTGTCAAAAAGATGTGGGACTATGTCAGGAATGCTAAAGGCTATTGTGGACCATGTTATGATACGGCATTGTTGCAAAATCAGTGTCTCTCTTGGGATAGATTTGTGCATACCACAAGAGTAACCCCCAAATACATGCAAGACTTGGGGGCTGTTAGACAGAGAACTTGTAATATAGTCTTACATACACCTCTTAGACCATGTTTTCACTTTCCAGGCACATTTTTGTTGCCTGCAGACAGTCTGCCAAGGAGTCTTATGTTAGTGGAAGGGGAGACTATGTCCGGCAGCATTTTAGAAAACCTTGTTGGAAAGTGATATAGCTGGAGTCACCACTTTGAACTGTGATTCTCTCTGAAATAAGAATACAGCAGAAAAGGGTTTAGAGGAAGCAATAAAAATAGGCTGCTGCTGTGAGGCAGAGACAGAAAGGTCAGGCTATTAGATGCTGTGAAGAAACAAACAAGGGATGATACAGTAGGTATATGCAAAATTTCCTTAGGTTCTGCAAAAGCATGAGCTCAAGGGAGTTCCCAGTGAGGTTAAAATGGCAATACACCTCAAACTGATTAAATGTGTCTCTCCAAAAAGCACACAGCCTTTCAGAACACATTACTCAGGCAAAAGTTTTAGGAGGAGTCAAATAAGAATTTCTGCTGCTATCTTAAATAGAAAATAACATGGAAGAGGTTATAAAACTTTGTGTTCCAGGATGAAAGTCAGCTATTTCCTATTTAGGGTCAGGAAGACACTTCCCCTGGAGGTATGCTATTAGTGATTGTCCATTACAGGATATTTTAGCTTTATATCTGTGATAGTCCAAATACTGTCAGTGACAGTGTTCTGCTAGATGAACCACTGCTTGGTAACTGCTGGTCTACTCTATTCTAAATTTAAACCCCCTTTTCAAATGTCTCAGACCATGCTGCCCTAAAACTTTTTTTTTTTCTCTTTGTCAAACACAAGCATAAGAAATAAGAGGAAATAATGCCCTTGCTGGTCTGAATACATATCCACTAACTTGTTTAATGAGAGTTGTGTGTGTAGAGAAGACAGTTTTCTGATAGTTTATTTTCCCTAAAATACTGTAGGCTAAATTCTGTCCGCCCTGTGTAGCAAAAGCCAAACTTAAGCAATGATCTCTAATTTAGAACCAGTGTATTTGTACAACATTTGAGAGCAATAAAACACTCCTATGTTTTTGCTAGGGTACTTATCTTGAGAGAGCAAGCTGATAGTTAATGGCATTACTGACTCACCTTCCTGTCTGCTGTGACTTGGGGAGATACATGGAAAGTGGAGAGGATATTGTCAGAATGGACAACTGCAAGCAAGCACCTCCTTATAGCCCACTAATGGGACATTGAGAAGTCATCAGTGCAGAAAGCAGAAAAACACAATTAATCCTCTAAATATGAGAAAATCTACTGTAATTTTCCACAAAATAACCTCAATAGACTGAAAATTGCTTCATCCAGTTTTTTAAGTGGTAAAACATTAAGTAAGTGCAATCTTTCATATCCTCTTTTCCTTGATCCTCTACACCAGATGATCTCTATTTGCCATCACTATGTTGGCAATGACACACACATTTTGGGCTGTATGGCCAAGCTCGAACTATGAAAGTTGTGTGGTACAGGAAAAGGCTTTGGTATACCAATAAAGTTGTATCTCTGAGTGGCAAAAGTATATGGGATTTTA
Organism: Caprimulgus europaeus; assembly: GCA_907165065.1. The sequence goes on along the minus strand of OU015523.1, from coordinate 95,935,415 downwards.
TCTCTTAGTTTATTAGGCAGGTTAATTACAGTGCTGGAGCTACCACCCCATAGTTAAATCATAGGAGTCTTACTTATTTTTCACTGACTTGCTCAGTTCTCTCCATACTTAAATCTCACTCTCTGACTTAATTTATTTTCCACATGGAGCATTAAAATGAACTCTCCCGAACCATTATGCTACTTGGAGAAGTAGCATCTCTTTAAAAATCTAGATATATTCCTATGGGTTTATGCAGTCAATAACTCAAAATAGCTTGTGTTTACCACAGCATGGCTATCGTGGACTTAGTCATTTCCACAGAGGGCCTTTGTTACCTTTGAAAAATACTGATTTTGAAATCAAAGGATCTGGTTCTTGTTTACACGACTGTGCCAAGAGGCCTTATAGTGGTTGCAAATGACATTGTACAGACCTCCTGGTCTCAAGTGCTGAGGCACGAGACTTTCACAGCACTGCCCTGCTTAGACTTCCCACAGTGCATGACCCTTCTGGCCCAGGCGCAGCAGAGCCCTGTGATCCATTCCCTGGGGTGCCAGGTGGAACCTGCCCGTGGTCCATGGGCCCTTGTATGAATTATTTCATCTAGTTGCTCCTGACAGTACCATGGGAATGTCTTTACATTCTTAATATTGTCTCACCTCCTTGTTATGATCTGATTGACTTTTTTTTGCTCTGTCTGGCTATGTCCTGATTTCATATGTCTGTATGCATTTGTATTACTCCATCACTTGAAATGATGAATAAATTTTCACACTCAGAGAAGTTGCTTACCTGGTTTGCATGTGTTGCATTCCCACACATTTCCAAGTAATGTCTCTTCAGTGTGGAGTAGCACTTCTCCAAAAAGTGTTGAGGCAGTTCATTAGCTGTTAACAGCAATTTTCATTTCTCAGTAGGGGTGTTCACTGCTCCAGCCATAACATTCGAGTAGAGATGGCTCTAATCTGCAGCCCCCTGGAGCAGGAGTTTTCATCCTTTACCTCTGATACCTACTTAGGACCACTTGAGATCAGTAAGTTCTGAGAAGAGCATAGATATCATTAATAAACATTTTAGGTCACGTGCCTACATGTTAACATAACATTTGTTGTGGAATGCTGCCTGCTTTTATCCCAGCATTTGCCTCCTGACTGTTGGTATGCCAAGATAAAACAAAAAAAAAAGCCTGTTTTCTCACTGACTTTAAAGGGGACTTACAATGACTGGCTGATTTGTCGAACAGCAATCAGGTGATTTGCAGTCAGCTGAATTACAACTGGAATGGCAACAAGTCCATAAACTGGACCTTGTGAAGGGTCCACACAGGGACCACAAGGCCTGCCTGCTCTTGGTGATCTTCTTCCTCTTCTCCAGGATGTAAGCATGCACAAATAATGCTGGAGACCAAAAGAAAACTTTTGGGTTTGTGTATTGAGTATTCCTTGTTATAAAAAAAAAAAAAAAAAAATTTCGTAGGATAAATGATATAATCTGGCTTTCAGCTTAATATCTGTTTATATGGTGACAATTTCCATCTCCACTGTATTGTCTTTCAGCTATAATATTTTCTTCACTTTGCAGCCAACTTATTGAAGTCATTTGCCACAGAAGGTTTTGAAACGTATTATTTGTGGCTCTGGTCTGTCATCCTCAGAAAATATTCTGAGATGATGTAATACAGCTGTACACAGCATTTCTATATTTTTCTATGCTTTGCTAGTTTTTTCTATACTTTGCCCTTTAAAAATATATAGAAGATAATATTTATTTTATCTTGTGCTAGAATCCTGTAAGAAGATACATACAAGCTAATAGAAATTATCTTCTCTGTTCCATTTTTGAAGTTTTTAGATTAATTCCTATTGTGTGAAATGGCTAAAATAAGTTCTGATCAATTCAGTTGAGTATATAAGCAAACTCCATACTTCTTTGTCTTTGTTATATCTGGATTTGGGATCTCAAAGTACTTTTGAGACTATTTTCATCATTAGGAAGGGAAGTGACATTTTTTTAGAATCCTTCAGTGAATGAGTTCACAGTTAGCATGACATATGAGACTCATTTCCTCATTTGTTGCTATTTTAAACGTATACTTATCCTCCCACTGGTCCTGAAAAAGTTCTGTTTCTTGTAGATTCTCTCCCCAAAAAACCCTATAAAAACTAATGTAGCTTCTTAACCTGGCAGACAGTGGACAGTCCCTTCAAATAATGAATAGGAATGGTTGATGCTTGTGAAGGTCATGTCTCCGTGGACATTTTGAGGGGTCCCTTTGGCAATGCTGTGCATGTTCTATGAACCAGCCAGGCACTCTAGGTTTCCTTATCATCGATGGAGGGGAATGGACACTTCTTGGGTGCATTTCATCTGCACTGAAGACAGAAGTGTAAAAGAGGTGGATGGGTTGCGCTCCAGTTGTAAAAGGAAAGTTGAGTCTTCCACCTGGGAGTTTTTCTCATTCCCTGATCCTGATGTCAAACCCTGCCTGGTTCATACCATAGCTAAAAACCTCTCAGAGCTGCACTCTCTCTACAGCTTTAGTACAGCATCCAGAAGTGACTGGGGTCCAGACATCCTACTTGGTGGGAATAGGTTGGAAGGAATTGTTACAGGGCTGTATTCACTGGTTTTGTGGCTTCCTCCTTAACCCCAAACTTTGCACCAGGAGTATGCTCAAAATGTAGAGATGGTCTGGTGCTTAGACTATTTGTAAATACTTGCATGCATTACACTGCTTGGAAGTACAGAGTTTTTCATGCCATCTGCCTCTGCTTTTTTGTGTCAGTGCTACTGTGCGATCTCCTGGACTTTGGAGACTTGCATGTGTACAAACTCTTACCCTGGGTTTAGTTACTCTTATAAAATTGTGAGCAGTCACAGTATATGAAGAATAAGAAGTAATGAAGTAATGAATAAGAATAATCTGCAGAGTGATATTTAATGCAAACTTGCCAAGTGTGTCTTCTTCTGGAGATTTAATGAAGACCAAAGTTGTTGGTGATGACCATATAATTAAAAGGGAAATGTTCTCTTCTCTTGTGGTCACTGATGTATTGATATGGTTGGTTGTGGCAAATTAGGTTGCATTAAGTTGCATCTTTCAAACCTGCAAATTTTGTTTCCTTCATCGTGTTTGAAGGGAGACTGGCACAGAGTGTTTTAAATGTGTATCCTCATTTTAACTTTAACTGAATTTGATTTCTATTAGTTGTGGTTTATAGAATCATTCTGGTTAAGTTTTTTAATGTGCTTTGAGTCTTTGATATACTCCTGACCTGAATTACATCTATGACATTTTATTCATCTTACTTCATATGTAAATCATTATTTTCTCCAATTGTCCTTTTAGGAAAGTATCAGGAAAATAACACTTAACTTCTGTAGAGAACCATCTCCTAAACAGAGAATTATTTTCTCTCTTGCAGACAAAATAGCTACTCTAGTTGCATTAAAGCAAACAGTTATACAGACCTAGCATTTTTTTTCTGACAGAATCATAGCTAAAATAGTGGGTTTGGTTCTCAGGAATTTCTGAAATAGGACAGTGTTATTTTTCTTTCTCCTTCATCACTTTTATGGAGGAAAAGTTCTCCCAGCAGGAAAAAAAAACCCTAAAATTTCAATGCCCCTTCTATACTTTTTTTCAAGCAATGGTTCTGCTCATAGTGTCCCATATTGATTTCACAGTCCGCATACTTTCAGTGATAAATATACTTGATAGAGTTAATTGTCTAAAATGTACCAACTAACAGGCAAGTTGGTGTTCTCAAGATTTAGAAACTGGTTCATTAAATACAGCTGTCCACTAGATAAGTCATAGATGATTTTACTATAAACTCTGTTTTTTTCTCATTTGTCTTTTCCTTGTTCTGTTTGAATGTTTAATTAAAGCAGTCTGGTTTGGGTATAAATGTGAGATACAAACATGAGGAATGCATGAGTCCAAGCTAAGTTCAACTGCATCATGAAGGCTCCCTGGTGATTCTCCTCTCTTACCACATAGAGAAAGGTTTGAGGATTTTTCAGACCTTGTGCTTTGCTGGTCTGCAGGAGAGCTGCAAAAGATGTGAATGGAAGCATCAATACTGATGACAGTTTTGGCTTTAACTGTAACAGTGTCTTACCTCTTTAAAATAATATTTCAGCCCCAATGGTTTAGAGTAGTCAGGTTGTCAGGTTATTGGTGTTGCAGAGACTCCTTCTCCAGGTAAGAAATTAGAAGCAGAGGGAATAGAGGTACTGAACCTAAGTGTGGACATCTGAACAAGAGCTTCATCTTCCTGTACAATTAATGGAGGAGAACATGCCCGAGTATGAGTTCCTTAAACTGAGTTGTCCTTGGGAATGACTTTCCCTTTTCCATTGACTGCCAGGGGAGCTAGGGAGGCTGGTTTTCTAATTTAGGCACCTAAGTCAGGTACTGAAAATTGGTAAGACAAGAATGGTGACACAGTAATGGGTTTGTTCTTGTGAATTTGCTTGTCAGATGTGCTGGCCAGTAAATACTTACTGACAACGGTGCTGATGAGGAATCACCAGGCTTCGAGCAGGAAATTGGAACTGGCATCTTGGTGCCACCAAACTCTTGGATACTGAATCCGCAGGAATTCATATTTTACCCCTATGGGCAAAATGCAGCAAGATATACACCCATCCCCTCCAAGCCTTCTTGACTGGGTGCTCTCTGCCAGCACTTTGGGCCATGTGGGGGAAACATGCTCCTATCCACAATTTCAGTTTACCCAACTCACACAGAGGGAATTTGATTATCTCCATTATTGTGAGGAAACACAGAGGTGGATGGAAGATGTTATTAAGAAATGAACATGGAAAGCAATTTGTTGTTTTCATGTCCAAATCTGTATGACAGTGATACTCTCTTAATTGAAAGCTGTGTTTTCTTGCAAAAGAAAAAGAAAGTCTTTATTTTCTACCCTGCAAAGTTCATTGTGGCTGCTAGAGAAAACAGTCTTTGAAGTGACTTTAATGAATATTAAAGTCTGCTTTTTCTGAGAGTTTCCCCTGAATCTCTCACGATATAATTAAATGGTGGTCTGTGTAACTGATTACTATTAGCTATTACTGAATGTACCCTGATATTTTCCTTAAGATCAGAGGTCACACACATGGATTTACCGGAATTTTCAACTCAGTGGAAGAGAGCTTGCCAGTGGGGTTGGATACATCTGAGAGCATGTCTGGGCTGTGCATGGTGTTCAGAATCCTTGTCTTAGGTCTGTGTAGCTGGATACGAGCACAGGGGCCAGTGGGATGTCAAGGGGAGACACTCGCTTGGGTTCCAGAAGCAGAGCGCCTGCAGTGCTACCTCCATGGTATCTTGTCCGTCTTTTGGAAGCGATGTTGGAGGTGCAGCTTCCTGGCTCCACATCTGGTGTTTTCAGGGTTTATTTGGTGATCCCAACACCAGAATCCTCTGTGTACATACCTGTATTGTGCAGAAATATTATCCCTGGGTTTTTAATGTAGAACCATCAGGTAGCTAACAGAAAGCGGCGCATCAGATTCAAAGTGATGCCTTAAGAGATGGAAACAAATTTTAACGGAGTTATCCAACAACTTAAATCTATGTACTTGGCATAAGGGAACTTGCTAGAGTGGGTAAAGAAAGAGTAAGACAGCTGGCATAAAAAGGTACACAGCAGATGGTCGACAAACTCCCCTGAACTTTTCCTCCTGAGTCACCCTCTAATCCTATTGCAGCCACTGAACCCTGGCTGCCGTGTTAAAGCAAATACACCCGAGGAAGAGGGATCAGCTACTGAGGCAGGCTTTCTGTCCCTAATTCTGGCTTTGTACCTGCCTGTGCTCTTTTGGATGTCTTAGCAAGGTGAGATCAAAGAAGCATCTTCCCTATATCCACAGGAGATTACTTGCTGGGGGGTTGTGCTTTTTTAAAGTAATTTTTTCCCTGAAGTTGGCTTGCATGAGTCAGACAGACCCAGAAAAGGGAGAGTGCGTGGGTGTGAGAGGTTTGTACAAGATTATTACACTCTCTCAATATTCTGAATTTCTTGTCATCTGTCTGTAGTTTCAAAGAATCCAAAAATTAACCTTGGATGGGAAGCAAAGCACAGCTCTTAAATGCTTTTTTTTTTGGTGTCTCTTCTTTCATGTTCTGAGGTGCTTTTCTGGAAATATACTTAAATGACTGGCTAAAACAAACATTTGAGATGTGATTTATACGGAGATGATGGTTTGAGCCACTCCCTCAGAGTAGCATGCACTGAAGAGGGCTGTGTTTGGCTTGTCCTACAGGGAAACAGAGACAGATATTTTCATGTCCTGTCTGAGGAAAACCCACCTCAAGGTGCTGTTACTGTATTTTAGGGAGGGAGAACTGTGTGGTGTGCTCAGGAGTCTTTGGGAAGGCTTTAAATAATATTAATTATTATTTAAAGATGGCCACTGGGAACATGGTGCGCGGCAGCTTCTAAAAGGAGGAGAAAGACGGAGATACCACCTTATTAAGTTATCTGGCAAGACAAACGTAGGTAGAAGGCGAAAAATAAAGTTGGAAGTGGAGACACAGTGGAGTTTCCTGAAGGGGAAGGACCTCTGGAATGTCTTAGCAACTTCACTCACAATTTGTAAGTATTTGGGGGGCAAAAGACTAATGTCACTTGGCCAATACCAAAAGGTGGGACAAGGAACAGGGTTTTCTCTGCACCTTTTTCCATGGAGGAAGAAAGAGGAAAAAGCTTCAGGCTCTTGGCCAGTTATGTAGGGACTCAGTGAATGCCAGAGAAAATTAACTGTGAAGCCATAGTGGAGAAACAGCCTGGAGTATGAAGTGATGGGGAAACCATGTGAAAGAAAAAAAGGTTTAAGCACAAAAGGAGAAGGAAGACACGGGTGAGAAGATATGAGAGAATGAGGAAGGTAGGGAAATGGACTTAAGAGATGGTTATTTATTTTCAAAGAGAGAGAAGAAAGAATGAGAGTCAAAATGGTAGCAATGAAGAAAAAGGGTAAAATTAGAAACAGAGAAGAAAAGGAATTTTGTAAGAAAAGTAGGGTTTAAGAATTGTTCTTGAAGATCAAACAATAAGTCAATTTAGTAAAGTATTAAAAGGAAAAAATAGGAGAGTGAAAGTTGCAGAAGGAAGAATTTGTAAGTAAAGTAGAATAAGTGAGAAAAGGAGAACAAAGTCAAGGGAGATCATTTCTGTGCTCTAGAAAGCTTGATTCTGACCTATTTTGATATAAAACACCAGAACAGGTTGCTCAGAGAAGCTGTGGATGCCCCCTCCCTGGAAGTGTTCAAAGCCAGGCTGGATGAGGCTTTGAGCAACCTGGTCTAGTGGAAGGTGTCCCTGCTGATGGCAGGGAGGTTGGAACTAGATATGATCTTTAAGGTCCCTTCCAACCCAAACCATTCTATGAGTCTGTGATTCTGTGATCTTTAATATATTGGACAGACAATGCCAGGGGAAGTCTGAGGGGATCGAGTGAACCAGTCTTTCTGATCCTGTGGTCAGTGGTACTGGCTGAAGCTCTGCAATGTGAAGGGAAGATGGTGGCTCCAAATTGGCAATCCCAACAAGTGAGCCTCGCTGACCTTTGCAAACTTCAATAGGCACTTTTACTAGGCCCTCTCTCCCAACACAGGGGCCAGGTTTCAGTTTTTTAAGGTACAGAAGCACTGTCTCAAATCACACCTAGAAAGCTGGTGAAGTCAACCTGGCGACACATCCTTATTTGTAAGAGTGGGATGAAGTTAATAGGCTTACCAGGTTGGTATATAATGACCACACAGAAGGAAAAAGAGGAGGAAAATTATAGAATAATAAAATAATTTAAATGGAAAGGAGCTTCTGTGCACTTTCAAAACACCACCAGTGCTCCAAACCCAGTCACCTTAGTGGTGCTCTGCAGGACTTGCTCCAGTATATCAGTTTCTCTCTTGTACTGGGGAACCTGAAATCACATGCAGTACTCCACATGGGATTTTGAGCAGAGGCACAGGCTTTGGCATTTATGTGTGTAAGAGAAAAAAACCCCTGAAGGTTATGAAGACAGTGCAAATGTTCAAAACTCTCTGGAGCTACTCTGTTATTAGACTTTCAAAATCTAGGCTTTTCCATTTTAGCATAACTGTGTTCAGTGTTGTAACTCTGATTCAAGAAAAGCCATCTTCTAATAGTCTAAGAGCATGCAGTTTAGAAATGATGCCCACTTAAGAAGCAATTTCTCTCATTTGGTATTTAACCACTTCATTTTTCTCAGATTCCAGAGGGCTGTTTGGAGGGAAAGGAAGTTTTGCTGTATCACATGACTGATACTGTGGAGACGGAAAATAACAAAGTACACCAGCCAACTTTAGCATTACTTTGCGCTCAAATATGCTGCTGCTAATCTACTCTTTTACTATGAAATAATACAGTTTAGTGTAATATATTTATGGTGCACTCACTTTTGATCAAATGAAACCCTTTTACTCGAAGCAAGAGAGAGGTCTGTTAAATACAGACACAGACACCAGATGGCTTAGGATATTTGTCTTTTTTGAGGATAATGTTAAGACGTGGAGCCAAAACTTGGTTCAGAGGCTGCCCTGAGGCCCCCTGGGGTTACATTTTTTTAAAAAGCAGCCAATAACCCTTGCCTCCAGAACAACAAAACTCATTTCACCGATTCATCTTTCTGATAACAGTCATATCATCATTTTAAAAACAAGCAAACTCAACGAACAAATCCAAACAATCTCCTTGAATGGAGTGGAGTGGCAGTGAGAGGATGAGCTTTTATTTTACCTTCTAACTTTATGGTAACAGTCAGATGTGTCTGGAGGGGCACCTCAGGGGGTGGGAGAATGCATGTGAAATAAAATTGTGGTAGGTGCTACCTTATAGAACGCGTATCCCTGTTCCCTTAAGTAAACCATGCTGTTATCACAGGGAACTGTTGCACTGCATTACCCAATGCATACCATTTGCATTCCAAATCCCCATTACATAAATATTTGTCATCCCTGCTTGTTTTGCTATGAGCCGTGTAAGCTCTTTAGGGCTGTGCCTCGTGATCCAGACGCTGGGTTCATTTAGTCATGTTCACTTCCACTTCCCTATGACTTCTCCCGTGACTTTTGACCGTTACTGAAGTTTCTCTGTGCTTCAGCTCACAACTCATAAAATAGAAGCCAGGACTCTTACTGGCCAAAGAAAATGCCATTAACCCTTATGAGGATCTTACATACCCAGGAAACGAGGCTGCATCCAGAGAGTTTAGGAGGACCATTAGATTAAAGAGCTGAAACATTGTGTAAAGCCAGACACAGCCCTCTCTGACCGGGGCTGTCCCTTTCAGCAGGCACACACATACCCACCAAGCTATGAGAAAAGGGGTCTTCAGTTTCTCCCTGTGAAAAAAGTTACATGAATTTATCAGTCTCTCTCAAAAAGTTAGAGAAATAACCACTTTCTATGTTTCCTGTGGTCTGATTAATACATTTCTGAACACAGTGAAATGATCACAACAGATATGGCAAGGTAGATATAGGGGAAGGTAGGTATGAAATTGCACACAATGTTTTGTGTAGTCCAGTGTACCTAAAAGATCTTTTTTAACCAAAAAAGCAGATCAGTAGAGGTGCTGCTGGCACGTACACCTAAGGATGAGCCACTACATCTCAGCAATGATTTAAGACTCTCTGTAATCTGGTCATGTTAGTATGATTTGCTCTTGGCCTTGTAGGAACTGAATAATAACCTGTCGTACAGAAAGGATGCTGTGAAGATACACTGTTTTTTAACCACATTCACTAAGGCATATAAAAGATAAGATGGTATCTCACACCATCAAGTGCAGCAGAAATCAATGAGCTTATGTTTCTACACTATGATATCTGCTGGCACCAAAACACAAGATACAATTGTTACCTCCTTCTGAGTTGACATCAGTATGGCCATTTTCACAGTGACATTGCTTGGGGAGCAGAGCAATGATTCTCAGGGTGTTGAGGTCTTTGTCATCATTTTTTCTTTTCTTACAGATTTTTCTTTGAATTTGGAGTTCACAAAGTGAGGGACAAGAAGCACCACCAACACATGGAGAGAGCAAAGACATTACTTTTTCAGTTGCAGAGTCTTTCTCGAGGTATTTTAAGATCAAGATATTTTCAGTACATGGCAAAATAATTGGAGGTGACGTTTTTCCTTTTTAGAAATTTTCAACAGGGCCTGGGTATTTCCATAGCATTTACTTTAGAACCGAGCCAGTGCCACACAGAAGGAAATTTAAAATAAAGTTTGCTCTCTTTTCTCAGTGCCTGTTCTTTTCTAGGCTTCAGGATGGGTTGCTTGGAAAATAATGATTTTACAGACAGCATGAGCAGTATGTCAGTGTTGGCAACAAGATATGATATTATTCCATGGAAGGTGTTTTTTTTAGGCTGTTTGTATTCCCTTGAGATGCACCTTCAGCCCCCACCCACACCTGCTGCTGTGTCTGCTCTGAGGGATGGAAAGATTGATTTTGTCTAATTTTACCACCCACTCTGAAGTTGTTGGTTCATAACCTCTACTGTGACTTTTCATGCCAGATTTTGTGAATTGCAAAACTGTCTAAAAGCCAGCTTCTTAAAAGTTGAGCTTCTTCTTTATAGAAAATTCCTTGTAGAAAAGTAAACCCATCACCCTCTGAACTCACTATACATACGGCAGTGGCCTATATGGTTTTTATTTAATTTTTCTCTCTTTTTCCATCTTTACACATATTTGCACGCACACGCACACACTCACATTTTGAGGACTAGCAGAGCAATTCAATGTTATAATTGTTAGTCCTTCTCAGAGCTGTGAAATTGTTAACAGTGCTGAAAATTAAATCAATATCACAGGTGTCTGACTGGGAACCCACTGAAACTAAAACTCAAAACCTGTAGTTTCAGGTGCTTTGCAAACTCCGACTATTTCTGCATCAGGCATCCACATTTCAGATTTTGTGGTGGTTCCTCCGCCACCACAAAGAGAGTCTTTGCTTTCTAGAAATGAAATTAATACAAGAGTTTTTTGAAAATATATTATTTGCTAATGAAATAAAAAGTCAAAGGCTGGAGAATATCTATAGCATTTATCTGCAACCAGGTCCTGTTCTGTTTCCCTTGGGAAATAGAGGTCCTGTTGTATTTCTCCAGAGGCATGCTCCACACTGAGCAAAATAACATTTCAGCCAGTTAGGAGCTGCCTGTGTGCATCTGTGCAGCCTAGAGAGATTCACAGCTACAGCAGCCCTGTGCCGTGTGCCTTGGCTTGTGGGACCCTAGGGTAGGGTCCTAGGAATCCCCTCTCCATTAGTTTTTGGGGGGTACCAGACATAAATAACCCTAGAATTGAATGAAGAGGTAACTGAACAAGTGCTCAAGAGCTTTGTGATGTGAGGGCTATTCAGGCTTGCCTTTCCCAAACAGAATTTGCTCAGTACCAGACAAGTTTGTTAGACAGGTCACAGGATGTTTAAAGGACAAGCATTAGTCATGCTGGTGCAGGGCAGTGTAGTGAGACTAATATGAGGCTTGATTCATAACCTGGATTTACAGAGGATACTTTTCAATGAGAAGGTAAAAGAGGCAACTCTAACATGAAAGAGTATGCAACACTTAACGACAGTTCTTTTCCTGCCCATAAATCAATTTGTGGTACATGAAACTGAATTAAGATGACAGTGCCCATCATCATGTGAAATAACATGTGACTTGGTGTTGGCAATTATCTCCATCATGGACAGTCTTCATACAGATGTCTTCGGCTTTATGGAAATCTTAAAGCATGTGAAGTTGGGAAAGATGAATAAAAGGCTCTACAGCTTGATTTGCTTTGCAGAGGAAGACTTCATGCTAAAACTGCTGGCCTGGATGAGAGATGAAAAATAAAAATGGCTTGTTTCAAAGCTCGAGTGTGAAAAATGAAGCAGCTTTGCCCTGTGCTTTGACCAGTTCTACAATGAATGGTGACATTTGACTGGCTTCTCACTGTGAAGGGAAATATAACACAACTGTGCTAGCGTCTTAAAGGTCAACTGTCCCTCTCTGACATTCCCTTCTTTAGTAAGAGAGCTGGCATCACTGCATGTGGGAGCAGTCAGGATTTCTCAGGATCTGCCCCTAAATAGCCCTCAGTATTGTGCACAGCTGCACAAGACCATTAATGCATCCCTCTTCAATGCCCATCATTTTCACATAAAAATCACTTAAAGATCAAGTACACTTCCATCCCATGCAAATCTGCGTGCCCTCTCATTTTTAGTGTGGAAAATTCTTTGCATCAGAATATACTGAGGTTTCAGAAGGAGCTCACAGGATCATAGAAATGTTGGCTGCAAAGGGCAACCAACCTCCCACTTGAAGCAGGAATATCATCAATACTGGGTCACATCAGACATAGTTTTGTACAGCTGAGTCTTGAAAACCTTCAAGGCTAGAGATGCCATTGTGTCTCTGGATCTTTGTTCCAGTGCTGCACTACCCTCCCAAGAAAGAAGCTCTTTAGCCAGGGGCAAGAAATCCCATAGTAGTAGAAGTTTCCTGTGTTAATGGGATATTTCTTTGTCACATGTCTGGAGTCCTCCATTTGGGACACTCAGCTGACTGGTATGAGTTGGTATTACCTTTCAACAGTGTAAATTACAAACTTGGTATGAACTTAGACAGCAATTTTAAAGTCTTCAAGGATTTGTAGCAAACAAATTTGCTGTGCAATGACATCATTAAACCATAGCAAGAACTTCTGTTTGCTTTTCACTGCATAAATAGGTGGGAGTCCTTGAAAGGGAGCACTGAATGACTCATGAAGTCACTTTGTGCAGTGTAGAAAGCTTAGGGCTATTGGAGTTTCTATTGTGGGGGAGAGAGAAGCATCTAACTCCCTGCCTCTTTCTCAGGCCTTTCACTGGGCCACTGTTTCCAAACAGAGCAGAAAGGTGGTTCTTCAAACAGGTGTCTAACCAGGACCTTGGGTTTCAGCTCCCTCAATGGCTTCATTAGTTACCATGTATCAGCTGAGCTGACATCATCTATATGCACAGCTATATGCCTGATCTTGTCATCTTCAGCCGTGAGGTGATGTGACCTAGTTGTAGCTAATGCTGGGTGGCTTTACTTGCCATGGGGATGGGCTAGGAGTGCACTGTGGTCTCACAGCTCTCCTGCCGGGTAGTGTTGTGGGGAGATGCTGAAAGCTCTAATGGAGATGCTGGTAGCTCTAGTGGCAGATTTACAGAAGTGCATTAAGTTCGACCGAGGTGGTGGTGAAATGTTGCTTGCACTCTTAAGCAGCTGAAATGCTGTAAGTAAAAGGATCTTTTTGTGCAGCTAATCTTGCAAAGCGCTGTGGAGTTTGTCATGATGCATGACCGCTACCTAAAGCAGACCAGTCACTCAGCATGGTCCATGGGTAAAAAAAAAAAGGAAGTGCATAAAACAATCTAATATCACTACACAAAATATAAACCTTCCCTGCTTGAGGTAGAAAAATCTCACCAAGCTCTATTTATTGCTTGCTTGCATCTACATAGTTGCTTCTGCTTCTCCATTAGGGGAGGAAATGCCAAACTGTTTCCTCAGCCTGGGACTGCCTGTGGGGTATCTGCTGCAGATCTCTGTGTAGGAAATGGTGCAAAATTCACAGAATCACACAGAATCACAGAATGTCAGGGATTGGAAGGGGCCTCGAAAGATCACCTAGTCCAAACCCCCTGCCAGAGCAGGAACACCTAGATGAGATTACACAGGAAGGCATCCAGGCGGGTTTTGAATGTCCCTCACTGTAAAGAAGTTTTTTCTCAAGCTTAAGTGGAACCTCCTGTGTTCCAGCTTACACCCATTGCCCCTTGTCCTATCATTGGTTGTCACCGAGAAGAGCCTGGCTCCATCCTCCTGACACTCACCCTTCATATATTTATAAACATTAATGAGGTCACCCCTCAGTCTCCTCTTCTCCAAGCTAAAGAGGCCCAGCTCCCTCAGCCTTTCCTCATAAGGGAGATGCTCCACTCCCTTAATCATCCTTGTGGCTCTGTGCTGGACTCTCTCAAGCAGTTCCCTGTCCTTCTTGAACTGTGGGGCCCAGAACTGGACACAATTCCTGTTCTTCTGAGATATCAGGCTTAGGTTTTTGCACACATAACATCTTCAAATCTCACTGTTTTTAAAGAGCAAGGCTTGTGATTATTTAGCCATCACAGAGTTCAAACCTTTCAATTTTCCCCATAGCTTGTGCTTTAATGCTCTATTGTTGGGCTGTGCCTACTTCTGGAGTTGTGTGTGCAATTCCTGTTGACTTTAATAAAAATGGTATGGGGTATCTGAGACAGAAGTAATTTCATAATATAACTTTCCTTTCTGCCCCATATTGCTGTATTCTGTAGCATCTGTTTAATAAGCTTCTTTTTCCCATTGGAGATTCTCCTCAATCCACAGTGGACTGATGACTGCAAGCCAACTAGCTTTTTCTGAAATATTTTAGCTGAATATGTGGAGCACAAAGAATGAGATCCCAACCATTACTTTGCTTTATAGGTGTCCACTTGCCTCTGGTGAATTCTTCACAGGATCCAGCTTGCAATGATCACTTGGAAAGTTCATGCAGTCTTTTTTTTTTTTTTTAATAGCAGGAGACACAGTTAAATTCCACTTAAAGCTGAGTCTTAGGCACCTCTGGAGCAAAAGCTGCTCATTAGTCGAAAATCCTCCATGGTCCACACCATGATTGTCAAGGGGCTGTGTGGAAACCATCAGTTTGCTTCCCCCTGGGGCATGTGTTATCATCACATCACTGCAGGAGTTGCTGTGATGTAGAGGTGCTTGGAGACAGAAATGACATCTCCTGTGCCATGATGTCTATGTTAGGCAGGGAGCAATGGGGGTGTTGAAATGGCAGGGGGTCTGTGGTTGGATGGACACTCTTGCTGGAGGTTAGTGCCTTGCCACACTGTGTGGCCCCTGCCCTGTAGCCCTGTTTGGGTGGTGTTTGTGCTCGAGGCATGCAAGGAGCAATTATTCTAGTACTGAGTGGACAACTGTCAAATACCTCAGTCAAGACTTCATCTGAAACTTCTTGATTGATTTCATTGAGCACAGTAGTGCAAATGTCCATTTTCAGTCATGCATTAACCTGAGCATCAGGGTTAAAGGGTGTTTGCTGGTGTGTTAGGCTCATTTTTGTTTCTCTTCAGTCCTACCACTCCTCCAAAAAGCCCATTGTCCTTGGGAACCCTGGTGGGTTTTACTGGGCTTCCTCTAGAGGGAATGTATGTATAAAATCATGGGGTTATAACCACTGACCTCCGCTACCTCTGCTGTCACTTCCCTCATATGGCAGCTCTTTCTGGATTAGTGTGAGGGAACTGAGCATTTCCTTCCCTTTTGCCGCTCCCATGCAGACCCACTGGAAGCAGAAGATGACCAGAAGGTGTCAGAAGCCTTCTCAAAGGCAGGTGCTTGCTGCTGCGGGCATGAAGCAGGTTGGTTTTGAGTGAATACTTCACTAATGCTCATGATGAACAAAAGTTCAGTTAGAAGGAGACTTTCCTTCATATGTAAGAAATGAATTGCTTTTTAAATTGAATTTATTTTATATGGAAAAGTCATTTCTAAGGGTGAGTGGCTGATGAAGGCTTTTCATCCTATGTGACTAATCTAAACTCTGCCCACATCTGTTGTGACTGAGCAATTTAACAAGCCACGATTGCTCAGTGACTTATGTTAAAAGAGCGTAGGTGATTCAGTTGAAATGCTAGCGACCTCATGGTGAAAGGTAATGACATGGGTGGCCTCAGAGAAGTGAGTTACAGCAGGGGTGGATGTGTCTTCTGGAGTGATTCCTCCAAGCAAGGGCTGCAGGTAGCCTGGCAGGGCAAGCCGAGGGAACTCTTGCTGTTGGTATTAACACCAAGTTGCCAGCATAGTCCAGGAGATGGTGATAATCTGATGCCTTCTGTGTGCATTGCATTCAGGCAAAATGGTGAGAAAAAAGAGCTGCTCTGGGGTGGTTTACAGTGGGTGGTACAAGGCCAGGGATTGCACGGGGATGAGTCTGTGTCCTGCTTCAGCCCTGTTCGAGCTCGAGGAGGCTGCTCATGCAGGCTGTTTGCACTCTTCCATCAGCAGTGTGGAGCTGTTGGGAACACAGACATCTGTTGGGAACTCAGCTTCTGTACCAACAGCATGCCAGATAACTCATAGTACAGAAGGATATATTTTGCTGTGAAAGTTTGGAATTGCCTTTGTTTAGAAAAAATAATCAACTTAAAAATGATAGATTTTACTTTAACCTATGTAATAGCTGAGATCTTTATTGAATGCTCCATGATTTGCTGTACTTTGTCATGGATGCTTCTTCAGGTACTTCGCAGAGGCTCTGTCCACAGAAAATAGTTTCCAGAGCTTCATCTGGGCTTAACTCATCACCTTAACTCTCACAGTGCTTCAACATTGAGAATTATTACTCAGTAGTCCTCCTGGACCTATTCCTTAAATATATTTGTTCCCTAGGGTAGATTACCCTGGACCATTTATCTACTTTTATGTGCACAGCAAAGGTGTGATCATGCAGCTGAGCATGTGTCACTCTGTGTGTGAATAAGGAGAGAAGGGAGTTCGGGTTTCCTGGGTTTTCTACACAGCAAGGAAAGGCAATCCCATGCATCAGGAGTGTCTGGAGTTGCTGGGATTACACATGGAGTCCCCTCTCCTCTGTTGCACCAGTATTCTACTGGTTTAAGTACTCTGGTACTCACACATACACTTGTGCAGACCTGTCCCAGGAAGTCAAAGGAGACAGTGGCTCTTGTTCTAAGCTGGTCACCACCTTTCTCTATTCCCAGTATTTTCCTCCAAGTTTCAAATAGTATGAGGTGATTTTGGCTCACAGTTTAAACTTAGAGAGTGCAGAAAACCTCTCATGAACAATATACTCAGTGTAATCAGTATGTACTGAGGAAGAAGAACAGTTTCCTAGTGCATTTAATTCCAAAGAGAGGGCAGGAGCCATAGACAGCCCAGCAAGCTTTGCTGTTGCTAGCAGTGGAGAGAAAGGTTAGCCAGGTCCTACTACAAAGGGGAAAATGGAAGGTGTGTTGCAGATGTGTTCTTGCAGTATATTGGCAGTTGAAATCAAACAAGTGAGGAGAAGAAGGAGAGGAAGTACTGCTGCGTTGCCACCACTATGTCATGACACCTCCAAAAAAACAAACCATGGGAGTCCCTGCCCTGGGAAACCCAGAATAAATGCACGTGGTCAGGTCACTGTCTATGGGCAGGACTGAACTGTGCCTCAGCCTAAAAAATTATCATTGCCCACATTCAATTCTGTAGATGACTGAGCATTTTGGAAGTTAATGGCATCTTTCTCTCAGGATCATCTGGCCTTAAGATCCAGGTCAGTCCTAGATACAGCCCTGTGTTATAGTGCTTATGGCAAGGGTGCATAGGGGTCTCTTATTAACCCAAGGGAAATCCCTCAAGTATTTGGCCATAATATTTTAGTGATGAAATAATAACTATAGGACTTTGCTTAATATTTGATGTTGCTGAGAAACATATTTATGTAGTTGCTGTCAGGCGAGCTCTTGGTCTGAAAGGGCAGTGGACTGAAAGATCCCTCTACTGACATCCCAACTGTTTAGTTCTTACCCTGTTATTTTTAAAATGGATTTTATAACCAAAGCAAAGCCACTGATTTTCTTAAATAATTTTCCTGACTAAGCAAGGGGCTCTGTCATCTCTGAGCCAAGGCAGCATTCAGTTGGTATTCATTCTGGATGGCACAATGATTCATAGGCATTACAAAAAAGAAAAAATGCTCAAAGTAAGCAAATTAAGCTAAATTCACAAGAATTAGGCTGTGCTAGCTGCTCTGGATCACTAAGTTGTTGATGTTTTGCTCTGTGTTACCGAATTGATTGATCCCAGCTTTAAACCTTCCACACACTTGTAATTTTGTCATTCCTCCAAACCAGAACTGCAGGTGCCTTCTTTGTAATGGTTTCTGATAAGAGTTGCTGGGGAGGGGATGTTCAAAGTGCAGAACTGACTGTACAGTTCAATGCTGTGTTTAAGATCTGGCTTTTCAATAAGCTGAACAGAAAATGGAATCTATTTATCTACAGACCCTAAGGCTTGAAATCCACCGTACAACAATTGTCTCAATTTAGTGGTTCAGGCTACTTTCTCACATGGTGATCTTAAGAATTGTTATTTAGTAGTTATTTGCATGAGTAGCACAATGGAGTTTCTTTATTATCATGAACATCTAGGATCAGATGTGTTCCTTGCATTACTTGAGTTTAATTGACTTCATATTAGAAACAGGGCTCATGAGAATTTGCCCCAGGCACTCATAATCTAATTTGGGTGTCATTGCTATGACACTTAAAGGATGTGACAGCAGCATAACATTGATTTACACAAGACACTCCAGGGGAATGAAGTGGAGGAGGTGAAGGGATACTTTCACAGCACCCTTTGGGGAAAGACAGCATCTTCACATTATCTCATGCTCCGTGGGCAGCAGAGTCCTCTCCTCAAGTCATCTCTGACCTGGTGCTGGCAGGACCTGCTCACTGGCTTTTGCGGCAGAAATTAATTACCATGTTGCTTCAGATGAGCCAACTACAACTTGCCTATCTGTCTTGAAGGTCACCCGGATGCTGAAAGCTGGATATAATTCTCTGAGAAGTGTGTGGCAGTCTCACATCTTTGAATGCCCACTTGTTTCCTGCACATCCCTCGGCAGAGACCTTATCCTGATATCTGTTTCCACTTAGGACACCCACAGCCTCCGCCTGCCTCTGCGCCGCCTCTACAGCTGAATCACTACAAGGCATGTAGACAGAAGTTTGTAATAGGTCACAGCAGTAACCAGAGATTTCTTCCACTACTAATGCACTTGCTGTTTCATTTTATGAGTAAAAGAGGAACTTCAGGCTTCCAGAGGAGCAGATATACAGTGATACCCAGGCTTCTCCTCCTATTTTTCAGGAGCAGCTTCAGCCACAGGTAGTCTCACGGCCATCCTCAGAAGCCTACATAGAGTGAGGAGCCAGCTGGACCAGTAAAACAGGAAATCTTGCATCCAGCTGACCCACTGTCCCTTTTCTTGGGGTCACGGGTCAAATGTGTCTCCATTTGTCAGACAGAGCCTTATATTCCAGTGCCCCTGTGCCCCGCCTAGTAATGGCAGAGAAGCATCTTTGAGTCTCCCTACCCTCTCTGTGCAGCTCATCATGCCATGCCTTGCTTTGTATAGAGTTCAGTGAATATTGCACCTTATCTAGAGAGCTGAGCATATGCACCACTTTTCAGGTTTAGCAGGCTTCCCATGTTCAACATACCTGAGATGGTTGTTTAATGCAGATTTAGAAGAACTAACTTTAAATCTGGAATATATTTTACCACTGAATACCTATATTGTTATTGTACTGTTTGAGGATAATAATGTAATTCACGGTAGTTTTTTACACAGGAAGAAACTCAGCAATGTAACTGAAAATGTGGACAGAACTTGCCTAGCTTTGTGTAAGCCCAAGGGAGAATATGTCCCTCTGTCAGGGGCAAGAGCCGACCTGGGATGGAGTCCCAGCAGCAGAGCCTTGGAGAGTTGGCCTTGCTCTTCCTGCTGCCACCAGGCATATGGGAGATGAGGTAGCAGCGATAGCTTTATAGGAGATGCATCTTGCCTAGCAAAAGCCACACATTCACACATGCATCTATGTCTCAAATTCAGCAGCAGCAAGCCTGGGTTTCCAAAGCTTTTCTAGTAAAAGCAAAATGAGCAGCAGGATCATGACCCTTTGCTATTCCCTGCAGTTTGCTGTCCTGGACAACTGCTTGTCCTGACTCTGCCAAAAGTTTGCTCTGGCTATGGGCTGCCTCTGACCAATGCAACAGGTATATTGGTTAGCATGGATTTATTCCTGGTCTTTTTGCACCTGGGACAGAAAAACCCATATGACTGTTCAAGCTGAGGGCTGACTGGCTAGATAGCAGCTCTTCAGAAGAGGACGTGGGGTCCTAGTGGACCCCATGTTGAATGTGTCAGCAGTGTGCCCTTGCTTCAGGGATGGATGTGTACTGGATTACATATCAAGAGAAGAGCATAGCCAGCAGACCAAGGGAAGAGTCTACTCCTCTCTACTTGGCACTGGTGAGATTGCATATCAATTACTGTGTCCAGTTTAGGGACCCCAGTGTAAGGAACATATTGAAAAGTTGAAGCAAATCCAGCTGAGGGCCACTAAGTTAGCCAGGGGGCTGGGATTAGGCTGGAGAAGAGGAGACTAAGGGCTGCTTTCCTAACCTAAAAGGTAATTACACAGAAGATGAGGTCAGACAATTCTCTTGGTACACAGAGAAAGGTGAAAAATCAGTTGCAGCAAAGAAAATCACAATTAGATATAAGGAAAAAAAATCAGTGAGGGTGGTCAAACACTAAAGCATGTTGCTCAACACAAAATCTGTGTCTTTGGAGCTATTCAAACCTTGACTAGACAAGGCCCTGAGCCAGCTGATCTAACTTCGAAGATAGCCCTGGGGAGTGAGGAGAGGTCAGCCTGAGTGACTCCCAGAGGCCACTTCTTGCATGATTCTATGATGGGTTTTTTTTCTCTTTCTGACGTCCTGGACACATTTGTGTGCTCTGTGTTATGGACCATTGTATATGTAGGCAAGCTGAACAAACTCCTTGAAAAGTAGCATTCCCACAGTGAAGAGTGAAAAGGCCCCATTCATTTCTACAAGAAGCTCCCCAGTGTGCTGAGGAGGGGGGAGCTTATGTCATCCTCCCCCCCATTCTCCTCACTGCAGCTCTAGCACAGTCTAACACTTATATGCTGAGTTTAAAGGCAATGGGCAAACTTGTACTTATTTATTCTAGAAAGGTCACTTCAGACGTCGTATCTGGATTCTGGGAGGTCCAGCCATGACTCAATTTTCCAGCTTAGCTGATTTAGGTAGCAAGAAGCCAACTGCATTGCTCATGTTCACACATCCAGCGTGAGTCAGTAGCTTGGCTTAAAGTTGTAAGTGTAAGCCCCTGGCTGCCAGAGCTTTAGTCTGTCACCTGATGCCTCATTTTTGGTTTGACTTGGCCTCTGTCCTAACTTCAGCATAGCAGTGTGACCTCTAATACCTTAAACCTGCACGATCTCAGTGGCTGAAGAAACTACTGATCTGCAGCAGACTTCTCAAGCACAGGAGTTTGACCCAGCCAGGGTGTCCATCCAGTGTGCACTGAAAGCCCCTTCTCCATTGTCCCCTCAGTGGCTATCTCACTGGGAGCAAGGATGAGCCAGTGCCTCTCACTGCGGGCATGTAGTGGGCATCCTTGGCATGGGAAAGGGGTGATGGCTGCACTGTCTGGGAGCAGGTCCAGGCAGATCTGGCAAGCCCAGTCCCAACTGGAGGTGCTGGCTTGAAGAGAACAGTCACATCCCAGATGTGACTCCACTGAAATTTCCAGATAAAGAGTTTGTTTGTGTGTCATTTACAGTCCTTGCACTGTGCTTCATAATGGACCAAGTAAACCCTGAGCACAACCCTTCAAGACATGCTACTTCTTTGCACAGCCCTGCAGAATGACTTGGACATGTTGTTTTGGGACATTACCTGAGGGCATTCAGCTTCTCTAATCTGGAACAGTTTCAGGTTGAATTAATGCTTATATCTGTGAAACACAATTTGAGTCTCTATATTTTCATCATGGCAATCTGCACTTCTCCTAAAGTAGATAATTGTGATTTCATTTGTCCAACCTTGGAGCTTTTGAAGCACATTTTATATATTGAACATTTGTTAAAATAAACATTGTGTGGCCAAACTTTCCTATGTTCCTTTCTGTTTCTGTTTGAGTGCTTGGGAGGGAGGGATTGCCCTGCAGTGCTAGCTAGGGATAAGTTCAGGGTTACATTTCTGAGGAAGGTGCCTGGGGAAGCATAGCTGCTACAAACCCACACTAGCGTGGATGAGGTTGAGAAGTCATTTGACTGGAATCGTTCCTGTGCTTAGCCATTAGTATTGCTCCATCCACACTGGGCAGAAAAGTCGATATGTGGTTAGGAAAGCCTTACTTTGAGGTTGGTTTTTTTTACAGTTCAAACCCACAACAACAGTCACATGCAGTTTCTGGTTCTTCTAGATTAGCAAAGTTTTGGAAAATAAAAAGGTTGCAGGTTGGCACAGTGAACATGAAACCAGCAGCTGTACTCTTCTTTTACAATTTTTCTTTTAAAACAGACTGCCAGACAAGATGACCTTCCACCAGAGCTTCCAAATCTTCCATTTACTAAGTTTAGTTGACTTTTAACCAGATCACGTTCTGCAGTCCTCCCTTAAATCATCCTCTTTCTGCACAGGCTGCTGTCTCCTTCTTTTATGAACGGCTGATCCCTCTGATGATTAAACAACAAATATAATTTTCTCATAGACTGTGTAATTGCTGTGCAGCAATGGAAAGAATAGAATAAAATGGAGCTATGACTCAGTGCCTGGCAGACTGTGGAGAAGAGGGGTGTACGAGAAGTGATGAATATGTTGGGGATTTCTGTGCAGAAACTCAGTTTTTAAATACACACTTAGCTGATACAATTAATTAAAACATAAAGTGCTTAAGTACTTGACTAATCTAACTAGGACAAGGGAATACAGCAGTTTATATTTCCCTAACAGTTTTCAAGTCAAAATAGCAGTATCTACCACTATAGATAAATGCCTTGGCAGAATTCCTGTGATAACCCTGATTCCTAAGGCTAAGTCAGCTCTTTTCCTTTCTATAGCACATAGTCAGCTGATCCCTCTGATATTTTTAATCCAAAATCCATTTTTAATTCCTTCCTCTCTCATTTCTAAGAACTACCAGCCACATTTTTCCTCAGGTGTATATGCATAATTCACATTGATTTTAATGGCAGCTGTCAATTATGGAACTGAGAACAATTTAGTCCTACTTATTTAAAAAAAAAAAAAAAAGAATCTCTACTCTGAGAAAACTCTGTCTGGATGAGGCTTCCATAAAAGTGCTTTGTTTGTGGAATTTCATTCTCAAAGTTAAAAACCTTCTTTTCTGAAATAAGGAAACAGCTACTGGCAGAAGCACTTAAGTTACTGGTGGACTTTATTACTAAAGAAATGACTGCTTGTCTCAGAAATTTTTCCAAGCCTGCATAAACCAAAAATGCCTCTAAAGAAGCAGCTGTTGGTCATTTTTCTTTCCATAGAGCCATGACCAGAGTTGGTGCCTTTATAGCACTAGATGAGAGCCAAGCCAGTGAAGGTTTTTCAGGGCTACAGTAACAGAGAAGATAAGGATGATGGGTTCAAACCAAGAAAAAACATGCTGCTAACAAATTCAGAATGAATGGTAAAAGCAAAGATGCTGTGTGGTTCTGTGAGGAGACAGTATTGGTAAAGACTCACTTAGAAAAAAAATACAATAGTAGACTTAATTTGTTATCTTAAAGTCATCCACCCATGAAAAGTTACTTGCTGTTTGGGTAGCTGGAACTCTGGGACAGTGTTTCTTCTCTGTCATTCCCTGGGACGCTGTGAGCTTGAGCTTGGAAACTTTGCTGGGAGTGTCTGCTTGGCTCATTCCAATGCCTTACATGCGCCCATACACAAGTCCTTGTGTCCCAAGCCAATGATTTTTGGCATGGAGCTGAGCACATTGCCCTTCTGGCTTCACTCTGAATCCTAGGCTAAGCTTCACGCAGCCACAGAAGAGGAAGAAGATAATCAGTGAAGGGCATGGAGGAGAGATCATTTCAAACAGCTCCTCTCTTGGGATGAGAGACTTGTATCTCCTGGTGACCATGTATTGAGTCTGCCCCTTCCCCCCAGGGTCAGGTGGGTGCACTGGGTCATCACTGTGGTGGTGACTGCAGTCATATTAATTGACATAATCTGTATGTACTGCTCCTGAAGTCCCCATATACTTAATTTACTGCTCTCTTATCTCTTGTATGATATCATTTTCACACTGTATAGTGACTCTTGTGAGGACCCAATGCCCTGAATTACCCTTGGAGCATGTGGTCTCCCCAGGCAGTTTGTGAGACATCTGCAACTTGAGACCTCTCAGTTTCAGTCAGCCCAGCGAGATCATAGAATAGTTTGAGTTGGAAGGGACCTTTAAAGGTCATCTGGTCCAACCCCCCTGTAGTGAGCAGGAACATCTTCAACTAGATCAGGCTGCTCAGAGACCCATCCAAGCTGACCTGGAATGTTTCCAGGGATGGGGCATCTACCACCTCTCTGGGCAACCTGTGCTGGTGTTTCACCACCCTCATTGTTAAAAATTTCTTCCTTATATTGCTTCATCTTTTAGTTTAAAACCATCACCCCTTGTCCTATCACTACAGCCCCTGCTAAAAAGTTTATCCTTATCTTTCTTATAAGCCCCCTTTAAGTTTTGAAAGGCTTCAATAGGGTCTATCCAGAGCCTTTTCTTCTCTAGGCTGAACAACCCCACTCTCTCAGCCTTTCCTCACAGGAGAGGTGCTCCAGCCCTCTGATCATTTTTGTGGCCCTCCCCTGCTCCTGCTCCAACAGGTCCATGTCTTTCCTGTGCTGAGGACTCCAGAGCTGGATGCAGTACTCCAGGTGGGGTCTCACCAGAGTGGAGTAAAGTGGCAGAGTCACCTCCCTTGACCTGCTGGCCATGCTGCTTTTGATGCAGCCCAGGATACAATTTACAGCTTGTATTGAGAGTGAATGTTGCCCTGAGCCAGCTGCAGGACCTTGCATGGGCCTATTCCTTGAACGTTTCCAGGTCCCTTTGGATGACATCCCGTCCCTCAGGTGTGTCAACCACACCACTCAGCTTGGTATCTTCTGCAAATTTGCTGAGGGTGATCTCAATCCCACGGTCTCTGTCACTGATTAAGATATTAAACAGTACTGGTCCCAATACAGACCCCTGAGGGACACCAGTTGTCACTAATCTCCATCTGGACATTGAGCTGTTGACCACTACCCTCTGGAGGTCAGCATCCAACCAATTCTTCATCCACTGAACAGTCCACCCATCAAATCCATATCTCTCCAATTTAGAGAAAAGGATGCTGTGGGGGACCATGTCAAAGGCCTTAGAAAACTCCAGATAGATGATATCTGTAGCTTTTCCCTTGTCCACTGATGTAGTCACTCCATTACAGAAGGCCACTAGGTTGGTCAGGCAGGACTTACCCTTGGTGAAGCCATTCTGACTGCCTCAAATTGCCTCCCTGTCTTCCATGTGCCTTGATATAGCTTCTGGGAAGATCTGTTCCATGATCTTCTCAGGCACAGAGGTGAGGCTGACAGGTCAGTAGTTCCCAGGTCCTCCTTTCTATCCTTTTTAAAAATGGGTGCAACGTTTCCCTTTTACCAGTCAACAGGGACCTGACTGCCATGACTTTTCAAATATAATGGAGAGTGGCTTGGAGACTACACCAGCCAGTTCCCTCAGGACTCTGGGATGCATCTCATCAGGTCCCATAGACATATGGATGTTCAGGTTCCTCAGGTAGTCATGAACCCAATCTTTTCTTACAGTGGGAGGGACTTTGCTCCCCTGGTCCCTATCTTGCAGTCCATTCACTCAAGAGGTGTGGGAAGAGAGGCTGCCAGTGAAGACTGAGGCAAAAAAAGTTGTTGAGTACCTCAACCTTCTCCTCATCCATTGTTACCAGTTTGCCAGTCTTGGTCATCGGGCATGGTATGCTTTCTTTAACCTTCCTTTTCTGGCTGGCATACTGGTAGAAGCCCTTCTTGTTACTCTTTGCATCCCTTGCCAAGTTCAGCTCCACTTGCACCTTGACCTTCCTGATGCCATCCCTACACAACCGGGCAACATCTCTATACTCTTCCCAGGATACCTGTCCCTGCTTCCTCTGCCTGTGCATTTCCTCTGACCCTTCAGTTTGACCAGCAGGTCTTGACTCAGCTGTGCCAATCTCTTGCCTTCCTTGCCTGATTTCTTATACCTTGGGATCAAGAGATCTTGTACTCTATGGAAAGCATCCTTAAAGATCTGCCAGCTGTGTTCTTCTCCCTTGTCCCTGAGGGCAATTTCACAGGGGATCCTATTGACTAACTCCTTGAACAGCTGTATTTTGCTTTCCTAAAATTCCTTCTTCAAGAAACATCTCTTAATTCCTTTGAGGTATTTCACTGGTGTTTGCCTGTTAGCTCCTATTACCTCAGGAGCCCCTGGCTTGTCTCTGTAAGACTCCAAGTGTTCTGCAGTGTATCCGGCACATCTCAGAGCAACAGGCTGAAGGCCTTTGCTGGAACCCTGTCCTTCTAACCTTGGTGTGTTGTCCCATAGCTTGTCACAGGCAAGCCTGATATTACCCTCTCCCCCTTCAAGTCTAGTTTAAAGCTCTGTCAGTGAGTCCCACTAGCTCATGAACAGAAACCCTCTTCCGCCTTTGTGAAAGGTGAATCTCATCTGATGCCAGCAGGTCCGGTGCCATGTAGGCCATCCCATTATTGAAAAACCCTAAATTATGGCAGTTACACCAGCCATGAAGCCATGTATTAATAGCCTGGATCTGTCTGTTCCAATGTCTCTACCCAGGACTGGAAGGAGAGAGAAAAAAATAACTTGTGCTCCAGATTCCCTTACCAACCATCCCAAGGCCCTGAAATCTCTTTTGATCACCCTGGACTATGCATTGTGGCTCATTGCCACCCACATGGAAGAGCAGTAATGGGTAATAGTCCAAGGACCACACCTAGCTGGGAAGTCTCCTAGTGAAGTCCTTAACCCATGCCCCAGGGATGCAGCAGCTGAATGTGTCTAGATCTTTTTGCTGGGATGGGACATCTAATTCAAGCCCACTACTATAGTAGAAGATAGTGTGAAAATGTATTTTTCATTGTTTATATCAAGGTTTGGTGCTTGGAAAAGGATTGGTATTGTATACTCCTACCACTGAATCTATTTGAAGGTGGCAGCCTTTATTAATCTTCCAGCTATGAGATCACTTCGGTAGTCTTTTGGCATTGAGTTGGCATTGCTGTTGCTGTAGTATCTGCAAGCAGGGTGAATAATATTGAAGCACTGACAGGGCATATGCACTCCCTCTATTCATACTTTGATGAGATGTTCTGTGTGCTGTATTTGTATTTGTCATGTGTCTCATATTGAAAGCCAGGAGTGTGGCATGATGGAGGAAGGCGTTTAACCCTCTGATATTGAGAACACCCTGCTACATATCTTTGTCCTAGGAAACCAGTTAGAAGAAAAGAGTTCTGGTTTATGGGAATTGTCTGATTTATATTGAACCTGCTTTAGCAGGGGGGTTGGACCAGATGATCGCTTGAGGTCCCTTCCAGACCCTATGATTCTGTGATTCTGTAGCTGTGTACTTTTTCTTTGCATAAGCTATTGTGAGGTGCACTATAAAAAGCACAGGGAAAGTCAATTTTTACTGGACAGTGTTTGGAACAGGACTTCATGTGTTGAAGAAGCAGTTACTAGCATCTGTACGGGCATTGCCAAAGTTTTCTAGGATGTTATGAATTGCCAGTAATTTCCAAATAATTGGAAAATTATTTGGGATAAAGTAATAGGAAGAGTGGATCAAACTGAAATAGAATTGCTGCTCTTGACTACAAAGTCCTACCAAAATATGTGCTTAAGGAAGTGGCCAAGGATGCACAGATGTCAAAGGGACAGGAGTCTTTCCTTATCTATAGTTTTCAATATTTCCATACCGGCTCATGTAAATGTTGGGAGGACTGCAAGCATGGACATTACCAGTAAATATATAGTGACTGGAAAAGTTCTCAATATAGAAAGAAGTTTATCTCTCTTCTTACTGAATGATGCACACTTATCTCTTAATTTCACTATAGCGTATTATAAACTATGTTTTGATGGTACCGATGTGCTGATCAATCCAGATTAGTCTCTATGGCAAGTTTTGTTTTCCTCATTACTTACTTGTCTTCCTCATTACTTACCTGTTAGTCAGTGCTTGGCTTAGTCACGATTTTTGCCAACAGTGATTTTAGATACCTCCAAATCACTGATAAAGATTCTGCAAAAAACTCCCACTCCTTTACACAGAAATGGGCATCTGTGCTTTCTCTCCAAGACTGTGTCTTTTCCATCTTTCTGGGGAAGATCCTAAGAAGCTTTAAAATTAGATAAAAACATGCTTATGAATCCTGGCCCTAAATTAATTTTCCAGAATCTGATTCTGAAAACGCCAAAAGGAAATAGAGAAGCTTCATGTTGTAGCCTAGAATTTTGCCCTAGGGACCTCGACAAGTCAGTATGGACATCTTTGTACATTAGGAAAAAAGGAAGAGCCAAAAGCACTGTTTTTCTTCCCCGTGGAAGAGTTTGATCTCCGAGCTAATGTACAAGAAGGCCAATTCCAGTCCAGTCCTCAGGAGGCTCTCAAAGAACATTTTCAAACCTCTGTGAGAAGACAAAAGAAAAAAAGTGAGAAATAGATATTAAAAATGAAAATAAAATTATTCCTTGGCTGATATCTTCTGAGACAATACAAGGAATGGAACTTACTGATATTAACACCTACAACTGGGTAATTTCATTTGTTAATCTTGTTAACATACTATTTTCTCTCTATTTCAGTTAATTAAAAAAGACAGATCTGACCCAACAATGGTCTCCATGGTGCTTGCAATCACACTTTCCTAAACCTTGACACACTGCTGTTTGTTATCACATTTTCTTGGGTTTCCCGTTGTTTTTCAAGCCATTTTTCACAATTGAATAAGAGCTGATAGGAGATAACATGCCAAACAAGGTTGTGTGAGCTTTTGCGTAGGAAAGCAAGGGTAGTGAGAAAGTCATCGTTTGGTGAGATTGCTGGGCCAGGGTTTCAGATAAGCATTTAACTGACAAAATACAGGCTGATGGAGAACTAGACTGCCTGCCAATGTATAGAGCAAGCCAGAGCTGTCATATCTTTCAAAAAGCAAGCAAAATCCTTCCACTGATCTTCTATTCCTTTAATCCAACATAGTAAGAAGTGGCTTTCCAACCTGAGTCCTGATGTATTTGCTTGTATCAGTGTTTATAAAACAAAACAAGCAAAAAGGGAAAAGACCTCTCTGTTAAACCTCACAGCCTTCCAATTTTTCCTTGAATGATTACAAAAGTTCTTTCCAAACACAAACTAATCATGTTAAAAGGGCACATATACTGATATTCTGTCAATTTTCAGTGCCAAATGTCTTTGCTGCCAACAAGCAAGAAGTTGTTAATGAATGGAAGAGATTAAATACAGAAATAATTCAGCTGGTAAAATGATGAGCAAGAAGAAAATGAGACCCACTAAGTGGAGCTAAAAAGAAAGAAAGAAAGGAATGAGTATTTTTAGATGATGTCCAAAAGATTTCAGGTAGCATTATGGCCAAGGTACTTTTATTATACAATAAATAGGGGAAATAAAATTAAATTTAAATGGACTAGTCAGAAGAGAGAAGAACTCATTATTAGCGATGTGGAAATTACCCGTGTAAAATTTCTCGAACTACACAGTGAAAGGCAACTTAACAGGGTGGCTTTGGCTCTTGATTGATAACTGCAAACCAAAGGAACTATTGAACCATAGGAAAATTTGGCTTAGAAGGGGCTTCCTGAGGTCCTTTTGTCCAACCCCTCCACTCAAAGCAGCACATGCAGTTACAGCCTGTTGTTCAGGGCCTTGTCTGTCTGAGTTTGGAATATCTCCAAAAACAGAGATGCCACTACCTTTCCAATATCTGCTCCAACATTTTACCATCCTCATGGTGAAAGATGTTTCCTAAAATCTGATTGGAATTTCTATTTTTGTAGGGTTTTTGAGTACCCTCATCCAATTTCTGTATACCTCTGAGAAGAGTTTGTCTTCTCTGCATTATAAGATTACATAGCTGGGGTCAGCACTGAGATCCTCTAACATTTTTCTTCTTCAGGTTGAACAAGTCCAACTCCCTCTCCTTGTTCTTCATATATCCACATGCATCTTCTGGATGTCTGCTTTCTCAGTTGACTATAGCATAACTTGGACTCCTAAATTAGGTATCTAAACACCAGTGGAATAAATCTGGGTCAACCAAGAGAGAGGACAAAGTTGATGGGCTTTGTTCATATTTTGAGACTTGTGATCAAAATTGTTTCAGAAGCCCTAGGGGAAAAGAGTGAATGACTGACTCAGAAGAATACTGGCAACAGAATAATACTAGCAACAAATGAGGATCTAGACAATATGAAATGACTTGTCCAAACTAGGTTTGTCTGGCAATGAAGGCTTCTGCCTAATTAGTAGAGTTCCCCACTCGTGGATCATTTTGTTTGCTCCATATGGTTAAGGTGGCCAGCAGTGAAATGGTTAACTCTGAAACAGAAGTTCTAGCAAACAGACTATGTTAACAGCATTAAGAGTTCATGACTCTTGGACAGCTGTTGCTTCCATCTCTCTAAACGTGTTGTATCAATAAGGCTGAACCTACAGCCCTGAGGACTGGAACCTTCCTTTGTCAGTGACAGCACAAGCTCCTCAGACACTGGGGATGTATGAAGCAGCTTTTGGTGGGAGGGACCACTAGCTATCTGCTCAATTGAAGATTAGTAGAATCAAAGAGAATTAAACTGAAATAATTTCTGAAAAAGATGAATTAAAAATGTCTAAGGGAAAGTATGGCTTAGGGAAACAGATCACAGTAATTCTTTCTGAACTTGGTAACTTTATCACAAATAGAAAACAAACTGCAGAACTGAAATCAGTGGCTTGCCTTACTGACATCTGCTCTAACAGAAGACCTTGTACACTTCTTTTCATTATGTGACCAGAGGATCAGACTGGTTTTATGGCAGAGTAAGTGATCACTGCCCAAAAAAACCCCATGGTCATTGCAATACAGCTGTGAGCCAGAGAACAAGAGTCTAGTATTCAACCTAGGGGTGAGGTAATGGTGTTAGGCAATAGCTATATTATGCAGCATATCATTTTTTAATATTTTTTTCAAGTGACAACTAATATACAGACCATATGATTTCTCTCTCTCCATCTTTCAGTCTCTGGAAAATGACTCATGTGATGCATCAAGTGATGACACAGTGGGAACGTGACACCAAAGACAGATTTACCTGTGACTCTGAAGAGTTGCTCAGAGCTCTGTAGAGGGAACCTGAGTTCAGGCTTGTGGCCAGCAATTCCTAAAGATAGGGAAGTGCATTGTTCTCATGGAGATACCTGGTACAAATTAAAGTGCATCCTCTCAGCAGCAATTTATCCCATTTAAACTAAGTACAGATTACTAGTCTGTAAAACCATACAGGTCTCCAGGGCTGAGGTGTTTCAAGGTCCACAATGAACTCAATTCATGTCATGGTTTAACACCAGCTGTCAACTAAACACCACACAGCTGCTTGCTCACTCCCCACAGTGGGATGTGGGAGAGAATCAGAAGAGTAAAAGTGAGAAAACTCGTGGGTTGAGATAAAGACAGTTTAATAGGTAAAGCAAAAGCTGCATGTGCAAGCAAAGCCAAACAAGGAATTCATTCACTACTTCCCACGGGCAGGCAAGTGTCCAGCCATCTCCAGGAAAGCAGGGCTCCATCACACCTAGCGTTTACTTGGGAAAACAAATGCCATCACTCCAAATGTCCCCCCTTTCCTTCTTCCTCCCTCCAGCTTTATATGCTGAGCATGATGTCATATGATATGGAATCTCCCTGGGGTCAGCTGGGGTCAGCTGTCCCAGCTGTGTCCCTTCCCAACTCCTTGTGCACCCCCAGCCTCCTCCCTGGTGGGTTGGTGTGAGAAGCAGAAAAGGCCTTGACTCTGTGCAAGCGCTGCTCAGCAATAACTAAAACATCCCTGTGTTATCAACACTGTTTCCAGCACAAATCCAAAATATAACCCCATACCAGCTACTGTGAAGAAAATTACTCTATCCCAGCCAAAAGCAGAACAGTTCAAAACTTGCTCCCAAACAAATGAGTGACTAAAATTTCCAAGACCCCAGACACTGAGCTTTGCTGCACAGGAATATTCCACAGAGGACCATGGGTCCAATATGTTTAAAAGTGCTGTACCCTTACTCTTCCAAGAACTTCCCTGGCAACTGCAGACCTGTAAGTCTCACTTCTGTGCCTGGCAAAATTATGGAGAAGATGTTATGAAAACATCTGGAAGACAATGCAGTCATTGGTTCCAGCATGGGTTCATGAGAGGAAATTCCTGCTTGAGAAACCTAATTACTTCCTATGATAAGGTTACCCACTTAGTTGACCAAGGGAAGCCAATCAATGTCGTGTTTTTGGACTTCAGTAAAGCCTTTGATACTGTCTCCTACAGTATCCTCCTGGACAAAATGTCGAGCGTACAGCTGAATAAACACACAATGCTATGGGTGAGCAATTGGCTGACGGGTCAGGCTCAAAGGGTTCTAGTCAATGGGGTTATATTGGGCTGGTGTCTGGTCACTAGTGGGGTCCCACAGGGATCCATCCTGGGGCTGGTGCTCTTTCATGTCTTCATCAATTACTTTGATACAGGACTTGAAGGGCTGCTAACAAAATTTGCCAATGACACCAAAATGGGAGGAGCTGTGGACACTTTCAAGGGCAGAGAGGACATGCTTTAAATAAATTAGAGAGCTGGGCAATCACCAACTGTATGAATTTTAAAAAGGGCAAGTGCTGGATTTTGCACCTGGGACACAGCAACCCTGGACACACACACAGACTGGGGAACGAGAGGCCGGAGAGCAGTCCTGGGGGTTCTGTTTGACAGCAAGTTGAACATGAGCCAACCATGTCCTGGGGTGCATCCAGCAATGAGAGCTGGTCAAGGGAGGTGATTGTCCCACTCTGCTCTGCACTGGTGCGGCCTCACCTCAAGTACTGGGTGCAGTTTTGGGTGTCACAGTATAAAAAGGATATAAAGCTACTGGAGAGTGTCCAGAGGAGGGCCACAAGATTGGTGAAGAGTTTAGAGGGGAAGCCATATGAGGAGAGGCTGAAGTCACTTGGTTTGTTCAGCCTGGAGGAGAAGAGGCTGAGAGGAGATCTCATCACAGGCTAGAACTTCCCCACAAGGGAAAAAAGAGGGGCAGGTGCTGATCTCTTCTCTCTGGTGACCAATGGTAGGGCCAGGGGAAATGGCAGGAAATGTGCCAGGGGATGTTTAGGTTGGACATTAGGAAAAGGTTCTTCACCCAGAGGGGGGTGGGGCACTGGAACAGGCTCCCCAGAGAGGTAGCCATGGCACCAAGCCTGACAATATTCAAAAAGCATTTGGACAACACCCTCAGACACATGGTCTGAATCTTGGGATTGTCCTATGAAGGGACAGAAGTTGGACTTGGTGATCCTTGTGGGTCCATTCCAACTCACTATATGATTCTATGAACTTCAGACGAGCTCAGCAAAGCAACTGGTTTATGTATGTTTTCACTTCTTCAAAATGGTTCCCTGAGTTCCCTGAGTTTAATGCATCATATCCTGTGCTTTTTTCAATCACAATGAGCACTGACCGTCCTTGTGCACAATGTTTTATCTGGGCTTGCAGAGGGATGGCAGAAGGAAGTAACAGGGAAAGAGATTCTCCTTTTTTTTTGAAGTGGGTGAGATATAGAAAGGGTGATTTAAAAGGAGAAAAACTGGCACAAAGAGAGAACTGCTTGTGCCTCCATTCTCGGTGGAGTTTTGAGTCATTCATACGGTGCAGTAGCTAGGGAGCCTGAGTGACTCATCCATTGCTAACTATGGAGAAAAAATGTATTTTCTGAAACATTCAAGCATTACTCACATTTTCACTTAGTATCAGCTGATTTGAGTAGCCTTATTCCACCTTTTGGGATTTGGCACAATGGGTTATATAAAAGACAGATTGGGCTCTTCCTCCCTTTAAACTGATGTGCTAAATCTGGCATAGGGCACCATGCCTAGATTATGAAGTATTTTGAGTGCCCCTCAGTTCAGTGTGGAAGTTATTGTTTTTAACAGGGAGGAACTGGGAAAATCGTAAAACTCACTTCAAAAGATCTTGATAACTATCTTAACTTCTGTGTCGGGACTTTTATCCCAAGGCTTCTCAAATGTTTGACCAACTGGTAAACAGAATGTATCCTCACTGCTGAACTGGTGCAATTTCTAGGGTCTTCAGTACTCAAAATCATGGAACCATAGGAAAAAACTGAGTCTTCTCCAGCTCTCTCCCTTCATACACCACGTGGTCCAGCCGCCTGGCCTGCTTGGTGGCCCTCCGCTGGGATTGCTCCACTATGCCCATGCTTTTCAGTATGAGGGAGCCCAAAATCAGAGACAGCATGTTGTCCCACAAGTGTTGAGTAAAGGGCAAGGATCTCTCCCCTTGACCTGTGGGCTACACTCTTAATAACACAGCCCAGTGTTTGCTTGGACTTTGCCACAAGAAGGGTCCATGCTGCTGAAGAGTGCTCAGCAGTGACATGACATAGCTTCTTGCAGATGCACAGTACATCTACAGAGTACAAAGACAGGCAGGAGATATGTTAGGAGATCTACATATGTTCACACTGTCCATAATTTCATTCAATTAGTGGAAGATTGTGTAGGTAGGTAGGTCCCTGGAGTAAAACCAGAAGTCTGACATTAAGTTCCTGACTTATTAGACAAGAATGAGTCATTTCAATCTTAAAGAAAAGCAAAATTATGTAGACCTTTTTTGCAAATACTTTTGTCATCTATGGAAAAGTGTTGTGTAAGAGCTAGACGTCATTTTGCATGGACTTTTTGTGAATGTTTATGTGAGGCAGGTCCCTGCTACAAAAGTCTACCCCAAAGCAAAGTTCAACATTTGTGCTGCATTATTCCAGGAATTTTAGTGTATCACTGGTGCCAAGAGTTTAGTATGAATCAAAAGAAAACTGGCTGGTTTTCTGGATAATGGGAATACACAGGTTTATTAGCAAGGATTACAAAATAAATAAAACCTCTATGAGTTCTGGAAACGTTGAGGATCCTCAGTACAAAGCAGGTTTGTGCTCCAAATAAATAGGAGCAAAG
Organism: Caprimulgus europaeus; assembly: GCA_907165065.1. The sequence continues at coordinate 95,900,422 of OU015523.1, read as the reverse complement.
GAGCCATTTCTATTAGAGAGTTTCCACAGCAGTCTGATGCACTTTCATGCTTCATCCTCTGAAGTCCCTGACAGCCCTTCTGTCACACAACATTGATCTCAAACTGGGAAGGTCCAAGATTTCCATTGCTGAGAGACTGAAATATTTAACCATGAGCTTTTCAGTGCCTCCCCATGATCATATTTTCTACCCAAGAGGGCAAAAAAAAATTTTCTGCAATTAAATGGGGAAGAACCAGAGGTGCTCAGCTGCTGAAGCCTAGAAAAATATGGATTTATCTCTTCTGATGGCCTAGCAAATACAGGCATGGATGTGGACATAGCAAGCTCAGTGGTTCTGCAGTGTACTAGGATAAGTCAGATGTCAATCACCAAGGCTAACACTGCAATTAAGCCTAATTCAAACTCGTGATGCATTTGCTTAGATGCCACTCCTTTTCCTAATAAACAAATAAATACATACATACATAAATGCATTTATTAAATTTAATTAATAATTCCTAATGGATTTGATTCCTTTTAAACTCTTGATAACTTTTATTGAAGTCAACATGTGTCTGTGGGGTAAAATAGTGCCACATTCTCAGTGTGGTGATATCCGACGTTCAGGGCCATCACAGGGGAGATGTGGGCAACCCTGGGGCTTAGTCAGGCATGTTCTTGAGTGTGCATATCTCAGATAGAGACAAATGGTTGTTTGCTTACAAGAAATATGTAGGTTAATTCCCTAGAGGATTGTATATAACTCTCTGATTGCACTGCAGGGAAAATTTGGGTAGAACAACTTCAATGGGAATTATGGAAAGCACTGAAGTCAGGTCACAGTTTCATGTGGACTGAGTATTAGACAATGTGGTTTGAAACTGTTAGCCAAGAGGTAAGGCAGTGTTATTGCAAAAGGACTTGAAGATTTTGTAAGGTAGTTGTTAGGAAATAAAACAGGAATAGGGCAGGAAATGTCATTATGTTACTAAGCAACTGTTCCCCCCATCTCAGAGCTCGAACAGGTTCAGAGAAGGATGTTTAGGAGTATAAAATGGTTTCCTGACTGAAAAAAGCAAAGTGGACCAGGAGTCTCCACCTTGGGATACAGGCCACTGAGGATCTATAGAGACCTGTATATCCCATCGAGGTCCATCAAATTTGGGATGCCATAGAGAAGGTGAAAGAAGTAGTTCTTCACTATTTCTCACACTGTAAGAGCTAGAGGGACTTCAGCCATTAGCAGGTTTGGCACAGACAAAATAACTTTTTCACAGAGTACCTATAAAATGATGGAACTTATTGTTTTGGTAATTGTGAAGGTGGAAACCATACAGAAATTCAAACCAGACTGAAAAAATTAGCTCCAACTGTGATTACTAAGCATGATACTGCAGATGCAGTCTTCTACTCAGGAAGTCCTTCAACATCTCCTTTGTCAGAAGTCACCAAGAAGACAGGTCTCCTGTACCTCGCCCCCTTTCTACTGTTGTTCAAGTATTTTCCCCACTTCCTACTGTCATTCATGGGGGAGCTGCATTTGAGGAAGTCATTTATGCATTTTTTCTGAACATCCTTGTGTTTCTCCTCATCCCAATCCCTTTGTCAAGGATTTCTGTGCTGTAGAGAGCTCCTTCTTCTGGTTGCACAAGTCTGCCTTTGTGCATGGGCAGGGAACAGTCTCTTTCATAGGAAATGAAAGAAATGACAGGTACAATGTCCCTCAGGTAGCTCAGACCAGGTGGTCACACAAAACCTTGATTCTGGTTAGTCAGAGGGGAAATGATCTCTGGGCAGTCTCACCAGGATCGTTTGCTTAGTGAATCACACCCTTCTCTTCAGGAAAGGAGGCAGAGATGTGTTTGGGATCCTTGCTGCCCATGGTGATGAACTCCTTTCACCCACAACCTATATGACCTCTGTACGTGTGTTCTTCTTCCTTGAATGGATGGTCCAAAGCTGTAAGCAAAGGCAAAGCTGGATGCCTCTACTGGGGACAGGACTGGGAGTGTTGGGATGTGAAAAGTCAAGACAGCATGGTGGTGTGCTGGAGCAGAGCAGAGCCTGCTGCTGGCTGGATGATCCTGTGGGGCTACCTGGGAGGTGGCTGCAGCCACACCCCAGGGCAGATGGGGCATTGTGGGAAGTCCTGAGGGTAGTGGAACCTGCTAAAGGACCACAGGGAGCCAAGGCTCCTTAGAACACTCTGGAGAGACCCAGCCTTGCAGATGTAGGGGGAGACCCCAGACCACCCATACTGGTCCTTGTCTCCAGTGCCCATAAAGGGAGCTCCTATCTCTTTGCATGGCACTGGGGAAAATCAAGTTGTCTGTACCTGAGGACATTCAACACCCCATCCCTCTCAGGCCACCAGCATTGGTGTAGTCAGTGGTGTCCCACCATGCAGCTCTCTGACAGAAGAGACCAGTAGTGCCAGGAACTGCACTGTCCTCCCAGCCTCACCTCTTCTGCAAAACCCACTTGATGGCAATGGTGCAAGGTGCATGCTGTTCACAACTGACCCTTGGGGCCACTGTGCCCCACAGTGTGACCAGCCCTTGTGCCACAGCTGCCCCAGTGATGGATGCTCCATGGGCTTTCAAAGCTTTGTTAGGCAGAGCTGACACCTTCAAAATGGCATGTTGCACCTCCTTATCCATCTCTTCCACCTTCTTCCTGCCTCTACCCTGCCTCATCCTGCTGCTGAGCAGGGATAGACACAGACTCAGTGGGGACTCAGGAAAGGACCTGTGAGATGGTGCAGACTTTGCTTTGTCAAATTTCACCAGGTCCTCACTGTGCAGGGCCATGTGACAGGGGAAGGAGGGTGTCTCCTCGTCACTCTCAGCCTCTCCATCACATTAAACTTCTGCCTTAGACTGAAAAACCAGGAGACACACTGCCTTTTTGTCTTACTCTGTGTACGGCTTTGCACAATAAGGCCCTCTGTGGTGGGTCCCCAGGAGCTACTGTAACTCTCTGTATGCACTCTATATGTTCAGGAGAAATCACTGGGCAATTAACACTGCTCGTTTCAGCCTGCCTCTCTGTTGCATTAATAATCATGGAAAAAAAATTGCATTCATTCAACAGTGTGTGGGAATGTTTAAATTATAAAACCCACTTCCATTTAATTAAAGGGGGGAAAAAACAACAAAAAATAATCATTCGTGTTAGATAGTCTGAGATCCTTAATTTGCTTTAAATGAAAAGGTTGCTGTCAGTTTAGGTTCAGTCTAGAAAGATGAATAATTTGGTCACTTGAGAAAAAGGAGATCATGTTGCTCAGTAGTTTGTTATTATATTTCAGTAATAGTGTCCTTCTCATCCAAGGTTAACTAGAGTTACAGAACTGACAAAGCACCGTGCTGCTGTGTCTCCGGCTTTATGCCCTTTGATAGCTACTGCTGAAGCAGAAGACATCCTCACAATGAGACATAAAAATATGCAGGAACCATTAAGAAAGAACTTTCTCTTGCAACTCTGTAAATCCAATTTACATCTAGGATTTCTTATTACAAAAATAAAAGGAAGAAATGTAGGAACTTGCAGTGGCTAACTATTTTTTGAAATCACAACATTTTGACCAAATAAAGGTCTTCAGGAGATACTTTCATTTTTCTGTTCACAGAAGAACAGAATCTCGCCAATATGGAGACCATTGCTTCCCCTTCCCTTACTGAACTGTACAGTGTAGGTCAGTCACATTCTCATTCCTCAACTGGACAATGCCTTAATTAAAGGAAGATCTCAGGTGAAGCATTTCTGGGTTCCTCAGATGTCTGGGTCTGCAGGAAAGCAGCAGATGTGCAGGTCTGGTCTGTGCCATCTCATTCACTCATGGAGGAAGATGTGTTGGAGTTATGGTACACTGTTGGAAATGGCACTGAAGAGGTGGATCATGGTGGGGGACACTAGCGATGGATGCAGATGGGACCCACCTCTCTTCTTGCACCTGCCCTGAGCAGGATTTGCCCATCAGCTCCCTTCACATTAGGCATAAGTGCTATTGTAGGCTGCAGGTCCTCTCCTCCTAAGGTAAACCTCTAAATGCATTTGAACCTGTTCCACCCTTAAAGCACTGCCTGACTCCTGAAAGAGCTGGGGGTGAACACCTGTGACCTGTCTGCAAGCAGAGAGTTCAGGGAGGGTGCCTGGTCTTGCTCAGCAGGTTGTGTGCTGGGAACAGATGCAACATACCCTGATTTGGGCTGAAACAGCCTTTTCCCTGCATGTTACCTGGCCCACTTGGCATTTATAGCTGAGGAGGGACAACAACATCAACAGGATACAAAATGTGGGTGAACCCAGACATTGACCTGCCCTTGCTGGCAAAGCACCTTGTTGGCCTGTCTGAGGGTTCTTCATGCCTGGGGGATAATAAAACAACATGTTACCATGGCATCTTCCCATCTCCTCCATCCCATCACGCAAACAAAAGTCAGTCTGGGAAAGGTCACGGGTTTCTCATGTTTCTCCCCAGGATCTGTGCATGGCTGCTCCCTCCACCCCACCTCCTGTTGCTGTTGCTGCTGCTCCCCACGCACCAGCTGCTGGGAAGTTGAAATGAAAAAGTGCATCTGATGGGAATTGCCAGTTTCTGGGAAGTGTATGCAGTGCCATTCCTGATCACAAGCAGTCATTATAGCTTGGCGAGGGATTTCTGCTTCAGTCCTGGGTGCTTTTTTAACTAGAAGAGAATTTGTACAAAACCCTCAACCTCTGGGCAAATCTGAGTTTGTATCCACTGCCAGATATAAAGGTAACAGGTCCAGACTGGTGTTGCTGATTGTAGACAGAGGCTCAAGAGGCCCCTTCAGGGCTTCCCCCACCATGTTCTCCTTCATGGCACATCCTCTTCAGTGTCCTCAGGTGGTTCTGCTCCACCCTAGGAAAGTCCTTGACTAACATGGCACCTACTTGTCATACCAAAACACTGAACCAGGAATTTGTTGTGGGACCATGAAATCCTTTGCTCATACTTTAAAAAAAAATAATAATAATCCACCCCAAGTCCCACAAGGATGAAACAACCACACTGCCCTCAACTAAAATGTTTAACTTCTCAGGTGCAATTCATCATACCTAATACAGGCAGATATCTGGCATCCTGAGCTCCTTTTAGAGCTAATATCAACAGGCCTGTCCAGAGAGTGTTTCATGTGATGTTTTGTAGGATCCTTTAGGATGTAAAGACTGCACTCTGGAGGTATATATTTTTCCTTGTCCAAATGCTTTAATTGGAGTAAATTAATCCTGCTCCTATACTGACTTTTCATCATTTTCTTTTCCTTTCTGTTGTATTTCATCCATCTGTAGTGCCCTGACACATTAGCTGGTGAACTTTTCACAGACTTTTATTTTTATTTTTACAGCACTAGCTAGAGAAGCTCCTTCAAGCTGACCCTTTCCTCCAGTGGCTTCTACAAAACACACTGCTGTGAAGTGTAAGGGAGAAGCAAGGTCCATGTATGTGGCCCAAAGGTTCCTTACTTAGAATCACAGAATCATAGAATTGTTTTGGTTGGAAAAGACCTTTAAGAGCATTGAGTCCAACCATTAACCTCACACTGACGAGTCCACCACTAAACCATGTCCCTAAGCACCACGTCTACACCTCTTTTAAGTACCTCCAGGAATGGTGACTCCACCACTTCCCTGGGCAGCCTGTTCCAATTCCTGACAACCCTTTTGGTGAAGAAATTTTTCCTAAATCCAAAATTTATCCAATCTAAACCTCCCTTGGCACAACTTGAGGCTGTTTCCTCATGCACACCAAAATACAGGCTGGTGCAGCTTGTGCATTCACTATATGCCACGCATTTGACATGCAGTAATATCTGTTTTCTGACAGCTTGTACTCCAATTCTGGGACTGTCTCCTCCAGACAGCAATGTCAGGATGGTTATGCAGCACTAACACATCAGCCTTGTTGTTGCTGTGGGTTTCAGGTGAGATGGTGACTGCTGCATGAAAAACTGCCTCTTCTCTCGAGGACGTAACCAAAGGTTGATGAGAAAAGTCATTGCACAAACTAGTACTTCCTAGCACATACAGAACATTTCTGGTTCTCTGCTCACTGCTATTTCACCCTCAGCCTCACTTTTCATTTAAGCCGTCTTGCAATAACCAAGGATTTTTGACCAGTGAAGTGGTCTTTCTCTTTTTTTAACCCCAGCACCATGTGAAACAGGACTTTGCTGCAGAGCATGGTGGTTTTGAATTGTTACACTGGACACAACATCAATAGCAGGGGTAATTAAAGGGTGCAAACCCCTAACCCACTGTCTGCGAGACTGGACTTCAGGAACATGAGTGGTAGTCCAGCCTTGGCTTCCTGAGCATGTTGTTCAAAGGGCATTACACAAACACAAGGAAACATCACTCACACACATTCAGACCACCAGGCCTTTTGCAGTCTGTGTTTCACAAATATTAGTTTTGATTCTTCTATATCTGGCACAATTTTTCCTGACTTCATACTTTTCATCTTAACTTAAAATTAATTGGGCCTGGCCTGAGTTCTTGTTTCAATTAAGTTGTCTAAGAAAGTAACACAAATTCAGGCTGAAAGTTAGGAGGATGTGTTCAGTGACCAGGCAAATAAAGAGTAACTCAGGCTTTCCATTGAGTAGGTGGAGTGAAAGAGCAAACCATCCTTGAGGATGATGTATGAAAGGAATAACACAATGCAGTTGCCTGCGATAGCCCAGGCATCCTTTTAGGCTCTATGATTCACATGACATTTGTGCCTTATTCTCAGCTTCTCAAACGTCTGTCTCCTACTGTTATTTTTAGCTTTGTTTGCTAAAGAAAAAAGGCTGATGTGATGAGGCTGCCCATCTGCCTGGCTGTCTATTAGTCCCATCTATCCCTTCTCCCAAAACCCTGTGAACCTATTGACCTGTTTCAGTCCAGTCTGATGGCAGGATGGAGGTCTCAGAGTGAATTATCCTACATGTGCCATGAAAATAGGCTGTTTGTCAGGGAATCATAGAATCATAGAATGGTTTGGGTTGGAAGGGACCTTAAAGATCATCTAGTTCCAACCCCCCTGCCATGAGCAGGGACACCTTCCACTGGATCAGGTTGCTCAAAGCCTCATCCAGCCTGGCCTTGAACACTTCCAGGGAGGGGGCATCCACAACTTCTCTGGGAAACCTGTTCCAGAGTCTCACCACCCTCACAGTGAAGAATTTCTTCCTAATATCTAATCTAAACCTACCCTCTTTCAGTTTAATGCCATTACCCTTGTTCTATCACTGTCTGCCTTTGTAAAAAGTCCCTCCCAGCTTTCTTGTAGCCCCTTCAGGTACTGGAAGGCCAATATAAGGTCTCCCCTAAACCTTCTCTTCTCCAGGCTGAACAGCCCCAACTCTCTCAGCCTGTCCTTATAAGAGAGGTGCTCCAGCCCTCGGGTCATCCTTGTGGCCTTCTCTGGAGTTGTTCTAACTGGTCCATGTCTCTCTTGTGTTGGGGGCTCCAGAACTGGACACAATAATGCAACTGTTGGTACTCTGCCTGTGGCAGCAGCGGGGAGGGTGGTGGACATGCACACACTTGTTAGGCAGTTGGGATAGAGGACACTTGAAACCTGAAAGAACATGTGCTGTCTCTTGCTTGTTGGAGGATGTCCTAAATGAGATGGAGTAGCTGGGCTGTTGCCATGCAAAGGCCAAGGGGATGAAGGACACATTTCTCCAGGTAAACCAGTCTTTCCCATGTCTGCCGCTCACAAAGCAGCACCAGCATCCATAACCCTGGGTAAGTCTCCAGGTAAAGGATTCAGCTCTTGGTATGTGGCTGATTTTGTGTGTTCACTACCTCCTGATGTGAAGTACTTCTGGCATGGATTTGATTTGACTCCTGAAGCTGTGCATGCCTGTGTTTACACTGCGCACCTACCCAAGTGTGAGAGAAGAGCAAGGCCTCTTTGGGGAGCTTTGCCATCCATGCAGGAGTACAGAGTGATCACTCCCAACCCTGGATTTCCAGAGGTGCTGTCTTGATCCATTGTCTATCTTCCCACACTGCCGAGGCAGCATTTAAGCGTGCAAACAGATGTTGTAGTCTGTCAGGGAATATGAATGCGTGCTTAGGTTTGTCTGCTGGGGCTGCTCAACCTCTAATGTAAACTGTGCATCTTTGCAGGAATGAGATGGCTCTTTGCAATATTCTCATGGCTCTGAAAGCTTTCAAGATTGTCTCTGTGTCTTCCCTCTACCAGACTGTCTTACTCTTCATTTTTTATAAGATGAATAATCAGGACAAAGCTACATTTCCTTTCCTGCAGGGCATTTCCTTCCTTCTCAGGTCTTTTCATAGTGCACCACTCATGTCTTGCCTTTTTGCAGGTACAAAGGATGTAATCCCACTCAGGTGCTCCCAGGATCCCCCTGTGACTGGCAGCTGATGAAAGATCCTCTCTTTTAAAAAATTTTCATGCTTCCTTTCTTCAAAGTGACTCAACAGCCTCTGCAGATCCTCAGCTTCCCTCCCAAATGGAGTGCATCTCATTTCCACGCCTTTTTAAACTTACCAAAATAAAGTCCATGTGTTCAACAAGGAAAGCAGTGCAGGGTTACATCCTGGCAAGGATGCTAATCGCAAAGGCAGGGCAAGGGCAGGGAGCTGCGGGGGGAAAACAGCTCATGCCCTGCTCCTTTTTCACCACTTCTATTAGGAACCCGCTCTGCAAATGTCACACTTAGTGTTTTGAGGCCTAAATTTCAATTGCAACCACATGCTCTGCTTGTCTATAAACAAAAGGCTTGCCCTGTTTCAGAATATGAATTACAGTTATGAATTCACCCTTGGCTAAATCGCGTGTTTATTTCTAGTATGAAGCTATGAACTCTGCTCTTGCAGAGAGGAAATCATTACCCACGTCAGTGCCCTGAAAAGGGGAGGGACTGAGGAGGGAGAAGCACAAACATCACAGAAAAATCCTAGCACACTTGTTAGAAATAAAATATCCAGCCCAGCTTTAATTATGGAACAGAATGGCTCCAAACAGCAATGGAGGCCTGGTTTATGAGGCATAGGATTGATACTTCCCCTCAACTATGCGAGTTTTATTTTAGGTAATAAAAACAAGGCAAAAACATGGAAAAGTCAGGAGAAAGTGGAAGGATCCTTTGCAGCATAAGTGTCAGTTTGCATCTGCGCAGTCTGGAGTAAAAAAGCAGTTCTGCCGCTGCCTGACCTTGCTAAAGCTCCACTTCCTTTCCTGAACATGGGCTTCACTGGTTGTCAGCAATGAGCTGCTCAGAGGGGCCCAGAGAGCCTCCTGCACCAGGGCAAGGGCAGGTGGAGGGCTGGCTGGGGACACTGCTACTCCCTCCCCCTTGGGTGCTCCCCGCCTGCAGTGAAGCTGGCGAGGCATTGGAAGGTGCCTGCCTGCCATGTGGATGAGGATTCCCCTCTGCTGGGGAAATCTTCAGCAGGTTTCTTCCTGGCACTGCTAGAGGACGTGTAGCTACCACGTGTGACATCTGCCTGGACGCTGAAGTCCCCTCCTTTACACGAGAGGCTGAAGGGGAACGCGTAAGCTGTGAGGGAGCAGCCTGATGGAGGCGAGGCTGCTGCAGCTGCAATCCCACGGGGCCAGCTCATAACAAGGCTGAGGACGTATCCCCCACAGGCACACACAAGCACACACATACCACACACACAGTCACACAGCTGGACACACTGATCTACACAGACAGATGTGGCCAGTGCTCACGTAAACACAAACAGCTCCAGCGGCCTCACCCTCTTCCCCTCTCTATCAGAGCAGGATGACAGTCCATTGGTGGAAATTACATGTCACAGAATCATAGAATGGTTTGGGTTGGAAGGGACCTTAAAGATCACCTAGTTCCAACCCCCTGCCATGAGCAGGGACACCTTCCACTAGATCAGGTTGCTCAAAGCCCCATCCAACCTGGCCTTTAATACATATATGTAGGGTGTGAATTCCTGCAGCAGCTGGGCTCAAACACTCAACCTGCCCACTGGCTGCCCCTGCATCCCAGTCTGCCCAGTGGCCAGCAACTAGGCATGCGAGGCCTCGAGGGTGGAGCTCTGGTTTTGCCCATGGTGGCACCCCAGGCACGTGTTCCTCTGACCCTACTCCTGCTCCAACTGCTGCACTCAGATCCCACATTCCCATGGACACTGACTGGGGTCCCTCGACCAGGAGAAGGTATAAACAGCATTTAATGAGGAGACAGGACAGACTGAAGGGCAGGGCATGGCCAGGCAAGTGCAGTGACCAGCCCTGGCTTGATGCTCTTATCCCTCTGTTTTCCCACACTTGTTCCTCCCCAGGTGGCCTTGATCCCTCCCTCTCCCACCTTTGCTTCCTCCTTGCTTCTGGGCTCCCCAGCTGCTGTGGTGCCTCCAAGTTTCCTGTGTGCATGGAGATGGAGCTTCGGTGGGCTGATGTCTCCAGTGGTCAGCTTGGGAGGAGTGGGGCAGGAGGTCACTCACCAGAAGTCACCCCAAATTACTAGGCTCTTGCAAGGAGCGTGTGTCCTGGTGCAATGACACTGGATGTGAATTTTTTGTCCAATGTGAGATCTTTGAGTTAATAAAAACTGCTATGGACATTATGACTGACATAAGGGATACTGAGCCCTTTCTTCCTTTTCCAAGAGTCATTTTTATTTTGCTGGGAAAGGTTTTCAAATATGCCCTAATCAGCATTTGTGCTCTGCCTCGGAGCTGTGCTGTTTGTGGTATTTCTTCCCAAAAGCAACTTCATCTAGGTGATGGTGGAGACTTGGGGCACTGACAGATAGCCTATTCACCTCCACCACTCCTCAAAGAATGATCAAGAGAGAGCCACCCCATTCTGGTTTTTCTTCCAAATTGGCATTTCTTCTACCATAATCTTCTTTACTGTATATGAAATAATAATGGGCTTTAGTAATTGCTGTGGTAATCAAGCCCTTGTTTTACTTTATGGTTTAATGTAGCAACTATTAATTGCCTTGTGTACAAAAAGAGATTTTCCCCTAATTGTTTAATAGCATGAAGGACAAACATTTTACATTTCCAGTGCATTATTTGGTAGGTTTCTGGTGAGCAGGATTTTCCTCAGAGTCACCACAGGGTTGTGGTGAGATAATAGAGAGCTGGAGCAGAGCCCTGGGTCAGTGGTGGCCAAATAACAACGTCCTTCAGTGTTCACTTGGCAGCACTGGCTGGCCCTGAGTCCTTTCTTATCAACAGAGAGAGCTGCAGCAACACTTTGAGAAGTGTCTGAAATAAAACTTGGAGGTGAAATAAAAGCCAACACTACTGGCCTCTGTGTAGCACCATTAACTTGCCTAGTTTCCCTCAGTAAAGCTCTGCTACAGCTTTTGCCCAAGATTGAGGAAACCTATTGCTGTTCAGTTCTTTTTTGCTGTTCTCAGGTCAAGACTAGTCAAATACAGATTTTGTATGGAGTTGAAAGTCCAAAAGGACTTCTGTACCTAGCACACCCTTGCCTTGGCTATCTGATCCCTGTGCTGTCTATGGGAAGACAGCTCTGTCTTCCTCCCAGACAATCTCTGGGGGGCACTTGCTGAGCTCCAACTTCTAATACCTGCTTGATCCCACAGGTAGATCAGTTTGGGAGCAAGGGGAAAGGCAGGAAGGCTTTCCTTGGAGCATACCACACAGCTCGCAGGCCACGTGCTCCCAGCTGTGTACCTTCTTCAGCAGCATGCTGTACTGTCAGGAACAGCTTTCCCAGTCCCCATTAGTTCATGAAGGCAGCAGCAGTGGCATGCTTCACCCTTCAGGTCTAGGAGGAATCAAAGAACTTTTGCTCCCTACGTGCTTGCCTGGCCCCAGACCTCTTACTCAGCTGCTGGCTGGAAGGACACAGACTCAGCTGTTCAAACATGCCCAGTTATGCTAGTGTCTTTCCTCATGGATTTAACACATCCACAAATGCTATGGCCTGTTTGGGAGAACATGTCACTCATGGCTGTAAGCCTTACCAGTTTAATATCAGTCGCTCATGTTGGCAATAGCAATTATGGGACCTGGTCAAAACCCCACTGAATTTCTCAGTCAACTCTGGTAGATGTCAGATCAAGAGGACAGGAACCCAGTGATCCCCATCCAGCTTTGCCACTAAGGGAGATCATTTCACCAGCCCAACAGTGACACTAAGCACCTAAGTACAAGGGCTTGGATTTTAATACTGAGAGGCCCAACAGGGATTAGTGAGTAGCCAGCACACCTGGCAGTGAAAAAACCTCTTAATCCGATGTCTAAATCTGAATGGCAACTGTGGAGACAAGCTCCTCTTTCACCATGCCTTCCCTACCGCATGGGAAGGCAGAGCACCAGCAGGGCTCTCTGCCACCATGCAGTGACCACAGGGATGGTGCTACAGCATGGGCAGGGATCTCTGGCTCTCCTATAGGTATTATTGTGAAGACCTCATTGGTACTTTCCTCACTGCTGGTACTGCTCCTCATGAGACTTGTTGCAGGTGCTACAGAGATCAGCAGTCCACCGGCATGCCAGGTCCCTGCCTCCCCTTCTCAGTATCATGCCTTGCTGTCATGGACGAAAGCAGAGAGCTGTGGTTTTTTACCTCTCAAATTAGCTGTGAAAATTCATATGAACCTTAGGTTCTTTAAACATCTGCTACTAATACTCTCTCTGTTTACACTCAAATCAATTTCTGGCCTTATTTCAGAAATCAATCGTTGTATGCACAGCATCCTTCTCCTTCAGCTTAACATATACGGAAATCCTCTTCCATACTGTCAAGGTTTCCTGCGTTTGCATTTTGTCTTTTTCATATGGCAAGTTTGTGCCTGGATTACTGAAATAATTTCTTACAGTTTCCAATGCTAGGAGATGAATTAGGTGAGTAGGTTCAGGACTTTGCCTCCCACCTCTTGCCCTTGTGTCAGATGACTTCCTCGTATACATGCCCAAGTTATCAAAGCAACTCCCAGGGGTGGTGATTCCTGCCACCAAGCATTTGTTGAAGCCTTTCTTAACAACACGTAAAGAAAACTCACTCCTGCCTGGTGCAGTGTGAAAGAGAAGGACTGCTGTGAGAGAGGGGGCTGCACATTGGAGTGGAGGATACTGGTTCCCACCAAAGGCAGTGTGCTCTGCCAGACTGAGCATGGGCAGGGATTCCCTTGAGGAATTACTTTTCAAGTAACTGATCTGTAAAATGGGAATAATCCCACCTCCCACAACTGTGCCCAAAAATCTAGTAATGTTTTCCCCAGTATTTTCAGTCTCTGGAAGTCCCTGGGGATACCTCAGGACCTTGCTTGTGGTCTCAGCACCCAGTGTGACCATCTGTGACTCAGCTCTGAAGTACAGTGTTTTTCCACTGAAGCTCTGAAATACAGTGTTTTTCCACTGATAATTTTGATAAGTATAACCCTTAAACTGGGCTACATTACAGATGAGAACCCAAGAACATTTTTAATCTCCTGTTATTTACTTTTAAAATCATGAATCACAGTGTTGCACAGTGTACATGATACTCCCTGATGATATAATTATGGTGCTCTCTATATACTGGGTTTTCTTAATTCATTGTATTCAACGTTCACCTTTTAGCAAGGCATGATTTAATTTTCACATGCACATTACTCAGTTCAAGACTAAACATGGAAATTGAAAACAAGACTCCTGTTGTAACAACCACATTGCATGGGCTGTGTATTTGCTGTGTTTGCCAACCTCCCACTCCAGCCTTTGCTCCCATCCCACATGGGAGCAGCACTGGGTGGCTACAGGATGGTTTTGGTGAGATGAATTCTTTGAGCTAGACTTTATAAACTGTAAGCGCAGCTCGTTCCAAGCCTTATCAACAGGGGCATGCTTACATGATGAGAAATTCCTCTGTTGTAGTTGTGAGTTGCCTGCTCTCGATGTTGGCCAAGGTGGGAGTCTGACTGACAGTCCAGCACCCACACTAGCACCCTTAGCTCTCTCCTCAAAGGCAGATTAGGCCAAAAATAATGCAAAGGAGACCACCAAGAAACCCATTTTCTCCCAGTGCCTCCACACAGCGTGTCCCCTAGGGACAAGCTGGGTGGGGGAGAAGACTGCAGGGACTTCACAGACTCAGGGGGCTGGGGCTACAGTCATCCAGGGCAGGGGGAAACCTGTGACCCCATCCCCAGGCTCCAGCAGAATAAGCAGGACTTGTGCCCACATGGACAAACTCCTCTTCTTCCCTCAAAAATTGTTGTTCTCAGGCCTTCACAGATGGCCCAGGATGCCTGTAACTGTGTGCACCCAGTGCTGACCCCAGGTGCCTTCACCCTCTCCCCCACCATTTTCTCCAGGTCAGTCCCAACTCACATTTCTACCGTGAAGCTTCCCAGGAAGACAGAAAACAGTCTTTCCAAGTCCAGGCTGCCGTGGTCCTTCATCTGCTGCTACTTCAAGAAAGGCTGAAGCTGCTTGCTGAGGCTCAGTGTCAGGTTTGAGAGGCTGTTAGTTACTGAGCTGCAGTGGATCTGCCTGGAGAAAAGCCCTTGAAATGGTAAGCAGCATAACCTCCAGAGCCTCCTCCAACGGTGCAAGTGGGACCATCTCAGTCTGGGTTGAGCAGGGAGCCGATCTGAAAAGCCTGATGCAAATTCCAGGGAAATGACCTCTGCTGAGGTGACCTTTGCTGAGCTGAGCATTACTGAATAAGCAGTGTCCCCATGCTCAAGCTTTTTAAAATTTTTTAACTTTCTTAAAATTGTAAATTCATTATCTGTTGGGTTACCAGCCCTGCCTTAGCTCTCCCTTGGCAGTTACCAATACAAAGATTTGCCCATAGCCTATGCAGGGAGGATGCCAGCAATTTTCCAGGCTTTTCCCCCACTGCCATCCAGCTGACACCATCTACTGCTGCGTCACTGAGGAGGCCACAGACATGACAAGGGTGAGTAAACAAAGCACAGACTGATCAGCAAACAGCCTTACAGGTGCCTTCCCAACGCGGAGCGCATCCTACAAAGCCTTGGATTTTCTTTTGTTTCCTTTCCTTCTCCCACGTCTGATTTTCATACTTATGAATGAGAAAATGCAACAGGGAAATTTAGGAAATCTGTTACTAAGGCAACTGATTAGGTGATGATGCAAGTTACCTTATTATCTGAAAGTCAGGGTGCTCTGCATTGCAATAAGCTCCTACCAAAGAGGAGAATGAAAGTTTTCATTACACTTACCCACTCAAAGGCAGCACAGTCCTAAAAAATGACTTGCCTTGAGAACACACAGAGTGCCAGAAACCGACAAAATCCAGCTGCCTTAGCTGTAAAGTGAGCGAAGGCAAAATCTCCTCCTCTCTCCCATGCCAGCAGGATTAAGGAGGGGACAACTTGCTATCAGCAGTAGATGTCACACGGTCTTTGGGAAAAAGAAGTCATGTGACATGAATAATTAACCAGACATCCACCTATAATTACATTTAATTATAAGGAAGATAAATCAGAGCAGCAAAAATGCAGGTCTTTGGACCTAAATGTTGTACCTAAATGTAATGATACAGATGATATTGGTCTGCGGACTATGGTTCCCCAAAGCAGTTAACTTGGGTTGACTTTGTTTACAAGAGATCATTTTCCTACAGCTGATCCTGGGCCAGTTCTACTGTTGCAGTCTCTTCCTTTCCCCAGTTCAACCACAGGCTTTTATCCTGCATTTTCCTTCCCTCTTTGTGGTGTCCTATTATTTCCAGCCTTCACATATGTTGCTATCCACCCTTCTGCACCAACTTGTGCCCGTGCAGCATTTCTTTCACTTGGATGGTGCCTAAAGACTAAGTCTCTGGATCAACTTCTCCTTTGACCTCAGCAACCATTGGGCTGGGAACAGAGCCAGCACAAATGATGGGGACCTGGTCAGCCCCCAATGAGTGTGGTATCTCCTACCTCTTTCTCTATGCCCATCCTCAGCACATTCAGTCTCTTCACAGCCTGCAGCCCCAGGATTTGCAGCCCAGGTACCTGCTGCCCATGTTTCATGTAGACTTCCCTCACTGGAGAAGTCACCTCAGGTCTACTGATGGCTCTGTGATCTTGCTCAACCCAATGACACTTGTAACTCAGCTTCCTTTGTCAACTCCCACTGTGACTTTCCATGCATCTCTGCACAGATCTGGCTCCTTCCTATGTGTCAGGAGACACATCTTGGGGTGTTTTTTAGGCCTGCATTTGCAATGTTTCTCTTAATAAGTTCTCACACTGCTCCTTTGCTCACAGATAAATCACACTTATTATTTCTGGGGTCCCAGCAATGGTACTGGAATAATCAGAAAAATTCAGCTGTTATGGATCTGGAGTGTTAGGTGTTGTCAGGACGTGCCGGCTATGGCTGTTGGGGCTTCCTGAAGGCTGCTGGGGCAGCCAGAGGCAGAGAGAATTAATGCTAAAGCAAAAAGAGATGAGGGAGGAAGCTATGCAGAAAGCAATAGCCTGCTGCTGTAGGTCCAACATACCAGGAGCCTTGTAAAGGAGCAGGAGATTTCGACCTGATGTCCTGGACTTCATATTGTCTCTTCAGTTCCATGTTACTGCCCTTCTGCAGCTGCACTGGTGGCATTTGAAGTAATCATTTTGAATAGCTTCAAAAGAAAAATCCCAGCTGATTCAGGGCTTGTGCAGCAAGTCTGCTTTTGCACAGCACCACGTGTGTTGCATATTGTTAGCAAGGCTAGGAAACATGGGCATTGTGTGCCCTGCCAGAAAAGTTGGAGGTGATGGTGTCCAAAAACACTGTGGAGAAATGCCTTTGAGGGACCAGACTGGAACAGGACTGCAGAAGATCTGCTGATGGTGCCTGCGGTGAGTTGCTGCCCAGTGGTTTTCCAGAGCCAGCTCAGTCTGCAGAGGTTGCCACAGCAGTGACTGTACCATTGACATCCAGAAATGGACCGTCCTGTGGGCCTCTCTCTCTCTCTTCTCCATCCTCACTCACATAGTCCTGGTCACCTCTTGTCTTCCAGAGGTGGTGCTGAGAGGGAGCCAGGGCTGCTGCCATGCATGGGCCAGGCAAAACTGGCATGTTGCTTCTGCAGGATGGTTAATCTCTCAAGTGGTGCCATGCTCCAGGACGACCTGCTCTTCCTGGGGGCAGTGGTTGACCTGAGAAGCCAAAAGACACTCCTTTTGTCTCCTCCTTCTCTGTTGGGAAGATGCTCCACAAAACTCCCCCAAAAGCACAGGGCGAAGGTCAAGAGGACTGGCTACAGCCTGAGGTCTTAGTTGATATGCCATGGCTTTTGTCAGCAGAGGAAAGCTACTGTATGATCTGAGGGGGGCCTACAAGAAAGCTAAGGAGGGACTTTTTACAAAGGCGGATAGTGATAGGATGAGGGATAATGGCTTTAAACTGGAAGAGGGTAGGTTTAGATTAGACATTGGGAAGAAATTCTTTCCTGTGAGGGTTGTGAGACACTGGAACAGGTTGTCCAGAAGCTGTGGATGCCCCTTCCCTAGAAGTGTTCAAGGCCAGGTTGGATGAGGCTTTGAGCAACCTGGTCTAGTGGAAGGTGTCCCTGCTGATGGCAGGGTTGTTGGGACTAGATGATCTTCAAGGTCCCTTCCACCTTGTACCATTCAATGATTCTATGATTCTTGAGGCCATTTGAAATGGGGCCTGTATTTGGCTAAATCCACCACCTTCAGAATTGAATTTGGCACCGAACCTTCTTACAGAGGGAAGGTGAACCTTTTACTGTGAATCCCCCCACACTCAGATTCCTGGTGGGACTCCGTGGGGACCTGGCTCTGGGTTGCCCCTGCTCCCCTGCCCGGGGCTGGGCAGACCTCGTCCGCCTGCCATTCTCTGTGCTCGGGTGTGTGTGTGCAGCTGTGTGTTTTCTGCAGTGATTTCCCAGTGGGCCACAGAGGAAAAACGAAAAGTAAAACGAAATTGCAAAACCTCGTCTGCTCTGTGGGAAATGCTCAGGTAATATGAACAGCAGCAGAGAAAAGGCAACCCCCTACCACTTTCTAAATAGAGGCAGCAA
Source organism: Caprimulgus europaeus (assembly GCA_907165065.1). The sequence goes on along the minus strand of OU015523.1, from coordinate 95,882,449 downwards.
AGGTATGCAACACTGGTAAAACTAGAATGGTCATCACCTTCCTCTTGGAGAATTCATACACTTCTGAATTTATTTTTCTAATTGTAATATACTCTGCTCTCTTTGTTAATTTTTTTATTGTTGTTAATAAATGCAGCATCTCGTTACACCCTTTTGCAGCAGAGCTTAGCGACCACAGCTTTACAAGAGATGGCAGCTTGACCACAGTCAGTCAGTACCTCGATGCTGAAATCCAATACAGCAGGCAGGGCCACAGGAAGGTCCTGTAGTGAGAAGCAGAAGTGAAAAAGTGATTTGGCTAAATCCACCACCTCCAGAATTTAATTTGTCACTGAACCTTTCAGTGTGAATCACCCCACATGCAGACTTCTCGTGGGAAAGAAGTGAAAAAGTGAAAAAGTGGTGAAAAAGTGGCTAGGGAAGGGCTGAGGGTGGCTGGGGGAAGCAGTCCTGTGTGGGCAACATCTTTTATGTTTCCTTCTGCCCAGGTAGCCCCTGGGCTCACATAGGAGGCATTCAGATGTGATCCCTTAATGCCTCCACTTCTCAAAGCCCCCCACACCTCCAATCCCCTGCCCAGGCTTTGCTTGGGCTGTTTCTGAAATGGCTTTCCTGTGGTGACATCCTTGTTTAATAATACGGACTTTGCAAGACGTGAGATGAGAGCAGCTGAGTTATGTCTTTCCTCTGTGCTCTCTGAAGCAGCCCAGGCCTAGAGGCAAAAGCAAGGTTTGCTTTTAGCTGCTCGAAATAAGCTTGTTGACTTCATGCACTGCCGTGATGTTTTACCATGCTTTATGCCAGAGCAAAGAGGGTGTGAGGCCATGACTTCATGGCTTTACTGTGGTGTTTCCCACCCACATTTTGCTGAGAGGCAGCGGGGAGAGGGGCCCACTGGAGTGCTCCGGATGTGCAGGGCTGCTGCCCACATCTACCACTTGCCTTATGGCAGCCTGGGATGGCCACCAAGACCCCCTGTGCTCAGCTGTGCTTCAAGTACCACATATTGCCAAGGAGGGGAAGCATCCACCACCATGGACCGCAGGCTCCCAGCACAGCTTGGAGGACCACCTCCACCCTATAGATCATGGGAAAATCCAGGCACAAAACCAGCTTAATTCAAGTCTCTCCAAAATGGTGGATGACATCAGAAACTTCCTCTCCTTTTCTCAGTCCAGCTCAAAACTGCTGCCCTCACACAACCCTCCTTAGCAAGTTGTTCCCTTTAGCTTTAGCTGCAGTGAAGAGTTCACTGCTAAAGTCACTGCTTTTTTCTTGCTAGAAGCAAACATGACTGGACTTTTTTTGCATGCTTTCTGGGAAACATTGGCTTTGGCTCAGCTCAGAAGGGCTCTGTGGTGCCTCAGCAGAGCATCTCAAGGAGGTGGAGCTCCCTGCAGGGTCCAGTTAGGTTTTCTACATTTACATAGTTATTTTCCTGGTTGTAATATACTTTTATGGCCAGAAGGAATTGGAAGATTCTTTTAGATAGGAATCACTCTCTATTTTTATTGTAACATTTATTTATTCATGGCAATAATTAGGGGTTAATTATGATGGTCTGTCTGCTTCCAACTTTTTGTGCTCCTGTAACAACTTCCTTAAACAGATGGAGCCATGCTGAAGCTCACTTTGAAGGGTACTGCAAAACTGTACACTTATAGCATTTTTGATGTGCATTTTTATATTGCTAAGATATCAGATCTGAACTGAAGGTGAGTAACAGAAATTCACTGTCATTGAATATCTGCCAGTGCTGAGCCCTTTACAAACCGTCTTGCCCACATCTGTCTCTTCTATCATTTCATTTGTTCCTCTGTTTTTTAATCCAGGAGTTGGTATTTGCACTGGGCTTTTGTAACAGAGTATCGTACAATATCACAAGTGCTTTCTCTGAGAAGGTGCCAAATAAATACAGTCATGGAATCACAGAATGGTTCAGGATGGAAGTAACCTCTGAAGGTCATCTGGTCCAGATGTAGTCCACGAGGTCCACAATAAACTAGAAGTGTTATTCTGTTCCAGCTTGTGGCAGTGTAAACCAGGAGCTAACTTTCCTATCAGCTCTAAGATGCAGACCTATGGTAAGCCTGATTTGTTTTGGCGATGTGCCCGGACTGGGACACAAACCCCAGAATTCCCCAGAGGATCTCAGAAGTAATACTTCACCTATCCCCTGGTGGTCTGGAATTCCAATTAAGATAGGACTGATTTGCCTTACAAAACATGAACTCTCAATTTGTGCAGCAAGCGCAGTACTGCTGACTTACAGAGCCAGAGAAGTGCTCAGACTGGCTGGGATCTCTGAAGTACATCCCCCCCACCAAGTTCCTTACCATCTGCAAATTTGTTGTGGTTGCAGTCCATCTCTTTCTCCAGGCCACTGAGAGGTATCCAACAGGACACTTACAGGAAGTAGGAAAACACCCTAGCATGGACAGGAGGTCAGTCTGAAGTCAGGAGGTACGTCAGTGTAGGGAAGGAGCAAACCCAAGCCAGGACCTGAGGTAGACACAGCCTGGCCAAGAGACCTGCTTTTACCTGCACATGGCAGCAGCATGCTCATCAATTGCCAGCAGTGGTGCCAAATCCTATTTTCCAGGTCATCAATCTTACCAGTCACTGTAAAACATTATATAACTCAGCTCTACTTGATATTCAGCCTGCATCATGTCTCTGCAAGGCTTGAGCCAAAGATCTGGGCAGATTTTGCAAAATCAGACCCAGTCTGTTAACGGATGCCTCATAGTTTTGTTGTTGTGGCTTAGTGTGTGCTGCTCCCCAGCCCTGTGACACCATGCCTCATTCACACGTGCTGTGTGACCACCAGGCATCACCCCAAAAGCCTACTGAAGCGTGCTGCCAAGCTTAACACTGTGGGCTATGCAGTTAGATGTCTGAAAGAAGCCCAGATATCTAGGTGAAGGATACACTGCACTCAGCTTTGCTGGAGCAGTTTTCTATAGTGCTGAGCCTGTAGCTGGACCAGCACTGGCCACTGGTGCCCCAGCCCTCCCCTCCATCCTCTGCTGGTGGAAGGAATACACAGACCAGGGTGAAGGATAAACAGAGAGGATTGAAGGAGGAGCTCGTCACTTTGAAACCCTCATGTGAGGCTGTGTGCTGTGACAGCGCATTTCCCAGTGTGTTTCCCAGTGAATTTCCCAGTGCATCCCCGAGGGCTGCTGCACAGCCCATGAGGGCTTTTTTTTCTCTCTGCACCAGCTTTCCCTAAAATATTAACTCACATCTGTTCTTGGTCCTTCATGTGTCACACAGTCCTCAGTCCAGCAGCACTGGAACACACAGAGTTCTACAGCTCTCTCTTTCTCTTCTCCACATTTTCCTATTTGGAAATTTTGTGAGAAGCAGAGGACAGGTTCAAGAGTGACAGTTAAAGAGGTAAGAAAATGAAGACAGGCTTACTAGGCCAGACCAAAGGTCCACCTAAGCAGGACTTCCGATGGTCTCTGGAGGGAGGAGGCAGTCAACATATAGGAAAGAAGACAAAGGTGGGGTGGGAGGAGAGTGCGCCTGCCCCTCATGCAGCCTCCTGAAGGCATGTCCAGCTGGAGGCCATAGCGAGCCTACTGCATCTAATGACCATCTAAGACCATAACAGTAGGAATAATCACAAATCTTCATACCTATGTGTGCAAACTGTATTGCTGCTTTTTTTAATCCAACATCCTGTATGGGTATAACAACTAAAACTGGCAAAAATGCTGAAAATAAACCCTTCGCAAAAATCACCATGGGGAGGCTAATGCAGTTGTCTCCTGGGGGACCCGCTGGGAGAGGGGACCAGCCACACCTGACAGATGTGATTCGTTTTGCCAAGGCACCAATAGACGGCACTCAGAGCTGGCAGAGATGGGGGTCATGGCCAGCCCTGCCTGGAATTTAGATGTGGCTCCTGTTCGCAAAATCTTTCCCGCCTGCTCTCTGTTAACATTTAATATCTGTACAGTTCAAGCTCACAAATACTCTAAAGCCCTAGCCAGTCACCAGAGGCTAACTCTGCATTTAAATATTTGGGGAGAACAAATATTACATTATGTGTTTGGGATAAGAAAAATCGCTCTTTGCTTTGAGTTGGTTAGACAGATGACTAGCCGGTATGAATCACAAATGTTACAGTCCAATACATAATTCCAGATTGCGCATGGTGTTACGGCACATGGTTATGTTCCCTGATTTGATGGCTTATTTAACTAATCAGCACAGCAGGAACAGTTCATTTCGACTATTCCGATAAATGAGAGCTCTGTAATTTGCACATGCAGCTGTAATAGTCGTAATGCTTCATTCCTGCTGCGCTGCTTAGTTACATAAACCATCTAGTCAGAATCAATACTTATTTACTGTACCTAATCAACACAGTTTGAATTACAACCATGTGGAATTTGCATATAAGCTGAGCCACTGAATTTTCCCTCAGGTACCGGTATCTGAAGGCTTCTTAATCTGTTAAAAAGGGCAGGAGGAAAGGATATAAAAAGCAGTGGAATAACAAATAGCCCACGTGAAGGCTTTGTTAGCTCTTTTTGTGGGAAACACGGGGATTTGACATTCATAGCAAGAGGCTGCTGGAAACCACGGAGGAAATCCACAAGAGCAGCAGCTCTTCTACTGCAGAAACTTTGACTAGTAATTTCCAGGCAGCTTTCAATTACCAGTGGGTGGGCTGATGGGCTGGAAACAAAAGGAGCAGATGAAGGTCTGGGTCTCATCATGAAACCTAGTGGCATTCACCAGCCCCTGGGGTGGACAGGGGTTGGTGAAAACCCCCGTGCTGTGTCAGGACTCGAATGTCGCAGACGGTGAGCAGTGCTCCCCAAGGAGGCCTGATTTAGAAACGATCGATCATGTTCATTTCCTACCTGATAGCTCGTATACAGCAGCGATACAGCGTCCCTACCTAAGGCACATGGGGCTCGCCGTGTGTAACACTGCTCCTCTTCGTACACCCTCAAGGCTGAGCTCTCGTCAATACTGGTATTAGCAGCAAGCAACAGCTTAGGGGATGGTTGACCACCCACTCCATAGCCTCTTCTGCCATCCTGCTTAAAAGGATGGCCACAGCGTACCCTGGGTGCTGATGGGTGAGCTGTGCCATGCCGTGAGTGCCATCAGCCAGAGGCAAGGAGGTCTCTGGTCTCATGGGAAGAGACGCTGCTGGGTCAGGGGGGAGTTGGGCTCTGCTGGACCAGCGAAGATGGCAGCCAGGGTCTGCCTGCCTTCCCCTTATAATGCACGCCTTGAAAGCTCAAAATAGGACTGTACTCTGTGTCCATTTGAAAAGGAACAGGACCATTTTGATTCTCAAGATAATTTCTCCCTTGTATAGAAAGTAGAAGAAGGGAATGGGGGCAAGTCAGAAAGGAAGAGGTTTTTATCCTCAGAAAGACATGGTTTTGAACTGCCAGTTCTCAAACAGGTTTGCCTAATCGTTTTTTTGGGGTTTTTTTAATTTCAATTCCAGATTTTTTTGTTTTCATTTTTCCTGGAGGAATGCACAGCCAGTTTGTCACAAACATGTTTAATCAGAGCAGATGGAAGGCAAAAGCTGGTGGTACCTGCGAGCTCTTGTGCTTTCACATGATACATCTGGGGTTGTATTCCAGAGCTGGCTCCAGGCTTCACAGTGGTCTACAAAAAAATTGAATTTTGTTGCCCAAAGGATGCAGATGAAATGACCTTGCTTGGGGAAGCAGGGTTGCTGCCCTATGTCAGGAGAAGAGTTGGTCGTTGCTGGGGATTATCTGGTGTCCCAGCATAGCCCCTGCCCACCTTGGGAACAGCAGAGTGGGGACCTTTGCGTCTTCGTGTACCCAATGCTTCTTATGGGGTCCTCAATGCCCTGCTTAGCCTGCCTGCACTAAATGCAGGCACCCGGTCCTGTTTGCAGTGCCCCAGAGTGTCTGCGGTGCCTGCTTGGGATGGCAGAGGTGACACAGGTCGTGGGGCAGGTCTGATTCGTTGAGGCATCGCAAATGCTCACCTGTTGAGCCCTAGCTTTTGAAACAGAGATAAAAAAGAAGACCTTTCCTGGCAGGGAAATTGCTGGTTGTTGTCTTCCTGTGTTTGAAATGCACTAAGATATACGGAAGGAGCACGTGGACTCAAAATGTTGTACGAAATTAATTTGCTCCCTTATTTTCCCTGAAGCAGAGCACCTGTTCCCTGCTCTTGTGGCATCATAGAGCAAAATGCCCCAGTATCATGACTCCAAAATACCTTGCAAATCACAGCCCTTTGGGCATCAGCTTGCTTTATGAATCTCCCTCTTTGGTTTTTCCAGCAGCCCTAAAGGAAATTGCGACAAACACACCAGCCTGCTCCCCTCGGCTTAGCCCTAGGCAGGATAATGTAGCAGAGCCCTAAAAACAGATTTACCCAGCAGGTCCCTCTTAGATTCAAAGGCTGTAAATTTTCCTAGCAGACAAGGGAGAGTGCCCCTGAAATTGGGGCAGGTTTTGTCCCCAGGCTACTGAAAGACTCAGAAGGCAAAGGTATGGCCTCTGTATCACGTACTTTCCCCGTGTTGCATGTGTGGCAAACCACACTGAGACCTTTTTCCTGGCGCAAAGTGAGCTATGTAAGCCTGTGAGATGAGAAATCTGTGCTTGTAGGGCAAATGCAAGACCTCAGTGAGCAGATGTCAGTATCTTCTAGGAATGATTTTAAAATCAGCATGTAGAATACTATGTCCCAGGGTTAATTTTTGCTATTATTGGATTTTTTAATGAAAGACATCCTGTGAAGTACCTAGAATGAGCCTTGCAGCCCCCCTCTGCCCATGACTGCAGAGCATGTGCAGTGTTGCACATCTGCTCCAAAATCCATCAGAAATCCCTTCAAAGCCTGCAGGACTGTTAGCAATAATTGCACCATGGCACTTGGTCGCAGTGTGCTTTTCACAGAATCCTGTAACCTGAACAGTCTCTTGGCTGGGCTTCGTGGGATGCTGGACAAAAAAGAATAATTCTAGTGCTTCTCAGATCTTGGCTTGCTCTCGTACCCCCTGTGCTTAAACTCTGCCATCAAAATAAACAGATTTAGCAGAAGTCCGGACAGATATTGCACCAGCAGTTGCTTTTTTAACTTTCCAGGATCTTCCTTAATGGCCTGTGCCTATGTTTGAGGAAAACTCTTGGCAGGTTAAGAAAACTGAACCTCAGTATCATGTTGGACTTCAAAGGATCACCTGTCCTAAGACAGAGGTGAACAGGTCCCATCTGAGGGTTTGCAGCCAGTTATCCTGGTGTGAAACCACGTTCCCCAGTGTAAGCGCATCCCTATGGACACGCGTTTTCTCAGTACACGAGTATGGAGGAGACCTGCCCTGACCTGCCTCGTTGCACGGGTGTAAAGCCTCGAACGCAGACCAGAAGGTGCATCCCCTTTCATTCCTTCCCATTTTCCTTATTTGCTGACAATCTTCTGCACTTGCCAGTTTTGTAGTATCTTGGAGCCCCATAGGCCGGCACACCTTGGTTAAAATGCATTGCAACTGCTGCTGTGTTTGCATTTTGGCTTTTGCACGGTGCACTCAGGTTTTGGCTTTGCTTCTTTGTCAGGGGGGTTCTGTTCATTAAATCCAGACATTGGGGTGTTTGTAACCCTGTTTGGGCTAGAGACTGAAATTTTTTTTTTGTTTCACTTGAAATGTATTTTCAGTCTCTATCTATTCTGTGTCCACGTACATTTCAAGTGACTGAATAGAAGTGGATGCATTGATATTAGCTCTGTCTGTGTTAACCACCTCAGACTTCGCTGGATACATCCAAGACAGGGCTCTCAGAAAGTTTCCACCAAGCCACAACAAATAAATTTAATAATAATAATAACAACAACAACAACATAAATTGCATAGATATAAATGCTACAAATAACTATAAATGTAAATAATATATGAATATATAAGTATAATTAAATCATTGTAATGTAATGTAATGTAATGTTATGTCATGTCATGTCATATCATATCATATCATATCATATCATATCATATCATATCATATCATATCATATCATATCATATCATATCATATCATATCATATCATATCATATCATATCATATCATAATTATATAAAAAAATAACAAGGTATGACTGTTTGATGATATATGTCTGCACACAAGCACTTACTCTGTAGGAACATGGCATTAAACTGAGGCCCATTCCATTAAATCTTAGTTTTCTAAATCTCCCTGATCTTTTTGTTCTGTTTCCTCCTGGTGGGAGAATGATCCCCCTCCCTCTGTCAATCCTCAAGCTGTTTTCCTGATGATTAGCACTGTGTTCATCACAACAGGGAATGGGAACAACACCCTTGACCAAACTTACCGGCACAGCCCAGATTTCCTGCACAGCATCAAGTGCTCTCTGGGAACAGTCAGCTCCATCCCTTGAGGAGCCATTCAGGCAGATTAAGCAAATGTGAATCATGAATAAATTAAAAAATATGTCCTTTAGAATAAATTAGAAAATACAGAAAAACAAATGAATAAAGGAACGAAATGCAGAGGGCAATATTCTCCACAGAGTTCCTGGTGGCCGCCCATGTCTGACCTGCCCAGGTTTTCAGAAGGCTGAGACTGAGGGCTGGGAGCAAAGGGTGCTTTGTGGGTCCGTGGGTGTTCGTCGGAGTGAACACACCGATGGGGCCAGCACTAACCACCAGAGGGCAATGCCAATATGTATTTTACAGCTGCTTAAAAGGATGGAGGATTTCTTGTTCCCAAATGTAGTGGGTGAACGGTGACAAAAGGATGGGTTCTGGGACATCACCTGACCAGCACCTGCAAAGCTATTTTCTCAATCCAGGTCCTGTCTTCTCCACTCCTCATGGCCATGACTGTGCAGCAAAGTCCAGCTCTCAGCAAAGGCAGCTGCCCCCATCCCGTTCCCCTTTCACCCTGGCAGGGTGCATTTATCAAGGTGTACACATTATGGCTTCTTTGTGCAGCTGTCTTTACTGCATATTAGCTGGTTTGTTATGATCCTGGTAAGAAAAGTGCTCAAACTCTGCAAAGTATCACTTAAGGCTGGATGAGGCTTTGAGCAACCTGGTCTAGCAGAAGATGTCCCTGCTTATAGCAGGGGGGTTGGAGCTAGGTGATCTTTAAGGTCCCTTCCAGCCCTAACCATTCTATGATTCTATGAAGATGTTGTTTATTAGGCATAATAGTATAAAGAGAGAACAGTATAAATAACCTAACATCCCTGTAGATACTGGGAACCCCAAGATGTGCAGCAGCAAACTGGTCTCCCATCAGGGCACAGCATGGCATGCACACCCCATCTGTAGAAAGGTCTACCCCATTTTGGTCATTCAAGCTGTTCTCAGATTTTCTTACAAGAAAACAACTCTGTTCATAATTTCCCTATCCAGGCAGTCTGTTCACATGAGAACTTCTTGCTGCACTGTCAGATAAACACAAGGCCAAGCAGATAGTGTAATCGTGGTGCAGAGTGGGAGCTGCCTGAGGCATCCTCTGCTACAATGATCCTGGCTGTGTCTGTCCTGCACTGAAGGAGATGTGCAGCATGACACAGCCCTGGAGCCAGCAAGTATGTGTGGATCACTGACTTTTCCCGTCGGGATCACCACAGGTGTTATATCCCCTCTCCTTGGTCTCTGGAGGACTAGTCATCATGTTGGTGGTTGGATTTACCCTGCAGCTTCAGATATAGACATTTGAAAAATAAGCCTAGGAAAAAACAAAACATTTAACAATTTTTAAAAATTATTATTTTATTTTTTCACAACAAAGGGCATTATGTTCCCCTGGTATGCTGGTCCCACTTTTGAAATAGCTGGTTTCCCATCTGGCAAAGCAGAAGTGCTATCACTCTGAAAGATACTCCATTTTTATCTCACATTTCTGCCAATAATTGTATATATACCTATATTTATTTCTATCTCTCTATTCATGACAGATGAGAAAGCAATTCTGGCATGAATATACTTGTTCACATGCCGAATCCCCATTTGCTTGAATAACATTCCCTGTCCAGACATCTGTCTACACATCCATCCAACTACTCATCCATCCACAAAGCAGAAAACTCCATAAAAATGTTTGCAGGAAAACAACCAAAAAAGGGTACAGTTGCAACTGTAATAAACTGTAGGTAATAGAGTGCCCTATTTTTAGGGTTTTTTTGACAACCCATCCCTCTCTGATTTATGTTGTACTGCCAGTATATTTATAATGGGTAAACTATCTGAAGAAAACACATAGTTGTTGACTGAGTAGTTTTTAAAATCCCTGTTTTAGTGCGGTTGTTTTCTTTCTGAAATATTAAGAAACAGTTGGAAAAGATAACTTGGAGAGAAATTCTGCTGAAATTTTTCACCTACTGTGTTTTTTCAAGCAGGTGTATTAAATTCCAGGAAAAGAGTTCTGCTTTCTAACAGAAGCCATGCAGGTAAGAAACATAAATGAATTTTTGATCATGGATGAAAGATTCATCTTTTCTCTGCTCTTACAACTCAGTGGCTATAACCAAAAGTGGCTGAACTTCCCCCAGTGCATTGCTGGACCATCTTGGAAAGCCCAGGATTTGGAAGGGAGTTGTCTCTGTCCATCAGTCTGCCATTGTTGCTGAAATTTGTTGAGTTTTCACGCATTGTTACTGAATTTTTATCCTAGCTCAAGCTTGTAACAATGAAGAAAATGAAACTGTGGGCAAAGTGAGAGAAAAGAGTATCCTGATAACAAAACACATTGCTCAGAGTTCACTGGGATGTATGTCATTAGGATTAACATGACACTAGCAATGTTGGAGGGAAGACCTCTGCAGTAATGTTCAGGTGGATTATTCAGTTAAATCTTCCACCTGCAACTTCTATGATCCTTCAGTAGTCAGAAATAGTTGCAGGAGAGATTACACAAAGTTAAGTTTGAGTCTGGTAAACTAGTATATCTGAGGAGAAACATTTACATAAGTCTCTACACATTTTCTCCTTCAAGTGGCTTTGGCATCACAGGCCAGTAGATCTTACTGTGAGGATACTAATGATATGTTTTTTCTTTCCACTTGACCTACATTTCCTTTTGCTTGACTGGTTGCAAGTTTATAATAAAATATGGGATACCGCAAGAACGCTGAACACTGAAAAATAAATGTTGTTGTTATAAAATTGTCCATTTTTACAATATCCTTCACCTTCTGCCCTGTGTCCCTGCATGCCTCATCATTTCTGAGCCTCACCTCCCCCAAGAGAATGACCAAAAAATAACGGCAATACACACCCTGTCCTGCACCGGGCCTTTGCCCCTTAGTTCCTCCTTGGGCTTGGTGGGATTTGCCCAGCCACTTCCCTCCTCTTCCACCAGCTCTCCAGCCATCTCACCCAGATCTGAAAGCCCCTTTCCCTTTGGGTGGTCTCTGCTTCTCCCTTGAGACTAGCAGGACTGGGAGGAAGGGTGTGATGAACAGTGAGTGAAGGAGCTTCCTGGTGGGAATTTCCTCCTTCATTAGCTCTTCTGAAGCCTCTGCCAGGAGGGGTCTTGGCTAGGCCAAGCACAGAATTGTTCAAGGGAATAAAACTCCATAGAAGGAATCTCACACTTTGTTTAGTCCACGGGGACCGAACCTAGCAAAACCGGCACAGTCCGTGCCGCAGTACAGTCCTGAACTTGTGCTGCTCCCTTATCCTAACAGTGACCCAGGATGTTTTCCATTAATTATTCCTGATAAACCAAAGCCATTGAGGTATTGGTACCTCTGTTATAAGGAAGTGCTTACATTCCCTCATGGCTCCGATCCCGTCATTAATTCAGAGGTCACTTCATGCGCTGTGTGACAGCTGTGAGCATTGCTTCTGCCGGTCCCCAAGGGCTGTGCCCTGCCGTGGGCTACTCTGGCTTGGGTCTTCTCATTACTTGAGGGAGGACGGCTCATCTATGGAAGCTCTGACACAAAGATACATGAGAAGGTGTGTAGGGTTTGTGTGTGTGGCTGACGGAGGGTCAAGGGGTTGTTTTTGGTAGTAGGAGAAGGGGAACTTTTGAAAAGGTCTCCTGGCTCCAAGGCATACCCCCCAGCCCAGGCTGAGCCAATTAGCAATAGAGAAACACCTCTGTGATTCCATGTTTCTGAGGGGAAGGACTGTCTTGAAAAGAAGAAGGCAGAGAGAACTTGGAGGAGAGGCCATTGACCTGAACAAAAGACAGCCACCGGCCTAAACAAAGAGAGAAATTGGTTGCCAGGAGAAAGAAGGAGGAGGGGGAGGACAGAGAACCTCAGACACCCAGGTGAACCGCATGGAGTAGGAAAAGGCAAAGGAGGTCCCTGCAGCCCATGGAAGTTCACCGGTGGAGCAGAGACCCACGTGTAGGCCACGCTGGAGCAGGAAAGCTGAGCCTGAGGGCAAGTGTGACTAAATTGAGAACCTGAGAGATACTCAATGCCAGAGCAGGGGTGGACCCCCAGAGCCAGGAGGTGAGGAGATGCCCTGGACCAGAGGCCCAACTGCAGCCTGTGGACATCCCCATGACGGAGAAGGGAGCTGAGCCCTAAGAGGTCCATGACTCCATTGGAAGCTTACTTTGGAACACTTTTTTCCTGGATTTTCACACCGGGAAGAGCAGCAATGGTGAACTGACTACGACCCCCATTCCCTGCTGGGTAGGGAAGGCAGAGAAATCAGGAGCAAAGTGATTTGAGCCTGGGAAGAAGGGAGGGGTGGGGTGAAGGTGTTGTAAGATGTGGTTGTCATGTCTCATTGCACTACTCAGATGAATGTCAAGGAATTACATTGATTTTTCTTCCCCAAATTTGTGTCTGTTTTGCCCATGACCATAACTGGTGAGTGAGCCATTCCTGTCCTTCATTCCTAATCCCATGCCCCCTTTGTTGTGTCTCCCATCCCATCTCAGTGGGTGGGGGGAGTGAATGCAGGACCACATGGTCTATCCGTGGGTTAAACCAGAAAAACCTGTGTGTGATTAGACTTCAGTGTCTTTAGTGTGAACATTATGACTGTAGCATATTTCAATGCCTGTGCCTTATGTTGCCTCTAGAAAGATGTATTAAACACTGCGAATGAAATGATTTTACAGGGAACTGGAATCTTTTCTCTAAATTAGAGAAATGAGGTAATCAGGATATAAAAATGGAATATGGTGAGCTAACAGAAGGAAACTCAGTTCCCTGACAGCTCACGATATTTCCAGGGTAATTTAGGGTATGCATTTTGCACAACCTGGCAATGGGGGGAAAACAGAAATCTTACATTTCGTTACATGCCTTTCAGCTTCCAATAGTGATGATGAACTCTGGCCAAAGCAGTTGTTTGGGAATTTATGATCAATTGAGGTTATTGGGCCTTGGCCTTAGGTCAGCAGGTCTCTAGGGTTATTAATCTCTATGAAACACTCTGCATCTCTTTTATTGCTGTTTAAATGATGAGTAACTGTGAACTGAAAGAGTGTCATTGTCATATATCAAGTATTTCAAGGTCGATAAATCTGAAATAAATTACCAGAGGCAAACTGAGCTCTAATCAGAAGTTTGTTCCCATTCACCTGTACCTTGTTGTTTCTGTTGTAGAGCTGGTGGCTGGACTGAACTGAAAGATAATGTGAAATAAAGCTTGCAATGCTTTTCAGAAAGAAGAAAAAATATGACAGAAAATACAATATACTATTATCTTATGCAATGCAGTTTATTAAACAAGGTCTCCAGCCCTTTATCTCTGAGATACACTTTATAGGGACAGCATAAGTCTTAGAGGAAGGATGAGATATAAAGATAGGGAAAAAATAATGAAAGAGGGAGTGCATTTTACATAGTTGTTCTCTTCAGCAAAAGAGAAAAGAAAACATGTAATGAAACAGTTTTTTAATAGATTATGTGCTCTCAGTAGCAAATGAGACTGTTCTGAGAATTATTAACTTTATGTTAAATTGGCCACTATGGCCAAAGTGGAATTTACGGTGTGATTTAAAGGAGAAAAAAGAACCAATGAGAAAGGGAAGCTACTGTGAGCCATAAGTGTTATTTATTAAAATGAAAATTCCAATACATGTCTCAGGAACAAACTAAGGCAGTATTGTATATGCAAAATGCTTATGGCCCTAAAATGAGAAATCTATATGGAATTTCCCAATATTCAGTTTAAAAATTTGCCTGAGTCACCCCTCTGCAGGACACTTGTTCCCCACGTGGGGCTGTGTGTGCAAGTTGGACTGGACACGTGGAGCAATTTTGGCAATTAAGATACTACTGACCTCTGCTGGGAGGATCAGACACGTTCAGCTTTTGTCATGGGCCCTGCGCTGCTCAGATGTGATGGATATTCCTCTGGCAGGGACGTGTGTGTGTGTGTGTGTGTATATATATAAAAAATATGTGTGTGTGTATATATATATACATATATATATATAAATATATATATATGCAGACCTATGTGCAGCAGCATGCACCTTCCATCCTTGCTGTGACTGCAATTTCCCAGGTGGTTGAGCTGTGCAAGACAGTAAAATCCATCCAAGTACTTACAAAAAGAAATTTTATCTGCATAAAAGAAAGCATCCCTAGGTTGTTTTCCACAGGATATAGCATCATCCACATGTAAACATACAAGATTCAGGGATCTTTGGGTTTTTAAAAGTTGAAGGGTGAGGAAGAGCTTCTGAAGACCTGGCTTGTAACTGATGTGACTGAAAAGCAAAGGCATTGCTGATGATTAGCACATCTTCCAGGTAGCTCCTAATGAACACATTGCAAATGCACAGAGCATGAGCAATACAGTTTCATGTAAGTAAAGGTTTAAACTGACAAGGCACAAAACATGTGGGGAAAAGAGACAGATTGTGCAAATAGAAGATTTCAAATAAAAAAGTAGCATAGAGGAATCATCATCTTTCCTATTTGTGTAGGGCTAGCAGTGAATCATTCTGCAAGACCTTTCTCTCCACGCCATCCAGTGTAGGCATGTCCTGTCAGTGGCTGAGAGAACACAGGCTGGAAACAGTTCACTGGAGAAAGTATTTAGATGGGAAAAGTTAGATCTTATAAGCTGAATTAATTTGTTCATTTATAATGACTGACAAGAAATAATTACTGTAGAGCAGAAAACAGACGAGATAACTCTGCAAAGGAGGAGTAAAGGCAATTCAAGATATCATATGAAATTTTCTTCAATAATAGCTGAGGTTGAAAGTGGTACTGACCATGCAATTAACAGCACACAGAACAGGACTACATCTGAGGTCTGCTTTGTCCGTGTAAAGTCAGTTTATGATGGAGCAACAAATCACTCAGATTGAACAAAAAATGTAGATGAGCAGGATTTATTCCCTTACTGGCATATTCTAGCAACATTCCAGCTATCTATCTATTACAGGAATTTATTGGCACAAGGACAGAAGATGAATCAGGTGTTAAGACTGGAGATAGCAGTGAAAAGACTGATCTTGATTATATTAAAAAAGAAATTACAAGGTTTAATGAGACAAGATTTAGTGTGGTTGAAGGAGAGAAATTAGTCCAGATTACAAGACAGAGAGAAGAAATGGAGTTGTCCACAGTGACAGATGATGCAGAAAAAGCTAAAGTGAAAAGATCTGGGTTTCATCTTAAAGAACTTGTATTGGGATGGTGGATAGACATGCAAAAGCAAATGTAAAAGAAATTAAATGGAAAGCTGAGAAGGAGAAGTTGAGTTGGGTTTGAGGCTCAGCAAGAGGAATAGTCTCTGAAACTCTGGGAGAAGGTATAGTTTCCATTAGAGAATATGGAGGGAAGTGGTTAGAAACAGAGGATACCAACAGGAAAGGACCAGAGTTTAAAAAAAAAAAAGCTGGTTAGACTGTATCTCAAAGAGCAGCAGGAGTTAGTTCCATTTTCAGACAGCAAATAATGAAGGCACCTGTTGGGAAACAGCCATGGAGATGCATCCTGCACTAATAAAAATTTCCATGTGACCTTCAGCTGCACGTTCATGCAAGGCTGCTTGACATCTTCCAACTGGGAGGTGGCAGAAAAGACAACTTTGTCAAGTCTCACATGAAAACAGAAAACCACATCCTTTGTGCTGTACAATGAGAAAAGGTAGCGGGCTACTTCTGCCTTCTTTGGGCTGTATAATTTTTTTCAAAGCAGCTCAGCCTTGACAAACAAGAGCCATCTGTAGGCTGTCATCTTGTCCGTTCCAGCTGCAATAGCCATCCAGCCACTGTGAGCCTCCCATTTCCACCTCTTGGTAGGTAACACGGGTCTACACTCAGGGAGCAGGGTAGGGTCTTTCTCCCAATTGTCTCATCTAAACCCAAACCGTGCTTCCACATCTTTATGTGTTTTTAGTTATTTTCTACTTATCCAAGGGAAAATCCACTCACTTTAATCTTCCCACTGCTTCAAATTCCTACACAAATACTTTGGCCCATCCTTTTTGACTTTGAAGGACCTTTTGGCATGGTCATGGAGGCAGTTAAATGCACAACTGTCCTAATGCAGTCCAGACTGTGGTACTTTTTTCCCATGTATATTTTTGTTATATCCCACATTAAAGACATCCCCAGAGAGCTTTCCATGGCCACTGTCGCCCGTCCCAGTGGACGTTCCCGGGGGCTTGTAAGTCCTTATGAGCAGCCTGAACAAGACAGGAATGGATTTGCTACATGAGCTTGACAGAGTCATAACTCAGTCATACAGAAAATCACTGGAGGAAAGACATTTTGCCAAAAAATGAGGTGCACATAAAGATCTCTCACCGGATTTTGACTGCACTGAAGTAGTGAACTAATCCCCGCCATTAGGTGGTGATTGTGGAGCAAGGTAACCAGCAGAAAGTACTGGGAACAAAATTTCAGCACAAAGCCTAAGGCTAATAAGAGCATAAAAACCTAATATGACTGTACAGCTAATATTATGCTTATTAAAAACAGAAACTGGAGAGTTATTAGGGGAGGAAGACAAGACCTGTGTGGCAAATTTTAGATTTGTTTATTTGATTACTTGGAATTCAGTACGGGTAAAAGCAGTAAAAGCTTTGTACAGGCAGAGCAGGGTAG
Source organism: Caprimulgus europaeus (assembly GCA_907165065.1). Next base: position 95,865,413 of record OU015523.1, on the reverse strand, counting down.
GTTGTACTTGTCAGTATTAAAGCAAGTATCTATACAGATATAATAGCTGTGTTTTGTTAACAGTGACTGAAATATAAATTGTGACTGGGTCATCTTTCATGAGAGTATCCAGCCTGGGAGCACCCACAAGCATCCTCAAGATCCTTTGACTGTGAGCAGGTAACAGGAGTGATCTATGAGCAGCTGAGGATTCTTCTTTCACTTTCATTTCCTAACACTTTCTTCCTGCTCCTCCCTCCTCCAGGGCTGTAATTTGTGGGTAATGGGATTTGTCATTGGTGGGGAGCTCTACAGATTTGTGCTGCTTTTTTTGTGGGCAAAATCCTGTGGACTCTGCTTCTTTCACCTGCTGCAAACCCTGAAAGGCTATGAACAAGGCACAGAGAATTAATTTTTATAAATAAAGAAAGCCATGTCAGGCTAAGGGGTTTTCTTTTAAGTAGCAGGTCACATTACTCATGCCTCTGGCACCCACTCCAGCTGAAGGACTGATTTTGCTCCATTTTCATGTAAGCCTAGACCAAGTTCCTTAGATATGAAGCTTGAACGTAAAAATCCCACATCTCACAGCTGGTGGTGGCTGTGAAGGCTTCTTGACCAAATAGATCAGCAAGGCCTCTGGCCTCAGAGCCTTTGGAGAGTTTATCTTTTTGGAAATGCAAGCAGGCAACAGGGAAACCCAGGCTCTTCAGGATCCCCGCAGCACCCTTGCCCAGTTATTTTGAGTCCAAACCCCATGGCACCTGACAGCCATGGATCAGACTGCCAAGGTCAGCTCTGCATGTTTTTGTTGGATAATGTCAGCTCACCTTCCAGCTGATGTGCAGGACCATTTTTACTGGGTGTACCTGGACAGAGTCCCTGTTCACTGAGAACTTATGTGGGATAATTTTCTGAAAGAAGGAGCTTATACAGGTGAGCCAGCATGTGCTGATGCTCTACCCTAGGAAAATGTGATACTCAGTCTTGACAGTCATCCTGAAAGACCACCTTCGCTGGGTGAAGCTTGGTGATATCATCTGTATCTAGGGATTTACTTTTATGATCTCAATCTATCTGCTGCTACATGATGGCTGCATTTTAAAAATTTGCATCACTTTGTTGAAAAATCATATTTAGAAACCCTGAACATGGCATGAGTTTTAAGTCCTTTCTGTGAATTTCAGTTCTCTTTATCTTTCCTGGTGCATTGACATTTCCAAGCCTTGTGCTGTGCAAGAACTCTGATTGACAGCAACCACCTCTCCTCTTGTCCTTTCTCTGGAGTGCTGTGGACTGGAAATGGAAGATCTCAGACCTCCACTCTCATATGTTACTGTGCATCAGCATCATCGCATCACTATGGAATTGCTCTCACATAGTGGGAACCACAAGAGCTCGGCAGAACCTCCTGACCGGAGTGGCAGATATTTTTAACAGTTGAAGAGCATCACTTTAACAACCTTAAATCAATCAACACTGGCACAGGACCATATTTGTCCTCAAATCCCAGAGGACTCTCTCTGCATTTTAATGTGCAGTTTGAGTAAATGCAATTTGCTGGTACAGTATATTTTTAGCAAGATAGGCTTCCCTTGTATTGGCTCAGGAAGGTGAAAGTTTATCATTTAAAGAGCTCGGTGATATCATCTGTACCTAGGGATTTACTATTATGATCTCGCTCTGTCTGCTGCTACGTGATGGCTGCATTTTAAAAACTTGCATAGCCTTACTGAAAAATCATATTTAGAAACACCAGACTGCATGCAGTGGTTAATAGTATGAAGTCTATCTAAATGCCTAAGTGATGGAGCAGGATTTGCTTCATTTTTATTCATAATTCTGCAAGGCTGCTCACATTTTGTATTCAGTTCCACTTGTAGAAATCTAAAGCAGTCATTGACCTCTGAGGAGCTTCACTGAGTTTATACATTGGTGTGACAGAGCAAAATTATTCATACTGTCAGGGCCCTACTTCCAGCTGAAATCCTACAAACACTGATAAAAGTCTGCTCACCACACTTGCAGGTTAAGAGTGTGGCTATTGCTGTTACAGCTGCTGTTTTAAGTAATGCAGTTGTTCACAGTACTTGCTGCATTCTGTTTATGGGGAAGTTGAAATGCTATGAGTTTAAGTGAGTGCATCAAGGTCACACACCAGAGAAGTGACAGAGAGTTTGCTTGGTGCAGAATAGCAATTGGGATAGTTCAAAGTAGGCTGACAGTGCACTAGGGCAGCTTCATCTCTCCTTACTTTGGACATGTCCATTGAAATCAGTACCTCAACCCAAGCCTTCCCCAGATGTCACTGGCTATATATCTATACGAGCAAAGAGTATAAGATTTCAGAGAGAGCTATATATCATTCTGAGAACAAGTGGTGCAGCATAGCTTGTGTCCACATACTGGAACCCTCTTCCTTCCCCAGGTCCACGTTGCTGTGGCCAAACAGTCTCCTGGCCCATACAGCACCCTCAACTGTCCAGTCATTGCCTGAGTTTGTTGATATGGGCCAAAACTTGCCTGGGAGCAGGAGTCTGGGAACATGAATGAATACATGCTGTTGCTCAGCCTGTGCGCTCATACTTTTTTTGGTTACCACAGCAGACATGGCCAGGAAGTTTAAAGCCTATTTTACTTTCTGCCTGCCTTCAGCTCAAGGACAAGAAATGCAGCATTAACTGGGCTCAGGGAGTCTCTGCCCCCAAGGTGGGTGAACTTGTCATATCTTGAACAGAGAGGTTTAGGTTAGGCTTTTGTCAAATCCCCAGCCACAACAGCGGGACCCCCACTCATACCTGCAGAGCTCCAACTGTGAAAGGAGCTGCTTCTCATCAATCTTTTCAGTCTTCTTTCCAGCTGTTACTCATCTGTCTTATTGTGTCATATGTACCCCAGAGCCTTGGGAAAATATTCAGCCAGCCTCGAGGCCACTGATTCTTCTAATTGTTAACAGTCCATGGATCTAAATAAAGCATCTTCCCAAGAACTAATATTTCAGCAAAACCACTTAGACTGGTATCTCAGAATCTCTTGCCTTCTCTACCTAACACATAATACTTTCCAACCATGTAAGTGCTGAGTTGTATTTGGGTTATGTAGCAGTCATAGTGAAACTGATGTATGCTAAGGTTTCTATACAGCTTCTCTAATTGAAGCATGTGTCTTCTTCTCTGCCACTGAATGGCTTTCCTTCCTGTACTTCAGCAATAAGATTTTCTTCCTGTCTCCCTTTCCCACTCTCTTCTGTCCCTTTTCTTTTCTTTTACTCATGCTTTTCTGTACTGCCCACTGTTTCTCATTTTTTCCCTAGTTCTCATTTCCACACAAATATATGATTTCCTTTCCTTTGCTCCCTTCTTCCCTTCCTTTGGTCTGTGCTCCCACTCCAATTTTCTGTGGCTGGAGAAGTGACAAGTTCAACTGATGCCAGAAGTTAGCACCAAAACACAATTATAAACCTACCCCTAGAACCAGGGAGCATCTTTCAGCATCCGTTTGGGTACAAAGACCTTACTCACCAAGGTAATAATTTTATCAACATCATCTTTCCCTGATCTTACTCATTGAGGCCAGGTCCTGACCTCACATGCTCAGTATGTGGTGGTTTGACCCACAGTGGGACCATGTGGTTCTACATTCATTCCCCCAACCCAGCAAGATGGGATGGGAGACACAACAAAGGGGGCACGAGATTAGGAATGAAGGACAGGGACAGCTCATTCGCCAGTTATGGTCACAGGCAAAACAGACTCAACTCGGGGAAGAAAAGTCAATTTAATTTGTTGCAAATCATCTGGGTAGACGAAACAACCACATCTTACAACACCTTCCCTCCAACCCCCCCCTTCTTCTCGGGCTCAAATCACTTTGTTCCCAATTTTCCACCTTCCCCCGTCCAGCAGCACAGAGGGTAGGGAATGGGGGTTCAGTCACTTCGACATTGCCGCTCTTCCTGGCACGGAAGCCCAGGAACAAGATGTTCCAGCATGAGCTTCCCATGGAGTCACAAACCTGCTTGGGCTCAGCTCCCAGCTCCAGCATGGGGCATCCACAGGCTGCATGAGACTTTCCCCCAACTCTGGGGGTCCACCCACCAGCTCTGGCTCAGGGTCACAATTTCAGTCACACTTGCCCTCCGGCTTGGTTTCCGACTCCAGTGTGGAGTCCTCCATGGCCTACACGTGGGTATCTGCTCCACCGTTGAATCTCCATGGGCTGCAGAGAGGACTTCCTTTGTCTTCTCTTACTCCATCAGGTAAACTGGGTCTGTGTCTTTGTCTTTCCTCCTCTTTCCTTTGGCAATGAAGCTCTCCCTCTGTCTGTCCATCCTTTGTTTAGGCTGATGGTCGTCTTTTATTTGTCAATTGCCTCTCCTCCAGGTACCACACCTTCTTCTTCTCAGGATAGTCCTTCCCCTCAAAAAAATGGACTTGCAGAACCGTTCCTGTAGTGCTCATTGGCCCAGCCTGGGGGGCAGGGGGTGTCCGCTTTTGGAGCCAGGGGAGCTTTTCGCTCTCATAAGGTTGCCCTTCCCCCACTACCAAAAAAAAGTCTTTCCCCCTCACACACACATAAAAACCCAACACACAGTAGCAGTGAGGAACCAGGGTCTGCCTGGTTGTTTCCTCATCCTTCCTCTACTGGGATAGACCATTCACAAGCTCAGACTCTGACACCTTTTTCTCATCTGGCAGCAATTTGGGAAGACAAAAACGGCTGTCCCGTGGGAAAAGTCCAGGCCTGGTATCACAAGCTGGATCATGCTATGATAAGTTATTCCTCTAAAAAGTTTCTGTTTCTGTTTTCTTTCCTAGTTCTCCTTCTCCTCACCACTGTTTTTTCCTGCCTTGCATGTCCTTTCTCTTTTGTTTCATTGTTCCCTACTTCTCTCTCTTCACATTGTTTCTTTTATGCACATGCTGGTATAGCAGATGGGAAAGTCCTCCCTTTACCATGTTGATCTTGCTGGTCTTCTCAGAAAGCTGCTCCCTGCCAACAGATTTATAGACCTATCCCTGCTTGAACCCATTTCAGGCTCCTTAAGCTGGCGTGATGGCATTCATATCCTCTGATATCACCTGCAAGAAAAAAATTTCAGCATCTCCCTCAAGCTGGGGAGGACTTACTAGCCAGCTCTTGGTCAGTACTGCTACTTAAGGAAAAAAAGACATGTAGGTAGATGGGACCAGTAAAAAACAACCATTTATCCTTGTCTAAAGAAAGGCCACAGCAAGGAGTGCTGGTGGAAGGAGCTGGAAGATGGAGGGAGCTTTGTACTGTGGATCCTCCACAATCAGGCCCAAAACTCAGTCCTTTTTGCCTTATTATGGACAATCCTATCATCAAAAATGGGCACACAATAGAGAATTTAAAGCAAAGAACTCCTGCATCATGTCAAAAAGCCTGTGGGAAATGGAAATCTGGAGCAACTTCAGTAGTGTAAAACATCAGACCACATACTCTTTGAGTATCTCCATATTGCTAGATAAGAGAGCCGGGCCAAGCCCAGAAGCTGACTATCTGCTTCTCTGAAAGCCTGTCAGTTCAGTCCCACCTCCATCTTGGATGGCTCCATCTGGTTCTCTCCAGGGCACTTCTACATGACAGCATGGGTGTGAGCTGGTCCAGACTGCTTGGCTTCATCTTTATCCAGCAGCATAGGCATTGCCGTAAAGACTAATGACCAAAAGCAGATGCATGACCCTCCTCTGGTGGAAAAAACAAAAGAGGGGGTGGATAGAAGTGTACCAGCTGGCCACAGGGCAAATATGAGCCCAGGGAACACCATGTAACCATGAAAAAATGCAGTGTTGTTTGGAGATGTATCAGTCCAATAATTTATCCTTCATCCCATTAAAGGCAGAAAAATGTGCCATTGTAGATTTTTATTTCACTTAAGTTGAAACGGCATGTGCTGTCCTGAACAGGCGTGTCAATCTCAGACAGGTAGAGAGAAGAATGACCAGGATGATTAGGCAACAGGAGACACCATGCCAAGAGTATGTGACACGTTTAACTTAGAAAAGGCTAAACCAAAAATGTTTCCCCTTGACAACAGATCTGGTAGGTAACCTCCAGATGGAGAAAAACAACTATGCAAAGTGCAGGAGAGTGACGAGGCAAGAACAGAGCATCCAGGACTGTATGTAGAGTGGAAACTGGAAAATTGTTTCTTGCCATCAAAGCACCATCACCTGGAAAAGGAGTGTCAAAGAGATGTTTTCATGCAGTAGTCTAACTGCTTTTCAGGTGCCTCTAATGTTTGTGTACAGGGACATGTGGTGTTGTTGCTAGCAACAAAATGGCACCATTTCCTACATTTCTTTCAGTGCCGTGTCCCTGCTGTATTCATGAATGAGAACTGAGAGATTTAAGATGGGATTTGTCTTGCCCAAGTGTAGCTGCTTATAAGATAGATAAAAAGACTGAGCTAGCCACTCTGAGCTGAGATTAAAGTCAATGGAGGCAACTCATACATCCCCTGCATTAGGGTGGAACAAGCCAGCACTGGAAAATGCCCATCTTCTGCTGGTTATGCAGAGAATCAAAAGGGACACACCCAGATTTCTCCATCTGTCCTGCAGGCCTCTGAATCTCAGTGAATCCCACGGCTGTTTTCTCCAGTCAACCTGCAGTGAGCCAGCACCCTCTTTGCAAGGGTGTAGTCAGAGCAGATTTGTGTTGTCTCTTGCGAGCTGGTTTACACAAGGGCTCTCCAAAGAAAGTGTTGCTAAAGTCACCCATCTGCACTGCTCTGCAGCATGACAGGGCACGGTCTCCCTGTTGGCTGACCTAAATTAAAATGGCAGAAGGAGAGTGAGCATCACAGTGCTTCCGGAGGAAAATCTCTGAATTACAGCTGAACAGAGATAGCGCCGCTGGTTTTCCACTGCTCAGCTTATTAGGAAACCACCAGCAACAGTAAGTGTCGTAAATACAGACAACTCTGGAGCCTCCTTCTTGCAGGATGACTCACAGAGCAGCTGGAGACGTTTGACTGACCCCAGCGCTGACCTTATATCTGTCCTTTGCAGCCGGCATTTGCACAGGAAACCTGTGCCAACCGATAGCGTTGGGGAGGCTCGGCTGGAGGGGCAGCCAACACCGGGCTGCGGGTAACCATCCATCAGCAAGCAGAAAACCTGTGGGAGGGTGGGAGGAAGGAGGAGTTGACCTTCGTGAAGACAGAGGAAAATCCAACCAGAGGGAGAGGGCCGATGTGAAGCAGTTCTTGCAACGAGGCGTGTTGGGGAAATGTCAAGGAACTGGAGCTGGTTTCTTACATCTCAAATCTGGGGGAAATTATTTCTGCCTTATTATACACTATATTTTATGGGTAGAGATGATACTATGTTTAATGTGCTGCAGTGTTTTCAGAAAAGACACTGGGGCTTTCTTCACAGCATTCCTGCTGTGGACACGTTTCCAGCTGAGGCTATCCGAAGTGAATCTCCGCACTGGAGTTTTATACCTCACCATAGACAGATGTATTTGGGATGCTTTAAATGCATGTCCTCACTATGTGACCTCCTTATTTTTCTCTGAACCTTGTACTGTTATGATTTGTATCCTGTTGTGGTTTACAAGATGGAAATCCCTGCTCTTTAAGGTAGTGTCTCATTGATTGCCACACAGTCCTTGGTTTGAACTTTGGACTTTGACTCCACATCCATCCCATGCAGATTTATTATACAACACAGTATAGTAAAGAAATATTGAGTTCTAAATAATCTGACTGACTTTAACCTGTTTTGGGCCAGGAAAGCATTGGGTCAGACCAGGATACAGCTCCATGTCTGTGAATTTGGCCATGCTATACTTATGGTCTTCATACTCACTTCTTCCTCTACTCAGACTTAATTTTTTACTTCTCTCCTCCTATAGAAATTAAGGTAATTATTAGCATCCTTGTCTGTGTTGCTTATTTTCAGGCACTTACTAAACACCCTGATTGGATTTTGAAAATATAGCATCAGTGCAGTTTGCATCTTATTTTATATTTTTTCCCATTTGCTAGAGGCAGCTGGACAATCCCATGGCAGAGGAGCAAAAGTCTCCAGAGCAGCAGAACAATCTATGTTGTGTTACCACCTCCACTTACGGCACATCTTTTCTGAAACAATAAAATTTGATTGCTTCTTATACATTTGTGTATGGGAAGAAGATATAATAGTCTTCTACTGCAGGAAGATTATATTTGCCTTCAAATAAACTTCAATTTCTCATGAGTCTTCAATATAATTTTATTTCATCTTTATTTTTGGATATTACATTTTCATCACTTCATTCTCCTTTAAAAATTGGAATTCTCCTGATGCCTTCCACAATGATATATTAGTTGTGATTGGGAACATTGCTCTTGACAGAAGAGAGTGGTTTTAGGTTAAAAGTCCTAAATATTTTAATAGAATCACTTTACTTTCTTCAGTGTAGTGTTGAATGATTTGAATTTTTGCTATATCTTTCTCTTTTCCTCATGTAAACAGAAATGCTCAGGAACCCAGCCAGTGTGCAGCACTCTCCAACAGAGCAGAATTTCTCAAAACCTGACGTTCAGCCTTGCTGCTTTTACTCTCTTGCTTACTCAGACTGGCAATTCACCCACTGAACGGACACTTGCGTTTCAGGAAGTGACATGTCCACAGTTGGAAATGATGCTTTGTGACAGCTTTCTGCTTTCCTCTGGAGGTGTGAACCCCTCAATAGCACATTTAAGCTGACTGACAGCAGATCTGATGTTTTTTCTTACATACTGTAGTCTCTTAGAAGGATCTATGGATCCTGCTGGTCTGTACACCATAAGGCAAGAAACATTGTTTTACTATACCAGCATCAGGCCAAAAATCTGTTCTTAATTTCACAGCTGTCAGTAGAGATTTTTGAAATCTTTTCCACATGGTTTTCATGTGTGTAAGAATTAGACAGCTTGTCAACTTCCCAAAAAAGACAGCGTGTCAGAGGTTTTGCGTATCACCTCAGGCCAAAGTGGGAGTCCTGGTGAAAGTAGAAGTAGAAATTCTCTCAAAATAAGGTTGTTAAGAAAAATTTAACATGATGTTTTGGGGTTTATTTTTCTATTTTGCCCCAGTGAGGAATGGGTTTCACCAGAGCAGGTACAACTCTTATGGACCAAAGTTCCACTTTCTTATACTTCAGATCTACAATATGATTTCATAGTGGAGTAGGGATGGCTGGCTAGTCCTGAATATGTTCTTTTTAAAGATTCATTACTAGGATATTAATGGAATAGAGTTGTATAAAAGACATTTATTTTGAGAAGTTTGGCACTGATTACCACATATGTAGTCACTGGCTTTGTAAATTATGATCTATGGTCATGTATATAGATGTATAAACATGCAAAAATCAATTAATAGAGAAATGTGAGAGTGTGTGGGTGCCTGCATATGTATATATATATATATCTATACACACGTGGGTTTTTTTAATGCACTGCATGACTGAAAATACTTAACCCTCTTACTTATTATGGTAAAGTATTTTAATTTTCTGCTGCTATCTTTAGTTACTGGGTGCTAAATATAAAATCCAAGACTAATAAATGTGTATAGAGAAATCAGGAATCAGGATGGGCACTCTGAAGGCAAGTATATTATAGCACCATGCCATGGATATAATAATGCCTATTACAAGTCAGAAATTAAACATCTGGAAATGTACCAAATACAAAACATGAAGAAAGTTCTTGCCTGTGAGGCACAGTCCAAGCAACTGGGGCATACTCTTCTGTGACTTCTGCGGCTTCTTGCTGGTAGACTAGTTCAAACTATGTGAATTTCTGAAATGGAGTTGTTACCATGACTATCTATTCCTGGTAGAGGTTTCATAAGTAAGTTCCACTGTTTTCTGAGAAAACCTCTGGCATTATTCCCCAACTGTTAGTTTCTCTTTGCCCCACAACCCTGGTTCCTTATGAAACAGGCAGCTGGGTGCGCCTTAAATTCAGTATCAGTCACACTTAGCTTAAAATTTTCCCTCTGATTCCCCATCCATTGGGCTGCCAAGGTAAGAAAGGTGTCATGTGCCTGTTTGGGTGGGGATGGGGGAAGACAATATGGGCAGATGTCAGGGTATCCATGGCACCCAAAGCTGCTTAGGAGGTGCAGGAATGATTGCTATCCTTGATCCTTCTCTTCTGATCAGGTACAAACCCTCTGCCAACATGTCTTGGGCTTCCCCAAAGCCATGAGCAAAAAGCAGGCCTTGAAAGCCACCACCCACCACAAAGCTCACCCATGGCTTAAGCCAAGGAAGCATCATAATGCCCCTGGGTGGATGCCACTCCTGACCCTTCATCACCTGTGCTGACATCAGGGCCACTAGTGTGGGGAAGACAACAATAACAATTTTTGGCTCTTCCCAGTGTAAAGCGCATAATTGGAATTGGTGCCGGTGGAAAGTCTGGTATTTCCTTATTTATCCCCTCCCATAGCACACTCAAAAGAACACCTTCTTCTCCACATTGCCAGGCTGCCCATGTCATGTTCTTATGTACTGCTGAGCTTTGCTGAGTTTGAGTCAGGTCTGCAAGATCCCTCCAGAAAGACAGGGCATGCAAGCTTTTGATCTGATGGTCAGAAAATATGAAAAGGCACCACAGACCATGTCGGCAGGCCTTAAGCTCATCTTGCTCCTTGCAAGCATGTAGATAGATTCTCCCTGTGAAAACACGGGCTGCTATCTGAGCTGTGACAGCCCTGAAAGTAAATAGTAAAATGAGAGACCCTGCAGAAGGGTTTCTCATTGCAGGTGGACATCAGTTTCGTCTTTGAGCATTGGCTTGAAATGTCCCATTCCTCTGAGAATGTTTTCCCATGCCATCCCCAACTGGGTCATCTTGCCCATGCACTTTTACGCTTCCCAGGACAACCTTCACCTACATAGCCCAGCATGCATCTACCACAGCTGCTCAGAAGACATAATATTATCTGACAGTTAACATGCTCAACATCTCAACACCTGGAAATGCAGACAGCAAACCTCATGAGTGAACCTGCCAGCTGCCACTCCAAGCATTTAAGCTCTACATAAGGCAATATGGGTGGTGGACCAAGGTCCAGAGCTTTATTTCTCCATATCAGAAACAAAGGCTCAAATTTTGCTCCTGTGAGCAGGAATGCAACTTGAGTGACCGGGCTTTGACCCTCGCGTTAGGCAGCTTTATCCTTTCAGCTGTAAAATCAAAAGCAGGAGAAGCGGTGGTGAAAATGTGGCCAGTTCTTCTTAAAGGTGAAAAGGGAATCTGGGACAAAGGAAGCTATTTAATTTCTTTGTCCTCCTTAAACTGTTGACTGGTGCACAAACAGATGTAACTACCTAACATCACCTGCATGCAATTAAACACATACTGCTTGTCTTTGCAGATTCCGGAAAGATTTCTGTATATACACAGCACAACTGTGTGAGAGGTATAGCGCTGCATGGCCACGTGAGAACAGTCGTGTCACCTGGAAGGTCATGGTGGGTGCTAGACAGAAAGCTGAAGCATCTTGAACAGTACTGGACTCCCTCAGGGAATCTGCACTTGCACTTCATTTGTACCCTTTTAAAAAGGCTGTAATTTATACTGACTCAAATATGATGCAGGAAATAAAAATATTAGCCCAGGGATGGTGTCACTATTGAAATAGCAGCTGACTCCTCCTAACTGTGATTACACTTGGTTATTTTGGATGGATCTTATTTCCACTCCTATCAGCTGGAAGAGCAGCAGATAATTTCTACCTTGCCCATCCCAAAGGACCAAGAGAAGCATCAACAGCCCTAAGACAGGGGGAAAAGTCTGATGCCTGCTTTTCTGCCAGCACATGTTGTTGTAGCATACAGTAATGTGCACCTCAGAAGGAGATGCTGAGCAGCAAAATGTGCACCCCTTTCTTCAAACACTCTCAGGAGCTAAAGCGAAATATAAGCTATGGTAACAGGATGTATGTTGAGGAAGGCAGCGGATATATCATGAAAAGGAATGGGATAATGTATTGCTTAAAAAAAAAATGTGATGCTCCCCTGCCTGCTGCAACATCACTCCATCAGGCAAACACAGCCACAGGTGGGCCTGAACCAGGGCTAAAAAGCAAAAGTGAAAAGTGGCATTTACTCATGCTGAAGGTCAAGTGGTTCAGACCAAGTGAGGTCACTTTAGAAAATCTCTCTATGTCTCTGGTGTAGCTTTGGACTGCAAAATTACCTTTGTCTAAAAATATTTGTGCTTCCCTGAATGACAGGGAAGCATGCATATGAAGCTAGAGCATTTGCTGTTGCTTAGGGGTACCAGTCACTTAAAGACTTCAATTACTGTTCTTATGTCTTCTTCAAGCTCAAAAGTTTACTGTTGCTTCAACTTTCTATGTGCATAGCTATTTTTAGATTTTTGTCCCCTGAAAAACTGAGGAAACACATCAAAATACTTTTTAAGGGGTAGATGATCCCTGGAGGGACCTGAAGGCATTGCTAGTAATTTAACTGTCAGGAGATTTATTTTTCAAAATAAATATAGTGTCCTTTTTTTACTACCTTTTTTACTATGATACTTCCACGGCAAAGAACCCTGATCCTCAGCTCCATAAGTAGAGACATGCAAGGATACCAAATGGAGAAAAGGCAATAAATGGGAATGTGACATGTTGTGCAAGTGTTGTTAAAGCTGCATGTGAGAATGTCTAACAAGGATGGTCTTGAATCCTTTTACAAATAAATCGTCATAATAATTTTAAAAACTACTACTTTGTCAGCACCCCAGAATTTGACTGATGTTCCCCACTATTTTGCTGGTGAAGTGAAGAAGGCAGTAGGATGTTCTCACATCTCCCGAGACATTTCTCTCCCGTGAAACAATGGCCCACTTACAGAAATTCAGTATCTGTTTCTTGGTCTTTCTCCCCTTGTACTCTGAGGAGATTCCTTGTTAGCTGTGTAATCAATATAGAACATATCTTCAGCAACTAGTAAATCTAGTTTATTAAAACACAGGTTTGACAGTTAATTAAATTGCTAACAAAGTTGTAGCATAGTCAATATGAAAAAAAAAGTGACCTCTTAAGTGCAATACATATATGCTCTGGGTGCAAAATTATATGACAAAAGGGTGATTGGATGCATACAGAAAAAAACACATTAGTGAGATTACACTATGGCTATTTTTTTCCATTCCCTTGTAGTATTTATGGTATACAGCATCTCATCAGAGGCTCCAAAATTGTCACTTATCCCTGCTTAGGTCTACTACTCCTGACAGGGGAAAAACATTAGATGTCCACTATCTCTCTGCACAGGCTACCACCTCAACCCCATTCCCATTGCAAATCAGTAGTAATATTCCCTTTTCCTTCAACAGCATGGGACCAAACACTGAAGGATTTCACATGACATAATTAGATCAACTCTCAGGTATGCCATTAAGTTACTGAAATAAGAATTTGGAGCATGAACTATAGTAAAGGCTTAAAATAAAATTCTGTGTTTACATCAAAGGCAGCGTTAGGTGACAGAAATAGATTGACTCTGCAATTGAACATAACCCTTAGATTGGCAAGAAAAATGCGAGTTTCCCAGTGATTTCCGAGTACTTTTCCAGCTGACTAGCAGTTAATGTTTTTCTGCATATTTTAGGCAGAGCTGAAAAGAGTTAGCTACAGTTATTTTTGTTTGGGATTAATAAAATTCAGTTTATAGAGTGCTTTCTCCAAAAAATGTTTAGAGCATTGAGAAAGTATCTTCACTGACAGAAACCTTCCTTCAGATGGATTTCACAGGGAGAGAAGGCTTTCAGCATTTTTATTAGTTTTCATACAGGACAGACTGCTTTCCTGGAAAATATTACAAAACTTGTCTTTTTTAATTAAAAAATGAGGTAATTAAAAACAAAATCTAAATGAGGTCAAACTCAGTTTGGAGTCTGTTTTTACTTAATTGCAAGCAATCTGATTTTTAGGAAATGTATTTTAGAAAATATTCAGAGACTTAAAAATGCAGGCAGCCATTTGGCAAGATTTTCCAAAGCTACACATAGGTGTAGCTCCTCATTGCTTTCTAAAACAGCTCTCCTCCTCTCCTGCCACCCATCTTTCCTCCTGTTCCCAGCTTAGTGCTTCCCCATTGCATGGAGCTTGTTTGATGTCAGGGAGCTCAAAACAACTGGAAGCTGATGCTATGGAAAAAGAGATCAGTTTCTTCCTCGGAGCCAGCAGGAGGTAAGGTATTAGGGATGCCTTTGGCAGCAATTTGCTGTCAAACTGGTTTACCTGTGCAGGAGAAAACACTCCCTAGCTACCTGTTTGGATCAAAATAATTTTAAAAGTTTGTTTCTGGATCCCTGCTGTCTAACCTCAGCTTTCAGAAAAGCACTGGCAACACTGAGAGTAAAAACAAGTGTTGCAATGGCCTCGAAAGAATTGGCAGAGAGCCGCAGGGTGCAGCCGGGTGTTCCATGTGCCCACGGCCTGCCCTCGCTGCCAGCAGTCATCTTACTCATAGCGCTCCATGCCGATGCCGATTGCTTGAACTCATTATTTCACTTGACAATCAGTGAAATGTTAAGAAAAATACCTTGGTGCCCTCCTTAGAGTGGAAAATTTGGAAGTGTTAACACCTTCTGA